>OY728119.1:568993158-571493158 GCA_963277665.1 Viscum album
AAGAGATTCACTTTATATGGATCACTCCTCATTGATGGGTTTTAACTCTTTTTTGGTGAAATCATAGCTCACCATACTGATATCTACTTCCTGTGAGATCATTACCAGAAAATTTATTCCATTTCTTCTACACTTTCACCAAAATTAGTTGTATTGGTTGATGCATGTTTGATGTTGATGAGTTATGCTAATATAGATTCTTCTACCAGAGCTGGAGCTGGAGCTAGAGCCGGAGCTGTAGCTGGAGCCATTCCCGGTGCTGGTACCGATGCTGATGTCGATAATGATGCTGGTGGCGTGAGAGGTCCTGATGGTGTTTCTGTAGGAGGTGTGGATGAGGGTTATCATGAATCTGATTATACTGATATTGATACTCACTATTGATGTGAATTGTATTTTTGGATTGTTAATATTTGTAATTTTATTATGCAGTGAGGTTTGATTATTGTAATACTGAATTGTATTGCAGTGTTTCTGAATGTTTCTACATATATTAAATTATGCTATTATGAGATATGTTTGTTTATGTAGTAGTTAAGTTTTATTATTATTATATTGAATTGTATCCTCCTCCAACGTGACCATCATACCTCCTCAATGACGCTGCTCCAAGGTGGCCCCTCTATCTCCTCCGGTACACCTCTGACGGTATGTAGTCCAATTTTCCATTTTTTTCTTGAGGCATCCACTCTATTAGTTTCACTGATCATATTGTGAGTTTGATGACTGGTACTGGTATGTCGGATAGTGATGCATTCTATGCATAGAACCAACAAGAAAACATAGCCGATGCAATTGATTTGCTCCCATGACTTGAAACCAAGATTGACGTGAATATAAAATTCAGGAGGTAATGGTTATTTTATACCATTTTTTTGCTAGACATTAGTAACCATTTTTTGTGTTTTTAATCAAATTGACTTGGCATACACCATGCTTTCAGAATTGATGATTTCAAGTTTACTCTTGAGTGTGAAATATTCGATCTTCTAGACATTGGTTTGTATCATGGTTGGATAGTTGATCCCTGGGTATGCACTTTTGAATCTTGTTCCTTTATATTTTTGTTTATAACAAATGATACATTATATTCATACCTTCATCATATTTATTTATTTGAAAAATATGAATATTTTTGAATGAAATAGGTTGAATATGAATTGAAAATGGATATAATCTAATTGTATAACAAAAGTGTATGAGGATAAGAAATGAATGTATCTAGAAAAGTGGTAGATAGAACAATTTATTAGATAATGAACTGAATAATAGATAATTCCTCTTTTTTATTATCCCGACCCTTATCCATTATATAATCTAGGACTTACTCGGCTTCACTCAGTTTCTCGTAAGTCATCAATGAATTGGGAGTCTACATTCTTTGATAAGGATCTCCACACCCATCTTGAACTAATTTCCCATATCAATTTTTTCATTACCTAAAAAAATAACATCATATATGTCTTGATAGGCAACATCTATGTAATTTCTTTGGAGTCTTCTTGTAAGAATGGCTACAATACCTTATTTTAACACAATTGAATCACTTAGTTGGATTAAATACAATAGAGTACATTGAGGAACTCTTACTTTGACCCATATAGTATCTTTCCAGATACTTCTGATGATCTTTCCACTTCCTAATACTGGAAGTGTCTCCCATTATAATGATAGAAAACTCAGTCATGGGTCTTATATAGACTTGAATTAATCATTATACCTATCCTCATATATACCCTTCTTGATTATCAATTCCTTTCACAACACATTTGGTTATGATGTCATATCAAATATCCTTACCTATAGTTTGATATCTGGATAGTGGAATATCTAGAACATACGAGCCTTTTGGGCCTTGATTGCATCCATAAATTGGGAAAATCATAGCAGCTCTATGAAAAAATAAGATTACACAAAGAAATTTCTAAGGCTCTTCGACATCTCTATAAACACATGGTAATAGTCCAACTTCATCATGTTATTAATTTATTTTTCATAGAAAACCTCCATGAATGTTTTCTATGAATGATCATCCCATCTTCTATCTTGATTAATGGTATTCCACCATCAAATGGTTTATTTATGGAAAATGGAGGTCTCTAGCATCACTCTCTCATCCATATATGTCTGGACCCAAGAAAAAATGCACTTGTTGTTGTCTATCCAATCATTTGCATCCTACATGCCTGTAATACATAGAAAGGGTGGTGGGTGTGGGAGATAGAACACCTGATTATGTCTGGTCATGGAATTTATAATGTTTCCACCTTAAATGAGAACAATCTAATAAAATCCTTAGTAAACTAGCTATGCATCATGAGTCACCAGAGACCGTACAGGGTGGGGGGTAGGGGTGGGGTGTGCAGGGGGTAGGGCTGGGGTGTGCAGGGGGACAGGGGGTGTGTACAAGGGGGCAGAAGTGGGGTGTGCAGGGGGAAGGGGGGAGGGAGAGGGGGTGCTTCCTAGGGGGTGGATCTTCTCAAATTTTCTTGAGCCAAATATGTATATTAATCACCACCACGAACATCTTCAAATCATCATTGCCGTGTAAATTTATCTTCAAACATATGCTACGTGATCACCTACTTCATCTCATCAAATGAGCTCCAATAGATTCTGCACATCATCTCCTAGAAACTTCCTCATTCTTTTCCATAACAACTCACATCACCAATCATCTTTTTCATCATGTGAATCTAATGGAAACACTTCCTTATTTTGTTCATTTCTTTGTGACATAATCACTGGTGGCGGTTTACATCACTTCCAAGATTCAGGATAATTCTTCAAGCCTCATTTAAGATTTTCATACTAACACCTTTGATTGGGAACTTCATGTTCCTTCTCAACAAGCTTGGGAACTTCCAACTCCCTTATAAGTTGTCCAACTACCAATTGTCTCATCAATATGCTTGGGTACTCCAACTAACTTGAAATACATTTATCATCTTCATATTGGCAGGAAACAACTTTTCTTCCTCATTGATAACAACTATGACACAAACACAATGTGGATTTAACAATCTTTCACTTTGTGTTTATTTTCAATACCAATACAGCAATTGGTATGTCAATATGTTCTTTAATTTTATTCTCTCCTCTTTTTCTCATTGACTTCTCTCATTTTATTTTCTCCCCTTATTGACAATAAATACATATTTCATGAAATAGGATGGTATCACTTCATTATTAAACAATTTTTCATCATTAATTCTATTCAAATTATATGTTATCCATGTTTGGTGTAGAAAATTTGAGGGTTTGATTTAGAAAACAAAGTTGTCCCATTAACAAACTGAACATGATACCAAATGATTCTAATTCCCATGACTCATTTAGGGGCTGTTCAGATGTCCTCAAGTTGAAACCAAATGATTCCAATTGATATCTTTATTCTTTTTGGAATTACAACCTGAGATCTTGCACTCATCTCAATACACATGTTGAAAACATTCAAGTACATGTAGCAGGTTTTAGAAATCGTCCTTGAGATCTCAAATTTCCCCAACTTCTTGTCATTGATTAATCTAATTTCTCCCCCTTAATATCAGACTTTATTCAGTCATTAATAGGGATGAGAGAAATGCATACATCATCAATGACTTTTTCAAGCACTTTACAGAAATTCCATGTTTGGTGTAGAAAATTGTAAGTGCATTTTAATAATTCTCATTATTTCCTTCCCTTCTGTCATAATTACTTCTCGCATGCATGCACTTGAATATATTTGTGTTTTCAACTTTTTTTGGGTTCTATATGGACAGGTTTCAGCTGAATCAATGATTGGGGTGAGTGAGGCTAGTAAATGTGCACAAATTTTCAAGGTTTAAAATAAACTAGGTTTCCATTTGTTTATGATTATTGAATTTTCAACTTGTATACTGAATACTTTTAGTCATTTTTTGCAGCTATTCTTTTCAGGTATTTGAGGATGACTATAAGTAACAATTAAGCATCATAATCCTTGATGACATTGAGAGTTAATTACAATCAATTTCAATGCAATACTAATTTTGGTCCTTTTGTTCGATAACCAATGTGTTGTTCTTTTTAGTATAGGCTTCCGGAGTACATTGCCATTGGACCTCATTTTTCCGATACTATTTCTCAAAAGTTGATGGTCCTTTTGAAATGGCTTCCCCCCTAGGCATTCTTATCATTTCTTTTATTGTTATAACTCAATCCGAATATATATTTATGAGGTTTTATTTGTCTCAATGTCTTCACAACAACTATATTTTATGTATGTATGCTTTCGCATGATAGGCTATTTCTATGGATAGGGATGCATGCTATGAAGAGAACCAGCAACAAAACATAGCAGGGAAGGGGCAGGGGGTGGGGGGCAGGGGGAGGTCTACATGGCAGGGGCAGGGGGAGGTCTGCACGTTAGGGGTAGGGGGTAGGGGTGGATGGAGGGGGGCAGGGTCTGGGGGTTGGGGGTAGGGGGCAGGGGGCAGGGTGGTGCAGGCTAGAGGGGTGGTGCAGGGGGGCTGGTGCAGGCTAGGGGGCTGGTTTGTGGGGGAGGGGGTGCAGGATAGGGGCTAGTTTGGGGGGAGGGGTTTTGCAGGGGGTGGGTGGAGGGGGGAAGGGGTGGGTGGAGGGGGGCAGGGGCAGGGGGCAGGGTGGAGGGGGAAGGGGGTAGGGTGGTGCAGGCTATAGGGGTGGTGCAGGGGGGCTGGTGCAGGCTAGGAGGCTGGTTTGGGGGGGAGGGGTGCTGGTGCAGGCTAGGGGGTGGTGTAGGGGGGTTAGAGGTGGTTGTGGGGGAGGGGACTGGTTTTGGGGGGTGCAGGAGGGCTGGTGCAGGCTGGGGGACTAGTTTGGGGGTGTGTGCAGGGTGAGGGGGGGGGGGTGCACCCTGGATTCTCCTGCCTTTCACAAACCCATGTTGTTCATCTAAAATCCAATGAGGTAGAATCTGGTACAGATGTGTGTTAACCGCACTATCCAAAATATCATTTTATATTTAATTTAATGATTTAGTTAATTTTAAAAAAAAATGGGCATAAGAACATCAAGGCGTGAGCCCTGGATAATGACATGACTCTCCTAAACACATCATGGTGTGACCCCCTGGCCCACAATGTATTTATAAAAGATATATATAACCTAAATCCCTTTTTATACGATAAAAATGGGTGATCATATTTAATTATTGATGGAATCATAAAGGCATATAACTTATATCATGTATGTGATAAATGTATATATCATATCAAATGATTATGGGATATAGAAAGGGGTAAGAAAATGTGATTTTCATACCACTTCCATCACAATCATAAAGTATAATTGGGGTAGTCATAAAGTAGGCATAGAATTATATTTTATACCATTTCATTCTTCATCCAATGAAATCATAATCTATGGTTACCTTAAGTCAAAAATAGTTGTTTCATAGATTTTTCATGCCATTGGATTTGAAAATTTTGGTAATCTAGGATATTCCACATTGTCTGCAAGGTAGGGGCAGGGGGAGGTTGGAGGGGGGCAGGGGGCAGGGGCATAGGGTAGGGGGGTAGGGGGCAGGGGCAGGGGGAGGGGGCGGGTGGAGGGGGTGGGGGCAGGGTGGAGGGGGCCAAGGGGTAGGGGTAGGGGGCGAGGTAGGGGGCAGGGAGAAGGGGCAGGGGGAAGGGGATATGGGGCAGGGGGCGGGGGTGGGGGTGGGGGTGGGGGTAGGGGGGGTAGGGGCAAGGGGTAGGGGGGAGGTCTGCAGGGCAGGGGGCAGGGGGGAGGTCTGCAGGGCAGGGGCAGGGGGGAGGGTGGAGGGGGCAGGGGAAAGGGGAAGGGGGCAGGGGGCAGGGGGGCAGAGGCAGGGGCAGGGTGGAGGGGGCAGGGGCAGGGGGTAGGGAGAACGGGGCATGGGGCACGGGGCATGGGGCAGGGGGTGGGGGCAGGGTGGAGTGGGCGGGGGGTAGGGGCAGGGGGCAGGGGGCAGGGGGGCAGGGGGTAGTGGAAGTGGGGGAGGTTTGCAGGGCATGGGGTAGGGGGCAGTGGGCAGGGGGGAGTTCTGCAGGGCAGAGGGCATGGGGGAGGGTGGAGGGGGCAGGGGAAGGGGTAGGGGGAGGTCTGCAGGGCAGGGGGTAGGGGGTAGGGGTAGGGGCAGAGGCAAGGGGCAGGGTGCAGGGGGTAGGGTAGAGGGGGGTAGGGGGCAGGGGGCAGGGGACAGGGGGGATGTTTGCAGGGCAGGGGGGAGGGGGGAAGGGGAGGTCTGCAGAGCAGGGGGGCAGGGGGAGGTTGGAGGGGGTGGGTTGTGGGGGCAGGGTGGAGTGGGGAGGTCTGGAGGGTAAGGGTCAGGGGGTGGTCTTCAGGGGGGTTCGCAGGGCAGGGGGAGGGGGGAGGGGTGCAAGGGGGTGGGGCAGTGGGGCAGTGGGGCAAGGGGGGTGGGGCAGGGGGGTGTAGTTAGTCTTTATAGGTTTCTTTAATCTTAGATAAAGTTGAATAACCATTAAATATCTAGATTCAATATGATATTTTAAATTAAATTTGATATATCCAAATACACCACATTTGATATATCTTGAAACATTCAATGTTCCTAATTTCTTTTGTTATACAATAACTTTAATTTATTTCCAAATTTATGTTTCTGTTGTAATATATGGTTGTAGATGTATCAACCAAGTCTTTTTGTGCTAGGCAAGGATAACAGTTTGGATCATTATACATGAATGTCTCAACTCTCTATCCCCGCAGCAACCTTATCGATAATGAAAATATTATAATACCATATAGTATCATACAACTGAAAATTGACAAGACCATTCCCTAAAACCAAACCTCTACATAGCTTTGAAAATCTGTCCAGGAAGGAGGGGGTCTATCCAGGAAGGAGGGGGGTCTATCTAGGGGGTGGGGGATGTCCAGGAAGGGGTCTATCCAAGGGGGTGTCCAGAAGGGGGGGTGAAAGGTGGGTCTGCAGGTGGGGGGAGGGGGTGCAAGGGGGGTCTGTAGGAAGGATGGGGGGTCTGTCAAGGGTGTGTATGTGGGGGTGGGGGGTCTACAGTGGGGTGTGAAAGGGGGTCTGTAGTGGGGAGGGGGCAAGGGGGGTGGGGGGGAAGGGGTGCAAGGGGGGTCCAGTAGGGGGGGTGTCCAGCAGGGGTGGTGCAAGGGGGGTGTCTAGCAGGGGTGGTGCAAGGGGGGTCTAGTAGGGGGAAAGGGGTGTGTAAGGGATGTGTAGAGGGGCTGCTGTCCAGGGGGTCCAGCAGGGGAGGCTACTATCCAGGGGGTCCAGCAGGGGGGCTGCTGTCCAGGGGGTCCAGCAGGGGGGGCTGCTATCCAGGGGGGTCCAGCAAGGGGCAAGGGGTGTGAAAGGGGGTGTGTAAGGGGGGTACAAGGGTGTGTGTGCAAGGGGTGAAAGGGATGTTTGGGGAGGCTGTTTTCTAGGGGTGCAAGGGAGGAAAGGGGTGTGAAAGGGATGTGTAAGGGGGGGTTGTTTTCCAGGGGGTCCAGCAGGGGGGCTGCTGTTAAGGGGGGTCCAGTTGGGGGGGATGCTATCCAAGGGGTCTATTCGGGGGGCTGCTGTCCAGAGGGGGTCTAGTAGGGGGGCTGCTATCCAGGGGGTCCAGCAGGGGGGGCTGCTATCCAGTGGGGTCCAACAGGGGGGAAGCTGTTGTCCAGGGGGGTCCATCAGGGGGGGACTATTTTTTTATGAAATGGGAAGGGTTTTAGCCATGGTTCATTGACTCATGGCTGTTATTGGTGTGGCTATAAGGCCAAGCCTATAGCGACGGTTCCAACCATGGCTATAGCCCTATATCCACGGTTCAAACTGTGGTTATAGGTCTATATCCACGGTTCATATCGTCGCTGTAGGGATATAGCCACGGCAATACCAGCCATAGTTCAATGAACCGTGGCTATAGCCTAATTTTCTAGTAGTGAAATCCTGTATTTTGTACCAATAATGTAATATTAGTACCAACTCTGGATTTCTGGATTCTAGGTTCTTACAAAATACATGCGTGAAACATCCTACATACTGAGTATGAATATATATAGAGATAGATCAAAGAGGTTTTTGGGAATAATTCAAAACACATATATTAGTAATGTGTTAAAGTGGTTTAGTATAAATAACTCTAAAATGGGTCTTTACTAGTGTTTCATAATGTGAATCTTAGGAAGATTCAAGTTCTTTCTAAATAGATGGAAATAATGGATAGGATTCTTTATTCATACTCAAAAATATCCATCATGTATTCCATATTTTATACACATACCAATGTTAAATATGATTTATCATAACAAGTAGATACCAATCCAATCTTTGTGACAGTCACTAGATTGTAGTCAAGAATATCCTTATTTACTTAATAAGAAATAAGGATATGGTCTTGGTATTTAGAGGTGAAGATGAGATCATTGTAAATGGTTACACTAATTCTAGTTTCCAATTCAATAAATATGATATGAGGTCTCTATTTGGTTTCATGTTTTATCAAAATAGTTGACTTATTATTTATAATAGTTATAAATAATACACAATAGTGGACTCAATAATAGAGACTGAGTACATCACTACATCAGATGATACAAAGTAATACGTTTTGATCAATAATTTCATATCTAAACTTCTGGTGGTTCTTATAATTGAGGGATAAATTGAGATGTGTTGTGAAAATAATGGATTTATTTCTCAGTACAAGGAACCCTGGTCTCAACAATAGAGCAAATGCATCCTTTTCAAGTACCATATCATTAAAGAGATTGTTGTGAGGGGTGTGGATCCTTTAAAAAAACCATTAGCACATAAAAATCATTAAGTTAATTTTTAATCCATTAGTATTAGATGCATGAGATATTGTATGTAATGGTTGTAAAATTTATCATGGTTTTATAATAAATGAAAAGTCCATTTATCATTCATTCATGTGTGTTGCTTTTATATTATATGAACAATAGAATGATAATATACCCTAAAAGTATAACTTTGATTTGTTCTAATTTGATAATCATTAGGGATATTATAGGTTGTGATGACATGTTAATATTAGTGTGAGTGTAATATTATTCTTGATATAAAGTTTTTTTTTTATACTAAGAATATACACATGAGGTAATAATTCAGGACTTGTTATTAAGATTGACCTTCCAAAGTATATCACATGGAATATCATATGGTAATTGATATACCTAGGGGTGTATTCTTATTATAAGTCCCCATTATCTGATATTTGAGAGATACCTATCATGATAACCTTTAAACTTTTATACCTTTCTTATACAATCCTTGATGCATAACAAATAAGGGGGTGGTTGGGTATGTTGTAGATTATGTCATCAGTTGGAGCTTAACTAAGATAATATTTTCCACTTATAGGATAAGAAAATACATTTGGGGTGTTGATTGAATTAGACTGAAGAAATTCATGGTCATTCTTAGTGGAGTTACATGTGATGTGTTTAGATACTTAGATGAATGGGATGTGATGTATTCATTCATATTGGTCATTCTATTTTAGATAATCATGAATATAAAAGCTTTTATATTCTAGAATAACATGCTTCGTGTATATTGGTCACTTCAGGTCAAGGAAAATGGGGTTATAGAGGTATATATATGATTCATATGATATATATTGTGGTGGACATGTTTATATAAATATATGAGTATGTTTGATTGAGATCACACCAATCCTCTTTATAGATTTAGTAGTAATACATTTTTCTAGAGGACACTATATTCTTACATCTATGAAATCATGATTTCATATTTTTTGTGAATATTTTTAGGGTTCGTAAGGTCATGTGGTTAGGCCTTAGAATAAGGATTAAATTTCAGACAAAGAGTGTATTCCAAAATGAATAAATTTTGATAAACTATGTCCAAAAGTGTTTAGATGGATTCATAAAGAGTTTTGAAGTTTTTCATATACTTTGTATGGTATTTTAATGAAAGTGTATATTGATGGAAATGAACTAAAACAAACCATTTTTATTTTATGATTGATCCATATCCTATAACTAGATATGTATATGATTTATATCGTAATCTATTATTTGGTTATATTATAATGGGCATGAGTTACCTGTATCATATGGAATGATATCCCAATAATATGGGATAATGAGTGCATGGATTAGTCCACATCTTCCAATTGGTATATCTTTAGTTGGGAATCAACGTTTTGATTCATTTATGTAATAAAAAATCATTGGAATGTTCAAAAAATTATGAAACATAATGTAATTGTGATATGGTAATGCATGTTAGCTGCCAAGCATTGGTAGCTCACCCTTAACTCCCTTCAATGAATGAAAGGAGTCTATATAAGGACGTGATCCTTTTTTTGTGGTGAGTGTGATTTATTATTTCTACAACTAAATCTATCTTCCATTCCATTTCTTTATTTTCCTTTTTGGAAGAAGGTTTTGCCGCACCTATTAGATTTCAGAGGATCCCCTCATATATTTTACAAGAAATAAAATAAAAGGGAAAATAAATAAAACAATATAACATTTATTAAAAAAATACAATAATGGATATCATCTCTTTCATGGTCATTTATACATTATAATCAACCTTAACACTTATAGGGTATATAAAATAAATAGTATATGCCAAATTTTATTATATCACTAACATGGCTCATATCATGATTAAGAGAATTTCACTTCACCATATGATAGATACGTGATATTCATTATTTGACCACTTCTGGTGGCTTTGTTTCATATTTTCATTTGATTAATGATGTTTGAATCATCACATAAATTATTAACACAATTTTGATAATGAATAATCATATCCACTTCAAGGAATGGAGAGGAATTTAATAGCCATAAGTCATCACTATTCTTTAGGAGCATAATATTTTTTCCCACAACAATGAATTAATAGAATAATTCATATATATTTTCAATATTACCAAGAGGGAGAAAAATAAATATGATATATATAGTAAAACTTACTTATTGATATTCCTTTTTAAATGAGTGGAGTTGATGTGCACATGAATGAGCGTGTTAAGAAAATGTCTCAAAAACATGATAAATTTCTTTTTCATGTAATAATTATCTTAAATTAGTGGTATTGATGAAGGTAGTATCACCATGATGCATGGATAAGATGATTGTGTTGATAATGTTTTGTGAAACATGATTGGGACATCGATTGAACTTGTGAAGTATTTTGAAATTGGGACATCATTGTTGATTGAAAATGAATTGTGATATCGATTGAAATCAAGAGCGATTAAATAAGAAAGAGAGTATAAAATAAAAGTAAAAAGTTTGATAAAATTATTAGTGAAGTTCACTTAATCATATGAAAAATACACAATATTCATCATTTAACCACTACTGGTGGTGTCGTTTCATCTTTTCATTGGATGAATGATGTTTAATTCGACATGTCAATTATTAACAGGATTTTGATAATGACCAATCGTATCCAATTCAAGGAATGGAGAAGTATTTAATATTCATAATTCATCAATACCCTTCAGGAACTCAATATATTATTCAGTAACAATTAATTGAGTGAATAATTCATATATTTTTTCAATATTCTTCATGAATTCTTAATTTATTTCATATATTTTACATGAAATAAAATAAAAGGGGAATGAAATAAAATAATACAACATTTATTAAAAAATTACAAGAATAAATATCATCTCTATCATGAGAATTTATATACCTTAATCAATCTCAACACATTTAGGTTATATAAAAGAAATAGGATATGTAAAATTTTATTATATCATCAACATGTTTCATAGCATGATTAAGTTAAGTTCACTTTATCATATGACAGATACATAATATTCATTATTCAAGAACTTCTTATGGTGTTGTTTCATGTTTTCATTTGATGAATAATGTTTGAACAAACATATCAATTATTAATATAATTTTGATAATGACTAATCATATCTACTTTAAGTAATGGAGATGAATTTAACAGTTGTAAGTCATCACTATTCTTCAGGGGCTCAATACTTCTTCCCATAAAAATGAATTTAGAGAAGAATTCATTTGTTTTTTCAATATTATAAAGATCGAGAACTATAATATATTATATATAAATTAATACTTACTTATTGATGTGTCTCCACTACTATAAATAATTCCTTTAACAGTGATAAAATATAGATTTTCATCAAAAAAAGAGTTGAGAATCGAAGTGCCCTTAAAATCCCTAGGTCTTTATCAGGACAAGAAAATAAATGATAAAGGATCCCTTTATTAGTGATAAAAAATTACTTATAAAGGACACCTTTATCATCCCTTCTTTAAGCACTGATAAAAGGATCCTTTATCAATGTTAGAAAAATAACTGTTAAAGGATACCTTTATCATCACTTTTCCTAGTGCCAATAAATTGATATTCTATCAGTGATTTTTCAAGAACTAGATAAAGGATCCCTTTATCCACACAATTTATAGTGTTGATAAAGGGTACCTTTATCAATGCTTTTTCCAACACTGATAAAGGGTCCCTTTATTAATTCTATTACTAGTACTGATAAAGGGGCATTATGCTACAATGTGTTGTTAATATTACATCACACTACAACAATAAAAATAGGGAGAAAATATAGGGATAGAAAATACAGAATTTAATTAAAATAAAATTTACAACACAAATACAATAAAAACTAACTATATTATTTGTATTTAAAAAATTAGTTTATAAATTTACATGAGTAAGTAAACTTTATTATAGAAATTAAAAAACATCAATGATCCTTTATATTTGGCCCCCAACCCCTAATCATGATATTAGTTACTGAACAAACCATCCCATATTGAGAAAAATAATGAACCTATATAAGAAAATAATTCTTATGTTAGTAACACTATAAAGAAATAAATTAATCACAAAGTGTCAATTTTAAAATAAAAAACATATACTTAGAATCATACTAGGCACACCGTGTATCTGATTGAGTTTCAGTTGATTCTTACACATCACACCATTTCTTATTATTCTCAAATCATGTGATCTTGAATTGGATCACATCTATGGTGATAAAAAACTCACTATGGATGTGATCCAATTCAAGAGAACTTTATTTTTGAGAACTAGCCTTCAACTATCACACCATTTCTTGTTCGTATTCAAGAATTATATTTGTTAAAATTAAATAAATAAGTACTATATAAAAATGATTAGAAAATTAATTAAGTAATTGTAGATAAGATTATGAGAAAACTACATAATCTTTAAAGATCCTTTATGATGTTTTTATTTTAATAAAGTTTTGTTTTTGTTGAAAACTAAATTTTTTTAAAATATTTTTTTATAAATTACGAAAAATATATGTTTCTAAAATATTATAACTTATTTTTTTAAGTATTTTTCAAATCTAGTGATTGGATGAATCATATTATACTAAACTCATCAGATGCAAAAAAGTCTGAGTTTTCATGCAGGTGAAATGCACCAAACAAAGAATATTTTGAGTTATAACTTGTTAAAATGAAAAATTCATAATTTGTTGAAGTGAATTTTTTTTCTAAGATGAAGAAAAGTTGTTTTCTAATTAAATTTTTTTTTGGTGAAGATGAAGAAAAGTTGATATGTTAGAAAAAAAATTAAATTTAGAAAGATATGGACTTTTTGAATCCCAGTAAGATGATTCTTTATTGTTATTACAAGTTTCGAAAAATAATGAAGAGTTTATGATATGACCTATAGTTATAAGAAAAAAATATAAGTGAAATTTTTTATGAGTTTCTAAAAAATTAATTTTTTAAGAAGCACCATCAGAAGGGCCACAGGACTGAGAAGTTATATCATACTGAGAAGTTCTATCAGAATGAGATGTTCTATCGAACTGATAAGTTCTATTAGACTGAGAATTTCTATAAAACTAATAAGTTCTATTGGAATGATAAGTTCTATCACATTGAGAAGCTATACCAGACTAAGAAGTTATATCAGATTGATAAGTTATATCAGGTTGAGAAGTTCTATTGAGAATATCTATTGGACTGAGAAGTTCTATCAAACTGAGAAATTGGAAGAAACATGAAGTTTCACAAGATGTGGCAGAATTGATACTTGATAATGGTTTAAGTTTTTTTAATTATTTATAAGTTTTAACCATGTTTTTAACCATTTTTAGTTTTCCTAGAGCATCATAGAAAGTAATCATATTTGTTTTTTCTTCTTTTTATTCAAGATAATCATAATAATGAATAGAGTTTCAGAATGAGATGTTCTGGATTATCAATTTCTAAACAGATATTTTTCAAAGTTATCATTCAAGTAATATTGAGAATTGATATTTTTTAGAGGATTCAATAAGTTTTGAGAAGACATTAGAAGATATTTTTAGGATTTAAGTGGTTAAATATGAAGTTCAAATTTGAGTAGAATTCAGATATTTGTGAATTTTGGTGAGTGGGAAAATAATTTTAGTTTCCTATATTTACTATTATTGGACCACTTATAAATATAGGTGTAAATTACAGTGGTACTGGACACTGTTCACCCATGAAAAAAAGTTTATACACTACAAAATTGGTGTTAGAAGTGATTTTTTCAACTAAATTTGTTTCGAGTTAAAGAATAGTTTCTAGATAGATATTCTGATCAAAACATCAGATTGAGGCAGTTTTGGTTTACTAGACAGAGAGAATCGGACTGAGGGTATTAGTCTAAGTTTTGAGAAGTTGTTTGAGGAGTTCAGTTTTTTTATACTGGCATAGATTGAAAGGTGTATCATACTTAGGTTCATTGGACTGAGTAGCATTAGACTCAGCTACATCATGTGGAGTTTCCGAATAGATTCTTGTGGATCAAAAAGTTAATTTGTTTCAATTTTATTATGGCTCAAATTTTTTGTAATAAAAATATTTTAAACTGATAGGAGTCAGTATAACCATTCTTATCAGGATGTAGAATGTGTTTAATGGTATTTTACACAATTTTTATTCACTTATTCATTATAGTGAATTTATATAGACCCATGGGAGTGCCTATGGCAATGATATAGGTTCTCACATTGAGGTCGAACCATGTAAATCATGTGTGCCATGTTTACTTTTCAATTAATCTATGAATTTAAGTTTACTAAAATTTGATGAGGAAGAAACTCTAATAAGTTTTAGGGGTTAATTTTTCTAAAGTTGAGATTTTTAAAAGGAAACAACCAATTCAACTCCCCACCTTATCAACTGTTCTTTGAACCTTTGGAACATTAATTGGTATTAGAGTGAATCTTACCTTGTTGAACCCTTATAGTGGATAAACTAAATTCTTTCAACAGTATAGAAATTCCTATATTTTATGGAAAAAATTATTATGGTTGTAAAAATAATATGATTCTATATATCATATCTCTTGGCTTGGAATTTGTTTATACTGATATAATTGGGTTTCCACCCATTGAGAAAGATGATCCTACAACTTTTTCTAACAAGTTAAATATTGAAGTTGATGGAAAATATTAAATTTTTATTCTTATGAATTTGTCATAAAAATTTTATACGAAGGTGATGGGTCTCAAAACATCAAATTGTATGTGAGACATGTTCAAAAGTATTTTTTTTATGGAATACTAAAGTGAAGGAAGAAAATATACAAATCTTCTGTAGCAAGTTTGAATACGTAAAAATGAGAGATGAAAAAACTATTGATGAGTAATTCACCAGATTAAATGAAGTTGTTTGCAATATCATACATTTTGGATATCTCTTAGAAGATTCTATAATTGTGAATAAACTAATGAGAAACTTTTTGAACATGTTTGAATCAAAAATTTATACTTTATAAGAGAAATATGATTTATCTATTGATGAACTTCATAAATTTCTTATTGCTTATGAAATTAGAAAATGTATTATTTCAAGAAGAAGATGAAAGATGAAATGGATTTTGAAGCTATGAGAAAGAATAAAATTCAATATAGTAAAAATATAGATCCTTGTGATTCTGAAGATAAGGAGGATGAGGAGTTGAATGAAAAAATCATTTATCTTGTCTTTGAGAACTATAGAAGATGAAGTGAAAAGTATGGAATAAAACTTCCTCTTAAATGTTTCTAGTTTAGTGGAATTGGCCACTTTTCTATGAATTGAACCAAGAATGATTATGGAGAATATTGATATGATTCTGATGAAAAAAATTGATTGAAAAAGTGAAAAAAAAATCTAAATAAGAAAATTCATATAAAAATATAAGAATAAGTTTACTAGAAATAGTATAAGTGTGTTTAGTAAGAAATTTTAATTGAACTCAACTAAAAATAACTCTTTAGAAGATTAAAGTCAGAAAAGTTTATAACATTTATTTCAAAAGTTGAAAAAACAAAATATTCCTTAGATGGTGAAGCAGAAGGAGGATGTAAAGAATCTTACAGAGAGTTTTGGATCAAATCATAACTTGTTTCATGTCTTGAGAAAAATAGAACTATAAATAAATAAATTATAATGATTAATAAATATAGTGGAAATTTTGTTGAAGGTTTAAAATATTTTATCAAGAAATAAGATGAATACATCCAAGAGATTTTATGTCACGAATCGGCCAGAGTCGACCCTGAACTGGTCACCCAGGCCAGCCAGCGACAAGTCCTGAGAGGCATTCCTGATCCTCTTGGGATGGAGACAAGAATATAGGGCATAAATAGAGTACTAAAGGTAATTATTTTTCCCAATTATAAACAATCAAACAAATAGTGGAAAGAAATGGACAGCCTAAAATACATTTACATAAAAATTGAACTGAACATTATTTGTACAAGAAACTGAAAGTACAACTAAACCAAAAACTCAACTGACCAAACCTGATAACCAACTAAATCCATGTGACCCCACTTTTCACTCTCCAACACAATGATCATACGTCACCCAAGGCGATCTAACTCAATCCGAAACCTGCACAAGGGCTAAAAACAGAAGACGACTATAGGCATGAATATTAAAACTCAGTAGGTTATCCCAATATTCTATTCCCAATGCACAAACTTTAAAATAAAATAAACATAAATTTCAATTTTTAAATACAATATATAAAGGTATGTTTTCCAAATTAGTTCCCATGCTATAAAAAAATTACCAGACAAAAACTTGCATGTTTTATAAACAAGAATGCTAGTAACAATTTTTAAAGAGGTGCAACTTCAAAATGAAAATAGTTTTAAAGAGGGATGCTCTAAAGAATACACACATTTAAATAAATCACACACAATGATGAATTTACCAACCAAACACACCTTATGTCGATGGTGATTACAGAATATCCAATGAGAACAAGTCAAGGGAACACCCCTAGGCACTAGTTAGTTGTGATCCCCAGGTACCTCATATCTCAATGAAGGTAACCATAATAAATATCCATTCTCATGCACATGATCCACTAGTATGGAGAATACCCATAACCTATTGGTCCTCCAACAAAATCATTATTATAGTTTATTTAGTGTTTTCATCGTCAAACTTGCTATGTAAAATAGGGGCCAAACCCCACGGGATCACTAGCATACTAGTACACGTACACCCACCTAGATACTTGGGATACCCTTTAGTGATAAATCAAGTTACACATATTATCAAATACACTTTCCATATGAAAATTCAATTCCCAAACCATAAACACAAAAACATCCAACAAACATGCTTCACATTTCTTTCATGGATCAATAAACCACTTAAAATTTTTATAAAACAATTTCAAAGAGTGTAATGAGGCTTTTCACATAAAACTCATTCAAAAACACTCTTTTAAGGATGATCACACAACAAAACCATGCCAAAAAATATTTTTTATCCCTAACAACATTTAATAAAATTATTTCATGGACCATATAAGAATCCCAATTGATGCAACATGGTATATACATGTAAAACGCTCTTTCTTCATTTTTAGGAAAGGCCAAACGGGCCTTTAAACATTTTTACCAAACCGATATTTTTCAAATCTAAAAATAAAAAATTTAATAAGGATGTGATAACCCACCATTTTAATATTCAAAACATTGGTAACCACCTTGAAAATATACAAATTTCTTATCCATTACACAACCCTTTTTATAAAAGTGACAAGCGGGTCTTCCATTAGCAACACATGTCAAAATACCTTAAAACCAATACACCTTCTTTATAAAAACCAAAACCTGATTGGAATACAAATAAGGAACCCAAAAACATTTCTTTTACCACTTCAAATATGATCATAAATCCAAACCAATCATTTTAAACCACACTCAAAACATAAAAGCCAACTCGGAAACTTACCGAACACATGGCATGAATTTTTTTAACAAAACAATTCATTTTAAGAACTCAAAAAGGAATAAAACATCAAAGTCATAAATTTATTAAATCTACTTAAACATGTTCAAAATACTACAAACCATGTGTGGAATCTAAGAAATCATTTGAACAAACACGTGGTGTGCACCATTTTAACAAAACTACACCACTTTACAAAAAACAAGTTTTTAACCGCTACCTGGAACAACAAACAAATTATCCAAAGCATAAATTACAATTTTCAGAGTATTAATAGGATGAAAACATCATTAAATATATGGATCTTAAATAAAAAGGTCAAGTGCAATGTGAAACCTACCTCAAATCCCTGGCGGAATGGAAACGCACAACCGAAATCACCTGTCGCGGGTTTATAAACCTTAAAACTATAAAGAATGTCCCTAAATGAATATAAACCCCATAAAATCATTAAAAACACATAACCCTGGGTATTTAATTACCAGGTTAGAAGAAATAACCATGAAATAATGGAAAGAGGAGGAAGAGGGAGGACAAAGGAGAAGGAATATCACCTTAGAAACTAGAAAACTCTTCATCTTCCCTTATATCCACAATCTTAGAGGAGAGGTAATGGAATAAAACTCATTGTAGGATTTACTTATGTCTGTAAGAATCAAGGGAAACAAATTTGGTGGAAAAATACTAGGAAATGAATGTTTATGGATGAAACAATTTACCTTCTCAAATCTGGATGATTTGAGGAACCCTGAGAACTTTCACCCTAATATGAGATGAAAATGATCTCCAAAGATGAAAAATAGATAATGGGGGTTATTATAGGGATTTGGGATTTTAGTGGAAGGTGTAATCACTGAAAAATATTAAAAAATGAAAAATATATAAAAGAAACAAATTATTTTTTTAAAACTGGAAATGGGCCCATGGGCTGGCCCAATACCTAAATAAGTAACACAAGTTCACCATGATTATGAATTCTTAATGGGTCCAAAATGATATGGTGGTTTGAATATATTAGTTTATGAAAATTATGAAGTGTAATGGGTGAAAAATGTTGAAAAAAAAGTATTTATAGAATAATAAATTTTGGTTTTTAAATATGGAAATGGGCTCACAGTTGGCCCAAATCGTGAAGTAACCACCCTTTCTCTAAAAACTCACAAAAAAGTAATGGGGCACCCAAAGTAGGATGATTAGACATATATTGAAGTTCAAAACTCAAAACTAATCTCACCCAACACCCAAGAAAAGGATCATGATTTTCAATGAACCAGATCAAAACCAAGACATGAAAAGAAAAAAACGCGTGTGACAATTCTCCCCACCATTAAAGCTTTCCACCCCCGGAAATCCATAACACTTTACAGCTTCTTGAAAAAAACCTAAGTACTCTATATCAACATGATCCATCCTATCAATCTAATTAAATATCATTCACCATCAATGTAACTTAATCCCCTTTCCCTAACAAAACACCAACTCACAACCACTTTGTGAAAATCAACAGAAAGGTCAAGCCACCACCTTCACAACCAAGCCAAGAACCATATTTTTGGGCCTTCTCCCAATGAACCCAAAAATCACCCAAAATAATGTTCACTCAAAAAACTAAATGACTCGGGGGGAGCTGGAATGGGATCCCCACCATTAAATCACAACTACCATCCGAAAAATACTTAAAGGAAAGATCTTCGAGACCCACAATGGGTCTCCATACCATTAAATACCAATTAAAAATGAACAAAAAAGAATTAAATATGAACTATAATTGGAGATCACCTACACAGGTCCCCCAAAACCCTCCCACAACAACCTAAAAACCCAATTTAAGAGGGTTACAACATGAACATCTAAACCACCCACTCCTAAACAGAGGGGACAAGAACTAGTCTAACACTTTATACATGGATCCAGACCTCCACCACTTGGGGAGGGGAGGGAAGGGGACCCAATCATTAGGCCAGTTAAACCACAAAAGAAACAAAAGAAATATCCAACAATCTCCACCTATGAATAGGTAAAACCAAGACCGCACCCGATTTACACAGGCAGTCCACATAGGAACATTGATCAGAAACCCACATCCATGAAGGCATAACCATAGACACTGTGTGAGAGGTAAGACCACCATGCTCATTGCAACAAGAGGAAATTTATAGTGATCAGGAACCACAATATATTAGAAACTACCTTATTAAAATGGTGGAGGTAGGATCCTAGTCAAGCTCTCCACACCTCTGGCAATTTCCTAACTGCGTGAAAAACTTCACTCTGAGGCCTGTGGCTGGAGTCTTGATGTTTGAAGCATCTGTTTCACTACATTTAGGAGATATGAATCACATTATCTCATTAAATGCACTATCTCAAACAAAACACCAATACCCAATAGATACTGAGGTATACACACCACCATTCTAACTTACTTAGAATGAGGAGTGAAATGAACAAGGAATATGATGAAACACACCAAGCATCACCAAACACAACTTCTATAACTGAGAGAATCATTATAACTGGAAGGCACTATAAAACGATCCCAAAGAGATCTCTATTTTAAAAATTGGGACAAGGAATTATCTGAAGAGGTGGATCTAGCTTGTGAAACATGATAAAGAATCCTTAGGTTGATCAACTGGAAATCTTGCAATCATAGAACTATCTATCGCCACATCACAACATCCAACACATCTTTAGAAACCCACTGAACATTACTCCAAAACCGATCCACCAACAAGATCTCATCTCAAGACACAACAAGAGTATGAATTCCATATCGCAAGGAAGCATACTAAATAAACAACTCTTCTAAGACATAGAAAAAAACTAGCTACATAACCATCGGTTTATAAAAAAATTCCACAATTTTTCCACTCAAAACACTTTTGAAAAACAAAATAACTTGGTGGATTTCCATATTCTCCAATGGTGTTTCATCAATTCTCACTCACATGAACATTTCCATGCCACCCTAGGCACCCAACCACCATGCCATATAGTCCATCCTTCTAGATATCAATAAAATTGTGCATGTGAGCATCCATGAAAACACTAAAGGATAAAACAAAACAACATCATTCCAAAAATCATGTACCTTCCAAGGGAACACTAACAACCAAGTCAAAAACCCTTTTTATATTTCACAAAACAAACCACACTTAATCAAGAACCATTTTCTTAAAAACTTACCCCTTTTCATTTTTAAAAACTTTTAAAACAACCAAGCTACTCCAAACAACCCCTTACCATTTTTTAAAATTCAGCAAGGTATATTTTCATAATTTTATGTCCATTGAGACCAATACCCTTTATATTAAAACACCAACTACTCAAAACCAATTTCCAAAACCAATTCATCAGATTCAAATGCTTTTCAAAATCCCAAAACACCCTATTTAAAATAAAGATTCAGAATCACCATAAAATTATTCACACTTTCAAAACATTTTATTTCAACAAACCAATTGTTTATATTAGGGAAAATAAAATCCTATTAAATCATTTACACTTCCTCCCAAAACTTCATTTCATAAAAATAACAACCTTCCAAAACCATTCTTATATTTAATTTTTGAAAACCCCTTTTCCACTTTTCAAAAACCAACCATTCCTTTAAAACCCATTTTTACAATTCTCATACAAGTATTTTCATAACAAAATTATAAATTCATGAAAATTCCAAGAGACCCACAAAAGTTAACTAGTGTCGGTGGGTGACTTGACCATATGGTTGGCGGCCATATGTCAAACACACCACCAATACAAAGAGTATTATTAGGACCATGCCTCAACTTCACATGGATTTCCAGGCCCTGTGAGTTCACAAAAGCCATTATTCAGAATCCCCTTGTCATATCCCAACACCAAACAATCAACAAGAACAAAGGACACTAATAAAACTTGACTTCCCGTGGAAACTTGAGGATCAGAACGAGCAAGAGTTCGCAACGCTCTTCCCAAAATTACCCCTCAAGTCCCAAAAATCCTACTCCATATACCTTGACATCCCCCAAATAACAAGGGCACTATAAAAATAATATTCTTATAATATTCGACCTCCTTTGATTCCATTTTTCCATGAATCGGCTGGAGTCGACCCTGAACCGATCACCTTGGCCAGCCAACGACAAGTCCCGAGAGGCGTTCCCGATCCTCCCAAGATGGATACAAGCACATAGGGAATCAATAGAGTACTCAAGGTAATGATTTCTCCCAAATATAAATAATCAAAAAAACATAAAAAATAAATGGACATCCCAAAATAACTTTACAAAAAAATTGAACTGAACATTATTTGTAAAAGAAATTGAAAGTACAACTAAACCAACAACTCAACTGACCAAACCTAATAACCAACTAACACCATGTGACCCTTCTGGTCACTCTCAAACATAATGATCACACATCACCCAAGGAGATTTAACTCAAGTGGAAACCTGCACAAGGGATAAAAATAGAAGAAGACTATAGGTGTGAGTATTAAAACTCAGTAGGTTAGCCCGATATTCTATTCTCAATGTACTTCATTTGAAATAAAAGAAACATCAATTTCAAGTTTTAAATAAAATATATTAAGGTATGTTTCCCAAATTAGGTCTCATTCTATAAAAATTTTACCAAACAAAATCTTTCATGTTTTATAAACAAGAATGCTAGTAACAATTTTTAAAGAGGTGTAACTTCAAAATGAAAATAGTTTTCAAGAGGGATACTTTAAAGAATACACACTTTTAAATAAATCACACATGCTTCTAAATTTACCAACCAATCACACCATATTCCGATGGTGAGTACAAAATATCCTAGGAGAACAAGTCACGGGAACACCCCTAGGCACTAGTTAGTTGTGAGCCCCAGGTACCTCGTATCTCAGTGAAGGTAACCATAACAAATATTTTTTCTCGTGCACGTGAGACACTAGTATGTAGAATGACCATAACCTATTGTTACTCAAACAACATCATCATCATAATTTAGTTAGTGTTTTCATCATCAAACTTTCTACGTGAAACAGAGGTCAAACCCCACGGGATCACTGGCATACTAGTACACGTCCACCCACATAGATACCTGAGATTCCCTTTAGTAATCAATCAAGTTGCACATATTATCAAATAAACTTTCCAAATTAAAATTAAATTTCCAAACCATAAACACACAAACATACCATAAACATGATTCACATTTCTTTCACAGATCAATAAACCACTTTAAATTTTCATAAAACAATTTCAAAGAGTGTAATGAGGCTTCGCACATAAAACTCATTCAAAACACTCTTTTAAGGATCAAATCACAACAAAACCATACCCAACCATATTTGGTAGCCCTAAAAACATTTAATAAAATCATTTCATGAACCATAAGACAATCCCAATTGACACAGCATGGTATATACATGTAAAACACTCATTCTTCATTTTTAGGAAAGGCCAAACAGGCCTTTAATCATTTTTACCCAAGACACAAATACAAAATTTAATAAGGATGTGATAACCCACTATTTTAAATTCAAAAAATTGGTAACCACCTTGAAAATATTTATATTACTTATCCATTATAAAACCCTTTTTATAAAAGTTCCAAATGGGCCTTCCATTAGCAACACATGTCAAAATACCTTAAAACCAATACACCTTCTTTATAAAAAGAAAAACCTGATTGGAAACCACATAATGAACCAAAAAAAATATTTTCCCACTTCTAATATTATTATAAATCCAAAACAATCATTTTAAACCACACTCAACACATAAAAGCCAACTGGGAAACTTACCGAACACATGGCATGCATTTTTTTAACAAAACAATTCATTTTAAACACTCAAAAAGGAATAAAACATAAATGGTATGCCATAAATTTATTCAAGATATTGAAACATGTTTAAAATACCATAAACCATGTGTAGAAGATAATAAAGCATTTGAACAAACACGCGGTGTGTGCCATTTTAACAAAACTACACCACTTTACCAAAAACAAGATTTTAACCGCTACTTGGCACACTAAACAAATTATACAAAGCATAAATTAAAATTTTAAGAGTATTATGAGGATTAAAATATCATAAAATATATGGATCTTAAATAAAAATTTCAAGTGTAATGGGAAACCTACCTCAAATCCTTGGTGGAATGGAAACGCACAACTGAAATCACTCGTCGCGAGTTTATAAACCCTAAAACTATGAAGAACATACCTAAATGAATATAAACTCCATAAAAATCATTATAAAAAATAACACTAGATTTTTAATGACCAGGGGAGAATAAATAACCATGAAATAATGGAAAGAAGAAGAAGATGGAGGACAAAGGAGAAGGAATCTCACCTTGGAAACTAGAAAACTCTTCATCTTCCCTTATATCCACACTCTTAGAGGAGATTTAATGGCTTGAAACTCATTATAGTCTCTTATTAGGTCTGGAAGAATTGTGGTAAACAAATTTGGGGGGTAAAGATTAATAAATGAATGATTTATGGATGAAAC
This sequence comes from Viscum album, assembly GCA_963277665.1. Lineage (NCBI taxonomy): Eukaryota > Viridiplantae > Streptophyta > Magnoliopsida > Santalales > Viscaceae > Viscum > Viscum album. The sequence goes on from OY728119.1 coordinate 569,017,836, forward strand.
AATTTACCTTCTCAAATCTGGACGATTTGAGGAACCCTGAGAACTTTCGCCCTAATATGCGATTCAAATGAGCTCAAAAGAGTCAAAATAGATAATCATGGTGATTATAAGGATTTTTTATTCGAGTGTAAGGTGTAATCACTAAAAATATCAAAAAATGAAAAATATATAAAAGAAACAAATTATTTTTAAAAAAACTGGAAATGGGCCCACGGGCTGGCCCAATATCTAAATAAGTAACCCAAATTCACCATGATTATGAATTATTAAGGGGTCCAAAAGGGTATGGCGGTTTTTATGTCAGGGGAGGAAAATTAATAAGTTTAATGGGTGAAAAATGTTGAAAAAAAATTATTTATAAAAAAATTGTTTTTAGATCTGGAAATGGGCTCATAGTTGGCCCAAATCATGAAGTAACCACCCTTTCTCCAAAATCTCCAAAACAAGAAATGGGGCACCCAAAGTAGGATGATTATAAATATATGGTAGTTAAAAAATAAAAATTAATCTCACCAAAAACCCAATAAAAGGATCGGTATTTTCAATGAACTGGATCAAAACAAAGACATGAAAAGAAAAAAAATAGGTGTGACATCTTAAGTTACAAACTTAGAATTGTTGAATATGGAAAGATGGTTAAAGACCTTAGTAAGAAGTTTAAATATAAATAATATGAGGTTAAAAATTAAATATAAACTTCTTGAGGCATAAAATAATTTAATAAAGATGAATAAAAATTTTAATAAGGCCTTGGATATAAAAGTTAAATCATCTAAAGTTATAGAAAAACCTCAATCCAAGAATCAGGTGAATTCTACACCCACTAAACTAAAAAACTCATCTAATTTTTATAAAATTTCATGTGTTAATGAAAGTTTTGGGAAATATTTGGTTTATATTGGATGAGAAAAACCTATCACATCTACAAAAATTGAATACTGCTCTTAAAATAAAGTTTCCACACGCCCAGGAGTAACTAGAGATGAAAGATGTTTTGAACCTCAATAATATTATTAAAGGTAAATATCATTATTCTATATAAAACCAAGATTTTATGGGTTATATTGGTGATGTTGAATTTATGGTAATAGATATTAAAACTATTGACAGAACATGTCTTTTCCAGGAAAGAGGTTTGAACAAAGTGGAAGAAATGGTGAAAATGGAATGAGGAACTTTCCTAAGTCACGGGAAGTAAGAAAAGTAAAATCTAAAGATGTTAGAAACTTTCCAAAAAAATAAGTTTTAATTTTTTTGTGTAATTTTGTGGAAGACATGATCAACTAGTTCACTTTTCTGAAAAATATATGACACTCCTTCCGAAATAAGTTTCTTATAGTATAAAAGAAAAGGAAACTGAAAAGAAGAAAGTTGAATAGAGATATTTTGTTCTTGAGAAAGTTTTGAAAGAAAGTAAAAATAACAAACCATGTATACTTGATAGTGGTGGTTCATCACATATGATAGGTTATTTTAAAATCTTAAAATATGTTGAAAATATTGATGAAGTATTTATTAACTTAGGTAATGATAGTTCCTTAAAAATTAGATGAATCAGAACAACTAAGATTGAAGCAGAAAAGGTGAAATATAAGGAGGTTATATTTTTTGATGGTCTAAAACATAACTTAATTAGTGTAAGTAAACTTTGTGATGATATAAAAAGAAGTTATTTTTATAAAATATTCTTGTTTCATCAGGAGTGTGGAAGATAGAAAAGTTTTCATAAGAGGAGAAAGAACTAGTGTAAATATTTTTCAAATTGGAGAACTTAATAACTCATGTCATCTAAGTGATAAAGATGAGAATAAGTTTTGGAATCATATACTTGACCACCTTGGGCAGAAAAGTATGAAAAAAATCTAAAGTTTATGTTGTTCAAAAATTTTCAGAATTGAAGAGAATATAATAAGAAGTCTGTATAACATTTTAGAAAGGTGAAATGACTAACAAAATTAATAATAAATTTGAGATCCAGTCTACCATACTTCTTAGACTTATTCATTCTTATTTATGTGTGCTGATGAGACATCAATAAAAAAATGATATTGGTACTTTATCACTTTTATTGATGATTTCACTCAAATGACCAACATGATGTTTATGAAACACAAGTCATGGGTTGTAGAGATGTTTGGATACTTTAGAAAATATGTTTAGAGAGAAATGGGGGTTATATAAATAATTTGAGAGAAGATAATGGTACATAATTAACATTAAATTAATTTAAATCATATCTAAGAAAACATTTAATCAAACATTTGTATATTTCTCCCTAAACTCCACAACAAAATGGAGTAGCTAAAAAGAAAAAAATGGAAGTTTTGTTGAAATGGGAAGAATAATGTTGGAAGAATAAAATATTTAAAGATTATACCAAAGATAATTTGTTAGTACTATTGTTCAAGTTCAAAAAATATTTTTTTTATTCCATAATCCAACATTAATTATTAAAAATTTGGTATAATAAAAAACCTTCATTAAAATACTTCAAAGTTTTTGTAATTCCATTTTTACTAAAAATAAAAAATCAAGATCTTAGAAAATTTTATAAGAAAGATGGAGAAGGAATTTTCATAGGATATTCATCTAAGGAAAGAAGTTATAAATGTTGTAATAATAGTTTGAAAAAATTGGTGGATTCATATGATGTGAAAGTTATCAAAAACTTGAATTCCTTAAAAAATAATGTTGAAAATGTTGAGGAAGACAAACTAAATATTTCCAATGAAAGTATAAGTGATTCAAAATAGAATTTACAAGATTCAAAAGAATCCTATAATGTGAAAAGTGAATATGGAATAGAAACTTTGAAATTTCCTACTTTAAAAAAACATGTTGAAACCAAAAATATTATTGGGAATAAGAAATATCCTAATTGGGATTAGAAAATTAGACACCACTCATTTCATGAGTTGAACCGGAATCGATTTCAGAAGTAGTTGAATACAAATAATGGTTTGATGTGATGAATGAAGATTTGGATCATATTAAGAAAAAAACATGGGAACATGTTCCATTTTCAGCAAATAAAAATGTTATTAGAAAGAAATGGGTGTTCATAAATAATTTCAATGAACATGGATAAGTTTCATAAAATAAATCAAGACTTGTTTTAAAAGTCTACGCACTGGTGGAAGGTGTTTATTTTGAAGAAACCTTTACCCCAATTGAAATATTAGAAAATATTGTAGTTTTTATAGTAGTGGATACTCATTTAAATTACAAAGGTTTTTAGATGGATGTAAATTCATCTTTTCTAAATAGTAATATTGAAGAAATTTATATTAAACAATGATGTGGCATGGTTTTACATAATTTTTCCACATCTTCTTACTTAATCTTTAATGTTTTAATTAACTAATTTTACACTTTTTATTAAATAAATGTAATTTTGTACCTTTTTAATTAAATTTATAAATTTATCAAATTTTATAATTAATTAAGTAATTTTAGTCTTTAAAATAGTTAATTTTTATTTATTAATTTTTATTCTCATATTTGTTTTTGATTATTTGTATTTATTATGCTAATTATTTAATAATTTACTTCTTTTTTAATTAATAATTTTATTTGTGTATTAATTAAATTAGTTTTTAATCTAATATTTTACCCTTTAATTTAGATTCATTAAAATAAATTAACAAAATTAATTTTTATGTTTAATTATCCTGCTAATTAATTAAGTTAAGAATTAAAGTTCTAATTTAATAGAATAATGTGTTTCTAATTTTAAGTATTCACTTAGTTATTTAGTTAATTAATTTAGAGTTTTAAAGCGTCAATTATTTTATCCTAAGTATGTAGTTAAATTATTAAGTCATTAACTTTTGTTTTTAGTCTAACAATGAGACAGACATGAGCTATCGGTGACTCATTTAGTCACTGATGAGATCATTTTTTACTCACTGTAGACCCTTTAATAAATTATAATTTAAGTCTTTTATCAACTTATCTTAACATTAATTTAGTTTTTAACTTAAATGTTAACATTTAAGAATTTTATTTGTCAATTTAAAGTTTAAAGTTTAATTATAAACTTGTTTTAATTTATGATGATTATCCTTATTTTAATTTTTAAATTTGAATCTTTGTATTTTTGATTTTATGTTTTTAACCAGTTAATTATTTTCAATCTTTGTATTTAATTAACTTAAGTTTTAATTTTAAATTCATTTTATGCAGTTTTAATTTTTGTCTCACTGATAGTTCATTTTATTTTAACTACCATTAGTTTTATTTCTATATGTTACCAATGCGGATGATTATCGGCATCGGTCTTACTTTAGCATCAGTGTCAGTATCACTTGGATATAACTAACAGTGACCCTTTTATTTTATAACTAATGGTGACTTTTTATTTTTAACTAACAGTGACCCTGTTTTATAACTACTGGTGACACTCTTATTTTATAACTATCGATAACCCTTTTATTTTATAACTACCGGTAACCTCAATTTTTATAACTAACTATGGCCCTATTTTCTTATTCCTAACGGTGACCCCATCTCACTGGTTCCTCACATCCCTCACAGTCACCATTGTGCCCCTACATTTCCACCCGTCCTGCTTCGACCTTTCCATCTCTCACCTTTCATCCCCTACAACCTATCCCTCGTTCTCACTAGTTCTCACCATAACACCATTCTCATACCCACACTCCTACAAATCAGAACCTTCAGAGCGACAAAAAACAGAAAATCACAACCTTGATCAACCCTAAATCACTTCGAATTCAAATCTATTCAACAAAATGAAAATAATCCCCAGATTTAGAGGTATGATCCACTACAGGAAGGGTTCACCACTAGAAGGACCGCCATTGGATGACCAATTTTACATTTTTGTTCAAGGGAGAGGAGATCTGATGGTCACTAAAGAAGGATGAGGTTAGCCGCTACAAACCGGTCATCGTTGCTGGTGCCAAGCCGCTGTGCAGCAAGGAGTAGGAGCCACGAGCCGTAGTCTGGGCCACTGCCACTGTGAGAGTCAGAGGAGGAGTTCGAATCAAGTTGAGCTCCCACTGGAGGGAGACCAACCTTCGTTCTTCTTTGGGGAGTTCCTTCGTCACCTGTCGGTCACTTGGTGGAGGAAGCCTGCAAGATGTCATCGTCGCTGGAGCTTTCCAGAAGAAATGCCCCCCTCCCGTAGTGCGTTGAAGGAGATGATGGGGGGGAGGTTTAATAAAAAATATAAAACTAAAATAAAATAACAATTAAATAAAAATTTAATTATAAACATATAATAAATATAAGATTTTTAATATTTATAAAATAGAATTATTAATTTAAATAACTTTAATAAAAATTTAACTAAATAATAATTACTTATAAATTAAATTTAAATAAATTATTAATTTAAACGTTTTATATTAAATATTTAACAAAAAAATATATTAAATAAAATATTAATAATTAATTTATTATTTTATTATAAATAAATTAATCAACTAATTTAAAATGGTGATAATTTTAATTTTCAAAATAATAATAAACTTAATGTTTATAATTTACACTAATAATGTTAATTAATAAAAATTAATAACTTAATAACAATTTAACATTTAAATTAATAATTAATAAAACCTTTTATACTTAAATAATAATAATGACTTTACTATTAACAAAATCAATCAACTTATAATACTTAAATTATTATAACTTAACTTTTATAATTAAATAATAACTATTTTATTATTAAATTTTATTTCATTTTAATCAATAATAATATAATTACAAGTTATTAATAATACTAATAAAATAATTTATTTAATAACATTATTTAAAAGTTTATTAATTCTTTTAAAATACTTTTTAATAAGATATTGTCTTAAATTATAAATTTTTATTTAATTATTTCCTTCAGGTTTTAATTGTGTTTGTTTTTCTTGTGCAGGTTCATTCAAGAGATGGAAAAACAACCAAGTGCATTCAACTAACTCACTCGGAGTTAGTTACAAGGGTAAAGTTATCACAATGTGTTAGTCATGAAAAAATGCAAGTGTGTGGTGCACAAGTGAAGGACACTTGAAGTTGGTGGAAACATGGGGTGACATATAGCTTATGATAGCAAGATTTAAAAGAAAAGCAAGCAACGAAATTTAAGGGGGATTTGGGGCACATTCAGGACACACATTCTAGTAGAGCATCATTAGAGATTTGAGATATTCTCTCTCATCAAATTAGATAGATCTGGTGGACAGCTCTGGAGTCGAAGGAGCTCAAGAGCAGAGCATCTTTTGGGGAGTTCTGTTTCCCTTGTATTTGAACTCTTTACTCTGTTTAGCAATGTTCTCAATTTCTATATTGAAAATGATCACTATTTCTAGTTAAAACTTTTAGTTTGGGGAGAAATTGAAGTTCTACTAGTTAACTTTAAATTTTCTTTTTCAGTTAATCATTTCGATGTATTCGGTATTGATCGGCGAGATCAATACTGAATTCATTCAATTGTTTTGTACCTCTATAAGTTAATTTAAAAACTCCAAAATCAATCGGAGAGATTGATTGTAGATACATATTTCAAAAAATAATAAATTCATAAAACTTCAGGACTTATGGAAAGTTCATCCAGTTGTCATTTTCAAATAAAAATTTTCACAGTTGATCTATTCTGGAGTGGCGAACTCTAAAATTGATCAACCTCTCTGACTTAACTCCTGGAAAGGGAATTAAGTCATACTCATTAAACATTGGTATACTGAAATAACTTTTAAGTGAATTGGAATACTTTTAAAACCATTAGAATGGAGAATTTTCCTTGGGATTTTTACTTTGATAGTTCATTTATTAGTATTCTACATTTTTGTTGTTCATTGTTTTCAATCTGTTTTCTGCTTCATCTTAGTCTAGATCAAAAACTAAAAAAAAAAATTTACTTTAATGCATTATAAAAACAAAAAAAATATATAAAATATAAAAATTAAAAAAAATGGAAAATCTACTACACTGCTGACAATAGTGGCGTCTCTTGAAAAGTTTTAGAAAAGTTTTTGGTCAAAATTGCCTTCTCTGTGGGTTTTACCATGCTTGCCACATATACAGTTGTTAGTAAGAATATAAATTTTAAACTTTGACTGATTTCAATTACAGTTAGGTCAATTTTTTGGCTCTGTTGTTGGGGAAGGCATGATCCATTACATTTCTAAAAAACTTTTATAAAATTCACATATAAAAAACACCAAAAAAATTGAAAATTTTGAAAACTATTTTTTTTCAAAAAAAAATCAGTTCTGTCAAATTATATTTGATACTGTGTTTTTTCTAATCATGTACTCAAATTTTTTATTACTTTTATGCCTATTAGTTCCACTATTATGCTAATTTAATTGTTCGTATACTTTTCATGAGCACAAGACACTATGCTTTTAATTTATATCCCTTGAACTTAGAAATAGAAAAACATTTGACTGCTCTTAGAAAGAAAAAAAAACTGAAATGGAGAACTTTGATAATAGAGACCCTGATAATAACATCTAAAACCATACAGAACTCTTAAAAGAAAATTAGATGCCTAGGATGAGGGAGTTCCAACTTCCTCAGGTTTCAATAAATCCAACTTTCATTGGGTTATCTCCTAGAGCCCAAAACTATGAGCTAAAATAGTCACACATTTCACTGATGCTTGTATTTAATGGACTCTCTAATGAGGACTCTCTTTCCTTCATTAGAGACTTCTATAACATTTTTCATCAATTACCTCTTCTAGGACTCACAGAGAATGGGCTAAGAATGATATTTTTTCCCTTTTGTATTAAAGGGAATGTTAGGAACTAGTTTCTGAGTCTAGATGAGAACATTTTTGAAAACTGGGATCAAGTATACAATTCTTTCATTGTGAAATTTTATCCCCAAATACTTAAAGGATAAATTAGAACAAAAATCACTAGTTTTTATCAAGATGATGAAGAATATTTTCATGAATATTAGGATCGATTCAGGGACCTTCTTAGGTAGTGTCCCCATCATCAAATCCCATACCACCTTCTCATGGACACCTTCTATGAAGGGTTGTCATCCTATGGACAGAACCTAGTTGATCAGGCTACTGGGGGTAATTACAATGATGAGACATATGAATAGTTGAGACAAATTTTTAATAATATTGCACTGAATTCACAACATAATAATTCAAGAAGGAAAAGAGTCAATAGAAATGTTAACCCAAATACTGGTTCAATGAATGAAACTCAAACTCAACTTCCTGAAATCACCAACCAATTGCAATCTTTAGTGAACCAGAACTCTAAGAAAACTATTAACCAACTTGTCTTTCAAAAAACCAATCAATCTTTAAGAGAACAATGTTCACAATGTGGAATTTTTGTCCACACATAGAAATAATTTCCTAACTTTGATATGCCATCCCAACAATAAGAAAAATAAAACTTTGTTAACTATGGTCCTAGAATTCCTCCTAAATAAGATCCATTTTCAAATAATTACAACCAAGGATATAGGAACCATCCAAATTTTTCCTGGAAAGATCAAGGCCTAATTAAACAATCCACTTCCCCTAATTACTCTAACCAACCAAGACCAATTTTTCAAAATCAACAAAGGGGTGAGTCTTCAAATTCCCAAGAAAACAATGATAATCAAATGTCTTAAAAGCTTGATCTAATATTGAATAAAATTAACTCTCAAGAGGAAAGATACATGACTCATCTGACCAAACATAAAAATTAATATGATTCAGATAAAATGAAAAATGATGTGAGAATGAAAAACATGGAAACAAAGCTAGGCAAACTTGCTATAGATTTTTCATATGGGGAAAAAGGTAGACTTACAAGCACAACTGAACTTAACCCTAGAGATAAGTCCATGGCGTTAGTAACTATAATTGGTATGAATACTTAAACGGCTGCTAAAAAATACACTGAAAATGTCCATAATGAAACTCTTCTTGATTCTAGAACCAAAAATTTGCTTCATTCACATGCGGGAAATTCATAGAAAGCTCTAGAAAATGATAAGAATATGAATTTTTCACCTGACATTCAAGCTTAAAATTCTTCTAAAAATAAAATTAATAAAGGAAAATAAAAAATTTGAGTAAGATGTGAGGGATATACCCACTGTTCTGAAAAAAATTTCCCCACCCATCCCTTTCCCTGAGAATCTTAAACCTCAAAGCAATACCAGGGCTGAACTTCTTTAGTTCCTTGGTCTCTTGTCAAAACTTCAAGTAAACATAACTTTCATTCAAGACTTAATAAAAATACCATATTACTTTAAATCTATTAAGAAAATTGTTTCAAATAAAAATAACCTTGAATAATTTTCTACTTACAGCCTCACTGAAGAGTGAAGCGATGTGATTCAAAAGAAAATCCCACCCAAATTGAAAGACCTTGGTAGTTTTGTTATCCCCTGCACCCTAAGAAATTATGATCAGATCAATTGTTTGTGTGATTTAGATGCTAGTATTAACCTACTCCCATACTCACTATTTTAGCAGTTGAGGTTGGGTGATCTTCAACCCACCACAGTCATATTGCTGTTGGCTGATAGATATTTCACTCATCATGTGGGTAGGGTAGATGACTTGCTAGTTGGGGTTGGGAAGTTTTTTATGCCTATAGACTTTCTAGTCTTAGAAATGGAGTGTAATAAAGAGGTTCCCATCATCTTGGGTAGGCCCTTCTTGGCCACAGGTGGTGTTGTTATTGATGTCTCTAAGGGTCATCTTATTTTCAAAATTAGATAACAACAAGAATAATTCAATGTGTTTAAAAATGTCAAAGGACCAACTTATTCTGAAAACTGTTCAATGGTAGAGTCCTTAGAGAATGAGAACTCAACTGAAAACCTTGAAGAATCTAAAAATAAGTCATTTTTTGAAGAAACTCATTCAGAAGTTGAAAATCATGACCTATATGTTTCAGAAGTTGAAAATTTTGATCAAACACTAAATCTAGAAAATTTTCCCAATCTGGACAACTGTCCAGTTTCTGCTATAGGATAGTCCTCTATTTCTGAACTTAGAATATTTTTGAGTGAATTTGAGGGTGTTTCTATTAACACCAACATTTCTGGAAACTTTGATGATATTGAGGGAGAATTTTTGAATCAATTAGATGATTTTGCTTTTATTAAATTTAGATTCTGATCTGAAAAATCTGGACAATGTGCTTTCCAATTCGGACGACATCACTATTAATTCTGAATCTGAGATATAAATTGAAAATCTTTTATCATTCAATACTCTTTAAAAGAGGTATGTTGAATAACTTGTACCTTATAGGCCCAAGATTCTTCCTTCGAGTGTAGAACCACTCATTCTTGAACTAAAATCAATCCCTTCTCATTTGAAATATTCATTTTTGGGTGAGAATTCCTCTTTGCCTGTCATAATTTATGCTAAACTTAATGAGAATCAAGAGGAAAGATTATTAAGTGTTTTGAAAATTTTTAAATCTACCATAGGCTAGACCATATATGATATAAAGGGTATTATTCCCTCATTCTACATGCAGAAAATACCTATGGAACCTGGTCATAATCCTAGGGTAGAGTGACAAATAATATTGAATCCAAATATGAAAGAAGTTGTGAGAGAGGAAGTGATTAAGTTACTGGACACTGGAATAATATATCCCATTTATAATAGTGCTTGGGTCAGCCTTGTCCAGGTTTTCCCCAAAAAGGGAGGTTTCACTGTAGTAAAAAATGAAAAAAAAATGAAGAAATCTAAGTTAGGAAAGCCACAAAATGGAGAGTCTGTATATATTATAGAAATCTTAATGCAGTCGCTATGAAGGATCATTTTCCAATTCCCTTCCTTGATCAAATTCTTGAGAGGCTTGCTGGAAATGAATTTTTCTATTTCCTGGATGGGTATTATGGTTACAACCAGATTCATGTTTCTCTATAGGATCAGGAAAATACCATTTTCACATGCCCCTTTGGGACATTTTCTTACAGGCGGATACCCTTTGGTTTGTGTGGAGCTCTAACCACCTTTCAAAGGTGTATTATGGCTATCTTTTCAGACATGATTGAGAGAATCATTGAAGTTTTCATGGATGAATTTTCCATTGTGGGAAGTACTTTTGATTCTTGTCTAGGAAATCTTGAGTTATGCTTGGAAAGATGCATTGAAACCAACCATGTTCTTAATTGTTAGAAGTGTCATTTCATGGTCACATAGGGTATTGTTTTAGGTCATAAGGTGTCCAAAAGGGGTTTAGAATTTGATCTTGCTAAAGTAGAATTCATTCAAAAACTTCAACCACCTGAAAATGTAAAAGGTGTTAGAAGTTTCTTAGGGAATTCCAGTTTTTACCAGATATTCATAAAATACTTTTCTAAAATAACTAAGCCCTTGTCTACTATGCTTTTTAAGGATGTACCTATTAACTTTGATGAAAAATATTTGAAATCATTTAATCTGTTAAAAGAAAAACTCACTACATCACCCATCATCACTTCACCTGACTGGAAACTGCCTTTTGAAATTATGTGTGATGCTAGTGACATGGTTTTAGGTGTTTTCCTTGGAAAAAGGAGAGATAAGAAACTGCATGTTTTTTATTATTCTAGTTTATAGCTAGATGAAGCCCAAAATAATTATACCACCACTGAAAAATAATTTCTAGCTGTTTTTTTTTCTTTAGAGAAGTTTAGACAGTATTTGTTAGGCTCAAAAGTCATCATTTTCACTGATCATTATTCCTTAAAGTATTTTTTGTCTAAGAAAGAAAATAAACCCCAGATTATTAGATAGATTTTGTTTCTAAAAGAATTTGATTTAGAGATTTGGGATAATAAGGGAGCTGAAAATCTAGTTGCTGACCACCTATCTAGGCTTCCTCTTACCCAATCTGAAGATCCTAGGGAAATAAACTCTTCTTTTTCTAATGAAAAACTGATCTCTATTTCAATTGGGAAATCTTCTTGGTATGAATATTTTTCCAGCTTCCTTACAGCAGGAGTCTTTCCTAAAAATATGTCCAATAACCAACGGAGTAAATTAATTTCTGAACTTAAATACTACCTTTGGGATGACCCCATGCTATTTAGGAGATGTTGTGATAGTATTCTTAGGAGGTGTGTTCCTGAGGAAGAAATTTTTTCTATCCTAGAGATTTGTCACTCCTCACCTTGGGGAGGTCACCATGGTGGTGAAAGGACTGCTCAGAAATTATTACAATTGGGTTTCTATTGGCCTACTCGTTTTAAAGATTCTAGGAGCTTTGTAGTTGGCTACGATAGATGTCAAAGGCTAGGAAATGTTGGTAGGAAGCAGGAGTTGCCCCAAAAAGGAATTCTAAAAGAAGAGATTTTTTATGTCTAGGGTTTAGATTTCATGGGTCCATTTCCATCATCCCATGGGAATGAGTATATTCTTGTTGTTGTAGATTATGTGTCAAAGTGGGTTGAGGCAGTTTCACTGCCCAAAAATCAATCCAAATCTGTAATAAAATTTGTCAAAAATAACATCTTTTCAAGATTTGGAGTTCCCAATGTAGTACCCAAAACATTTTATGTTATGTTTCTCCATTCATCACTGAGTTACATTCTATTCATCACTGTGTTCCTTTGAAACAACACTATGTTATTTAGGAGATAGTTAAAACCTATCCATTAAACATAAATTTCTCACTTCTATGTTTTGAATTTCGAAAAATGGTCATCTGGAGTTGTGTTCAGTAAGTCATTTGGAATCTGATAGAACAAACTTGATTTTTGGTGAATAGTAACATACCCATATGAATAGTAATATGAATATTAATATGAATAGTAACATACCCTTATGAAGAGTAAATAATATTATTATTTTATTTTCTTAAGGCAATAAGATAATGATATCTTAATTAGTTTTTCAATGAGAAATAAAACTAGTTGCACTTTAAGATTGTTATTTTTCGAATTAACTATGACCTTATTTAAAAATTAAATTAATAATATTTAGAAAAATATTTTTGAAAAATTGATTTCACTTTTTAAATCTACACGTTGATAAATGGTTAGGGTGAATTTTGGGAATTTTTCTGAAACAGTTGATTTTTCAGTGAATAGTAAAAAAATACAGTTTTTAGTTTCGGTGTGTTAATGACATCATTAATGATATAATAATGAGGTAATAAATATAGTCGACTTGTGTATAGTTAAATAATATGTTATGTGTACCAAGTGGCTTATACCATGGGCAAATACCATGGGTAAGCCCATGGTTTTGCAAAAACCACTCATGAGGTGTCCCTTGAAAATTATTAAAATAATCCCTCACTTTTCCTATAAATACCAACTCTTCCCTTCATTGAATTCATTCCCAATTCTTCCTCAACGAATATCTGGCCTCACTACCTTCATAGTAGTCCTCCCAAGGTTTCCTCAAGCCCCCAAGGTCCCAACCTTCAAGTTCTAAGGGTTACTCTACAAGGTAAGAAAATTCTATATTTCTTTCTTTTTCCTTTCAAGTTCTCTTTTATGTGGTATATCTTTCAAGTTTCCATACCATGTTCTTATTTTTTTTCTTATCCTTGATATAATATATATTATGATTCATTTATAGATATTTTACCCTTGTCCCCTCTCTTTTTAATATGTTCTAAAACCATGTTACGTAGCCGTTAGGCTGTCGAATTTTTGTAAGCGATTTCAAAATTATTCTTTTATTTTGAGTTCTTTATTTATTCTTTCTTCATCTCTTCTTACCCAAGAGGAATGAAATCTTCAAAATCTTGTATATTCTGGATGTTCTTATGTTCATGATAAATTCATAATCAATATTCTTCTTTTCCCCTACATGTTCAAGTAATTAAAAACATTGTTCGTGATGTATCAAATTACCGACATCGTAGATGATGTAATCTCAATTTCCATTAATTCTTTAAAATCTGGTCATGAAACCATTTATATGGTTGAAACAGGTTATAATATATGTTTTATGACTCACCCATGGTTCTGGAATTCTTTTTTACTCACATTTCTAATTTATAAGACAAAATGAAGTTGTTATTATCAAAGAACCATTAAAACGATCTAAACAAACATCATTAATTTTTTAACTAATGAATCATCATCATGGTATATAACCCAAAATAATTATAAGATCATTTATATCTACATAATTTCATTAATATGATGTATTAACAATTCTGTATGTTTAACCATGTTTCAAATGAACTTCCATTCATGGAAACAAGTAAACAAACCATGAAAACAAAGGAAGAAAATGCTTCCAAAACATGAAAATTGAACCAATTAAACCCATAGAAAGGGCCATGAATGAACCTAATAAGGTTATACTAAATAAATTACATGTATATGAGGTTATTGAAATATTAATTAATGAAGCTAAATTTGATTATTCAGGTCATTAAAACAAACAAAGAACACACTCGAGCATAAGGTAAGGGGTTTCTCATCTCACTTTCATTTCTGTGAGATTTCCATTGTTTGCCAATTATTCCTTATATTTGGTATATGTGTACTTCCATTTGATATATAATGACATGATTCTATTTATATTCATGTTATTCAATGATTCACTTGATGGTTATTAAGTTCCAGTCATACGGTTCGACCGATTACATTGTGGTAAGGGACGTTGTCTCTACTGCTGTTTTGTTGTGACTAACTTTGTGTTGTGCACCTAATAATCCCTATGTGGTGTACCTACTAACCATTTGAGGTAACTTTTCATTTTAAATTGTATTTATATTAAATATCCATAATCTCATATCATGGATATGGTTTTTGTCTAAACCGTATACCATTTTACATACGGTGTTTATTTGGAAAGTTATTTTAATTATGAAAATATTGATGAATCTGTATACTCTACTCTATATAGATATTGAGAAGGATTATTGATATTGTATTGAATCAATGTATAAAGAATGATTTGTACATGCAGTGGTGGTTGGGGCCCACTATATCCCCTCTATTCATCAGTAGGTCTCATGAGACAAAACAGTTTGGCGACAAACCCTTCGAGTTTGTTTCCAAAAATCAGATGGGTTTCTACCCAGAGAACTAAACCATTTTAACAGTATTATGGTTTCATGTGCCAGATACATGAAATCTAGTTAATAATAATTCTATTTCTTAATTATCAATTTTTATTATTATCTATGAGATTTTCACTATGACAAAATCTATGGATGCAGTTTCATTTTTAGTTTATTAATGGAATTAGTTATTCATTTATTCACTATGTCGTTTTGATTATGTCAGATTGTTTGTTAATAACTTATTATTGTACTCATGATTTTGCTATTTGTAACCCTTACTGAGAATTTGAGCTCACCCCTTTCATTTTCTACCTTCTACAGGTGATGAAGAGAAGTTCTTCTTTTGATTTCCTTTGGATGCAGTTTTGAGTTTATTTGTTTTGTATTGTATTTTATAACCTTTTACAATGTAATTTGAGTTACATATATGTATCTAGTTTCTTCAAGAATAATAAACTGATCATTCCTTCAGGATTTTCATTCCTTCTAATCATTCCAATATCACAAGTAATGCATTGGCTCCAGCCTAGAGGGGTCGGGGTTTTATAGTTGGTATCAGAGGAAGTTTAGTAGAACACTTGGTAACTAGACTAGGAAATTTATAGTAGGGAACAAAGCCCTAAGGTAGTATTTGAGGATTAACATACAAGAACTTCCTAGTATTTTGGTAAGGAATATATTATGTTCATATTTTAAGCAATACGTCCCTGTTTGGATACGAGCAGGTAGAGGCGGCTCTGGCACAGATGTATCTAGGGGTAAAACCCAAAAACATCGCTTTGAGCTAGACTCGAACGGGAACTGGTGCACGACAATGGGACTTTCTGCACTCTTGGTTACTACACTTCTGAGGGATATGCTTAGGATAATTCATGTTTTCTTTACAAGTCATTATGAAGGAGTTAATGTAAATTTTTCCTTAGAGGAACCATGTTTATAAGATTATCTATGCATAGAATTTCAATCTATGTTGAGTGATTTTATATTTGAGATTCATAAAATAATCTAGTGTATCCCATTATTTAGAAATGGAGTCTAATGGAAGAAGAGGAATCAATACTCGTGGTCAAGGTAGGGATCTCCCTACTGAGCAAGTCAACACAGTCAACGTTGGAGCAGATCAAATCATGACCATATTGGGACAACTTACTCAAGTTGTAACGAATAACCATTCAACACCTGTGTTGGATCATTTCATGTAGAAGAAGCCTCCATATTTTAGTGGGACTACTAATCTAGTGGTTGCTGAGCAATGGATCAAGTCCCTTAAAAAGATATTCATGGTGTTAAGATTCAATGAAAATGAAAAGGTAGTACTGGGAGTATATTGTCTCAAGGGCGACGCTGATCGATAGTGGTCCTTGATTCAAAATACCACAGAAGAAGAAGAGATAGAGGATATTGAATGGAGGACTTTTAAGGAAATATTCTATGAAAAATATTTCCCTCATGAGAAACGAACTGAAATGAAGAGGAAATTCCTTGGCTTGAAACAAAGGGAAGAAGACAGTGTTGCGGAGTATGAGGCTACCTTCACAAGGCTAGCTAGGTATTTTGTGGATTACGTACGTGACTCGGTGGACAAGATTGATCATTTCTTTGAAGGTATTAAGCCAAGTCTTCTAAGGGCACTGGCTTCTCAATCATTTTCATCATATGATGAAATTGTATCAAGTGCCATCAAAATAGAGAAGGAATTTTCTAGATCAAATTTGTTCAAAGGAAACCAAGATAAGAAGCAGCATTCTGATAAAAAAGGAAAAGGATAAGCACCAAATAAGAGAAAGGGAACGAATAATTTCCCATTATGTGACAAATATGGAAAGAATCATCCCAGTAAATTCTTGAAAGTCAAGGGAGTCTGCTATAACTGCGGAGAAAAGGGTCATCGATCTGATAAATTCAAGGGGAAGAAACAATTCAATGATGTTCAATGCTACAATTTTAGAGAGATGGGACACTATTAAAATGAGTGTCCTAAGAGCCAAGGAAACATGCCACAGAAAAAGCCAAGAGAGCAGGGGAGAGCCTATGCGATTACAACCGCGAAGGTTGAAGTTCCTAGTGACATGGTGGCAGGTACTTTAATTGTTTCCTCAAACTTAGCAAACACTTTATTTGATTCTGGATCATTGCATTCATTTATATCCTCTCAGTTTTCCAAGAAAATTAGATATGTACAATTTTATTTAAGAAAGGATTTGTCAGTCAAAACTCCCATGGGATGTATCATTGCAACAAAGGCATGTCGACTAGTCCCCCTCCAAGAACCAAAACGTGCTTTAGTTTCTAGCCTTGTCATCATACCCATGAATTAATTTGATATAATTCTCGGTATGGATTGCCTATAAAATTATGATGCGAGGATTTATTTAAAGAAAAAGGAAGTTGCAATTTTTGAAAATGGTGTAGAATCTCTTGTCTTTAGGGCAGAAACTTCGCCACCTGATTCTTATCTAGAACCACCCCCAGAAGCTCTATTGAATGCAATACTTGGAGAGGAAGATAAACCAAAATCTATGAGAGAGGAAATAAATCTTCAAATTAAATATTTGCACATATTGAAAGAGTACATTGATGTATTTCCATAGGATTTACCTGGACATCCTCCAGAGTGGGAAGTCGAGTTCTCTATTGATTTAATTCATAATGCAAGACCTATATCAAAGACCCCATATAGAATGACCACTGTGGAGCTAGTGGAGCTGAAGAAACAACTAGAAGAGTTTAGTGATAGAGGATTTATTAGAACTAGTGTTTCTCCATGGGGAACCCTGATCTTGTTTGTAAAGAAAGATGGATCCATGAGGCTATGCATTGATTACAGAGAAATCAATGTTATTACAATAAAGAATAAGTATCCTCTACCCCAGATTGATGATTTATTTGACCAACTTCAGAAGCTCAATACTTTTCAAAGATTGAAATTCGATCCGGATATCATCAACTGAGTGTGAGGAAGGAAGATATTCCAAAGACAACATTTCGAACTAGGTATGGGAATTACGAGTTTACAGTGATGCCTTTTGGACTGACGAATGCGGAATCTATTTTCATGGATTTAATGAATATAGTTTTCAAGGAATATCTTGATAACTTTTTTGTAATATTCATCGATGATATCCTCATATACTCAAAGATATATGAAGACCATGAGAGTCACTTGCAAGTTATTATGGGAACTCTTAGAAGAAATGAATTATATGGGAAGTTTAGCAAGTGCGAATTCTGGATTCAATCAGTTTCTTTTCTGGGCCATATTGTCTCTAAGGATGGAATCATAGTTGATCTTGTGAAGACAAAGGAAATCCAAGATTGGCCCATTCCAACAAACATAACTGAGGTACGTAGTTTTATTGGCTTAGTAGGTTATTATCGGCGTTTCGTGCAGAATTTTGCCCGACTGGCTAACCCACTAACGAAGCTCACACGTAAAGGGGTTAAATTTGTTTGGACAAAATATTGTGAAGAATGTTTTGAATAACTGAAGAGAAGATTAGTCAATGCTCCTATATTGAATCTACCATCATGGAATGACGGATTTTTCATTTATAGTGATGATTCAAAGAAAGGACTTGGTTGTGTCCTTATGAAAAATGATAGGGTCATTGCTTACGCATCACGACAGCTAAAAGTTCATAAGAAAAACCATCCTACTCATGATCTTGAGTTAGCTGTTATAATCTTTGCTTTGAAGATATGGAGACATTATCTCTATGGTGAGAAATGTGAGATTTATACTGATCACAAGAGTTTGAAGTATATTTTCTCACAAAAAGAACTCAACATGAGGCAAAGGAGATGGCTTGAACTACTCAAGGATTATGATTGAATGATACACTACCACCCAGGGAAGGCAAATAAGGTGGCAGATACTTTGAGTAGAAAGGATCATGGAGTTTTGAACAAGATGAGAGTTGAAAGGGATCCTATTTTCATGGATCTAGTAAAGATGGATATGGGAATAACCATAGAAGGTGAAACATCAATTCTTTTTCAAATGGTTGCCAAACCATCTTCACTAGAAAGGAGAAAAAGTTCTCAAGCTGATGATGAGGAGTTTAAAAATAATATTAAAGTTGTGAATGATGGGAGATTGTGTGACTTCGTATATGAAGATGGAATTTTGAGATTTGGGAAGAGACATTGTGTTCCCAATATACATGATCTAAAAAATGAATTCATGGATGATGCTCAAAGTTCAAATTTCCCTATACACCCTGGTAGCACTAAGATGTATAGAGATTTGAAGGAACATTTTTGGTGGGACAACATGAAGAGAGAGATTGCTGATTTTGTGTCAAGATGTATGGTTTGCCAACAAGTGAAAGCTGGAAGGCAACGGCCTGGAGGAGTATTGGAACCTCTTCCCATACCTGAGTGGAAATGGGATAATATCACGATGGACTTTTTCATGGGACTACCAAAGACTCCTAGAAGAAACGATGCAATATGGGTCATTGTTGATCGTCTTACAAAGTCAGCACATTTTCTTTCTATAAGAGAAGATCTACCACTTGAACGTCTAGCAAGACTATATATTAATGAAGTTGTGAGACTTCATGGAGTTCCCCTATCGATATTTTCTGATCGTGATCCACGTTTTACATCAAGGTTCAAGAAAAGTCTCCAGAAGGCTTTGGATACTGATCTTCGTTTGAGCACTGCCTACCACCCACAAACTGATGGACAATCAGAACGGACTATTCAAACATTGGAAAACATTTTGAGGTCTTGTTCACTTTATTTTCAAGTCATGTGGGATTAGTATTTAACTCTAGTGGAATTTTCCTATAGTAATATCTTCCATTCAAGTATTCATATGGAACCATATAAAGCATTATATGGGAGGAGATGTCATACACCAACTTTCTGGGATGATGTTGGTGAAAGAAAGCTCGTGGGCCCAGAACTTGTTGAAGAAACAACGGAGAAGGTGAAGAATATCCAGAACCATATCAAAATAGCTCAAAGTAGGCAAAAGATCTATGAAGATAACCAAAGGAAGGATTTGGATTTTCAAGAAGGTGATCACGTTTTCTTAAAGGTATCTCCATGGAAGGGTATTATACGTTTTGGTAAGAAGGGAAAGTTAAGTCCCAGGTACATCGGACCTTTTGAAATTCTGGACCGAATTGGAGTCGTAGCTTACCATTTTGCAATGCTGCCAAGTCTCTCTAAGGTTCAAAATTTGTTCCACATGTCAGTGTTAAGAAATTACATGCCAGACCCAACACATGTACTCACTTATGAAGAAGTAGAACTTGAGCCAGATATATCTTATTGTGAAGAGCCTATCAAGATTCTTGATACTAGAGAACAAGTATTGAGAAATTAGACGACTCGTCTGGTAAAGGTTCTATGGAGGAACCATAAGATGGAGGAAGCAACATGGGAGCCTGAGGAGCTTATGTTAAAGACATACCTGAATCTTTTTAGGTAATATTTTGTAAATTTCGAGGATGAAATTTTATGAAGGAGGGAATAATGTAGTACCCCAAGCATTTTATGTTATGTTTCTCCATTCATCACTAAGTTACATTCTATTCATCACTGTGTTCCTTTGAAACAACACTAGGTTATTTAGGAGATAGTTAAAACCTATCCATTAAACATAAATTTCTCACTTCTATGTTTTGAATTTTGAAAAATGGTCATCTAGAGTTGTGTTCAGTAAGTCATTTGGAGTCTGATAGAACAAACTTGATTTTTGGTGAATAGTAGCATACCCATATGAATAGTAATATGAATAGTAAAATACCCTTATGAATAGTAAATAATATTATTATTTTATTTTCTTAAGGAAATAAGATAATGATATCTTAATTAGTTTTTCAAGAAATAAAACTAGTTGCACTTTAAGATTGTTATTTTTAGAATTAACTATGACCTTATTTAAAAATTAAATTAATAATATTTAGAAATTTATTTTTGAAAAATGGATTTCACTTTTGAAATCTATACTTTGATAAATGGTTAGGGTGAATTTTGGGAATTTTTCTGAAACAGTTGATTTTTCAGTGAATAGTAAAAAAAATACAGTTTTTAGTTTCGGTGTGTTAATGACATCATTAATGATATAATAATGATGTCATAAATCCGGTCAACTTTTGTATAGTTAAATAAAATTTTAGGTGTCCCAAGTGGCTTATACCATGGGAAAATACCATGGGAAAGCCCATGGTTTTTCAAAAACCACTCATGAGGGGTCCCTTGAAGATTATTAAAATAATCCCTCAATTTTCCTATAAATAGAAATTATTCCCTTCATTGAATTCATTCCTAATTCTCTCTCAACGAAGCTATAGCCTCATTACCTTCATATTATTCCTCCCAAGGTTTCCTCAAGACCCCAAGGTACCAACCTTCAAGTTCTAAGGGTTACTCTACAAGGTAAGAAAATTCTCAATTTCTTTCTTTTTCCTTTCAAGTTCTCTTTTATGTGGTATATCATTCAAGTTTCCATACAATGTTCTTATTTTTTTTCTTATCCTTGATCTAATATACATTGTGATTCATTTATAGATAGGTTACCCTTGTCCCATCTCTTTTTAATATGTTCTAAAACCATGTTACGTAGCTGTTAGACTGCCGAATTTTTGTAAGCGATTTCAAAATTATTCTTTTATTTTGAGTTCTTTATTTATTATTTCTTCCTCTATTATTAATCAAGAGGAATGAAATATTAATAATATTGTATATTCTGTATTTTCTCATGTTCATGATAAATTCATTATCAATCTTCTTCTTTTCTCCCACATGTTCAAGGAATTAAAAACATTGTCCGTGATGTATCGAATTACTGACATCATAGATGATGTAATCTCAATTTCCATTAATTCTTTCAAATCTGGTCATGAAACCATTTATATGATTGAAAAAGGTTATAATATATGTTTTATGACTCACCCATGGTTCTTGAATTCTTTTGTACTCATGGTTCTAATTTATAAGACAAACTGAGGTTGTTATTATCAAAGAACCATTAAAACGATCTAAACAAACATCATTAATGTTTTAACTAATGAATCATCATCATGGTATATAACCCAAAATCATTATAAGATCATTTATATCTATATAATTTCATTAATTATATGTATTAAAAATTCTGGATGTTTAACCATGTTTCAAATGAACTTCCATTCATGGAAACAAGTAAACGAACCATGAAAACCAAGGAAGAAAATGCTTCCAAAACATGAAAATTGAACCAATTGAACCCATAGAAAGGGCCATGAATGAACCTAATAAGGTTATAATAAATAAATTATATGTATAGGAGGTTCTTTAAATATTAATTAATGAATCTAAATTTGATTATTCAGGTCATTAAAACAAACAAAGAACACACTCGAGCATAAGGTAAGGGATTTCTCATCTCACTTTCATTTCTGTGAGATTTCCATTGTTAGCCAATTATTCATTATATTTGGTATATGTATACTTCCATTTGAAATATAATAACATGATTATATTTATATTCATGTTATTCAATGATTCAATTGATGGTTATTAAGTTCTGGTCATACGTTTCGACCGATTACATTGTGGTAAGGGACATCGTCTCAGCTGTCGTTTTGTTGTGACTAACTTTGTGTTGTGCACCTAATAATCTCTATGTGGTGTACCTAATGAACTTTTGAGGTCACTTTTCATTTGAAATTGTATTTATATTAAATATCCATAATCTCATATCATGGATATGGTTGTTTTCTAAACCGTATACCATTTTACATACGGTGTTTATTTGGAAAGTTATTTTAATTATGAAAATATTGATGAATATGTATACTCTAATCTATATGGATATTGAAAAGTCTTATTTATATTGTATTGAATCAATGTATAAATAATTATTTGGACATACCGTGGCGGGTGGGGCCCACTATAGCCCCTTGATGCATCGGTAGGTCACATGAGAAAAAACAATTTGGCGACAAACCCTTCGAGTTTGTTTCCAAAAATCAGACGGGTTTATACCCACAGAACTAAACCGTTTTTATGGTATTATGGTTTCATGTGCCAGATACATGACGTCCAGTTAATAAGCATTCTCTTTCTTAATTATCAGTTGTTATTATTATCCATGAGATTTTCACTATGAAAAAATCAATGGATGCAGTTTCATTTTTAGTTATTAATGGCATTAGTTATTCATTTCTTCACTATGCCATTTTGATTATGTTAGATTGTTTGTGAATCACTTATTACTGTACTCATGATTATGCTATTTTTAACCCTTACTGAGCGTTTGATCTCACCCCTTTCATTGTCTACCTTTGACAGGTGATGAAGAGAAGGTCTTCTTTTGAGTTCCTGTGGATGAAGTTTTGAGTTTTTATGTTATGTATTGTATTTTGTAACCTTTTCCAATGTAATTTGAGTTACATATATGTATCTAGTTTCTTTAATACTACTAAACTGATCATTCCTTTGGGATTTTCATTCCTTCTAACCATGCCAATATCACAAGTAATGCACCAGCTCCAGCCTAGAGGGGTCAGGGTGTTACACCCAAGGCCTTTATCACTGATAATGGAACACAATTTAAGAACTATAAATTTAAGGTTTTGATGAAAAAATATGGTTTTGTTCATAAAACTGGTACTCCTTATCATCCACAGTCCAGTGGACAAGTGAAATTTTCAAATAGGGAATTGAAATAGATACTTGATAAAACCATGTCAACCTCTAAGAAAGATTGGTCTTTTAAACTAGATGAAGCTTTATGGGCCTATAAAACTACTTTCAAGACCCCAATAGATATGTCTCCTTACAGGATTTTGTTTGGAAAATTATTTCATTTACCTGTGGAGTTACCACATAAGTCTTATTAGGCAGTTAAGGCTCTCAATTTTGATTTTAAGAGTGCTGGTGAGAGGAGATTACTTGAGCTGAGTGAGTTAGATGAAATTAGGAGAGAGAGTTATGATAATTATATAATTTATAAAGAGAGGACTATAATCTTTCATGATTCTATCATTCAAACCAAAGAATTCAAACCTGGAAAGAAGGTCCTCCTCTTTAACTCTAGACTCAAACTCTTCCCTAGAAAGATAAATTCCAAATGGTCTAGACCTTTTACTATTGTGAGAGTGCTTAAGAATGGAGCTGTTGAAATTGTATGTGAAGAGAGAAAACCCATGTTGGTTAATGGGCAGATAATGAAATTGTATTTTGAGGGATAGTCTAAGGGATTTGTTTCCTTCACTGTGATTGAGAATTGATCTTGAATAAAGTCTGGCTAAAAAATTTAAAATTTAGTGTTGAATGGGAGGCAACCCATGGTTCTTTTTTTCTTTACTTTGTTTCATTTTAACCTTTAATAAAGTGTTGCTTCTGTGCTCTGTTTTTGTGAAATTCCTATTATTTCTTTCTCTTGGTTTACTTGTTTTGTTTTAGAGTTATCAAGAAGATATTGTTTTTTCATTTAAGGAGTGGAATTCCATTGTTGAAGCTTTAATGAAAAACTGTAATTCAGGGAAGTATTCTATTCTTTAGTTTGCAATTAATTTTTATGCTCCATGTTCACCTTAATAAAAATTTACTACAAGTCATTGTTATTACTACTATTGATTCGTTTACTCACTAATTCACATGATCCACTATTACACTGATGTTGGGGACTCATTATTGTTGTTGTTATTGACTCATTGATAGTACTATTAGTGATTCAGTAACTGTGACTTCATAAAATTCAACTGCTGCTGTTAAATATTCTGTTTTTATTTGAAAAATGTGCTGCATGTTTTGAATACTAAAAGTTTTTGTTGCATGTCACTAAGTTGAATAAAATCATTCTACTTGTTCCTCCTTGCTAAAAAACTGAATTTCATTGATTTATTAAAATCTTCTCACTACTTGAAACTAAGTTTGGGGTTTCATGTTGCTGCTGTTAAAAAATATGTTTGTATAGTTTGGGGTGTTTAGCATGTCTTTGTCTGTTTATTTGAACATCCATTTGAACCCAATATTTGAACATGCTTACACCCTATCCACTGAGTATCCATAAGTTTCATGCCATGTTTGAATTTTAATGGAAAATATTTATTACTTGAATTAAATGTTAATGCATGTACTTTTTTGTGAACCTGCTGTAAATTAATGTTTGTGGCAAACAATACTTCTTGAACTTCATTGAGACACTTTTATCATGTCATCAATCTATTAAATTGAAAAATCTATTTTTAACTTTAACCATAAAATTTTTCTTCTCTATATTTTGAATTCAACTTTGGGGACAAAGTTGGTTTTTAAGTTTGGGGGAGGGGGTCAATTCTTGACTGTGTTGAACTGTGCTTTAATGTGAGCCTATCAATTCCCAATTCCACTTTAAACATTTTGTAAAAAATGGTTAAAATATTTCAAAATTCTTGCACAATTTTAGGCTTGGTTATTTATTAAATTGGGTCTTTCCTAAGGATGTTGCCTGATTGGTAATTAAGAAATGCTTTGAATCTGAAATTAATGTGGATGGATGATTGCTGAGTGAGTGTACTTAGTGATTTAATGGAAAGTTGGTTTAGAAACTACTTCTGAGAGTGATTTGGGTAACATGTTAGTGGTGTTATGATTATAACCCTTGGAACTGGAAGTTTGATTTTGATTATAAGGGGCACTCTTTTTATTATTTATTCAAAGTAATTACCTTATTGAGCCAATGTAAATGGTTTTCATAAAAATATTTTGAAACTGGATTAGTTTGGGCATCTGGGATCCCACGCTGAATATATGAGACCCTAAATGATGGGTGCATTTCTGTTAACTATAATCCATCTGTACACCTTGAATAAGTGCATTACACAGTGCTTAGCACATGATACATGGCTTGGGAAAAATAAAATAAAGTGTCTAGGGTCAAAAACGAGTTCATTAAGGTAAGGGGAATGGTGAACTCTGAATGAAGAAGGGGTCAATTTGTTTATATGGGAGTCATTTAGGTTGTATCATTAAGTTGATTCACAAAAAAAAAAATTATTTTTGGAACCTAGGATTGAGTCAAATTATAAAGTTCCTACTGTTAAGTTCTAAATTCCATATATTTTTACTTGTTGTCACTCTTGAAGTTAGATTTTAAGCTTGTATTGAATCGAGTCATTAAATTGTATCACATATTAGGTTGAACATATTCATTTCTTGATGATCCTTAGTTTTCTAGATTACCCTTTGAGTATTTTTTCTAGTCAAGACATCATTTGAACATATTTTTTTGAAAAGCCTCTTGACAGTTCTTGTCCTTTATTTTTCAAATTGTTGGACTTGTTACAATTTGAGCTTAGTTATCAAGACTTAGTTCTATTTTTCAAAGATAATAAAACATGGTATTTTTTTAGGGAAAAAAATTCTTAAGTGTGGGGGAATATGATGTGGCCTTGTTTTACGTAGTTTTTCCACATCTTTTTACTAAATTTTTTATGTTTTAATTAACTAATTTTACACTTTTTATTAAATAAATGTACTTTTTTACCTTTTTAATTAAATTTATTAATTTATCAAATTTTATAATTAATTATGTAATTTTATCCTTTAAAATAGTTAATTTTTATTTATTAATTTTTATTCTCATATATATATTTTTTATTAGTTGTATTTATTTTACTCACTATTTAATAATTTGTTTCTTTTGTTAATTAATCATTTTATTTGTGTTTTAATTAAATTAGTTTTTAATCTAATATTTTACCCTTTAATTTAGATTCATTAAAATAAATTAACATAATTAATTTTTATGTTTAATTATCCTACTAATTAATTAAGTTAAGAATTAGAGTTCTAATTTAATGGAATAATGTGTTTCAAATTTTAAGTATTCACTTAGTTATTTAATTAATTAATTTAGAGTTTATAGAATTAATTATTTTATCCTAAGTATGTAGTTAAATTATTAAGTTATTAACTTTTGTTTTTAGTCCAACGGTGTGACAGACATGAGCTATCGATGACTCATTTAGTCACCGATGTGATCTTTTTTTACTCATTATAGACCCTTTAATAAATTATAATTTAAGTCTTTTATCAACTTATCTTAACATTAATTCAGTTTTTAACTTAATTGTTAACATTTAAGAGTTTTATTTGTAAATTTAAAATTTAAAGTTTAATTATAACCCAGTTTTAATTTATGATGATTAGCCTTCTTTTAATTTTTAAATTTGAATCTTTGTATTTTTTATTTTATGTTTTTAACCAGTTAATTATTTTCAATCTTTGTATTTAATTAACTTAACTTTTAATTTTAAATTCATTTTATGTAGTTTTAATTTTTGTCTCACAGATAGTTCATTTTATTTTAGTTGTCATTAGTTTTATTTCTAAATGCTACCCATGCATATGATTATTGGAATCGGTCTTACTTTAGTATCGGTGTCGGTCTCACTTGGCTATAACTAACGGTGACCCTTTTATTTCATAACTAATGGTGACCTTTTATTTTTAATTAACAGTGACCCTATTTTTATAACTATCGGTGACCCACTTATTTTATAACTATCGGTAACAATTTTATTTTATAACTACCGGTAACCTCAATTTGTATAAATATGAACCTATTTTTTTACTACTAACGGTGACCCCGTCTCACTGGTTCCATGCATCCCTCACTGTCACCATTGTGCCCCTACGTTTCCACCCATCCTTCTTCAACCTTTCCATCTCTCAGCTTTCATCCCCTGCAACCTCTGCCTCGTTCTCACTGGTTCTCGCCGCAACACCATTCTCATACCCACACTCCTACAAATCAGAACCTTCAGAGCGAAAGCAAACACAAAATCACAACCTTGATCAACCCTAAATCACATTGAATTCAGATCTATTCAAAAAAATGAAAATCATCCCCAAATTTGGAGGTATGACCCGCTACAGGAAGGGTTCACCACTAGAAGAACCGCCATCGGATGACCTCTTTTGCACCGTTGTTCAAGGGAGAGGAGATCCGTAGGTCACTGAAGAAGGAGGAGGTTAGCCACTGCAAACCGGTCGCTGCTGCTGGTGCCAAGCCGCTATGCAACAAGGAGTAGGAGTCGTGGGTCGTAATCTAGGTCACCTCTACTGTAGGAGTCATAGGAGGAGGCCAAATCAAGATGAGCTATCGCTGGAGGGAGACCGACCTTCGTTCTTCTTCGGGGAGTTCTGTCGTCACCTACCGGTCACCTGGTAGAGGAAGCTTGCAAGATGTTGTTGTCGCTGGAGCTTTCCAGAAGAAACACCCCCTCCCATAGCGCGTTGAAGGAGATAATGGTGGGGGGATGTTTGATAAAAAATATAAAACTAAAATAAAATAACAATTAAATAAAAATTTAATTATAAACATATAATAAATATAATATTTTTAATATTTATAAAATAGAATTATTAATTTAAATAACTTTAGTAAAAATTTAACTAAATAATAATTACTTAGAAATTAAATTTAAATAAATTATTAATTTAAATGTTTTATACTACATATTTAACAAAAAATATACTAAATAAAATATTAATAATCAATTTATTATTTTATTCTAAATAAATTAATCAACTAATTTAAAATGGTAATAATTTTAATTTTCAAAATAATAATAAAATTAATGTTTATAATTTACATTAATAATGTTAATTAATAAAAATTAATAACTTAATAAAAATTTAACATTTAAATTAATAATTAATAAAATCTTTTATACTTAAATAATAATAATAACTTTATTATTAACAAATTCGATCAACTTATAATACTTAAATTATTATAACTTAACTTTTATAATTAAATAATAACTATTTTAATAATAAATTTTATTTCATTTTAATCAATAATAATATAATTACTAATTAATAATACTAATAAAAATAATTTATTTAATAACATTATTTACAAGTTTATTAATTCTTTTAAAAGAATTTTTAATAAGATATTGTCTTAAATTATAAATTTTTATTTAATTATTTCCTTCGTGTTTTAATTGTGTTGTTTGATTTTATTGGGTAGGTTCATTCAAGAGATAGAAAATGACCAAGTGCATTCAACTAACTCACTTGGAGATAGTTACAAGGGAAAAGTTAGTGCGACGTGTCAGTCATGAAAAAACACAAGTGTGTGGTGCACAAGTGAAGGACACTTGAAGTCGGTGGAAAATAGGGGGTGACGTGCAGCTTATGACATCATGATTTAAAAGAAAATAAAGAAACGAAATTTATGGGGGATTTGGGGCACATTCAGGACACACATTCTAGTAGAGCATCATTGGAGATTCGAGAGATTCTCTCTCATCAGAGCAGAGAGATCTGGTGGACAACCCTGGAGTCAAAGGAGCTCAGGACCAGATCATCTTTTGAGGAGTTCTATTTCCCTTTTATTTGAACTCTTTACTCTATTTAGCAATGTTCTAAATTTCTGTATTGAAAATGAGCACTATTTCTAGGTAAATCTTCTAGTTCAAGGAGAAATTGAAGTTCTGCTTTTTAACTTTAAATTTTCTTTTTCACTTAATCATTTAGATGTATTCAGTATTTATCAGTGAGATCAATACTGAATTCATTCAATTGTTTTGTACCACTAGAACTTAATTTCAAAACTCCACAATCAATCGGAGAGATTGATCGTGGATAAATCTTTCAAAAGATAATAAATTCATAAAACTTCAGGACTTACGGCGAGTTCATCCTGTTGTCATTTTCAAATAAAAAATTTCACAGTTGATCTATTCTGGAGTGGTGAACTCTAAAATTGATCAACCTCTCTGACTTAACTTCTATCGAGGGAAGTAATTTATACTCTTTAAACAGTGGTATACTGCAACAAATTTTAAGCGAATTGGAATACTTTTAAAACCAGTAGAATGGATAAATTTCCCTAAGCGTTTTGCTTTGATAGTTCATTTATCAGTGTTCTACATTTTTGTTGTTTATTGTTTTTAATATGTTTTCTAATTCATCTTAGTCTAGATCAAAAAATAAAAAAAATTGTTAATTTACTGCATTATAAAAACAAAAACAAAAAATATATAAAATATAAAAAGTAAAAAAAAATGGAAAATCAACTCCACTGCTGACAACAGTGGGGTCTTTTGAAAAGTTTTAGAAAATTTTTGGTCAAAATCACCTTCTTTGTGGGTTCTAACCTGCTTTCCACATATACAGTAGTTAGTAGGAATATAAATTTTAATCTTTGACCGATTTCAACAACGGTCAGGTCAAACAACTTTGTGGTTTTCTACTTGGAAATTATGGAAGAAAATATTTTAAATTGAAGAAATCCTTGTATGGGTTAAAAAATACCCCACATGTTTGGTATTCAAAACTTGAAAATTGTTTGAGAATGTTGTATTTTTATAAAGGAAAAGTTGATAAAAACTTATATGTGAAAGATGTTAACTCCAGCATCCTAATTTTAATTGTTTATATAGATGATATAATTTTTATCTGGGATGAAGAAAACATTTGTAAATAATTTTTTGAGGAAATAAAGATTAATTTCAAGATGTCAATATTGGGAAAATTAACTTTCTTCATGGGTTTAAAAGTTCAACAAAATGAAAAGTACATTTTCCTATCTCAAGAAAAGTATTCTAAGGAATTGTTATAAAAGTTTGGTATAGAAGAATACAAAGAAGTTTCAAATCCCATTTCAGTGAGCACAAAGTTGTGTAAAGATGAAACTGAAAAAAGTGAAAATCAAAATGATTTTTAGAATCTAATAGGAATTTTACTTTATCTCATAGCCTCAAGATCTAATATTTTTTTTGTTGTAACATTATGTTATAGATATTAGAGTGATCCAAAATATTCTTATATGTTTTCAACAAAGAGAATTCTAAAATATGTTAAAGGAAAAACTTTGTATGGGATTTTATATAAAAGAAGTTTTGAAATTAACTTTCATGGTTATATTGATACTGATTGGGATGGTGATTACAATAATAGAAAATAAACTTCAGAAAGAACATTTTATTTGGGATGATTTTGTGTCATTTGGAATAGTAAGAAACAGATTTCAGTAACTTTGAGCATAGTGGAATTAGAATATATTTTTGCAACACTGGAATGTACTCAAATGTTATGTATGAAGGTTTAGTTGAAATATTTGAAAGTTGAATTTTAAAAAACATTGAAGATACTTTGGGATAATCAAAGTGAAATTAATCTTTCTTAAAAACTTATTCATCATTCATGATCAAAACATATTAACATAAAGTTTCTATTTATAAAAGAAAATGTTTCCATTGGAGATATTCTGTTGGAATATTTTTCAACAGAATATCAAATTGGTGATAAATTCACAAAATCAATTCCTAAAGAAATATTTGTTGAATTGAGGTTACAACTTCATATCTATCCTCCACCATCAACTTCCTAAATATCTCAAGTAAATCCCCCACCATTCTTTGGATTTTGTTGACAAAGGGGGATAATTTTTATAACTTCATTCTATAATGGAAAGGGAATTACTTTTCTTACTTAAATTAATCTTAAGATTTTATTATCATAAAATGGGGGAGATAAAGAAAAGTGAGAGGAAAAGATAAAAGTAAAGGGGATTTCATCTTAACATGGTTACAAATTTTATTTTCACTAAGTAATGGAATTCCTTTAAAAAAATTACTTTATTTAGTAGTGTGGTGTTATGAAACTCTCTTTAGATAAAGGATATGTTTTGGAAAAAGTAAAAACTTGAGTTTTTTACAAAAAAATAGTTGTGAAAATTTATGAGTGTTTAAAAATGATGAGTTGAAAAGGTTTTTAATGAGAGTTATCAACAAATACAAAGGGAGATTGAAGATCCTTTGTGTTGTTTTTGTGTTAAAAAAGTTTTGTTTTTGTTGAAAAATAAATTTTTTTAAAATAATTTTTTTGTAAATCAGGTGAAATACATGTTTCTAAAAGTTTATATCCTATTTTGTTAAGTGTTTTGAAAGGCTGGTGATTGGACATACTAGATTGGACTCATCTCATCAGATGTGAGAAAGTCTAATCTTGTACGTAGATGAAATTAATTAGAACAAAGAAGTTTTTGAGTAAAAACTTTTTAAAATGAAGAAAGTAAAAAAGTTATTATCAGGTCACTCGGTGTCTCGTCAGGTGGGAAGAAGGGTTCAGTCCACCTGGATGATGGATTTTTGTATCGAATCATCACTGATCAGACTGTTACTTTGTGGGATTCTCTTCCATCTCAGTTAGAAATGGATCCTTTTGGGTTGTGGATTATCTAGATGACCTCTTTATGGGGAGGGGGATTTGAGTGTCGAGGGTTCAAAAAGGACACTCACAGGGATTCCCTTTAAGAGAGAGAAGTTGTTTTCTAAGATAAAGAAAAGTTATTTTCTGAAGAAAATATGTTTAGTAAAGAAGAAGAAAAGTTGTTATGTGAGAAAATTTTTGAAAGTTGTAAAGATAATAACTTTCCAAATCCTAATTATATAATGATTTTATCTTCTTTAAAGTTTCAAAAAAACATGAATAATTCATGATACAAGATAAAGTTAAAATAATAAGAGATAAGTGAAATTTTTCTAAAGTTTCCAAAAATTGAAGTTTTTTAAAAGAACCATCAAAAGAAACATAGGAATGAGAAGTTCTATTAGACTGAGAAGTTCTATCAGAATAAGATGTTTTATCAGACTAATAAGTTCTATAATAATGAGAAGTTCTATCAGACTGAGAAGTTTTATCGGACTGAGAAGTTCTATCGAACTAAGATGTTCTATCGAACTAAGAAGTTCTATCGGACTGAGATGTTCTATCAGACTGATAATTTCTATTAGAATGAGATATTATATCAGACTAAGAAGTTATATTATATTGAGAAGTTCTATCAAACTAATAATTTATATCAAACTAAGAAGTTCTACCAAACTGATAATTTCTATCAGACTGAGAAGTTCTATCAGACCGAGAAGTTCTATCGAACTGAGAAGTTCTGTCGAACTAATAAAGTGGAAGAAATATTAAGTTTCACAAGATTTTGTGGAATTGATACTTGAAAATGGTTTCATATTTTTAAAGTATTTAGAAGTTTAAACCATGTTGTTGACCATTTTTAGTTGTTCGGAGCATCAGAGAAATAAATCAAAAAAAAAATTCTTTTCTTTTGGGTCAAGAGAATCAGAATGAAGAATATAGTTCTGGACTGAGATATTCTGGATTATCAATTTTCAAAAAAATATTTTGCAAAGTTATCATTCAAGTAATGTTTATAATAGAGTTTTTATAGAGAGTTTAATAAATTTGAGAAGACACCATAATAGATGATAATGTTTTAAGTGGTCAAATATGAAGTTCAAATGTGAGTTAAATTGGGAGATCTATGAATTTGGATGAGTGGAAAAATAATTTCAATTTCTTGCCTTTATTATTTCTAGACCGCCTATAAATAGAGGTGGAAAGTATAGTGATACTAGACATTGTTCACCCATGTGAAAAAGTTGATACTCAGCAGAATTGATATTAGAAGTGATTTTCCAACCAAAGTTGTCTTAAGTTGATGAATAGTTTTTGGAAAGAGTATTTTGATCAGAACATCAGACTAAGGTAGGTTCATTTTACCGAATAGATAGAATTAGACTGAGGGTATCGGTCTGAGTTTTGAGAAAATGTTTGAGGAGGGTTGTTTTTTTATACTAGAATATATTAAAAAATATGTATCTGATTTGGGTTCATTGTACTGAGGGCCATTGGACTCAGCTAAATTGGTATAAGTTTCTAGAAAGATTATTATGGAGTGGAAAGTTTCTTTATTTCAATTTTTTGTGGCTCAAATTTTTTGTAATAAAAATATTATAAACTGATGAGAGTTAGTATAATCATTTATATCAGGATATAGAAGGTTTCTAATAGTATTTGGCACAGGTTGTATTCACTTATTTATTATAGTTAATTTCTAAGGACCCACGGGATTGTATATGGAAAGTATTTAGTTTCTCACATTGATTCCAAACCTTGTAAATCATGTGTGTCATTTTTACTTTCTATTTCTTCATGAATTTGTGTTTACTAAAAGTTGATAAGGAATAAGCTCTAACAAGTTGTGGGGGTTAAGTGTTCTGAAGTTGAAATTTTTAAAAGGAAACAACTAATTTAACCCCCCCCCCCCCATTAGTTGTTCTTCGAACCTTTGGAGCTTTAAGATTGTTATGATCAGTTTTTCCTATGTGATGTGTGTTTTAAACTAAAATGGAACTTATATATTGAAAACATGAAAGTTGAGTCATACCAACCACATCTGGTGTCTGGTTGACATGCAGTCAATTCCTATACATCAAAAATTAATTATTGATAATTTTCCTAAAGTTTTAAAAACAATATGATCTCAATTTCTCAATTTTGGTGATGTGACACTCAATTTAATCTAATATGACACTTTTATATATAAAACATTCACTTTGAGTCATACCTACTACATCGGGTGTCAGATTTATGTTTGGTTGATTCCTACACATCACAAATGAATTATGGATCATTGTCCTAAATTTTTAAAACAATCTAATCTTATTTTATTAGTTCTGGCTATTTGATTCATTTTAAACTAAAATGAAAATTATATTGAAAATATGTACTTCAAGTCATATTGACCACATTGTGTGTCATATTATTATGTAACAGCCTGAACCCATAAGCTCATAGTTAGTTCCTTACTTTATTATATTGGAAAGATTACAAGGAATCAAATCCAAAAGGACAAGTCATTTTAGTAGTTTTTGAAAACCTGATTGCATACATGATACCCATATTACTTTAAGAAATAGAAAATAAAACAAGATACATAATAAAATCAAATGAACCAGATCCTTTAAAGATCATTCAAATATTTATTCTTCATATTCTAGAGAAAGGAAAAAAATAAGGGTGATATTAAATGCTTAGTAAGGGTAAGTAAAATGGAATACATAATGAATCAATGAGAATAATCATCATGGAAAGGTAAATAACTGAGCACACATGACATATAAATATCTAGATAAGGAATAATAGATATGTCATGGTAGATAATTGAATCACATTCCATTTAATTAATAAATACAGAATGAAATGCATCCATTGATAATATCAAAGAAAAAATATCATGAATAATAATAATAATTTATTTCTCAATAAATTCGATGTTTATTTATTGGGCATCAGTTTTCCTAGGCACATGATACCTTTACCATCAAGATTTATTCTCAAGACAGTTTAAACTACTCTGATTTGGCCAACTGATTCATCTCATGAGACTATCGATGCATCAAGGGGATTCCATTAAATGGTCCCAAACCCATGCAGTGAATGTAAAAATCATTACACATATATATAATAATCTATTTAATTAATTGACAACATGCCTTATAAAATAACTTTATTGAATAAAATATATTGATTTTTCAATAATTCCCCAGTCAATCAAATAATTGTCAAAGTGAACATTATTTGTAAAAATGGTATACAATTTTGGAAATAATAATATACATTGAATGATGTTATGGATATTTAATATAAATGTGATTTATAATAAAAAAAAATTCATAAGGAATTTATTGTTTTAATATAAAGTTAACAATCATAAAAGAAAGTGATATTGTAAAGATAACTTTTACCACTTCATAATTTTCAAGTCAAACCCCCTTGAATGATATAGTTCAAATTGAAACTTAAAATACTATGAAGTATGATTGAATCATTATATAAAATGAAAAATGGGTAGTATATACACCAAATTAATGTTAATTGGTTAAAATAATGAATAAGTCTCAATGGAATGTAAATTGAGATGAAATCTCCTACCTTATGCTTCCTTTTTGTTGAAAGCTCTTTAACCTATTGTATAATGGTTTTAATCATGTTATTAAATTAAAATATAACTATATTAATATCTATGATATCATATATAGTCCTTTTATGACATATTATAACTCGTTCATTAATAATCTTTTATCATTTTCATCATTTTGAATGTTAATTGCCTTGTTTTTCGAGTATGTTTTGACTTCTTATTTTTGTTCCTATTAATTATATCATGATTTAATCATCACTGTAATTTAAACCATGATTTAAATATAATATATATTCATTATATATTTATTTATAATGATCCTTAAAATTGTGATATAGTAAATTAAATGCACCTTTTATGGAGACGATAGGTCGTACATACGCATGAACGCTACTTCCATTTCTTTGTCGTATTAAAAAGTGTAAGTGATATATATATATATATATTATCATTATAGTATCATATTTATGTCATAAATTTCACATATTTTTATTAATACCATCCTTAATACATTACATTTATGAAATGAATGAATCACAATGCTTTGATGAAGCGGTAGTCCACACGTCCACAAACAAAGTTATCATATTCCCACAATATGGAAAAGGTTAGGGTATGAGTTATATAGTAATTAAATAAGCATAAAGAAATTATAAATATCATATAAATCATATATAAACTATAAATCCATCATTATTATAACCTTTAAATGTGGTAATAGAAGAACGAATGAAATCGGTTTGTGAGGCGGTAGTCCCCCATACACCCGAACAATGATTGTGTATCCCATTTGATGGATGTGTTTGAAAATGAAGGTAAAAAACTTAGAATAAAAACACATAATTATATTTAATATATTTATTTTATTATATAATAATTATATAAAAATAATTTAATGGGTGGATAATTAAATGAAACAAAAGTGATCATTGAAGAACCTTACCTCTTATTAAGGTAACTCCTTTTGGTTTATACCAAAAGACTTTCTTGGTGGAATTTATGCCCAAAGTGAAGCTTATAGAAGGAGTTTTGGGAATTTGGGTGATTATTAGGGAATGTTTTTCATAATCCAAATGTCTTTATAGGTCTGAATAAATGGGATGGTGAGTTCCTTTTTATAGTGGATGGGGAGTGTCATTCTTATAAATATAAAAAGGTAAACACTATTGAGAGGTCTTCCTTAAATCATGTGTCTCCAATAATGAACCAAATTATATAAAATGGGATATATGGTCAAAATGTGTACATAAAATAGGTTTTTTACATGTGTATATGTCATTTTGACCCTTAAGTTTAAGGTTTAGTCCCTTGTTAAGCTAATTTTTCTCTTAATCGCTGTAATTAATTTTAAATACTTTCACTAATATTTTTTGTAAAAAATTAAGTTGATATTAATATATAATATAAATTATTATGATTCCAAATATTTAATCCATTTTATCAAATTTCAATCACAGAAGTGGCAAAAATTAATTTAAATTTAATCTCGCTGATGGGATGAGAAAGTGAGTTTTTAAAGTAAAAATGTTCAAAATTTTGAGATGTTTTTATATCCAATTTCAATGTGAAAGTGATTAAAATGACATAAATTGTATTAATTGATTTATAATTTATCTAATTTTACTTTAAAACCAATTTAAAATATAATTTATCCTTATAAATAAATTAGATGAAAAAATAGTTTTCAATTAAAATTTAGTATTTTCCACTATTCATCAAAAAATAAAACTTCATATAAAAATACCAAAAATTAACCCTAAGATAATTTTAACATTACAATTTAAAATTTTATTTTTATTTTGACAAATAAAATTTATAAAAGTGGAAAATTTTGGTTTTAAAACTAGTGAACCATTAAAAGGTGGAAAACTGCCTTTAGAATAATATAGGTTTTTACGTATTAAATTGGGTTTTTTCTTATATTATGCCTATAAAATATATTGGATGAATGTAAAAATATTTCATTGAATATAATATATATATTTAGTCAATTTCATTCACTGATATCAATTAATTTAATTTATTAATACAAAATTCCTTTGGGTGTATAAAATAGTTTTATTATAAAAACACATCCATTATATTAAATTGGGTTATATATTTATTTCTAACACAAAATAATTATATAAACATATGTAAATAATTTTTTCCAAATTTATGTAATCCTTTTCATACATTTAATTACAATATATAGTTGATAACTATCATATTAAATAATAATACTAATATTATATTATAGTTTGGTAAAACTTAGTCTTGTATATACCACAATATAACCTTTGTGTTCTATGTAGAGAAAGATAAGAATAATGTTTATTTTAATTCCATCCATCTAAATTCAATGTTTTGTGTAGAGTAAACTTAAATTGGTTTTATGTGTAAATAATTCTAGCAACAAAATAAAATTTATTATGAAGGGGAAATATTATAAAGTCTTGGAGTGTTACATTCTCCCCACCTTAAATAAATTGTGTACTCGCAATTCAAACTTGATCTTGGTAATCAAGAGATTGATATTTGAAAATAATACTGTTGAAAAACAAGTATCATAAATAGGTTTAATAATACATATTATTAACAAGAGGGAAAAGTAAATGTGAAGGCCACCACAAAACTAGGGTTTAGAATATGAGAACGTTAGTGAAAACATGGATATGAAAGAGAAATATAACTATCAAGTTATAATGGAGAGTGAAATAGAACATGTTTATATGAAATTTGATTGACAAAAATCCTTAAACCACGGTTATGAAAAAGGTCATTGATAGCATCAAAAATAATTATAATAGGACAATATTTTTATTTCAAGACCGTTTTTCCTATAGTTGAGGAATTATTTAATTCTCTAAGAATATAAGTAAATACACATTTGTATTTCATAAACACATTATTGTTCTTTGGTTGTGCCTTGAACTATTTCTACATCATTTCTTAGCACAAGTTGCATCGTAGGGTGAAGTGATACATCAATCTTTAAAACCACATCAAAATTTCAACTTAAACCATTTCATAAATGGTTAGCCTTCCCAAAATATTATGATCCAACACTTTTGAATAACTTCCATGGTAGTTAGTAGTATCCAATTTACTTTATCCATATAAATAATTACATTATCCAAAATCATTATCTCAATATCAGGAACATATTAATGTTTATCTCTCCCTCAACCATGTATTTTCCAAAAAAATAACTCGTTAGTGACCCACTTTTCTTGGTACCATTCAATATATGATATCAAATCATTAATGAAATAGTAATGTAGTATAATCCTTACATATTTCATAAATAATATGATGATAACATCATCAATAAAATAATTTTACAACTTATTTCATAAATCCAAATGGAGAAGCACGTTAATCATTTCACTTCAATTGAGTCAATAACATCTGATTGACCTTGATCCCTTAGCTTATTCTGAGGTATATTCCCTTGATTCTTGGGGAATTTGTTTACATAATACCCTATATTCTTGAATTTTTAACACTGAATAGAAGTGTTTTTATTCTTCCCTTTGCATTCTTTTTTCTG
This sequence comes from Viscum album, assembly GCA_963277665.1. Classification (NCBI taxonomy): domain Eukaryota; kingdom Viridiplantae; phylum Streptophyta; class Magnoliopsida; order Santalales; family Viscaceae; genus Viscum; species Viscum album. The sequence goes on from OY728119.1 coordinate 569,057,056, forward strand.
GTGACCCTTTTCATTACATTTATAACAAATTCCCAATCCTTTCAAGCATTTCCCAAGGTGATTATTTCCATGGTTATCAAATGTGGGAAAATACTTCTTTCCCTTGTTATCTTTATCTATTAATTTATCTTATGTCCTATTCTTCTCTTGATTCCCTTTAAATTCATAATACTTGGAGAGTTTATTTAATCGTATAAAGAAAAGGTTTGAGACACCAGCGCCCTTTAAATACTTAGCTTAATTCCTTCAAAGAAATGGTCAATCGTGCATTATGTGTTGTGTATGAAATTCATAGCATACCTTTCTAAACTTATAAAGGTAGTTTAATACTTTATAAAACTTTATTAATCCTTTTTATTTAAACTAAGTAACTTTATCTTCATCCCATTTTGTTTCTCATGAGGGAAATATTTTTCAAATAATGTATCCTTAAAAAAATTTCATTCCAATAGTTTTATTTTCTCTTCCTTTCTAGTTTTATGGATCAATGACCATCATTAATCTACATCACCATTTAAACAATACACTTAAAGTGTAACCTTTTCCTTTTCCCCACATTCCAAAACCATAAATATATTATCCAAATACTTAATCCATTACTCAAATTCCATTGGATCAGTAGTACCCCTAAATAATGGGGGCCACTATCGCGTAAAGTGATCTAACATTATAGAATATCATTATAGAATAGATTGATCCATCCAGGAAAGGTTATGTGTCATAACCTGATTAATATTCCCTAGTATATTCATAACATTCTCAATTCTAATATCGGGTATATTATATTTATCAGTAGGGGAACCACTATATTGGCCACGAGTATTGATACACTTCTTCCTTCTAAGTTCCATTTCTAAAAAATGGAATCTACTAGATTAGCTCATAAAATTATGAACTTTGTATAATTATAAATATGGCATAACACATAACAAAAATTGAAAAATTTATGCATAGTTAATCTCATAATCATAAACATGGTTCCTTTGGGGATATTTTTACTTCCAAATCCTTCATAATGGTTTGTATTAAAATTGTGAATTATAAAAAGTATATTCCCTAGGAGTATCAAACCAGGTGCATAGTAAATCTCATTGTCATGTACTGGGTTATGCTCAAGTCATGCCTGACATATCTTTTTGGAGTTGTTACCCCTAGGTACATATGTTCCCAAACCACATCCACTTGTAGTATCCAGACAGGGATGTATTGCTAGGAATACTCACATAATATCTACCTTACCAAAATTCCAGGATGTTATTTTATACTTATCCTCAAATTATACCTTATTTTTATGTTCCCTAATCTATTTTTTTCCTAAATCTAGTTTCCAATGTTTCTACTAAACTTCCTTTGATACCAACTGTATCACCTCGACCCCAGAAGCCCAGAGTCGGTGCATTAATGTATTACATTTCCATGATTAAAATGAATCAAATCTCAAAGGAATGATCAGTTTAGTAGTTTTAGAAAACCATATTACATATATGATACCCATATTAAATTGTGAAATAGAAAATAAAACATGATACATAATAAAATGAAATGAATTTCATCCTCTAAAGTTTATTCAAAGACGTATTCTTTATATCCTAGGGAAAGGAAACAAAATAAGGGTGAGATAAAATGATTAATAAGTGTATATAAAATGGAAGAGATAATGAATCAATGAGTATAATCATCATGAAAAGGTAAATAATTAAGTACACATGCCATATCAATATTTGGATAAGTCATAATTGAAATGGCATGGTAAATAACTGAAACATGTTCCATTTAATCAATAAACTAAAAATAAAATTCACACATAGATAATATAAAATATAAAATATCATTGATAATAATAATAACTGAATTCTTAATAAATTAAATGGTTAATTATTAGACATCATGTTTCCCAATCATATGATATATTTACCATCAAGATATATTCTTAAGACATCTTAAACTACTCTGATTTGGCCAACTGATTCATCTCATGATACAATCGATGCATCAAGGGTATTTCATTAACTAGTACCCAACCCATGTAGTGAATTTACAAATAATTCATCATATATAAAATAATTTATTTAATTAATGAACAACATGCCTTATCAAATTGTCGTATTGAATAAAAGATACAGATTTATCAATAACTCCCCAGCTAATCAAATAACTTTCAAAGTAAACATCATATGTATATGGTTTAGGTAATAATAATATCCATTTAATTTAAATATTTATATTTAATATAAATTCAATGTGCAATAAAAATTATCATAAGGAATTGATTGTTTCAATATAAATTTAACAATCACAAAATAAAGTGGTATTGCAAAGATAACTTTTACCACTTGGTAATTTTCAATTCAAAACCCCTTGAATGATATCGTTAAAAGTGAAACTTAAAATTCCATTAAGTATGATTTAATCATGATATTAAATGAAAAATTGTCATTATATACACCATATTATGGTGAATTAGTTTATAATAACAAATAAGTCTCAATGAAATGTAAACTGAGAAGAAATCTCTTACCTTATGCTTCATTTTGGTTGAATGCTCTTTAACCTTATGTATAATGGTTTTAAGAATTTTATTAACTTAAAATAGAACTATATTATTATCTATGATATATTATATTGTCATTTTATGAAATATTATAACCCATTAATTAATAATCTTTTATCATTTTCATCATTTTAGGTGTTAATTGCCTTGTGTTTTGAGTGTGTTTTGACTTGTTATTTTTATTTCTATTAATTAGATAAAGATTTAATAATATAAATAATTTAAACCATGATTTAAATATCATATATATTCATTATATATTTATTTATAATACTCTATAAAATTTGGAGATAGGAAATGAAATGTACCATTCATGGAGACGATATGCCTTACGTACGCATGAACGCTACTTCCATTTATTTGTCGTATTAAAAAATTAAGTGATATATATATATTATAATTATAGTATAATATTAATGTAATAAATTTAATATATTTTTATTAATACCATCCTTAATACATTCCATGTATGGCGTGAATGAATCACACCACTTTGAGGAGGAGGTGGTCTGCACGTCCACAAGCGAAGTAAACATATTCCCACAAAATGAAAATCAGGAAGGTATGAGTTATATAAGAATTATATAAGAATAAATACATTATTAATATTATATATATCATGTATAAACTATAAATTAATTATTTTTTCCAACCTTCAAAGGTGGTAATGGAAGAAAAAACAACACTGGTTTGCGAGGTGGTAGTCTTCCATACACACGAATAATGATTGTGTATCCCATTTGATGGGTGTGTGTGAAAGTTTAGGTATAAATATTAGAATAAAAACATCTCATTATATTTAAGATAATTAGGTTATTATATAATCATTATATAAAAAAAATAAGGGGTGGAGAAGTAAATGAAACAAAAGTGATCATTGAAGAACGTTGCCTCTTATTTGGGTAACTCCTTTTGGTTTATACCAAAATATTTCCTTGGTTGGATTTATTTCCAAATTTAGGATTCTATAAGGTGGGTAGGGATGTGTTTATCCTGTTCTTTCATTATTTTTATGATCCAAATATCTTTATGGGTGTTAATAAATGGTAGGTGTGAGTGCCTTTTTATAGTGGAGGAGGAGTGGCATTCTTGTAAATATAAAAAGGTAAACAATATTGAGAGGTATCCATTACAACATGTGTCTCCAATAATAAAAAAACTTAGATAAAATTTAGGATATGGTAAAAATATGGAAATCCAATAGGTTTTGGACATATGTATAGGTCATTTTTTCCCTTATGATTAAAGTTTAGTCCCTTGTTAAGATAATTTTTCTCTTAATCGTTGTAATTAATTTTAACTTCTTTCACTAATATTTTTGGTTAAAAATTAAGTTCACCTTAATATAAGTTATAAATTGTGATTATTATAAATATGGAATCCATTTTTACAAATTAAAATCACAGAAGTGGTAGAAATTAATTTAAATTTAATCCCACAAACAGGATGAGAAAGCGGGTTTTTAAAGTAAAAATGTTCAAAAGTTTGAGATTTTTTATATCCAATTTCAATGTGAAAGTGATTAAAATTAACTAAATTGAATTAATTTAATTATAATTTATTTAATTTTACTTTAAAACCATTTTAAAATATAATTTATCCTTGTAAATAAATTAGAAAAAAACAGTTTTCAATTAAAATTCAGTATTTTTCACTATTCATTAAAAATGAAACTTCATAGAAAAATACCCAAAATTTACCCTAATATAATTTTAATATTATTATTTAAAAAATTAAATTTATTTTGACAAATAAAATTTATAAAAGTGGAAAATTTTGGTTTTAAAACTAGTGTGCCATTAAAATGAGGAAAATTTTCCTTTAGAAAAATATATGTTTTTATGTGTAAAATTAGGTTTGTTATTATCTTATGTATATGAAATATATTGGATGAATGTCAAAATATTTTACTGAATATAATATTTATATTTCATTAATATCATTCTCTAAAATAAATTTAATTTAATTTATTAAGACAAAAATTCTCTGGGTGCATAAAATAATTTTCTTATAAAACGCATCTTTTATATTCAATTGGGTTCTATATTCATTTATAACACTAAATAATTATAAAAAAAATATGTAAATAATATTTTAAAATTTTATTTAATAATTTTCATACATTTCATTACAATGGATAGTTGATAACTCCCATATTAAATAATAATATTAATAGTATATTGTAATTTAGTAAAACTTGGCCATGCATGTACCACAAGCTAACCTCAATGTTATGTATAGAGAACGCTAAGAATAATATTGCTTTTGATGATAGATAAACTCAATGTTTCATGCAGCGTAAGATTAATATGGTGTTTCATATAAATCATTATAGCAACAAAATTAAATTTATTCTAAAAAATATATTATAAAGTCTTGGGGTGTTGCATGGCGTGTAGTCAATTCCTACATGTGAAAAATTAATTATGGATTATTTTCCTAAATTTTGAAAACAATATGAGATCATTTTTCTTATTTTTGGTGATGTGACATTCATTTTAAACTAAAATATAACTTTTTTATTGAAAACACACACTTCAGGTCATACCGACCACATCAGGTGTTCGATTGACATGTGTTCAGTTTCCACACACTACAAATGAATTATCGGTCATTTTCATAAAGTTTGAAAAAAATCCAATCTTGTTTTATTTTTTTGGTGATGTGACATAAATTTTAATCTAAAATGACACTTTTATATTGAAAACATGCACTTCGATTCATACCAACCACATCAGGTGTCAGATGGATGTGCGGTCAATTCCTACACGTCAGAAATGATTTCTAGATCATTTTTCTAAATTTTGAAAATAATATGTGCTCGTTTTCTTGGTTTTGGCTATGTAATGAATTTTAAACTAAAATGACACTTATATTTAAAACACATAATTCAAGTCATACCAACCACATCATGTGTCAGATTGGAATGCGGTCAATTCCTATATGTGAAAAATGAATTATGGATCAGTTTCCTAAATTTTGAAAACAATAAAATCTTGTTTTCTATATTTTGGTAACATGGTGCATGTTTTAAACTAAAATGGCACTTTAATATTGAATATGTCCACTTCGTGTCATACTGACCACATCATGTGTCAGATTGGCATGCGGTCAATTCCTATTTGTGAAAATTGAATTATGAATATTTTTCCTAAAGTTTGAAAATAATATGAGCTTGTTTTCTTGGTTTTGGTGATGTGGCATGTGTTTTAAACTAAAATGTAACTTTTATATGGAAAACGCGCACTTTGAGTCATACCAACCACATCAGATGTCATATTGAAATGTGGTTGATTCCTACAAATCAAAAATAAATTATATATCATTTTCCTAAATTTTGAAAATAATATGAGCTCATTTTCTTTATTTTGGTGATGTGACACATGTTTTAAACTAAAATAAAACTTTTATATTGAAAACATATGCTTCATGTCATACTGACCACATCGGGTGTTAGATTGACGTGCAGTCAATTCCTACACATTAAAAATTAATTATAGATTTTTTTCCTAAAGTTTGAAAATAATATGAGCTTTTTTGTTCAATTTTGGTGATGTGACATGCATTTTAAACTAAAATGACACTTATTTTTAAAAGATGTACTTTGAGTCATACCAACCACATCATGTGTCAGATTGGAATGTAGTCAATTAATACATGTGAAAAATAAATTATAGATCGTTTTCCTACTTTTTTTTAAACAATCTTAGCTCGTTTTATTATTTTTGAGCATGTAACGTGTTTTTTAAACTAAAATGACACTTTTATATTGAAAACACATACTTAGAGTAATATTAACCACATCGGGTGTCAGATTGATGTACGGATGATTCCTTCATGTGAAAAACAAACTATGGATCATTTTCCTAAATTTTAAAAACAATCTGAGATCGTTTTCTCTATTTTGGTGATGTGATGCGTATTTTAGACTAAAATGACACTTATTTTGAAAACACGTACTTCGAGTCATATCAATCACATAATGTATCAGATTGGAATGTGGTAAATTCTAACATGTAAAAAATAAATTATGTATTTTTTCCTTAAAGTTTGAAACAAATATGAGCTTTTTGTATCGGTTTTGAGCATGTGATGCATGTTTTAAACTAAAATGACACATTTATATTGAAAATATGCACTTCAAGTCATACCAACCACATTGGGTGTCAAATTGATGTGAAATAAAAACCTATAAGTCACAAATGAATTATGAATCATTATTATAAAGTTTGAAAACAATCCAAGATCATTGACTCAGTTTTGGTGATGTGACAAGAATTTTAAACTTAAATGACACTTTTATATTGAAAACATGCACTTCAAGTAATACCAACAACATCAGGTGTCTAATTGATGTGTGGTCAATTCCTACACATCAAAAATATCTTATGGATCATTTTTTTAAAGTACCTAACAATATGATTTTTTTTATTGGTTTTGATGATGTGACATGTGTTTTTTAACTAATGTGTAAATTTAACAAAATAAGTATCATACAAAACTGATAATTAAATTAACTAAAAAATTAGATAAAATGATGAGAAAAATAACTAAATAAGTATTAAGAAGTCACTTGTTCGTGATGTCTTTATACATTCTGACACCATATATCCTGCCTGTTTATTTCTAAACAAATTGATTTCCTCTATTATGCATCTCCTTGAGAAACAGATTAAAAATAATATATAATCATTTTGATACTAATGATTTCACTCCAAGTGTATCTCTAAGTTCATATCATGTACTATATCAAAAACATAGTAGTTAATCACCTAAATTTTTTGTTGGAAAACATTTTGACACCATATACGGTACACACTCATCTAAACAAATTTACTTCTTCTTCTGTGTATGTAGATTGTTGGAAATCTTGATATTATTGAAAAAAATTAGATAAAAAAATGATTAATAAATATTGTTAATGAAATTTTAATTACATTAATAAATTACCTATTTATGGATGCTAGTCTTTTGATGGTATATGATATCTTTCATAAATTTTCAAAAATAATATCCACAGTCGTTATTGTTATCTTTCTTCAAAAATTGCATAAACATTGACCAAAATAAGTAAATTGTTTTGAAATGTGTTTTGATAGTTAAATATTTCTATATATACCTTATTTTTTTCATTTGAATTAGTCCATATGATTCTTATTTTCAATCACCGACCTCATATCATGATTTATCATATATTTACAGATCTCCCTGTCATAAGAAAATTCTTGTTAAAAAATAAATTAAAACATATAATTTGAAGTTTATTTATAAAATTTTGATTGTAGTGCATTAAAAATACATAATACACATCATGTGTGGTTGATTTTATGGAAATCCATGCATTATATCAAAAAAATAAATATTTAGGGTATCCAAATTCATTGTGATCAGCATCCAATGCTTCCTAAAAAAATAAGTAATGAAAAAAATAAAATTATATTTTATATGATTAGATTTCAGAGTTTTACCCTTGCATTATAAGCATCAAAAAGAGTCTGTTGTCTTTTATTTTCTTCTCAAACTCATCATTCATCTCATTTTTTTCTTATCATTTTATTTCAACTCTAAATAATTTTCATCTATCAAAATTATAGAGGGATTAATAAATCCAAAACCATGCTTCATAGGGTTTCCCTTTATATAGTAGTAATATAAACACCTGTAGAAAATATAAATAGTTATTAACTTTAATGAACATATTAGATCATTTTTTAAATAGATGTATTATGAAAATGTACCTTGTGTGTGTATTCACAACTAAGACACCTAGCCATTCAAACTTGAGAATCTCATTTATATTATTGATACCAACCATGACTGCAATGATAGTTCCAAGTATTTATTCTCCATATTGAATGTAGGACACATATCCATCTTTGAATTTGATTTATGCATGAAGTTTTAATGATAATATATGTTGTAGTGGAATTGGTCAGGAGAATGTGCTCTTGGAAGGTCTTTTTTTCTTGTTTGATTCACTGGATTATCTTGATATGGCCTTCTATTTTCCTATCGTTTTATCCATATATAATATCATACCTCACTTCAGACCTTTTTTCATAAACTTATATAGGTTTTTCATTTGAAAAAACTTGATAAGGACATACCTCGTGTATCTTTATAAGATTATATGGAAATGTTATAAAAGTTCCAATAGCATCATTAACTATTTTAATATCTAGATCATCAAGTGGAATAGGCAACTCAAAACTCGGCTCTTAATCTACTTAAATCCCCACTCTCATGTGATATTTTGGGAGTTCTTTATTATGTATCATGTCTCCTAGGATATCACACATCATACCCCTTACAACAAGGCGGTGCATGGGTGTTGATATATAGAAATTACATACAACATTAAACTATAAAATTTTAGTAATATAAGTTATCAGAAGTTGTTTGATTCACATTTAGGAGAAATAGTAATGAAAAAATTTATTACCTTAGGTAAGGTATGTGGTTAAGGGGAATGAATAGCCTCAAAGCTAGTGTGGTAATTTGGTTGTTCATGTGTTGATCTTTTTTCCACTACTAGTTCATTTTGATCCTATCGCATATATTGGTCTGCCAAACCATACCAGACAATTATATCTCAAAAAGAATCTATTTTCACCTACAATACTTTTATCATCTGATATGTATCTTCTTGTGGTTTTTTCTTCTCAGAATATGTTTGAGGTGAAACTCTAAAACTGACACCTATAATGCAACCATATTGTTCTATATGCTTCAAAGCTACTGAAACTAGATTTTCTTCAGGTACGTTTGTTGTCTGTTATTGTGTCTAAACCATATAAAAAATATATGAACATAAATAGATATTTTAATGTAATACTGTTATAAATCATAATGAATTACTATTATGTCATACTTATACATGTTTCTTATACTTATTTTTTGTTTTCATCAAAGATTTTACCCTATTTATTTATACGGGCCTCCTTCCATAGAACATGATGTGAGATGGAAGTGGCTTCAGATTTTGATTAATCAATATGTATATAAAAAAAGGAACATGTGTTGTTTCATATTACATAAAAAATTTATTATACATTTAAAATAAATACCATTTTTTCTTTAGTTAAGTGTATCCCATCCTCTCTTTGTGATAGGGGTACGTTGGTTTTGATGCATGTTGTTTATTTTCATCACTCCTTTGATGTTTCATAAATTAACAATTTTGAATAAAATTAGATAAAATAAATAATTTCAAATAATATATTATCGACTACAATTCACCTGAAATGATTTCTCATCACAATGACTGGTGAAAGTATTACATGTATCCTACTTTATAATGTGTGCATAATTAACTAGTTAGTGGGGCTTTATATTCCCCTCGACATCCCAAAGATGAAACTTGGTCACAAGTGTCTGGAAGCCTCTATGGTATTTTCTAGTGTCAATTAAGACATATTTATTATGAAAATCAACTCAAATAAATGAACTCTACAAGGAATAATGAAAATTAAATCAATGTTTCATTATATAATTTTTTGGTAAAATGTAGAAAGTATATCATAATTTTACCTTAATATCATCCTAAAGGGTTTCCTTCATTATAGGATGTACATGGCACACAAATCTATATAAATTGGCACATTAATTTTCATTATGACCCCAACATAACTAATTAATATTGACTTGTTGGGGTCAATATGTTTTCCAAACTTATTCCATCCAACCTCAAGTTTTATACCATTTTTTCTTTCCTTAATAATTTTAGTCAACATGGTGATGCTACATCATTCTTGTTTTTTCATCAACATTTTTTTGATACCCTAATAATTATTTAGTTTCAAAATAAACCATCTATTCTTCTCTAAGGTTGTTAACATCATCATGTGCAGAAGTAATTATCTTCATGAGTAGTCATACATTTAATTTATATTATATTAATACGGTATTAAACACATAATATTATAAGGAAAAGAATAGTATATTAAAAATCACTTTAACTTGCTCATTGAACTCTCTTTTTTTTCTTTAAATGTTGAAGGGATTTGGATCCTCTGTCAAGAATCCAAATCCCCTCGTTGGATTCCCCTCTAACATACAAAACATTTTCTACATTAGTATCATTAATAAATGATTGTTATCTCCCAATGAGAGTATCATCCATGATTGAATTTTCATTTGACCCTACAATTTTTTTATTTTCCAGCAAGACAATTGACCAATTATTGTTTTCTAGATTCGAGACATAAAATATTTTAACTGTTTGTGATTCCATTATGAATGGCTCATCCTTTTCCCCTTCCATGCTGAAATTCACCTTCATCAATATCATTTAATCAACTTTCAATGAACTCATGTTGTCAACCCATTTGAAATTGAAAATAACCACTTGAAATGTTGTATAATATAACTTGTATATTTGTTTGATGATGTTAAAATATGACATATTCGTATAAATTTAATTTATATCCTTGGAACTAAATATGTTCATTGCTTCTACAGTAAGCATAACTCCACTATTTTTCATCGCATTTCATTTATCGTGTTATTTTTATAGAATGTATAACCATTAATTAAAAACCCATTGTAACCTATAACATTTACATTTGATTCCCTAGTTATCCATTAAATTCATTCAGAAATTGAATTTGGATTTTCATATAAATCCTTATAAATATGATCTCAAAACCATCATATAAACTCTTGATTATGTGTATTTGATACCCATCCTTCATACCTTGATATATTCAAATGTCTAAGAATTTATTTTTGGGCTTCAACTTATGGATCAACATCGTTGCTATTATGTAAAATGTAAAGGTGAGATTGCTCCCTCTCTATGGTGGTAATTTTAACAACATCTCTTCTAGAAATCCCTTCACCCATAATTCCACCATTCTAACAAAAATTTGGGAGACTAATTCAATCAAAATCTAATAGGTAATCAATAAATAATTCAATATATTCCTCAAAAATATATCATTTTACAATACAACCTTCTATCCAACTTCGATTCTTGACATATCATTTCAAAAGCTTCATATACCATTTAATTGGGTAAATCTATATATAATGGAAAGGACTTCATAGTTAAATCTCTCTAATAAAGTGAACCATCAGGTGAACCATTATATCAAAGAATGATGGTGGGAAGAACATATCTAATTCATATAATATGAATGAAACCTCCTTATTCATAATTAGAAACTTCAATGGGTCTATAACATTACTGCATATGGATTTGAAAAAGTAGCAGAGTTTGGTTAATGTGTGTCTTACACTTTTAGGTGGAATAGAATGTAAAGTGATAGGCATAAAATCTTTCATCAAAACATGATAGTCATGTGATTTTAGTCCCAATAACTTCAAATTATTCATTAATGTTACATTCTTGATATTTTATGAATACCCCTCTATAACTTTTACATCATTAAGGAAAATGAAAATTTTCAATTTTTCTTATCTGGATAAAGTATAAGATGGTGGAGGATGAAAATTCCACCTTTTACCCTTCACTAGTTCCATCACTTCCCTTATTCCCATATCAATCGTGTCTAATCTAGTAGTGATGCCATCTTTTTGTTTCAGAAACATTTAGTAAAATACCAATAACACTATCAAATATATTTTTTCCTACATGCATGACATCAATAAAATATCTGACATACAAAAAAATTACAATATAGTAATTCAAAGAAAATCGATCACTTTTTCCAACCTAATTTTTTAAGGTTTTTTGAAAATGTTTTACTGAAAACAGTGTCAATATATTTTACTTTATCAAACATTTGATCACCCGTTAGTGGAGACGGTGTTGTACCTTGTTCGGTATTCCCATAAAATTTTTTCATCCAGGATCGGTATTTATTTCATTAAGGTGAAAATTTTCAATTTCCTAAAAACACAGTCTTAGGGGAATGTTTCAACCAAACTGAGTGTGTGCATTCTTAACAAATGGTACACCCCAACATTCCTTTAATTCTATAGCCTCAAAAAATTTCCATAATCAAGAAATTCATTTATCATCCTGTATAAAATGGACCTCAATGTGAGATATTCACTTCTATGATCATCATACATTGTAACATTTGTATCCCATATCAATTTCAGATCTTATATCAATGGATAAAAATAGACATCAATATCGTTACTGGGGGTTTTTGGTCCAAATATAAGTAGATATAACATAATGTATTTGTGCTTCATACATTACCATGGAGGCAAGTTATAATTTACCAACATAACTATAAATGTACTATGAGTACTAATATGTACACTAAAAGGATTTATTAACTCTGTAGATAATTCAAGATGGAAGTTTCCCAACTCATTTCCAATTTTAGGATACTCATAATCAGTTTTCTTCCACTAAGGAGAGTCTTCTGGATGACATAGTTTCTCATCTTTAATTATTGTATTTGTGTGCCATGTAAATTTTATTTTGGATTCCTAACATCCATATAGTCTTATAAACCATGAAATGATAGGAAAGTACCATACAGCTTTTGAAGAACTTGTTTCATCTTTCTTTTATCAATTTATACCACACTTAAGGAGTTTTATGAGTGATTTGTGGTCCTTGTGAAACAATATGCAATCATTTAGACAAGCATATATTTTTTAGAGATCATGCCCATTAAATGTAGCATTATTTTAGCATCATATGTTCAATAAGGAAGTTCAGTTTCTTCTAGTAGTATATCATTCAAAAGACCAAGTAGTTCTATAAAGCTGATATTACTTCATCCACTGCCAGCTTTCAAATTTTATAACTTCAATACAGCTGAAAATGTTGTATATTTAGTACAACCAGTATACAATAGTCTCTTAGAATATCTATTTAACTTCTCAAACAACTTTTTACAATCACGGAGGTTATATTCAATTTCCATTGTCATTTCTTCTATATGATCTCCATTATCATTTACACTAGTATTCATATCAATTGATCTATAAACAAAAGTATCATCCCAAATGGTGTGCACGTTCAGTTTTTTCCTATGTTTAGTCCAACATTTATAGCTATGATATATTCTATGATAAAAAAATGTTCTTCCAACTCTTCTGGACTAATCTTTCTTAAATAACAATGATGTAAACACAGAAAAAGTATTTGAGAAAGGTCGGATACAAACTCTATTGAAAACTTGATGAGCTCTTTAACTACATATTCATACTCTATTATGTTATAATTTTCATGCATCAATTTTCATTCATATCCATCCTATTAGGTTCATAAAATATTCATGTTGTATAAAAAATAAATAAATACACATAAGATACTTATAATTAGACTAGTTCAATCAACATAGGTGCATGACCAGAAGATATAGGGGATGAGTCTTGGAAAAAATGCAATAATAACTATTAGAGAGATGAAGTTGATAAGGATGGTAGTTGTCTACTTAAATCTAAATGTTCTTAGGCTGGGTAATTGGTGAAGCACTAGACAACATTTATTAGTTTGTTTCCTAAAGTTGAAAATGTAGCAGCAATAGTCTGATCCCTATAAGGGGATCCTTGATTGGTGTGACTATGAGAAGGCTCAACTGAATGGTCTTACACGCACTCATGTTGATATAGCCATCTTAGTTTTAACATTCAAAGTAATCCTTAAATTATTCCATGAAAAAAAGTCCTTTTGTATGAGGACTTAATTTCAAAATCACTTAGCTTCCAGTGAGGCCAAGGTTGTGGGAGTGGGGTCATGATGAATATACTATGAGTTGGATGGAGTTAGTCACATGCCCTTGACATGGTGTTATTATCAATATATATTATGTAGGAGGTGAAATTCTCTGTATCTAGGAGATCTATAAAAGTTAATATGATCATATAATTTAAATAGACGGTGGTTATGTATGAATTATTTTGATTGCAATAACAATTTTATGATAGTGGAATTGATAAATAAATATGGATACTAGTAGGTGAACCTATATTTCACTACCATTCCTAGCTAACATGGTTTTTTACTACAATTATTTAATTTTGGTACACATATACATACACAATAACCATCCTCAATTCTCACCTTGATTCAATTCATTAAATACATTAATAAATAATATCATCTTAGGATTTAGAGTGATTTTTTTCAATTTGAGAGATAACCTTATTCAGCAAACCTATAAAAATTATTAGAATTCATTGTTGATTTATGAGGCCCACAATAACCCTTCACTCTCATTGTTACTAGGGATTCATACATCTCACTCATTATTCATTGAAATTTATTAATATTATTCTTGAATCATAAAAAAATATAAAAATAAAATATGAAAAAGATTATAAAAAATTTTAGAGTTCAATAAATTAACCACTTTTAAATTGTATCTTTGATTTTTAAATAAATATATATTTATTATAAATAAATATTTATATATATTTTTTAAAAAATATTTATATATATTTTTTAAAAAATATTTATATAATTATAAATATATATATTATTAAATATCTTTATATAATTACATATAAATATAAATATGCATTCATAAATATATATACATTTATAAAATAAATTTATAATTATATAAATATATATATTTTTGTAATATATTAAATATTTATTTAAAAATATATTTATAATTGTTTTTTATTATTATTTATAAATTACATTGAACAAAATATTTATATACACATAATCAAAATTATTTATATACACATAATCAAAATTGTCAATTCAAGGTAATCAAAATTATTTATAAATTATTTGTATAATTTATTAATTCAAAATTATTAGTTCAAGACAATCAAAAATATTAATTCAAAAGTATTAATTCAAAATAATTATTAATTCAAAATTATTAATTCAAAATTATTATTAATTCAAAATTATTAATTCAAAATATATATTACTTCAAAATTATTAATTCAAAATTATTTATAAATTATTTATAATTAATTATATACACATAATAAAAATTATTAATAATTATTTGTTATCATTACTTATAAATTGCATTGAAGTTATAAAAAAAATTATTTACAAATTAAGTTTAACAAAATATTTATATGCACATGAAATTATTTTTTATTATTGTTAATAATCACAAAGATGGTCATTTATATAAATATTAATTTAAGAAAACATTGAATAAAATATGCATGGGAGTTAATGTAGGAAATTTCAAAAAATGGCAGAGGCTTTCTGGGTTTCCTTTCAAATCAACCTGATTTTGGGGTGATTGGAAATCTATAGTGAGGGAGAAATTGATTTCTCTCCATTTCTCCTCAGATTTCATTTTTTCCCTATCGTGGAACTCACCAAACAATGATAAATGAACTCATAATAATGTAACTTATACTAAATTTCAGTATACGAAGTTTGAGAAATGAATGATGAAAAAACGATGGGAAAATAAGAACCAAGATGAACAATGATAGAAAGTAAGAAATAAAGGAAAAAATATAAATGATATAGTATTATAAATAACAACATACCTTAGGATTTGAGAGGGTTGATTCATCTGAGAGAAGGTCGAGGAGGACTGGAGGTAGAGTTGAACTTCTACGAGAGCTTGAGCGGTGCGAGAGAAATCGGTTCGGTTACGGTTCTATTTAAAAGATCAGGAAGGGTTTTATCAATGTTTATAAAAAACAATGATAAATAGGGGTTTTATAAATGATAATATAAAAGGTTTTGATAAATTCTTCACTTTATCAGTGCTTATATAAAATCAATGATAAATGGAGCCTTAATCAAAGCTTCTATATAAGCGCTCATAAAGGGTATCCTTTTCAGAACATTCTTAGCACTGATAAAGGGTTGAATGCATTTTTTGTATCCCAAATCGAACGTTGATATGTGGTATGTGATTATTTATATGTTAACCCCCAACATCATACCAATAATAAAGTCGGACCGGCGCTGGAGGATGCTTACCGCCATCGGTTTCACCCTGCATCGGTGACTCCTTCCTCCCATCGTCGTGTGGGCTTGACCACCACACATCGATGTAATGGTTCAACATGCCGACTAAGATCTCCTCCTCTCCCGTTGTGTGGAGGTCTCTCCCTACTGATTTCCCTGACCGGAAATCCTACCTTGGGCCTACTATATGGCAGGTTGGCCCACTGGGTTGAGGGCTAGCCCACTAGCATATAATTTTAGCTAGAAAATAATTTAACTCTTAAAAAATTGTCAATGATTATAAAAAAATAATTAATTGTATAATTATAAATATATTAAAATAATTGTAAATATTTATTTATAAATATAATTATAATAAGGTAATGCTGAAGAACGAAAGATCTGTTGTAGCCTTTCTTGAATCCCCAATCTTGAAATCTGAGGATAGTAAGTTCTCGATCCTTATTAACCAATATGATCTTAAGGAGCGGATTGATTTATGTCAGTTCACCTTGATTGGTAGACTCATTATTCTAAAGGGTAAAAACCCCCTAAATATAAAAGATCTATCATAAAATTTGAACTTCATTTGGGGCTTTGATACTTGGAAGATCATACCCTTGGGAAGAGGGTATTTTCACCTTTTTTCAGTTAGAGTCCCAACGCTGCTCGACATGAGCATCTTGCTTCTAAAATCAGAAACCATGTATTTTTTGACTTTAAGAATGGAACCTAAGCTTTAATCTTTATCATTAAAAATACATCTATGCTCAAGTCTAGGTAAGTTTTCACGGCCTAAGATGGGTTTTTTGGCATCCTCATATCTTGAAGGACATCGTCTCCTGCATTAGTGTGCCTCTAAAGCTAGATGATAACATGGTCTAGGGGAAATTCAGATACTATGATAGGGTATTGGTATATGTGGACTTTTTGAATCCTAGTATGTACAATTCTTATTTAATTGTCAATGGTGAAATAGTCAAAATTTATTTTGAGTATGGATTCTTATCTGGCTTTTGTAATCTCTACAAATGGGTTGGGTATAAGACTGCCAATTACATGAATATCCAAAAACTTTTCAAGAAGTCTACTTTTGAAAGGGGGAACTACCTCATCCATCAAGCCTCATTAGCACTTGAATAAGTCCTTAAAGGCATGAGGAAGTAAATAAAATCCACCATTGGTGGTAGTTAGTAAGCAGGTTTGTGAGAAGCCAAGGGAGGGCCCTGAAGTCTTGTACTCTAACATGAAGGCTGAAATTTCTAAAGAAAGTCAAAATATTTCTCTGATTGAAGTTGAAAATAGGGAACTTGACATTAATGTATAGGTGTAGGTACAATCTTTTGTTACTCCAGTGCAGCATGAACATCCCCATGGACCTACTGGTGATGCCCTAGATGGGCAGGGGAAGGGCCAAAAAACATGGGCTGATGTAGTGTAATAGGCCTCTGATGTATAGATTCTCAGTATAGATATTTCTGAGGGTGAAGTTATTTCACAATAATTTGAAGATTCTCAATTTATACAGCTCATTGAATCAAGGTATCGCAAGGGTAAGCAAAATTTTGATGTTGAAACTTCATTGAGGGGTAATTCTAGGAAGCAGGATACTGTTAGAAATATTTTCAATGCAAATGAAAGACCTTCCACACAAGCTCCTACATCTAGTGATTTTTCTATGAAGCTAGACACTCATAAGGGGGGTCCTCACCCAATGAGATGAGAGGAAGGGATTTGAGGGGCTTTTTCCTCTATCTTGGATCCACCGGACTCTGGTAAGAATAATTTTAGTATACATGACATCTTAAATAGGTCTAATATCAAGGAGGTATTTTTTGAGGAATTTGGAAATGCTCATGGAGTTACACTTGTTGGAAAAGTATTGAAGGGCTTAGGTCTAGCGAAAGATCCAACCCCACTGGATGATAATGATGATGAGACATGGAAGCATCCCAAAACATGGAGGAGGGGCCATCATTCGAGAGGTAGGGGTTGTGGCTGATCTCATAGATAAATATTCGTCTTGTTATGAAGTGGTTTTTCACTTTCTTACATCTCCCATTTCTCCTTGTTCATTGTGGTTATTTTATTTTCAATAAATTTTGGCACCATGGGATATAACCCATGGTTTGTGTTGTCTTGGTATAATTATAAAAATGATTTTTAAAAATATATATTTATTTATTTATAATTATAAATATATTTATTTAAAAATATTTATTTGCAAATATATTTTTAACATTATTAATGAATATATAATCTTAAATGCATGAATGTTAAAAATGAGTGAAATTGAATAATTTAAAATGAGTAGACTTCAAAATATTAAAAAATGGATACCTTTTATTAATTATAAAAATTATTAAAAAAATATGAATATATATTGAAATGAAGATGAATACATATTGAAAATATTAAAACATAATAAATAAATATTAGAAAAGGATTAAGTTCCAAAAAAATAAAAAAAAATATTAAAAATGAATAAATAATACTAACTGAAATAATATTAAAAATAAATAAATACATTTTACCGATTAAAAACATAATATATTAAATATATTATGTTACTAAATGAAATTCTAAAATGAATATTAAAATTTATATAAATTACATAAATATTAGGTGTGTGTATTTCTATATAAGATTTCATTAATTACGTAAATATTTGTGTGTGTGAAGTTAATGAGTATATATATTTATAATTTTGATATGTGTTAAATTGAACAATGACATTACATAATATGTAACATCTATCAATGAAATAAGTAATAATAAGGATTAATAAATTTAAAAAATGAATAATTGTTATTAATTATATAGATAATTAAAAAATAAAAATGAATATTTATATATGTTAAAATGAAAATGAATATATGTTAATTATATAAATTAAACCATATTAAAAACATTAAATGTTAATGAATAAACATGTATAAATAAATATTAAAAAAATGGATAAAATTACAAAAATATTGAACAATGAAAAATTGAAAATGAATAATTTACAAAAATATTAAATATATTAATGAATAATTATGTATAAAAACATTAAAAATGAATAAATTACAAAAATATTAAATAAAAAAATATTTAAAATCTATAAATTATAAAAAAAAAGTAATCAAACACTTAACATTATCAATGAATAAATTATATTTAATGAACATGTTAAAAATGAGTGAAATATAGTTATATATATAAATAATTAAATAATTAATATACTATTTATAATCAGCAAAAATGAATAAATTTATTAAATATTTAATATGCTAATTAAATAATTAATATACTGTTTATTACTATATATATATTAAATATATACATTTAAAATATATTTGAATGATGAGATTTGGGAGAGAGTCTCTCTCTTATCACCTCGATGGCGATTAAGGTAATGATCTGATGGTTGTCTTGCTTGATTCTTCATTGGCCGATGTGTTACTTTTGAAGGGGTGCTTCGATAGTCATAAATTTTTCGTTTGTAAGGAGGGTAATAAGCTTTCTCAGGGTGGGGAAATGGATGATTCACTCATATTATTTTTCCAAGGGGTGCCAATCCATAGAAAATCGGCGGCCTAGAAGTGCTTCTCATAAATATTTGGGGTTTCCTGAATTGGAATGTGTTTCTTTGGGCCACAGTTTTTTCGCATCTTATTCCCCTATGAGGAATTGAAGACATGAGCATGAGGTTTTGGATCTATTTTTCTCAAGCCAGGGGTTCTTCATATTCAAGAATGGGATAATAATTTTAATATGCTGGAGGTATGTAACTCATCCTTTCAAGCATGGTCTAAGGTTCATGGGTTAAATTGGATTCTTTGGCACCCATGAATTTTCCATGACATTACATTGTCTATTAGAATTCCAATCAAGATGGATAGGGAGACAGAATTGGATTGATTTGGCTATTATGTACGCTTCTTGGTTGAGGTGGATTTGAGCTCCACACTTGCTGAGAAAGTGTTACTATATGCTGATGATGAGGAATTTGAATTGCGGATTGAGTATGAAAAAATACCCATTTTTTTGAATTGTAGATCCATTGGTCATGATGTTCTGAACTGTAAAAAATTGGTTCTGCTCCTGTTGTTCTGCTAGAGGACATGATGCAAGTAAGTGTTTTAAAAAACACAAGAACCTGAAATATGTTGGTCCTATTCTAGCTGTTGAGATGGGTGTGATCTAGAATGGGGAGGTTTCAGTTGAAGTTCCTAATGCTTTTCCTACTGAGGATGGTAACATACATTTGTTTCGGTTTTCTCCCTCTATTAGTCCCTCTGCCTCAATGGAGATGGAGGCCCCTATCCGTGGCACAATGTCAGATTTAAAGGACCCCGAAACACCTTGAGAGGGGTGGAGTGAATCAAGGTGTCAAATTTTCCTTTTGAAACAATGCATCTTGTTCTCATGTTGGTAGGAACCTATTAGAGCCTAATGGTAATGTGTAGTAATTAAAACATTCACAAGTAGCAAGACAACACAGCAATTTTACTTGGTTCACCACTAAGGGTTAGTCCAAGGAGCATACGCCGAAAGTGTGTTGGTCATACCTAAATCCACTATTATTCACTAGATGTGGAATACAAAAGTTCAAACACAGTCACTTTGTTCCAAACACACTGCTTTTACAAGATTTTAGGGATAACACACTGCATCCCTCAGAACACTTCCATTGACCCCCCTAATTCACTGCTTTGAGAGAATTCTAACTCAATTTATCGACTTGAAGGTTGCTTCAATAGATTTTCATTGAAGACTTTGTCTTTATCTAGAACAAAACTTTTTTTATTGAAGTCCTGAATTGATTCACTTGAAAGAACTGATCAAACAAACTGGATGTTCAAAACTTGCTAGAAGCACACACTTGCACTTGCGCGCAGCACCTACTCTTGTGTGCAAGATTTAGGATGACCACGCAAGATGACTTTCATACAACCCTTATTTTTTGCGTAACCCTTATCTTTTGCGCAGCTACACCACAAGTTTAACTTGGTATTTAAAGACTAGAGGAACACTTTTCATGCAATATTTTCTTTCTACAATCTTCCACGCGCAACTCTTTCGCACGGCAGAGGAACCTGATCTTCATTGAAAAAATTATGAGTCTTGAGTGGGGGTAGCCGCCTATTTATAGGCCTTGATGACCCTATGTGTAAGATTCTCTCCTAGTATGCAAAACCCCTTTTGACGTCGCATTGGGCACATAAGTCTCTTCCGCGCAACCTCGTCTCTCGCGCAAATTTAAATCTTTCACACTCTTTTTTTCTTTTCCATATTTTTACGTGGTGATCTCGAAACAAGTCTTGCACACAACTTTCCAAACCTCCTTCAATCTTGTGCACAACTTACTTTTCCAAAAACATCTTTCTTCATTCTTCAATTTTTTGGCTCAAAAATCTGGCAAACACTGGGAAACGACGCCACCTTCAATATTGTTATCAGCTTGAACTGTAAGATATCTTTCCTTGAAAACTCACTGATCTTACATGTGAGGATTGACAACAAACACAAACCATACTCCATTTCCATCAAAGAACAACCTTGGTTTTAATAGGCTTCACAACAGCATGTTGTTCCAAATAGTGAACAAGGACCTAATTGCATTAAGAATTTGTTGGCAGATATAGCTGCTGAGGTGGATTCATCAATGGATGTTGGATCCTTGAGAGAAAAGGGGTGCCCTAAATTGGGTTCCAATCTTGGGAGTGTGGAAGAAGGTTTCATTTACTCTGATGCAGACTTAAGCATTAACCATGCAAGTTTGGCAGAAGTTCGGGCTGATCTGAAGTGGGATAAGGTGGTAGCACCTATTGTGAAGGAAGGATCGTCCAAGGATGTTCTAAGTATGATCCCTCTATCAAGGGATGACATAGAACATCATGTTGAGCCTGATGAGACATCAATGGATGACCAATCCATTAATGAGGATGCAACTCAAGAGTTGGCTAACCAGCATCTAAGGCATGAGCAGTTGATTGCGACAAGAGGTCGCAAAGGGAAGAAAATATTAGTGGATGATGAGGGGTTTTAGTTGGTCATCCCTCAGAAATTCAAATCATATGAGTCTCTTCAGAGCAGTTTCCACCCGCTCTAATCCAAATACAGGATGGCCTTCCAGGTAGCAAGTCTTTGCAGGTTTCCCCCTGCAAATTGAGCATCCAAGTGATGATGAGAATTTGGGGTGGTCTTATCTACCCCACTTTAATGACTTAATGAAAAATGTTTATACCACTTTTGGCAAGGCCTCAGATGAGGATTGTGACATTGCACGGGAAAGAAACTCTAGTATCACACCTCTAGAGGATCAGGAAGGTGAAAGGCCTATTGAAGGCCTTAGCAAGGAAGCGACAGAATAGTTTTTTCGCAACTTGAAGCCCTTTATTCTTTAATGGAGCCGAATGTATTCGGTTTTAATGACTATTTAACAATTTAGAAGTTGTTATCAATTAACATTGAAGATGGCTTGTGATCGAATCCAGAGATGGACTTTAGGGATCCATCTTGGATGTCGAGGATTTGCTCCACATCGAGGGACTTATCTGAATCGTCATTGGATGAAGAACATGAGGCCCCACAAAGTATCAAGACTTGGCGGAGGCCGACATCCAAAGGGCAGAGGAAGACATCCTATGAATTTGGGATCTAGGACTTGTAGTGATTGACGTTTTATCAGCTTCTCTCTTATGATGTGGGCATTTTATGTCTTGTTTTGATCTGTATCTTTCCTTGTACGTTTTTTTTTTAGCAATAAATTTGGGGTCATGGGTTTGGTTTCTAAATCCATGGTTGAACCGTCTTCGTACTATATATATATTAAATTTATTCTTTTTTTAATAATTTTATTCATTTTTATTAATTATAAAAGGTATATTAGTTATACATATAATTAATATACTATTTATTACTATATATATATATTAAATTTAATAAATTTAATTACAAAAAAAATTGGGGGTTGGTCCGGTCGAGCCCGTGATATGTATTATGTAAATTACAAATGTATTAAAAACATTAAATGTTAAAAAAAATATTAAAAAATTCATTATTGAAATGTTTATTAATAAAAATGAATAAATTTAATATATATATATATATATATATATCTAAAATTAAATAATTAATATACTATTTATAATTAAATTTATTAAATTCAATATATATATAGTAATAAATGATATATTAATTATTTAATTAAAAATTAATAAATTACAAAAACATAAAAAAAAATATTAATATAATATTTAATAATAAAAATGAATAAATTTAATATATATATATATAGTAATAAATAGTATATTAATTATTAAATATATTAATAAATGCATATTTACTATATTTATAAAATTATATATAATCATTATTACATATAAATAAATATAATTTTTTTTTAAAAAGTATTTATATAATTATATATAAATAATTATATATTTAAATAATTATAGAATTATAATAAATATTTTTAAATAATGCCCCCACAAGGTGGCCCAGTGGTTAGAGTAGAGGGTTGAGGGTTGTGGTCGTCAGGTCTAGTGCTTGATTCCCATTGGTTACAGGTTTCGGTCGAGGTAATTTCACGTCATGCGATTTAACGCCTCGACAGTGCTGGGCAACGTGGGGAGGTCAGTTTTACCTAGTCGGGTTGCGATTAGCATTTGAGACTCTAGGCCTGGTACACCCGCAGGGGAACATGCTATGATGGGAAGAGCACGAATTGTATAGTTCAACTAGGGTTTCTGTACAATATATATATATATATATATATATATATATATATATAGTGAATATATTTACTATATTTATTTTTATTTTTATATATATTTATTAAATATATATATATATATAATTATATAAATAAATTTATAATTATATACAACTATTTATAAACCGAAAAATACGGCGGAGGAGGATGAGTGGCCGATTGTGTGTGTCGGTGCGAAGTGGTTGGGTGGCCGACAGCAGTGGGCAATAACTGCTGATGGTGCACGCACGACAGGATTGGCGGGATGATGGCAGGGTTAGGCTCGCGTGTTTGCGGACGACGTAAAGGGGGTATGGCAGCGTCTGATGATGACTCTGTGAAGGTGACCGATGGGGGAATGGGATGCCAGGCTCGGTCTCGGGCGCCACTGTTGTCGGCCGACGGGCTTTAAGGGACAGCGGTGAACGCGTGGGACAACGGGAAGGCTTCCGTATGAGGGGCGGCAACCCTTCTTCACTGATGTTGTGGATGTTGTTGTTGATGAACCACGAATGACAGCAACGACACCCCTTCGTTGGGGACGACTCGATAGGCTGTTTCGGAGCTGGTGGAGGTGGACATATGACTTTGGTGATGACTAGCGGTTGGGATCGGTGAACCCCTGCTCCACAGCGAGGGGTGGTGGTCTGGCGGTTGTCTTTGGCAACCTGCCATGGCTTTCGACGAGATGTTGGCAAACAGTGGTTTGGCGACACTGGCGTGGTAATCACGCAACGCATGGCATGGAGGGGTCTATCTCGTTGGTCTATATGGGAAGGCCTGACCACGGTCACAATGCCTATGGAGTGCAGATTTAATAGGTTGGGTGTATGAGCCATTAAAAAAATAAGATGGCAGGACCTATATATTGATGGGTGGGTTATCCCCACGAGGTTATGATCTGTCCATTGACCTGTAAGGTGAAATAAAAATGTGTGTATGTTTCGCTGTAATTGTACCTCCGAATACCTATAATATATATATATATATATAAAATGTAAATAGTTTTTTTAAAAGCATTTAAATAATTATAAATAAATAATTATGTATTTGAATGATTATAAAATTATAATAAATATATTTAAATAATGAATATATTTATTGTATTTATATTTATTTATATATATTTATTAAATATATATATAATTATATAAATAAACTTATAATTATGTACAAATATTTATAAATATTTTTAAAGATATATTTATATTTAATTATAATTATAAACATATATTTATAGTTATATTTATAAATATATATTTACAATCCTTTTAATATTTTTGTAATTATATAATTAATTAATTTATTTACAATTGTGTATATTTATATTTATTTATAATTGTATTTATATTTACAATTCTTTAAATATATGTATATACATTTATATTTAAAAATTTATTAATTAAAAATTTATTAATTAATTTTTTTTAATAAAAATGAATAAATTTAATATACATATATACATTAATAAATAGTATATTAATTATATATATTTAAAATTAAATTATGACTACTATGACAATTTTTTAAAAAGTTGAACTATTTTTTAGGTAAAAATTTGTGTTAGTGAGGTACCCCTCAACCCACTGGGCCAACCCACCGCATAGCAGGCTAAAGGTAGGCCCGCCAGCCAGGGCAACCCATAGGGAGAGCCCGCCCCATGGTGAGAGAGGAGACGAGCTAAGCTGGCATGCCGAAGAATCACGTCGGCATGTGGTGGTCTGGCCCACACGATGATGGGAGGAAGGAGTCATCAACGAGGGGCGACACCGGTGACGTTAGGCGTCCTCCGGTGCCAATCTAACTTCATTGTCGGTATGGTGTTAATGGTTAACATATAAAGAAGCGTGGAGCACATCTCAAAGTTCAATGTGGGATGCGCACAAATGCGGTCAACCCTTCATCAGTGCTGATAAAAACGAGGCTTTATTAGTGCTTTTATTTAGCACTGATAAAAGCCGCTGCTGGTTATTTTGCATTTTGTAGTAGTGATCTTTGCATGAGTGGAGTTGATGCGCGCACGAATGAGCATGTTAAAAAAATGTATGGAAAACATGCGGCATTTCTTTTTCATGTAAGAATTATCTTACATTAATGGTAGCGATGAAGGCAACGTCATCACAATGCACAATGTGGATAAGACGGTTGCGTTGATACTGAGTTGTGAGACGGGATTGTGACAGCAATTCAACTTGCAAAGTATTTTGAAATTGGAACCTTGTTGTCGATTTTAAATAAATTGTGATATTGATCGAAAGTGAGAGCGATGACAAACGAAAGCGAGTATACAAGCAAAGTAAAAAACAAGAGAAAATGATTAGTGAAGTTCACTTCATCGTATGACATATATGTGATATTCACCATTCGACCACTTCCAGCCACGTTTCATCTTTTCATTTTATGAATGATGTTTGACTCAACACGTCGATTATCAACACAATTTTGATAATGACCAATCATATCCACTTTGAGCCATGGAGAGGGATTTAACAATTGTAAGTCATCATTGATCTTCAGGAGCTCAATATATTCTATAGTAATAATTTGTATGTTTAAGATAATAGTTTGTATGTTTTTTTTTCAATATGTTATTGATATGTTTTTTTGGATGAGTGGAGTTGATGTACAAATGAAGGAGCGTGTCAAAAAATTGTCTGGAAAAACATGAAATATTTTAATTTAAAAAAATATTATATTTCAAAAAAATGTCTGGAAAAACATTAAATATTTTAATTTAAAAAAATATTATATTTTAAATGGAGATGCGGGGTATCGATCCCCGTACCTCTCGCATGCTAAGCGAGCGCTCTACCATCTGAGCTACATCCCCATATGGTGCACTGTTCCCTCATTTGGTATATTTTAAGAAATCCAACATCTATGAATTCATAGAACTTCAAAGAGAAATTCATCGTCCGGTAGAACAAAGAAAGAAGAAACAGCGGACAGCCTTCAGTTGGATCGGAGACAAGAAGCCTACCGTTCCCGTCCACCTACGAAACCGCCGCGTCAGGGAGCTTCCTGCCGATTACGGAGGCCATCGGCGACGCTGAGGCAGGAACGGCGGTTCACGCCGCCGCGGGCAGGAAGGAGGCACGGCGGGGGCGTAGGGCCTGGGGGGGGGGGGGGGGTGCATAGACGCTGAGGGAAGAAGACTGCCGGTTAGGGTTTGCTGTAATGAGAGGATTTATTTGGGGCGGGAGTGCCGTTTTGGAGCTACTTGGTGCCTGCAGCGAGATTGCGACGATTTGGAATTTTAATAATATTATTATTATTTTGTTTTTTTGTTTTAGTTTTAATGTTCATTTTTTTAAAAAAAATTCCTTCAAATCAAAGGCGGTGAGTTGTTCCAAGGATGTGATGTAAAGTCAATCAAACAATCAGTATCCGACGGATCGGTTGTGTCATACCAATTGGAGCCCATACTTGAACGTCCAATGGGTCAACCTAGTTCATTAAGTGGGGTGCGATTTTGGACTGTAGATCTAATCGAGCATGATTTAACGGGCGCATTCGTTCACTAAGGCAAGTGTCATCTAAACAACTTATTCAATCTAGTGGTGTAACACCCCACATATTTTAAGGTATGAATTTTGTTTAAATTTTTGCCAACCTCATGTTTTTGGATGATTTTGGGTTGTTAGAGGTGTTAGCAGAAGCCGTGAGTTGGTTTTTGGGTGTTTGGCCTTATGTTTGGGCTAAAAATCTGCAATAGGTGTTTGTTCATGCTATAACCCTTGTGTTGTGTTGTAAAAGCATGCTCGAATGCGGGAGGGTCGCGCCACATTGATGATGGTTGCCCCATGAAGGCCCAATTGATTGGGTGTTGCATCGTGATGGGAATGATCATGTTGCAATGTGACCTATGCAAGGGGTGGTTAGGATTTTTGGTTCTACCCTAGAGCTGGGTGTTGCGCCATGACTTGAAGGGCCACGTCGAAATTTGACACCAGCACGGGTGTTGCGGCGTGATCTAAGTGGTCACTTTGCAACGCACCTCCTAGGTAGTTTTTATTGCAATTTAATGGATTAAATGGGAAAGTCTTGTTAAATGAGGATTCCTTATTCTTCCCCATCAACATATGACTGTGGCCCCTCCTTTAATTTTTCCCTCATTTGTGCTCAGATTCAAGAACCGTATGTTTTGGTAGATTGTCTGAGATAAGTCTAACACTCCTCTTCCGTTCTTTCTTCAATTCTTCCATTGTTCTTCACCGACTATGCTCTAATTCATAGATTTTGTCAGATTTTGGGGAAGCCTTCGATTGAGACCAAATCGCCCAATGACATTCGATGGGAAGGATTTTGCTATATTGAGTTGGGTGGTCCCTATCCATTCCCATCATTTTATACGCATGGCATGTGTGTTATGATATGCACGATCTATTGGGCATGCGTGAATGCTCCAGTAAAAAACCATATGAGGTTTCTTTGAACTTAATAAATAAACTAATAAGGAATAAGGTGGTATGTGTCCCCCTTGAATTGCATTTGACACCATGGTCGTTGGTGACTACACCTTCAACCAAAGTGCCATGGAAATGGGATATGGGAACTTGTAAGGAATGTCCTCGACTGTGTATAAGCTTCTGGACTATGTTAGGTGCCCTAAATTGTTTCTTGATAATATAAGGCATAATGATATAAGGCTAACATGGCAGTAGTCTCAAATGAAAATGGGAAGTGGGAAAGAGGTTGTGTGTGAGTAATCAACCTAATGAAAAGTGTATATTGGTGTTGTGTGAGTTTCCAACCTGTGTATACCCTTGCATTGTATGTTTATTTATGTGTCTTGTTTCTTTTATTGTTCCTATTACATTGAGATAAGTAACTTATACCAGGCAGTTGTTTATGCTTGGTTTATTATGCGATGATGAAACTTGCAAGAGGTTGGGTGTAATGCCAACCAAAGGCTATCTTGCTATATAGTTGGGAGTAATTCCAACATGGGGATATGTTTAATATGAGGTTGGGTGTAATGCCAATCGCTAATGTGGTTGATATGTGGTTGGGTGTAATGCCAACCCGGGGGCTATATTTTGGGTGCGCTTGAGTGTAAGGCCAACATGGGAATATGTTGACATCGAGTTGGGTGTAATTCCACTTGGGGGTATTGGTAGGAAAGTGGTTGGGTGTAATGAAAACCTTGGCCAATCTAGGTATGTTTGTGAGTAGTTGGGTGTAATTTCAACCTCATGGAAATCTTTGGCACGCCGTTGGGTGTAATGTGTTGAGCCCATGAATGAAGAAGTTGTTGAGAAATTGGAGAAGAATAATTGAAGAAGAGAATGAAGTAGACATGGTTCTTGTGTTTTCTTTTTCTTTCAATACACAAATCATGTTTAAACTCACTTATAATAAAGTTTATTATGTGAGGTGAAGGTTGTTTGAAAGTTTGGAGGTATTTGAAAGATGTTTGGAATAGTTTGGAAGAAGTCTAGAGGGTTTTGAAGTTGAGGATTTTTGGGTGTGATATTTTAAAAAATATTCAATATGTAAGGGTCTTCATATTCACATGCAAGAGTCACTTTGAAGCTCATTGGAATATGTAAGAATCATTTTGAAGTTGGATTTGACATTTGGATAAATCCCCAAATATGTAAGAGCAACCTCACTCAATACGTAAGGGTCGCCCTGAGAAGATGATGGACATTTAGGAAAGTACCCAAACCTCATTGTATACATAAAATCAAATCTACCCAATACATAAAGGTCACCCTGAGAATACATTAAAAAATTGGTAAAGTCCTAAGTTTCACTGCAAATTTTTAAAGATTACATTGTCCAATACGCAAAGGTTGCTGGAGTTGGTTCCCTAGAACCAACTACTTTGTACTTTAGATTACCCGCATATTCAAATATCTGAATATTAATAAATATCTTATCACATATTGATTTTTATTTTGCATAGATTTATATAAATTTATTGTGATAATGTCATAGAGTATCTATCGTTTTGAAAAATCATAGTTGTTCCCCACTATGATGGGAACCTTGAAGTGATATGACAATATTCTTAAACATATGTCTTATGGTCATATGACGTTGTCTGACAAGACACAGATGATGCAGACCATTAGGTGATGGATTCTCATAAGTGGATGTGTCTTCATCTCAGGAAATTCATACTTGGTAATCTCCAAGATGGGCGATTATGAGGAGCGACCCACCTGTAGGAATTTTATATGTTTAAGTGTTATTAGATATTCATATTTTTGAATGTGTGTACTGATCCTTAGACTTTAAGATTGTTATTAATACAAATCATAACTTTTTTAATTTAATTTATTTCCCAAAACCGTGACACCATATGTTCACGGTGAAGCAGGATAAGTTGTTTGCATCAACTTATATGCTCGATATGTCTTTCTTTGAATATCTGATATGTCTTTCTTTGAGACAAAGATATTATATTACCTAGTAAGAGTTTGTATGTGGTTGTCATCATTGTTAATTTAACTTCTTCCTCTATGGTTGCCTTTATGTGTTTTTAGATACCGATGTTATACTTTAGGTAGGCCCACCCAATGTGATGGTGAAGGCTTGTCATCACGATGTAGTCACTGGGAGGGGCAGATCCTGTAGTCTTGATTTGGGTTTTACTCTTTAATGGTGTTTATTGGTTGTAATGTTGGATTTTGTGGTTTCTCACTATTTTCCTCAAAAGTGTTGATAATAAAAAAGTTAATTTTCAGTCATAAGAAATAGAGACAAGGGAGACAATCCTCAACCCTGAGGGAGCATGTTACGGCCAAGACGAATAATGCATGATGAATGAACTATTCACGCTAGCGCCTGACATTCATTTAGAGATCATGGTGCACATGTGGATAATCGCTAGATGGATTCTATTTTGGATCATCTTAGATAAATGATGACACATCACATATGATGTTCAATTGATCAATACCTACATATAAAAAAGTACTCAAGACCGAGGTAATTTCTTCCTATTAAATTAATTATAAATTTAACATTAAAGATCCTCTCTCAAGGTTCTAGGATTCTTACGTTATGATTCTTAGGATAAAATCATGATACATGTCATCCTTTTCCATGTTCTTATGATTTATTTATTTGGTTCAATGAAAAACCATCATTGGGCATGGAACCGACCGAATTTTGTAAGTCTTAGAACCTTCAAAGGTCATCCTAAGTAAATAATTAAAATCTGGATAAGTCCTCAATATGTAAAAGTAATTCTGATAATACATAAAGGTAGATTCAAGGAAAATAAAATATGAAAAAGTCAATTTATTGATACGTAAAAGTACATTTGGGTCAAAGGCAATACATTAGAGTATTTTTTTCTCATACATAATGGTTGATCCAGAGGTAAAGGATATGTAAGGGATGAAGGTTCCAGGGCACAATGAAAGAGGTCAAGCCCACGAATAATAGTTTTTTCATTGGTTTCAATGGATAAATCCAAATAAATTGACAAACACAAACTCAAGATATTCATAGAGATTATTTTTCACATTTAATTTATAATTAATTTAAAACTAGAATTACCTCAGGTTGATAATTCTTATATTGTTGTTGTTGATTAATTTCGTATCTACTATCAGAGTCAAATCATTGTTTCAGTGTAAGAATTAAACTACAATCTCTATAGTGGTATCCACACATGCCCCACAAATCTTAGAACACCTTCATTGGTATTCCGGATGTTAGCACAGAGGAACCAAATGCATTGTGTCGTACATCATTGTTCACAACAAATAATCTTTTGGACTTGAAAGAATTAACTCTTATTCTCTAAGAATTAAGAGGGAGGAACATGATTATATCTCTATGTTCTTGAGAAATTTCTTCAAAGGCTCTGTTGGTATTGAGATAATTCACTAGGGAGAATTCATTATGCACAACAATTCACATTCCCTTAGAAAATGATATAAATAAGATTTATATACTTAGGGTCACAAAGGCCCAATATCTAATTATTTATTCTAATTAAGCCCCATATCAAATAATAATAATAATATTATTATATTCCTTGACATGTGCTAACACACACACATATTAATGATCATTTCCATCGGGTCCTTAACTCACCTGGTCATTCCTCCTCGACATTTATCAAACCTTGAATAATAAATATTTATCTAAATAAATAAATATATTTATTAAGGTCCTTGAAGTTACAAATAAAGGAAACAACACACACACCCTTGGGCCAGAAAGTATAGGACTCACCCCCCTCTAATGGTTGACCCACTCCATAGCTGACCCATTACAATTTTATGGCTTCAAGGCCCCATAGTTCTAGCCTAAAGGCCCCCCACCTATGTCCTGCATTATAGAAACATGTACCTGAGTTTGCACCCCTACCTACATCATCACCTTTTCCAAATACTACATTGTTATTCATAAATGACTCAGATCCCAACCCAATGGTGTTTCTAAGATTTTAACCCTTATCATATGAAAAATTATGGGGTGACTTTACCAATCAGGAAAGACCCCAACTGCAAAATAAAAAATATCATTATATTATTCATCCATTCAATAAATAAATATAGTCACAACCACAATGTTGTTTTCAGGTACTTTTCATTTATTTTTGGTCTTTATTTTATTCCTTATATTTATCAAGTGTTTTCCTTGAAAAATGAAAGTTTAGGGGAGATAGAGGGTGACACATGGTTGGCGTATAGTTAGTAGAAGCTATGCACTAGCCCCTAGAAAATCGTGTAACCCAGATAGAGGCACTGGAGTGCCTGCACAGTTAGAAACATAGTTTGTGAAACCATGTATCCTAAATCATGTGGCCTCTATTGGTTTTGAGTGCAGTGGAAGCATACAATGGTGGGTGATATATTAAAATTTCTTTTAATAATCGTTGTCCGAAACCAAGAGCGAGGATCTTACACATCAAATTTATAATAATTTTATTTAATATTTGAAGAAAAAAAATACCCAGGCATAGGAAATTTCTTCTTTGGTGAATATTGATCATCTGAAAATACCCTTTTGGATTACCTTTTTTGCGTTGTTAGGATCCAAGGATAGAATCCCTCTAGCGGTGATCTAGACATGCTCCTATGATCTCCGAGCAACACCACTCAATCTACGGGTGTTAGCACGGCGAGTCAAATGTCTTGTGTTGTTCGTTCTTGATCATTCTTTCTTCAGTCTTGAAGAAATATCTCTTGCACTTATCATTATTGAGAGGGAGAGAGAAGGAGGTTTTGAGAAAGAATTAATTGTGCACAAAAATTCTCCATTCTCGATTTTAGATGCTCTACACAATAGACATAGCCATCTATTTATAGAGTTAGTATTTGAGTTAAAATATTATTCAATTTCATACCAACCATTAAATAACATTTATTACCTTTAATAAATCCCATGACACATAATAATAATTATATAATTATTATTTTGTGGTGCGAACCAACTTGCGCAATAACAAATATTATGTAATAGTCTTGTTAATTAATATTTGTCACCGGACTTAGTCTTGGTCTGTTAGAACTCCTCTAGAATTTATTGAATAATTGAATAAAAATTTTATTCATAAATAAAAATTTTATTCAAAATCTAATGGATAAATATTTATTAAAATATTTAATAAATAAAATAAATATTTTATTCACAAGCTGATGAATAAATATTTATTTAATTTATGTGATCAATATAAATTGAATAAAATTATTCCTCGAACTTGAGAATAATATTTATTACATTAATTAAACTCAAATAGAATTTAATCTATATCAATGAAAACACTTAGTGCATGACCCTCTAGGATTATTTCTCATTGACATTAGGTGCGATTGCCTAAATTCCAAGATTACTATCTAACAATGATTCAAGGTACCCAAGAGAAAGAACTTAATGTCACAACATCGACAACCACATATGAACGCTCACTGTGAAATATATTCCCTTTGTCATAGTATCTCAACAATAAAGTTTCAAATCCATATCACCAACCTATATGATCAATATGTCTTTCTTTGACTATTTGAAATAAACACGTCGGTACACCATGGCCATAGAATTTAATACAAAAGTTCTATTATAATTAAAGGGCCAAGATATCAGCTTCCACAAAGATAGAAGGGAAAAATCCTTCCTCAACTTATTCATTAATGACATATCACTCATGATGCACCCAATGTATCCAATTTCATCATGAACTATTATCATTATGGTTTAAGAAATACATATAAGTATGCGAGTTGTAACATGAATTAATAATAATATTAAAGTCTAAGTACCATCACACACACTCGTAGATAGTAATATTCAACGACACCAAAACATGTGAAATTCCTACTGGAGGGTCAGTTCTCATAATTTCCCATCTTTGATATTACTAAGTGTGAAGTTCATGAGAAGAATTCTCATCTGTTTACAAGAACTAACATCTGATAGTCTATGTACTATGTGTCCCATAATAGTACGTTATCCAACCACTGAACATTATTTGAGAATATCATCATAGCACATCAAGGTTCTCATCATAGCGGGTAACTTCTATGACCTTATCAATGCGACGTATACTCTAGGAAATTAATACATTAGAGTCATGCAGAACAAAAAACAATATGTACTAAGAAGTTTTATTAATATTAAACACATTTAATATTTATGTAATCAAAGTACAAACAGTTGGTCCTAGGACACAAACCCCAATAAACTCCCACTTAGACTAAATCCAACTGCCTACGACCTTCAGTCCGCTAGACCTCACATGATAGTCATGTTTTTGCTGAGTCAATGATTTATTAAAGGGGTCTGCTATGTTGTATTCCATGGAAATACTACACACTACAAATTCACCTCTCTAAGAAAAATACCTCAAGAGATGATACTTCCAAAGTATGTGCTTCATCTACTGATGTGACCTTGGCTCTTTTACAAGTTTCATTGTTGTAGTATTATCACAATAGGGTGTCATGAGATCTTTATTTCTAGGTGCCACATCAAGATATTGAATGAAGTTTCACATCTATAATGCTTCTTTAAATGCCACATAAGCTGCAATATACTCAGACTCTACTATAGAATCTATAACCACAACCTTCTTTGAGATCATCCATATCACAACACCTCCATTAAAATTGAATATATATCCCATTTGTGAATTCATGTCATCTTGATCAATTTGGAAACTAGCATATGCATATTATCTGAAGAATAGTTCCTTATCTCCTCCATAAACTAGAAACATATCCTTAGTAAGACTCATATACTTAAGGTTAGTCTTGAATTCTATCCAATAGCAGTCACATGGATCTTCTTTATATCTTCATACTGAACTTAATGTGTATGTTACATCTAGACTAGTACATAACATAACATACATGACTAACCTAATCAATGATGCGTATATAATCCTTGCCATTATGTTTCTTTCCTCATGTGTTTGAGGACACATTTTCCTAGAAAGATGAATGCCATGTGACACTGTAAAAAATCCCCTCTTGGTTTGTTCTATACTGAATCTATTAAATATCTTGTCAATGTATGTACTTTGACTTAGGCTAATAAACCTCTTGTATCTATCACGATGGATCTTGATTGCAATAATATATGATGCCTCACCCAAGTACTTTATAGAGAATAATTTATTTAACCACACCTTAAAAGACTGTAAGATTTATATTTCATTTCCAATGAGTAATATGTAATCAATATATACTATTAAGAAAACGACTACACTCCCACTAAACTGTTTATAGACACATGACTCACATTTGTTCTTTATGAATCCAAATTCCATTATGTCATCATCAAAATTAATTTTCCATGACTTGGATTCTTTCTTTAATCCATAAATGATTTTTTAAACTCACATACCTTATTGGCATCCTTTGGAGACACAAACCCTTTGGGATGTGTCATATAGACATCTTCCTGAAGGTTCCCATTAAGGAAGCCTGTTTTGACACCCATTTTACAAATATCATAATCATGGAAATCCACAATGGAAATTAAAATTATGATATATTTCAGCATTTCCACTAGTGAAAAGGTTTTTTTGAAGATGCTATTTAAACCCTTTTACAACCAGTCACACCTAATAGGTACTAACTTGTCCTTCCATATCCAGTTTCTTCTTGAATACCCATTTGCAACCAATGATCTGTACATCTACTGGAGGGTCTACCAAAATTCAAACTTGGTTTTTGGTACATGGAATCCATTTTAGAATTCATGGATTATTTCCACTTGGAAACATATGCGCCAATTAATATTTTCTTATAGGTTACACGATCATTATTATCAACTAATAATGAGTCACCATCCTATGTGACTAGAAAACCATATCGTTCTAGTTCTCTAACCTCTCCAGTACTCCTATGTAGTAATTGTGTCTTTGGAACAATTTATTCTTCCACGGGGCTTTGTGGAATTTTTTCTTGTTCCAACTCTTGTATATCTTGAGACCAGAATTCATTGAAGTCTATATTGCTCCCACTATATCTTTTAGAGATAAGATCCTCCTCAAGAAATTCAGGACATCTTTCAACCACAACCTTTTTATATGAAGGATCATATAGGTAGTATCCCTTTATTTCTTTAGGATATCCTATAAAGATACACTTTGTGCCTCATAGTGTAATCTTGTTACCTGAAGAGGCTTTAAAAAATTCTTCACAACCCCACACATGTAAGTAAGACAACATGAGTTTATTTCCATTCCATAATTGGTATGGTATATTTTATGTTGATTTAGTTGGCACTCGGTTTAGTACGTATGTTACTGTTTGTAACATGTATCCCCAAAAGGATAGTAGAAGACTCACATGACTCATAATTGATCTCACCATGTCCAACAAGGTGCAGTTCCTCCTTTCAATAACACCACTCTACTGAGGCATATAAGGAGGAGTGATTTGAGATAAAATCCCAAACTCCTATAGATAATCAATGAAGTATTGATTAAGATTTTCTCCAACATGTTTTAAGAAAAGTTTATTAATCTTCTTATCAAGATCTTTCTCAAATTCATTCTTATATTCATTGAATTTTTCAAAATAATCCAACTTATACCTCATTAAGTATACATATCCATAGCTACTTAAATAATCAGTAAAAGTTATGAAGTATGAGTACCGACCCCTTTCTTCAATAGGAAATGGTCCACACACATCAGTATAAGATAATTAAAGAATATATTTATCCCTTTCACCTTTCCCACTAAATGGGGATTTAGTCATTTTTCCTTATAAACATGCATGTCATACACCAAGTGGTTTTAGTTCAAAATAATCTAAATATCTATCTTGATGTAATTTAGTCAAGCACTTTTCATTTACATGACCTAGCCGGTGATGCCAAAGTTGGGTTTGGTATGAGTCATGTGAAGTAACTTCATTACCGATTTCCATTATTTTTTTCATGTAATCCAACACATAAATACCATTATTTAAATGTGACTTACCATAAAAAATTCCATCTTTATAAAAGAAGCAACATTTATTTCAAAATTTGAAAATAAATCCATCTATATAAAGTCTGGATACAAAAATAATGTTTTTGGTAACTAAAGGAACATAATAATAACCCTTTAAAACCAATATCATTATGATTGGAAGTGTGAGGTGGTAGTCCCTTATAGCTACAATAGAAAGTTTAGCTCCATTGGATGCTCGAAGATCTACCTCTCCCAAGTCAATATTTTTTAATCTACTTGGTTCCTGTATTTTAATATATATGTGAGAAATAAAATTTGTATCTAATACCCAATTTGTGGAAATAGATAAATTTCAATCTATAAAAAATGCACCTAAAGCTTCCCCTTAGTTCTTTGAATGGGTGTGGTTTTTCTTCCAGTGGCCCTTCTTGCACATGTGAAATAGACAACATCATGTTTCCTTGCTTTCCCCTTGATCTTTCTCTTCTTGGAAGGGTGTGAAGAATATTTGGGCTTAAAGT
The DNA here is from genome assembly GCA_963277665.1 of Viscum album. Lineage (NCBI taxonomy): Eukaryota > Viridiplantae > Streptophyta > Magnoliopsida > Santalales > Viscaceae > Viscum > Viscum album. Next base: position 569,095,057 of record OY728119.1, read on the forward strand.
TATTCGCTTTACCATTCCATTTATTCACCATAAGGACATAAGGTTTTTTACGCTTCATATCCTTATCTACTTTGAGAAGAAGTGTAAGAAGATATGGCAGAGACTTCTCAATGTTGTTTATATTAAAATTCACAAAAAAGATAAAGAAGCTATGAGGGAGTGATGCCAGAATGAGGTCGGTTCCTAGTTATTTAGGGAGTTTAAACCCTAGAACCTCTAAGTGCTCAATGTATCCAATGATCTTGACTACATGAGGCCTAGCTGGGACACCCTATCCAATCATGATATGAAAGAGTGCCTTGGAAATATCAAACCGTTTATTTCTAGATATCTCTTGGTAAAGACCATGGAGGTTATCAAACATGCTATACAAATCAATGTTTTCATGAGATTTCATTAGTTCACTAGACATAAATGAAAGAATCAAACATTTAACATCGACCTAATCACTCAAATGTTTTTAATAGAAAAGGAACTCTTTATCACCCGTATCTTTAGTGGAAAGACCAGACATTCAGGATTCTAGCACGTAAGATTTCCATTCATGGCGTAGTACAACCTGAAGGTGTATAAACCACTCTTGGAAGTCACTTCCAGTTAGAAGGTAATCTTTCTCCAATATTGATCGTAGGGTTAGTGTGGATGATGAACTTGTTATTTTATTCTAAAATTAAATGGAACATATTATTTTTTTTGCTTGATTACAAAATAAGTGAGATATAATAAATTAAATGTTTATTTATTTATTTATTAAATATCCCACTATTTTATCAAATCTCAATATCCCTCTCCATTGAACTCATAATGTATAGTTTCTTTAACATTCTATTGGAAATAATCCCGATTATTTTTATTAATGATCGAAACTTTATCCATGAAAACCATAATAAAGCAATTAGGTAGGCGGTCTAGCCAACTGTGGACTTAAAGCTCCTTGATCCGTTGAGTGGATTCCCCTATCCTGAAATCTTGACTTGGATTTCCTCAAAACATGCCTCAAAATTTTTATTCAATAGACTTTGGCTATTAAAATAAATACAATTTTGGTTAAGTTAACCCAAAAATCTCATGAGAACTCCCTGATAAAATTAAGTGTCCAGAATTTGTCCATGTACTACACTTAGTTCTATGGTTTCATTACCAATCAAGTAATGGAAGGATTAGTCTGAATTAATATTTAATTGAGGGATTTTAATTTATTATACATAAATTATATCTTGTTTTATCCTTTATGCATCTTGTTAATATTAAGTTGACATTACTTAATTAATTAACCATGTTGAATAAAACATTTATGCATAACTCGTTCATTTAATTTCCATCTTTTCACATTAATTCATTTATTTATGTGATCACGAACTTGAATCCATAAAATAAATAATTACATTGAAAAAAATAATTAAATAATTAAATAAACCATTCATGAGATTTATCTAATGGTTGATTTAATGAGAGAACATTAAATAAACCTTTGACCCAGGGGAAATAACTCCTATTGCTGGTCTTGGAATGAGTTACAACATTCCACCTGTACACCTATGTATCACTTGGGTTGACATCATTATGGTTCTTATTGAACTACCTCCACATGGCTTGGGATTCACCATTAATTACAAATATTTATTACTCAAATGCAGGTGAAGGAAACCAAAGGATTGGTTAAAGGGGATTACATAAATATCTTTGGACACACATGTCCTACATAATAATGGAGGGAGGGATGAATCATAGGCCATAATTTAATTTAATATTAAATAATTGCAAGCTCATGCAATAAATTAAATTAAAACATCCAACACATACACAGGTATTAGTCAAGCTCATGAATAGTCATACATGCAAAAAATACACAAAAGTAAACGACTATTATTTATTTATTATTTTATTATTTAAGATAAAAAACTTACATTAATTAATTAATTAATTTCCTTTAATCTTAATGATAATTTGATCTTATTTTGAGATACCCATCATGAATTAAATTCATGGAAAATAAATGTCAGAATCAATAATGAAAAATTAATCACAATAAATTAATTGAGAATTTAAAATTCTTTAAAACCTTTATTAAATTTTCAAACACACAATAGTGTTCCAATCAATAAAACAAGGTTTTAATTATACAATTTCAAATTTAATGTAATTTTAATTTTTTTCATTAATGGGAGACTACACGACGTGCACATACAACTACACACCATGTACCTCAGTTGTCATATATCCAAGTCACATGCCTGAGGCTTCGGCGTGTCGACTCAGCCAGACTACATGGTGTGTAAATGATAGTTACACACCATGTATCTACTTATCATGTGTTAGGTTGGCCCGATCAACACACGGTGTGAAATAAAATCATAGTGTATAATTAATAAATTAATTGCTCTACGCATCTAGATACAATGCGCATGGGTATACGGTGTGTGCTCCGACCGCACGCTGTGTAACCCAGTTTTTCCAGCCAATGATTTGGAACTTCCTAATGACATCTCCAGTCATTATTCATTTTTTGTTAAACCTTTAAGAAATTGAAACACTAAACGTACATGATTACCATGCCGACAACATGTTAATTCAAATAGTATTAAAGAACGAATAACATGAAATGAAAATATAACCACAATTGTGCATAGATTAACAATCAAATAAATAATTATAAATTTAAATGTGATCACTTAGATATCACTTGTTGGTTTTGGGCATATAAGAAGCGTGCGGTGGTGGGTGATATATTAAATTTATTTTAATAATCTTTGCCCGAAACTAAAAGTGAGGATCTTTCACATCAAATTTATAATTAATTTATTTAATATTTAAAGAAATAAATACCTGGGATTAGGAAATTTCTTTGTTGGTGAATGTTGATCATTTGAAAACACCCTTTTATATTACTTTCATTGCGAGGTTAGGATCCGAGGATAGAATCCCTCTAGCAGTGATCCACACATGCTCCTATGATCTCTGAGAAACACCACTTGATCTCTGAGTGCTAGCGTGGAAAGTAGAATGTATTGCCTTTTTCCTTCTTGATCAATCATTCTCAAATCTTGAAGAAATATCTCTTGCACTTCTCGTTATTGAGAGAGAGAGAAAGAGGATTTGAGAGAGAATTCAACGTGCAAAAAAATTCTCTATTATCAATTTCAAATACTCTACACAATAGAGATAACCGTATATTTATAGATTTAGGATTTGAGTTAAAATATTATTTAATTTCATACCGACCATTAAATAACATTTATTACATTCAATAAATCTAATACCGCATAATAATAATTATATAATTATTATTTTTTTGTGCATGCCAACTTGCACAATAAAAAATATTATATAATGGTTGTAACGTCCCCGAACCGGAAGCCACTAAACCGGTGCTCCGATCCGGGTGGTTACATGACCTTAAGCACGTCTCCCCGTATGCCAAAGGCTTCCGACTAGCAGTAGGGGTCTATAGAGTCAAGTGGGGAGACTATACCCCCTTTTTATCAGAGTAAGCCACAACAGAATGAACCAAATAGCGGAAACAATGACCAATAAACAAGGAACATGTATAATAAACATTTCCAACAGTAAATATGCCATGTCGTACTACAAGTGCAAGAGTGAAAAAAACCCCCAGATAAAGACAACAACCAAAATCCCCAAAATGGTCCCGACTCCAAGTCCGGATCCTCCACCAAGTGCTACCCATGTCCACTCACTATCTAGCAAGGACCTTTGCCCTTCTCCTGACCTGCAAACATGAAGTATGCTCGGGTACCCAACGACGGCCCGATCAGGGTGTGAGTACAACTCAGTAGGCCACCACCAATGGTGTTTACAAAATATCCAGTATGAACAGGTAGTGTATGCAAAAGAAATATGAATGATAATTGCCAACAATTATTTAAGGTACCATTAACCGGTTTAGAGCCAAGCCATTGTCACTTCCATTACCATTCATTACACACCCATTATCACCATTTACCATTTCATCACAATTCCATGGGTTAATCACATACATTATGTTACATGGGTCTAAGGACAACAATAACATGCAAGAGGGTAAACACATAGTTATCCTATCTCTCTAGGACTAACCCCTCATAAAAACCATAAACTCACCTCGAAGCCTCAGTCAGGGTGGATGCAACCGTAAGGAGAATAGACCCTCAGTCCCCTTTCCTAACCCGTGTATTTAGGATGGAGTTTAGAGCCTCAGTCTTCACTCGACCCATGGGCGTAGATCCTCAAGTCATACCCCACTCTACGAAGCCATGTGCACATGATTATATATATAAGTAAACATCAACCGTCCAAACCATTTCCCTTCGGTAAACACTATTCACGACAACCCACATGGGAATCCACATCATGCCTTAACCCATTAACACATTACCATTTCACATAATTTAACCATTCACCCAATTCCCATGTGTTATGCCTATCTCACTAAGCATTCAACATTAAACCCATAATCTATCCCATTATGGTCTTTAATCAGTTTACACATTAACCCATTTAGCCCATTCATCATTCCCATGAATCAACCATTTAACCCATTCCACTTTAACCCTTAGTTTATTGCCAAGTCTAGGTGCATAACCTAACTTCTATTCCAAGTTCAACCAGTCATTCCAATATATTTATCAAGGGATATACAATTCATTACAACAAGGTCACTTGTTCAATAACAATCTTGAAACCCGGGAAAAGCTAGCACATCCCATGGATGGCCCTAATTAGGTCAAGTCTATCCCAACACATCCCACAGGGATCGTGAGGGTTCCCATTTGACATTTTAAACACCATTATTAACAAAAATGCCAAGTTTATCCAAAACATAACCAAAGGAAAGCAATAACACAACTAAACATGCACCAATACCCAAATAACTATGGGATATCACCTGTAGACCACCTAACTCGAAACCGCGGTTGAACGCACTCTCAATCGAGTCCTTAGACCTCGATCCAACCAACCTTTGGATCTTCAACCTAAAACTCACCCAAAATTTAGGGTTTTAGAGCTTCAGAATGAGAGGGAGAGAAGATATAAACCCCAAACCAAAAAGAGAACCAAGGATGAGATTAGCCTTACCCGGAGCTTCGATACGCAACCAACGACACCAAAAATGCCTTAGAAACAAGGGAGATCGATCTCTTGGAGCTCTTGGGTGATTTGGTTCGTGCCTAGGGTGAAGAGGGTGGAATGGGAGGAAAATCCCGAGTAGGGTTTAAAAGCCCAGAGTGGTAAACTTGTAATTTTTCCCAACTTTAAGTGGCCGCACGGTTTGTCCGCACAGTTTGGAAAACCGTGCGCAAACCGTGCGCATGCCACTGTAAGGAGGAGGAGGGTTCACATGATTTAGCCGCATGGTTTGGAAAATCGTGTGCAAACTGTGTGCATGCTTTTGTCCGGAGGAGGAAGGGTTGCACAGTTTAGCCTGGGCAGGCTGCACGGTTTACCAGGCCGTGCGCAGGCCGTGCGTCCTGGCCTTTCTTGCCCAGATTTCATTTCTTCCATGCCCCAAGCCCCCGGAACACCCCCAAGGCCTCTCACACTTTTAGGAAATATTTTAATGCCCCCCAAAAAAAGGGTCCAACCCAAAATACAACAAAAAAAGACCTTTCCAAAAACTGGGATCTTACAACCTCCCCACCTTATAACGGCTCGTCCTCGAGCCGAGTTTCCAAGCCTCATTGATCCACCAAAGAGAAGAGTTCGGGCCACTAAGCCTGCATATCCGATTATTGCTCCCAAGTTTCTTCCTGAACTTTCCCATGCTGCCATAGTACTCGCACTAATGGCACAACCTTGACTCGTAAGACCTTTTCACTACGATCCACCACACGAACTGGATGCTCCTCAAAGGACGCATCAGCCTCAAGCTCCACATCCTCAACATCAACCACGTGAGATGGGTCAGGGTGATACCATCGAAGCTGTGACACATGAAACACATCATGAATCCAACCATACCGCTGTGGAAGAGCCAATCGGTAATCCACTGGTCCGATCCTCTCTACAATCTAAAAAGATCCCACATACCTGGGTGCCAACTTACCCTGCTTTCGTATCCGACGATGACCCAACCTTGGCGACACCTGAAGGAACACTTTATCACCCACCCCAAACTCAAGGGGTCTACGCCTCCGATATGCATATGACTTATGCCTACTCTGAGCCGTAGCCATCCGCTTCCTGATTAACTTAACTCTCTCTAAAGTCTCCTGCACGAGACTTGGTCCAAACAACTCAGATTCACCGACCTCTAGCCAACACAACAGAGATCTACATGGCCTCCCATAGAGTGCCTCAAACGGTTCCATCTGAATCATAGCCTGAAAACTGTTGTTGTAGGAAAACTCAACCAATGATAGGTGTCTCTTCCAAGAACCACCAAAGTCCAAGACACAAGCTCTTAACATGTCTTTCAACACTTGGATCGTACGCTCCGACTACCCGTCTTCCTACGGGTGGAAATCTGTGCTAAAAAACACCTGCGTACCAAGTGCCTTTTGTAACCCTTGATAGAAATGCGATGTGAAACATGGGTCTTGGTACAAAACTATGGCCCATGACACCCCATGCAACTACACTATTTCCCGAACATACATCTCACCCAACCAGTCGACTGTAAAGGTCTTCTGAATCGGTAAGAAATGAGCCACTTTCGTTAACCGATCCACAACCACCAAGATTGCATCATTCTTCCACGACATCCTCAGAAGACCCACGACAAAATCCATGGTTACATCATCCCACTTCCATTCCAGAATGGGAAATGGATGCAGCAAACCACCTGGGCATTGATGCTCGGCCTTCACCTGCTGACAGGTAAGACACCGCGCCACAAAGCCCGCAACTTCCTTCTTCATTCTAGGCCACCAAAACTACCTTCAGAGATCACGGTACATCTTGGTCAAACCAGGATGCACTGCCCACTTTGATACATAGAACTCACGCATCAACTCTTCCCGCACACACTTTGGCACAACCACACAATCACGAACATGAACAACACCGTCCACACCAATGGCCCATCCAGACGGTAGCTCCCCACCTTTAAGATTTTCCTTCATGATCAAACACTCAGGATCATCAATCTAACCTTCCTTAACTCGAATTAAAAGCGTCGACTCCATCGCTAAGGAAACAAGAGTGACCTGACCACTCTCCTCCTACACCTCCAGGTGCATTTCTGCAAACAAAGTCATCACCTTCCACTCGGTGTTGGACTCCTGAACCATCTAATTCTGAACCTTTCTACTCAGAACATCAACAACACTATTTCCCTTTCTCGGTGTGTACACCAACTCAAAGTCAAAAGACTAGATATATTCAACCCATCTTCACTGCTAAAGATTTAGATCCTGCTGTGAGAAGATGTACTTTAAACTCTTATGGTCGGTAAACACGGTAAACCGTTCTCCCAAAAAATAGTGCCTCAAACACTTCAAGGCGTACACTACTACAACCAACTGAAGATCATGAGTGGGATAGTTCCACTAATGGGGTCTCAACTGACTCGACCCACAATCCACAACCCGCTCATCCTGCATCAACACAGCCCCAAGTCCGACTCCAGACGCATCACAAAACACAATGTACTTCTTACCCGACTCAGGTAAGATCAAGATAGGTGTGGTCGTCAACCACTTATTCAACTCTTGGAAGGAATTATCACAAGCCCCAGACCATTCGAACTTGATTCCCTTCTTGATAAAGCCTAAAAGTGGTGTTGCCAAGCGATAGAAATCCTGAATGAACCTTCGGTAATACCCGACCAAACCCAGAAAACTCCGAACATCAGAAACACTCTTGGGCTGCTCCCAAGATACAAATGCCTGCACTTTCTCTAGATCCACTGACACACCTGCCTCCGAGATTATGTGACCTAGAAAATGTACCTCACCCATCCAGAATTGAAACTTGGATAGCTTGGCGTATAGCCGGTGCTCTCTTAGCGTACCCAAGATGATGTCAAGATGTTGGGCATGATCGTCATGAGTTTTCGAGTACACTAAGATATCGTAAAAAAATACAACCACAAACCGATCTAGATAGGGATTAAAGATCTGGTTCATCAAAGCCATAAACACCACTGGTGCATTGGTCAAGCCGAAAGGCATTACCACAAACGCAAACAACCTGTACTGACTCCAGAAAGTTGTTCGCGGTATGTCGGAAGACCTCACCATCAACTGGAGATAACCCGACCTCAGATCAATCTTAGAAAACACAGAATCACCCCTCAACTGATCAAACATGTCATCAATTCTAGGAATAGGGTACTAATTTTTTACTATCATCTGATTTAACTTTCAATAGTCAACACACAGCCTTAACGACCCATAAGCCTTCTTTGAAAAAAGAACGGGAGATCCCCAAGGAGGCATACTAGGACGGATAAACCCCTTACACTCCAACTCCTCAAGCTGAACCTTCAGTTCCTGGAGTTTAGCTGGTGCCATTCAGTATGGAGGAATAGAAACTGGCTCCGCTCCCGACAACAACTCGATTGTGAACTCAACATCCCTCTCAGGGGGTAACCCTGAGAAATCCTCAGGAAACACTTCCCGAAATCGATCCACCACAGGAGGGAAAATAGACTGCTTCCCTCTTGCATTGTCATCAAGCTTGAGACATGCCACTCGAGCAATGAGTCCACTCATTTATTGACAAAACGACCCCGCACGCCCTGCTCGAACATCCCATTCACCACAGTGGACATAAGCATCACCCTCAAGCGACCTAAACGATACTTTGCGATGGTAACAATCTATGTGCGCCCGATACAACACCAACCAATCCATTCCCAGGATTAGGCCAAACCCTGACATCTCGATAATGAAAAAGTCCCACAGAAATGATACCCACCAACTTCCAAGGAACATCCCTTGCACTGCTTGACATCCTCAGCCCGCACCCCCAACAGAGTGTCAATTAACATCACCCCACACACCCCCTCCACAGGTAAACCCAGCGCTACCACAAGCTGAGAAGAAATAAAAGAGTGTGTGGCACCTGTGTCAAAAAACACACTAGAAAAAGCAGAAGCTACAAGGATCGTACCTCGAACAGTCGATGGTCCAGCCTCACCATCACCAGGCAAAAACTGAACTGCCTGAAGCTGAATTTCCCCTCTACCCTGGGCTCCATCCTGAACACCCTGCGCTGCACTGCCCTGCTGGCGTGAGCAATCTTGCCTTGGAGTTCCACGTCCATCGACCCTACTAGTACGACCCGTGGAGCTCCAAATACCTGCCTGATACGGGGCAACTGATCCCCTTCCCGTATCCGGTACCTGCCTTCCACCATCATACTTTCCCACCTGCTGAGGTTTCCTGCAGAACTTCTGCACATGTCCCATCCAGCTGCACAAATGACACTCAACTAGAGTTCGAGGACTCTAACCACGCATATGCCCCGACCTACCGCACTGATAGCAGAACACCTGATTTCCACTCTGATAGGATGAACCTCTCCTCCATCCACTTTGCACACTCCCACCATGCTGTGAGCTCTCATGGCGTCGCTTTTGACCTTCGTTAGCTGCACCGCTCATCTGTCCCACTGACACCACAAGCCCACTACCCAAATCTCCCTTCAGATTTCCTTCCGAGATCAGTTCTTGATCTACTACCTCTACGAACCTCTTCAAGTGGAAGATTTTTACTTGAGACCTGATCTCATGTATCAGCCCATCCTGGAAATGCCTTGCTACTGCTGCCTCATCCCCTGCTAACACTGGGACAAACCATCTCAAATCAGTGAAGCGACTAGCATAGTCCATCACCGATAGCGATCCCTGAGTTAGGCTCATAAACTCTGCAGCCCACTCCTGCCTCAAAGTCTCTGGGTAAAAAATGCCCCAGAAACTTCTCCTGGAAAACGTTCCACGACATCCCCTCGATCTTCTTGATTTGAGCCTGAATATCCCACCAACGCCTAGCTTGGCCCCACAACATGTAAACGGCCAGCTTTACCCATTTTTCGACATGGGTCTCTAGATGATCCAGTATCATCTGGACATACTCTAACCAGAACTCCGCTGCCTCTGGCCCACCCTCTCCAGTGAAAGTCGGAGGGTGCTGCAGCTGGAACTCCTTGGTCAGCTCAAACATACTCGGTGCAACCCGCCCTGGGTCCCGATCCATCATCTTCATAAGGCGAGCCAAGTTCTATCGGAACTGGTCTTCTCTACCTTCATTGATCACCACATTTTCCTGCCCCTATACTGGAGGAGTGCTCTCAGCAACATCCTCCCGTTGCCTAGCTGGTACCCAACATCATGGTGGAATATCACTACATGCCAAGCATGAGATTTTAGAATGCATACCATAAACTTTCATGACTCCATCAAAAGATCTTTACTAGCTATAAAAAACCATTTCATACACTAAACCAACAATATTTTCCAATTTTTTTCAAACCCTATTATTTCATTAAACATCATTTACCCACTTGTTTCATTTCATTATTCTCATTATTTCTTGGTTTCATGAAATGCATGATGCACCCTACTTTCCTGCCTCACACACCCACCCCGCACATGTTCTTAACACAATGCATGTCACCTATCTCCCTAGGTGCCTAAAAATGATGCATGAATGCACATCCTCGTGCTGTTAAGGCCACATGCCAAATATCATAAAACAGTCACATCAAACCACATGTGCATCACCCAACGGTAAAATATCATCAACTGCAACAACACACAACCAAGAACAACAATTCCCACCCAGGGTGACTTGGGTTTTCCCTCGTACATGGGTTAGCTACTCCCAAGAACGAGCTCATTACCAAGGCCCGCCACGTCTAATCCCTTGGCTAACAATTCCAAATAATAAGACCTCAGAGAAGGAGAATAAATACCTCCTCTGATACCACTTTGTACGTCCCCGACCCGGAAGCCACTAAACCGATTCTCCAAGCCGGGTGGTTACATGACCTTAAGCGCGCCTCCCCATACGCCAAAGGCTGCCGACTAGCAGCGTGGGTCTATAGAGTCATGTAGGGAGACTATACCCCCTTTTTATCAGAGTAACCCACAATAGAATAAACCAAATAGCGGAAACAATGACCAATAAACAAGGAACATGTATAATAAACATTTCCAACAGTAAATATGCCATGTCGTACTACAAGTGAAAGAGTGAAAAAACCCCCAGATAAATACAACAACCAAAATCCCCAAAATGGTCCCGAATCCAAGTCTGGATCCTCCACAAAGTGCTACCCATGTCCACTCACTATCTAGTAAGGAACTTTTCCCTTCTTCTGACCTAAAAACATGAAGTCTACCCGGGTACCCAATGGGGGCCCGAGCAGGGTGTGAGTACAACTCAGTAGGCCACCACCAACGGTGTTTACAAAATATCCAGTATGAATAGGTAGTTTTTGCAAAAGAAATATGAATGATAATTGCCAAAGAATAGTTAAGGTACCATTAATCAGTTTAGATCCAAGCCATTGTCACTTCCATTACTATTCATTACACACCCATTATCACCATTTACCATTTCATCACAATTCAATGGGTTAATCACATACATTATGTTACATGGGTCTAAGTCCAATAATCACATGCAAGAGGTTAAACACATCGTTATCCTATCTCTCTAGGACTAACCCCTCATAGCAACCATAACCTCACCTCGAATCCTCAGTCCGGGTGGATGTAACAGTTAGGAGAATAGACCCTCAGTCCCCTTTCCTAACCCGTGCATTTAGGGTGGAGTTTAGATCCTCAGTCTTCACTCGACCCGTGGGCGTAGATCCTCAAGTCATACCCCACTCTATGAAGCCATGTTCACATGCTTATATATATAAGTAACCATCAACCATCCAAACCATTGCCCTTCAGAAAACACTATTCACGACAACCCACATGGGAATCCACATCATGCCTTAACCCATTAACACATTACCATTTCACATCATTTAACCATTCACCCAATTCCCATGTGTTATGCCTATCTCACTAAGCATTCAACATTAAACCCATAATCTATCCCATTATGGTCTTTAATCAGTTTACACATTAACCCATTTAGCCCGTTCATCATTCCCATGAATCAACCATTTAACCCATTACACTTTAACCCTTAGGTTATTTCCAAGTCTAGGTGCATCACCTAACTTATATTCCAAGTTCAACCAATCATGCCAACATATTTATCAAGGTCTCTACAATTCATTACAACAAGGTCACTTGTTCAATAACAATCCCGAAACCCGGGAAAAGCTGGTACATCCCATGGATGGCCCCAATTAGGTCAAGTCTACCCCAACACATCCCACAGGGATCATGAGGGTTCCCATTTTCCATTTTAAACACCATTATTACCAAAAATTCCAAGGTTATCCAAAACATAACCAAAGGAAATCAAGAACACAACTAAACATGCACAAATACCCAAATAACTATGGGATATCACTTGTAGACCACCTACCTCAAAACCGTGGTTGAATGCACTCTCAATCAAGTCCTTAGACCTCTATCCAACCAAAATTTGGAGATTCAACCTAAAAATCACCCAAAAGTTAGGTTTTTAGATATTCAGAATGAGAGGGAGAGAAGATACAAACCCTAAACCAAAAAGAGAACCAAGGATGAGATTAGCCTTACCCGGAGCTTCGATCCACAACCAACGGCACCAAAAGCACCTTAGAAACAAGGGAGATCGATCTCTTGGAGATCTTGGGTGATTTGGTTCGCACCTAGGATGAAGAGGGTGGAATGGGAGGAAAATCCCGAGTGGGGTTTAAAAGCCTAGAGTGGAAAACTTGTAAATTTTCCCAACTTTAAGTGGCCGCACGGTTTGTCCGCATGGTTTGGAAAACCACGCGCAAACCATGCGCATGCCACTGTAAGGAGAAGGAGGGGTCACAAAATTTATCCACACGATTTGGAAAACCGTGCACAAACTATGCGCATGCTTCTGTCCAGAGGAGGAAGGGTCGCACAGTTTAGCCTGGGCAGGCCGCATGGTTTACCTGGCCGTGCGCAGGCTGTGCGCCCTGGCCTGTCTTGCCTAGATTTCCTTTCTTTCATGACCCAAGCCCCCAGAACACCCCCAAGGCCTCTCACACTTTCAGGAAATATTTTAATGCCCCCCAAAAAAAGGGCCCAACCCAAAACACAACAAAAAAAGACCTTTCCAAAAACTGGGATCTTACAATGGTCTTGTTAATTAATATTTGTCACCAGACTTAGTCTTGGTCCATTCAAACTCCTATATCATTTATTGAATAACAAAATAAATATTTTATTCATAAATAAATATTTTATTCACAATCAGAGAATAAATATTTATTAAAATATTCAATAAATAAAATAAATATTTTATTCACAAGCTGGTGAATAATTATTTATTTAATTTATGCGATCAATATAACTTGAAAAAAATTATTCTTTAAATTTTAGAATAATATTTATTACATTAATTAAACACAAATATAATTTAATCGAGATTAGTAAAAACACTTAGTGTGTGACCCTCTAGGATAATTTCTCATTAGAATTAGGTAGGCTTGCCTAAAGTACAAGATTACTGTCTAGAAATGGGTCAAGGCACCCAAGAGAAAGAACTTAATATCACAACATAGACAACCAAACACAAATGATTAATATATGATATAATCCATTTTTCACAATATCTCATCAAGAAGATTTCACATCAGTGTCACCAACCTATATGCTCGATATGTTTTTCTTTTACTATCTGAAATAAAAATGTCATTACACCATGACCATGAAATTTAATGCAGTGATTATATTCCAATAAAAGGGAAGAGATATTAGCTTTCATAAATATATAAGGGAAAAAAATCCTTCCTTGACTTATTCATTAATTACATATCACTCGTGATTCACCCAATGTATCCAACTTCACCATGAACTGTTATCATCATGGTTTACAAAATACATCTAAGTATGCAGGTTGTAACATGCATTAATAATAATATTAAAGTCTAAGGACCATCACATATGATCGTAGATAGGAATATCCGATGACATAAAAACATGAAAAATTCCTACTAGCATGTCTGTTCTCATAATCTCCTATCTTAGATATTACCAAGTGAGAACTTCATAAGAAGAAGCCTCATCTGCTTACAAGTACTCACACCTAATAGTGTATGTACTATGCGTCCCATTATAACACGTTATCCAACCACAGAACATTATTTTAGAATATCATCATAGAACATCAAGATTCTCATCATAACAGGTAACTTCTATGACCTTATCAATACCATTTATACTCTAGGACATTATTACATTAGAGTCATGAAGAACAAAAAATAATATGCAATAAGAAGTTTTATTAATATTAAATACATTGAATATTCATGTAATTAAAGTACAAAAAAGTTGTTCCTAGGACACCAACTCTAAAAACCTCCACCTGTTGAGGTAACCACACAGTTAGCGCACAGTCTAAAAGACTATGCGACCAAACCGTGTGGCATTCCTAGTTTTGAAAAAAAAAATGTTTTTCCAAAAAAACACCTCCCTGATTTTAAACATTTTCACCCATCATTTCCCCTATTCTAATTCATCATAATAATAAATACCTACCATCTTATCCACCTCCCCATTGTATTTATTTCTTAGGTGATTTCATAATGGTTCTCCATGAATCTTTAAGTAGGTGTCTCCTCTCTTCTCCTCTTTGGTTTCTCCTCCCTTCTTTCTTAAGTTTTATTCTCTCTAGTAGTTATGGTGACCTAGTGTGGGTTGAATCAAAACTTTTTGGATTTATTTTTTATATTTTTAACATGTTATTTATTTTAAAGGATCTCCTCTTACTTCAGATTACAGTTTTCAATCGATTGATGGTGGTTTCAAGAAAAAAAGGGAGGTGCTTTCATGTTGTGCTATTAATTGATGACTTAAATGTTTTTGTCACTATTTATAAATGTTTTATAAATTGTGTGTGTGTTAAAAAGGATTATTTCAAAGGTATTGGTGTGAGTAAGTTTTTAGAAATGATTTATTTGGAAATGGTTGGAAATGGTTTTCCTGGTATGTGACGGCTTGATTTTTGGAAAAAGAGGATTTCCATGGTTTGATAAATGTGGTGAAGCACATGGTAATATTAGGTACCTAGGTTCTAAGACTAGGAAAAGTATGCTAGGCATGACCCACCATACATAGTAGTATTAGATTCCAACACTAACTAAACTATGATGTGAATTGGTTGGCTCGAGCAGGAGAACAGACCTTCGCATCCATGGTCGATCACTAAGAGTATGAGGATCCTATTTCCCCACTAACCCTAGTTACTTAGGTATTTTCCATGGTGATTATGTGATGTTTTTAACTATTTAAATTATACTTGTATCTCTTATATTTCCTTTTAAAGTATGGTATGTTTTAAAAAATAAACTAATTTATTTCTCTAAAATCTATAATGTTTATTTATCTTATAATTCCTATTCCTAGAACACTTGGTGGGATACTAATGGTAAAGTGTTATCATACCCTACATACACCCCATGGGTGTATGTAGACTTTGTATTTTCTGACTCAGGAAAAATAAAGTATTTCCTTGGAAAAGGCGATGGGTACTCTTTTTAGTGTCCTTCTCTTATGATAGGTGTTGATGGTGGTGACATGGTGGGTGTCAAACCTCATGCCACATGGAGGATCTTGTTTCTCTTGTTGATTCCTTCTCTATTTTGGTCATTTTAATTTTGAATATAAAATTAAATGTATCTTGAAACGTGTTTATGCCTCTTTTGTATAGACTTTTTATGGGTGATGGTTGCGATGCTTTATGTAAATATTGAAATGTTAGTGGATGTGGATGTTGATTGTTTTCCTTATGGTAAAACTATTTCTAAAGGAGTTATTTGATTCTTAGGAACTAGTTTCTAGTCTATTGAGATTGGGAACACCCTTTGGGCCCTTCCACTGGCTAGGTTGGGTGTCAGGTTGGATGGAATCCTATACTAGTTCATGAAGAAGTGGTATCAGAGTAGGTTTTTCCCTTTATTCAGGACATGTTATTTGGGAAAGTATAGCGACCCGAGCCTTTTACATATAACAATGCATTATTTTAAGCATAATTAATCATCAGAGTACAAGACAAGGATCGTTAAGTCTAGTGTCTTGGAAGACTAGGTACATATAACATAAAACACGGGGCTAAGAAAAACACTTCTTTATTTAATCTCTATAAAGAGCTTATAAATTCCTTTGAGCCCTTATATATGCATAGGATACCCTAGGGAACACATGAACAAAGGGATAATCTAAAAATCCCAATAAGGGAATGAACATAAGGATACATCTTAAGCACATGAGTTAGGAGGCATGCCATAATGATATCCAAAGCATAGAACATATGAAATAAAATCATATAAACATGGGATCATATAAACATGGAATCATATAGATGTGGAAGAATCATAAAACATTTCTTTAGTATGGGTCAAGGCTAATCTCCAACCCCGTTTCCCATTTCAGTACGGGTCAAGGCTAACTGCAAATCCTGTTTCTCATCGCATCTCATGAGACTTAACCTTACCCAATGCATTGGAGTGCTATCTGGGCGCACCCATATCAACATTTTCATGAATATTCTTTCCACATAAATATTATTACCACATATATAATCATACATAATCAACCATACATAAACATAAGGGTACCCATGGAAAGAATTGGGTACCACAATCATGACATAAATCATAACCAATGGGCTTATCATGAAAGTGTCCATGAAAGGAAAGGATTATAACATACATGGACATTAATAGGGTAAAATAGGCATATAACATGGTAAGTTGTGTCAAACAAAAGTGACAACATATAAGAAATGTATTTTAGAAACATTAGCAATAAAACATTTTTGTGCGGTTTTAAGGAAAATACTATAGAGATTTTAAAATAGAAAAGAGGAAAATCATTTATATAAAACCAGAATTGAACCATGAAGGTTTTAATAATAAAATAATGATTTTATAAATACAATTTTGGCTTAAAACAGAGGATAGTGTGCACTTGAAATTGGGTAACAATTCAGGAAGTTCCCCTAAAACATGTTTTCTTATCAAAAAGTTCTAAGGAGGGAATCTTTTAAAAACATGTATATCCCCAAAAGAAAGTGATGAAAGGGTCTTGATATAATAATCTTGTACAACTAACCAGAATTAATAATATTTACATAAATAGATAAGATGAAACCATTTTTAAAGAAAGATAAGGCAACCTTAAAGAACAAATAAGGTTTAGGTAGAATTCGTTACGGTTTTATCGGCATGGTTTCGGGTGTAACTAAGAGGTATTTATGAGAGAGGAAAGGGGTTTCTAATCACTTATAAATCAATAGGAAAGTATGGGGTAGGTGCGAAAACATACCCCATAATTTGGGATTACACATAAAAAGACATATCATAGAGGGCATCATGATTAAGAGTGAAAAGGAGAGGATCCCTTACCTTAAATCCGTTGGTGTTCTCCACTTGTTATTAAAGACCTGAATAAACAAATTAGGCTTATTAATTAATAAGTACAGAACCTATTATATGTAATCAATTTATTATAACAATTTTTTAGTTCATTAAAATCCTTTTTTATTAGTTATAAGGTTCAATTTCATTGTTCAGGCTCGTTTGTTTACTTGGTTTTAAAAGATCGGTTCACTTATATTCAAGTTTGGATTATTTGTAAGATAAAAGTGGTTGTCCATAATTGAATTTATATTCTATTAGTGAACATATAGGAGATTATGTGGTTTTAAATTTAATTTGTTTACTTAGAGTGAAGTTGAATTATTATATATATAACATTAGTGATAACCGTTTTTGTTAATCGGTGGATTTGGTTACAAAGAACATGTTTTTCTTTATAACTTAATACCATTTGTACAAAAGGATTAAAAAACCAAAAATAGGATATATTACATATATAATAATCTGGTTCAACCATAACACAAATGGTTTAATGACCATGATTAAATATAATAATAGAAATTGATAATCCGTTGTCCTTGAATGTGCTAAATTAGCACATCTCAAATGGTGCTTTCATTTCTTTCAAATAAAAGGGTGGGGAAAGGAGAGAAGATAATGAAATATAACATTAGCACAAAAAAATTTCAGTACATGTATGTTATTGGATTTATCATACTATTATGGTGAAGGGAGGTGAGAAAAGAACTTAAAAGAAAAGAAGAAATTGGGAAGAGGAATTTACCTCTTGAGACTTCCTCCTTTGAGAACCTCTTAAGGGGAGAGGTCTTAGTATTTTGAAGAGTCTAGGAGCCTTTGGACGTGGGGGAGGATCTTGGGGAGAGATGTGGGCAGAATATTGGCAAGGCACAAGGCTTGAGGGGAGTGAAGAGAAGAGGGAGTGAAGGGGGGTTTTTATAGTGGAGGAGAGGAGAGATTTCATAATATTATAATCATTAATTTATTATTTCTTCACAAGACAAGGAATAGTAAGTATTCCATTTTCAAGAATAGTAAATGGGTCATGTGAATTCGAACCATGGGTGGTGACATCAACCATGATGATAGGAATAGTCTATTTAGATTATAATGTATATATACAGTAAATTACCGTATTTTACTCTTCATAAAAAATTCAAGTATTTCAGAAAAATTTAAAAAATTCACCCTGACCATTTTTCAATGTGTAGAATCCAAAAATGAAGTCCATTTTTTGAAAATAATTTTCTAAATATGATTATTTTAATATTTAATTAAAATAATAATTTATTATCAAAAATAGTTTTAAAACATTCATTTTCTTATTCTAAAAATATAGGTATATCGTACTTTCAACTTGAATATTATTTATATATTATCATAGGTAAGGTTACTATTAAATAGGGTATATCACTATTCATAAGGGCATGTTACTATTCATAATGGTATGTTACTATTCACCAAAAATTAAGTTTTTCTTATCGGACTCCAAATAACTTACTGATTGCAACCGTGTATGTCAGATTTTCGAAATTCTAAATACAGAAGTGACAAACTTATGTTAAAAGGTCACTTAGAACTTATTAGTTCATTATGTTGTGTTTTCATGTGATTTTATGTCATATTTATAAGAAAGGAATTTCCATTTATAAAACATTGGGTCGTTACATTCTTCCCCCTTATGAAATTTCACCCTCAAAATTTCGTTTTACATTCTAGGCCAAAAATAGGTGTGGGTACTTTTCCTTCATTGCTTCCTCCAGTTACCATGTTGCCTATTTATACTTATGGTTTCTCCATAGTACCTTAACCAGATGAGTAGTCTTTTTGAGTAGAACTTTGTCTCTACGATCCAAGATCTTCATTAGATGATCCTCATAAGAGAGATCATCCTCCAACTATACCACCTTTGAAGAGATTACTTGTGAAGGGTTTGGTATGTACTTCCTTAAGAGGGATACATGAAAGACATCATGTACTTTCAACATGGTAGGTGGAAGTGCCAGTCGATAGGCCACAGCTCTGACTCGATCAAGGATCTCGAAGGGGCCGATGTACCTGGGACTTAACTTCCCTTTCTTCCCAAACCTCTTGACCTTCTTCCATGGAGATATGCGTAAAAATACCGTGTCTCTAACTTTGAACTCAAGGTCTCGTCGACGGTTATCTGCATAACTCTTCTGTCGAATTTGTGCTGCCTTGATATGGTGCTAAATTTTTTTCACCTTCTCCACAATTTCTTCGACCATTTCAGGTCCTAGCAGCTTACGCTCACCGACTTCATCCCAACATGCCAGTGTTCTACACCTTTTCCCATAAAGGGCTTCATATGGTGTCATTCAGCTGCTCGAGTGGAAACTATTGTTGTAGGAGAATTCAACCAGTGGAAGATGTTGGTTCCATCCTCCTTTGAATTCCATAGAACATGCTCTCAACATGTCTTCCAGTGTCTGAATAGTTCGCTCAAACTGGCCATCAGTTTGAGGATGATAGGCCATAATGAAGTTCAGTTCGGAGCTCAGAGCATGCTGAAAACTTTTCCAAAACTTTGAGGTGAATCTCAAATCACGATCGGATACAATAGATAGTGGTACTCCATGTAGTCTTACCACTTCTTTGATGTAAATCCGTGCAATTTGATCCAATGAGAAGTCCTCTTGAATCACAATAAAGTGAGCTGTCTTCATAAGATGATCCACAATGACCCATATAGCATTGTTTGCTCTTGATGTCTTTAGAAGTCCAGTGACAAAGTACATGGTAATGTTCTCCCACTTACATGCTAGTATGGGTAGTGTTTGCATCATCCCCTTAGACTTTTTTCTCTTAGCCTTCACTTTCTAACATACAAGGCACTTTGATGTATATTTGGCAATCTCCCTTTTCATATTTTCCCACCAAAAGTTTTCTCGGAGATCTTGATACATCTTTGTGCTCCCTAGGTGGATAGAGAAGGTCAGGCTATGTTCATCATTCAATAGCTCCTTATTTATCTCTGGATCAGATGGTACATATAATCATGTCCCAAATCTTACAACTCCTTCCTCATTAATTTTGAAATTGGATTATTTCCCATTTTTAACAGCTTCCACCCTTTTCTGAATTTCCACATCCTTTCTTTGAGCATCCTTTATTTTCTCTAAGAGGGATGGTTGAGAAATCATTTGCAAAAGGATTGATGATGTTCCTCCCTTAATTATTCCCTTGTCCATCCTTTGAAAATATAAGAAGATTGGATCCTTCTCAATTCTCATCCTTGATAAAGATGTAAGATCCTTTCTACTTAGATCATCCGCCACCTTGTTTGCCTTACCGGGATGGTAGTGGATTGAGTAGTCATAATCCTTGATGAGATATATCCATCTTCGCTGGCGCATATTAATCTCTTTCTGTGTGAATATATATTTGAGACTCTTGTGGTCAGTATATATCTCACATTTCTCCCCATAGAGATAATGCCTCCATATTTTCAACACAAAGATCACCGCCTCCAACTCCAGATCATGTGCATGATAGTTTTTCTCATGGATTTTTAGCTGCCTTGAGGCATAGGCTATCACTTTATCATTTTTCATCAGTACACATCCTAAGACTTTCTTAGAAGCATAACTATACACCACAAAGAGTTCTCCACTTGAAGGGAGTGTGAGTACTGGCACAGTGATAAGCCTATTTTTCAACTCCTTGAAATAGTTTTCACATTCCTGTGTCCAGATAAACTTTACTCCCTTCAGTGTCAGCTTGGTCATTGGGCTTGAAAATCATGAAAAGTTCTTTATGAATCATCGATAATACCCAGCTAGACCCAAAAAGCTGCGGATCTCCGTTACAGAAGTTGGTCTGGGCCACTCTTAAATTTCCTTCGTCTTGGAAGGGTCCACATATATCCCTTTGTTGGTGATAAAATTCCCCAAGAATGATACTTCCTCCATCCAGAACTCACATTTACTATACTTTGAATAAAACTTCCCCCTTCTCAAAGTATTTAACATAGTATTCAAATGCTCCTCATGTTCCTACTTGCTCTTGGAGTATATCATAATATCAACAACGAAGACTATCAAAAATTTGTTGAGGTAATCTCTAAAGACTCTATTCATTAAATCCCTGAAAATTTCTGGAGCATTAGTGAGTCCGAAGGGCATCACTATGAACTCATAGTGTCCATACCTCATTCGAAAGGCAGTCTTGGGAATATCTTCCTTCATCACCTTTAGTTGGTGATATCCTGACTGAAGGTCCACCTTAGAAAAATAACTGGCCCCGCGAAGTTGATCAAACAAGTATCTATCCGTGGAAGGGGATACTTGTTATTTATCATGATTTTATTGAGATCACTATAATCAATGAATAGGCACATCGATCCATCCTTCTTCTTGATGAAGAGGACCAGAGCACCCCATGGTGAAGCACTCGGGCGTATAAAACCCATCTCCATATTCTCCTGTAACTGCCTCTTCAGCTCTTCCAGCTCTACGGTGGCCATTCTGTAAGGTGTCTTTGAGATTGGAAGATATCCAGGGATAAGTTCAATTGAGAACTCAACCTCTTGGTTAGGAGGAAGACTATAAAACTCTTCAGAGAATACATCAGTGTAATCCCTCATGATGGGCATGTCTTCAAGCATGATTCTCTCCTTTGTCTCAATAATTTGTGCTAGATATTCTTTCTCATAAGGCAATAATATCCAAACTTGAGATGATGATTAGAAAGGAGATTCATATTCCTCCATACACTTTTAAAGAATCAGAGGATGCTTCGGGATGTGAAAAGTGATCTCCCTTTCCCGAAAGTTGATATTGGCCTTGTACAAAGATAGCCAATCCATGCCCAAGATAGCGTCAAACTCCACTAAAGGAAGTATGATGATATTTTTTGGGAGGTTCAGTCCACAAACGTTAACTAGGGAGGAGTTATAAACCATGGATGCAATAATTTCCCCATTCGCTGTTATCATAGATAACTTTTCCACCAAATTTTGAGGTGGTGTTTGAATAGTTCTACTAAACTTGCAAGATATGAAAGAATGCATAGAACCAGAATCAAATAGTATGTTTGATATTCTTGAATGAATAACTAGCGTACCTGTCACCACATCGTTGTCCGGATCCACCTCAGTAGTAGTGATAACATAAGCCCTTACTTGTTGCCTTGGAGGTTGTTGCTGATTGCCTCCGACAACCCTTGGCATAAGGCAATTGTTCACATAATGCCCAAGATCCTTGCAGTTGTAACACTACACTGCAGGATGAGTGTTGATCTGAACTTTCCTTTCTTCTTCAACATTAGCTGGATTTTTCATATCCCTTCGGTAGTTCTTGGCCAGATGACAAAACTTTCCGAATTTGAAGCAATTCTTGGTTCCCTTAATATAGTTACCAAGATGCTTCTTCCCACAATCTTTGCAAAGGGGAAAGTGAGGCTTCTTTCCATCATGTGATTTGTTTGTTGAACCACCCACGTTGTTCTCCATTTTCCACTTCTTGTCACTAGGCCCACAAGACCACTAAGAGTCTCCAATATCCATTTCAACATTGAGGGCACAATGGACAATCTCCTCAAAACTGTTGAAGTCTCAAATCGCCAATGATTTTCTTAGACTCGGCTTTAGTCTGCTAAATAAGCGATCTACCTTGCTTTCAGTGTTCACGACAAAGCCAGAGGCGTACCTTGCAGGCCTTGTAAAGTTCGCTTCATACGCCCGGATGGTCTCATATTCCTTCTGCTTGAGTCCAAGGAACTCTCTTTCCATCTTGATATGGAGGGTTCGAGGAAAATATTTGTTTAAAAACATCTTCTTGAATTCCTCCCAATCCATGAAATCAATTTCCTCTTGGGACTTTGTATTCTTGATCAGTGTCCACCACCGATCAGTTTCCCCATAAAAACAATAGACTTCCAATAAAAATTTATCTTCTTCCAAGCACTGGAGGATGGATAATATATTTTCAATGGAGTTAATATGACATCCTTCCTTTTTATTACATAACTTTTCATTACATTTTACAAATAGAGGATCTTTAAAGTCTAGTGACTTGGAAATCAGGAACATAATACATGAAAACAACAAAAAGAAAATTCCTCTAAACCACTTGTAAGGATTAATCATAGGTTTATCCTTTGTACAATTACTACATATCATATGTTAGAGACATACATCAAAGGAAAGGGGTGAGCAAAAGGCCCTGTAAGGGTAAACAAGGGAATCCGTGTACTTGTGATATCAATAAGAACTTGAATAACAACATAAAGATATGAGAAATGGAAGTATAGGAATATCATAATGAAAAGAACTTGAAACATAACTTGAATATGTGGTTACAACATTTCATTTATACATTCATGAACATATCACCAAGGTCCATCCCCAAGGTGTCATAAAAATTACCAAGGTTATTCACCAAGGTATCGTGAAACTTGTCATCTCTAGAGATTAAATATTTACCCAATGCATTAGAGCGCTATCAGGACGAACCCTTAAAATGTATTTAATTACATGTGATCCACATATATCATAATCAAACATTTCATAAATAACCCATAGAGAATAAAAGGAATGGGTTTCATTTCAAAATCGTGACGTTTTAAAAGCTCTTAAAAATAAGATCATTATATCATTTATAACCCATGGAAAGGGAGTGAGGGTTATATATATGTCAATTACAGAATCAAATATATAATATTTATATATTTATGAACACCCATATAAATGAAATAGGTCTGGGTATTGACATAAATAAACAAGGGTATTTCTTGAGAGAAAGAGATAGAAAATCTGAGATGAAATTTATGCAGCATGACGACTATATAACATGGTTTTAGAAAACATTGAAAAGAGAGGGGAAAAGGGTCACCAAATCATAAATAATTAATAATACAGTATGGGTACTGAATAAGATCATGGTATGGATATTTTAATGACATACCACATGAAAAGGAAACATAAAAGAAAAGAGAAGATGTGATTTATTTTACGAGAAATTCGGCAGCCTAACAGCGTCACATAAAAATTCAGAAAACAAATTGATGAGAGAAGAAAGGGTCTCTAATCATTTTTAAATGAAATGGGAAGTAATAAGAATATATAAGAACATACCCTCAACATAAAGAGATGGAAAATATAAGACACAACATAAAGGATGTCATGACTTAAAAGAGGAGGGTGAAAGAATCCCTTACCTTGAAGTGTAACTTCGAAAGCTTGAAGGTCGAGACCTTGGAAGTCTTGAGGGAACCTTGGGAGAACTTATTGGGAGGTAAAGAGATCATAACTTCGTTGAGGAGGATTTTTAAATGAAAGGAATTAGGGAAAGGCTTGGTATTTATAGGAGAAGTGAGGGGACAAGTCATTAATGGCCAAGGGACACCTCATCGGTGGTATTGGAAAAACCATGGGCTTGCCCATGGTATTTTTCCATGGTATTAGCCACTTGGGACACCTCATACCTTATATTACTATTCATAATTTGACTAGAATGATTACATAATTATTACATTCTTAATGATGTCATTAAACACCAGAAACTAAAAACTGTATTTTCACTATTCACCGAAAATTCATTTTTTTTCAGAAAAATCCCCAAAAATCACCTTAACCTAATATCAATGCTCTGAATTCAAAAATACACTCCATTTTATAAAAAAAATTTTCTAAATATTTTTAATTTAATTTTTAATTAAAAAAACTATTCACCTGAAAAAACTAATACTTGACTAATAATTTCCGAAACAGTTATTTACCTATTTTATTGAGTCACATTACTTAATCAAGGTGCCTAATCCATTTGGTCAAGTGAGATTACTAATCTATTTGGTCACATTACTAATCCTAAGCGTGAAATCACTATTCATAATTTACTATTCACAAAAAATTAATTTGATCTTATTAGATTCTAAATTTCTTACTGAACACATTTCCAGAAGACCATTTATTGAAAATCATTACACATCATTAATTATTTAAGGTTTACATAAATATTTTAAAATATCCCCTTTTTCCAAAATTCATCAATACACATCCTATATTTATTTGAACATCTGAAAAAAAAATACAAACTTCACCATAGGAAGAAATCACAATTTTATATAACTCAAAGGATTAAATAAAGTAGCTATGGTCTCATTACATAGCCCCTTATAACCCCAGTATAGAACCTAAGTGTAAGGTGTGCTAAGGTGAGAGAATCCGAGGGTGGCTCAGCCAACATTGCCCGAGTAGTGATTTCTATAAGCTTGAACTTCTCCCGAAGGTGATTCTACTCCAGCTTCACATGATGAAGTTCGGATTGGGTTTGGTCCAGAGCAAAGCCCAGTGGTGCTACCTCCTTCCCAAGTTTTGTCTGATGGGATTCGATCGGCCCGAGACTACTGGATGAGGCCATCAAATCTTCATTCTGTATTAATTAACCAATATCACTTGTATTTAGAGACAACAATCGTGACATTTAGTTTCCAATATTCATATTAACCAACAGTCATATAACAGTAGAAACCCAACGGTCTCATTTTAATTATACTCATATCATTAATTAAAGAATATAGTTTTGTTGAGTATAAACTAAAATAACACAAAAAATAGGAAACAAAAATTCATTCAAAATTTTGGGTCATTACATTCTCCCCCCTTAAGAAATTTCATCCCCGAAATTTTAACTTGTATCCCTTGAAAATAAAATGTGATGGTACTTATGCCTCATAGAAACCTCTGGTTACCACAAGGCTTCTTCATATTTGTAGTTTCTCCACAACACCTTAACAAGGTGGGTAGTCTTGTTGCGTAGAACCTTGTCTCTATGATCCAAGATCTCCACCGGCTGCTCCTCATAAGAGAGGTCATGTTCCAGTTGTACCACCTTTGGGTTTAGCACATGTGAAGGGTCAGGTATGTACTTCCTCAACAGGGATACATGGAAGACATCATGAACTTGTGCTAGATTTTAAGGAAGTGCAAGCCGATAGGACACTGCTCCCACACGATCAAGAAATTCATAGAGGACAATGTACCTAGGGCTAAGATTACCTTTCTACCCAAACCTCATGACTCTCTTCCAAGGTAAAATTCGAAGAAATACCTTGTCACTAACATCAAACTCCAAGTCCCTTCGACGGTTGTCGGCATAGATCTTTTTCCGACTCTGAGTATCCTTAATGTGTTGTTGGATGGAAAGGACTTTTTCTGTCACCTCTTGCACAAGATCAGGCCCAAGAAGCTTTCTCTCACCAGCTTCATCCCAAATAGTAGGAGTTCTACATCGCTTCCCATATTGAGTAGGTTCCGGGCTCAGCGGAAGCGCATTGGTGGGTTTGCCCAACTTTAATTTTAACGTTAAACAACGTTCAATCCGAGATCCGTCATGATGTAAAATGCCGAATCTTCGGAATAGAATGTGGAACGAAAAACTTAAGAGGGAATCCTAGAACCATAGAGATAGGATCATAATATGTTGGTTATAATTAATTTAACTAATTCACAAGAATTACCTTGGTGGAATTGTTTCTTCGTTGATGTCTCCGGTCACGATCCTATGATCCGTCGTAGCGTCGTAGAATCCAAGTGTAGGATTCCTCTAGCGGTGATCCACACGTGTGCCATGTATCTCCGGACGTCACCGAAGGGATCTACGGGTGCTAGCATGGAAGAACCTTTGCTTGCGATGTCCGCCTTCGATCGCCTTGGTCTCTCGGTCTTGAGAGCGTTCTTGGAGGAAGGAGTTCTTTCAGCCTTGAAAGAATTCTCCAGAATTATTGTGCACAACGATTAATTGAAAAATGTTGGGGTTGTGAGGATATTTATAATCAGGTTTGAGGTTTACAGAGTTATGACAATAAATAAACGCGTTACGTGTTTTATTTATTTCATTAACTCTTATTGAAACCCCCATGTCAAATTATTAATTCCTTGACATGCGCCCATGCTGATTATAATTAATATCATTTAATAAACAATATTATATCCTCAAAATCCTGACTAGAAAACTACACAGCGTGTAATCATTAATACACATCATGTACTCGTTTTCCACAAAACTACACGGTGTGTATATTTAATATACACGGTGTGTACTTTTATTTTCCATTTTTCTTTATCTCCTCCTTCACATTTATTAGACCTTGAGTAATGGATATTTATTTCTTAAATAAATGTAACTGCATTACTCGCCAATAAATATATTATTTCACCCACAATATAATCTCTCGAATAACAAGTGTCGAAATAAATGCGATTAGGAATTCTTAAATAATTATTAAACCACCGTTGGGAATAATCTTTATTTAACTTGTTAAATTAATATTTAACTGAGATACATGGACACACTTAGTGTGTGATCCTCTAGGACACTTTCTCAGTGGCATTAGGTGGACCCTGCCTAAAGTCCAAGGTTAGAATCTAGCAACATGCCAAGGCACCCATAGAGAAAGAAGTTAAAGCCGCAATGACGTGTCACCTCCTACGAACGTTTACCATGTAATATAATCCTTTTGTCTTGATATATCTTAATCAAGCGGGTTTCATGCTAGTGCCATCAACCCATGCGCTCGATTATTCTTTCTTTGACTTTCTGGAATTGAACCCGCCCATACCTTACCATGGCCATGAATTTATTTAGGCTATATCAATTCCATCAAAGGGCCTGAGATATCTACTTCCATTGTGGAATGGAAGGGACAAATCCTTTCTCTCATTATCTATTAATGCTGTATTACTCGTGACGCACCCAATGTATCCTACCTCACTGCGAACAGTGTTTCGTCACAATTTTCATCAATACATCTAAATGAGTGAGTTGTAATACCCATTAATAATAATATTAAAGTCTAAGGACCAATACACATGTCCGAAGATAGGAACATCCAATGACACTATGAAATGTGGATTTCCTACTGGCGGGTCTCGTTCTCATAATATACTCCTGGATATTACCAAGGGCACACACCATGAGATGGTGCCTCAAAGTTTTATGAGTCCTCACCCCTAATGGTCTGTATTATTTGTGTCCCTCAAATAATATCATCCGGACATAGAAAATATATTCAAGAATAGTGTTATGGAACTTCCGGGTTCTCATCATAACAGGGATCCGCTATGACCCTTTAATGCAACTGCTATCCTTAGGACATTATCACATGCATTGTCACGCAGAAGAACAATCAAGATGTGATAAGGATTTTATTAATGAATAAAGTACAAAGGAGTTGGTTCTAGGCCACCAACTCCAACATACTCCCACTTGGACTAGATCCAACTGCTAACAACCTTTAACCCACTAGCTCTCACATGATATTCATGCTTCTGCTGTTATAGGCCTTTATTCATGGGGTCCGCCATGTTCTCTTCCGTGGACACTCTACTCACTGCAACTTCACCCCTTTGATAGAAATATCTCAAGAGGTGATACTTCCAGAGTATGTGCTTTGTCTGTTGATGTGACCTTGGTTCTTTTGCAAGATCCACCGCTGTAGTATTATCACAATACAATGTAATGGGATCTTTACTGCTAGGCACCACATCAAGCTCCTGGACAATGTTCCGAATCCATATGGCACTAGTAGAAAAATGGTTTTTAACGTCGGTTTTTAACCGACGTTGAAGTCGCCGACGTAAAAAATATGAATTTTTACGTCGGTTTTTGTAAACCGACGTGAAAAATGAATAACATTTGTTTTTTGGCATCGGTTTTGTAAAAAACCGATGCCAAAAAAACTAATTCATATCATTTTTGGCATCGATTTTCATAAAAACCGACGCGAAAAATTAAAAAAAAATAGTTTTGGCGTCGATTATTTAAAAAAACCGACGCCATAAATGAAAAAAAATATTTTTGGTGTTGGTTTTTATAAAAATCGACGCCAAAAAACAAATTTTTTTTCTATGTTTTAGATCATTTCCTAATCTTTGATTTGACAGGTTGTGGAACTAAAACGGAGTTACGATTCAAAAGTTATTGCCGTTAGAAGTTGAACCTATCAAAGTTTTGATTGATACAACTCGTTTCAAAGAAAACATGATAAACATAAATTAAAATCATATACACCAAATGAAATAAAATAATCATAATACATCAAACATATTTCAATGGTTTTAGGGGATTCCATCGAAACGATATGTTTTTTATCATCATATAACTTTTATTTAGAAATGAGAATGAATCATCATTATAAGAAAGCTAATCGAGTTGTTTAGAAATGAAGGATAATAATAATAAAGAAAACAAATGAATAGAATATGTACCGTGTTCAAATTAATGATTGAAGTCGCATTGAAATCTTGATTGAATCGAAAATGTTGAAAATGATGAATGAAGGAGAAACTGGATATATATATAGTAAACGGAAATATTTTCAATTGCATTGTACGAAAATGTAGGCGGGATTTTAAAAAGTTAAACGCGCATTGTGAAAAAAATTGAAATTCTGATCCCGCGTTACTCTTTGGCGTCAGTTTTGTTTGAAATTGACGCAAAATAGTATTTACATTGGTCTTTTGGCGTCGGTTTTTTAGAAAACTGATGCCAAAAATGTCAATCGATATCCTTTTTGGCATCGGTTCTTAAAAAAAACGACGCAAAAAACTAAAAAATATATATTTTGGCGTCGGTTTTTATGAAAACCGACGCCATAAAAGTTTTAAAAAAAAATCTTAGGCGTCGCTTTTTTAACAAACCGACGCTAAAAATTTAAGAAAAAACAACTTTTCGCGTTGGTTTTTTTAAAAACCGATGCCAAAAACAAAAAAAAAAATTTTGGCGTCGGTTTTTAAAAAAACCCACGTGAAAAATTAAAATATATTTTTGGCGTCGGTTTTTATGAAAACCGACGCCAAAAAATAAAAAATTTTTTTACAGTGTTTTAGATATTTCTCTAATCTTTGATTTGACTGGTCGTGGAGCAAAAACGGAGTTACGGATTAAAAGTTATGGATGTCGGAAGTTGACCTTCTCTAAAAGAAGTCTTAAAGAAGTTCAACTTTCAAAGGCCATAACTTTTAATCCGTAATTGTGTTTTAGCTCCACAACTAGTCAAATCAAAGATTAAGAAATTATCTAAAACACTGTAATTTTTTTTTTAATTTTTTGGCTTCGGTTTTCATAAAAACCTACTCCAAAAATATATTTTAACTTTTCGCGTTGGTTTTTTTAAAAACCGACGCCAAAAAAATTATTTTTTGTTTTTGGCGTCGGTTTTTAAAAAAACCGACGCAAAAAGTAGTTTTTTTTTAAAATTTTAGCGTTGGTTTGTTAAAAAACCGACGCCAAAGCATTTTTTTTAAAAATTTTATGGCGTCGGTTTTCATAAAAACCGATGCCAAAATATATTTTTTTAGTTTTTTGCATCGGTTTTTTTAAGAAGCGACGCCAAAACAATTTTTTTTCCTTTTTGGCATCGGTTTTTAAAAAAACCGATGCCAAAAATTCACCGCAAAAATTATTTACATCGGTTTATAAGAAACCGACGTCAAACTGGCGATGTTAAAAATCATTTTTCTACTAGTGCGGCTTCCTTGGCTGCATCAGAAGCTGCTATATATTTGGCCTCCACTGTAGAATTAGCAACAACTAGCTGCTTTGAACTCTTCCAGCTCACAGCTCCTCCATTGAGACAGAAAACTTATCCAGATTGCGACTTCATATCATTCTGATATGTCTGAAAACCAGCATCAACATACCCTTTGATGACAAGCTCCTTGTATCCTCCATATACTAGGAACATATCCTTAGTTCTTCTCAGATACTTAAGGATAGTCTTAACAGCAATCCAATGCTGTTCTCCTAGATCTGCTTTATATCTTCCTACCATGCTCAGTGCATATGCAACATCAATCCTGGTACATAACATGGCATACATGATGGATCCTATAACTGAAGTGCATGGGATCTTACTCATTCTATCTTTCTCTTGTTGTGTCTAAGGACACATTTTCTTAGAAATATGTATGCCATGTGACACTGGAACCAATCCCCTCTTGGATTGTTCCATACTAAATCTCTTTAGTATTTGGTCAATGTATGTACTCTGACTTAGTCCAAGAATCCTCTTGTATCTATCACGAATGATCTTGATCCCCAGAATGTAGGCTACTTCACCCAAGTCCTTCATGGAGAAACACTTGTTCAACCAGTACTTAACTGACTGTAAGACTGGTACATCATTTCCAATAAGCAATATGTCATCAACATGCACTACTAGGATAACGATCGCATTCCCATTAAACCGCTTATAAACACATGGCTCACATTCGTTCTTAATAAACCCAAATTCCTTTATGGCTTCATCGAATCGAATGTTCCATGACCTGGATGCTTGCTTTAATCCATAAATTGATTTATGAAACTTTCAAACCCGTTTGGCTTCACTTGGTGTCACAAAACCTTATGGTTGTGTCATATAGACATCTTCCTGAAGGTTCCCGTTAAGGAATGCTGTTTTGACATCCATCTGCCAAACCTCGTAGTCACGGTAAGCTGCTATGGAAAGTATGATTCTTATGGATTTAAACATGGCAAATGGCAAAAAGGTTTCATCATAGTCAATTCCTTGATGCTGTCTAAACCCTTTAGCCATTAGCCTTGCTTTATAGGTTCTAACTTAACCTTCCATGTCCAACTTTCTCTTGAATACCCATTTTCATCCAACGAGCTTTACATCAACTAGCTCATCGACCAAAACCCAGACTTGGTTCTGATACATGGAATCCATCTCAGAATTCATAGCTTCTAGCCATCTTGCAGCTTCTGAGATTTCTACTCCTTCCTTGTAGGAGCGAGGTTCCTCATTGTCCAACAATAATGATTCACCATCCTTGGTGACTAGGAAACCAAATCTCTCTGGTTCCCTTACCTCTCTTAAGATCCTATGCAGTACTTGTGTTTCTGGAACCTCTTCCACTGGGACCTGTAGAACTTGTTCCTGTACCAACTCCTGTGTATCTTGAGCATCAACTTCGTTGAAGTCAATCTTTCTCCCACTATCCTTTTTGAGGATGTGATCCTTCTCAAGAAAGATGGATTGTATGGCGACAGTCACTTTCTTGTCTTGAGGGTTATATAGGTAATATCCTTTAGTTTCCTTGGGATATCCTATAAATATACACCTCGTGCCCCGAGGTGTTAGTTTGTTGCCTAAAGAGGCCTTAACAAATGCCTCACATCCCCATAGTCGTGTGTGCGACAAAATGGGTTTCTTTCCATTCTATAACTCAGAGGGAATTCTATTTTCCTCCTTAGTTGGTACTCGGTTTAATGTGTATGCCGCAGTTTGTAATGAATATCCCCAAAAGGATAATGGAAGATCCGCATGACTCATCATAGACCTCACCATGTCCAACAAGGTGCAGTTCCTCCTTTCACTAACACCATTCCACAGTGGTGTATAAGGAGGAGTGAGATGAGATAGAATCCCAGAATCCCATAGAAGATCGATGAACTCTTGGTTTAGATATTCTCCATCTCGATCCGATCAAAGTTTCTTTATCTTCTTACCAAGTTGATTCTTTACTTCATTCTTGAATTCCTTAAATTTCTCTAAGGCCTCTGACTTATACCTCACTAAGTAGACATAGCCATATCTACTCAAATCATCAGTAAAAGTAATGAAGTAAGAATATCCACCTCTATATTCTACTGGAAATGGTCCACACACATCTGTGTGTACCAATCCAAGAAGCTCTGTGGCCCTTTCACCCTGTCCACCAAAATGCGGCTTGGTCATTTTTCCTTGTAAACAAGCGTGACATCTATCAAGTGGTTTTAATTCAGTAGAGTCTAAATAACCATCTTGGCAGAGCTTTGTCAAGCGCTTCTCGTTTACATGATGGAGATGGTGATGCCACAACTGGGTGATGTATGAGTCATGTGAGTTTGTTTCATTATCGATTGACAACACTTGGTTTTCGTAATTTAATACATACAAACCATTATTTAAATGTGCCATACCATAAAATAATTTGTTCTTATAAAATAGAAAACCATTATTTCCAAACATGAAAATAAATCCATCCATATCCAAACAAGATACAGAAATTATGTTATTGGTAACACTAGGAACATAATAACAGTTACGTAAAACCAAAATCATCCCAGTCGGCAATGAGAGGTGGTAATCGTCAATAGCCAACGCAGCTAGCCTTGCACCATTGGAAGCTCAAAGATCCACCTCTCCTCTGACGTTATTTCTAATTATACTTAGTTCCTGCATTTGAATACAGATGTGAGCCCCACAAGCTGTATCTAATACCCAATTTGTAGAAATAGAAAAATTTCACTCGATAACGAACACACCTTTAGTGTCCCCACGCTTCTGGGTGCAGTTTATCTTCTATTGGACTTGCTTGCCACATGAAAAACACACTGCCTCACGTTCCTTGCCCTGCCTCTGGATCTTCCCCTTCTTGGAGGGACGATGCTCAGGGGCTTCAGACCGTTTATAAGTCTTTGGCCCCTTTTCCTTGTCCTTCCTTTTCTTGTTCACCATAAGGACTACGGGTTTGTCACGCCCCATGTCCTTGTCTACCTAGAGAATCAAGGTCAGAAGCTTCGATAGACTCTTCTCATTGCCGCTCATGTTATAATTGACAATGAAGCTAGAAAAGGTCTTGGGTAGTGATAATAGGATGATATCTGTACGCAACTCATCCGGGAATTTAATCCCTAAGATGTCCAGGCATTCAATGTATCCAATAAGCTTGACTACATGAGGCCAAGCTGGCGCAGACTCTCCAAGCTTAGTTGTAAACAAAGTATTGGAGATCTCATACCTCTCCTGTCTCGCCTTCTCTTGGTAGAGATCCTTAAGATGAGACATCATGCTATACGCGTCCATGTTTTCATGTTGCTTTAAGATCTCATTGGACATGGCTGATAGCATGAAACACTAGACATATGTGGCATCATCCATGTATTTCATATAGAGAGATAATTCCTCATCACTGGCCTCTTTCCCAGGAGCAACTGGAATAGGCTCTTCCAGCAAATATAATTTCCTTTCGTTGCGAAGGATGACGCGTAAACGCCTCTACCACTCTTGGAAATTGGTGCCGGCGAGAAGGTTTTCCTTCTCGAGCATGGTTCACAATGATATGTTTGAAGTCATTTTCTTGCCGTTTCTACAAATTAAGATGAGAAAAGGTTTAGTACTTTATTAAAAAACTGAGACAAATAAATAAATTAATACTTATTAGTCTCCCACTATTTTCTCAAAATCCAATATCCCTCACCATTGACTTTAGAATATTCTGTTGCCTGAATATTCTAGTGGAAAGGATCCATATTTCCCTTCGCATTACCCCAACTAGGGTTGGTAAAGAAACTTGAAGGGTTTATGTAGGCATTCCAAATTCTAACTGCATTAACTCGCAGCTCCTTGATCTGCTGAGTGGACTCCCCAATCCTGAAATCCTTTTATTTTGGATTTCCTCAGCCTTTTCCTCTTGTTCACACCAATTCCTACTGTGGTAGTCAACCCTTGATGAAAACCAATTCAAGTCAACCCAAAACCTTGAATTAGAATTCCCTGATAATTGAAAGCACCCCAACTAGGGTTGGTTAAGTACTTTGAACTATGGTTCGATTCTAACCAAGATTATGGAAGGCTATACCGACTTAATATTTCTTTTGAGGGTTTTTATCCTTATATATAAATTTCCAATTTATTAACTTTTATTACATGCTTGTTAATATTAAGTGGGATATACTTAAGTGATTAACCATGTCTAAGATAATATTTACGTATAATCCAGTTTTATTTTAGTTCCATCTTGAATGCTCATTTAATTCATTAATTGTGTGATTGTGACAACACACCCACAATAAATAAACCATGAAACTGACAGAAATAAAATAAATGGTATGATCATGAGCTTTTTCTATTGGTTAGTTTATCTAGTGGTTGATAAACTAACCCAAGACCTAGGGGAGAAACACCTTGAACCTTTCGAGTTCGTGTTTACAGCTTTCCACCTATCCACCTTTGTATCTCCTTGGATTGGTTTCACCTTGGCTCCTGACTTGAGATGCCTCCACTAGCTTGGGAGCTCCATCCATTACATTTGCATTTATCTCACACGCAGGGGAGGGGTAAAAGGGGTTTTTACATAAAAGAATCCTTGGGCGTGCAGGCCCTACATATTAATGAGGAGATGGCTCGTAGGCCAACAAATTTAATTTAAATAAATAAATTAAAAGAAACCATTCACATACAAAGGTCTCGGTCTAGCTCATGATCATCCATACATGCAACGATATTTATGCATAAATAAAACTAGCATTCAATTCTTTAATCATTCTTGTTTAAGATAAATCATGCTCGAATCAATTAATTATATTTAATTAATCATTCCTTTTATCTTAAACCCTTTTCTGAACTTCCTTGAGATTCTCATCCATCATAATTTTAAACAAATAAATTCATTTAAAATTATCCTTGTACGTAACTTGTACCTTGGAGGCAACCCGGTGAATTCTCATTAATTACGCATATTTTAAATTAAACACATATATATAAAACACCTATCACGTGTTGTGCCTTAGCTTTATGCCTGCACAATTGTACACTTCTCAAGGGTTTGTATAATATAATAATAAATTTTCATAAATCTGTGTAATTTGGGTGAGTACACGGCATGTGGTTCCGACTACACGGTGTGTACTTTTCTTCACCATCCATCCGAAGTACACGCCTGGGGACAGGGCGTGTTAATGTACTTAGGAAATTTTTGGAGTACACGGCGTGTTTTGTGGGACACAAGCAGTGTAGTTTCCACGTTACACAGCTTCCAGCCAGGCAAGCCGTGTACGGGGTACATGGTCCAACCTGAACCTGAAGGGACTACACGCCGTGTTCAGTTGGACCACATGACGTGTAATCCGGAAACCGTGTGCGACCTGTTCCTGGTCAACACACGGTGTCATAAATGACTTAGGTATACTCCAATACACAACATGATTTGGTGGATCAATCAATGCATTGAACCTATACTACACGGTGTGTACTTCTGAATATACGCCGTGTATTCTGGTGTTGTACGGCCAGAAAAGTTTGGCTTCTCCAGATGAGTTCCTCTATTTTATTTTAATCAAAATTAAACAAAAAATTCGTTTCTGTGAGGTGAACGAGAAACAAGGGAGGAAGAACAGATATCGAGATTCATATTTCCAGAACGATTAAACTTGAATTGAAACAACTAAATTATTAATTGCCTAAAACATCAACAAAAAACTAAATAATTATAATCAACGATATGACTCCTCTGATACCACTTATAGGTTCTGGGCGTAGCGAAAGCATGTTGGTGGGTTTGCCCAACTTTAATTTTAATGTTAAAAAACGTTCAATCTGAGATCTGTCATGATGTAAAATGCCGAATCTTTGGAATAGAATGAGGAACGAAAAACTTAAGAGGTAATCCCAGAACCATAGAGAAAGGATCATCATATGTTGGTTATAATTAATTTAATTAATTCAAAAGAATTAACTTGGTGGAATTGTTTCTTCGTTGATGTCTCCGGTCATGATCCTATGATCCATAATTGCGTCGTAGAATCCAAGTGTAGGATTCCTCTAGCGGTGATCCACATGTGTGCCACGTATCTCCGGACATCGCCGAAGGGATCTCCGGGTGCTAGCGCGGAAGAACCTTTTCTTGCGATGTCCGCCTTTAATCGCCTTGGTCTCTCGGTCTTGAGATCGTTCTTGGAGGAAGGAGTTCTTTCATCCTTGAAAGAATTCTCCAGAATTGTTGTGCACAATGATTGATTGAAAAATTTTGGGGTTGTGAGGATATTTATAATCAGGTTTGAGGTTTACAGAGTTATGACAATAAATAAACGCGTTACGCATTTTATTTATTTCATTAACTCTTATTGAAACCCCCATGTTGAATTATTAATTACTTGACATGCTCCCATGCTGATTATAATTAATATCATTTAATAAACAATATTATATCCTCAAAATCCTGACTAGAAAACTACACGCTGTGTAATCATTAATACACGGTGTGTACTCGTTTTCCACAAAACTACACATCGTGTATATTTAATATACACGACGTGTACTTTTATTTTCCATTTTTTTATCTCATTCTTCACATTTATTATACCTTGAGTAATGGCTATTTATGTAACTGCATTACTCGCTAATAAATATATTATTTCTCCCACAATATATTCTCTCAAATAACTAGTGCCGAAATAAATGCGATTAGGAATTCTTAAATAATTATTAAACCAAAGTCGTGAATAAACTTTATTTAACTTGTTAAATTACTATTTAACTGAGATACATGGACACACTTAGTGTGTGACCCTCTAGGCCTCTTTATCAGAGGCATTGGGCAGAGCCTACCTAAAGTCCAAGGTTAGTGTCTAGCAACACACCAAGGCACCCATAGAGAAATAAGTTAACGCCGCAATGACGTGTCACCTCCTATGAACGTTTACCGTGTAATATAGTCCCTTTGTCTCGATATATCTTAATCAAGCGGGTTGCATGCTAGTGCCATCAACCCATGTGCTCGATTATTCTTTCTTTGACTTTCTGGAATTGAACCCGCCCATACCTTACCATGTCCATGGATTTATTTAGGCTATATCAATTCCATCAAAGGGCCTGATATATCTACTTCCATTGTGGAACGGAAGGGACAAATCCTTTCTCACATTATCTATTAATGCGGTATTACTCGTGACGCACCCAACGTATCATACCTCATTGTGAACAGTGTTTCATCACAGTTTTCGTCAATACATCTAAGTGTGCGAGTTGTAATACCCATTAATAATAATATTAAATTCTAAGGACCAATACACACGTCCACATATAGGAACATCCAATGACACTATGAAATGTGGATTTCCTACTGGTGGGTCTCGTTCTCATACTATCCTCCTGGATATTACCAAGGGCGCACACCATGAGATGGTTCCTCAAAGTTTTATGAGTCCTCACCCCTAATGGCCTGTAGTATTTGTGTCCCTCAAATAATATCATCTGGCCATAGAACATATATTCAAGAATAGTGTTATGGAACTTATGGGTTCTCATCATAGCAGGGACCTGCTATGACCCTTTAATGCAACTGCTATCTTTAGGACATTATCACATGCATTGTCGCATAGAAGAACAATCAAGATGTAATAAGGATTTTATTAATGAATAAAGTACAAAGTAGTTGGTTCTAGTCCACCAACTCCAACAGACTCCCACTTGGACTAGAGCCAAATACTAACAACCTTTACCCTGCTAGCTCTCACATGATATTCATGCTTCTGATGTTATAGGCCTTTAGTCATGGGGTCCCCCACATTCTCTTCCATGGACATTCTGCTCACTGCAACTTCACCCCTTTGATAGAAATACCTCAAGAGGTGATACTTCTGGAGTAGGTGCTTTGTCCGTTGATGTGACCTTGGTTCTTTTGCAAGAACCACTGCTGCAGTATTATCACAATACAATGTAATGGGATCTTTACTGCTAGGCACCACATCAATCTCCTAGACAAAGTTCCGAATCCAGACGACTTCCTTGGCTGCATCAGAAGCCGCTATATATTCGGACTCCGTTGTAGAATCAGCGACAATTGGCTGCTTTGAACTCTTCCAGCTCACAGATCCTCCATTGAGGCAGAAAACATATCCAGATTGCGACTTCAGATCATTCTAATCTTTCTGAAAACGAGCATCAGCATACCCTTTGATGACAAGCTCCTCGTCTACTCCATATACCAGGAACATATCCTTAGTTCTTCTCAGATACTTAAGGATAGTCTTAACATCAGTCCAATGCTGTTCTCCTAGATCTTCTTGACATCTTCCTACCATGCTTAGTGCATAGGCAACATCAAGCCTGGTACATAACATGGAATACATGATGGATCCTATATCTGAAGCGTATGTGATCTTACTCATTCTATCTTTATATTGTTGTGTTTGAGTACACATTTTCTTAGAAATATGTAGGCCGTGTGACACTGGAACTAATCCCCTCTTGGATTGTTCCATACTAAATATCTTTAGTATCTAGTCAATGTATGTACTCTGACTTAGTCCAAGCAGCCTCTTGGATCTATCACGAATGATCTTGATCCCTAGAATGTAGGCTACTTCACCCAATTCCTTCATGGAGAAACATTTTTTCAACCAGTCCTTAACTAACTGTAATACTAGTACATCGTTTCCAATAAGTAATATGTCATCAACATATACTACTAGGATAACGATCACATTCCCATTAAACCGATTATAAACACATGGCTCACATTTTTTCTTAATGAACCCAAATTCCTTTATGGATTCATCGAATTGAATGTTCCATGACCTGGATGCTTTCTCTAATCTATAAATGGATTTATGCAACTTGCAAAACCGTTTGGCTTCACCTGGTATCAAAAACCCTTTCTGGTTGTGTCATATAGACATCTTCCTGAAGGTTCCCATTAAGGAATGCTGTTTTGACATCCATATGCCAAACCTCTTAGTCATGGTAAGCTGCTATGGAAAGTATGATTCTTATGGATTTAAACATGGAAACTGGTGAAAAGGTTTCATCATAGTCAATTCCTTGATGCTGTCTGAACCCTTTATCCACTAGCCTTGCTTTATAGGTGCTAACTTGACCTTCCATGTCCAGATTTCTCTTAAATACCCATTTTAATACAACATGCTTTACATCAACTGGCTCATCGACCAGAACCTAGACTTGGTTCTGATACATGGAATCCATCTCAGAATTCATAGCTTCTAGCCATATTGTAGCTTTTGAGCTTTCTACTACTTCCTTGTAGGATATAGGTTCATCATTGTCCAATAATAATGATTCACCATCCTCTTTGACTAGGAAACCAAATGTCTCTGGTTCCCTTACCTCTCTTGAGCTCCTACGCAGTACTTATGTTTCTGGAACCTCTTCCACTAGGACCTGTGGAACTTTTTCCCGTACCAACTCCTGTGTATCTTGATCATCAACTTTGTCGAATTCAATCTTTCTACCACTATACTTTTTGAGGATGTGCTCCCTCTCAAGAAAGATGGCTTGTCTGGCGACATTCACTTTCTTCTCTTGAGGGTTATATAGGTAATATCCTTTAGTTTCCTTGGGATATCCTATAAAGATACACCTCGTGCCCCGAGGTGCTAGTTTGTTTC
The DNA here is from genome assembly GCA_963277665.1 of Viscum album. Classification (NCBI taxonomy): domain Eukaryota; kingdom Viridiplantae; phylum Streptophyta; class Magnoliopsida; order Santalales; family Viscaceae; genus Viscum; species Viscum album. The sequence goes on from OY728119.1 coordinate 569,135,619, forward strand.
CTGAGGAGGCATTAACAAATGCCTCACATCCCCATACACGTGTGTGCGACAAAATGGGTTTCTTTCCATCATATAACTTAGAGGGAATTCCATTTGCCTCCTTAGTTGTCACTCGGTTTAATGTGTATGCCGCAGTTTGTAATGCATATCCTCAAAAGGATAATGGAATATCCACATGACTCATCATCGACCTCACCATGTACAACAAGGTGTGGTTCCTCCTTTCACTAACACCATTCCACTATGGTGTATAAGGAGGAGTGAGCTGAGATAGAATCCCATACTCCCGTAGAAGATCAATGAACTCTTGGTTCAGATATTCTCTACCTCGATCCGATTGAAGCTTCTTTATCTTCTTACCAAGATGATTCTCTACTTCATTCTTGAATTCCTTAAATTTCTTTAAGGCCTCTGACTTATACCTCATTAATTAGACATATCCATATCTACTCAAATCATTAGTAAAAGTAATGAAGTAAGAATATCCACCTCTATCTTCTACTGGAAATGGTCCACACACATATGTGTGTACCAATCCTAGAAGCTCTTTGGCTCTTTCAACCTATCCACTAAAAGGCAGCTTGGTCATTTTTCCTTGTAAACAAGCGTGACATCTATCAAGTGGTTTTAGCTCAGTAGAGTCTAAATAGACATCTTGGCAGAGCTTTGTCAAGCGCTTCTCGTTTACATAACCGAGACGGTGATGCCACAACTGGGTGATGTATGAGTCATGTGAGTTTGTTTCCTTATCGATTACCAACACTTGGTTTTCGTAATTTAATACATACAAACCATTACTTAAATGTGCCATACCATAACATACATTGTTCTTATAAAAGAGACAACCCTTATTTCCAAACTTGAAAATAAATCCATCCATATCCAGACAAGATACAATAATTATGTTCTTGGTAACACTAGGCACATAATAACAGTTGCGTAAAACCAAAATCATCCCAGTCAGCAATGAGAGGTGGTAATCTCTAATAGCCAATGCAGCCAGCCTTGCACCATTGTCAGCTTGAAGATCCACCTCTCCTTTGGATATCTTTCTAAATCTACTTGGTTCCGGCATTTGAATACAGATGTGAGACCCACAAGCTGTATATAATACCCAATGTGTAGAAATAGAAATATTTCACTCGATAAAGAACACACCTTTAGCGTCCCCACGCTTCTGGGTGCAGTTTTCTCTTCCAATGGCCTTGCTTGCCACATGTAAAACACACCTCCTCCCGTTCCTTTCCTTGCCTCTAGATCTTCCCCTTCTTGGAGGGATGGTGCTCAGGGGCTTCAGACCGTTTATAAGTCTTTGGCCCCTTTGCCTTGTACTTCATTTTCTTATTCACCATAAGGACTGTGGGTTTGTCACACCCCATGTCCTTGTCTACCTGGAAAATCAAGGTCAGAATCTCTGATAGAATTTTCTCATTTCCTCTCATGTTATAATTGACAATGAAGCTAGATAAGGTCTTGGGTAGTGATGATAGGATGAGATCTGTACCCAACTCATCCGGGAATTTAATCCCTAAGATGTCCAGGAATTCAATGTAGCCAATAAGCTTGACTACATGAGGCCCAGCTGGTGTAGACTCTCCAATATTAGTTGTAAACAAAGCATTGGAGATCTCATACGTCTCCTGTCTCGCCTTCTCTTGGTAGAGATCCTTAAGGTGAGACATCATGCTATACGCGTCCATGTTTTCATGTTGCTTCAAGAGCTCATTAGACATGGCTGATAGCATGAAACACCGGACATCTGTGGCATTATCCATGTGTTTCATATAGAGAGATAATTCCTCATCACTGGCCTCTTTCCCAGGTGCAACTGGAATAGGCTCTTCCAGCACATATAATTTCCTTTCGTGGAAAAGGATGACGCGTAAACGCCTCTGCCACTCTTGGAAATTGGTGCCGGCGAGAAGGTTTTCCTTCTCGAGTATGGTTTACAATGAAATGTTTTAAGTCATTTTCTTTCCGTTTCTACAAATTAAGATGAGAAAAGGTTTAATACTTTATTACAAAACTGAGACAAATAAATAAATTAATACTTATTAGTCTCCCACTATTTTGTTGTAATCCAATAGCCCTCACCATTGACTTTGGAATATTCTATTTCCTGAATATTCTAGTGGCAAGGATCTATATTGCCCTTCGCATTACCCCAACTAGGGTTGTTCAAGCAACTTGAAGGGTTTTAGGTAGGCATTCCAAATTCCAACTACATTAACTCGCAGCTCCTTGATTCGCTGAGTGGACTCCCCAATCTTGAAATCCTTTTATTTTGTATTTCCTCTACCTTTTCCTCTTGGTCACACCAAGTCCTGCTGTGACAGTCAACCCTTGATGCGAACCAAGTCAAGTCAAACCAAAACCTTGAATTAGAATTCCCCGATAATTGAAAACACCCCAACTTGGGTTGGTCAAGTACTTTGAACTATGGTTCGATTCTAACCAAGATTATGGAAGGCTATACCGAATTAATATTTCTTTTGAGGGTTTTTATCCTTATACGTAAATTTCCAATTTATTATATTTTATTATATTCTTGTTAATATTAAGTGGGATATACTTAAGTGATTAACCATGTCTAAGATAATATTTACGTATAAGCCGATTTTATTTTAGTTCCATATTGCATGCTCATTTAATTCATTTATTGTGTGATCGTGACAACACACCCACAATAAATAAACCATGAAACTGACAAAAATAAAATAAATGGTATGATAATGATCTTTTTCTATTGGTTAGTTTATCTAGAAGTTGATAAACTAACCCAAGACCTAGGGGAGAAACACCTTGAACCTTTCGGTTTCATGTTTACAACTTTCCACCTATCCACCTTTGTATCTCCTTGGATTGGTTTCACCTTGGCTCTTGAATTCTTGCTTGGGAGCTCCATCCATTACATATGCATTTATCTCACACGCTGGTGAGGGGTAAAAGGGGTTTTTACATAAAAGAATCCTTGGGCGTGAAAGACCTACATATTAATGAGGATATGGCTCGAAAATTTAAATAAATAAATTAAAAGAAACCATTCACATACAAAGGTCTTGGTCTAGCTCATGATCATCCATACATGCAACGATATTTACACATAAATAAAACTATCATTAAATTCTTTAATCATTATTGTTTAAGATAAACCATGCTCGAATCAATTAATTATCTTTAATTAATCAATCCTTTTATCTTAAATCCTTTTCTGAACTTCCTTGAGATTCTCATCCATCATAATTTTAAACAAATAAATTCATTTAAAATTATCCTTGTATGTAACTTGTACCTTGGAGGCAACCCGGTGAATTCTCGTTCATTACGCAAATGTTAAATTAAACACACATATATAAAACACCCATCACGTGTTGTGCCTCAGCTTTATGCTTGCACCATGGTACACGTCTCAAGGGTTTGTATAATATAATAATAAATTTTAATAAATCTGTGTAATTTGGGTGAGTACACGACGTGTAGTTTCGACTACACGGTGTGTACTTTTCTTCACCATCCATCCGAAGTACACGCTCGGGGACAGGGCGTGTTAATGTACTTCAGAAATTTTCAGAGTACATGGTCCAACCCGAAACCGAAGGGAATACACACTGTGTTCAGTTGGACGACACAGCGTGTAATCCGGAAAATGTGTTCCACCTGTTCCTGGTTAACACACGGTGTCATAAATAACTTAGGTATACTCCAATACACGACCTGATTTGGCGGATAAATCAATGCATGGAACCTAGACTACACGTCGTGTACTTCCGAATACACGCCATGTATTCTGGTGTTGTACGGCCATAAACTTTTGGCTCCTCCGGGTGAGTTTCTCTATTTTATTTTAATCAAAATTAAAAGAAAAATTCGTTTCTGTGATGTGAACGAGAAATGAGGGAGGAGGAACAGATCTCAAGATTCATATTTCAAGAACGATTAAACTTGAATTGAAACAACTAAATTATTAAATGCGTAAAACATAAACGAAAAAATAAATAATTATAATCAACGATATGACCCCTCTGATACCACTTGTAGGTTCTGGGCACAATGGAAGCGTGTTGGTGGGTTTTCCCAACATTAATTTTAACGTTAAACAATGTTCAATCCGAGATCCATCACGATGTAAAATGACGAATCTTCGGAATAGAATGAGGAATGAAAAAATTAAGAGGGAATCCTAGAACCATAGATATAGGATCACCATATGTTGGTTATAATTAATTTAATTAATTTACAAGAATTACCTTTATGGAATTGTTTCTTCGTTGATGTATCCGGTCACGATCCTGTGATCCGTCATTGCGTCGTAGTATCCAAGTGTAGGATTCCTCTAGTGGTGATCCACATGTGTGCCACATATCTCCGGACATCACCGAAGGGATCTCCAGGTGCTAGCGCGGAAGAACCATCACTTGCGATGTTCGCCTTCGATCGCCTTGGTCTCTCGGTCTTGAGAGCGTTCTTGGAGGAAGGAGTTCTTTCAGCCTTGAAATAATTCTATAGAATTGTTGTGCACAATGATTGATTGAAAAATGTTGGGGTTGTGAGGATATTTATAATCAAGTTTGAGGTTTACAGAGTTATGACAATAAATAAATGCGTTACACATTTTATTTATTTCATTAACTCTTATTGAAACCCCCATGTCGAATTATTAATTCCTTGACATGCGCCCACACTGATTATAATTAATATCATTTAATAAACAATATTATATCCTCAAAATCCTTACTAGAAAATTACACGGTGTGTAATCATTAATACACAACGTGTACTCGTTTTCCACAAAACTACACGGCGTGTATATTTAATATACACGACGTGTACTTTTATTTTCCATTTCTTTATCTCCTCCTTTACATTTATTAGACCTTGAGTAATGGCTATTTATTTATTAAATAAATGTAACTGCATTACTCGCTAATAAATATATTATTTCGCCCACAATATATTCTCTCGAATAACTAGTGTCGAAATAAATGCGATTAGGCATTCTTAAATAATTATTAAACCACAGTCGGGAATAATATTTATTTAACTTTTTAAATTAATATTTAACCGAGATACATGGACACACTTAGTGTGTGACCCTCTAGGCCTCTTTCTCAATGGCATTAGGCGGAGCCTGCCTAAAGTCCAAGGTTAGCGTCTAGCAACACGCTAAGGCACCCATCGAGAAAGAAGTTAACGCTGCAATGACGTGTCACCTCTTATGAACGTTTACTGTGTAATATAATTCCTTTGTATCGATATCTATTAATCAAGCGGGTTGCATGCTAGTGCCATCAACCCATGTACTCGATTATTCTTTCTTTGACTTTCCAGAATTGAACCCGCCCATACCTTACCATGGCCATGGATTTATTTAGGCTATATCAATTCCATCAAAGGGACTGATATATCTACTTCCGTTGTGGAATGGAAGGGACAAATACTTTCTCGCATTATCTATTAATGCGGTATTACTCGTGACACACCCAACGTATCCTACCTCGCTGCGAATAGTGTTTCGTCATAGTTTTCATCAATAAATCTAAGTGCACGAGTTGTAATACCCATTAATAATAATCTTAAAGTCTAAGGACCAATACACACGTCTACAGATAGGAACATCCAATGACACTATGAAATGTGGATTTCCTACTGGCGGGTCTCGTTCTCATAATATCCTCCTGGATATTACCAAGGGCGCACACCATGAGATGGTGCTTCAAAGTTTTATGAGTCCTCACCCATAATGTCCTATATTATTTGTGACCCTCAAATAATATCATCCGGCCATATAACATATATTCAAGAACAATGTTATGGCACTTCCAGGTTCTCATCATAGTAGGGATCCACTATGACCCTTTAATGAAACTTCTATCCTTAGGACATTATCACATGCATTGTCATGCAGAAGAACAATCAAGATGTGATAAGGCTTTTATTAATGAATAAAGTACAAAGTAGTTGGTTCTAGGCCACCAACTCCAACATATAGAGCTTCATAAGGTGCCATTTGAATGCTCAAGTGGAAGCTGTTGTTGCAAGAGAACTCAACTAAAGGGAGATGTTGATCCCATCCAACCTTAAATTCCATTGATCACGTTCTTAGCATGTACTAAATTGTTTGAACAGTCCTTTCAGATTGGACATCAGTTTGGGGGTGATAGGCCGTACTGAAATTCAATTTAGTTCTCAGAGCTTGTTGAAGACTTCTCCAGAATTTTGATGTGAACTTTGGATCACAATCTGATATGATAGAAAGTGGAACTCCATTCAGCCTTACCACTTCCTTCACATAAATCCTGGAAAGCTGATCAAGAGAGAAATCTTCCCAGATAGAGATAAAATGGGCAGTCTTGGCGAAACGGTCCACAATAACCCATATCGCATTGTTTCCTTTGTAAGTTCTCGAAAGACCAGTGACTAAGTCCATAGTGATATTGTCCCACTTCCATGCTGGTATGGGTAGTGGTTATAATACCCCTTTAGGAAGTTGTCACTCTGCCTTCACTTTTTGACATACTAGGCACCTTGAAGTGTAGTCAGCAATCTACCTTTTCATATTATCCCACCAATAATGATCACGAAGGTCCCTATACATTTTTGTGCTTCCAAGATGTATAGAGAAAGTAGAACTATGAGCTTCATCCATTATCTCCTTCTTTATTTTCAGAATATATGGAACACATAGTCTTGTATGAAATCTCAGTACACCTTATTGATCAATATTGAACTCAGGAAACTTTCCATCCCTTACAGCCTCAAAATTCTCTTGTAACAAATGATATTCTTTCTGAGCCTTATTGATCTTCTCTAGTAATGAAGGTTGAGAAATCATTTGGGTTAGGGTTGATGATGTCCCTTTCCTTATAATTCCCATGTACATATTTACTAGTTCATTGATCAAAGGATATTTTTGAATCCTCATCATGGAAAGAACAACTGGGTCTTTCCTACTTAATGCATCAGAAACTTTGTTTTCTCTTCCAGGGTGATAATGAATTGAACAATCATAGTCTTTAAGAAGTTCCAAATATCTCCTTTGTCTCATGTTCGATTCATTTTATGTAAAAATATACTTCAAACTTTGATGGTCTGTGTATATATCACATTTATCCCCATAAAGATAGTGCCTCCATATCTTTAGAGCCAAAACGATTGCAGCCAGCTCCAGATCATGCGTAGGATAATTATGCTCATGAATCTTCAACTGTCGAGATGCATAAGCAATGACCTTGTAATTTTTCATGAGGACGCATCCAAGCCCTTTTAGAGATGCATCACTAAAAATAATGAATCCTTCTCCACTTGAGGGTAGAGTTAACACGGGTGCAGTAACCAATCTCTTATTTAGCTCTTGAAAACTTTCCTCACACTCCTTTGTCCAGATGAACTTGACCCCTTTTCGAGTTAACTTGGTTAATGGATTAGAAATTCGTGAAAAGTTTTTCACAAAACTCCTATAATATCCTACTAATATAAGAAAACTACGAATCTCAGTTATTTTTGTAGGTTGAGGCTACTCTTCTACAACTTTTGTCTTTGCAGGGTCAACCATGATTCCTTCATTGGTTATAATGTTCCCTAAGAAAGTGACTTGTTGTAACCAGAAATCACATTTACTAAACTTTCCAAAAAGCCTCTCCTTCCACAGAGTTTGTAAAATAACCCTTAGATGATCTTCATGATCCTCAAGACTTTTGGAATATATCAGAATATCATCAATAAAAACTACCACAAAGTTATCAAGCTAGTCCTTAAAGACTCTATTAATTAAATCCATAAAAATAGCAGGTGAATTATTCAGTCCGAAGGGCATGACAACAAACTCATAATGCCCATATCTTGATCAAAAGGAAGTTTTTGTAATATCTTCTTTCTTCACCCTCAGTTGATGATAACCAGATTGAAGATCAATCTTAGAGAAGAATTAAGCCCCACGAAGTCGGTCAAATAAGTCATAAATTCTTGGAAGAGGGTATTTTTTTCTTCACTATGATCCCATTCAGTTCTCTATAATCAATGCATATCCGCTTCGATCCATCCTTCTTCTTCACAAAGAGAACTAGTACTCCACAAGGAGACACACTCGGTTGGATAACCCCTTCTCCAAAAAATCTTGGAGTTGTTTCTTTAATTACTCTAACTCTACATTTTCCATCCTATATAGGGTATTTGATATCAGATGAGATCCAGGTACGAGTTCAATGGAGAACTCTACATCTTTTTCTGGGGGAGGTTTGGGTAACTCCTCAGAAAATATGTCAAAGTATTCCTGGATGATGGGGACATTTTCTAAAAGAAAAAAAATACTTCATGAGAATCTTATTTCATTTAATATTTTTTTTAACTAAAAATGATTTTATGTCTTAAAACTTCATGCTTAGACAATTAAATTTTTATATAATTCCTTCATAATGATTCCTAAAAAGCTTACGATTAACCAAACATATCCTCCGGGAGTGTCATAACCAAGAGTGCAGTAAGACTCATTGTCGTGTACCCATTCCTATTTGAGTCTAGCTCAAAGTGGTGTTTTTGGGTTTTACCCCTATGTATATCTATGCCAGAGCCGACTATACCTGCTCGTATCCAGACAGGGATGTATTTTTTTGATAAACCACTTACTCAATACTCACCAAAATACCAGGAAGTTTTCCCTATATTTAAAATTTTCTATAGGGTTCTTCCTAAAGTTTTCATAGCCTAATTTATTTAAATAACTAAACTATCCTTTGATACCAACTACAATATCCCTCATTTTTATTACATAATTTTTCATTACATTTTACAAATAGAGGATCTTTAAAGTCTAGTGTATTGGAAATCAGGAACATAATACATGAAAACAACAAAAATAAAATTCTTATAAACCACTTTTAAGGCTTCATAATAGGTTCATACTATGTAAAAATATTGAATCTCATATCCTGGAGACATACATCAAAGGAAAGGGATGAGCAGAAGTCCCAGTAAGGGTAAACAAGGGAATCAGTGTACTTGTGATATCAGTAAGAACTTGAATAACAACATAAAGATATGAGAAATAGAAGTATATGAATATCATAATGAAAAGAACTTGAAAAATAACTTTAATATGTGGCTACAACATTTCATTTAGACATTCATGAACATATCACCAAGTTCCACCCCCAATGTGTCATAAAAATTACCAAGGTTATTCACCAAGGTACCGTGGAACTTGTCATCTCTAGAGATTAAATCTGTACCCAATGCATTGGAGCGCTATCAGGGCGCACCCTTAATATGTATTTACTTACATGTTAGCCACATATATCATAATCAAACATTTCATAAATAACCCATAGAGAATAAAAGGAATGGGTTTCATTTCAAAATTGTGATGTTTTAAAAGCTCTTAAAAATAAGATCATTATATCATTTATAACCCATGGAAAGGGAGTGAGGGTTATATTTTTGTCAATTTAAGAATAAAATATATCATATTTATATATTTATGAACACCCATATAAATTAAATAGGTCTAGGTATTGACATAAATAAACAAGGGGATTTCTTGAGAGAAAGAGATAGAAATTTTGAGACGAAATTTCTGCAGCATAACGACTATATAACATGGTTTTAGAAAACATTGAAAAGAGAGGGGACAAGGGTCACTGACTCATAAATAATTCATAATACAGTATGGGTACTTAATAAGATCATGGTATGGATATTTTAATGACATACCACATGAAAAGGAAACATGAAAGAAAAGAGAAGATTCAATTTCTTTTACGAGAAATTCAGCAGCCTAACAGTGTCACATAAAAATTTAGAAAACAAATTGATGAGAGAAGAAAGGGTATATCATAATTTGGACATGAAATGGGCAGTAATAATAACATATAATAACATTACCTCAACATAAATAGATGGAAAATATAAGACACAACATAAAGGAAGTCATGACTTAAAAGAGGAGGGTGAAACAATCCCTTACCTTGAAGAGTAACTTCGAAAGCTTGAAGGTCGGGACCTTGGGAGGCTTGAGGGAACCTTTGGAGGACTAATTGTAAGGTAAAGAGACCATAACTTCGTTGAGGAGGATTTTGAAATTAAAATAATGAGATAAAGGCTTGGTATTTATAGGAGAAGTGAGGGGACAAGTCATTAATGGCCAAGGGACACCTCATCAGTGGTATTGGAAAAACCATGGGCTTGCCCATAGTATTTGCCCATGTTATTTGGAACTTGGGACAAATCATACCTTATATTACTATTCATAAGTCTACCAGAATGATTACATAATTATTATATCCTTAATGATGTCATTAAATACCTGAAACTAAAAACTGTATTTTCACTATTCACCGAAAATTCATTTTTTTCAGAAAAATCCCCAAAAATAACCTTAACCTAATATTAATGCTTTGAATTCAAAAATGAACTCCATTTTATAAAAAAAATTTCTAAAAATTTTCAATTTAATTTTTAATTAAAAAACACTATTCACCCGAAAAAAACTAATACTTGACTAATAATTTCTGAAACTTTTATTTACCTATTTTATTGAATCACATTACTTAATCAAGGTGCCTAAATTATATTAATACTTTATTTAAAAGATATTACTAATCCATTTGGTCACATTACTAATCCTAAGCATAAAATCACTATTCATAATTTACTATTCACAAAAAATTAAGTTGATCTTATCAGATTCTAAATTTCTTACTGAACACATTTCCAGAAGACCATTTTTTGAAAATCATTGCACATAATTAATTATTTAAGGTTGACATAAATATTTTAAAATATCCATTTTTTCCAAAATTCATCAATATACATCTTATATTTATTCGAACATCTGAAAAAAATACAAACTTCACCATAGGAAGAAATCACAATTTTATTTAACTCAAAGGATTACACAAAGTAGCTACAGTCTCGTTACATAGCGCCTTATAACCCCAGTATAAGACCTAAGTGTAAGGTGTGCTAAGGTGAGAGAATCTGAGGGTGGCTCGACCAACATTTCCCGAGTAGTGATTTCTATATGCTTGAACTTCTCTCGAAGGCGACTCCGCTCTAGCTTCACATGATGAAGTTCGACTTGGGTTTGGTCTAGAGCAAAACTCAATGGTGATACCTCCTTCCCAAGTTTCATCAGATGGGCTTCGATCGGCCCGAGACTACTGGATGAGGCCATCGAATATTCTTTCTGTATTAATTAACCAGGATCACTTGTATTTACTGACAACAATCACAACATTTAGTTTCCAACGGTAATATTGACCAACGATCATATAACAGTTGAAACCCAACGGTCTCATTTTAATTATACTCACATAATTAATTAAAGAATATAGTTTTGTTGAGTATAAACTAAAATAACACATAAAAATAGGAAACAAAAATTCATTCAAAATTTCCGGTCATTAAAGTTAATACATTGTTCTATGAGGAGGGGATCAGAAGATCCGCTAAACATGGGAGGCCTTTTTTGCATGAAGGATTCTACGATAACTTTCTCTTTCCTTGGAGGAGGAGGACGTTCCAACAGATTCAAGTTATTATTCATAGCTCGATCCAGCTGAGCAAGTACTCCCATGAAGTTTTGAGCACCCACTCCCGTCATATCAGGCATATCATTAGGGAAATCTTCACATTTCCCATCACATTGGTTATTGGAATGTGTTCTTATATTTCCCACCATTAACTAAGAAAAAGAAAGTATAATTAGAGGTCTTGAATACTTAGATATTGAGAATAGAAAAGGAAACTTTGAACATAAAAGTATAAACTTATAAAGAATAAGTATATCCTAACTTTTGATTCTTTAGGTTTATATCCAGGTTATCCTCGATCTGTTTCTTAACTTATATTCTTATGGGATTTTTTATCCCTTAATAATGGTTTGTACTAAGCTCGTGAATCTACCAAATCATATCCCACGGGAGTGTCATAACCAAGAGTGCAGAAAGGCTCATTGTCGTGCACCAGTTTCCGGTCGAGTCTATCTCAAAGTGGTGTTTTCGGGTTTTACTCCTAGATACATCTGTGCCAGAGCCACCTCTACCTGATCGTATCCAGACAGGGATTTATTTTCTTAATAAACCACTTACTCAATACTTACCAAAATTCAGGAATGTTTTTTTATAATTAGTCTCGTCCTTAAGGTTCTCACTAAGGTTCTCTATTCCTAATCTCAAAAAATAACTAGACCATCCTCTGATACCAACTATAGAGACCCGAGTCTTTTACATATAACAATGCATGATTTTAAGCATAATTAATCATCAAATTATAATCCAAGGATCGTTAAGTCTAGTGTCTTGGAAGACTAGGTACATATAACATAAAACATGGGGCTAATAAAAACACTTCTTTACTTAATCTCCATAAAGAGATTCTAACTTCCTTTGATCCCTTACATATGCATAGGGTACCTTGGGGAACGCATGAACAAAGGGATGAGCTAAAAAGCCCAGTAAGGGAATGAACATAAGGATACATCTTAAGAACATGAGTTAGGAGGCATGACATAATGATATCCAAAGCATGGAACATATAAAATAAAATCATATAAGCATGGGATCATATAAACATGGACTCATATAGATGTGGCAGAATCATAAAACATTTCTTTAGTATGGGTCAAGGCTAATCGCCAATCCCGTTTCCCATTTCAGTAAGGGTCAAGGCTAACCACCAATCCCATTTCTCATCGCATCTCATGAGACTTAACCTTACCCAATGCATTGGAGTGCTATCTGGGAACACTCATCTCAAAATTTTCATTAATATTATTTCCACATAAATATTCTTACCACATATATAATCATACATAATTAACCACACATAAACATAAGGGTACCCATGGAAAGAATTGGGTACCACAATCATGACATAAATCATAACCAATGGGCGTATCATGAAAGTGTCTATGAAAGGAAAGGATTAGAACATAAATTGAAGTTAATAGGGTAAAATAGTCATATAACATGGTAAGTGGTGTTAAACAAAAGTGAAAACATATAAGAAATGTATTTTAGAAACATTAGCATTAAAACATTTTTGTGCGGATTTAAGGAAAATACTATAGAGATTTTAAAATAGAAAAGAGGAAAATAATTTATATAAAACCAGAATTGAACCAATAAGGTTTTCATAATAAAATAATGATTTTATAAACACATTGGTGTCTTAAAACAGAGGATAGTGTGCACTTGAAATTGGGTAACAATTCGGGAAGTTCCCCTAAAACAGGTTTCTTATCCGAAATTTCTAAGGAGGGAATCTTTTAAAAACATGTATATCCCCGAAAGAAAGTGATAAAATGATCTTGATATAATAATCTTGTAAAAATAACCATAATCCATAAGATTTACATAAATAGATAAGATAACACCATTTTTAAAGAAAGATAAGGCAACCCAAAAGAGCAAAGAAGGTTCGCGTAGAATTCATTACGGTTTTATCGGCATGGTTTTGGGTGTAACTAAGAGGGATTGATGAGAGAGAAAAGGGGTTTATCATCACTTATAAATCAAGAGGGAATTATGGGGTAGGTGCAAAAACATACCCCATAATTTGGGATTACACATAAAAATACATAGCATAGAGGGCATCATGATTAAGAGTGAAAAGGAGAGGATCCCTTAACTTAAATCCGTTGGTGTTCTCCACTTGTTATTAAAGACCCGAATAAACAAATTAGGCTTATTAATTAATAAGTATAGAACCTATTATATGTAATTGATTTTTTATAACCATTTTTATTTCATTAAAATCCTTTTTGATTAGTTATAAGGTTCAATTTCATTGTTTGGGCTCGTTTGTTTACTTGGATTTAGAAGATCGGTTCACTTATATTCAAGTTTGGATTATATGTAAGATGAAAGTGGTTGTCCAGAATTGAATTTATATTCTATTAGTGAACATCTAGGAGATTACATGGTTTTAAATTTAATTTTTTTACTTAGAGTGAAGTCAAATTATTATATATATAACTTTAGTGATAACCGTTTTTGTTAATCGGTGGATTTGATTACAAAGAACATGTTTTGCTTTATAACTTAATACCATTTGTACAAAAGGATTACAGAACCAAAAATAGGATATATTACACATATAATAATCTAGTTCAACCATAACACAAATGGTTTCATGACCAGAATTAAAGATAATAATATAAATTGATAAACCTTTGTCCTTGAATGTGCTAAATTAGCACAACTCAAACGGTGCTTTCATTTCTTTCAAATAAAAGGGTGGGGGAAGGAGAGAAGATAATAAAATATACTATTAGCATGAAAAAATTACAGTACATTTATGTTACTGTATTTATTATACTATTATGGTGAAGGGAGGTGAGGAACAAAATAAAAAGAAAAAAACTTAAAAGAAAAGAAGAAATTGGGAAGAGGAATTTACCTCTTGAGACTTCCTCCTTTGAGAACCTCTTAAGGGGAGAGGTATTGGTATTTTGAAGAGGCTAGGAGATTTTGGACGTGGGGGAGGATCTTTGAGAGAGATTTGGGCAGAATATTGGCAAGGCACAAGGCTTGAGAGGAGTGAAGAGAAGAGGGAGTGAGGGGGGGGGGGTTATAGTGGAGGAGAGGAGGGATTTCATAATATTATAATCATTAATTTATTATTTATTTACAAGACAAGGAATAGTAAGTATTCCATGATCAAGAATAGTAAATGTGTCATGTGAATTCAAACAATTGGTGGTGACATCATCCATGATTCTAGGAATAGTCTATTTATCTTATAATGTATATATATAGTAAATTACCATATTTTACTATTCATAAAAAATTCATGTATTTTAGAAAAATCTCAAAAATTCACCTTAACCATTTTTCGATGTTTAGAATCAAAAAATGAAGTCCATTTTTTGAAAATAATTTTCTAAATATGATTATTTTAATATTTACTTAAAATAATAATTTATTATCAAAACTAGTTTTAAAACATTCATTTACTTATTCTAAAAATATAGGTATATCATACTTTCAACTTGAATATTATTTATATATTATCATAGGTAAGGTTACTATTCATTAGGGTATATCACTATTCATAAGGGTATGTTACTATTCATAAGGGTAGGTTACTATTCACCGAAAATTAAGTTTTTCTTATTAGACTCCAAATAACTTACTGATTGCAATCGTGTATGTCAGATTTCTGAAATTCCAAATACAAAAGTGGAAAACTTATGTTTAAAGGTCACTTAGCACTTATTAGTTCATTATGTTGTGTTTTCATGTGATTTTATGACATATTTATAAGAAAGGAATTTCCATTTATAAAACATTGGGTCGTTACAGAAAGTATGGATAAAAATGATCTCAGATTGTTGGGACATGAGGTTTGGGTTATTAGTGGGGTTTTTGTACAACAAACCTTATGACAGGACTTGGGTTACCTTGTTACAAATCTTTTTTTTTGTATTTTATAATAAAACCACTTTTAGGTTGATTGGTAACCGCTTATAAATCAGAAAAACTAATGAGCCAAAACAGAGACCAATCAGTCCAACCACAACCATCTAAACAAAATTCAAAAACTACAATCAATCACGATTCAAATTTAAAATTTAAAATCACATCTAGGAACCACCACCTCATCATGATCCACTTCAACTGCACTTTACCAAATTCAAATTAAAAGTGAAATGGAAGAAGACACTAACCAACCACATCATAACTTGATCAAAAAAATATGACACTCCATCACTATTATTGACACCTGCAACGCCAAAAAGAGCAGCCCACTGAAATCACCGACCTTCAAAGAACCAATCAATGACACACTAAACCATCAATGAGAACAATCATAATAAAAAACCATTATACCAGAACCTTGGAATTCTTAAGGGAATGAGATGATGAAGGTCAATCCACCTTTAACCCCATCAACCACTCGAGATCACATCTGAAAAATTCCTTGAAAACCATCACACCAAACTGAATGGGAGAGGAGCACTGGAATCAGAAGCCATATAAGAATTAGAAGCAGGCATGACCTCAAAAAAAATCCATAACCTTTTCCAGGACCACCTATTAGTACCTTCGAGCCTCCTCAATCCTCAAAATAGGTGTGACACCACTAGACTCAAAATGGATAGAAATCACCAATGATAACTTCTTCATTACACCAAACCAAATCCTTTATCTATAATGAAAAATTCACAATATGGCAAGATTTTCCTCAAAACCCATGAGTTCATGCACACAAAAAACAAAATCAAGGATTCCATCATTCCATCAAGGATCTTCATCAAACAAGGACCACTTTAGATCAGATCTAAGCTTGGAAGAACCTACTAGAACACCATTGACTGAATAGAAAACACATCCTAAAGATTACATGAAACCACCGTAGTAGATCGACTGGGAGAGAAGAAAAGTAACATGATTCCAAAGCAATGTTTGAAGTAGAAATGGCCTCAATAGAGAACCGTCCTTCCTAAGACCACTAAACATAACCAATGAATCCACCACTAGTTTAAAATCACACCTGAAACAACACCAAAGAAATAAAAACTATCTATAAAAGAGAGCACCATGAAAGGAAGAGAATGGAAACTAGTCACGTTCTTAGGAAACCAATGTAACTCAACCCATACATCCCAAACCTCCCTGAGAAAACCTGCGCACTAGACTATAATGAGGTTGGAAACATGGAAAACAGAAGGAAAGAGCAGAGAATGATCCAATTATAGATTAATAGGGATCTATGGCTGCTAAAGTAAATGTATGGGAGTGATGGAGCAGGGGAAAATAAGAACAAAATATAAAATGTCGATAGAGAAGGAACTGTAAGGGAGAAGAGGGGAGGGAAGAAGGAAGAAGGTGGTGGAGTGGTTTGAATTTTTTCTCAAGTTATTATGGGTTTATTATGATCTATTTGGGTGTTTTATCATGTTTTTTATTTTATTCTCTATGTGTTTATGTATTTATGGTTCCCTTATTTTGTTTGTTAACTTTTAAATTATTATTCCTCCTTGGATACCTCTTGTAAAACCATGGGAGGAGGGTGAAGAGTGTTCTATATCACCAGTTGATCAAAGATTAGTTGAGGTAGTGGTTTGGCCTATTCGAGCCATGGATTAGGGAGTAACATATAGTATTTCTAAGGCTAAGGAAGCCAAACTAGGTCTATAAAGGGATCAGACCCAAGAGTTTCTTATGCATAATACCCCAACTTCTAGGGAATCATGAATCCTGAGGAAGTAGAAGACTAGGTGGATAAGATCTAAAGGATATTTGAGTCTCTCAAGACTCTTGAAGTTGTCAGGGTAAAGTATGCAACATTTATATTGGAAGACCCCAGTCGTAGGTGGTGGGAGTCAGCAGTTCAGGTAGAGAATCATGAGTAGATGGGATGGAAGGATTTTAATTCCATATTCACTGAGCATTACTGCCCTGAGACATTGTACCTCCCCAAACCTAGGAGTTATTGGACCTTTGTCAAGGCAAGAGTTTAGTTTTGGAGTATGCCAACCTCTTTTTAGAGTTAGTCTGATTTACTCATAAGGTAGTTTCCAATGAAAACTTGAAATCCCAATGGTTTGAAATGGGATTGTTTCTAAACCTTAAATATTAGACCTTCTAGTTTGATTTGAAGAACTACGCTGAGGTAGTTGATTGAGATTTGATGGTGGATAATGGCTAGGATGGTATGCCAGACTTGTCTAGGATGATTCCAGCATCAATCTAGATTGGGGTTAGCTTATCTAAAAATAAGAGGAAGTATGAGGAGTAGGTAAAGAAGGGTGGTAGTATATCTAGATATCCACCTTGACCACCTTTGTAAGTATCTTTAGGTTGTGGATATATTATGCAACATTAGTGTGGGAAGTTTGGGAACATGCAGTCTACATGTTTTGTACCACCCAGGGTGTTCCACATCTATGGATTCCTGGTATATCTACAAAGTTTCTGTAGGATTTACCCTATTTCTTAGAGTGGTGTAGGCTCTGTAGCTTATAGAGGAGAAACTGCTCAGTCTGATGTATCCATAGCTATGGGGTCTCATTTTGGTGGATGTAGTGGAAATGCAAAATATTTTTTTGGGAATAATTAGCTTAAGGTAGAGATGGAGGTTTGTAGTCAACCATATAAATAGATAGATATAAAGCACCTTTATTCCATGGATCAGACACCATTGAAATTGGATGCAGGCCCAACAATAGTTTGAGGTACTATTCGTATTGCATCATTATTAGTTTTTGATTTTTTTACTACAAGTGATTCTATTTCATTCATTTATGATAACCTCATGGATATTTTGAAACTCCCAACTGATCTTATTTCATATTCCATGGAGTTGGTTACACCTCACAGTAGGATAAAGGATTAGGGTTTTTGATTACTATCTTGTGTTATCTCATTGTCAAAGATTGAGCTAAAATGGTATTTACTTGTCTTGGATATGAAACTCTTTGATGCGATCCTATGGATGGACTAGATTACATTCTTCAAGTCCTACAATGACTGTTATCATCGTCAGGTGACTATCATATACCTTGATGGTAGTAATCAAGTTCTTTAGGGATAATGAGATCCGCAGTCAGGATGAGTTAGACCAACACTTATAGAGATATGCTAGATTGCTTGTTAGGTGTTTTACCTCATGCTATAGGATGATGGGAAGGGATCGAAGAGTTGGATATCTTCCATGGTGGGTGAGTTCCCTAAGGTATTACCATAGTATTTCTCAGGTTTACCTCTATAACTAGATGTGGAGTTCAACATAAATTTGACATCAGGGACACAACTGGTATATATTCCATCACATCATATGGCCCCCACTAATTTAAGTGAGTTAAAGATATAGTTGGATGATTTGGAATCCAAAGGGTTCATTAACACAAGTATCTCTCCTTAGGTCGCACCAATGCATTTTGGTAAGAAATCCAATGGATATCTCCTATTGTGTATTGGTTATCAGAAGCTGAATTAGGTCACCATAAATAATAAATACCCACTTCTCCACATTGATGATTTCTTTGACCATCTCAAAGGATAAAGGTAGTTCTCAAAAATAGACCTCTGTTCAGGGTACCACCACGTTAGGGTGAGAGACAAAGATGTTCCTAAAAACACTTTCCAAAGTAGGTACAACCATTCCAAGTATTTGGTAATGTATTTTAGATTGAAGAATTCTCTGGCTGTTTTCATGGATCTTATGAATTAAGTGTTCCATAGATACCTCAAATCCTTTATCTTGGTAATTTTGGATGACATTGTGGTCTATTCAAGATCAAAAGAGGTTCACAAACAATATTTGAGGACTGTTTTAGGAATGTTGTGAGACCACAATATTTTTTCCAAATTGAAAAATTGTAGTTTATGGATTTGGTAATTTAAGTTTCTAGGACATGTGATCTCATAACATGGGGTTTTAGTTTACCCAGAAAAGGTTAAGGAAATAATTTCATGGGAGGAGATGAGGAATGTCTTTGAGATCAAAAGTTTTCTGGGCATGGAAGGGTATTATAGGCAGTTTGTTAGAGAATTTGCTCGAATTTCCTCACTAATGATATCTCTCACTAAAAAATGGGTGAATTTCTTGTGGATTATAGAATTACAAGCATCTTTCGAGGATCTTAAGAGGTTATTGAACACCACCCCAATCTTGATCTTACCCAAGAATGGAAAGGGTTACATGGTCTACTATAATTCTTTAGGTACAGGTTTGGGTTTTGTACTTATACATGCTGACCATGTAGCGGTGTATGGAACTCATTGGCTCTGACCACATAAAAATAATTACCAAACCCATGACCTTGATCTTGTGATGGTGATGTATGCCCTTAAATACTTGTGTCATTATCTTTTTGGGGAGAATTTTTTACTCTACTCGAACCACAATAGTTTAACCTATATCTTCTCTCAAAAGGATTTGAACTTAAGGTAGTGGCGATGGATCAAGTACCTTTAGTGGTTTGACTTTGATATTGTCTACACCCATGGTAAGGGAAATGTGGTTGCCGATTATCTGAGTAGGATGTTTTTGACTTAGGATCTAAAGGAGTCCAGTGATGAATGAATTTTAATGGGCCTCTTTACTCGAATGCACCTAGAAGCTAAAGAGGTGAGGTGTGGTACATTTCTAACTAGAATATATTTGACACCCTCCCTTATAAAGTTGATTTGGTTAGAGTAGCCAATAAATGTGTTGTTCCAGTGATCTAACCAACTTCTAAAAGGTGGGGAGGTGCCTAGTGTCTGGTTGTTGTCTTCAAAGGGTATTCTCTACTTTTAGGGTTGTTCTATTGTTCCATAATCTCTAAGGAAGGTGGTGTTGTAGAACTATCATCAGTATCATTGAGATGTATTCCATGGTGACACCAAGATGTTTTATGATGTGTGATTCTGGTTCTAGTGAAAAAATATGAGGCATGATATATCTTAATTAGTATCTCAATGTTATACTTATCAATAGGTCAAATATGAGCACCATAAGCTCTTAGTATTTCTTCAAACTCTTCCTATACCTACCTAAAAGTGAGATAAGGTATCCATGTATTTCATTATTGGGTTACCCCATACACCTTGGGGAAGGAACATGATTTAGGTGGTTATCAATTGTACGACCAAGTATGCTCACTTCATCTTGATCAAGTACATTACTAAAGTGGAAGAGCTGGGCAGGGTGTATGTCCAAGATATTCTAAGGCTTCATGGTGTTTCATCTACTATTATTTATGATAGGGACCTCTATTTTACCTCTAGGTTATATGAAGCTCTCTAGAAGTAAATGTGGTTGTAATTCAGGATTAACATGACATAGAATCCTCAAACAGATGGTCATAAAGAGTGGGTGAACTAGATTTTGGAAGACTTGCTTCACACCTACGTGTTGGAGTTTGGTGGATTGTGGAAAAAACATATTGGATTGGTGGAATTAACCTATAATAATAGTTACTAATCCTTGATCAATATTTATATTTTTTAAGATCTTTATGGACGACCATGTGAGCCTCCTCTAAGTTAGATGAAAGTAGGTGAAACTTCCTTAGTGGGACCAAGAATCATGCAATAGATTACTATAAAAATTTATATGATCAAGCAATGTTTGATGACATCCTAGAGTTGATATAAATCCTATGATTAACATCGACACCAATATTTGAAATTATTAGTGTATGATCAAGTGTTTCTAAAGGCGACACCTCGCTTGGGTCATTGTTGTCTCAGGAAGCAGGGGAAGCTCACACTGAGGTATGTTAGACCATTTGAAATTATTGAGAGAATTAGTATGGTGGCATACTGTTAGGCCCAAAAGAGTCTTAGATACCCTGATATTGGGGTTGAATCAAGGTATGGATATTCTATTTGAAATTATTAATTCCCCACTGAATATTGACCTATTTATTGCGAGGATTACTTAATTTTCTATTTAGTGTTTATTTTGATCTTATCCTATCCAAATTTATCTAATAATGATGTATAGAAAGTAAAACAATGAAGTAAGAATAAGGAGACATATATTTTTACTTTGTTCACCCTCACTAGGATACATCCAAGGAGCATAAAATTATAATGTACCGATGTACCAAATCCACTAAATATCACTGCCAATACATGGTTTTGAGAAGAATCACTATCCCTCCTAGTTTAAAACCATTTACAATTGGAACAAATAACAAAGAAAAATATATTCTGTTGTTGAGATTTGCACCAACTGTATGATAGGTTCCTTTGAGCTTCACATGATCCTTCATAGCTTTGACATGGACATCCTCTTGAGAATCACCTTTACATGAGATATCATGGAATCTACTTATCAATTTTGAAAGTTCTTCAAGAGAATCCAAGTATTACTATTTCTAGAATGATTCTAGAAATATTCTCACTTGCTGGTATGCAACACCATATTCTTCCTTTCACTACCTCATATGTATTAGTGAATAAAATACTTCTATAAGTATCATCGAATGAAACATATCCTCTATCTTATTTTTCTTTTAAATTAATATATGAAAATGACATTTCTCACTGGTTAGCCTTGGCATTTATCTTCTTGCATAAGACCCTGAAATGTTACCTTAGTGTGAGACCCTAGCATGTTACCCCTATTCAAGACCCTAACACATAACCCCCATGTAATATCCTAGCATGTAACCCTTGCATGAGATCTTGGCGCATAACACTTAAGTGAGATCTTATAATGAGACTCCTTCATGAGACCCTCTTCATATCACACTGATCACATGAATCCACCGAAAGAATCTATTTTTATTATGAAAATCACAAGACTCTATTTTGATTACGTGAATTGTAAGACTCTATTCTATTCATGAAGATCGCGTAACTTTGTTTTTTATGCTGATCGCATGAATTTGGCATGAAACCTTGTTCATATTATGCGAATCATGTGATATCAATGGGTCTTCCTATGCACACAAAAAACATACGCATACTTCTCTTGACAGGATACCATTTAAATACCCCTTTTCAAGAATTTTTTCTAATTATGTGGATCACATGATCCTAACACAAGACTTCATTATACTCATTCGAAACACTTACGCGATGGAAAAAATGTATACTCCTTAGTTTTATGTGAAACCCATTCTATGAACTTTTATTCAGATAAATATTTTAATAAAAACTTCATCAAATCTTAAGGAAGGGTTATTAGGTTTTTAGAGGCAAAATTCCACCACCTTAACTCCAAAAATAATGGATAGCCATCCATTCCACCACATCAGTAATCAACATTATGTACTTTGAGTGATTGCTTCACATGATCACCTACTACATGTCGCAAGTGCTTCAAATGATCAACTACATTATCTCTGAGTGTGTCATGTGATCCCATCATGCGATCAATTAAAAATCATGTGTGATTTTCTTGATATCATCATGAAATAAAATTAAAATCATGTGGTGTCAGCGACATTGTCTTTAAGTGATTCATGAGATCCCATTGTGAGATCCAAAGAAAATAACTTGGTCATGTGATTTTGAATGAACAAATCATATCTCCATTATTTCTGGATTTTTCTTCTTCATGTTCTTCAAATGATCTCTCCATGAGGTCCTCTAACAATCACGCGGTGTCTTCAAGTGCTTCTCATGATCCCTCTGTGAGATCCTCCAACAATCATGTGATGTCTTCACGTACTTCACATGATCTGTTGATAATAATATGGTGTCTTCAAGTTCACCTCATGATCTCATCATGGGATCCTCTTATAATAATGTGGATCATGTGATGAGATCACATGATCTCCTTTAGCTCTAGTGATCACAAGTGGGACATGTCCACCTTTTCCAGACAAATTTAATGTGACCCATTAGGACTTAAACACTCCACATGATCACTTGGTGTGATCATTCTATGTGATCAGTTCTGAAATTCACACTCTGTATGATTAGTTATAACATTAACACTACATGTGATCAGATCTAACATTCACACTACACGTGACCAGTTCTGACATTCACACTTCACATGAATGGTTCCAACATTCATGCTCACTCTTCATGCCTCCTTTTAAAACCAGCCTTTGTAAACAATGTCAAACCTTATCAAAAAACCAAATTTACCCAAAAGAACCATCAAGAGGTATTTTTTCTAACAATATATCCCTTTGTTTTTTGGAAACACTTCAAAACATCAAGAAAAAACTTGTTGAAAAATCATGCATATACTAAACCATTTTTATTTTACAACCCCATATAGTTATCAAGGAGTTATTTAACATGTAATCTAATCCAACATGAGTTAAGCTTAGTGTGAGAAAAAATAGTAGAATGAAAATTTCACTGATGAATCACTTCATTCTCAAACCTTCCACTAGAAACCTTCTTGACACTAAAAGATAAAACAAACACAATACTTTAGATCACTTATTTTTTCAACTGATACCATCATGAACTCATCACTATTATGCATAATTAATCTTAATTGAAAGGTAAAATTAGAATTTTCATATTTAAAACTCCCCATGTTTCATTGATCCCCTTGTCAGCTTATCCCCCTATCTTGATCAATACATTTTATCCCCATTTTTCAATGAACCCAAAGGTCACTCCTTTGTGGTCTCATGGATAGGGGATTCCATATCCACACTGTTCAAGTGTGGGGAGTTGACTGAACTCCAAGATCTAGTTGATTCCATTCAAACAATTCTTTGGGGTAAGGTATTTATCAAGATGTCTACAAATTGTATTTAAATAGGTACATACTCCAACTTCACATACCCATTCTCTACTTTCTTCTCAATGATGTGATATATAATTTCAATTTGATTTGTGCTTGAAATATGGATTGGATTTTTATATGATTTATAACACTTGAATTATCAAAATTGATACCAAACAGAGACTTTAATTCAATCTTACCTTTCTCATAGACTTCAATTGGGGAGTACTTAATTTATGAATTTACTCCCCCTTAGTCAATGATTTCCATGCATCAGGTTTTTGATAATCTATATAATCATGGAGGGACACACATTATTATTTTATATCCTAAAATCCAGATAAAGAGAAATTACTCCCCCCTTTATCATGAACTTCTTCTTATTCCATGAGACACTATAGGTTGACATCCGAAGACCACCTGGCTATGTCGATTATTTAAACTTTACCTTTAAATCCATTTATCAAATTAATATTGAAACTTTGATTCTTTTAACACTTTTCAAGATTAGAGTCATATTCTTATTTATATTGAAATATTTTTAGCAATTGAAATTACCACTTGGAATAGATGTTGGGACCACTTTGTGTAAAAGTTTGTATTTGTTTTCAATAGTTGTCAATGAAGATCAAAATGAAGGAGATCAAGAAGTACTCCAATGAAATGGAGGAATGGAAATTCAGATGATTGTTGTACTGATCATAAGTTCAAAGAATGTGTTTCAAAGGTGACACATTGTTTACAATAGTGAAGAATGGAAAGGCATAATCCATCTGAGGACGATTAAAGAAGATTGGGGATTTGATGAAGACCGTGCAATTCTTCATGATTGCATGAGAACCATTCAAGAGACTTCTTGAAGAATAGGATCATATGATTTTCATGAAGTAGAGAATGATGGTTGAAGAAGAAGACAGTGTGGAAGGGATTGGAATTCTGAGATGGCCGTGCACTTCACATTGTCTCAACATATGATGATGCTAAAGTTGTTATATCAAAGGATATATATCACGATAGTGGAGTTTGTGATGAAATCAGACAAGTTGTTGAAGAAGGAAAATCACCAAAAAGAAACATGAAGGTTACGGTCAAAGCATATATTGATGGTGCCATTGTTTCCCAGTGTTTTCCAAAAGTTTGGGCCTCAAAATCGGAAAATGAAGACATGGATTGTATGAAAAAGGAGGTGCACACGAAGAGGAAGTGGTGCACGAAAAATAAGGGTTGTGCATGAAATACTTGAGCTGGGCGTGAAAAATAGCGTGGTGCATGAAATAGTGGTGCGAAGTTTTTCGCACAAACAATGTTTCAGAATCAGAACGTTGAAAAATGGTAAAGGCATGGGCTGCGTGAAAAACTAGAGCTGTACATGGAAAAATGGGTATGTGCACGGAAAAATGTTGTGCGCAGAATATCTGGGTGAATTTTTCGCACAATAAGTGTATCGAATCAGAAATACATAAAATAAACAAAGGCAAGAGGCGCACAAAAAATCAGAGACGTTCGCCCCATGTGCGCGGAAAATCAAACTCGTGCGCGTAAAGTTGGTTGTGTGCAAAATGTGGGTTTGAAGTTTTATGTGCAAGAGAGGATTCATGTTCAGAATGATGAAAACTAGAGAAGTAATGAGATGCGCAAAAAACTAAGGTGGTGCGCGAGAATAAAAGGAAGGTGTGCGTAATTCAAAGAACGGAGAGATAGTTTTACGCACATGAAGGGGTTTTACGCGCAGGATCAAAAATGCCTATAAATATGAGGTGAACCCCTATAATTCAGAGAGGCTCGACACTTAGAAAAATCTCGAGATCTGACGCGCGAAAAAATTAAGGTATAGAGTGGTGCGCGAAAAGAAGAAGTGTTGCGCGAAAAAGAAGGTGTTGCGGGAAAAAGAGAAGTTCTGCGCAAAAAAGAAGAGTTGCACGAAAAACCTTTTTCGCGCCAAAACGATATTTTTACGTGCAAGGTTTGAATTTTACGTGAAAGGCACCGGGAAGGTTGTGCGAAAAATTTTGGGTCCTGTAGGCCTTTGATAGGTGCTTAGTACTCTCAAATCTACTTTGCGAAGATGGAAGAACAGTGAACCATTTGGTTATTTGAAGAGAAGTGGTTCCACACACACATGACTGGTGTTTAACACACTCGTTGTGCTTTGAGAAGAAAAGAAGAATGGCTCATGCAACTAAACTCAGATCTTCATAGAAAGTGGTGCTTATTTCAAAACACTCAGGCGTCGGTATTAGGAATAAAAGGAAGAGAAGAAGAAGATAAAGTGCATTCAGTTATTGCACTAAAGAAGAATATTGAATACAAAAGAGCATCAACTTAGTACTCTGATGAAAGAATTGTCTCATGATGAATAGGAGACGAAGAATTCAATGTAAATCTATTGAAGAGACCTTCACATCTATAAACTGAGTGTGACTTCACCAAGGGAAGTGAGCCAGGGGGAGTCAACGGGAGTGACCTAAGGGAAGCAGTGAGCTATCCCTGAACCTTTGTAAAGGAAATGAGCCTGGGACAGAGTGACTGTGCCCAAACCATTGTAATCCAGAACTAGTGAAGAATAGTGGAATTTGGTATGACCGACAAACTATCGGCGTATGCTCCTTGGACGTAGACCTTTGTGGTGAACCAAGTAAAAATTACGGTGTCATCTCTTTGCATGTGAATGTTTCATTATTGATCATATCCATCATATAGGTTTTACTAGTTCCTACCAATGTGGGAACAAGATCCTTGGTTTTAAAAGAAAAATTTGACACCCTGATTCACCCCTCCCCTCTCAGGGTGTCCCGGGGTCCTACAAGTGGTATCAGAGCCAGGTTCACGTATGTTGGATACTATAGTAATCCTATTTAGAAGCGGATTTTAGTTTCTTTCCTAATGTCAACAATGAAGAGCAGTCTTGATAATGACTCATTCATTTCTGAGAAGAAGCCTACATCCAGCAAGACCATGACAAATAGGAAAAAGAAAGAGAAGAAGCAGTTGAAGAAGTACCTGATATCCAAAGAAGATGCAATATCTGGTTCTCTATGCCCTTCCAATAATGAAGAAATATCAGGCATGGAAAATATCAAACAGGTGGCTCATGATTCTACCATAGGAATGGAAGACACTTCGATCACAAGTGATTAGGATAAATTAATAAGCTATCTGCACGATATTCCTGAATAAAGAGTTGCAGCTATTTTTAGAATATTTCAATGCATGCAGGTTGAGATCAACCGATTGGAAAGTAAAGTTGATAATTTGGAAAAGGGCTTGGAAGGAAAAATTCTCGAATACTTAAAGCTCACCAAACAGATTAAAGCCTTTGAAGAAAAAGAGGTAGTCACTAAGACTCTAAAAGAAAAGATCCATGCACTTGAAGATGGGCTGAAGAAATGCACTAAAGTGATGAGTTTTTGTTTGGAAGAAACATCCAAGAGATTCAAGGAACATGACTCTTTGTTACAAAATAAATTTAAGATGCATGAAGATGAATTTGAAATATTGAAGAAGACTTGTGAAGTGAAGATGATCATGATTGAAGATCAGAAGATCATCCTCAATATTGAAAGTCTGAAATTGGAATCCCAATTGACATATCTTGAGAAGACCCATATTGAGACTTCACAAAAGAATGAAACAAGAGATGATTGTACTCAATGTTCATTGGAGGATACTAAAGCTGAAATACCTTCAATATGTGACAAGAAGATTATGAAAACTCTTGATTATCCATATCAAGAAACAAAATCTGTTTCCATTCAATGCACACTAGAGGATGCTAAATCCAAAAGACCTCCAACATGTGATAAGAAGATCATGAATTCACTCATTGATCCATCACAAGCAACTGAGAAAGTGAAGGTACCATCCAAACCATCTTGTACTCTTGTTTCTAAATACGTTCCCACAATTAGTGCAGGCTCAAAGAAAAATTATAAACAAGTATGGATGAGGAATGGTGAGGAGAAGAAACCTAACACCATGGATAGGGTGGATGGGAAGAAAAAGGAGGAAGTTGGTTCCTCAAATAGAGTAAAAAAAATTAATAAGAAGTCCCAACAAACTCATACAAAATATAAAAAGAAGAAAAGATTTTTGGGTCAATGTTTGTGCTGCAACAGATTTGGGAATTATGCACTGGATTGTTGGTAAAATCCATTTAATGGAAAAGCACAAAGAAAGCCTGTATCAAAGGGAAGAAATACAGAGAAGAAGAAGCAACATCTGTAGGTCCAGAAGCATCTGTTTACAGAAAACAGATTTGGAATGCTTGATAACATCTGTGATGTATGCAATAGAAATGGTCACAAGGTAGGTACATGCCCATCTCAACATGCTTTCACTGTTGATAAGAAAAGAATACCTCCAATTCCGTCTAAGTATGAAGCAAGTACCTTGGGAATAAATCAGAAGAATAGTGTGAACACACATTTTCCCAAGACGATCTTAGGTAGGGAAGCTGAGAAGACCCAGGATTTTAGATCCATAAAATTGAAGGGTCACTCATCCACGAGAGAAACTAAGAGAGATGAAACTCTGATGAACCAATGTGGAAGATCGAAACCATCTGCAACAATTCCAAATGACTTGTTGGTCATATGGCCAGAAGATTTTAAAAGAATGCGGGAAATTGAAGATGAAAAGGCCAAGGATGGTGACAAAGGAAAAGGAAAAATTTCATGTGTTAATGATATTCTGTGTGAGAGATGTATGAGATCTGGTCACATCGCAAAAGGTTGTCTAAACTTAATACCAGAGCAAGAAGCAGTTCTTAAAAGGAGTAAAAATGTATCATTAATGATGGATGTTAAGAAGAACAATTCTACACACAAAGAAGAAGAGAATGTGAAGAGATCCATGCCACATCAACACATATCAGAGCATATGTTCAAATGTGCAGGCATAAAGACTGGAGTGAATAGAGGAACTTGGTTGAGAAAAGCACCTCAACCATACAACTTATGTTGATGAAGTAAGGAGGAACCACCTTATTTCCTTAATCATTTGTGTATTTTATTTGTGCTAATAATGTAGGGAATTGAAGGTGAAGCATGCTCTTAGGGGGAGAACCTGAGAAGAAGTGAATGCTCTCAACTCTTGATAGCTAATATAAAGACGTTTACATACTTGGTAGATTCTTTAATTGATATTCAATTATTAAGATGATGAAGGATCACTCTTGATGAAGATGATGAGGAGTGTTTCCCCTGAGGGGGAGAAAAATGAAGAAGCTTCCAAAATCATTGTTTCAATCAGTATCAACTCCAGCTGGTATTAAATGAAAATTACTCTGTAAATTTCTTGAAGAACATGCCATTGGAAAAGGTATGTCATTTCTCAATCTCTAAACCTTGTTTAATCAGAACAAAGATCATTCTACAAAGGGGGAGTAATTGAATTGATCAGTGACATAAGAATAATGGAAGTTCCCCAAGGCCACTTATCCTTCCAATTGCACTTGAATGTTTTTGATATGTTTGCTGATGAGAGTGCAGGAGTTTCAGGTTGATTATTCCCTATCACATTAGATTTCTTTAACCTGAAATAAAAGTGTAAAACCCTTGAAGACAATGTACATGAGTTCTCATCTCATGTGCTATCATGATCAGTGAATAATGGACAACCTTGTTGTCTAAATCAAATCCTCTTGTTTTCTACACCGAGCATTGCTTAAGTAGACTTAGAGTGAAAGGATTAATGACACATTGCTTAAGTATAGATTGATACCCTCTCAACCATGAACTTTGTATTTCTTGTCAATAAGGGGGAGAGAAAGTGAAATGAAAGTTTGAAAAGAAAAGTTGATTGAAGAGAAGGTTCTCATTTTGACATTGACGAATTCATTTCAGAAGATATGTAAGGTATTGACAAAAAAATACAAAGGGGGAGATTTTTGGGACCACTTTGTGTAAAAGTTTGTATTTGTTGTCAATAGTTGTCAATGAAGATCAAAATGAAGGAGATCAAGAAGTACTCCAATGAAATGGAGGAATGGAAATTCAGATGATTGTTGTACTGATCATAAGTTCAAAGAATGTGTGTCAAAGGTGACACAATGTTTACAATAGTGAAGAATGGAGAGGCATAATCCATCTGAGGACGATTAAAGAAGATTGGGGATTTGATGAAGACCGTGCAATTCTTCATGATTGCATGAGAACCATGAAAGAGACTTCTTGAAGAATAGGATCATATGATTTGCGGTGTCATCTCTTTGCATGTGAATGTTTCATTACTGATCATATCCATCATACAGGTTTTACCAGTTCCTACCAACGTGGGAACAAGATCCTTGGTTTTAAAAGAAAAAGTTGACACCTTGATTCACCCCTCCCCTCTCAGGGTGTCCCGAGGTCCTACAATAGAGGCATTGAAAAATCCTCTCTAGCTTTGGTTTGATATAGATCATTAATAAAAATTATTTATTTAAGTCTAGATGTTGAATTACTCCTTAGTGTGGATAGAAACTTGTAGGAAACATTATTGATTTTCTCTCACAAATCCTTGGTATCCTGAAAATAGTCAGTTGATACCCCATTATTGAAAAAAAAATAAACAAACATGAAATAAATGGGTGTTGCTAATTATCCTCCAATATATATTCTACTGGTGGAAAAAATACCACTTTAACTAAGACCTGATACAAATGGTTGAATATTCAATGTTACTTGGAGCCAATGGATCATTAAAGTATAGCTTAATAGCTCTTCAATTTCACATCAGGATCTTCATCACATGATCTTACTTTTCCAAAGCATGAATCTTATAGATATATATTTGAAAAATAGAGTTTTTTTGTAACACCACTTATTGAATATGATATCAGATGTGAATTTCAAGAGTTCATATTCTTCTTTTCACATGTATCTCTATTCAACTTATTCTCACATGCCTTTTAAGCACAAAGAAACCCCATGGATTATATCTCCCCCTTATTCTTTCAAAACTTCAAATAGATATGATACATTTTTACACATAGGGAGATGGTTACCTCTGGAATACTCAATAATAGGATTGCGGTTGATCCTAATGGAGAAACTATTTAATATTTTCTTACAAGACACTGTACTATTTTTCTTCTTATTCCAACTACCTCACCAACTTCAAACGATCTGGACATATAACAAGACATTAATCACCCACATGTTCAGTCTTCTTCTAATATTTAGGTTCTGTAGGCTTGTCCATTTTCACAATTTAAGTTTTAAACCCATTAATACAAATTTATTTCTTACCACTCCACTTATACACAATTTTTCATGATTCTTTCTTTGAGTAAGAATATTTCCAATAATATTATACTATCACTTCTTCCTCCATTAGAGGTAACTTTCTATTTCCTTAAAATTTCACCTTATGTCATGACACATGAATTTATCGAGGCATTATTTAATCATTTTTATTTTAGTTTTTATCTGATTCATCTCACCCTTTCTTATTGGGGGCGTGTCTTTCAGTGAACGTACATTCTTATTACTCACAAATGGATTACATACTATATTGTTTTATAGGTTTATTCACATTATTTCCAAGAGATCTATTGTTAGTGTAATAGAGGTGGTTCTTGTTATAACTTTCGTTGATCTCATTGTGTTTCCTCTAAGGTTATAAAACTATTTTTCAACTTATCATGTTGTCTTCCTATATAAGATTTTTCGTTATACACCATTTGAGTTAGAGATCTCCTTTTAGATTCCTTTTCCATACCTACTTTCTTCCAGCTGTAATATCTTTCCAAATTCCCATAATTATCACATATAAAACATGTCCCATTAAAAACATACATCACATAATAATTTCTCAGTTGAGATATTGATATAGCTAGAGTTCTTCTTTTGACATCGAGCCCTCGGGGCTTCTTGACACATACTCATGGAATGTCCCAGTCTTCCACAATAGTATAATTTCATGGCTACTTTCTTATGAGAGACTCTTATTTCAGATTTATCAATAATATTCTTCTTTTGTTATCATATTTAGAAATATTTTTTTCTTCAAAACAAGAAATATATTCCAAATACTCAAAACAAAAACTTGAAATATGACCACACATCCCATAAAAATAGAATATGTTGTCATTACTTCCTATAAAATCATTTTTAGGTATGTTTCCAGCACCTACAATATTTATACTATTTCTAAAACTCTTCACAGATCTCTTACTCTCATACCTGAGAGAGGGTTTATCATATCCAATACCAAATTTTCCCAAACTACATGTACTCTGGGATGAGGCAATCATTTTATATTTTTTTATCTAAATTACCAAATTTTTCTTTATTTCATTATTACCTTCCAAAGTATAATCAAATAATAAATGCAAATCATCCTTCAATTTGGGTATGCCTTTGGCATTATATTTATCCACTTCTTTCTTTACTGATTCTATCTCTTCTCCCAATTGTTGAATCTTCTCATCCCTAGATTCAAGTTGCACAGCAAATTCTCTCACAAGAGTCTTCCCAATATGCATCTCATCTTCCAATGCTTGGGAGAGATTATCCACCATTTCACTTTTCTCCTTTATTTTTGAATTCATCTAAGTAGAGGAATATTTAAAGCATGCATTCTTCACTCATTCCTGTAGCATCATTGAATGAGTAAATATTTTAATTGTCTTATTCATTCAAATCTTTATTCAGTATATTATTGGTTTCCTTCAACTAAATCACACTCTTTTCATAGACACTTTCACATCAAGTAATACCACTATACTTCTGATTCTTATTTGAAGTTATGCCATTTACTATAACACATCGAGATAAGAAAAATCTGAAACTTCAATTTCAATAGATGAATAAAATAGTCAATTAAAAAATACAATAAAAGAAACCCATTCTTTGATACCAATTCTTATCCCCAAAAGGGTCTTATATACCCTAAGAGTGGGGGTGGATTAGGGTATGGATATTTTTTGGAAATTATTCCCTCCCCACTAAATATTGACCTATTTATTGTGAGGGTCACTTAATTTTCTCTTTAGTATCTATTTTGATCATATAATATCTAAATTTTTCTAATGATTATGTATATAAAGTAAAGTAAGAAAGTAAGAACAAGGAAACAAAATTTTTCACTAGGTTCACCCTCACTGGGGTACATCTAAGGAGAATACAATGATAATGTACCAATGTACCAAATCCACTAAATCTAACTTCCAATATAAGGTTTTTAGAGGAATCACTATCCCTCCTGGTTTACAACCATTTACAATTGGTATGCAGGACAAAGAACAATATCTTATATTGTTGAGAGTTAAACAAAATTCATGATAGGTGACTTTGAACATCACATTATCATTCATATATTTTTTGTGAACATCCCCTTGAGCATCACCTTTCCATGAGATATCATGGAAACTACTTATCACTTTGGAAGGTTCTTCAAGAGATTCCAAGCCTTACTCTTTCTAGAATTAATCTATAAATCTCCTCACTTGCTCGCATGAAACACAACCTTCTTCATTTCACTATCTTAGATGTAGTAGTGAATAAACTCCCTTTTCAAGTATTGTTGAATGGTGAAGATCCTTTGTATTCTTATTCTTATTCTTATTCTTCTTATTCTTCTTATTCTTCTTCTGAATTCAGATATAACAATGATATTGATCAAAGGATAACCCTAGTGTGCATCTTCTTATGAAATACCCTAGAATATTACCCCAGCATGATACCCTAGCCTGTTACACCTATGAGAGATCCTAGTGCATAACCCTTTCATGAGATCCTATCATGTAACCCTTTAATGAGACCCAAACTCATAACCTTTGCATGAGATCCTGGTGTGTAACCCTTATAAAAGATCCCGGAGCATGACTCCTTCATGAGACCCTCTTTAGATCACATTAATCACATTCCTCCACTATAAGATTCTATTCTAATGTTGTGGATCACATGAATCTATTCTGATTATGTGAATCAAAAGAATCTTTTCTATTCACTTGGATCATGTGAATTTGTTCTATTCATTCAGATTATGCGACTCTGGCGTGAAACCTTATTTAGGTTATGAGGATCGTGTGATATTAATGGGTTTTCCTATGCATGAAAACACCCAATAAATACTTATATTTACATTATACCATTGTGATACCTCTTCTTAATACTTTGTTCTAATTATATGGATCACATTATTCTAGTGAGAGACTTCATTTTGCTCATGAAAAACACTTACATGATGTCAATCACATATACTTTTTTTCATCATGAGAAACCCCTTATCTAGAATTTTCTTCAGATAAATATTTTAAGAAAAACCTATTTAACTCTTAAAGAAATGTCAGTGAGTATTTATAGGCAAAATTACACCACCTTAACTCCACAAATCATAGATATCCATCCATTACACCACTTTAGAAATCATCATTACACACATTAAATGATTGTTTCACATGATCAATTGCTGTATGTCGTAAGTGCTTTGCATGATCCACTAAATTGTTTTGAGTGTGTTGTGTGATCCCATCCCTTGATCAGTTTAAAATCATGTGTGATTCACCTGAAAATGTCATGAGATCAAATGAAAATCATGCGATGTTAGTGACA
Organism: Viscum album; assembly: GCA_963277665.1. Taxonomy (NCBI): domain Eukaryota; kingdom Viridiplantae; phylum Streptophyta; class Magnoliopsida; order Santalales; family Viscaceae; genus Viscum; species Viscum album. Next base: position 569,170,292 of record OY728119.1, read on the forward strand.
TTGTCTTCAAGAATTTCTTGAGATCCCATCATGAGATTGAAATACAATCATGTGGTTTCATGATTTTGAACAACCTCATGATACCCACATCATTTATAGATTCTTTGTCTTCATGTGATCCACATGATCTCTTCATAATATCCTCTAAAAATCACGTGGTGTCTTCAAGTGCTTCACATGATCTCTCTGTGAGATCCTATAGCAGTCATGCGACGCCTTCATGTTCTTCGTATAATCTGTTGATAATCATAAAGTGACTTCAAGTGCACCACATGATCTCATCATGAGATCCTCTTATACTCAAAAAGATTTCATGATGTGATCATGTGATCTCCTTCAAATATGGAAATCACGAGAAGGACATGTCCAACTTGTCTAGAAAAACTTTGCTTGATCTATTAGTAATTACATGATCTAGGTTATCACTTTTCATGATCTCTTCGCATGATCAGTTCTAACATTTTCACTATGCATGATTAGTCCTAACATTTTCTCTCTATGTAATCAGTTCTGACATTCACACTCCACATGATCTGTTTTGACATTCATGTTATGTGTGATTAGTTCTGACATTCACACTCACTCTTCACACATACTTTAACAACCAAATTTTATCATGAATGTCAAACCTTGTAAAAAAACACAATTAACATAAATGAACCATAAAGATGGATTTTTTACAACACATACATATTGGAATTGAATTCTCATTTGACATATATTCATGATATTTTCCACATCTCATAGTGGAAAAAGTATAACCTAGACCCTTATCATGTACTGATATGGGAAGAATTTGAGTTGGAACCTAATTTTTTAGAGACTAAGAAAGAAATTTAGATTATTAATTCCCAGGTGAAAGTGATTTTAGGGAAATATATTCCATTAGTTTAGGTCCCATGGAAGAACTGTAATCATGAGCATGAGATGTGGGAGTAAATGTTTTGGGTATAGGAACAATAAATTCAATATTTCTCTGATCAGACAATGAATTGAATTCTTGAGTGTGAAAAGTTTCATTATGGTGAGAATTGTCAGACCCATAGTGTTTTTAGGAAATTTTCATTATTTTTTGTATTTATTTTATTCTAAAGTTTTCATGGGTGTTTTTTACTTAAAAAATTGAAGTTTTGGGGATAGATAGTGTAGTGAATAGTTGGTGCATGGTTAGTAGAAACCATGTGCTAGACCCCAGAAAACTATACATCCTAGAAAGATCCACTGGAGTGACTACATGGTTAGGTGCACAATTTTTGAAATCATGCAACCCAAACTGTGCGGCAACCACCTGTTGGGTCAGAGGCACCCACATTGTTGGTGCACGATCTAATATACTATGTGGTCAAACTATACAACCTTCCTTCTAAAAATACCCTTCCATAATTTTAACCTTTTTTTACCCATTATAATTATATATCCTTTGGTTCACCTCCCCTCTTCTACACCTTCCTATTGAATTCATTTATTGGGTGGTTTGCGATTGGTTCCTCCATGAATCTTCAAGTAAGAATCTCATATATATTTTTATCTTTAGTTTCTCCTCCCTTCTATCTTGGGTTTTATTCCCTCCTGTGGTTTTGGTGACCTATATTGGGTTGAATAAAAAGTATTTAGCTTGGTTTTTGATGTCGGTGTTGTGTTATTGGTTCCATAGGAACTCATCTTTCTTTTTCTTGGGGTTTTCAACCAATTGGTGGTGGTTTCAAGAAGAAAGGTAAGTTATTTTGTGTCATGATTTTACTTGATGATTTAAATGTGACTGTCTCTATTTATAATTTGTTTCTAAATTGTGTGTGTGTGTGATTTCAAAGGTATTAATGTGTGTAGAGTTTTTTAAATGATTTACCTCCTATATAAATGTTTGGAAATGTCATGCTTGGTATGCGATGACTTGGTCTATGGAAAAAGGGGATTTACAAGGTTTCATAAATAGAGTGAAGCATATAGGAATATTGGGTACCTAGGTGGGAAGAATAGGACAATTATTCTCAACATTAACTACCCTACCTAGAAGGATTATATTCCAACACTAACTAAACTATGATTTGGATTGGTTGGCTCGAGTAGGAGAACAGAACTTCACTCCCATGGTCGATCACCTAGAGTACACAGATCTTAGGTCCCCACTAACCCTAGCTACATAGGGATTTACCATTGTTATTATGTGGTGTTTTTACCCATTTCTATTATACTGTTATCTATTATCTTTTTTTTTAAAATTAAAGCATGTTTTAAAAAATAAACCGATTTATTTCTTTAGAAACTATAATTTTAATTTGTATTATAATGGTTATGAATGGAAAAAATAGTGGGATCCTATTGGGAAAGTGAGATCACACCCTACATACACCCCATGAGTGTATGCATACCTCCTATTTTCTGACTTAGGTAAAGGTAAGGATTTCCTTGGAGGAGGATTCAAGTACTCTTGTTAGTGGTATTATCTTATGGAAGGTGTTGATGGTGGTGACATGGTGGGTGTCGACCCTCATTTCATTTGGAGTCTCATGTTTATTTTGTTAATTCCCTCTCTATTTTGGTCATTTTAGTTTTTATTATAAATGTAAATATATCTTGAAACGTGTGTATGCCTCTTTTTTATAGCCTTGTTATGGGTGATGGTTGTGATGATTTATGTAAATGTTAGAATGTTAATGGATGTGGATGTTGATTTTTGTTCTTATGGGAATACCATTCCCAAAGGAATTATTCAATACTTGAGCACTGGTTGTCAGCCTATGGATATTGGGAACACCCTTCAAGCCTTTACACAGGCTAAGTCATGTGTTGAGTTGGATGGAATCCCAGACTGGTTCGTGAAAAATATTATATTAACTAAACTTGTGAATAATTTTTTATTTTTATATTCACATAAATAAATAAATATATATATTAAATATTTATTTATTACCTTGAGACTAATATACAAGAGATAAATAAATATTATATTCACTAATTTATGAATAAAAATTTATTTCATCTCACATATATTCTAAAGTTGAATAAATTGTGTTTGAATTTATATGATCAACTCAATCTAAATAATAATTATTCTATAAACTAAGAATACTATTTATTCTAAATATTAAATTCAATTTTTTTAAAGATTTTGGATACACTTAGTGTGATACCCTTTAGGCATCTTTCACACTGGTATTAGGAAAGCTTTCCTAAAGTCCAAGATTGGAATATAATAACACGTAAATGTACCCATAGAGAAATAAGACAACGTTGTAATGATAACAACTTTATATGAACACTTACTATGTAATATAACACTTTTTTCTCAATATATCATTAAGTAGGTTACATACTTGTGTCATCAACCAATAATCTTGATTTATATTTTTTTGACTACCTAAAATGAACTCATCGATGAACTACCATAACCATGGATTTAATCAGATAATTTTATTTCAATCAAAGGGATAGATATACCATCTTCCATTAAATGAAAGGGAAATACCATTTATTGACTTATTTAATTAATTTCATATCACTTATGATACACCCAATGTATCCCGCCTTTCCCTAAGCATATGTAATCAAACTTTTCATCAATATATTAAAGTATTGATTCATGATATACATTAATAATAATCTCAAGTATAATGAACAATACATACATCTATAGATAGGAATATCCAATGACACCTATAACATGTGAAATTCCTATTAACGGGACAATCCTCACAACCTTCTCTCTTGTAGATTTTAAAGTGTGAAACTTCATGAGTAAAAGTATCATCCACTTACGAGCATCCAATAATCGATAGTTAAAACATCACATGTGTCCCTTCAGATAGATGTTATCTAGACCATAGTACACATATATAATAATAATGTCATATATTCTCAAGGTTATCATTATAGTAGGGAAATACTATAACATTTCAATGTAATAAGTACTTTAAGGACATTATCATATTAATGTTACTCAGAAGAACATTGATCATGTGATAAGATATTTATTAATATTCAAGTCTTCGAATATTCTAGTAATTGAAAGTATAAATTTAGTTTGTTCTAGGGAACCAACTCCAATAGACTCCCACTTTTACTAGATCCAACTGCTAACCAACTTGTTATATTTTACATGATAAATATGATTCTTCTGAGGTATAACTATAATTGTTGATCCTATAAAGTTCTCTTTTAATTATTTTTATTATTGAAACTTTAGTCCTTTTATAAAACCCATAAATATTTGACATCACCAAGTATTTAGCTTTTTTTATCTGTTATGAAATTTACATCTTGGATAATTCCATCATCTAATGTTTATCATAATATGATAACACTTAACTATCTTGGTACAAATCTAAAATATAGAACAAAATAATTTATAAACCACTTCTTAAGCTATATCAAATTCCTTAACATACATGGTATTTGTAGAAATGGAAAACACTGATTGTAATAAGCTTTTATTGATTATTACTTTATCCTTACTATGAAATTATATCAAATTGATCTAAAAGGATACTAGTTTTGTATCCCCTTGAAAACTAGTATTCTCATTTCTTGAATAACTAGATGCTTATCCATTATACTTTCTCAAGTGTCATTAGATAGTTTTGATTATAATCCTATGTATTTATCTTGGTTATGTTTGATATTTTCTTACTATGATTTATGAATATGAAATATCAAACCTCAATACATATCATGGAATATGTGATAAATTCTAAGCACTTAAGCGTATATAATTCTATTCATCATAAGAATCTCCTACCATGTTTTCACACATCAACCTATAGAGATTTAATTCCATGTGATATTAGAAAAAAATTTATTATTGAATTATTCTATATTTTATTTTTAATACCTTGTAAAAGTATGTACTATGAATTGATCTAAGGAACCCCAAATATATATTTCATAAGTTATTTTTCCCTATAATTTGTCTGACTACTTTAACTTATTCTTAGAGAAATATACTTCCTTTATTATTAACATTCTATAAGACTAAACATATTTTTTCCATATGTTATTAATACCTTTTCCTTGGAAAAAATAGTTCTCTCACTAACCTCATGTAGACACTTGAGACATAATTTTTATTAATAAAACTAAACTCACTCATGTATTCATAAAAAAAATTCTATGATCATCAAGCTTTATTTAATCCATAAATGGATATTTGAAACTTTTATACCTTATTTGATTTCTTTAGTGTCACCAACCCTTTTGTTTATGTCATATAGACATTTTCTATAGTATTTCCTTAAAGGAATGTGTTATTAATATTAAATAGACTAATATATTGATAATATAATAATGATATGACATGTAGTATTTCAATAGATTTAGAATGATAATTTGTGAAAAGTTTCATTATAGACTATGAATAGATGACACTTGAAACCTTTAATAATCAATCAAGCCTTATTGGTACCAACTTGTACTATAAATGTCTATTTTGTTATTTAATACGCACCAATGTATTTATATCAACTGAGATACTACCAAAATAAAGAACTTGATTATAGCACAAATAATCCATCTATGAATCCATATGAACTTTCCAATCATATAATATTTATATTTATTTCTTACTTATAGGATTCATTATTCTTATTGAATAATATCTCACTTTTCTTAGTGAATATAAAACCATCTATTTGGTTTTAACTTTACAACATAATATTTTTATATGGAACAACTCCGCCCAGTAAGTCTTGTGGAGTATTGTGTTCTTATGCCAACTCATGTACATCTAGATCTTTAATCTCAATAAATTCAAGTCTGACCCAAATTCCACAAAACAAAAGTGTTTCCATCTTATAGAAATATAATAATTCTTGAATAATACTTTTCTATATTAGGAATAGTAATATTATAAGTATCTTAAGGATAATTAATTGAGTTACACTTAGTGTTTTACTTGATGTATGTTATAGATAAATGTAGATTTAGCAAACAATTATCATCAAACACATGAAGCTGAGAAATAATGTATTACCATTATATTATATCTTATAATATATCCATTAGTTAATGTAGTTTTCATTTTGTTAACTATTACACTACTATTTATAAAACATGTCTTGAAATGAATTTTTGGAAGACTTTCATTACATATAAGACCCCTCATAAACCCTCCTTATACTATCATCACTTCATTGATGTGTATAAGGTAATGTGAGTTCAATAATGTATCTACTATACATTTAATTATAAATGAATACTTGGTTGATATATTCTTCAAAAATACCTTATAAAGGATCCTATATCTTTTACCAACTGTATTTATTACTTCTATTTTACATTCCTAAAATATATTAAAGGAATCTTATGAAGTATATGAATTTAACTCTAGATTACCCTCAAAACAATTCAAATGATATTTCTAAACTAATTATATAAGTGATTTTATTTATAATTGATTCTTCATCTAAAACATAAGAAAATGTGTTAAATAATGAAGAGTTATATCCAAAGAGTTTAAACATCATTTTAGGTGTATACTTGATAATCAAGTTTATTTTTACTTGATAAAGAATTATTTTTACACAACTAGTTATTAATCAAGTCTTATATTTTATAGTCACCATTAATTATAAATATTGTATACCTATGATTCAAGTATTATCAAACTATTAATTATGTATAAAATACTATAAAAAATTTTATTTAAAAAATTAAATAATGTTTCATTGTGTTTAGAATTGGAAACTTAGATAAATATTTTGCTAAAACTCAATAAAAAATAATAGTTTGACTAGAATAAATCTACTTGGAAATATGAAGTCATTTTATTTTCTTTGATGACTTAGGAGTCACCATTTCTCAAATACTTAAAGAGTTCACCTTACTTCTTGTAATATTTCTGAACTTAATTAGTTCTTGTATTTAGATATAAATACATGAATTGAATATTGTATTTAATACAATAGAATTGAAACATAAATATTTCATGCAATGATGAATATACCTGAAGTAGAATAATTTTCTCACTTCTTTAATTCATCACAGTTCCTCTTTCAATGTCCTTTCTTTCCACATCAGAAGAAGATAGCCTATTATTCACCACCCTTCCTATAGATCATTTGTATATTTAAAGGATTGAAAAGTATCCATATACTTTGAACTGATCATGGGGTTTTAAATATTGTATTTCACTTTTTTCACTATAATGGGTGATAAACCATGTTCTCACCAATCCTTATCCTCCCAGAGAATCATAATCAAATGATTACTAAGTGGATACTCCATAATATCAATCATATGATTATTGATGAATATGGAGAATATTTTTATAAATAATATGATATGATATTAGTAGATAATTTCATATCCATATGTAATCCCAACATCGCTAACTAATCAATGAATTTAAACATCTTGAATGAAAGATCACTATCTAGGTACCTATATTGTAGTTTACACTAGTATAGTGTAGTGATAATCGAATTTATTTTATCCACTATTTCTAATTTTCAAGTCCTATAATATGTGTTATAATAGTGTATGAATGCATTTCATTATATATCTTCTTAATATCTCCATACATAGATGATAACATGATACAATGAACATTAGAAGCATCCTACATGCATTTCCTATAAACATCCTGTAGCACCCCCAGTTTCAGTTAATTGAAACCTTATTTATAAATTTTAAGTATATAAATTGATTGGGTTAAGTTTTGGGAGGTTAAGAGGAGATTTGGAATGTTTTATAGGGTTTTGTAGAGGTACATAGTTTGATCATGGTTAGTAGAAACTATAAAACACCTTCAAGAAACTGTGTAGGGACAAAAGGGTTCACTGGGCAGGCACATGGTTGGTGCATGGTTTGGCCTAACCATGTGGATTAACAGGATAATCCATGAAATACTAGATAGTGGGGTATAGAACAATTGGTGCACGGTTTTTCTAACCATGCAGTCCACCATTCGAGGTGTGTCATGGGACAGTAGCTCATGCACAATTAGTGCACGGTTTTCCTAACCGTGCGCCCTAACTGCGCACTATTAAAAATTAGATCTGAAAATTTGGATCTAAATCAGTTTAGACTATTAATTACTCATTTCCCCTAATAGAGTCATAAAATTATCTCATATTCCTTCTAATACTTAAGAGACAATTACTTTCGATCTCGAAGTGATTTTTAGGAGAATCAAAGTGCATTGGAGGCCCAAATTCATTGGTAAGCGCCCATTCTTGGTTTTTTCCATAGTTTTATTCGTTTTACCTCACTTGGAATCATAGATATTATTTTTTGGTGGTATATCTATGCTTTGAGATTTCAATAATAATGAGATATGATTGTTTTTATGAAATTTAATGAGATCTAAAGTCATTTTTAGGAGTTTTAAGCTTAGTTTTTGAAATGGTTGCGTCGTTCTTCATTTTTGCATAAGTTTGAGAGGTAGGTGGATTCTATCTTGACTCATATTGATTATAACTTTAAGGATTGATTTCAAATTTATTGAATTACTTTAATTGTTTTTTTAAATTGATGTGTGATTCTTGGCAAAAAACCACTTTAGTGATGGTTTTGTGAAATTGTGAAAATTGGTTAATTTTTGGGAAGTTCTTTTGGTTCATGATTTTAAAATAATTATTTTAAAATTATGATTTGGTTTTGATTCATGAAAAAATGTTTATATTAATGTTTTCAATAAAATAAACATTTTACTAAAATGGGTTGGCATGGTTGGTTTGACATATTATTTGACATACATGGTTGTTGTGTGTTCATATACATTTGGGACATATAAGGGTGTGAAGTTTCCACCATAAAAATTGGATGGATAAGGGAATGAAGTTTCCCCCATAAAAATTGTTCACCAAGTGATAGATTAGTGAAAGGATGACTCATTTCTCATGAGTGTAGGTAGGTACATGGTTGAAATTCTTGTGTGGATGTGTGTATTTGTGGAAATAGAATGGGTATTCCAAATCAAAATGTTAAATATTTTAAAGACTTGTTTGGTTGATTTTCTTGGGAAACTGTTTGGTTTGGAAAACTATTGGGTTTTGAATTTTTTTAGCTTTGATATAAATTACTTTAAATTGTTTTAAACTATTTTATATAATATTATAACATGTTCTATCCAAGTGGTGTAATTAGGTAAGTCATTGGGAAAATCCTACTGAGTTTTATGCTCACCCCCTGCTTGAGAACTTTGGTGTGTTTGCAGATATTATGTATCAAGACACAGGTAAAGGAAAGGTATCATAGTTATTTAGTGATGAATTATGATTCCATGGAAATGGATTGTTGAGTTAGATCTTGGAGAAGGTTTGGAGTCATTGAGTTGGGGTCTTGGTTGTATTTGAGTTTTTTTAGTCTTGGTTTCCACATTGTACTCTAATATAGTTTGGTTTGGTTGTTGGTTTGATTATACTTTGAGTTGTGTTTCCTTGTACTCATGAATCATATAGTGGGTTTTTTGGTTATTTTATTGGTTGGTTGTTTTATCTTTAAATGGAAAACTATCCCCCAATTATTTATGAATCACTTGGAATTTATTTCCAGCCTTTTGTGTCTTGGGCATGTCACATAAGGCATAATATCAAACTCATCACTTCTCAAGACAATGAGGAGGTGCATGATGTTAAAAATTATATCAGTTTTTTCAGTCCTCGAGTTAGAAAATCATTCTTATTTAGTCCTTGATTTGGGTTGGTAGAAAGGAGTAGGATTTTTAGGACATGAAATGCATAGCAAAAAAATGTATACCTAACCCATTTATGCTAAACTTCATGTTACCAGGGAGTTGGGTACATAAGTGTTTTAAGAAACTTCTAGGAGATGTAACCTCTTCATCACAGGTTTATTTAATGAGAAAAGAATGAAATGCATTGATAAAAATGAATTCCTACTAGTAATTCATAATTTATTTTGATTACTGATTTATGATTTAGAGAATAAGTGTTGATTTTTAAAAATAATTAATAATGGTTTGATTTTCAAAAAGAATGGTGGAACTTTCAAAAATAGTTTGAAAGTTTTAAGTGTTGAATTTTTAAAATCCTTCTTGTGATATGTGTGATGTGGTAAATTTAAAATTTCTAAAATTTCAGTTGCCAGAGAGTGAGAATAAATGGTAGTTTTTTTGTTATTGTGAATGGTACCAGGAAGTATCCATAGGAACCAACCAGAAGAGGCTACTAAGAATGTGGCTGCACCTGAGCCACAAGTGAACCGGTAGTTGGTTTAGAGTATTTTCTAGGCTATTAAGACCATATATAGAGAGAATATAAAGGATGAATCAAAGAAATTGGATCATTCGGTTCAATTCTAAAAGCATGATACACCCATATTTCGGGGTGATTTTGAATTGAATAAAATAAGTGAGGATAAATATGATGAATCAAATCTTTGATTTCATTGGAACACTATCTAAGATAAAGGTAAAGTTGGCAACGTGCATGCTGGAAGATCTTGCACATCAATGGTGGAATTTAGCAGTTCAGGCTAAATCAGACCAAGGCATGACATGAGAAGATTTTGAAGAATTTTTTAATAAAAAATTACATCCTCATACTTTCTGGATTGTAAGAAAAACAGAATTTTTTAGTTTGAAGTAAGAGAACCTCATAGTGACAGAGTATGTAGTGAAATTTATTAATTTAGTATGATTTTCACCCAGAGTTTCTACAACCGCATCCTTGAAGGCATGATTTTTTTTTGAATCAGGGTTAAGTACATATATTTTCTTAAATATTTTTGTGCTTTTTATATCTGATTATTCAGAGATGGTCAGTAGAGAAATGGTGGAAGAAAGGGATATCTTAGGAAGTACAGTTGGAGGAATCATGTTGATACCTATGGGAACTGGTGTAAACTCTAATATTTAGAATAAGAGAAAGAGGGACACCTATTTATAAGGTGGTGGTATGACTCAAAATAATATGATGGGATAAGTGAATCTTCCTTCTAAACCAATGGTTAAACCCACTTTTTTCATTGTGGTTATTTAAATCACATGAAGTGATATAGTACGATACCACCTAGAACATGTCACAATTGAAACTAGATGGAACATCTTCAATGATATTATCACAGTGCTCTATGGTTGGGTGCTAGGGAATCACCTCATGCTTCTAAGGCATTGTATGATTTAATATGATGAGTGAGATATAATAATTCTTGTCAGCAAAATTGAGAAATCCATACCGATTCTTGGAATAACATGACACCTCAACCAGTGTAATCTCAATAGGGTAAAAAAGAGAAAAGTATAGTGAGTAAGAAATTATATGGAGATGAACAAGTGATCATGGATGATCAATCAAGATCTTCTATGGTGAAAAGTATGTTTCTTTTTAATTCTACCCTTATAAAATATTTTTTTATACAAGTGTATCCCATTTGTTTATTTCTTCTCATGTTGTTTATCTTTAGGGTTTTCATGTTGACATGAGCCCCTCTATTTTGAAACTTCAAACTCCTATTAACCAAAGAGAACATCAAGCCTTTATGTTAAAATAATGTTCTATAACTATTAATGGGGAAGAATTGATTTGGTATTTTTTTGTTCTTGAGATAGATTTCTATGACATAATATTAGGTATGGATTGGTTAAAAATGTTTAAGGATAAAATTGACTGTTATACTTGAAGGGTTTGTTTTACAACTGATTATGGCATTAAACATATCTTTATAGGATATATAAAGGTAAAGGAAAGTGGAATAGTATTTTTTCCACCAGTAGTAGGAACTATCTTATACAATTTGGAAGCCTTGACCTTGGAATCTATGGATGATATTGAGAATATAGATTTTCCAACAATTTTTGATCACTTTGCTGATGTTTTTCCCAATAATTTCTTAAGGTTTCCACCCATAAGAGAAGTGGAATTTATGATTGATCAATTTACAGTGACCGGTCTTATATAGCTTTTATATTATCGTATGGTATCAATAGAATTAAGGGAATTGAAATTCCAGTTGGAAGAGTTGAAAATCAAAGGGTTCATTCATCATAGTATGTCTCTATTTGTAGCACCAATCCTGTTTGTAAAAAAGGTGGATTCAACTATTTTCCGTTTTGTGGATTATCATAAGCTTAATCAAGTTATGGTAAGTAATCGGTATCCTATTATATACATTGATGACCCATTTGATCAATTGAGGGAATCCAAATGGTTCTATAAAATTGACTTGCATTCAAGATATCACTAACTGTGGGTTCAGAATGAGGATATTACGAAGAAAAATTTCAAGAGTATATATAGACATTATGAGTATATGGTTAGTCCTTTAAATATTAATAATGCACCATATTTATTTACAGAATTAATGAATCACATATTTCAAAGGTATCTGGATTCATTTGTGGTGGTGTTTTTGGATGACGTACTGGTGTATTCTAGGACAAAGGTTGATCATGGGCAACACTTGGAGATAGTGTTGGGTATCTTGCAGGATCATCATCTATATTACAAAATTTAAAAGTGTTATTTTTGGATACAATAGGTGAATTTCCATATCATTTTTATCTCTAAAAAAGGTTTTTATATGGATCCAAAAAATATAGAGGCTATGATCTCTTTGAAACTTCCAAATAATGTATTTTATATATATATTTTACTTAGTCTGGATGGTTATTACTGATGTTTTGTTCATGAATTTTCACAACTAGATTCACCTATGATATATTTGAAGAGAAAAATGTTCCATTAAAATGGAACAATGAATGTCATAAGTATTTCTAATAGCTTAAATTTCTCCCTATATTATCATTAATCTTGATATTTTTAGAATAAAGATAAAGGTATATAGTGTATTATGATGCTTTAAGATCTAGCTTGGGGTTTTTTCTCATATAGGGAGATCATGTTATTGCTTATGGCTCATGGTAGTTTTGGTTTCATGAGAAGAACTACCTAACACATGATTTGGAATTATATTCTAGTCCATGATTTGAAGAATTAGAGTCATTACATTTTTAGTGATAAATTTATGGTGTTCACGGACCATAAGAGATTGAAACACATTTTATCACAAAGAGATTTGAATCTAAGATAATGAATATGGATGGTGTATCTTAAAATGTTTGTATTTGACTTGATGTATACACCGGGTAAATAAAATTAAATGGTGGATGAATTAAGAAGAAATTCATATGTTCAGTTGGAAAAAGAGTATTCAAATCAATGGAAACTGATATCGGTGATAGACAACATGCACTTGGATTGTGAAGACCGAGGCAATGTTGTAGCTTTCTTTCCAGTTTCTTTTGTTCCTGATTTGGTTGATAATGTTAAAAAGGAACAAACAAATAATTCTAAATGTGTTTTTATAAGGTCAAAAATCAATGTATAGAAGACTATTGAGGGATAAAATCTTGACAGAAGATCCATTTTTCAATTTTGAGATTACATGGTTGTACCTATAGCTTTTCAGTAACAAATTCTTAAGTCTTACCACTATTATATATGGGTTTTTCATTCTGGAATTCAAAATATGTATAAATAACTGAAAGCACAATTTTGGTAGGATGACATGAAAATAAAATTGGATGAGTTTGTTTTGAGATACCTCACCTATCAACATGTTAAGGAAAAACACCATTAGAAAATGGGTATGTTTCATTCTTTACAAATTATTATGTGGAAAAGGGGGAAGATAGCTATGGATTTTGTGATAGGTGTACCATTTATGGTTCAAAAACATGATTCTATATGGGTGATAATGGATTGTATAAAAATTCATCCAATTTCATTCCTATTCGTGAATCCAATATGGTAGAAGACTTATCAAAAATCTATATATGAGAAGTGGTAAAAAGGCATGGAATGCCAGTTTCGATAGTATCAGACCAAGATCCAAGGTTTATGTCTCATTTATAGAAATACTTATAGAAATACCTTGGGAATTATTTAACAATGAGCATGACTATCATCCCCAAATGGATGGAAAATATGAAAGGATGAAACAAACATTGGAATATATACTTAGGGATTGTGTAATGGATTTTTGTGGATCATGGGAAGAGAACATACCATTAGTGGAGTTATCGTATAATGAATGTTATTAGGACTTGATACATATGGATCCTTTTAAAGCATTGTATTGGAATCCTTGTCATTATCCACCTTGTTGGGTGGAAACAGGTGAGACTTTACTGGTTGGACCGAGCCTTGTGCAAGATATAAAAAAGAAGAGTCAGTTGATTAGAAAAAGGATAAAGATGACTTAGAGTCATCAAAATCATATGTGGACCATTTTTTATAACCATTTTCATTCAAGGTGGGTGATCAGGTGTTCTTGAGAATCTCTCAAAGGATTGGGCATCATTGGTTTGGGAAGTAGGAAAAATTATATCCTCGATACATAAGCCCTTTTGTGATACTTTAACGAGTTAGTGAGGTGGAATATCAGTTGGATTTTACAATAAGGTTCATTTTATTGAATAATCCATTTCATTTATCTCAATTAAAAAAGTATCAACCTGATCCTGGCCATGTGGTTCAATGGGATCACATTGATCTAGAGTTGGATGCTATGCTGGTTCATGTGCTGGTATAGATTGTAGATAGGCAAGAGAAATTATTTATTGGGAAAAGCATATATCTAGTGCGAGTTTTATGGAAACATATTTAGATTTATGAAGAAACATGGGAGTGTGAGTATAGTAGCCTGAGCCTTTTACAAAAAACATTTCATGATTTTAAGCATAATTAATCATCAGAGTACAAGCCAAGGATCGTTAAGTCTAGTGTCTTGGAAGACTAGGTACATATAACATAAAACCTGGGGCTAAAAAAAACTTCTTTATTTAATCTCCATAAAGAGATTCTAACTTCCTTTGATCTCTTACATCTATATATGGAACCCTGGGGAACACATGAACAAAGGGATGAGCTAAAAATCCCAGTAAGGGAATGAACATAAGGATACATCTCAAGAACATGAGTTAGGAGGCATGAAATAATGATATCCAAAGCATGAAACTTATAAAATCATTTAATATAAGCATGGGATCATATAAACATGGAATCATATAAATGTGTAAGAATCATAAAACATTTCTTTATTACAGGTCAAGGCTAACCACCAATCCTGTTTCCCATTTCAGTACGGGTCAAGGCTAACTGCCAATCCCGTTTGACATCGCATCTCATGAGACTTATACTTACCCAATGCATTGGAGCACTATCTGGGCACACCCACCACAAAATTTTCATTAATATTCTTGCCACATAAATATTCTTTCCACATAAATATTCTTTCCACATAAATATTCTTTCCACATAAATAATCTTAAATAATCAACCATACATAAACTTAAGGATACCCATAGAGATAATTGGGAACCACAATCATGACATAAATCATAACCAATGGGAGTATCATGAAAGTTTACATGAAATAAAGAAATCATACGTGGAAATTCAGTAGGCATATATAATGGTACTTTATGTCAAAAGGAGTGACAACTTGTAAGCAATGTATTTGGGAAATTTTTAGCATTAAAACATTTTGTGCGGTCTTAAGAAAAATACTATAAAGATTTTAATATAGAATAGGGGACGATATTTTATATAAAACCATAAGTGAACCCAGAAAGTTTTCATAATAAAAATACTGATTTTATAAAGACAATGGTGGCTCAAAATAGAAGATAGAGTTCACTTGAAATCGGGTAAGAATTTGGGAAGTTCCCTTAAAATGAGTGTGCTTATTGGGAAGTATCGAGGAGAGATTCACTTAAAAGAATGTATATCCCTGAAAGAGAATGAGAGATAGATATTATAACATGAGTTTATATCATATAAACATAATGTTTAAGTTCTACATAAAAATAAAAGACAACTATATTTTGGTAAAAATAAATATAGAGAAACCCGAAGGAATAATGGAAGTTCGGGTAGAATCCATTATGGTTTATCGGCATGGTATTGGGTGTAACTAAGAGGGATTTATTAGAGAGATAAGGGGTTTCTAATCACTTATAAAACATTAGGCCAGTATGGGGAAGGTGTATAAACATACCCCATCACTTTTTATTACACAAAAGGCATAGCATAGACAACAATCTTGATTAAGAGTGAAAAGGGGAGGATCCCTTACCTTAAATCTGTTGGTGTTCTCCACTTGTTATTAACGACCTGAATAAAAAAATTAGGCTTATTAATTAATAATTCCAGAACCTCTTATATATTCAATTTATTTATTATAACCCTTTTTAGTTCATTCAAATCCTTTTTGATTAGTTACAAGGTTCAATTTAATTGTTCGGGCTCGTTTGTTTCCTTGGATTTAAAAGATCGGTTCACTTATATTCAAGTTTGGATTATATTCAAGATAAAAGTGGTTGTCCAGAATTCAAGTTATATTATTTAGTTCATATCTAGGAGATTACATGGTTTTAATTTTAATTAGGTTACTTAGAGTGAAGTCGAATTATTATATATATAACTATAGTGATAACCGTTTTTGTTAATTGGTGGATTTGATTACAAAGAATGTGTTTTTATTTATAAATTAATTCCATTTGTACCAAAGGATTACATAACCAAAAATAGGATATATTAAATATATAATAATCTGGTTTAACCATATCACAAATGGTTTCATGACCAGAATTAAATATAATTATTGAAATTGATAAACTGTTGTCCTTGAATGTGCTAAATTAGCACATCTCAAACGGTGATTTCACTTCTTTCAAATAAAAGGGTGGGGAAAGGAGAGAAGATAATGAAATATACCACTATCATGAAGACATTACAGTATATGTATTTTAATGGATTTTTCATACTATTATGGTGAAGGGAGGTGAGGAAAGAAATAAAAAAGAAAATAACTTAAAAGAAAAGAAGAAATTGGGAAGAGGAATTTACCTCTTGAGAGTTCCTCCTTTGAGAACCTCTTAAGGGGAGAGGTTTTGGTATTTTGAGGAGGATGAGAGATTTTGGACATGGGGGAGGACCTTGGGGAGAGATTTGGGTAGAATAATTACAAGGGACAAGGCTTGAGAGGAGTGGAGAGAAGAGGGAGTGAAGGGGGGGGGGGTTATAGTGGAGGGGAGGAGGGATTTCATAATATTATAATCATTAATTTATTATTTCTTCCCAAGACAAGGAATAGTATGTCATACATGAACAAGAATAGTAAATAAGGCATGTGAGTTCTGGATTTGGGTTCTTACATCACTTGTGATGTCAGGAATAGTGGGTTTTAATTATAATGTATTTATACGATAAATTAATGTCTATTATTATTCACCAAAAATTCAAGTATTTTAGAAAAATCCCAAAAATTTACCCAAACCATTTTTGATGTTTGGAATCCAAAAATGAAGCCTTTTTTTCAAAAATAATTTTCTAAATATTATTAATTTAATATTTAATTAAAATCATAATTTACTTAAAAAAACACTTTGTAAAATTAAAACTGATTTTATAGTGCTTTCAAAAATTACGTAGGGTCTTATAAAATTATCTAAAAACTATAATACATTGATTTTATAATTAATTAACACATTTTAAGAAAATAACTTTTCTTTTAAATTAATTAATTAATTATAATTAATTATTTATGACTTACAAAATACCAAAACGTTTACTGAGGTCAAATTGTCACTTTCTAAGATGTCTAAATTTTATTTAATTAATTATGGGTAAGGTTACTATTATGTTGGATGATTTAATATTCATAAGGGTCATATTACTATTCATAAGGGTAGGTTACTATTCACAAGGGTACATTAATATTCACCAAAAATTATTTTTATTTCATTAGACTCTAAAAATGACCTTAAACACAACTGTGTATGTCAGATTTTCAAAATTCCCAACACAGAAGTGACAAACTTATGTTTAAAGGTCACTTAGAACTTAGTAGTTCATTATGTTGTGTATTTATGAAATATTTATAATAAGGGAAATTCCATTGAAAAACTTTGGGTTGTTACATTCTTCCCCCCTTATGAAATTTCACCCTCGAAATTTCATTTACATTCTAAGCCAAAAAAAGGTGTGGGTACTTTTTCTTCATTACTTCCTCCAATTCCCATGTTGCCTCCTCGTACTTATGGTTTCTCCATAGTACCTTGACCAGATGAGTAGTCTTGTTTCATAGAAATTTTTCTCTATGATCCAATATCTTCACCAGTTGCTCCTCATAAGAGAGATCATCCTCCAACTGTACCACCTCTGAAGAGAGTAAATGTGAAGGGTCTAGTATGTACTTCCTTAAGAGTGAAACGTGAAAAATATCATGAACTCAAGCCATATTTTGTGGAAGTGCAAGCCGATAGTCCACGACTCCTATGCGGTCAAGGATCTCAAAGGGGCCAATATACCTTAGGATTAGCTTCCCTTTCTTCCCGAATCGCATGACTCTCTTCCATGGATATATTCAAAGGAAGAATTTATCACCAACGTCGAACTCTAAGTCCCTTAGATGGTTGTCAGCATAGCTCTTTTTCCGACTTTGAGAAGATTTGATGTGTTTCTGGATGACTTGAACCTTCTCTATCATCTCTTGAACAATATCAGGTCCAAGTAGGTTTCTTTCTCCAACTTCATCCCAACAGGTTGGAGTTATACATCGCTTTCCATACAGAGCTTCATATGGAGCCATCTGAATACTTGAGTGGAAGCTATTGTTGTATGAGAACTCAAGCAATGGGAGATGCTAATCCCATCCACCTTTTAATTCTAGAGAGTAGGCTCTAAGCATATCTTCAAGTTTTGGAATATTTCTTTCAGATTGGCCATCAGTTTGGGGGTGATAGGCCGTACTGAAATTTAATTCAGTACTCAAAGCATGTTGAAGGCTCCTCCAGAATTTAGATGTGAACCTTGGATCACGGTCAGAGACAATTGAGAGTGAAACACCATGTAGTCCTACCACTTCATTCACATATATCTTTTCAAGTTGTTCAAGCAAGGGATCTTCCCGAATAATGATAAAATGGGAAGTCTTGGTGATTCAGTCAACCACAACCCATATCACATTATTTCCCTTCGACGTCTTCGGGAGAACCGTGACAAAGTCCATAGTAACATTTTCCCATTTCCACATGGGTATAGGCAATGACTACATCATACCTTTGGACTTTTGTCGCTCAGCTTTAACTTGCTGACATACCAAGCACCTTTATATATATTCTTCAATCTCATTCTTCATGTTATCCCACCATAAGTGTTCTCGGAGATAATGGTACATTTTGGTACTCCCAGGATGGATAGAGAATGTTGAGCTATGTTCACTATTCAATAGATCCTTCTTTATCCCTGGTGATGAAGGCACAAAAAGCCGCATTCCAAACTGAATCACACCATCATCATCGATATGGAACTCTTGTAGCTTCCCTTCCTTTACTATATTCACCCTCTTTAGTATCTCCACATCATCCCTTTGTGCTTCCTTAATCTTCTCTTGGATTGATGGTTGCGCAATCATTTGGAAAAGGTAGGATGTATCCCCCGCCCTTATGATTTCAAAATCCATTCTTTTCATATCTAAGAAGATAGGGTCTTTCTCAATCCATAACATGGACAGAGTAGCGAGTTCTTTTCTGCTTAAAGCATCAGCTACTTTGTTCGCCTTTCTAGGATGGTAGTGAATAGAGCAATCATAATCCTTGATTAGCTATAACCATCTCCTTTAATGCATGTTGAGCTCCTTTTATGTGAATATATACTTTAGGATCTTGTGGTCGGTGTATATATCACACTTCTCACCATAAAGGTAGTGCCGCCAGATTTTCAAGGCAAAAATCACGGATTCCATCTCTAGATCATGCGTGGGATAGTTTTTCTCATGGATTTTCAGTTTCCTTGAGGCATAATCTATCACTTTTTCATTTTGAATTATCACACAACCTAAGCCTTTCTTAGAAGCATCACTATACACCACAAAGAGTTCTCCACTTGAAGGGAGTGTGAGTACCGACACAATGATAAGCCTCTTTTTCAACTCCTTGAAATAGTCTTCACATTCCTGTGTCCAGACAAACTTTACTCCCTTCTGTGTCAGCTTGGTCATTGGGTTTGACAATCGTAAAAAGTTATTCACGAATCGTTGATAATACCCAGCTAGACCTAAAAAGCTACGGATCTCCATTACATAAGTTTTCCTCAGCCACTCTTCAATTTCATTTGTCTTGGAAGGGTCCACATATATCCCTTTCCTGGTGATAACATGACCCAAGAATGAAACTTCCTCCATCCAGAACTCACATTTACTGTACTTTTCATATAACTTATCCCTTTTTAAAGTCTTTAACATAGTTTCCAAATAATCCTCATTTTCCTCCTTTCTCTTGGAGTATATTAGAATATCATCAATAAAGACCACCAAAAATTTGTCGAGGTAATATCTAAAGACTCTATTAATTAAATCCATGAAAATTGCTGGAGCATTATTGAGTCAGAAGGGCATCACTATGAACTCATAGTGTCCATAATTCGTTCGAAAGGCAGCCTTGGGAATTTTTTCCTTCCTCACCTTTAGTTGGTGATATCCCGCCCGAAGGTCTACCTTAGAGAAATAACTGGACCCACGAAGCTGATCGAACAAGTTATCTATCCGTGGAAGGGGATACTTTTTCATTATAGTGATTTTATTGAGCTCACGATAATTAATGCAGAGGCACATTGATCCATCCTTCTTCTTGATGAAGAGGACTAGAGCACCCCATGGTGAAGCACTCATGCATATAAAACTCTTCTCCATATTCTCCTATAAATGCTCCTTCAGCTCTTCTAGCTCTATGATGGCCATTCTGTAAGGTGTCTTTGATATTGGTAGAGATCCAGGGATAAGTTCAATTGAGAACTCAACCTCTCGGTTAGGAGGAAGACCCAAAAACTCTTTGGGGAATACATCAGTGTAATACCTCACGATGGGAATGTCTTCAAGAATGATTCCATCCTTTGTCCCAATCATTTGAGCTAGATATGATTTCTCACAAGGAAGCAGTATCCAAATTTGAGACGAAGATTCTAAAGGAGACTCATCTTCTTCATTACACTTATAAAGAATCTGAGTATGCTTCGAGATGTGAAAAGTGATCTTCCTTTCCTGACAATTGATGTTGGCCTTGTACAAAGATATCGAATCCATGCCCAAGATAGTGTCGAACTCCACTAAAGGAATTATGAAAAGATTTGCTGGGAGGTTCAGTCCATAAACATTAACTGGGGAAAAGTTACAAACCATGGATGCAATAATTTCCCCATTCGCTGTTCTCATAGATAACTTTTCCTCCAAATTTTTAGGTGGTGTTTGAATAGTTCTACTAAAATTGAAAGATATGAAAGAATGCGTAGAACTAGAATCAAATAGTACGTTCGTTATTCTTGAATGAATAACAAGTGTACCTGTCACCACATAATTTTCTGGCTCCTCCTCAGTAGTAGTGATAGCATAAGCCCTTCCTTGTTGCCTTGGAGGTTGTTGTTGATTGCCTTAGACAACCCTTGACTTTGGTAAATTGTTCGCATAATGCCCAAGCTCCTTGTAGTTATAACACTGCACTGCAGGCTGAGTGTTTATCAGAACTTTCCTTTATTCTTCAACAATAGAGGGATTTTTCTTATCCCTTCGGCACTTCTTGGCTAGATGACCAAACTTTCCACATTTGAAGAAATTCTTGGTTCCCTTGAGATAGTCAAAAAGATGCTTCTTCCCACAATTTTTGCAAAGGGGAAAGTGAGGCTTCTTTCCATCATGGCATTTTTTTGATGAACCGCCCATGTTGTTCTCCATTTTCTGCTTCTTGTCACTAGGCCCATGAGACCAGTAAGAGTCTCCAATAGCCATTTCAACCTTGAGGGAACAACATACAATCTCCTCATAGCTGTTGAAGTATCAAATCACCAACAATTTTCATAGGCTCGGCTTCAGTCCGCTAAAGAAGCGATCCACCTTGCTTTTGGTGTTCATGAAAAATCCAGATGAATACCTTGAAAGCCTTGTAAAGTTCGCTTCATACGCCCCGATGGAGTCATATTCCTTCTGCTTGAGTCCAAGGAACTATCTTTCCATCTTGAGATGGAAGTTTCGAGGAAAATATTTTTTGAAAAACATCCTCTTGAATTACTCCCATTCTATGGAATAATTTTCCTCTTGGGACTTTGTATTCTTGATCAGTGTCCACCACTGACCAGCTTCCCCATCAAAATGATAGACTACCATTACAACTTTCTCTTCTTCTGAGCACTGGAGGATAGAGAAAATCTTTTCAATGGAGTTAATCCATTGTTCTGCGAGGAGGGGATAAGAAGACCTGCTAAACATGGTAGGCCTTTGTCGCATGAAGGATTATACGACAACTTTCTCTTTCCTTGGAGGAGGGGGACGTTCCACCTAATTCAAGTTATTATTCATAACTCGAGCCAGCTGAGAAAGTACTGCCATGATGTTTTGAGCACCCTCTTCCATCACATCAAGCATGTAATTAGGGCAATTATCACATTGCCTATTACATTGGTTGTTGGAACATGTTCTTCTATTTCCCACTATTAAATAAGAAAAAGAACGTATAATTAGAGGTCTTGAATACTTAACTATTGAGAATAAAAGTAAACTTTGAACATAAAAGTATGAACTTATAAAAAAGAAGTATATCCTGACTTTTGATTCCTTAGGTTTATATCTAGATTATCCTTGATCTATTTCTTAACTTATATTATTATGGGCTTCTTTTTGTCCCTTAATAACGGTTTTTACTAAGCTTGTGAATCTACCAAAGCATATCCCCCGGGAGTGTCGTAACCAAGAGTGTAGCAAGGCCCATTTTCGTTTACCAGTTTCCATTCGAGTCTAGCTCAAAGTGGTGTTTTCGGTTTTTACCCCTAGATACATCTATGCCAGAGCTGCCTCTACCTGCTAGTATCCAGATAGGGATGTATTTTCTTGATAAACTACTTACTCTATACTCACCAAAATTTAGGACTGTTTTCTTGTACTTAGTCTCATACTTAAGGTTCTCACTAAGGTACTCTATTCATAATATCCAAAAATAAATAGAACATCCTCTGATACCAACTATAGCGACCCGAGGCTTTTACATAAAACATTTCATGATTTTAACCATAATTAATTATCAGAGTACAAGCCAAGGATCATTAAGTCTAGTGTCTTGGAAGACTAGGTACATATAACATAAAACATGGGGCTAAAAAAAACTTATTTATTTAATCTCCATAAAGAGATTATAACTTCCTTTGAGCTCTTACATCTACATAGGGAACCTTGGGGAACACATGAACAAAGGGATGAGCTAAAAATCCCACTAAGGGAATAAATATAAGGATACATCTCAAGCACATGAGTTAGGAGGCATGACATAATGATATCCAAAGCATGAAACTTATAAAATCATTTAATATAAGCATGTGATCATATAAACATGGAATCATATAAATGTGGTAGAATCATAAAACATTTATTTAGTACAGGTTAAGGCTAACCACCAATCCCGTTTCCCATTTCTGTACGGGTCAAGGCTAACCACCAATCCCGTTTCACATAGAATATCATGAGACTTATCCTTACCCAATGCATTGGAGTGCTATCTGGGAGCACCCATATCAACATTTTCATGAATATTCTTTCCACATAAATATTCTTTCCACATAAATATTCTTTCCACATAAATAATCTTACATAATCAACCATACATAAACATAAGGATACCCATAGAGAGAATTGGGTACCACAATCATGACATAAATCATAACCAATGGGAGTATCATGAAAGTTTCCATGAAAGAAATAAATAATATGTGGACATTAAATAGGCATATATAATGGTACTTTATGTCAAAAGGATTGACAACTTGTAAGCAATGTATTTGGGAAATTTTTAGCATTAAAACATTTTGTGCGGTCTTAAGAAAAATACTATAGAGCTTTTAATATAGAAAAGGGGACGATATTTTATATAAAACCATAAGTGAACCAAGAAGGTTTTAATAATAAAAATACTGATTTTATAAAGATAATGGTGTCTTAAAATAGAAGATAGAGTGCACTTGAAATCAGGTAAGAATTTGGGAAGTTCCCTTAAAATGAGTGTGTTTATTGGGAAGTATCGAGAAGAGATTCACTTAAAATCATGTATATCCCCGAAAGAGAATAAGAGATGGATCTTAGAACATGATTTTGGAGAATATAAATATAATTTTTAAGTTCTACATAAAAATAAAAGACAACTATATTTTCGTAAAAAGAAAGATAGAGCAACCTGAAGGAATAATGGAAGTTCGGGTAGAATCCATTATGGTTTATCGACATGGTATCAGGTGTAACTAAGAGGGATTGATGAGAGAGATAATGGGTTATAATCACTTATAAAACATTAGGGAAGTATGGGAAAGGTGTATAAACATACCCCATCACTTGGTATTACACAAAAAGTCATAGCATAGACAACAATCTTGATTAAGAGTGAAAATGGGAGGATCCCTTACCTAAAATCCGTTGGTGTTCTACACTTGTTATTAATGACATGAATAAACAAATTTGGATTATTAATTAATAAGTCCAGTACCTCTTATATATTCAATTTATTTATTATAAACCTTTTTAGTTCATTCAAAGCTTTTTTATTAGTTACAAGGTTCAATTTAATTGTTCGGGCTCGTTTGTTTACATGGCTTTAAAAGATCGGTTGACTTATATTCAACTTTGGATTATATGCAAGATAAAAGTGGTTTTCCAGAATTGAAGTTATATTATTTAGTTCATATCCATGATATTTCATGGTTTTAATTTTAATTAGGTTACTTAGAGTGAAGTCTAATTATTATATATATAACCATAGTGATAACCGTTTTTGTTAATCGGTGGATTTGATTACAAAGAATGTATTTTGCTTTCTAACTTAATTACATTTGTACCAAAGGATTACAGAACCAAAAATAGGATATATTAAATATATAATAATATGGTTCAACCATAACACAAATGGTTTCATGACCATAATTAAAGATAATAATATAAATTGATAAATCGTTGTCCTTGAATGTGCTAAATTAGCACATCTCAAACCGTGCTTTCATTTCTTTCAAATAAAAGGGTGGAGAAAGGAGAGAAGATAATGAAATATACCACTATCATGAAGAAATTCCAATACATGTATGTTACTGGATTTATAATACTATTACGGTGAAGGGAGGTGAGGAAATAAATAAAAAATAAAAGAACTTAAAAGAAAAGAAGAAATTGGGAAGAGGAACTTACCTCTTGAGACTTCCTCCTTTGAGAAACTCTTAAGGGGAGAGGTTTTGGTATTTTGAGGAGTCTGAGAGATTTTGGACGTGGGGGAGGACCTTGGGGAGAGATTTGGGTAGAATAATGGCAAGACACAAGGCTTGAGAGGAGTGGAGAGAAGAGGGAGTGAAGGGGGGTTTTTATAGTGGAGGGGAGGAGGGATTTCATAATATTATAATCATTAATTTATTATTTCTTCCCAAGAAAAGGAATAGTAAGTCATCCATGACCAATAATAGTAAATAAGACATGTGAGTTCGGGATTTGGGTGCTTACATCACTTGTGATGTCTGAATAGTGGGTTTTAATTATAATGTATTTATATGGTAAATTAATGTATTTCACTATTCACCAAAAATTCAAGTATTTTAGAAAAATCCCAAAAATTTACCTCAAAAATTTTCAACGTGTATAATCTAAAAATGAAGTCCATTTTTATGAAATAATTTTCTAAATATTATTAATTTAATATTTAATTAAAATCATAATTTACTTAAAAAACAGTTTTTAAAATTAAAACTGATTTTATAGTGCTTTCAAAAATTATGTAGGGTCTTATAAAATTATCTAAAAACTATAAGAAATTGATTTGATAATTAATTAACACATTTTAAGAAAATAAGTTTTCTTTTAAATTAATTAATTAATTATAATTAATTATTTATGACTTACAAAATACCAAAACATTTACTAAGGTCAAATTGTCACTTTCTAAGATGTCTAAATTTTATTTAATTAATTATGGGTAAGGTTACTCTTATTTTGGATGATTTAGTATCCATAAGGTTCATATTACTATTCATAAGGGTATGTTACTATTCACAAGGGTACGTTACTATTCACCGAAAATTATTTTTATTTCATTAGACTCCAAAAATCATCTTGAACACAACCGTGTATGTCAGATTTTCAAAATTCCCAACACAGAAGTGAAAAAATTATGTTTAAAGGTCACTTATCACTTTTTAGTTCATTATATTGTGTATTTATGACATATTTATAAGAAGGAAAATTCCATTGAAAAACCTCGGGTTATTAAAGTGAGAAGGAAATGGGGGACCAATATCCTAGACTCTCTCAGGATAATGTTGTTTTTCTACTTTTTGAGGATGGAAAGGCTAATGGCGTGGAGAATGTAGCACCCTCGATTTTAGGTACTTGAACCTTTATTTATGTATTTTAAGCATATAAAGTGATTTTTTAAGTTTCATTAGTTTTGGAGGATATTTTTAATGATTTTTAGGTTTTTATGGAGGTGCACAATTTAAGCATGGTTAGTAGAAACCATGCAACACCTCCAAGAGATAATGCAGGGGAAAACGTGGTTCACTAGGTAGGCGCACCATGCAGATTCCCAAGAGAAATTGTGAAATGATGGATAGTGGGGTATAACATGAGTGGTGCATTATTTTCCTAACCGTGTGGGCCAACTGTGAGAGGTGATCCTTAGGATAGTATCTCATGCACATTTAACACATAGTTTGCCTAACATGTGTCCTAACAACGCACCATTAAAAATTAGATCTGAAAATTGTGGATCTAACTTGGTTTAGCCTTTTAATGACTCTTTTTTCCCCTAATCTAGTCATAACACGATTTCATCTTCCTCCTAAGGATTTATATACAATTAATTTCAATTCATGAGAAATTCCTAGGCAAATAAAAGTGTGTTGGAGGCCCATATTCATCGATAAGTGCCCGTTCTTGGCCATTTCCTTAGTTTTCTTCCCCTCCCCTCTCTTGGAATCATAGATCTAATCCATTGGGGATAGATATATGATATGTGATGTAATTCATGATAATATATGATTGTTTTTATTGAATGTAATAATATATAAGGATGTTTTTAGGAGTTTCAATTTGGGTTTTTGAAGTGTTTGTGCCATTCTTTGTTTTCACCTAAGTTTGAGAGGAAGGTGGATTCTCTCTCAAATCCCCTTGATTATAACTTGAAGGATTGATTTAAATTTAATTTAATTTCTTGAATTGAATTTTGAAATTTATGTATGATTTTTTATAGAAAACCTCTTTAATGATGGTTTTGTGAAATTGCGGAAATTAGTTTTTTTTGTGGATGGTGATTTTAGTTAATGATTTTAAAATGATGATTTTAAAATTATGATTTGGTTTTGATGCTTGGAAATATGTTTTTAGAAATTTTTTCAATAAAATAAATGTTTTATTGAAACGGATTGGAATTATTGGTTTGGAACAATATTTTTCATACATGGTTGGCGTGTGTTCATGTTCATTTGGGATGGATATGGCCATGAAGTTTACCCCATCAAAATGGGATGGATAAGGGTGTGAAGTTTAACCCATAAAAATGGTTCACCAAGTGATGACTTGGTGAAAGGATGAATCACCACTCACAAGTATAGGTAGGTCCATGGTTGACATGCATGTGTGGATGTGTGGAAATGAAACAGGTATTACAAATGAAATGTGAAATGTTTTAAAGACTTGTTTGGTTGCTTTCCTTGAGGAACTATTTAGTTTTGAAAACTATTGAGTTTTCATTTTTTTGGATATGATATAAAATGTATTAAATTGTTTAAACTATTTTATATAAATGTACTAACATGTTCTATCCTAGAGGTCTGAGTAGGGAATTCATTGGGGAAATCCTACTGAGTTTTATAATCACCACCTGCTTGGGAACTTTGGTGTGTTTGAAAGTATTATGTATTGAGACACAGGTAAAGGAAAGGTATACTAGTTCTTAAGTGATGCATCTTGATTCCATGAGCATGGATTGTTGAGTTATATCTTGGAGCTAGTTTGGAGTTTCTAAGTTGGTGACTTGGTTGTATTTGATTTTTTTGGTCTTGGTTTCCGCATTGTACTATGATATAGTTTGGTTTGGTTATTGGTTTATTTATACTTTGAGTTTTATTTCCTTGTACTGATGCATCATATAGTGATTTTGTGGTTATTGTATTGGTTGGTTGTTTTATATTCAAAGGGAAAATCATCCCCCAATTGTTTATAAATCCATTGAAAATTATTTCCATCCTTTGGTGTATTAGGGATGTCACCTAAGACCTAGTAACACACCCATAACTTCTCAAGCCAATGAGAAGGGGTAGTATGTTATGAATCCTTTTCAACCTCACTTGCTTGTAAGGTGGTTAATCAGGAATAAGGGATTCTAGTACATGATACAAATTTTCTTGTAGTAGTGCAATGTATAAAATACCATACCATTCTTTTAAATTTGTATTGGTGAGGACATGGTATTTTTCTAGGGATGATCATAGTGTTCCTATGGTTTTTATTTCCATTTTATATAATAAGTAGAAGTATATTTTAATAAATTATCTTGTTACCAAGTGTGATGTAATAAATTAATTTTATTAGTTTCCCACTATTTTATCATATTCCAATATCCATCACAATTGGACTTATAATATCTTATCACATGTATATTCTGGTGTCAAGGATCCATATTCCCTTTCTCATAACCCAAAATATGACCATGAAAATTACACAAAGGTAATTAGGTAGATGATCTTTCCAACTACATTAACTCATAGTTCTTGATCTATTGAGTAGACTCATGAATCCCAAAATCCTAAACTCATATTTCTTCAACACTTTCCTTTAAATTATATTAAGTAGACTATGATTGTTATCCTTAATACCAATTTGGTTAAGTTTGATCATTATTTTTTTAAGACTCCTTGATAATTGAATGTGTTCTAGACTATAGTCTAACCAACACTTTAACTATGGTTAACATAGAATATGGAAGGAGATATCTAACTTAATATTTCCTTGAGGGATTTTTTTATATTATGAATAAATATTTTTTATTTTATCCTTTACACAACTGTTAATATTATGTGCATTTTACATAATTAATTAACCATATGACATGCCTATTTCATCATATACCATGCATGAGTAGGTATGCATTATATGACATGTACAACTAGCTACATGTTGTGAACTATTTTCTTGTACTCCCACAACATGTATTCTGAATGGGTAATTACATGTTACAAAACATGTACACCATCTACATGTTTTTTAGTCACTTTTGGATAGTTTCACATGTATGATAGAAAATACACAACATGGATATTAATTACACGCCACGTTATTTGATCACATAGTTTCCAAACTGCATGGGGTTACTCTACATATAGACCAGTTAGATGTTGTGTTCTCCCTTTCAAGTCATGTGCCTATAAACATTCAATACACAACATATAATGAAATTGTGTACCGACCCAGACACAGAGTTCCCTGATTATCATGGATTTACCTTGTGTGGTTTACCATGGGTATACAATGTGTACCTTTTCATTACATGTCATGTAATCATGTGATTAGTCATAATCTTCATCACCTATAAATGGGATCTTTGAATGTTATTCAACTATTATTGGGTTGTTCTTGGTCATATGAAACTAAAAAATCATGAAATCTCAAATTTTGGGTTTAAATAACAAAAAATATAAATTTAAGATCACTAATAAAAAAAATAAATTGATAAAAAATAATAATCATAAATCAATATGTGACTGATTTGATACCATTTAAAGGTTTTGAGGCATTGTGGAAGTAATCGGTCCCATTCCCAATAACATTATTCATTGATTTTAGTGAATAAATATAAAGAACTTGATGATCGCACCCTATAATATTCATAGAGAGGATCTTTTCACATTTAGTTTATAATTAATTGAAAACTATAATTACCTCAACTTTATAATTATTCCATTGTTTTTGTCATTGATTAATTTTATAGACATTCTCATAGTCAAATAATCATTACAGTAGAATAATACAAACTATAATTCCTCTAGAGGGACCCACACATTCTCTATGAATCTTGGAATGTATTTATTGATATTTCAGTTTCAAGTGTAAAGGAACCAAACACCTTGTATAATTCATCATTGATCATAATAAATAATATTTCTGTCTTGAAATAATTCATTCATGTTCTCTTGGATGTTAAAGGCAGGAGGAGGATTATCTCTTTATGTTCTTGAAAGAGATATTGAGAGGTTTTCTAAACCTTAAAAGAATTATTCTGTGAGAAAATTTATGAATAATAATTCACATTTCCCTATGGAATTATATAAATTAGATGATATACTTAGGGTTAAACAATTAGTAATTAAAAAAAGCCTTGTTATCTAATTTTTTATTATAATTAAACCCCACATTAAATAATAATAATATTATTATTATTATTATTATTATATTTCATGAATGAATTAACTCATAGATTTTAAATATTATTTCCATTGGGCCCTTAAATCAGCCTGTAACATCCTTCCCCTCCTCATTGGCTTGAGTCAAGGTGGAATTACTACTAGGCCTTAGGCGAAATCCCTAAGATTCCAAAGGCTAACAATAAATTCCAAGGGCTTCATTATCAGATGAGGGACGATTTTCCATTTGAAAATAAAACAACCATGAACAACATAGAATAACCAAAAAACCTCTAAATGATGCATGAAGAAGGTGTAATACAACTCAAATTAATACAAAAAGGAAACAATACTAGAGTATACCATAACCCATATCAAAGTGCAATGTGGAAACCACAAAACCAATACTCGAGGTCAAAATAGAAGAAAAAACCAACAAAGTCAAATAATCCAAATACATAACTCCAAATCTCCCAACATGATCTAAGACCTAACTCAAAAAACAATTCCCAATGTATCATACAATATAACTAAAGAAATTAGACACCTTTCCTTTACTTGTGTCTCAATACACAATATCTTAAAACACACCAAAGTTCCCAAGTAGGGGTTGAGTAATGAAACTCAATAGGTTTTCCCCAAATGACTTCCCTACTCATACCACTAGGATATAACATGTTAGCACATTTATATAAAACAAGTTATATTAAACCATTTAAAACATGTTAACCGTTTATATAAAATTCACACATTTTCTCAACAAAATAGTTTATATTAGAGCCATGAATTTTCTAAAAAAAACAATTTTCATGGAAAACAACCAACATGTCCTTCAAAGCATTTCAAAAATCCATTTGGAACGACCGATTACAATATAAACATCCACACATCCACACATGCATGCCCATTTTACATTTCCATACTCACGATTGGTCTCTCATCGATCTAACAAGTTGTCATAAGGTAACCATATACCAGTGACTTAATGGAACACACCCCTTCTATAAGGTCACATCAATGAAAATGAACACACAACAACCAATTATGCCAAAACTTTTACAAAATAATTTTTTTAAACCATTTAAATAAAACCATATTTTCTTTAAAACCTTTCCCCAAGACCATTTTCCATGAATCAAACCAGATATTTTTTTAAAATCGTCATTTTAAAATCATTCAACAAGAACTTTAGAAAATAATTCCACAATTCCAAAAATCATTACTAAAGAAGGTTTTTTCTATGATTTGAACAAAAATTTCACAATAAAATTCAAGAAATTTAAACAATTTTAAACCAATCCTTCAAGTTCTAATAATAATATTTGAGAGTGAATCCACCTACCTCGGAAACTATGGAGGAAATAAAGAATGACACAAATACCTAAAAAACTAGGTTGAAACTCCAAAAACCAACCTTAGATCTTGTTCCCAAACATGAAAATATAAAAACATAATCATGATTGAAAAAAGAATCATATATCTATCCCCAATGTATTATATTTATGAATCCAAGAGAGGGAAGAAGAGGAGATCTAAGAAAAACCACCAAGAATGGCGACCTGCCAAAGAATCCGGGCTTCAATGCACCAAGAAACACCAAAGTATTGCTTCTAAATCAAGAGGAAGAGTCTCCACAGCCTTTGGGAGGAGTGAAAACCAAGTTAGGGTCATAATAGTGGAAAAAAGTCTCTAAAGAGAAATTAAGAATGAGATCCACAATTTTAGGATCTAATTTTGAATCGTGCATGGTTAGGGCGTACAATTAGGCAAACCGTACGCTAACTGTGCATATGCCTCTATCCCCAAAAGAATGGTTTCTACTAGGTTACCACACTATTTGGAAAAACCATGAACCTAATCGTGTTCCTAACTAGATCCCACTACATAATTTTTCATGGTTTTCTATAGGAGTTACACGATTTCTACTAATCGTGCTCAACCCATGCACCTCCAGAAAAGCCCCCAAAACATCCCAAAAGTCCTACAAACTCTCCTAAACATAACCCAAACACTTTACATAATTAAAAGACATAAAAAGGGGTAATTAATTGAAATAGGGGTGCTACATTATCTCCACAATTGGCCTTTCCATCCCTGGAATGTAGAAAACCACCATTGGACTAAAAGTGATTTGGCTATTGCTCGATAATTTTCTTTTAAAATCCCTAAGTTTCATCTTGAATCCAACCATGTTTCCACAAAACCAATAATATATCGATGTTTTTTTTCACATAATAATTTATTTTTATTATCCATAATCAGTATTAGCATATGAACCAACAAAGCATCCATCTCTAGTTTAGTATGATCCCATTGAATCACATGGTCAGGATTAGGATGATACTTTTTTAACTGAGATACATTAAACACATTATAAATTACACTAAACCATGGAATAAAATCCAACCGATATGCCACCTAACTAACCTATTATGGTATCTCAAAAGGGACTATATATCTAGGAGATAACTTCCCCTTCTTTCCAAAACAATGATGCCCAATCCTTGGAGATATTCTCAAGAACACATGATAACTCACCTAAAATGAAAACAACCATCAACAATGATCCACATACATTTTCTGATGAATCTGTGCCATCTCCATCCATTTCCTGATCAACTGAATATTATCAATTATCTATTGTACAAAGCTTATCCCAACTAGTGAAGTCTCATATGTTTCCACCCAACAAAGTATATAATGTAAAGGATACCCATACAAAGCTTCAAAATGAGCCATATATATCAAGACCCAATAACTATTGTTACAAGATAACTCCAATAACAGTATGTGCTCCTCCCATGATCCACTAAAAACATTACACAATCCATAAGAATGTGTTCTAATGTTTTTATCATCCTTTAGGATTTTCCATCCATATGAGGATGATACACAGTACTCATAGTCAACTGAGTCCCAAGGGATTGTTGTAAGGATTTATATAAATGAGATGTAAACCTAATATCTTAGTTTGATACTATCAAAATTTGTATTCCATTACTCGTTACCACTTCTTGAATACAGATTTTGACAAGACCTACACCATATGAGATTCAAAAATAGGGATGAAATAAGATAACTTTGTGATCTGATCCACTATCACCCATATAACATCGTGTTTCCGAACTGTTCCCAGGATACCTGTCACAAAATCCATATATATCTTCTCCCATTTACAAATAGGAATAGTTAAAGACTACAACATGCTCACTGGTCACTAGTGCTCCGCATTTACCTTCTTATAGGTTAAGCATCTCTAAACAAACTCAAACACCTTTCTTTTCATTCCAACCCACTAAAAATTTGATTTTAGTTCCTTATACTACTTCTATATTCTAGAATGAAAAACCCATCTCAAATGGTGGTAAGTATGAAGAAGTTGTTCTTGAAAATTCAAAGGTACGACCATCCGATCTCTGAACCACAACACTAAACTTCTGTACAACTTCTATCCTTCAATGGTCTCCCTACCACTGAGTTTTTACCGCATTTCAACACATTATGAATCAGATTTATGTTCCTCTTTAACCATCTCCCTTAAATTAGGAACACAATAAACTAAGAAAAAAACTGATGAACTACCTCGGTCTTCACAATCCAAGTGCATGTCAGCTATCACTGATATCAACTACCACTGATTTGAAGTTCTTTTCCCAACTAAGCATACAAATTTCTTCTTAATGCATATACCAAAAAATTGCCTTTACCTGATGTATACATCAAGTCAAAGTCAACCATTTACAGATACTCCATCCATATTCTTTTTCTTAGATTCAAATCCCATTGTGTGAGAATGTGTTTCAATCTCTTATTATCCTTAAACATAGTAAATTTCTCAACAAAGAGGTAATTATGCCAAGTATTCAAAGTATGGACTGCATCAACTAACTCTAAATCATGTGTTGGTTAGTTATTCTCATTAAAACATAACTTACATGTTCTATAAGAAACAACACGGTCTCCCTACATAATAACACATCTAAACCCTAATCCCGAAGTATCACAATACACCACGTACCCTTGTCTTGATTATGAAAAAAATAAATATTGGTGTTGATGTAAGTAGATCTTTAAGCTATTTAAAAGACTTATAAAATTCATCATTCCATTGAAATGGAACATTTTTCCTTGTCAAAGCTATCATTGGTGAAGTTAGTTGTGAAAAATCATAAAAAAAAACATCAGTAATAACCATCTAAGACAAGGAAACTGTGTATATTAGAGACATTATTTGCAGGTAGCCAAGAGATAACAACCTATATCTTTTATAGATCCACAAAACCCTTTTTTTAGAGATAACATAGTCAAGTAAATGTTCCTCTTGTATCTAAAAATAACATTTAAATAATTTTAAAATACAGATGATGATCTTGAAAAATTCACAACATGGTCACCAAGTGTTGATCATGCTCAACCCTTGTACATGAATACACCAATATGTCATCCAAAAATACCACAAAAAAAGAATCTATATACCTTTGAAATATCAAATTCATCAATGACATAAAAATATTGGTGAATTTTTAATACCTAAAGTCATAACCACATACTTGTAATGGCCATATTTACTTCTAAAATCTATTTCTGAAATATCTTCCTTTAGAACCCACAATTGGTGGTATCTTGAGTGATAGTAAATTTTAGAGAACCACTGGAATCCCCTCAATTGATCAAAAAGATCATAAATGCATGGAATTAGATATATATTATTTATTGTGACTTGGTTAATTGTACGATAATACAGACACAACCAAAGAGTTACATACTCCTTTTTCAAAAACAAGATTGGTGTTTCCCATAGAGACATGCTAGGATGAATGAACCCTTTGTTTTCGAGCTCATCCAACTGCACTTTAAATTCCCTTAATTCTATTGGAACCATCCGATAAGACTAAAGTGATATAGAAATAGTTCCTAGAAAGAGATCAATAGTAAACTCCACTTTTCTTATGGGTGGAAATTGTGAGAAATTATCATGAAAAATATCTAGAAACTAATAAAAAACTGCTGGAAAATGATTCTTCTAAATCTCATACACTGATTCCAAGGTCAAAGACTCAAATTGGTATAAGATAGTTCCAACCGCTAGTGCCAAAAATCCCTTTTCACCTTCTTTTACATTCTGGTCCCCTCTAAAGAGATGCTCGATGCTATCATCAGTTATAAAACTAACTATTATGGTATAAAAATCGATGTGTGATTTGAACAGAGTCAACCAATCCATACCCAAGATTATTTCATATACATATATACCAAGCATAGATAAATACCAACTAAATTCTACTCCATCAATTTTTATAGAACTTTCATTTCACATAAAGGCTCGACATTATCTTTTACCAAGAGGAGTTTGAAGTTTCAAAATAGAAGGTATAATATTAATATTTAATCCCAGATGATCAAAACCATTAGAATAAATAAATGAATGGGATGCTCCCATATCAAACAAAGATTTTATATGTGTATAATTAAAAAGAATCATACCTCTCACTGTCGATGGTCTAGATTGATCATCCACAATAACTTTCTCAACTCCATATAATTGCTTACTCATTGCAATTTGTTCTTTATTTTTATATTGAGATATCCCCTACTGAGAAGTCATGGTATTCTTGGAATCACCATGGATATATCAGTTATGTTAAAGAGAGGTATTCTACTACCCTTTTCCTATCTAATCATACAATGTGTGTGAAACATGAGATGTGTCCCTAGAAACCAACCTTGGAGCACTGCAACAATATCGCTAAATACAACCCATCTGGTTGCAATTTTGGCATGATCTAGGTGGTTCCGTACATTCTCTCTTGATGTGAACAAAAGATACACATCGAAAACATCCAGCTTTACTCTTGGGTTTTAGAGGAAGATTCACCGATCCAGCCGTCTAATTCTGATTTATTCCACTAACTTTTAAAAAGATGTCCCTCTTCTAGTTATTCCCAGTATTAGAGTTCCCACTATTTCCTATAGGTATCAACATTATCCCTCCACTTTTAGTTCCTAATATGTCTCTTTCTATCACCGTTGATCTATTGACCATCTATGTATAATCCATTATACATAACACACCAATCTTTGAGTGAATCTCTTTCCTCAACCCCGATTCAAAATTGCGTGCCTTCAAGGACACACTAGAAAACATTTTGGGTGAAAAGAAGACTAAATTCATAAATTTATCTGCATAATTTATCATCGAGATATTATAATACTTCAATCTGAAAAATTATATCATTATAGAAATCCTAAATGTATGAGGATATAATTGATTTTTGAACAATTCTTCAAAATACTCTCATGAAATACCTTGGTCTAATTTATCCCAAACTTCTAAATCTCACCACTGGCATGCAAGATCCTCCAAAATATACATTACTAACTTGAATTTTATCTCTACTAGTGTTCCTAGGAAATCAAAGATTCCATTCACCATATTCATCCACACCTCTTACTTCTTTGGTTTTGAATCACCTAAAAGATGGGTGGATTCTACTTCTGTAACTGAAAAAATGACCCACTTGCCTTGGTTCATCCCTTTGGTTCCCTCCATCCATAGCTTAAAAATATTGGACAATACTCTGAACCAACTGTTGGTTCACATGTGGCTCAGGTGAAACCACATTCTCATCAGCTTCTTCTGGTTGGTTTCTTCTACGCTTACCGAGTTCCATTTCTATAATAAAAAAAATACATAAGTCCCACTCTCTATAAACTGAAGTCCTATCAATTTCAAATTATACTATATCACACATATCACAACAAAAATTTCCAAAATTCAACAATTTTCCTCTTAGAATAAATTTTGAAAAATCCTACATGTTTTTAAAATCAAACCATTTTAAAAATAGTATGACCATGTCCTTTTTAAAATCTCACATTCAGAAACGATTTCAACATTTTTCAAAATCATTATATTTTTCACAAAATCATAAATCATTACTCAAAATGAAATATGAACTCATAGTGGGAATTCATTTATAACAATGAATCTCATTCCCTTCTCATTGGATAAACCCATGCTAAAGAGATTATAAATCCTATAAGTGTCTCAAAAAACTTATGTACCCAACTCCCTGGTAACTTGAGGTTCAACATAAATAGGTTAGATATGCCTTTTTATGCTCTAAATTTCAATTTTTGACAATTATATGCCTTTATAACATCCCAACTCAATGAATAATAAATAATGATTTTTCAACTTCAAGACTGGAAAAACTAATACGCAAGGATCAAAAAAACTGATACCACTTGTAACACCCCAACCCTCCTCATTGGATCGAGTTGAGGAGGAATTACCACTAGGCCTTAGGAGATATCCTCAAGATTCCAAAGGCTAGAAATAAATGCCAAGGGCTTCATTATCAGATGAGAATGATTTTCCATTTGAAAAAATAGCCCCAACCAATATACCATAACCAAACTACCTCAAAATGATGCATGAAACAAGTGCAATACAACTCAAAGTAATACAAAAAGGAAACAATACTATACTATACCATAACCCAAATCATAGTACAATAAAAAAATAAAAACCAATACCAGATTACAAAATGGAATTCAAAACCAACAAAGTGAAAGACTCCAAATACATAACACCAAAGATCCCCACATGCTCCAAGTTCTAACTCCACAAAGAATGCCCAAGGTATAATGAATCATCACTAAATAAATGGTATACCTTGCCTTTACCTATGTATCGATAAAAAATATCTTCAAACGCACCAAAGTACCCAAGTATGGGGTGAGTAATAAAACTTATTAGGCTTTCCCCAAATGAATTATCTACTCACACCACTAGTATAAAACATGTTATCACCTTTATATAATTTTTTTTATATAAATCCATTTAAAAAATGTTACTAGTTTATATAAAATCCATGAATTTTCTAAACAAAATAGTTTACATCAAATCCACACATTATATCAACAAAAAAAATTTCATGTAAAAAAACCATCATTTCCTTCAAACCATTTAGCAAATCCATTTGGCATGACCCATTCCATTCCACACATCCACACATCTACACATGCATGCTGAGGTGACAGTTCCATACTCCCAAGTGGTCTCTTATTGATATACCAAGTCATCACAAGGTAACCATATACCAGTTCCCCAATGACACACACCCCTTCCATAGGGTCATGCCAATGCAAATAAACACACACCAATCAATTATGCCAAAACCATTACAAACCAATTTCTCCAAACCATTTTATTAAAACAAAATTTTTATTTAAAACTTTTCCAAAAAAACTTTTCCATGAATAAAACCAAACAACCATTTTTAAAATAATAATTTTAAAATAATTCAACAAGCACTTTTCACAATAATTCCACAATTTCACAAACCACCACTAAAGAAGGATTATACCAAGTGATGCACAAAAATTTCACAATCAAATTAATGAAATTTATACAATTTGAAACCAAGAATTTAAGTTATAATAATAGTATTTGAGAGTGAATCCACCTACCTTGGAAACTATGATAGAAACAAAGAATAACACAAATTCCACAACAAAGTTGGGTTAAAACTCCAATAACCCACCTTAGATCTCATTAACCAACATAAAAACAAAAACATATCATCATTATTAGAAACAACCATCATATATATAATCCCAATGAATTAGATCTATGAATACAAGAGAGGGAAGAAGAGGATATCTAAGAAAAACCAGCAATAACAGAGAATTACCAAGGAATACGAGCTTCAATGCACCAAGAAACACCAAATAATTACTTACAGATCAAGGGGAAGAGTCTCCACATCCTTTTGGAGGAGATAAAACTGATTTAGGGTCATAATAGAGGAAGAATGAGTGGCTAAGGAGTAATTCCAAATGAGATCCACAATTTTATGATCTAATTTTCAATCCTGCATGGTTAAGATGCACAGTTAGGAAAACCATGCGCTAACTGTGCATATGACTTTCCACCCAAAATCATGGTTTCTCCTAGGTGTATTCATGGTTTGGAAAATCCATGTGCCGATCTCTGCACCTACCCAAAGCCCACTGCCTCACTTTGCATGATTTCCTGTAGGATTTTCATGGTTTTCACTAAGTGTGATAAACCCATGCACCTCTAGAAAAGCCCCCCCAAATATCCAAAAAGTCCTACAAACTATATAAAAATTAACCCAAACACTTTACATAATCAAAATAAATAAATAAAGGGGAATTTACTTGAAACCATGGGTGCTACATAGTTTATCAACCCCCCTCGACATTTATCAAACCTTGAATAATAAATATTTATTTAAATAAATAATTATAATTATATTATTCACAAATAAATAAATAAATATTATATTCACTAAACATGAAACAATACACATTTCAATATTTACATAACTAAATAAATATTTATATTAAATATTTATTTATTATCTTGTGAATAATAAACAAGAGATAAATAAATATTATATTCACCAAATCATGAGTAAATATTTATTTAATATTTAACTCATATGTATTCCAATATAAAATAAATGGTGATTTAGTTTTTTGTAATAAACCTAAATAATTAGTATTAAAATAACTGAAAATAATTTTTGTTCTAAATATTAAATTAAAATATAATTTAATTGAGATTTTGGATACACTTAGTGTGTGACCCTCGGGGTCTCTTTCTTAATGGAATTAGGTGAGATTTCCTAAAGTCCAAGATTGGTATCTATTGACATGTCAAGGCACCCATAGTGAAAAAAATTTATTGTTAATTACAAAAACCTCATATGAATTCTTACTATGTAATTGTTGACGCTCCTTTCGTCACAGAGTCTAAAGATTGGAAGAGGGGAATATCTGAGCTCAAAGTGATTCAACCTTTGGACAAATATCAAAAATTGACAAAGGAAGGAATAAGAAGAACATTGCACAAGGGTCGCACAAGTTCTACAATGGTCGCGCAAGTACACTTGCGTGCCACAATGGTCTCACAAGTACACTTGTGCACCGCAATGGTCGCGCAAGTACACTTCCGCACCACAATGGTCGTGAAAATACACTTGCGCTCCCTAAGTAATAACTGCCCGGGGTCTTCTCTTGCCTATAAATACCCCCGGTGGGCCCCCATTTATAGGAGGAATTTTTCCAGAATCTAGATTTGAGCTCCCGGCGCCCTAGTCTCTTATCAAAGCTTCCGAAACACTTCTAAGGTAATTTATTACCTAGAAAAGAAGATCTAAAGAGGGGGAGGAATGCCTAAGTGTTGAAACTCATCAACACTTGCCCGCATGAGTGGCCATCCCTTAAGGGAAATGGCCACACTTGCGCACCACCTAACTCCTTCAATAGAACTTGCGCGCCACTCTTCTGGATGAACCTCAAGATGATTCTAAAGGATTTAACCAAGAGTTGCTCAAGTATTACCCTACTGGTTAACTGTCGCGCAAGTACCCATGTGTCGCGCAGGTATTCCTGTGCGACCAGGACTTGCATGCCCAC
Organism: Viscum album; assembly: GCA_963277665.1. Classification (NCBI taxonomy): domain Eukaryota; kingdom Viridiplantae; phylum Streptophyta; class Magnoliopsida; order Santalales; family Viscaceae; genus Viscum; species Viscum album. The sequence continues at coordinate 569,211,109 of OY728119.1, forward strand.
GCAGTACCTGCACGCCTGCCAGGACTTGCACGCCCCTACCTTTTTGGGTGGCCTTCTTGCCCATTTCACCTCTATCAAACCATTCCACCTCTCCTATTCAAGATTCAGTCTTCAAGACACTCCTAAAATCCATTTATGGCATCATTTCTTGATTTTACTTCCTTATCTGAAAGGAACTATGTGGAATATATCTCAAAACCTAGTGATTTACACATCTTTATGTCACTAAATATTGAGATTTCATTCATTCAAACTCATCCTTTAAGATGAGAGAACCCCTTAACCTGGGCCTCCTTTTCAGGAATAATCCCCAGTCATAATTCTCAAATCTGGGCATCCTCCTTAGGAGTAAGCCCCAAGTCCTCATTAACCTGGGCCTCCTTTTCAAGAGTAAGCCCCTGTCTTAATTTCTCTTAACCAGTCCTAATTTACCTTTGATATGGGATTCCTTATCAGGAGTAAAACCCCATCATAATTCCTCTCCTAATTTGGGCCTCCTTTTCAGCAGTAAGCCCCAAGTTAGAGTATTCAAATCTCCATGAAGTACCTATACCTTTATGGACCCTGTTCCTAGATTTCTTCCTTGAAGTAAATCCTAATCTTCATTTATCTAGGCAGTCATACATACATAAGTCCCACGTTATTTCTTATGATTTCATCTTTCATGGTAAAATTGTATGATTTTTACCAATACCTCTTGTTTCTCACACCGAGCATGACTCACATGAGCTTAGAGTGTAAAAGTAATTATGAAATCCTTCTTTGAGCCATCAATCGTAAAGATCATACTCCCTTACTCGAACTACGTGGGTTCTGATTCCTTTTCTAAACAAAGGATGCATAGGTTGCCTATATGCGGGTTCGATCCTAACTTTGAAATAATACATGTCCTTCTGAATGACAATAAACTTCAAGTGCCCCACTGAGTGGCTTTAAAACCAGCATGGTCATCATAATGACCAAGAGACTTCTATATAAATGTGTCAAAGGATACCATTGATTAAGAATCTCTAACAAATAAAGATGATTCTCTATCAATGAAGAACCTCGAATACATATAAAATATTCTCTAAATTTCCTACATATCAATCATTGATTGTCAGATCTAAAGGAAACCTCATTTTATACTTGGTAATGTAATAATGATTCACGAACATAACTTAAATCTATAAAGAGAGTCCTGGAGTAGACAATAATTCCCTTCAAAAAGGTGTGATGAGTCTGACCTCCCATCCTCTCGACCAATGAGAATTCCTAAGCCTCATCAGTCCACAAACTAATGAGTGCCTACCTTTGGAAAGTAGGTTCAAATAGATATGGAATCATTGGATGTTTCTGGTTCTATGAACAAACCCGTTAGAAGCCGATTGGAATGTTTGAACCTTAAATCAAGGAGGTTATCCCCAAATTCTGAGGGAAACAAAAAATGGTGAACCCGACATGAAACCTTAATCAAGTTAAAATGATGTTTTACCTATTTGTTAGGCCCCTATTAAAAACTCAATGAGAGGGACAACAAAAACAATCATTGACATATGTGCTCATCCAAAAGATATTGTGGCTGAATTTATCTTTATTACGTCTGTTATATCAAACAGGAACTCTTTTCCCAGATGCTCTACATTTCCAGAATGGATGATCTCAAGTTCACATCTGTGAATACTGCTGCTGCAAATGCCATTGCTGCTACTCCTGCTGGATCGTCATCCACTCTAAGGATGAAATCACCTACTCAGCATCTTCAATGCTGGGTATCAAATGCGCTGGTTAAGGAGTACCATCAACATGGTACCATCCCAACTCTGGAGGCTGCCCGACAAGCCCTCCAAGTGAACAACACACACCGGTCATCCGAACAACGACGACCAGTAATCAAGAACCAGACAGTGTTAACTACCGTCTCCAACCGTTTCAGGTCGTTATCCTCGGAACACAATCACCATTCACTCCCTTATTCTGAGGAGGTGAATGAGTAGGTCCCTTAGGGCCTTAATTCAAGTAGACAAGAGTCCTTCCCGAGGGCTCCCACCAACAATCGCCACCAGACTCATGCGGTAGTGCACCCTCAACATGACGAGGGTACCGACTCTAGGCATTCGACTCAGGTTCCTCGAACCCGAGCAGGCAAGACTAATCTCCAGAGGTGAAATACGGTTAATAGTGAGCAGGTTCTCATCTCTGCTATCTATGGAGAAGTCCACCAACCTAACTTGGTGTCAAGCAACGAGCGGGCACACACACCTGCCCGTTTTAATTCCGCTGTCCAGCAGACTCGTCTGGCAGCAGCACACCAATCCCGTCAAGCAATTCCGGCGGAGTATTATAGACAGGAACATACACCTATTTATACGTCATCAGTTAGTCAGTAGGCTCGTATGACTACATATGATAGATCTCATCAACCACATTCGGTGAAGTGCATACTAGTAGGCACATACACCTACTAGTATTGATCAAGCCTACCAATAGTCTCGCTTGGTAGCATTCAGAGAAGTCAGTCGGAAAGCTCTGGCGACAAACAGGAGGCAAACTCAACTCTTTGCCCCTACACTTGAGTACTGTCAGGATTCACTGACAGGAAAAGGAGGACAAGAGTAGGCACACACACCTACTCCAAGCATGGAATGGACGTATATCCCTGTTACGGCAGCTGAAGTCACCAAGCATATTCTATCAATGGTGAAAGAGTAGAAGAAAATTCCTGCTCATATCCTGGATGCCTGTCAGGATATTATAACAGCTTCAGCGGCATCTCAGGGAAAGACACATAAATCTATCCCTACCAGTGGAGTGACACATCAACAATTCACTCTGGAACAGACACACACATCTATTCCAGTCCAAGAGGGTTGTGGGGCATACTCCCCCATATCATACGGACAACCAAGTCAGGCACATACACCTGATTTGAATGGATATCGTCAGCCTAACCTAACCATATTTCCTGATCAGGCACAAACACCTACTCAGAGTATCCACTTTCATCAACAAGTGGTTTCCAAAGCGAGTAAGAATGCGTCTAAGAAAAAGACCCGCCCAACATAGACAAGATATCAAGAGCCAATCTGTAACAAGGCCTTGCTCGATGATGGAGTTCTTGAAGCCCTCAGAAAATTATCTGTTGGAATCCAAGATTCTACACCCTAATTTCCCAATAGTGGGAACATTAATTCCAAAGGTCTGCAATAGACACTTCCTCATGAAGGCTTGCTTCATGACAATTTAGTCGATTTCGAAGTTTTATCTTCAGATGAGAGCCATAGGAACCATATGTGTGGTTAGAAGACCAAGGAGAAAGAGATCTCATCTTTTGTTGTAACCCATTATGGTAATCCTCCCCATGATGATGAATTTCGCTGTGAAAGTCCTCTCTGTATTAGTGATGTACATTGCCCAAAAAATGATCCAGTGGGCAATGTAGTGTCGAGAAAGCCCTCTTATCTTGAGGCACTTGCAAATGCAAAACCAGTCATGTCTGATGCTTCATCGTTAGCAGGTAAAATACTTTCTCAATCGGAAGATAACCCAGGGTGTAGGTCATTCTACGAACCACCTCTAAGTCATGCATCTTCTAGTTTAATCTGTGATTTCTCTACCAATCCTATTAAATCCAATGAAGCAATAAGGAAGCACCAGCTCTGTTCAAAACAGGTAGAATAATCTTCATCAAATGATAAAGGGGAAATGATGGACATGAGAAAACAATTGATGAAAGGTGAAGTGCCAGTCATGTTTTAGCCTCTGGATGACTCTCAGTATGACATTCCAGAAATGTTGATGGCAGATGGAATTCATGATATTCGTCTCAACATATGGAAAACTCTTTGTCAGTTGAAAAAGAAAGTATTATCTTATGATGAATATAAAAATCATGTTAAGATAATAGAAGGTTTACACTACCAAATTGACATGGAATCTCTATTAGTCTCTCGCTATCCGAAGGTTGAAAAGCAGAAGAGAGCCCTTCAGCGTTCATGCCTTGGCGCAATAAGAAAGTTGCGCCAGTTAATTTCCAATGCCCCATCTGGTATTCATGTAATAGGATGGGTTGTTCATGGAGCACTACATTTCAAGGTACTCTCCAGTCAGCAAAGCCCGCCGAAAATGGTCTCATGCAATGTTATTGCCCATGGATGGCCACAATCAATGAGCTTTGTTTATAATCAAAAGCTTTCCCAAGAACATGCCTCAACTAGTTCCTCTCAAAATCAAGAATACAGAGAACATGTTGTTGAATTACTCCCGCATCAAGCAAATGAGAATATTGAACATGCCTCTCGTATGGAGCAATCACATCATCAAGTGACAGAAGTGTCGGAAATCATCCAGCAGTCTTTTGAACCAGGTGATAAAAGTGGATACAGGTTAGTGCATCCAGCTAATTTCTAGACTAAGGTTCACAAGATCAGGAGATCTTTTAAGAAAGTCTCAGAAATAGCATGTCAAGATCCATCCCATCTTGCCAGACTAGGGACTCTTTTAAACCAACCCTCGGAATCAACAAATAGGATTCGAGGAGTTGAGCAGGAATAGCAGGAACAGCCCCAGTCCACTGGACTGGGGAATTTTTTAAATCATCAATCCCCTCCTCAGAGAAATTTGGTCTTTTCTCGATTGGGGAAGAAGCCTCAAGAGGAAAGAAAAGCCAAATTATCAGGGGATTCCCTCCAAATTATGGTTCTTCAAGAAGTTCCTGAGGGATCGAATCAACAAAAGGCAATGTATCATCAAATACATGGAAGAAGACGATATCACAGAAATGCTGATAGAAGGGATACGATGCGTTATGCATCAATCAATGTCATCAATGCCATTGTTGCTGATCCACCAGATGAGGCTCACTCAGGGGACTCAGATGAAGAGGTTCCTGCTCAAGAAGATGTACTCACCGACACAAATGAAGAAGGTGTGTGTACACAAAATCAAAGGGTTACTCAGAATCTAGGCAATCCTTCAAGTAACCCACTTCCCCCTATCTGAAAAGGATCCAACAAATGGAAGGGAAAGAATCATGTTACATATCCTTCCTCTGGAGAAGGTCAATCTCTCTCACTAGAGAAAAGGTTTGCACAACTGGAGGAAGAAATGAAGGAATTAAGGAGGTTGAATGCAGAACTACTTCAGGGTAGTCTTCTTCTTAAGCGTGCTGGAGTCAGTCAACTAAGGGAATTTGTTACAGCTACTGAGATAGGTCAAGAATATCCTCGTCTATCAGTACACCCTCACAGGTCTAATTCTACGGGTCAAGTGCAACAACGGTTGGCAGTGCTACCATCAGTTGCAGCACCAACCACCACACCTATCCAAGCTCTAGTCATTGCACCTACCCAAGTCTAAGTTCAACCGGATGTCTCTCAAAAGTTAATAACTACCATTGAGTCATTAACAGCTCGGTTAGAAACTATGGAAGGGAAACGTGCACATGTTCAACCAGAAAAGAAAGTTTACCCTGAATGGGTAGATTCAATCTCTCCTCCATCCAGTTTCGGAAACCCTGTATTCCCTATTTTCAATGGATCAGGCGATCCTGAACAGCATTTGACACATTACATGTCTTGTTGCGATCCTATGATGGGAACTATGGAACAGCAAGAAGTAGTAAAACTCAGATGCTTCGTACATACCTTACAAGGACCAGCCTTTGTCTGGAATACAAGTTTTCAATCCCGGTCAATTACTGGATGGGAAGATCTCCGTCAACAATTCCTTCTTCAGTTCAGCTCAACTTTTCCAAAGACAATAGTTTCTTATCTTAAAAAATATAAGCAAAGGGAGAATGAAAGGGTCTCAGATTTCGTTGGTCGCTGGAAGAGATTAACATATTACCTAATATTAGCACTCCCTCAAGAAGAATTGTTTCCAATATGTGTGGAAAATCTGCGTGAAGAATTACGCACACCGTTAATCCCTGTGAAATACACAGGAGGGTTTCGAGACCTTACTTCAATCGCTCAGCAGATTGAAGATTCCCTTATACAAGCTAAGGCTAAATCTCGTGTAATTCCATCATCTCCAGGAAGAAGAATGGGTAAAGCAGAAACTACTACAGTTATGCTTAAACAAGCACCTGTACCTGTTTATACTTCAAAACCTTCATCTTCTCAAAGGGCTCCACCTCCTGAGCGCCCAAAACAAAGGCCGTTTCGTCCAAATTATCAAAGAGATCAAAGACGAAAACAATTTGAGGATCTGAAGAGGAAAAAATACTCTTTCTGAAATGAAAAAGTTCCTGGTTACTTCATTTCAGCTCTGGAAAATAATCTGGTTCAATTGCCAAGGCCTAAGAGGCCAAATAAGGAAGTAGATGAATACCGTCCCAATTATTTCACTTGTCATCAAATGTTGGGGCATCCCATCCAGGAGTGTTTTGTCTTCAAAGACCTCCTGCAAAAGATGGTCGACTCGGGACAAGTCAAACTGAAAGGTTTTTCAGCTCAGGTAGCATGTGTTACTGCTACAGTTCCAGAGGAGGAAGGCGAATGGAAAGAAGTCAAAAGCAAAAATGCATAAAAGTATGATGATTTAATGGTCAGAAAGATAATCAACTGAACTCATGCTATTTTGAAAACACAATTAAAGAAACCAATTGTGTCTTATGCCATGAATGTTGCAGCAAAACCCTCTTCGTCAGAGGGAAAGTACTCAAAGAAACAACATGATTCAAAGAAAGAAAAAGAATCAGAAGAAGACGAGTATGTGTCAAAGCCTAAGTTGTCTTTGACTCTGGCAGACTTCATGCCATCTACTTCAAAGCCACGGACACCGCCCCACCAAATAGCACAACATAAATAGGCTAATCAGGCAGAGTCTTCATCAGACGAAGAGTTAATCTTCGGTTCTGTAATATGATTTAATTAATAGATCCATATGTCCGTCGCAGTTTCGATTTCGATGAGCCTAAATTCCCTGTATCAAATAGGGGAATTAGAGGAAGTTCCAGAGGCTTAGGATACAGGGGAAAACATGGATCTTTTATAAGCCACTATTCCAATTCTACCCATGCTAGAACTGTGTACGCAGCAGAAACTTGTGGTAAAGCCCTTCAGCGAGCTCAGCAAGAACAAGCAAGTTCTTCTACCAATAGAAAATTCCGTCCTGGCACAGTTATTTTGGAAGACCGGTTTAAAGTTCTATCTTCTTCCTCTCAGTAAGTAAATGGATCTAATCGGTCTAATCTTCCAAAACCAAGAATATTGCCAACTCCTATCCCAATACAAGATGCATCAACTTCCAAAGCATCTGCTTCCAAGGTACCTGCTAAACCACATATTCCTGTTGGGAAACACAGACCTCTAGATAAAAAGTATGATATATTGAAACACTTGGACCAAGTACCAGCCAAGTTATCAATTCTGGATGCTCTGAATCTGTCAAAAGATATTCGGGAAGCACTCATCGAGGCTTTGTCAAGTCCTCAGGAGTTTGAAACTGAAATTGCTGCAGCTGAAATCTATCACATAGAGAATAATCCTGCAGAATTCCATGAAATAATATATTTTACTGATGAAGATGAAGATGATGTTGTACATGGACATATTAGACCTTTGTACATATCTGTAAAGGTCAATGGCATAGACGTCCGAAGAGCTTTCATTGACAATGGTTTAGGAGTCAACCTCATGCCCATTCGTACACTTCATCGATTGGGCCTCACAAAATCTGATTTATCTCCTTCTACCATGATGTTACAAGGATATGATAAAAATGAACAAGAACCACTGGGCGAAGTTACACTCAGAACTCAGTTTGGAGATCTTGTATCCAATTTGGATTTCATGGTTGTTGATCAAGACCCAGCTTTCAACATCTTGCTTGGAAGACCCTGGCTACATCAACATGCGGTCATCCCTTCATCATACCATCAATGTCTCAAATATTGTTTCGATGGTCAAGTTGGGACATTTTATGGTGATAAGGCCCTGTTCAAGACATGTTAGTCTCAATACATTGAGGCATAATTCTATCACATGAAGGGAAGGGAGAAATCCACAACAAAGGAGATTACCAAAGTTAATGCTCCATATGGTTCGGAGAAAATTCCAGTAAATCCATTTACACATGTGAGTACAGATTATGTGTTGCCTATCAGTCAAATTGATAAGATAGACCCAAATCAAAATACTCTTATGGAAAGATCCATAATGTCAATTACGACAATCGAGCCAGACAACATGGGAGAAATTGGTAACCCACCAAGCAGCGATGAAAGCACAAATGGTGATGTCCTTATTTCATCTTCTGAAATCCAACAAGTCTATACTTCGCTAATTAGGCCAGGAGAAGTTATAACAACAACATAGGTGAACAATGATGTTGATTCTCAATCCATCATCTCCTCTTTATTACCCAAAGAAGACTCTTCATCATCAATCGGGTTGGAAATGGAAGCTTCTTCTTCAATATGTGCAAATTTTGACATCTCTTTTGATCATGAAAATTCTGATTTATCATCTACTATGCAAGTAGAAACAGAAGAAATAACACATGATAAAGAAGAATAGGAAGATCTCAGAGATGCTCCTCTAGCATTTGAAGAGGGTATCTCTATCACTGTGGATGAACTCAGAGAAATAAATCTGGGTACAAAAGAATATCCACGCCCCACTTTAATCAGTACGGCCATGAATCTTGAAGAGCAAGAGATGTATATTTCTTTTCTAAAGAAAAATTGAGATATATTTTCTTGGAACTATACAGAAATGCCCAGTCTTGATCCTTATGCTGCTACTCATCATTTGGGTTTACCAGAAGAACATTGAGGATTTAAGCAAGCCGCAAGAAGAACACACCCAACTTATGCTTCCAAAATTGAAGATGAAGTGGATAAGATTATCAAAGCTAACTTTGTCAGAGAAGTTTAGTATCCCAAGTGGTTGGATAATATTGTCCCTGTAAAGAAGAAGAACGGACAAATTATAGTTTTCATCGATTTCAGAGATCTTAATCGGCATTGTCCTAAGGATGATTTCCCAGTTCCGATTACAGAACTTTTAATTGATGCAATAGCTGGCTATGAAGTACTTTCCTTCATGGATGGATATTTCAGATATAATCAGATCTGAATGGATCTAGAAGAAGTGGAATCCATAGCCTTCAGAGCCCCTCAGGGTGTGTTTTGCTACCGGGTAATGGCCTTTGGATTAAAGAATGCAGGTGCAACATATCAACGTTCCATGAATCGTATCTTCAAACCCTTCTTAGGGAAGTTTGTTGAATGTTATGTAGACGATTTGGTGGTTAAATCCAAACAACTTTATAATCACTTGTCTAATTTGGAAGTCATATTCCACAAGCTTCGACAACATAATTTGAAGATGAATCCCTTAAAATGTGCGTTTGGGGTAACCTCAGGAAAATTTCTCGGATTTTTTGTACGCCATCGTGGTATTGAAGTCGATACTGAGAAGGCCAAGTCAATCCTTGGTATGTCACCTCCTCAAAATTTGAAATAATTAAGAGGACTTCAAGGACACTTAGCCTATATTCGGCATTTCATCGCCAATTTAGCAGGCAAAAGTTTACCCTTCACCAAATTGATGAAGAAGGGAGTCACTTACCAGTGGACTGAAGAATGTCAAGAAGAATTCGATATTCTCAAGAAATACCTCTTGAGTCCACCGGTACTCATGCCACCTGTTGAAGGAAGACCACTTATCCTCTACGTGACAACTTTAGAGCGATCATTGGGTGCCTTTCTTGCTCAAAAGAATGATGCTGGGAATGAAAAAAGACTCTACTATATCAGTCTAACTATGCTTAAAGCAGAAACCCGGTATTCAAGTATTGAGAAGTGATTCCTGGCATTAATCTTTGCAGTTCAAAAGTTGAGACACTACCTGCAACATCACGAATTCCAATTGGTATCTCGCAATAACCCTCTCAAATTCATCCTTAGTCGTCCAATGCTTACAGGACGTCTGGCAAGGTGGGAAGTTATTTTGTAGAAATTTGACATTCAGTATGTGTCTCAAAAGGAGATAAAGGGCCAAGCTCTGGCAGATTTCCTGGCTAAAAACCCTTCAGTGGAAGACACATCTTCAGATATTGAACTCCCTGCTGAGGAAGTCTTCTCTATTAAAGAATGTCCCCAGGCATGGGAAATGTATTTTGATGGTGCTTCCAGAAGTCCAACAGGGAGGAAAATGGAAAATCCTAAATTCAACAAAGTTGTCTTAGGAATTGTGCTCATTTCTCCAGAAAAGGCAGTGTTATCTTATTCCTTATTATTTTGGGAAGGTGGTACCAATAATGAAGCAGAATACCAAGATCTCATCGCAGACTTGGAATTAGCGCTTCAAGCACAAGTGAATCACTTAAAGGTGAAAGGTGATTCAGACCTAGTAATCAAACAAGTCAATGAGGATTATTCCATCAGAAAAGAAGAACTAATGCCTTTGTATGATTACGTCAGAGAGTTAATGGAATAATTCCCTTCGGAACCGACATTTTCTTATGTCCCAAAATCACAAAATACTCAAGTTGATGCACTGACTAATATAGCCACAACTCTAGCAGATCCAAATCGGTATAAGACAACCATCAGTATTGCCAACCGTCATTCAATTTCACCTTATGTTCGAATCATAACAGAGGAAATTAATGAAATTAGTCCCATTCCTAAACCGTATGGTCATACTACAGGATGGATGTCACCTATTAGGGAATACCTTCAAAATGGAACACTTACACCTGATAGAGCCGAGAAAGAACAAATCCAGCGACGTGTGGCCAATTTTACTCTTTATGATAGTCCAGATCACCTAGAGAAATTTCTCTACAAACTTGATTTTGATGTAGTTCTCTTTAGATGCATTGATGGTGAAGAGACAATGGCTGTCATGAAAGAAGTGCATGTAGGAGTCTATGGTGCCCACTAGTCTGGACATAGACTATCTGATTAGATTCGAAGGCTTGGATACTTTTGGCCTTCAATGATACAAGATTGTGTTGATTTCACAAAGAAGTGTCATTCATTCCATGTACATGCCAACTTCATTCATCAACCTCTAGAGTTTATTCATACAACTAAATACTCATGGCCATTTTCCACATGGGGAATGGATGTGGTGGGACCTTACCCTTCGGCTATGGACAAGAAGTTTAAGTACATTCTTACTGCTACTGACTTATTTTCCAAATGGGTAGAGGCAATACCTCTCAAGGAAGTCAGTTCTAAATGCGTTTTTAGCTTCATCAAGTCTAACATCATTACCAGATTTGGTGTCCCTCATACCATATTGACGGACAATGGCACCAATTTCTATTCATCCGTGGTGAAGAAGTTGTATCAAGAATACAACATCAAATCCAACCATTCATCTCGGTATCATGCAGCGGCCAATGGCTAGATAGAAGCCTTCAAAAATAATCTTTCAAATATACTGCAAAAGATGGTGGATAAAGATAAGAAGTCATGGCCTGATAAACTCTTTCATTCTTTATGGGCTTATCGGACCACCACCCGCACTACAACTCTGTCAACTCCATATTCATTGGTATATGGAATGGAAGCAGTCTTTCTAATTGAAGTTCAACTACCCTCGCTCATATTTTCCATTTGTGATCAATCATCTATAGATGAACAATCTCAAAAGTGATTGAATGAATTGGAACGGTTAGATGAGAAAAGATTGTGCACTTTGCACCACTTGGAAGTCTATCAGAATCGAATAGCACGAGCTTTTAACAAAAAAGTTCATCTTCATTCATTCACTCAGGGAGAATTGGTATTAGTTCTCAGAACTCCAATGATACCAGGAAAGAAACCTCCCAAGCTTGAGCCAAAATGGGAAGGACCTTACTCAATACGTAGGGTCTACTCCAATGGAGCTTATTCATTAATCTCGATGGATGGAGAACTCATCACTACTCCAACCAATGCCAGATTTTTGAAGAAGTATTTTGTATAAACACAAAATACACCATCCAAGGTCCGGTATGACCTTAAACTACACCACTGTCCAGCAAGACGTTAAACTGCACCATCCACGATCCATGCATATGACCTTAAACTATTCACACTTTCGTCCAACATAACGCTAAAATGTATCATCCCTTTTTTGTCCAACATGACATTAAACAATGTACTCTTTTGTCCTCACTGCATGACATTAAACTGCACAGTCCCCCTTTCGTCCAACATGACGTTAAACTATATTGTCCCCATCGTCCTAACTACATGACGCTAAACTGTAAAGAAAGTCCTTGATACGTCCTACATGACATTAAACTGTACTTTTTCCCTGCTACATGACACTAAACTGTGCAACACCAATAGTCCTAACTGCAAGACTTTAAACTGCATAGTCCCTTTATATGTTATACATGACATTAAACTATGCATCGTTAAGGTTGCTGTTACCTCTTGTTTCTCACACCGAGTATGACTCACATGATCTTAGAGAAAACCTCAACCACAACACTCCCTCTGGGCTACTAACCATGTGTAAGTCCCAACAACATCATTTTTTAGGTCGCTATCCCCAAGAACAACTTGATCGTTAATTAATTCTTTAATTGAACTACACAGACTTTGATCCTTTCCTTCTAGGCTGGGTACGTAGGCAACCTCCCAAGGTTCAAGCCCAAAACCAATCTCTTCACATCGGTTAACCTCCATCTCATATGATGTTAATTCATGAAACCACCCCTAGAATAAATATCTTTACATTGGTTCAATTTCGTCCTTGTTATACGACGTTAAACTATACAACACTTTTGTCCAGTATGACAATAAACTACAATACTCTTTGATACCCTCACCTGAGAGGGAACCATTATTTACATTGATTTTTCAATCATGTTTCATTTCAAAGACTACGTGCATACATGGAAATGCCCAAACCTTTTATCTCGGGTTAAACCATCATTGTACTAAAGTCCCCTTTCACCCTTCACATGTACGAACCAAATTTGTACAAAGGGTATTTCTAGAACTACGTGGGATTGATTCTTATCCTTATTGGATACGTAGGAATGTTCGAGTGTCCCTCGAATCCAGCCCCAAGTCTTTTGGGCCTAACCCCAAATTCCACTTCCAGTCCCTTGGCTGAAAAGTTCCCATGAAAACACACACTGTGTATTTCTTACAATGGTCCAAGCTCTATGACCCTAAACTAAGATCTCTAATACTTTTGTCCCACATGACGTTAAACTGTAATTTAAGAACTATGTATGGCTTGATTCCCATCCTTATGGGATACGTAGTGAAGTCCAACATTTCAATTCTGGACCCAGCCACAACATGATTATGGTTAGCATTGATCTGTGTATCTTTGTATACATTGGAAAATACCCATCTTTATGTGTCGTAATCCTAACCTTAAATATTTTCTGATCTTCATAACCCTTTTCTTGAATTCTAGTCACAAATATGTCAAACTTCTGAGAGTTCTTTTTCTTGACTATGTAGTACGTGCCCTTAGGCGGCCTTGCATAAACAGTCTACATAACATACCTGTTAGCCAAAATATACTATTATTTGACTATGCATCCAATGCCCTTAGGTGGCCCTGCATAATTCAACACCCTAACGGGTTTGTTAAATAGTGGTAACTTCATTCTTGGGAGGAAATCCTCTTTTGTCCTTATTTGTCTTAATGACAGTATGTAGGGATCCACAAAAATAGCCATCCTTAACATATTTGTCCCATATCCTTTTTCATGATCTAAAAGTATTAAAGTATATGGTTTATATTCTCCTTCCCTACGTTTGGGTCAGACCTTCATAGGAGTAATATCCATCCAATTCTTTGATAATATTGTTTGAAAATATCTTCTCCATATTCAAGTAACTCTTTCCATACAAAAAACTCTATACTTTGGAAAATTTGAATCTCCATAAACTTTCACTGGCTTTTAGCAGTAGAAAGGTAAATTTCTGAGAGTTCTTTTTCCTGACTATGCAGCACGCGCCCTTAGGCGGCCTTGCATAAACAGTCTACATAACAGACTTGTTAGCCAAAAGATACTATTTATTTGACTATGCAGGCAATGCCCTTAGGTGGCCCTGCATAATTCAACCCCCTAATGGGTTTGTTAAATAATGGTAACTTCATTCTTGGGAACTACTTCTTCTAATGCCTTTTAGCACTTTTTCATATCATTCCTCAGATCCAAATATTCTTAAAGTCATAGTTTACATATTTTCCCTCATACTTGAGTATGGTAATATGTTTTCAGATAAATTGTCAAGGAATTGAGTCAATTTTAATCCATTTCGGTCAAAGCTATTTCGACCTTAAAAATTAGCCTTTCTATGTCCGACATGCATGACTTTAAACTGCCAATAACCACAAAGACCCCTGGTTTCTCTTTTTTCCTCAGAGTCAAATCCTCATTTCTTTTGGATCCAACTCTGAGGGGGGACTTTTGTTGACGCTCCTTTTGTCACAGAGTCTAAAGATTGGAAAAGGGGAAAATCTGAGCTCAAAGTGATTCAACCTTTGGACAAATATCAAAAATTGACAAAGGAAGGAATAAGAAGAACATTGCACAAGGGTCGCGCAACTTCTACAATGGCCGCGCAAGTACACTTACACGCCGCAATGGTCGCGCAAGTATACTTGCGCACCACAATGGTCGTGCAAATACACTTGCGCGCCCTAAGTAATAACCTCCCGGGGTCTTCTACAGCCTATAAATACCCTCGGTGGGCCCCCCATTTACAGGAGGAATTTTTCTAGAATCCAGATTTGAGCTCCCAGTAACCTAGTCTCTTCTCAAAGCTTCCGAAACACTTCTAAGGTAATTTATTACCTTGAACCAAAGATCTAAAGAGGGGGAGGAAGGCCTAAGTGTTGAAACTCATCAACACTTGCGTGCTTGAGTGGCCATCCCTTAAGGGAAATGGCCACACTTGCCCGCCGCCTAACTCTTTCAATAGAACTTGCGCGCCACTCTTCTGAAAGAACCTCAAGATGATTCTAAAGGCTTTAACCAAGAGTCGCTAAAGTATTACCCTACTGGTTAACTGTCGCGCAAGTACCCATGTGTCGCGCAGGTATACCTGCGCGACCAAGACTTGCGCGCCCACGCAGTACCTGTGTGCCTGCCAGGACTTGCGCGCCCCTGCCTTTTTGGGTGCCCTTCTTGCCCATTTCACCCCTCTTAAACCATTCCACCTCTCCTATTCAAGATTCAGTCTTTAAGACACTCTTCAAAGCCATTTATGACATGATTTCTTGTTTTGACTTCCTTATCTGAAAGGAACTCTATGGAATATCTCTCAAAACCTAGTGATTTACACATCTTTATGTCACTAAAGATTGAGATTTCATTCATTCAACCTCATCCTTTAAGATGAGATACCCCTTAACCTGGGCCTCCTTTTCAAGAATAATCCCCAGTCATAATTCTAAAATCTGGGCATCCTCCTTAGGAGTAAGCCCCAAGTCCTCATTAACCTAGGCCTCCTTTTCAGGAGTAATCCCCATTCTTAATTTCTCTTAACCAGTCCTAATTTACCTTTGATCTAGGATTCCTTATCAGAAGTAAAACCCAATCATAAGTCCTCTCCTAATTTGGGCCTCCTTTTCAGGAGTAAGCCCCATGTTAGAGTATTCAAATCTCTATGAAGTACATATACCTTTATGGACCCTGTTCCTGGATTTCTTCCCTAAAGTAAATCCTAATCTTCATTTATCTGGGCAGTCATACATACATAAGTCTCACATTATTTCTTATGATTGCATATTTCATGGCACAATTGTTTGATTTTTACCAATACCTCTTGTTTCTCACACTGATCATGACTCACGTGAGCTTAGAGTGTAAACGTAATTATGACATCCTTCTTTGAGCCATCAATCGTAAACATCATACTCCCTTACTCGAACTATGTGGGTTTTGATTCATTTTCTAAACAAAGGATACGTAGGTAGCCCATCTGTGGGTTCGATCCCAACTCTGAAATAATACATTTCCTTCTGAATGACAATAAACTTCAAGTGCCCCACTGAGTGGCTTTAAAACTAGCATGGTCATCATAATGACCAAGAGACTTCTATATAAATGTGTCGAAGGATACCATTGATTAAGAATCTCTAACAAATAGAGATGATTCTCTATCAATGAAGAACATTGAATACATATAAAAGATTCTATAAATTTCCTACATATCAATCATTGATTTTTAGATCTAAAGGAAACCTCATTTTATACTTGGTAATGTAATAAGGATTCATGAACATAACTTAAATCAATAAAGAGAGTCCCGGATTAGACAATAATTCCCCTCAAAAAGGTGTGACGAGTCCGACCTCCCATCCTCTCGACCAATGCAAATTCCTAAGTCTCATTAGTCTACAAACTAATGAGCACCTACCTTTGGAAAGTAGGTTCAAATAGATGTGGAATAATTGGATGTTTCCGCTTCTACGAACAAACCCGTTAGAAACCGATTGGAATTTTTGAACCTTCAATCAAGGAGGTCAAACCCAAATTCCGAGGGAAACAGTAATATAATCCCTTTGTCTTGATATATCATCAACAAGGTTGTATACTTGTATCATCAACCTATAAGATTGATTTATCTTTATTTGACTACCTCAAATGAACTGGTTGATAAACTAATATGGCTATGTATTTAATTTTATCATTTCATTTCAATAAAAGTGTCATATATATCATCTTTCATTAAATTAGAAGTGACAAATCCTTTCTCGACTTATTCAGTTAATGCCATATCACTTATGAAACTTCTGATGTATCATACCACACTTTAAGAATTTGTTATCATAGTTTTCATAAATACATATAAGTATATGATTCATGATATACATTAATAATAATATCAAGTCTAAGGACCAATACACATAAATGTAGACAAAAATATCCAATAAAAATATATAACATGTGGAATTATTATTTTTGGAACTGTCCTCATAACCTCCTCTCTTAAAGATTTTCAAAAGTGAAAGTTTATGAGTATAATCCTCACCCACTTATGATAAAATAACACCTAATAGTTAAACATCAAATGTTTCATGTCAATTATATATCATCTAAACCACATGTCATATATTTAAGAATACTATCATAGTTTATCAAGTTTCTCATTATAATGGGGAATTAATATAACCTTTCAACATGACAAGTACTCTAAGAACATTATCACACTAATTATATGAATAATAACATTAATTATGTGACAATATATTTATTAGTATTTATGAATTTGAATATCTTGGTAATAAAAAGTGTAAATTCAGTTGAATCTAGGGCACCAACCCCAACAAGGGCCATTTATACAATACATAAAGGTCATTATGAGGATATGAAAGGGTTTTCTAAATACATGGGAAATATTTAAGGGTCATTACTATAATACACAATGGTAACTCTGGTTGATACATAAGAGTAACTCTATAGTATAGATTGATATGTAATGGGATAGTTTGGTGATGTGTATGAATTATGAAGAAGTATTTAATATGATGATGTTGAAGCTAATTATTTTATAGATTAAATATATTTAAGGGAAATTATGATACAAACTATTGAAAAATATGGTCACACCATGATTATGTGTACTTATAGGAAAGGAGGAAAATAATTACATTGTGAAGAAGATTATCACACCATAAAGAGATAAAATGTTATTGAATCAATTATAATAATTGGTTTTTATCATGATGTAGTGTATACAGTCATTCCATGATGACCTAAAAATATTTAATTAATAAAGATGAAGTGGGTTTATAAAAAAATAAGTTAAAGAGAAGTTAAATAAAGTTATTTGTTTAAATTTTAATTTTAAATTAAAATTATAAATTGAAGAAAAAGTGGCTTTGCTATGAAAGATACAATGTAACAGGGGTCTTTTATGTAAGATGCCTGTAATATAATAATGAATAGGATTATTTAAGAGATATTATAGAATAGAATAATTTTGTGTGTAGTGTAGTATACATAGTAAGAGTACTTGCAATAGTGTAAGTAGAAGAATAAGAAGAAGATAACGATTAAACACTTGGTTTGTGTGTAATCATTACATCTATGTCATGTGTTTAAGAAGAAGAAAAAAGTCACATATATTCTATAAATGTGAATAATTGTGTAAGAACTATCATATTTTCAATAGATAATAATTCATAGGATAAGGATAATCCCTTCCTCCGCAAAGTACAAGATAATAGTACAATTTTTTGGGAGACTTGTTGGAGGAAAATATTGTTATATTATTATATTATGAGTCATGTATATACCATAATCATTTATTTCCAAAATAGATATTATATTGAATTCTATGGTCTTAAGTGATTCTAGATCATTCCAAGGTTTAACTGCTCATTTTTATTAGTGTAACTTGTACACCATGTGTCCATGTTTGTTTTATTTTTTATTATATACAAGTTTAATAGTGATATCACTCACTATAACAAGTAATAGAGTTTGATTTCAAAATAAATCATAAAAGCAGAAAAAGAGTATTGTTCACAAATTCACCCCTATCAGTTAACCAACACTATGTCTGTAGATATCACAAGTGGTATCATAGTAGTGTAAGTTTTCTTATAAGGTAAAAAGTTTGAATGTTTTCTACTGTGAAGGTTTTTGAACTCTATTTGTATTTCAATTTTTTTTCTTTTAGAATTGTGGTAGTTTCTATGTTTCTTTCTTGAAGGTTTTTTCTAAGGTTAGTTTTTTAATCTGTAATTTTACATATTTTGTGGATAATTTAAATTTTGTGAACAATAAAGGAGTAACCACATTAAATGGAAAAAAATTATAATATTTGGAATGAAAAAATTTCCCCGTACTTACTTTCATTGGGTATTTATGTTCTAGACATTGAAATAGATGGTTTTAAACCTATTTTATAAGGGGAAGATTTGAATTGGGATTCCATAAAGAATTTAGAGTTTAATGGGTGTGCAAGAAATAAAATTCTATCCTAACTTTTAGAGATATAATTTTTAAATTTTATGGGGATCAAGACTATAAAATTCATTTGAGATAAGATAAAACATATCTTCGAAGGGAAATGTTAAAGTCAAAAAAGAAACTTTGTTAATTTATACTTAAAGTTTAAATATATGTGTATTATTGAAAGAGAATCTATTTATGAATTATTTAAATGGGTCAATGAGGTGGTGAGTACCATTAAAGGATTTGTGAAGACTCTTAGAGATTCAAATCTAGACAAGAAGATACTTCATATCTTACCAAACATATTTGATTCTAATGTTTTGGTGCTATAAGACCATGATATTCATTCAATTATTTTGGATGATTTTCAAAGCATCTTGGTTGAATATATGATGATAAAGAAATTAAATCCAATAGAGAAGAGTTTGATTAAGAATGGAATATCATCCAAATTATAAAGAATGAAAGGACCTTAATGAAAATTTGGGAAGAATACAAATACAGGGTCTCAATTTCAGATTTGGATTAAGATATTGATGTGAATTTTGAAAAACTCATGTCACTAATCTCAAGATTTGTATAAAGAGTAAAAGGTAAATAACATGGAAATTTATATTTGATTTTTTTTATCGATATGGGTGTTGTACATTTTACCACAAATTGTACAAAGCTGGAAGAATATGAAAATGAAGATAAAGTGGAGTCATCTCATGAAGTTTTGAAGAATAATTCAATGAATTTAAAAAGAAGTAATTTTTCATCAAGGATTTCAAGAAATAAATATTATTTTATTAAAATGAGGAGTTATTTATCCAATAAGGATGAAACATGAAATGATTTCAGTGAGAGTAGTTCCATAAGTGGTATAGGTGATAAAAAATTCATTTTAGTAATAGATTCCAATGATTCAATAGTAAAGATGACTCAAAGAAAGAAGAAGAGGTTTCATCAATAAGTTATTAAGAGGTAAATGAATCTCAAATAGAGTTCATGATGAATAAAGGATTGAAGAAGAGAATCTCCAAGGTTGTTCAGTTAGAGAAAGAAAATATGATAATGAAGGATGCAACCAATATGTTTGAATCAGATAAGGTTGAATTCTGAAAGAAGAAAGTTGAGTTACTCCCAAGTGTTGATAAAGTAAGAGAATTAATCACTACAGATAAGAAAATAATTATATTTCTTAAATAGAATAGTCTTTAATATGATATAGAACTTGAATAACTAAAAGTATACTTTCTAAATAAATAAAATTGTAGATTTTTTTTAATTCTAATAATGAAGTAGAAGATTAATTAAAGTAAGAGAATAATGGTGTGGATGAAGTAAGACTTGAAGATTGTTACAATCACTAAGTATCTTAACCATTGATTCATAAATATCATAAAATAAATAGATTAAAGGTTGTATACCAATATAATTTGATAAAAATGAATATGATCATACTAGAGAAGACAATTCATATTTTTCTTACTTTGGAAAGTATAAATTTGAATGAAAATATTATATTGTACATGAAGAGGAAAAATAAATAAAAATATCTATGATGAATATAAACATGTGTAGAGTATCTTTGTTTTTTAGTTTATCAAATGGAGGTCACCAAGTCTTTCAAAATGATGAATTTTAGAAAAATACTGCTATTGGAGAGACTATTAGTTCAATAAGAAAATTAAACTTTTATAATCACCATTAGTTTTAGAAAGTTTATAAGAACATGATGAAATGTTTTTTCATAGAGGAAGTAAATTTTACTCAATGTATAGTGTTAGAATCCACACATATAATGGGATACAACACTTTTAAAAAAATAAAGTTAAGAATAATGATATTTAGTAAAAAAGTGGCATGATGAAGAATTAATTTGATGTATTGAATGAAGTGTGAAGAAGATATAAACCAAAAGTTTATATAACTAAACAATTCATCATGATTCTATCAGTTCAACAGTTTCAAAAACAAGAGTATAAAGGATTTCAGGTTAGATATAAGAGAAATAATGAAATGAAAAAGAATATGCCTCACATGAAGAGTATGAAAGATAATGAGAAGCCTTTAGTGATTATATAATCTAAAAGGATGGATGAAAAATTATAATCACGAAGAAGGTTAAATAAGAGATATTAGGTATATGAAATCCTAAAAAGAAGTATAAATAAGGTTTTTTTATTTTAGGAATACAATTTCAATGTTCTGAAAAGGTAGATTAAGTGAAGAGTTACAAAAAGAAAGAGTATTTGGAATGTCATATTCCTAAAGTGAAGAAGACGATGAGCTATACCAATATAAAATGAGATTTTAATTAGAATTTTAGTGATCAAGTTAGTTTTCAGTCAAAGAGGGAGTAAAATAATAATCCATGTAGGTTGAATAATAAGTCTCATCTTTCACTCATTAAAGTATATGGTAGGATGAATCCATACCCTCTATCAGTTGTTCTTTATATATTTATTATTAAAGGTGGATAAAGACAAAATAAATTCATTTATGTTTATTAATTAATGTATTTATAAAGGGTAGAAAAAAATATAGGGTGATAATACAAAGATATGTGTTTAACCTTATAGGGGATAGATTACTTATTTAGGGGGAGTATATATTTAGGGGGAGTTTTTAAAAGGGGTAATTTGGGAAGTAATCATGTGGTTGTGTGTGTTTTTGAATTTTTCTACCATGTTTGGTGTATAATGAAACTTGTTATACATGATCGACCTCGGAACACCCTGAGAGGGGAGGGGTGAATCGGTGTGTCAAATTTTTCTTCAAAAGAAACAGATCTTGTTCCCATGTTGGAAAGAACCAATTAAACCTGTATGATGGGAATGTGTAGAAAACAAACAACCACATGTAAAGAGATCACACAAAAATTTTACACGGTTCACCACTAAGGGCTAGTCTAAGGATCATATTCTGGTAGTGTTTCAGTTATACCTAATTCCACTAATCTTAAATATTTTTTGAATACAAGGGTTCATATATATTTACTATCTAACAGGCACACTTCATTTACAAGATTTTAGGGATAGCATACTACATCCCTTGGAACACTTCCATCGAATCCCCCTAGATCACTAATTTTGAGATAAATCTAACTCAGTTTACTAATTTGAAGGTACCTTCAATGTATTGGAATTAAAGTATTT
The DNA here is from genome assembly GCA_963277665.1 of Viscum album. Taxonomy (NCBI): domain Eukaryota; kingdom Viridiplantae; phylum Streptophyta; class Magnoliopsida; order Santalales; family Viscaceae; genus Viscum; species Viscum album. The sequence continues at coordinate 569,233,122 of OY728119.1, forward strand.
TTAACTAACTAAAAAGAGACTCTACTTTCACCATATACCTGATTTTATGCACTTTTAAATCCCTAATCACTAAAAAACTGATATTTAAAGCTCCTTCTTGATGAAGAACCATATCTTTGTTTATCTCACTGAGTCAATAAGGAATACCCAATCATCATGAATCACCCATTAATCAAAATTATTAGCATCAGTCAAGAATCAACTTGTCTTTTCACGATTCTCAAGCTCACATAAAAATCCAGATTCACAAAGCTCCCTTAGCTTTGCAAAATCAGAGTGATTTTGGATTTTCCCTGAATAATTTCATGTGAAGAGAAGAGGGGTAGAATTATATTTATAGGCTCGAACATTATCAATGCTCCACCACCTAAAATTAATTTTTTGTATATTTAAAAAACCTCTTCATGGAACTCCTTACTTCGTGATTCTCCATTGAGATTTGATGTAGTCCTGGAGATCACCATCAACATAATGCGTGACTATGTTTCTCCAATTATCGTAATTGCAGAGACCATCATTTTCATTTAGGATGCTCCACATATTCACAACCCTTAGCCCAGTCTTCACAAAACCCATTCATTTACCATATTTAGGAAGAGTTGATTCCAGAAAAAAATATTCATGATGCTAGCCCTTCCTCTGGACTTTGAGCTGAAAAATTTGGCAAACAATGGAAAAAATGCCACCTTTAACACCGTTGTTATCCTGTACTATAAGATCACTTGTATTGAAAAATCCTTGATCAACCCTATGTATATTGACAATAAGCATAAACCAAACTCCATTTCTAGAAAATAATAACCTTGGTTCTAAAAATCCCCCCCTTTAGGTTTGTTGAAAATTTGTGGAATAAGTTCAATAAAGAAACGGTCTCTATTTATATCTGCAACAGTAATTTCATAAGGTGAAGTACCCTAATAAACTAATACAGATTTACATTTCCTCTGACTATTTTCTCATATCATCAAAATCTCATCATGTTACAGAATAATTTCATGGTTATAATTCACAAAATCATTACATGGTTTGTCAAAAAACCTGCTGACTGTAACATTATCCCCCTTTTTAACATTGAATTTCTCCATTCCCCCCTTTTAAAATAGACCCAAAGTTCATAATTTTGACTTATAGAGATCAAAACATATCCCCTGGATCATATCTCTCCCATAAACTTGCATCAATTCCATAAATAGATTAAAATAGTTAACAAAACTGGGGTGAGGGGAGTATTCATAATCTCCTCATGCACTGGGAGGTGGCTGAACACCAGGGTTCAATTGATGTTTCTCAAACACATGTGCTGCTAATGGCTTTATCATAATGTCACCCACTTGGTCATCAGTTCCAACATGATCCATTTTAATCACACCTTGTTCAACTCATTCCTCAATGAAGTGTTATTTTATTTCAATATGTTTTGTATGAGAATTCTAAACTAGATTCCTTGTAAGATCAATCGTTCTCTTGTTATCATAGTGAATTACCATTGGTTGGTTCACCTCATCACTAATATTAGTTAGTTACCGATTCATCCATAATAGATGAGTACAAGCCTTTGTAGCAACGATATCCTCTACTTTAGTAGTACTAAGAGAAGTAATTTCTTATTTCTTACTCAACCAACCCATGTATTACTTTAGAATAAAGAATGATCCACCACTTGTGGAATTTCTATCTAGCACATGTCTATCCTAGTAAACATCATAAAATACTGATAGTTCATTGTCTCTTCTTGAAAAAAAGTATAAACCATAATTATGAGTACCTTGAATGTACCTCATGATTCATTTAACTGCCACCATATGTTCTTTCTTCAGATTAATTTGAAATTGGGATGATGATAATGCTGCAAAGACAATATCTAGCCATGTTCCAATTAAGTATAATAAGCTTTTTATGATTCTCCTATACATGGTGGGGCATAAACAAATCACATCCTCATGATTTCCAAGTTTAGTTCCAACCGTAATCAGAGTCGACATTGGTTTGTATTCATGCATATTTAATTTATTCAGCAAATCTATTACATACTTTGTCTAAGAAATGAAAGTGTGATCGTTCTTCTATACCACTTGCAGCCCCAAGAAGTATGTGAGTTCACTAATCAGAGACATTTTAAATTCCAATTTCATGTGATTGGAAAATTCTTCCACTAATCTCTACCCACTTCCTCTAAATATAATATCATCTATGTATAACATCACCATAAATTGATCTTCCTTTGAATTCTTCACATAGAGATTATGATTGATACCACCTATTTTAAATTTGAGATTCTTTAGATACGAATCCAGATGATAATACTATGCTCGTGGTTCCTGATTCAGACCATAGAGATCATTTTTCAATCTACAATCCTTCATTTCATTATTGACAATTTGAAAACCCACTGGTTGTTCAATGTAGACTTTTTCTTCAAGAACACCATTTAATAATGCTGTTTTGACATCCATATGATAAACTTTGTATCCTATTTGGATTTCCATAGCAAGGAAAAGATTTATTGACTCCAGTCTCATCACTGGAGAAATTTTTTCGTCAATATAGATTACCTTAATATATACATAGACTTTACACACTAGGCGTGCATTGTTTCTAATCAAATTTCCATGATCATAAAATTTGTTTTCGAATATATATTTGGTTCCAATGATATTGTGGTTTTTAATTCTATTAATAAGATCCCATTTCTTGTTCTTGTCAATCTAATAAACTTCTTCATTCATGGATTTAACCCATGATTCATATTTCACACCTTCTTTAAATGAGGTTGGTTCCACAATTTACAAGAAGGCATACTGTGCATTATTCCTCATTCTCCTTGTCTATGTGGGTGTCTTCCAATCCATAATGATATTGGATTGATCAATTTATGATCTTCTATTTCTCCTGTAAGGTACATATAAAGATTATTTATCCATCATTTCTTCTTCTGATACTTCTTCTGAATCATCATTATTTTTTGACCTCTAAACATTTTCACGCCTTCCTCCACTTCTATATTTGAATCTATTCTATGTCCACTATCTTTTTCATCTTCTATATTATCATCTTAAGGGATTATTAAGGTATTTTTGATCTTATATTAAAGGATCTTAACATCAATACTTTTAATAATTATATCAAGATTATTATTGAAACATTTGTAATATTGTTTATGCATTGAATAACTAAGGAATATTCCTTCATCTTCCACATCACCATACTTGCATTGATTTAATTCTTTGTTTATGATAAAATATTTACTTATGAAAAAGAAAAAATAATTCAAAGAGGGATTCCTTCCATGAAACAACTCATATGGTGTCTTGGTTTCTCCCATATAAATCCCTATTCGATTTTGAGTATACACTGCATCTTGAATGACCTCTTTCCAGTAATGGTGAGGGATACCACTCTCAATCAGCATAGTTCTATACATATTGTTCACCTATCAATTACTATACTCAAAAACCCATTTTTGCAGGGTTATCAAAACATCCACCTCATGTTGTATTCCATGTTTCTCTAGGTAATTTTCAAATTCAATGGATGTATATTCCCCTTAATTTTCAGACCATAGAACATTGATCGTGTAGCCAATATCATTATCTACTATTTGGTGATAAGTTTTCACGCAATAAATTACTTTTTATTTCCTATATATAACCATCACACAAGAAATGATACTCTAATAATAATTAAAAAGAACAAAGTACCTTTCTCCATATGTTACAATAACATTTATCGTACCACATACTTATGTATGGATGAGATCAAGAAGATTTGATTCCCTTTTATTCTTTGTCTGATATGAACTACAGACCAACTTCTCTCATATGCAAGCATCACAAGTCTTTACCATTCACATTTTATATTGGGTAAATCTATGAATATCTTCATATAAGATATATTTTCCATGTATTGTTGATTAATGTGATCCAACCTTTGATTCCATAAATTGTTTTCTTCTTCAAATATCAGATAGAAAATGTTCTCTTTACTTTCAACCTGATATAAGTTTCCATATGGTATGAAACCTTTCATGAGATAATTCCATGTATTTCTTTTTATAACGCACCCTTTTTTATTGAAAATCACTATAAGTCCTGAGTCATAGAGTTGGATCACACTCAAGAGATTGTGGTGAAAACCATCAATATAAAGAAATATGATTTTCTTAAGCTCATCACTTTCCAGTTCTGTATTCCAAGTGCCTTTGATCTTCAAAGCACCATCATTACCAAACCTAACTATTCTAACAACCATTTTCTTTAAATTATTCAATAAATTTTCATTTCCCATCATATGGGATGAGTATCCGTTATCAATAATCCAGGTGTTACTTTTCTTTCTATCTTTGAGAGCGAATTCTAAAAAATTGTATTTCTCAAATTTAGTCTTTTCCTTCCATGAAATATTTGTTTAAGTGGAAGATAAATATGGCCTTTACAATATATTTTCCAGATGTATTGGTTCATAATACTCATATTTTTATTCTAGAGGAGAAAGCCTATTTGTAAGAGAAACCCCATTTGGTTGGTAGGTATTGGAATTTCTCTAAGTTTTTTAGGTAAAATTTTTGTCTTTCCTCTTCCAACAATGAATAGATTTATGGCCAATGTTAGAGCATTGAAAACAATATCTATAAAATATATTTATTATATAAGATTTAGGATATGAATTCAATCCCCTTTTTTTTCTTCTTAGTTCTTCCCCATCCAAATAGATCCTCATTTCTTCACATCATGCCATCGTATGGCCTAGATTGCCACACAATTGACATTTCAAAGGGAAAATTTCTTGTCACTTATATTCCTCCTCATGAACCCTTATTTAGGAAAATATTTTGACTATTAATAATATTTTGAATATTTAGGATAGTTTTTAGTTCTCCTTTAAATTTTATTTGAGTATTTATTTGTTAGGACTTCAGGTGACATTGCGATATGCCCAACTTTCACCTTGCCTTTATTTTCCCCATTCTATTTCCAAAATTTTATATCTTAGCATCACAACCAATTCCAATATTTCCCATGCATGTGGATATTTGACCATTAAAAACCTTTTCTACTCCATCATAACCATGGTTAGCTCCCTCCAGCAACTCAGCATCTGAGAATCTTCTAAACTATATTTTCTTTTTTGTTTCTTTTGAGTTTGATTCACTTTCAAGTATACTCCTAAGAGTAAAAATTTCTTCTTCAAGTACCTCAATAGTCTTGGAATTATCCTCCTATATGAATTTAAGGTCATTAATGAACTTTTATCATTATTTTATTATAAGATTAAGTTATACTATATCTTCTGATATTTTAGAAGATGTTGAATGTTCTTTTACTACTTCTTCCAGTCGATTAATTTCAGCTTTCAGTCAATCAACATATTCTGATGACTCTTCCACAACTACTCTCCACTTTTTTCTTTTTTTTCTTTGATTATCAAGATCAACAAGAGAATCCTCAAGTTTCAACTTGAGATCAGCATTAGAAATCAACTGATTATCTTTAGCTTTATCTTTTGGTGGTTCTGACTTTTCAATTGTAGCCATCATAGATGCTTGGGTTCCATATTTAAACTCTGGTACTTCTTCCTCAAAAAATTCATTTTCATCATTTTATTCATTACAGACAACACTCTTTCTTTGTAATTTCTTTCCATATTTGAAGTCGCCCTTTTGAGAAAACATTTTATGAGTCTTTTATGAGTTTCCAGCTTCACTTTCTTCATCACTGAACTTCCTTGAGCACCAAGAGGTAATGTTCCCAACTCTACCATAGAAAAAATATGCCAAGGGTATCATTCCTTCAAATACCCATTTTCCTCTCTCGAATTTATTGGAAAATATATAAAGGAGTTCATCTTCCTAATTAAATTTTTTAATACTATATACTAAAATATTAAGTTTTTCCATGGATTTGAATTCCATATCCTTGCTAACAAAACTTATTACATCCTCTAGTTTGACCATCATTTCATATGCTACTATACTTCTCAACAGATCATCCAAAGAAAGTTTTGAAATATCCCTTTAATCAAGGTTTGAAACTTTTGGATTGAAAATAGGTGGTAGTATTCTCAAGATTTTCTTTAAAATGTAAATTTATTTAATTTCTTTACCAAGACCTTGAATTTCTCCTATAAATTCAATAATTCGATTTAAAATGTATTTTAATTTTCATCAGGATGCATCTTCAGATCATAAAAACTATTGTGAAAAACTTGAAGTTTGGACTTCTTCACTTTTTTATCACATTAATATATATTTTTCATCTTTTCACATATAGACTTGGCCAAAGTAAAACACATTACCTTTATATATATTTGACCAGATAGTGATGTAGTAAGGGAATTTTTCTCTTTAGCATATGAATCAAGAATTTTACTATCTGTGTCAGTCATAGTTAGTCCTATTTAATTTGTTACCTAAATCCATTGTGCAATGAAAAAGAGTACTTACATTCCAAGATATCTTAGATGAGATCTCATCTTGAACTTCTAAATATGGAAGTTACTTCCATTAAATAGGGGGACTCCCTTGACATTCACTAAATTCTTCATGATAGAAAAGAAGGAAATATTTAACACCAGAAACCCATACCCTCTAATACCACTTGAAGGACCCCAGAATACCCTGAGAGGGGAGAGGTGAATTATAGTGTCATGTTTTTCTTCAAAAGTGTAAAATCTTGTTACCGTATTGGTATGAACCAATTAAACATATCTGATGGGAATGTGTAGAAAAAAACCCCATGCAAATAGATAACACTGCAATTTTACTTGGTTCACCACTAAGGGCTAGTCCAAGGGGCATACAATAAAAGTGTATTAGTTGTACCTAAATCCATTAACATTCACTATTTTTGGAATGAAAGAGTTTAGACATAGTCACTCTATTCCAAGCACACTTCCTTTATAATATTTTAGGGACAACACACTGCATCCCTCAGAACACTTCCATTGACTCCCCCTAGATCATTACTTTGTGAGAAATCTTACTCAGTTTAATGACTTTAAGGTTGCTTCAATGGATTAAAATTAAATTATTTGTCCCTAACTATCATGTGAATATTATTTCACTATAGACTTTATTTGATCCACTTTTAAAGTCATATTCACTAAAAAACTAATATTCAAAACTACCTTTCATGAAGCTCCTTCATGAATCTCACTACCTTCACGCAGTACCTTGCCTTCACGGAGCTCACTAAGTTAATGAAGAATACACAATCATCAAGAAAAACCCATTAATAAAAATCATTGGAATCATTCAAGACTCAACTAGTATTTTCGTAATGCTCAAGTTCTCATAGAAATCCAGATTCATGGAGCTCCCCTAGCTTCACAAAATCAAAGCGATTACGAATTTTCCTTAAATAATTTCATGTAAAAAGAAGAGGGGTAACCTTATATTTATAGTCTCATCCATTATTGATTCTCCACCACCTCCAATGAATTTTATGGATATTTCAAAAACCTCTTCGCGACACTCCTTCCTTCATGATGCTCCAATGATATTTAACATAGTCGGAAAGATCACCATCAACACATCACACAATCACGATGCTCCACTTCTCATAATTTCCAAGATCACCATATCCATTTACGATTATACACATATTCATAACCCTTAGCCCAGTATTCATGAAACCCATGACTTTACCATATTTAGTAAGAGTTGATTACATAAAACAACCCTTCATGATGCTATCCCTTCCACCAGATTTTGAGCCCTATAATTCGGAAAACACTGGGAAATTAAACCACCTTCAACACTGTTGTCAGCCTATACTATAAGATCACTTGTCTTGCAAACTCCTTGATCAACCCAATGTGGATTAACAACAAACACAAACCAAAATCCATTTCCATTCAAGAAATTTTTTTGTTCCAATAATACATATGTTCAAATTAATATATTTTTACCAAGTTTAAGAAAATATTGTTTTCAAAAAGTTGATCATAGTTAGTTTAAGAGATATAAATAAGTACACGTAAGTCACTTTAATATATATAAATGAGATTAATATTCAATGTTCATGATTCCTAAACCATGTTCACTCATGTGGAATTATAATTATTGAATGATAATTTATTTTTAAGTGTGATGAGTTTGAAGAGTGATTTATGTTCAATGGTTGTTAATAAAATATAAAGGTAGAGATTGTTGAGCCCATGAATAAAGTGGTTATTGAGAAGTTGAAGAAGAATAATTGAAAAAGATAATGAGGTGGATATGTTTCTTATAATATATTTTATTTTCAATACATAAATCATGTCCATACCCACTTATAATAAAGTTTACAATGTGATGTGGAGGAATTTATTATTGTTAGAGGTGTTTTAAAGAGTTTTAGAATAGTTTATAAGAAGTTTAGTGGTTTTTGAAGTCAATCAGTTTTGAGTTTAATATTTGATGAAGTATTGAATACATAAGATTATTAAAATTTATCTGTAAGATTAATTTTGAGGCCCATTGAAATATGTAAGATTCAATTTGATGTTGGGTCTAATATTTATCTATGCCCCAAATATGTAATAGTAACCTTAATCAATATGTAAGGGTCACCCCAAGCAGATGATGAAAATATAGAAATTTTTTAAATCCTCCCTATATATGTAAAATTAACCTTGCTCAATAAGTGAAGGTCTCCCTGAGTAGACATTAAAAATTTAGAAAATTCTTGAGTTTCACTATAATATATAAAGGTAACATTTTTTAATATGTAAAGGTCACCCTAACCATATTGTTAAAATTTGACCAAGTCCTCAACATGTAAAAGTAATTATACTGGAATGTAAAGGTAGATTTGAGGAAAAAAAGATACATAAAAATTAATTTTATGATATATAAAAGTAAATATGAGGCAAAGGTAATATTTAAAAGTAATTATTATCATACATAAAGGTTTATCCATAGGAATAGGATACCTAAGGGTCATTTTTCCAATGCATAAAGTTCATTTTAGGATATTTAAGGGTCATCCAAAGATAAAGGAAATGCATAATGGTCATTACTACAATACATAAAGGTAATTTTGGGGTGATACGTGAGAGTCACTCTATGGTATAAAGTGATACGTAAAGGTTATTTTTGTGACTCATAAGAGTTTAGAAGAAAAATTAAATATGTTGATGCTAAAAATAATTATTTTATGGATTAAATATCATTAAGGGAAATCATGATACAAGTTATTGGAAAATAATGGTCACACCACGAAGATTATATCACACCATAATTATGCAGAACTGGAGGATAAGAAGAGAATAATTATGCCATGAAGATGATTATCACACTGTAAAGTGAGAAGAAGTTGTTGAACCAGTTACATGAACCAATTTTTATCTCCCTGTAATGTATAAATTGATTCCATGATGAACTAGATAAAACCAATAACTGATGAAGAAGTGGGAGTAGAATAAAATAAGTTGAAGAGTAATTGATGGAAGATGTTAGTTTAATTTTGAATTAGAAATTCAAAGTTAAAATTAAATAAACTCAATATGATTATTCAATAGAGAGAGTCTGTGGAAGAGATGAAGTATGTGTGTAGTGCAATGCACATAGGAAAGAACTTACAGTAGTGAAAGTGGAAGATGAAGAAGAGAAATTGTAAATACTTGGTTTGTGTGTAATCATCACACCATTGTCGTGTGATGAATAATAAAGAATAATTCAAACATATTATACAAATGTGAATAAGTGTAGGACCATTATAACATTTTTATGAGATAATCATTTAGAGGATAAGGATAATCCTCACATCAAAAACATATAACACAATAACACAACTTGTTAAAATAATTTTCTAGAGACAGTATTGTTATATTATTATATTATTATTCATGGATATACCCTACTTATTTATATCCACCATGGTGATTCTAGTATATCATATGGTCTTGGTTGATTCTAGATCATTCCAAAGATTAATAGAACATTTTGAGAACTAAACCTCATACATCAGGAGTACTTATTTTTTTATTTCCTTAGTTTATGAGAGCTCAATAGCGAGATCACTCAATCTAACATTATATGAAGGTTGATTTCAAAATAAATAATAAAAGGATAAAATGATTACTATTAACTAATTAACCCACCCTTGGTGAACCAACACCATGCATGGGGCCATCACATAATGAAAAATTATCCATTTTTGGAATGTTGGGAAGAAGTTTGAGTGTGATACCAACCTTTGATATTAAAGTGAGAGGGATTTAGAGTAATGTAATCCTTGGAAAATTTTGTGATATGGGTTGGGTGACTACCAATTTGGGATGTTTCAATGGTGTGAGTTGGGTGTAATTCAATCTATACCATACTTGGTTCCTCAGTTGGGTATACTAAAAAATGAAATTCTTGATCTATATGATGCAGGATTGTGGGTGAACATATGCTGACCCTTTATATTGTTATGGGACATGTTCGAACTTGATGACAACACTGGATGAAGTAAGTACGGTCAATCCTAGGTGTCACATTGGAATCAGAGGATATGATGGGTAATTATTATTAATGTTATTATAAATTACATGTCACGTCAACATGCATTTATATATTATAGATTTGGTTATGGACACTATTTGTGGTGGCCTAATAAGATGTACTCACACCCTGCTAGAGTTCCTTGGTACCCAAGAATATTTCATGGTTTATAACATAGGTATGAGAAAGGGCCCTTCACTAAATGTTTGATCTAGAGATACTAAGTCAAAGTAGGGAGATAAGACTGAGCCAAGACTTAGGACCAATTTTATGGATGTCTCCCTATTTTTTTGGACTATGATGTATATGATTTTCCCATATACGATCTTGTTGATATAAATATACCTTGTGTTACATTATTATTTTTCATTTTTTATAGCATGATATATGTTATATGCTTATAGATTCTCTTTAAATACAATGTACATATTTTTCTTTTATTTTTTGAAAATTATTTACTATTTTTTTTGCTATTACTATGGTTATATATACCAAAGAGTATAGTCTCCCCAAAATCCTCTATAGACCCCAACTGATAGCCAGTAACCTTTGGAATATGGGGATTCATTCCTAAGGTATGGAACCCTTTGGTCTAGTTATGGAAGAGGAGAATCAATCCGGAGATGTTATAAGATGTTATCAAAGAATGTTTTTTTCTTACTATTTGGACATCATAGTTAGAGGAAGGGTGTTTTTAATACTTGAGATAGGCCTTGTGCATGGGAAAATCTAACCCACGTATCAGAAAATTCTATGTTAATAGGCATGAGATTGTGGTTCTTGGTTATCTAGTGTCAATAATTTATTATTTACAAGGATATGATGTGTGATTTATGGTTTATCGTATTAATCTTGTCTTGGAGTGGACAGAGAGTGTAAGTTTATGCATTATTTTCAACACGTAGGATTCAAATGGAATATTTGTGATTGTTTATAGTTGAGAACCATAATTATGATATAGGATTTTTTTATATATAATGTTAGTAACAACTTATATAACATTTTCCTATATAACTTGATGCTGGAATTTTACATGACCAAATTCATGACCCATGTTATGATATTATTATCTAATGATTGATTATGTGAATACTATGTTCATTATTGACCCTAAAATAATTGATCACTCAAGTTGTAGAGACCCTTATGTTATAGGGCATGTGTGTCGAGTAGTGGGATGTTATTCTAGTTATTAATTATCCTAATCTATGATATCAAGAATTATGAGATAATATGACCTGATTCATGTGTTTGTCAGTGTAGTGACATAACACCATGATGAACCCTCATGGATCCCTAGGATTTCAGAAACAAGCATGCCCTTTAGAATGTTGAGTCAAAACCCCCTATTGAACTAGTACCAACTGATGACGAAATATAAAACATGATATTCATCTATAGATATTTCTTTGTTATAGATTATGGAATGCATCATGCATATAATTTTGAGTTATTTTATAGGTACGACCTATAAAAAAAATTCTTGATTGGTGCTTGAGAATGAGAAGTGTTATCAAAGAGAATCATTCAAAGTATCTTAATGTGAATGTTATAGAGATCAATTTCTCCAAATTTGGATCATGGGTAATGGATACTGGGTGTTCATCATACATTTGTGTAGATAAACACAAACTCAGAGATATGAGGGAATTGAATAAGGGTAAAGTAGATATTCATGTTGACAATGGAGTAAGAGTTTTTGTATTGGAGGTCAACACTTCTGATCTAAGTTCACCAAGTGGATTAGTATTGGAAATGGAGAACTGTTATTATGTAGCCTCTATATATAGAAATTTTATTTTTTTATCTTGTTTGGAAAATATGGGATTTTGATTCATTATTAAGAATAATAGTTATTATATATATAAGAATGAACTATTTTATGGAATTGAGAATATGGAAAATGGTTTATACGTTATAGATATGGATAATTTTATCTATACCATTAAGAATAAGAATTCCATGGTTGATTCTAATCCCAACCACCATTGGAATTATCTACCTATACATATAAATGAGAAACACATCCAAAGACTCCAAGGAGATATATTATTAGACTCATTCTATTACGAATCATTTGATAATTAAAATCTTGTTTATTAGAAAAAATGACCAAAACACTATTTAGTGGGAAAGTTAAAAGGTATAGTGGACTATTGGATCTTATACATAGTGATGTATATAGTATAGTGATTAATCAATATAGTGTTGGTTTTAGGTACTTCGTTACTTTTATTGATGAATTTAGTCAGTATGTTTATCTGTTTTTGATGACACAAAAGTATGGATTTTTTGAAAAGGTTAAAGAGTTATAGAATGATGTACAAATAAACTAGAAAAAAGTATTAATATTATTTAATCAGATTGGGGTGATGAATATTTTATCCAAGAATTCAATGAACATATAAGATATTGTATAATCATTCTGAAAATCACTTATGTTAGAACACCATAGTGGAGTGGGATGTCTAATAGGAGGAATCATAACCTATTGGATATGGTTCGATTGATGATGAGTCAGTGTGACCTTACTTTTTAATTTTGTAGATATGTTCCTATAACACCCCATCCAAATACAAATGATTAGCTCCTTATCTGGAGTGACCATATCACCTTAGGTGTTCCCCCTATATGCCATAGGATACCAACTAGTAGTGAGAGTGTAAGGTGATATAGTGGAGATACTATACCTTCTTTATAGAGTAGCAATAGTAGTATAAATAATATACAAAAAATATAAACCAATAAAGGAACTTCACAAAAAATTCAAGTTAAGTTCCAAAAATAACTACAGTATCAAAATGATATAACAAATAAGTATAGAATACACATCACAATAGATACCACAAGGGTGGATCATATACATAGAATAATAAAAGTGTGAGTACAACTCAGTACTCCACCACCACCAACATGCCAAATGAACATCATATAATGGGCCTTTTTACTGAACATGTAAACCTAAAATAATAAGAAATATTTGATTAGGTACCTAAGTATCGTGGTAGACTGAGAAAAGTGTGAGTACAACTCAGTACTCCACCACCACCAATATCCTAAATATATCCAATCTGAAATAAAAGTACATGAAGAAGTGTTGTAATTTCTTTTAATAGTTATAAGGAATTTAAATAGAATCAGTAAATGACTACCAATACCTGGGCTCTGTGATGACACCCAAGATTTTCAATACATCCATAAATCCTCAAATCCATGACCCTAATCTAACATACATTCTTCATCTAGTTTTGGGGTTTATCTAAGCATTTCATGGTGATCATGATAAACATAGCTTCATGACTACCCTTAAAAGCATTTTATACATGAGTATCATAGACCACCCATACAAGTATTTTCTTATTCATTACAAACCACCCATATGGGTGTTTTCTTATTTATCAAAGACCACTCATACATGAGTTTTTATATTTATCACATATCATCCATTTGAGTGTTTTTATAGTTTTCATGGACCACCCCTTCAGGTGTTCTCATATTTATCATGGACCACCCCAATGGGTGTTTTCATAGTTATCATGGGACACCCCTTATGGGTATTTTCTTTAAATAATAAGCATTTAATTTTCACAACATTACACATTTACCAAAATAATAAAGAAGGATTCAAAATTCACCACCATTTTCCCTTTAAAACATTTGTCCCATTCCACATTTAACATTAAAAAATCCACTTAACAATTCATTTCAATTTATAAAACATAAAATAACATTATAAAATCCATTTACCATTTCATAAGCCAAGGTTTACCAATTTTCTATTTCATAATAAAATGATAATCTCACTATTTCATTTTATAATACCATTTAAAATGTAATTCATCATTTTACAGTTTAATACTTACCAACTCAATAAGCCCAACTCAAGGGTCACATACCATTATAGGGATTTCCCTTGGAATAACCCTTCAATTCATAAAGAAATTACCAAGTTTTTAATTCCATTTATAGGATAAATTATTATGAAATTACATTTCACAATCATCAATCTAAATTACAATTCCCTTTTTAAATCATTTTAACATAGATAATCATTTAGTGATATCAATCCAATTCAAGGTCTAGGCATCAACTAGAGTCATCACTTTAGTATTATCCATTTAACTTTTATAAAACAAAAATTACCATTTTGTTATCCAATATTAATATTAATCCCATCACCAAGGAATTATACTAGGAATAACCATGTTCTAAGGCTTAAGACATGTCAAAGAGGATGTTTAACTAAGGAAAATAACAATTGAATTGATAATCAGTTCCAACAATATGAATTTACATGGAAAAATTTGATGAAAAAAATATAGAGAGACTATGAGTTAATTATATGGACTACCAACCTCATTCTTAGAGAATTATCCTCCCCCAATATCATCTTCTAGTTCCATCTAAAACAAGAGAAAATGGGAAATCATAAAAATCCCAAGAAATATTACATATTATAATAAAATTGTAGAGGAAACAATAGACACTAAAATAAATGAGGGAAGGGGGTAGAGGAATCATATACTCACCTTAAGATCTTGATCACACCTAAAGATAGACAAAACATACCATGGATGAGGGAGATCCACCATGTACTTCAATAGAGGAATAAGGGGGTGTGGTAGGGGTCTATTGGCCGAATGGGCCCCAAAAATCATGAGTGGAAGAAAAAGGGGTATCTCTAGGTAAAATTACAGGGATAAACCTAATTAAAAATTACACATGAGGTCACTAGATGGACGATGAGACTAGTGCCCATGCAGGGCTATTGAATTACCATCGGCTAACTTGTGGCACTATAGTAGGACCTCTTATTGTAGGACCTTACTTCCCATTTCACAATCTAAGAATCAGGCCCCTGAGCACCCCTGACATGTCCCAAAAAGATGAAAAACACCCCCAGAAGAGGGGATCATATGAGGCTCACCAAAATTTTAGATGGAGCCATACCTCGGAATGGGGTGGGGTTTTACAACCTCTGCACTAGATGAAAAATCATCTATGAACTACATTCCTGAGCATTACCGAGACTCCTCAATCTTTTATTATGACCCATCAGGGTCACAAGATCCCTAGAAATGAAACAAAAAAACAACCCACTAGTTATGGCCATATCAACACCACCACAAACTAGTTCCACTAGATTAAAAGGAAAATCAATTAAAACTTGCATCATAATGTCAATCATTTGAATCCATCACGATTCCCACTTCTGATGGAATACTTGAATTTATAGTTTACCAAAAAAACACTACAAAGGTTGATTCCACTATTCTGAACCAACTCATTCTCACATGAAACCACACCTTGAAGCACAATCTCTCTTCAGATACTACTTATCATAGAAGGCCTCACCTAAAAAATCATATCAGCAAGCCACTATAGATTACCAAATCCATATAAACTCCACTATCACACAACAACTTCCCAACAACCACATATGGTCATATCACCTGAACATTACCCATATCTAATGGTTATAAAACAATACTCATACACATTCCACCTAAAGCCAACAACATATACCCATTCATGGGAACCTTCCATTCCTTTCTAACCCAAAAACTATATCCAAGAATCACTATAAGATTGTAGCTACCTCCAAGTTGGGCCCATAATCACATCAATTATGATGTTGTTTGGAACAACTCAAGGTGAGTTCCATGCTATCAGTCCATCCATGGTACACTCCCCACAAAAGGACGACCTCATCAACACAACTCACACACGAATACAGTAGTCAAGATTCCAACATCATCTGTACACAAGGCTTTATCTTACCATATTTCTCTCAAAAATCTGTATCCAAGACTAAACTATATCACTATGTCCAAAACTACTTTCCCAATTTGCATTATTATCATCCACATCAAATTATACACAAGAAAATATGTAAAACCTACTACAGCCAACCCATATCAATTCACCTAACTTCCACTACCAACATTACATCCATGTAGAGACTCAGTTTTTACCCTATAAGACTTTGGAATATTTCTACATATAATTCTAGAACTAGGCGCGAAGACGGCGTGCGATTCCGAGGCCCAGTGTGCCCAGAATTAATTTTATAAAAATATTAAGTATTTTTTTATACTATGCATGTGGAGGGGTTGTGTTTTATTCTAAATGGTAGCTCAAATCAGGAATCCTATGGCACAGTTGCCTCCGGAGCATTCAATTTACCCCAGGGGAGGTGTAAAAGTTGCAGGTGCGGGCCTGTTGTGAGAGATGTCACCTAGGGGAAAAATTGTCATTTTGAAATAATGACTTAGTGATTTTTTTCGCTGGCATCCTTTTCGAATAACTTTTGAAAAAAGCCTCAGAATGGAAATCTGAGACTTCCGTTGAGTTCGAAATGGGGTGTTTTGCCTAGGTGTGATATAAAATAAGTGGGCGTGGAGGTTTTAGAATCCACGCCCGTTAATAGAGTGTCAGAGAGTTTATAAATTCACTTAAGTGGTGGATTTAAGGGAAAGCCACAAATTTTCCTCTCTCTCTCTCTCTCTCTCTTGTTCTTCGGAGTTCTTAGCCGTTCTTTGTCGGATCGAGGAGCGATCTCCACAGGAACTTTGGCGGATCGAAGCGGGGGCGTCGTGGACGCATCGCCAAATGACGCACGTCCGATTCAAGGTAGGATTCTTGGTTAATTTTCTCACCTTCATCGTTTTCTTGAGCTTTCGTCCATTTTGTAGTTTAAATTATATAATTTTAGAATTGGGGCGATGGCCCAACGAACACGGCTAATGCCCGAGTCCTGTTTTTAATTCTCTTTCTTGGGCGTTCTTCGTCCCAATTTTTGGACGTTCCAAACCGTGACGGATCAACGAGAGAGGGGAGACGTTGTGAAGATCCAGCCCTGAGGATTCCAGAACCGGTTCCGAATAATTTTCTCGACCACCAGAGTGGTCGGGGTGACCAGTTTAGGGTCCGGATCCAGCAAGGGTGGTGGCCGGAGGTTGGACGTCAAGCAGTGGGTGCGGTCGATCCGGAGGTGTTCGGCCGGTGTACGGTGGCGTCGGGGTGCGGCAGGTGAGGACAGCGGTGTCGGCGGTGGCCGGAGCAGGGGACCCGGGTGTGGACGGTGAGGGAGGGTGGCGTCTGGTGGAGGAGTCGAGCATGGCAGCTGGTGTGCGGCGACGTCGGGTGTGGCGTGGCGGGGCGGCGAGCCCAGGCGGCGGAGCAGGGAGCCCCATGCGGCCACATTGTAGGGTGGAAGTGTCGTAGCGATGTGCTCCGCAGGAGGGGAGTGACGACATGGGGGCATCGCTTTTGGGCTGTCGCACTCGGGAGGAGTTCCGAGTTGCTGACCTCTGGGGGGCGTCACAGACAAGGACCCGCAAAGCACATGTCCTGCTGTGCAGCGCAGAACAAAGACTGACCAGTTGGCCAGTCTTCTTGGAAGAACCGGACCTGAGGGGTCCAGTGGTTCTCGGCTGGGCCGCGACCAGTGGGCCGCGGCTGTCTGGATCGGGCCGGCCGGTCTGGACTGGCCCAATTTTGGGCCCCCTTCATTCAAGGGGGCATATCTCCTAAACACCACATCTGTTTGAGGCACCGTCTATGGCCACAAGTTCGTGTCGGCAAGGCAGACTTTTCGATTCGAGTTTTGTGATTTCCGGGTTCTGCGCCTGAAGATGGGTGACCCGAAACTCTTTAATTCAATAATATTAAATTATTATTAAAGTTGCGACAAATGTGGTTTGCGGGCCGGACGTCCGTTTGACGCACCGTCAGAGGCGCTGTGGCCCTGGAGTTGAGACGACCCGTCCAAAGTTGGTTCAGAACCTTTGTGGTTTGGTTTCATTACTCGGTTGCACGAAACAATTAATGCGAATAATTAATTAATTATTCAATTAATTAATTATTCTTGCATCAGACCTAACTCCTGCTTGGGATGTCCGATTGACACGCCGTCAGCAGCAGCGTGACCCCAGTTCTCTTGCAGACTTTTTGAGATGCTTTCCAAAGTGTTCAAGTTGGAGACAATGTGTGGGCCCCACAGGGCCAGGTTCACACGTTTTACAGTGAAGCGCCACTTTTTCACCCGACACCCATTTGGGGTGTTTGAGTACTCCTTTCTAAGTGTTCTTCCGAGGGGATTATGACGACGCAATCTGCCTGCCTAAATTCGGGCCCGAGGCGTGGGTCCCAAGAGGCGACTTTCAGACGTATGCTGCATTTTTACGACTTATGCTTCATAAGTCCGTTCGGGGCAAATGAATAGCCTACGCCGCGTGGTTATCTTCAAGGAACACAATGGTATGATCCGCGATATGTGTTTCGGGATCGAGGTGTGGGCCCCACAGGGCCCCGTTTTCATATAACATGGGGAGTTGCAGCTTCTGCATCTAAAGTCTGTTTTAGGCACCGTCAGTGGCGTTGTGACCCTAGCATCGAGACAATGTAGTCCAGGGTGGTTTCAGGCATTGAAGCTGGAGTTGAGGCATGGTCCCCATGGCCCGTTTTTAAGCTATGTACAGAGTACTACAACTTTTTCATCAGATGTCTGTTTGGGGCATATGAATATTCGATTTGGTGTGTTTTTCTGAGAGCATCGCGATGGCGCAGTTCGCCCGAACTTTTTCGGGAGCCATTTATAGCGAGTAAATAGTCTATCTCGTGTGTTTTTTCATGAGGATTACAACAGTGTAATCTGTTTGGGATATCGGAGCCTCTTTCAATATCTCATTAAATATGGAAACATGAAAGGTCATTGGTCGGAGGTTCCTTTGATGCACTCCGAACCTATGCACGATAACGATGTTAGTGACACCAAGTGATGGCACGAGCAATGCGGAGTTATCGGACCAGTTCCAGGTTTTCCCTCCAGTGGAGTTGGGCAGTGGGTTACCCATTGACCTTAGGGTTTACCCTCCAGTGGGGCTGGGCAGTGGGTTACCCGAAGAACTCTTGTGGTTTACCCTCTAGCGGGACTGGGCAGTGGGTTACCCGACAACCTCTTGTCGTTTACCCTCCAGCGGGGCTGGGTAGTGTGTTACCCAACGACCTCTTGTGGTTTACCCTCTAGTGGGGCTAGGAAGTGGATTACCTGACGACCTCTTATGGTTTACCCTCTAGCGGGGCTGGGTAGTGGGTTGCCCGATGACTTCTTTCAGACTCAGCCCTTTCTATGAGGCTAGTCAGTGACTTTTCTCCATGATTACCAGAGCAGGACCCTTGGTTGTATGGTTCAACGATGCGGAAACTTTGGCGTGCGAGACTGTTGGGAATCAGTGATGGATATCCTTTGAACTATTGGCGACTTTTCTTGGGCGGAGGTTTGAGATAGAGATCTCCTCATACACCCATTTGGATTTCTTGTTGAGCATATATATACACCCTACTTTTTTTCCCACCCCTTGGGTTCAGTTACTCTCCTTCTAGGAGGGGACAGGACTCGCAGGGTATGCCACGTGCTTTCCGTGTCTAGATCCTCTTGGTTGGACGAGCCTGCTTCCTTTCTCTTGTCAGGTTGAGCTGCACTCTCTCTTTTTTACTCTTAAAATATTCTTTTTCTGTCTACTTCTCATCATGTTGGTATCTCCTTTGTTGTTCCCTTGAGCTTTCTGGGAATCCTACTAAGTATCTTTATACTCACCCCTACTTGGGATTTGCTCGCACTTGGTGTGCCCTTGCAGACCACGAACAGGTCGATCAAGACTACGGAGGAGCGTAGATGACACATGAGCTTGGGCTGTGTTCATTGGTCATAGGAGGATTTTCGGGTGTGAGACTCACCGGCTGTTTACTTTCGTTTACCTATTTCCAGGTTGTGGCACCTTTCTAGTTGGGCGTGTGTTTTTTCCCTTTTTCTATTCAGTTATCTTGTCAGTACTTTTAAGCACCTTACTTGTACTATTTAGAATTTTATGCATGACTATGGTTGGGTTATATTTGTTTGTACTTTGGTTTCCTTTTTTTACTCTACACTTCTGCATTGAGTGGGGTGTGTGTCTGTGTACAGGTACTTAGTCAAAGGCCTTTCCAAGATTTCTATGCCTTCGGCACTTGTATCCAGCCCCTAGCCTATGGAGGCAGGCTTGAGGTAGTTTTATCTCGATAATGGTAGGGTTTGGTCGTGAAAAAGTGGTATCAGAGGCAGTTCGTTCCTTGGGGCGTTGTTCGAACATACCTAAAAAAATAAATTGGTTGAGTTTTGGGGAAATAGTGTCAACATGTCTCGAGAGCGGCTCTCAGGCCAGGGAGTCCAGTGATGGTGCGGTGACCAACATATCCATTCACCAGGACCCTGATAACCCGCTTGTCAACTCAGCACACTGAGACACTTGTTGTAGGGAATTTGGTTCATGCATCATATAGGATTGAGTCTTTGACTGTCCTTCTTGACTTAGCTCCCCATCATTGTTGGTATATATATGCTCATTTTACCGTGGTACTCCTTGATCGAATTCAGGATGTCTCCATGATGATAGCCAGCCAGGATAATAGCTCTGGTTCGTGACGATGACTAAGCGACGAGACCTTAGTTCAAGATCCATCATACGATTACCCTTTATCTAGGAGGATGGGTAGTAGCACCTCCACCTGTGGAGTAGCAGATAGTACCGGTAGTGAAGGCCGATGACGATCACAGGCTGGGCGCAATACATGAGTTTCAGTGTCAGAGACTACTGGGGTTCCATGGTGAGCCATACCCTCAGACAGTGAAGGGTTGGCTGGAGTCAGTGGTTCGCCTCTTTAGGCTTGTTCGAACACTGACAGGTTAGATGGTGGCTTTGACAACCAGTCTTTTTCTACGAAGCAGTTTGGCATTAGTAGAGCCAGGGTTACTCAGATACACGATGAGTTGGTACTCTCATGGGATGACTTCTAGTGGCTGTTTCGTTAGGAGTACTAACCCTTCTACTTACACTTTATATGGTTTCGGGAGCTGCTGGGGCTTCAGCGGGGAGTGATGGCAGTGGTTGAGTATGCGACTAGGTTTGAAAACCTTACTCAGTACTCTTTGGACGTGGTCCGTGATGGAAAATTCTGAGAACTGAAGTTTGAGAGAGGTCTCTATAGAGGAGATTCATGCCAACGTAGTTACCTTGTGCATCCTCACCCATCTCAGAGTGCTAGATCAGGCACTGGTGATAGAGAAATTTCTGTCAGAGGGACATCAATTGGCAGGGCATCGGTGCCAGAGGTCTCCCCTTGATGAGACTTAGGCACATGGTCGGGGACAACATAGAGCACTGAGATAGCCCAGGGAGGACTAGTGCTATGTTTGTGATGTGTGAGGTCATGTGGCGTGAGACTGCTCGACCAAATGTGTTGAGTTTTCCAGATAGTAGGTAGATGCACTGCCACGAAAGAGGCAGTTTTGTGATTAGAGAACTCCCAGGTGAGGACAGGGTGGTCCCCAGGGAGGCGGTGTTGGAAGAAGAGTAGGAAGAACTGTGGTTGGAACATGACATTTCGAGGTCCTTCCACCACCACTAGGCATCCCATGTCAGGCTCAGGGAGCTGACGGACGGGGCCGTGGGTGGCTGTGTGCTATGGATGTCTATAATCCTTCAAAGTATGAGATTATAAGAGGTACACTATGTGTCTTTTTCTAATTTTCTTAGTAGAACTTGTTAGACACTGCGTGAGGTACTCTTTTCATCTAACTCCTTGTTCAAGGGGTTACCTAGGGTGACGCAGGGCGTCGGTGTAACCCTGTGTTGGTGTTGTCTGATGTAGATTTGAATGCATGGGAAATAGGGGTTCTTCCCCCATTGAGACACGTTTTTTGTGATGAGATCAAAACCGCGAGGGAGAGTCAGTACCACCCAAATCAGATAGTATTGAGGTACGGGGGATGAGTCCCTCTGACATGTGCATTCATGGAAGGGTTGTGCGGTGGAGTGTCATAGTAGGTTCTGGATTTTCCAGTGGGGCTTTTCTGCTTGACCCCCCTTTTCTTGAGGTGCCACTAGTGGGTTTGGCAGAGTTCCTGTTTTGGGATTACTCTCCTTCCAAGAGGGGAAAAGACAAATGAGGTATTCTACGTGCTTTCCATGTCTAGCCTCTAGAAGTTGGATGAGTTTTATCACCTACCCTGTTCTTTGGTACCTTGCGTGCTCAACGTCAATCTTGATACCGTTATCAAGTACAATTCGAGATGATGGACACCCCATGCACAGAACTACGCATTTCACTATGTGGTTCTAGTGGTGGTGGTCCTTATACTGAGAATATGGAGATGCTATCTTTTGGGAGAGCACTTTGTGGTTTGCTCAGACCACTAGTGTCTCAGGTGTACCCTCACCCAGAGAGACTTGAACTTGAAATGATGGTGCTGGTTGAAATTTCTACAGGACTATGACTTCGAGGTAGTCTATGTTCCAGAAAATGGTAGTGTTGTATCAGGTTCCCTTAGTAGGAAGTCCCAGGCTCGACTAATGAGGGAAGTTCAGAGCAGCTGGTGTCCCTACAGCTGACCTTGGTGGAGCAGGAGGGTACGAATTTTCTACAACCGATGGTGTTGACTCATCCACTTTTTGATCGTATAAGAGAGTCTCGGTTGTGATGCACCAACTTTGAAAACTATTGTGACCGAATATCCTTGGGTGTTTCACCATATGGGTATTCTAAAGGAGGGAATCATGACCATGTTCCATGAACAAATCGTCGGTTGCGACGTGGAAAGTAGAGGTTCAGTCAGGGAAGTCCCTCGAGTTTCTTTGGGCCGTTCAGGAATCGTGCAAGCGATTTAGAGGTTGCCTACCGTCTTACCCTACCCTCCCAATAGTAGGAGTGGGTGCACGGTGTCTTCCACATGTTGTAGCTGATGAGGTGTGTGTGTATTCCTATGCATGTTCTCGAGAGTAGCAGACCTTATGAGTAAGAACTATCCCTTGGTTCGCGTGTTGTGCCAGCATGGTGTTGTGCAAGTTTTCTTGGAAGTGGGAGAGCTAGGTGTGAGATCGGTATCCCGAGTTGTTTTTCCTAGTTTTGCTTTTCAGGGACGAAAATATTAAAGGAGGGAATGATGCAGAGACCCAGTTTTTACCATGTAAGACTTTGGAATATTTCTACATATAATTCTAGAGCTAGGCGCGAAGACGACGTGCGATTCCGAGGCCTGATGTTCCTAGAATTAATTTTATAAATATATTAAGTATTTTTTTATACTATGCATGTGAAGGGGTTGTGTTTTCTCCTAAATGGAAGCTCAAATCAGGAATATGAGGGCAGAGTTGCGTCCGGAGCATGCCGTTTACCCTAGGAGGAGTGTAAAAGTTTCAGGCGCGGTCCTGCTGTGAGAGATGTCACCCAGGGGAAAAATCGTCATTTTGAAATAATGAGTTAGTAATTTTTATCATTGGAATCCATTTCGAATAAATTTAGAACGAAGCCTCGGAATGGAAATCCGAGACTTCCGTTGAGTTCGAAATGGGTTGTTTTTCCTAGGCGTGATATAAAATAAGTGAGCGCGAAGGTTTCAGAATCCGCGCCCATCGACAGAGTGTCAGAGAGTTTATAAATTCCCTTAAGTGGTGGATTAAAGGGAAAGCCATAAATTTTCCCTTATATATATATATATCTTGTTCTTCGTAGTTCTTTGCGGTTCTTCATCGGATCGAGGAGCGATCTCCATCGGAACTTTGGCGGATCGAAGCGGGGCATCGTGGACGCGTCGCCAACGACGCATGACCGATTCAAGGTAGGATTCTTGATTAATTTTCACACCTTCATTGTTTTCTTGATCTTTCGTCAAATTTTTCATTTAAATTATATAATTTTAGAATTGGGGCGATGACCAAACGAATACAGCCAACGCCCGAGTCCCGTTTTTAATTCTCGTTCTTGGGCGTTCTTCATCACAACTTTTGGACATGCCAAACCGTGACAGATTGACGAGCGAGGGGCGGTGCTGTGAAGATCCAGCTCCGAGGATTTTGGAACCAGTTTCGAATAATTTTTCCGACCACCAGAGTGGTCGGGCGGACCGGTTGAAGGTCCGGATCCGGCAAGGGTAGTGGATGGAGGTCAGACGTCAGGTAGTGGGTGCGATCGAGCCTAAGGTGTTCAGCCGGTGTGCGAAGGCGTTGGGTGCGGCCGGTGAGGACAGAGGTGTCGGCTGTGGCCAGAACAGGGGACTCGGGTACGACCGGTGAGGTAGGGTAGCGTCCGGCGGAGGAGCCGAGCAGGGCGGCCAGTGTGTGGTGGCGTCAGGTGCGGCGAGCCCAGGCGGTAGAGCAGGGAGACCTAGGCGACCACAACATAGGGTGGTGGTGTCGCGGCGGTGCGCTCCGTAGGAGGGAAGCGACGGCGTGGGGGCGTCGCCTTCGGGCTGTCGCGCTCGGGAGGAGCCCCGAGGCGCTGACCTCGGGGGGGGGGGGGGGGGCACGAACAAGGACCCAAAAAGTGAAGGTCCTACTGTGCGGCGCGGAACAAAGACCAGCCAGTTGGCCGGTCTTCTTGGAAGAATCAGACCCGAGGGGTCTGGTGGTTCTCGGCTGGGCCGCGGCCAGCGGGCCGCGGTGGTCTGGACTGGCCCAATTTTGGGCCCCCTTCGTTCAAGGGGGCATATCTCCTAAACGACGCGTCTGTTTGATGCGCCGTCTGTGGCCACAGATTCGTGTTAGCGAGGAGGAATTTTCAATTTGAGTTTCATGTTTTTCGGGTTCTTCACTCGAAGACGGGGGACCCAAAATGATTTAATTTAATAATATTAAATTATTATTAAAGTTGTGACGGACGTGCTTCGTGAGCCGGACGTTTGTTTGATGCGCCGTCAGAGGCGCTATGGCCCTGGAGTTGATAAGAACCTTCCGAAGTTGGTTCGAAACCTTTGCAGTTTGGTTTCATTGCTCGGTGGCACAAAACTCTTAATGCGAATAATTAATTAATTATTCAATTAATTAATTATTCTTGCGTCGGACCGAACTCCTGCTTGGGATGTCCGATTGACGCGCCGTTAGTGGAAGCATGACGCCAGTCCTCGTACAGACTTTTTCAGATGCTTTCCGAAGCGTTCGAGTTGGAGACAAGGTGTGGGCCCCACATGGCCGGGTTCAAACTTTTTACGGTGAAGTGCCACTTTTTCACCCGACACCCATTTGGGGTGTTTGAGTACTCATTTATAAGTGTTATTCCAAGGGTATTGCGACGACGCAATCCGCCCGCCTTAATTCGGGCCTGAGTCGTGGGCCCCACGAGGTGGCTTTCGGACGTATGATGCGTTTGTACGACTTATGCTTCATAAGTCCATTCATGGAAAATGAATAGCATACGTCCCGTGGTTATATGCAAGGAACAAAATGGTATGATCTGCGAGACATGTTTTGGGATCGAGGTGTGGTCCCCACAGGGCCCCGTTTCTATATAATGCGGGGAGTTGCTGCTTCTGCATCCAGAGTCCATTTAGGTGCCGTCAGCGGCATTGTGACCCTGACATTGAGATGATGTAGTTCAGTGTGGTTTCAGGCCTTGAATCTGGAGTTGAGGCATGGTCCCCATAAGCCATCTTTTAAGTTGTGTGCAACGTACTGTGAATTTTTCATTAGATGTCTGTTTGGGGCGTATGAATAGTTGATTTGGTGTGTTTTTTCGAGAGCATCGCGATGGAACAGTTCGCCCGACCTTTTTCAGGAGCCCGTTTATAGTGAGTAAATAGTCTATCTCACATGTTTTTCCATGAGGATTACAATGGTGTAATCTGTTTGGGAGAGAATATCCTCTTTCAAGATCTCATTAAATGTGGAAACATGAAAGGGTGTTGGTCGGAGGTTTCTTTGACGCACTCTGAACCTATTCATGGTAACTGTGTTAGTGACATCCAGTGGTGGCACGGGTAATGCATAGTTATTGGACTAGTTCCGGGTTTTCCCTCTAGTGGGGCTGGACAGTGGGTTACACGTTGACCTTAGGGTTTACCCTCCAGCAGGGCTGGGTTACACGACGAACTCTAGTGGTTTACCCTCCAACGGGGATGGGCAGTGGGTTACTCGACAAACTCTTGTGGTTTACCCTCCAGCGGGGCTGATCAATGGGTTACCTAACCACCTCTTATGGTTTACCCTCCAGCGGTGCTAGACAATGGATTACCCAATGACCTCTTGTGATTTACCCTCCACCAGGACTGGACAGTGGGTTACCTGATGAATTCTTTCAGACTCAGCCCTTTCTATGAGTCTAGTCAGTGACTTTTCTCTGTGATTACCAGAGCGGGACCCTTGGTTATATGGTTCAACGATGAGGTAGCTTTGGTGTGTGGGACTATTGGGCATCAGTGATGGATATCCTTTGAACTGTTGGCGACTTTTATTGGTCTGAGCTTGGAGATAGAGATCTCCTCACACACCCATTCAGGTTTCTTATTGAGAATATATATACACCCTACTTTTGTTCCCACCCTTTGGTTTTAGTTACTCTCCTTCTAGGAGTGGATAAGATGCGCGGGGTATGCCATGTGATTTCCATGTCTAGCTTCTTGGTTGGATAAGCCTGCTTCCTTTCTCTTGTTGGTTTGAGCTGCACTCTCTTTTTTTTACTCTTACACTGTTCTTATTCTGTCTACTACTCACCATTTTAGTATCTCCTTTGTTGCTACCTCGAGCTTTTAGGGAATCCTACTGAGTATCTTTATTCTCACCCCTGCTTGGTCTTGGCCCGCACTTGGTGTGCCCTTGCAGATGACGGACAGGTCGATCGAGTCTACGAAGGAGCGTGGAGGACACATGAGCTTGGGATGTATTCAGTGGTTGTAGGAGGATTTCCAGGTGTGAGACTCACCAGCTGTTTACTTTAATTTACCTATTGCTAGGTTGTGGCACCTTTCTAGTTGGGAGCGTGATTTACCCCTTTTTCTGTTCAGTTATCTTGTCAGTAATTTTTAGCACCTTACTTGTACTATTTAGAAGTTGATGCATGGTTGTGGTTGGGTTATAGTTGTTTGTAATTTGGTTTCCTTTTTTACTCTGCACTTCTGCATTGAGTGGGCTGTGTGTGTGTGTACAGGTACTTAGGTAAAGGCCTCCCTGAGATTGTTACGCCTTTGGCACTTATAGCCAGCCTTTAGCCTTTGGAGGCGGGCTTTGGGTAGTTGCAGCTTGAGACCGGTAGGGTCGGGTCGTGACAGTCCATATATCCAAACATGATTCCTTAAATCCTAAAGACAAACCTATAATAAAGAAAACTCCCACACTGGTGTCCGTACTTGAAAACCAGTGTGATTTTCATAATTGAATACCCAATTGATTAAAACCGCCATCATGTCCTATGTGAGTACTAATGCATGAGAGTTTAAACCCATGCTTAGATCACCTAATTCATTCTGATGAAATATGAGAGGATTAGGTCCACTCACTTACCAGTATCCTAATATAATGATCATAAAATTATTGGTCTTTTTACACTCCCAAATCCTTACCCATTAGGGTAGTATCACCATGAATTATATGTAACTCCCTACCATAGGAGTTTTCTTATCATTACATCACTGCACTGAAAACCCAGTCCCCACAATTCATGTACTACCCATCACTAAACACAATAGTCATACATGGATTTATTGCTCACATTAAATTTCTAAAAGAAACAATGAAAATATATAATTTCTATCTCAAAAGGATGTCACCATTATGATTAACCATTGTTTTCCCTTCATAATATGGGTTACACCCCTCATGGTAAGTAGCGTCCTTACCATTACAAGACTTGACTAAAGCCACTCAATGAGTGAAAACTAAACATATTTCTTTATAAAGACACGGATGTCACTCTTCTCAAGTCATGATCATCTACTAAAACACTAACTCCTATAGCATGGGAAAAATGGTTCGAACATGTCATCACACATCGGTCCACCCATCAATATCACCCATCAATTCAAGGGATTATAATTTTCCATTAAAGATCCCTAATCATCCCATACACAATTATTTCACTACTTTACTAGGACACCTCTCTCTGAAAGGAATATTTCAAACAAAACCTTCCATGGACCCATGACTCTCTTACCACTAGTTTTAAATTTAAGGTCATTACGGCACCACAACAACCTCATCACTCGACTGAGTGAATCATAACCCAACCAGACTCATGTATAGACATCAAATATCACCTCATTATCATTAGAACTCAGGATTTACATGATAAACTATAACCAAAAATAGATACTGACTCATGATCCCATCAACCATACTTTATTGAGACTAGGCTCATGCACCTATAATACTGACCATGCTCTTACTACATGTCTATCCCATCAAAGAAAGATCACCCTCGGTACACCCTTTTCAAAATTGAAATCTTACTATACCAAAGGTTAATCACATGATTTAACCCTAACTAGAAA
This sequence comes from Viscum album, assembly GCA_963277665.1. Classification (NCBI taxonomy): domain Eukaryota; kingdom Viridiplantae; phylum Streptophyta; class Magnoliopsida; order Santalales; family Viscaceae; genus Viscum; species Viscum album. The sequence continues at coordinate 569,261,882 of OY728119.1, forward strand.
CATTTAAGAAATAAAAGAGCTTAATGCACTCATCCCTCACTAAGGTGTACATGATATCAATAGGGTCAGGCACTCAGCCGACCTTTGAGGTTACCCGAGTATAACATACAAAAATATTACATCATTTTAGAAGAATATTTAAAACATTTACAAAGAATATACATCCCCGAGGACTATAAAGTTTTAGTGTATTTGGATACTAGATACATAATCATATTATTTCATGAAATATATTCAAAATATCCAATAATTTTTTATCAGATAATATACTTATTAGAAATAACCTACTTAAAACCTTTCTTCATAACCTGGGGAAAGGAAGCATACGAAAGGGTGAGATCATATAATCAATAAGGGTAAACATAATATATACCAACCAGTGACCATAAGTGACCATAATATAACCATAAGGGCATGGTAACATTATCATAACTTATAAAAATCACACCCAATCAATCAAATATCATTAATCCTAAATTATGGCATAAAGCTTTTTCATAACAAAAGACATAAGTCATAAGTGTGCATAATCATCAATAATAAATCATGATTTATGAGATCATATCATATGCATAATACATAAGTTTTAATCATATATATAATCATATAAAATCATTTCCTTAGTCAGGGATCACTGCCAAGGATATCATTATGGATTGGATTCACTCCACATTCCATCATTTTTTAGTCAAGGTTCACTCCCAAGACTATCATAGTGGATATCGTCCCTTACAAAATTGGTTTAACTCCCTATTCTAGTCATTATTATCTCATTAGATATTATTCTTTACCCAATGCATTAGAGGGATATAAAATTCTAGTCCCACCCATCACATAATTAAAACCATATATATGTGTTCCACAAGATCATAAAACATTCATCAAATCATCATATCATAACCTATGGAAGGTAAACAGGTTTTATTACATCATTTCATCATATCATAACCCATGTAAAACAAATTATTTTTCCAAATATTTCATCATAACTTAATTAACCAATGGGAAAGAAATGGATTTTAAAGAATCATTCTTAAATCATCACCATCATAATCCATCTAGAGAATTAACTTGGATTGTATCATAAGATCATATCCCTAGTTAAGAATAAAAATCCTTAAATGATGTCGAAATATATGAAAAATACCTTTAAAATAACATCAAAACCTTTATTTTAAAACATGAGAAAGATATTATTTTCTTTTGATAACATTTTAACTAAAAATTACATGAATATTGAGAAAAAAATTTCTTTGAAAATAACCATGTAAAATTTTAAAGGAACCTTAAATGTAAAGAATATTGATGATGATGTTAAAAACCATTCATATTATATATGTTAAAAGAGAACATTATTTTCAAGCTTCATAAAAAGGTAAAAAATGACTTTTTTAGAAACAATTTCATTAAAAATATTCCTTTTAAACCTTTTTAAATAATGTAAAAGGTTATTAAAATGAAATTTAAAAACATTTAAAGTGTAATTTAAAACTTTCATAAAATAATTTTGAGGAACATGGATATGGAATAAAAAGTTCACCATCCAAAGTGTAAATAAGGCTAGTTTTTTTTTCTAAAAACATTTTCTTGATCATTTTAAGCAATAAAGAGAGGGAAATGGTAATAATACATAAAAATTGTAGGAATTACCATTTGATAAGAAAATAAATGATGTTTAAGGGATAATATTCATATAATTTCCATCAATATAAATTTAGCATAGAAAATCCTGAAAATAAATGAGAATGTAACATAACTCTCTTACCTCAAGTCCCATATTACTTCACATGAATTCAAACCTACTAAAATATATATATATATATATATATATATTTGAATATATTTTATAATCATATTTATACATAACTCACTATGTATAATTTATTTACAATTTCCCGTTATCCTTTTATTAACAATTTCTTTATTTAAATGAATATTCAGGTGAAAAATGGTTTGTTTTCCATGCATGTTTTGGTTCGATGGTTTTAGTAATTGTAGCTCAGTCATGGTTTCATCATGTATAGAATCTTAATAATTAAAAAATAATAATATACAATTTATAATTATTTATATTAATTGGTGTTGAAAAATTAATCACATCACTCCATGGAGATGATAGTTTATACATATACACAAGTGATGTTTCCACTTTTTAATGGATGTAAATAAAGAAATGAAAATTATAATTTACCATTATAGAATAATTATTATATCATAAATATCATATATATTCATTAAATACATAATTATCACCATCCATTTAAAGTGGAAATAAAAAATGAATCACATTACTTTATGGAGGTGGTAATCCACATGTATGCATGAACGACGCTATTATTTTAGAACAAATGAGAAAATAAGAAGGTAGATAAGATATTATAATTAAATAAGAATATTTATGTCATAAATATCATATATAAACATTAAAATTATCATAACAACCAACCATTAACAATGGTGATGGTAAATGAATCTTATCACTATGTGGAGGTGGTAGTCCACACATGCGCATGAGCGATATAGTTCTAAAGATTAATGAATTTCTACTTAACTGCATTCCATCAAAAGTAATCATAAAGACACCATGTAAGATATGGTATGGAAACATCCAAATTTTTATTTTATGATGATTTAGGGATATTAATGATATGTATAATATTTGGATACTAACAAAATTGACCCTAAGTCCGACAAGTCTATATTTTCCAGTTATCCCAAAGAAACTAAAAAAATATTATTTCTTTAATCCTACTAGGAATAAAGTGTTTTTTTGAATTTTATATATTAATTTAAAATCAATATATCATTTTAGGAGTTATTGGGAGGAAATTTTAACTTAGATAAGTTCAACACCAATAAACATGAATTATTCCTGATATGTGATTTTAGTCGGTTCCATAAAGAGTTGTGGAAGAAAAACTGAATCAGGTTATACCAGAACCTCAAAGGTTTAGTGGTATTTGTTACGATACTAAGAGATATAGATTTATTTTGGAAAATAATGATTAAGTAATGTTCACATGATATGAAATTACTATCTACATAGAGAATATTGATATTTATAATTCTATAAAATGGTTAAAATCCATGGAATTTTAAATTAAATCCATGTACACTAACAAGGTTTGGAACTTGGCGCGTGTACCTAAAGGGGTGATATCCATAGGGTGAAAGTGGGTTTTATTCATGAAAATTGACATTTATGGCAGAGTGTCTACCTATAAAGTATGCGTAGTCGAAAATATATATGAATAAATTTATGGTATTGACTATATGGAAATATTTTCACCTATTATGATGATAAAATCCATTTTAATATTTATTTACATAAAACATAATTTTTATTATGTGATATATCAAATAGATATCAAAACCACTTTCTGTAATGGAAATTTAGTCGAGGACATGTATATGATACAAAAAAATGTTTTGAAGTGCTAAATGAGTCTGCTTAGATTTTCATGGATTAAAACAAGATTATCAAAGTTAGAATATATAGTTTAGTGATTCAATCAAAGAGTTTGGTTTCATCAATAATGCATATGAAACCTATGTATATAATAAAATTAGGGAATTTGTTTTAGTATTTATGATATTTTATGTGGATGACATACTTCTTATAAAAAATGATATCCCAATTTTACACTCTATAAAGACGTGGTTGGTAAAATGCTTCTTGATGAAAAATATGGGTGAAGTAGCCTATATAATAGGTATAAAGATCTATAGAGATATATATTAGATGTTTATTAGACCGAGTCAGAACACATATATTGGTAAATTGTTAAAGAGGTTTCTTATGGAGAACTCTAAAAAGTATTCTTTACCAGTGTCACATGGCACTAATCTTAGGAAGATTGAAAATTATTTTAAAAAGTTAGAAAGGATGTATAAAATTACATATACTTCCACCACAGTATATCTCATGTATTCCATGTTGTGTACTCAAATTGATTCCACCTATAATCAGTTCAAAACAAGTATATACAAATCCAATCCCAGTGGGATTCACTATATTTCTATTAAGAACATCAAGAAGTTATTAAGAATAACTAAGGATATGTTCTTGGTATTTAGAGGAGAAGATGAGATCTGTATAAGTGATTACAATAATGGCAGTTTCTAATCCAATAAATATGAAATTTTTTCTCAATATAATTTCATGTTTTTTTAAAATATCAAAGTTGTGAGTTTTAAGAGTTCCAAATAGGCCATTGCAGCAGACTCGACAATAGAGGCACAATACACCACTACATCATATATAGTGAAGGAATTTTTTCAGATCAAGAACTTAATTTATAAACTTGGGGTGGTTACTAATATCACAAGAGAAACCAAGATTTACAATGATAAAAATAGATCCATTTATTAAGAAAAGGAACCCTGATCCCACCAAATGACCAAGAACATCCTTTTTAAATACCATCTATTTAGAGAGGTCATTTGGAGTGGAGATATAATGATATCTTGGGTGGATATAAAGGATAATGTATTAGATTAATTGATGAAAACATTACTACAATAGAATCATGAGTTTCATGTTGAATATTTGGGTATATGATATATAATATTTTCAATGTAATGGTTGTAAATGTATCATGATTTTATAATAAATTCAATCTTCATTTATTATTTAATCACATGTGCTGAAATTTATATTATATAGATAGTGGAATGATAATATCTCCCAAAAGTATGAATTTTAGTTGTCCTTAATCAATGATCATCATGGTGTATTATGGGTTGTGATGATATATTAATATTAACATGAGTAATAGACTCAGGAGATAATAAGTGGAGACTTATTACTTATACCAATCTACCAAAGTATATCTTATGTAATGTAATACAATCATTGATATACATAAATGTGTATAATTTTTATCATTTTTTACCTATGGTTAATGAGATACCTAGCATGAGAACCTTCATACTTTGATACCTTTATTTTTCAATCCTTTAGGATTAGCTAATCAGGGGTGGTTGGGTATGTTTCTAATCATGTTTTCACTTGGATCTCAACAAAGATGGGATTTATTCACTCATATTGTGATAAAATACATGTATCCCTTGATGTAATTATACTAAGGAAATTCATGACCATGCTTAGTTTAGTCACAAATTATGTTCTTAACTACATGGAGGCAGACATGTGATGTGATCATTAGGTAGATGAATTACATATGGTGTATTAATTCACCTGGTCAATATTTATTACAGAATTATGAATAGATGAGATAAACTATATTTATTTTCATGTTACATACCTAATTGTTAGTAAATTTTATTGGAAAATGGATCATATAGGTATACGTATGATATATATTATACATCTAGTGGTGGAAATATTTATATGGTGATATGAGGATGTTTGATCAAGATCGCACCAAACCCCTTTATAGCTTGAGTAGAACCGATGATTTTATAAAAGCCCCTATTTGATTTCATATATGAAATCAGGTTTCATATCTATTTTCAATGATGAAAATTCCTATAATGTCCAATATTTATACCTTTGGATAAGGATTAACTTTTGGCCAAGTGTTTCTTCCAAAATGAATAGAGTTTTGATAAACCATATCCAATTTTTTTTTGGATGGGTTCCCAAAGAGTTGTGAAGTTTTATATGAAGTCCTTATAGGATTTTAGTGTAAGTATAAGATTAATGGAAATGAACTAAAAATATGGATATCATATTTTATTACATCGCTATGTTATAGACAATGACATGGGTATGTGGATGCCTCAATAATAGCCTCTGATTGGACACCATCATAGTGTATAATGGGTTTAAAACATGTGATATCACATGAATGAGGTTTTATATGTATTTATACATGTTTTCATAAATTATAGATAAATAATATATATTCATTCATGGTGTAATAAACCATTTGAAATGTTGAAATAGTAATATACACCAACAGGTAGTAAAGTGTCACTTATATGAGAAGGAATTCGATGCTCTATCTATTTGGATCTCTTTATTTAATTAATATTGTTTATTAAAGGGATATAATCCATCCCATTTATGGTACTCAAATATTTCATTCCATAATTTGGATCTATATTTATCTCAAATCATCATTTTTCTTTGAGAATAAGTCACTAATTCCCCTTTGTTGATTCAAGATCCTCTCATTATTAATAAGTATCTAAAGTCCAGTGTAATACCTTAGATACATGAGTTATTTGGATGATATTATGGTGACCCACATCAATTTTACTCCATCATAAATAACACATATTTATCTTATTACAATTAAGGTATGCTTGTTTCATGTTCCTCATTTTATGCATGTTGATTTGGTTTAAGAAAGATTGGGAATATTATGAATTTCTTTCACTACCATGTTCATTCAATGAACATACTAAATCTCATAAATGTTTTCAAGGACATGATATTTAATGGATAATTTTTTTAAACTATTTTTTGAATAAAATTCTTATCGTAATAATTTTGAAGTCATATGATAGTATACGATATATATATTTTCCTATGTTTGCCTTAATAATAGTGTATGACTACTATATATCATATGGTATGATATATATAAATCCCATGGATTGTTTTCTGTTATAGGATATTATATCTGATATCATAAGATATGAATGAACCTTTTATTTCACAAAAATAGATCATTGGGTTGAATTGATTATATAGGGGATAACGTCAAACACAACTAGAGCCTTATGAAAATTCCCATCACAAGAGATGATATTAATCTCCGATTATGAATGATAATCCCACTATGATTAATAAAATATGTTATAGTATTAAAATTTTAAAAATATAATATTTTGATATATTTACTTATGGTGTATAAAATATTTATAAATGATAAGTGTTAGGAATTTTCAAATGATATTTTCATTCCTAAATTAAATATGAAAAGTTCATATTTTTATCTCATGTTTTAGAAAGTAAATAAATAGTTTATTTGTTTTTTTATTAGTTTATAATATTTACATCTATAAATTGTTTATGAAATATTAATATTGTTCATGCTTTAATTTATGAGATAAATTTTTTCTTATAAAATTGTCTAGCCATGCATTCCATGTCGGGAATGACAACATAAGATTCAATTTTCATCTACCTTGACCATGGTTTCTAATTAAAGCTATTATCTTGAATTTAATTATTGAATATAGTTTCTAAATATTAGGTTTTATAGTTATTATGAATTGGATTATTTATCAAGTAAAGTATCCTTGGGGTGAGGGATTTGGGGTCATACTTGTCACTGTCCTCAAGGCTTATGCCTTGTTCTAAAAAGGTAGTGGTTAACTATCTATCACTCCAGGATTCTCACATAGAGATTGTAAATCTCATTTAATTTTAAAACTTTACATGAAAAGTTAATATATATTATGCATAAAATTAATTTTTTTATTTGTGAATACTTTTGGATTTTATTTTTGGGTGAGTAACACAAACTGTGGGTTATGTAAAGAGTTACACATTAATATAGTATGGACATATTAATTTGGTAGATGGAAGAGGGATTAAAAAACTAAATTATTAGAATCATTCATAAAAAAGGAATAAAACATGTGATGATAAATATTTTATATAATACAATAGTTATGTATTTAATATGAATGTGATGTGTATTAAATTGGAGATATTTTAAATAAAATCCTTCAAATACTAAGTGTGATACTCCTTCCAAAGCATCACATGTCAAGACCATGATCATCAAATCTGGTGGGTTATTCTATATCATGGTGTCCATGTATTATCCTAAATAAGGAACAATGGAAATAGATAAACCTAAAATTTAGGTAAACAAATCTTGTTCTGAGCATTGGGTAACACTTAGCTAGGAAACTCTAAGAATTAGGATACCAGAGGGATAAAATTGAGTTTATCCATGTGAAAGATTCAAACAAAGGGTTAACCAATTAACTATCCTAGAGTCATATATAATATTATTAGGATAATTACCTATCTAAATAAATAATATCGAGAGTAATGTCATATCAGACTCATTACTTTAGTGAAATATGGGTCTTGGATCACTAAATGAATGTGATGTATGATATAATTATTTTTAGTGGGAGTACTTCCATTAAATGTCCTTCATGAAAAGATAAAAAACATTATACTCACCCATATACATGTATTTTTTCAAGATTATGGCATGCATCCTATATATCATTTTGAGATCTCTTATATGTATGACCTATAAAACAATTCTTGATTTGTATCTAAGTTTGAGAAGTGTTCTCAAAGAGAATAATTTTGAGAATTTGAGTGTGACATTTATATATAATAGTTCCTCAAACTTTAACTCTTGGTTATTGGATGCTAGGTTTTCATCACACATTTGTGATAATAAATACATACTCAAATATAGAAGAGAATTTAATAAGGTTGAAGTATATCTTCATGTTAAAAATAAAGTAATATTTTCTGCAGTGGAGTTCAATACTCATGATCTAAGTTTACCAAGTGGAATGGTATTGGAATTAGATAACTATTATTATGTTCCTAGCATGAAAAAGATTGATTTGTGTATCTTTTTTGGAAAAGATAGGATTTTATTTCATTATTAAGAACAAGAGTTATTCTATATATAAGAATTAAATGTTTTATAGCATTGAGAATATGAAAAATGGTTTATACATTTTAGATATGGATAATCCAATCTATAAAGTTTAGAATAAAAAGTTTAGGGTTGATTCTAATCCCAAATACTATTTTAATTTAACCCTATGACATACAAATGAGAAATGTATCCAAATTCTCTATAGAGATAGATTGTTAAAATCATTCGATTATGAATTATTTGATAATTTCAATTTTTTTATTATGTTAAATGACCAAGGAAACTTTTAGTGGAAAATGATAATGGGATAGTGGAATATTGGATCTTATAAATAGTTATGTATGCGTTCCAATGAGTATTGAAGCAAGTGGTGTTTATATATAATTTTTTTTACTTTTACTAATGAGTTTATGTGGTATGGTTATATTTTTTTTGATAAGACGCAAGTATAAAACTTTTGAAAAGTTAAAATAGTTTCATAATGAATTATAAAATCAAATAAGAAAATGAATTAAGATTATATAATCAGATCGAGGTGGTGAATAATTGATCCAGGAAATAATTGATCATCTGAGAGATTATGGAATTGTTTTGCATCTCACTCCTCCTAGAACACCATAGATTAATAATTTTTTTTGAGAGGAGGAATCATACCTTTCTGTACATAGTTCGATCAAGTATGAGTTAGTGTGACCTTACTATATCATTATAGGGATATGATCTGGATTTTTCTGCATTCCTACATAACCACATTCTAACTAAGACTGTAACAAATACACCATATGAGACATGGTATGTGAAATTCCTCAATTTTTATTTTATAAGGATTTATAATTCTGAAGTACACATATTATTTTTTCCTTTAAAAAACTTAACCCTAAGTTTGAAATGTGATTATTTGTTCATTATACCAAGGAAACTAAAGGATATTATTTATATAATCTTACTGAGCACAAAGTCTTTATGTACCAATTTTCTATATTCCTTGAAAATAAATATATTAGTTTTGGAGTTAGTGAGATGGAATTTCAAATTATTGAAGTTCCATACCGATAAATAGTAAGTATTCCTAAGAAGGTAGTTGACCTGGTTTTATAAAAAGTTGTGGAAGAAAAAATAACTCAGGTTACAAAATATCCTCAATTTTCTAATAGGATTCATCAGGATCCCAAGAGATATGGATTTTATAGGGAAAATGATAATGAATTAATATTCACAGGTGATGAACCTACTGTATATTAAGAGTCCCTTGAGAGATTTGATTTCAAGAAATGGTTAAAATACATGGAATTAAAAATGGATTCCTTGCACACTAACTGAGTTTAGAACCGGGTGGATACACTCGAAGGGATGAGACCCATAGGGTGCAAGTGGGTTTTCTACTCGAAAACAAACATGGATGGTAGAGTGTTTCACTATAAAGGTCACCTGTTTGGAAATGGTTCCAAAAAAATTCACAGTATTAACTATAAAGAGACCCATTTACTTATTTCAATGATAAATTCTACTTGGATATTCCTAAAAATATCTACTCATTTTGATTATAAGACATATCAAATGGATGTCAAAAATGCTTTCCTTAATAAGAATTTAGTTGATGATGTGTATATGATAAATCATAATGGTATTGAATTTCAAAATGAGTCAACTAAGGTATGAAAGTTTCAAGGATCCATTTATGGATTGAAGAAAAATTTTCAATTATGCAATATCTAGTTTTATTATGAAATCAAAGAGTTTGGTTTTATAAAAAATGAACATGACTCACGTGTATACAAGAATATTAAAGAGATTGTGGTTATGTTTCTAATATTGTATGTGGATGGCATTATTTATATCAAAGATGATCTCCCAACTTTACAATATATAAATATATGGTTGGGAATATACTTCTTGAAGAAAGAAATGGGTGAAGGAACCTATATAATGGGTATGAAGATCTATAGAGATAGATCTAAGAGGTTTCTTGGACTGAGTTAGAACACATATATTTGTAAAGATCTAAAGAGGCTTATCATGGAGAAATCTAAAAAGGGGTCTTTATTGATGTTTCATGGAATGGATCATATATATATTCATGATCCTTATAAATAGTTATAAAGGATTTATATAATTAATTACGCATCCTTCAGGGGATCTATCATGTATTCCATGTTGTGTACTCAAACTGATGTCACTTATGCTTTGAGAATAACCAGTAGATACAAATCTAATCTTTGAAAGAGTCAATAGATTAATGTAAACAACATCCTTAAGTACTTGAGAATAAATTAAGACATGTTCTTGTTCTTTAAAGGATAGGATGATCAATGTGTAGGGGTTTACACTGATTCTAGTTTTTAGTCTAAAAAAGATGACATGATATCTCAATATGGTTACATGTTTTTCCTAAATGATGGAGCAATAAGTTGGAAGAGTTCCAAATAGTCCACCACAATAGACTTGATAAATTAGGAAGAGTACATCATTGGTTCATATACTATAAAGGAAACTATTTGGATCATGAGGATTAAATATGAACTTAGGGTGGTTTTCTAGAATCAATGGAGAAACTGATATTTAATGTGATAAAAATGGATCCATTACTCAGACCAAAGAACCCTAGTCTCACCAAAGGACCAAAAAAATCATTAGAAAATACCATATCATCTAATAGATCATTGATATGGGAGATTTTAGGATCTATTAGGTGGTTATAGAGGGGAATATAGAAAGTTTATTAATGTAACCATTATTGTAGAAGAATCATTAGGCTCATATTAAATCTCTTGGCACGATAAATATAAAAGATTTAATGTAATGTTTGTAAATGTATTATGATTTTATAATAAAGTAAATATCCATTTATAATTCAGTCATATGTGTTTTAATTTATATTACATGAATAGTGGAATGATAATATCCCCTCAAAGTATGAATTTTAATTGTCCCTAATCGATGATCACATGGATTGTTATGGGATGCGATGATATGTTAATATTAACATGAATATTGGAATCATGATATAACAAATATCTCATGGAATTCCATAACATCATCGATATACTTTAGTGTGTATGATTATTATCAACCATTTTTATAGGAATTTTGAGTGATACCTAGCATAAAAACCTTCATAATTTGATACCTTTCTTTTTCAACCCTTGACACTAATATGAGGATGGTTGGGTATGTTTTTGATCATTTTTTTGGTTTGAGCTCAACGATGATGGGATTTTTCCACTCTTATGATGAGAAAATACATATGGCCTGTGATTGAATTATACTAAGTAAATTCATGGTCATGCTTAGTTGTATTACATGTGATGTATTCAGATACTTGGATGAGGTACATGTAATGTGATCATATTTTAGATGATTAACATGTGATTTATTCTTTTACATGGTTGGCATTTTTTATAAAACCATGAATTGACAAGATATTGTATACTGGACTGACTTATTCTATGTCTAGTGTTCACTTGATGTCATTGAAAAATGGATTATATGGTCATACATACAATGTATATGATACATATTAATGTGGATATGTTCCTATGTCGATATGAGTATATTTGACTGAGATAAAAAGACCCATTTATATCTTGAGTAGCATTGACGCTTTGATAGAGGATGCTATTTTCTTAAATCTTTGAAATCATAATTTTATATTTATTTTTAATGTTGTAAAGGACCATAGGGAGTTATGACTTTGTATACAGATTAAATTTTGGAAAAAGTGTTTGATCTGAAATGAAGATAGTTTTGATAAACTGTATCTAAAAGTGTTTTAGATGATACAAAGAGTTGTGAAGTTTTGGATAAAGAACTTAAGGGATTTTAATAGAAGTGGATGATCATTGGAAATACACTAAAAATAGGGATATCATATTTTATGATATCCTTGCATCATAGGTAATCACATGGTCATATGGATTCCTCAATCATTACCTACGATCAACCTGCATCATAGTGTATGATGGACATGTGATATTCAATATAACATGCATTAATTTGGAAACATATTCTTATTCAGTTTCATTGGTTATGAATAAACAATATTGATTCATTCATATCATTAGAAAAAATTTTAAATGTTCAAATGATAACATACACTAATGGGAGGTAATGTGTGACTACCATGAGATAGCAGTCAATACTCCATCACTCTAAATTTCTTCATTTAAAAAATCGAGTCTATAAAAGGGATATGATCCCTCCAATTGATGGTAATTGAAGATATCATTCCATAATCTAAATTTATCTTTATCTTGAATCATTATTTATCTTTGAGAATCACATGCATGAATGAATGAAAAGTTTATGTGATAGCTCATTCATTACATATCATGAGTTAGTTCCTCTGCCAATTTATGAATAACATTCACGAATAAAGCAATCTACCCATGTCATATATCATGTAATGGTCCCTTTAATTATAGCCAATATGTGGGAGTATTGATTATAAATCTTATAATACCCTGAGGCTTGAAGTATATAATCATATTTTTAAATGAATTTTTCCATACAATTAATGGAATTACAATCATGCCAAGTCACCTAATATGAATAGACTAACCAAGTTTAGGATTCCCTATGTTGTATGATATGACACTACCATGAATCTCATGCATGAAACAATTCACATAGACTTTTTCAATCACTTACAATCTTATGAAATGATATTGAAGGTTATGGTATGTTTCTCTAAGTATGACTTAGGATATATCCTTTTATTGTACCATATGATAGTTCATGTGATGGAATGGAAATAAAATTTTCATTCACTATATAATATAGTATAATTATTAAATACCATTTCCTAAATGAATCTCATGAAAATGGGGATTTAGGGTAGATATCCCCTTCAATATCCCACTTGTACTAAAGCCTATAAGATTTTGTTCCATTACATATCATATCATATCATATATGACAAGTCATGAAATCATATTCAAAACTCTTTTGGATTTCAAAATAATTTTTTAAATCTATCATTAAACCTCACTGTGTATCATAACATATGTAACAGCTTTTGAATATCTGTCCAAAATTCTTTTTGGATTAAACTTTAAAAATATTTTAGAGTATATCTCCATGTCAAACCCAATCTACATCCAGTCAATAAAAAATTGTGACCCCAGTAGCTCTTATAGTATTTTAAATTAAATATGAATCAATAAATCAATATATATAAGTAATTGGAGGCCTCTAAAAAAATAGTCAATGCTACTCAATCTATAAAGGGATCTGGTATGATCTCCATAAAACACATGTATCTCTATACTTGTGTACAATAGCCTCATTTCATGATAAAATACATTCTCATACATTTCCTTTATCTAATACATTGAATGACCATGGTACACATTGTATATAAATCCTATATAGACAACTCATACATTCTAGACTCTCTAAGTATAGATTGAATTGATCTATGAATGAATTACATGTAATTCACATTTATAGATAAGAACATCACATAAACCTCATCTGAATAGATATGCACATCATATACACTATCCAGGTGTGACCACACACCCCCAACCGATCTCAATTGAGGGACTAGATTTCATACTCATTATATGAGAGAATAAATCCCATATTGGTTGAGTTCCAACCAATGAAATGATCATAAACATACCCAAACCCCAATCATTTAAGTTGCAGTGGATTACATGATAAAGGTATCAAAATATAAAGGTTCTCATTCTAGGTATCTCTCCGACCTCAGGTAATGGGGACCCAATATGATCTATGCACCCCTAGTATACTAGATACATAGTGTATAATACTCCATGTGGTATACTTAATGGGTCATCCAATGCATAAAAAATATTTTATTTTGTTTTATTCCTCATGAGCATATTTCATGTAACGCCCTGACCCTAGATACCTAGAGTCGGTGCATTATTACATAACATTGGCATGATCACAAGAAAGATCAAGTCTCAAAAGACCAATTAGTTTAGTAGCCTTGGAATAACTAGATACATTAATAAAGTTTACATTACGTCATAAAATGAAAACTACAATAACATAGTCTCTATAGTCCACTCTCTTATCCCCTCATACTATCCCTGCAGGTCATTCATAAATTACTTCTTCACATCCTGGGAAAAATAAAACATAGAAAAGGGGTGAGCTCAAATGCCCAGTAAGGATAACAATATAGTGGAAACTTTCATAAATAAGAATAAACATTTAAGGAAATTTATAACTAAAACAAAAGCCTTTTAAACTTGAACTTCAACATAGTATGGAAAAAATAAAATGGAATAATGCCATTTACTTATTCACATGGATATTATACTAATCAAATAATCACATGTAATATCAATAACCACTTTCATAATGATGGAATGTATAATGCCAGACTATCATAACCACATAGCCAAGGCCTCGTACCAAGACTACAAATAAGATTTTTTCAAGGCCTTGTGCCAAGACACTAGTTTGTCTCATGAGACCTACCGATGCAATTGTTTTAGAAGATACTTATGTTTAAAATTTCTCAAATATACTCCAGTGTTTTTCTAAAAACATCATGAAAGATTTTGAAAACAAAATAACTAATTCTGAGACTGCTCGACTAATTATAAGCCATGATGGGTCCACACCCAATCCCTTCCTGTCTATCACACTCGATATTCGTGTTTTCTGAAAACATTTTTAAGCTTGCATTAAATACGTATACATTTGCACTATATTTTCATATATTTGAGAGAAATCTCTCTCTATTTTTTTTAAATCATTTAAAAATCACATAATTATAAAATAAAACCTTTATTTTAAAAATATTCTTATAAGCGTGTAAGGGAAGCTTCAAAGGTTTAATAATGATGGATAATAACCGCACCTGCCGTATAAGTTAAAAAAACATTCTTACCTTAGTTTTGTCGAAAAGGTCAAAAAGTAACTTGTTTGGAAAACGACGGAAAGATTCCTTTCAAAAACATATAAGGTCAAATACGGGTATAAATGACTTTAAATCATTTTCTATTAAATAGTAAAAATGTTTTTAAAGACATTTTTAAGAAAAATGGATGTGGATGATAAATATGTCCCAGTAGATAATTACGAATAACCAACCTCGGATAATAAAGAGATTGTGAAATTAACCCTTACCAATTTGGTAACTTACGAAACATACACCCCATGAAAGAAGTATCATACAATGAATATGTAAATAAACATAAATTAAAGTGTATTCCACAAATAATATAATTATGGTCAGTACATACACCACACAAAAGGTAATAGTGGAAATATGGCACGAATCTCACGAGAATAAGGAGTGAGATGAAAACCCCTTACCTTGTACTTTTCCTTGGTTGAGGGTAGGTTAACCTCCTGTATAATGGTTAAATAATTGTTATTAAATTATACAAGAATCATATACATTAATATGATATCATATATGATCTTTTAACATCGCTTTGTTAATAATATCTTAGAATTATTGTCGTTTCGGGTGTTAACTTACTCGTTTTCTTTTATATGTTTTGTTACATAAGCCGTGTTTGTTATGGATAGGTTGTATCTTATTCATATCCAGAATTATATCAAGCCCTTAAACATTATTTTTAATAATCAAATGAGAATTATACTTTAATGGATACGATGGAGAATGAATCTCATCGCGTTCGTGGAGACGGTAGTCCGTACGTACGCACAAGCGACAATATCATTCTTTTGATATTAAAATAATATATAATTGGATGGTATATCATATATAAAGAATAATTATCATGTTATATTTATTATTTACATGAATTACATATCATTATTATACACATCCAAATAATATTTTATTGAATAACAATTACACCACGACGTGGAGACGGTAAGCCGTACGTACTCACGTATGGTGACATGTCATTCAAAGGATGGATAGAATAATGAATATGGTTATACCATATTTATAATAATATCACAGTATATATAAGATATTGGAGTTATTATTTTAGAATTGTAATAATAAATAAAGAAGAAGTTGAAGAAGAAAGGACCTTGAAAGAGGGTGGTGAAAATATTACCTCTTCTTTGGGTTATTCCTTTTAATTTGATCAAAAGGGATCATTAGGTTGGATTTATGATCAAAATAAGGAGTCTAGATTGAAGTGAGGGAATTTGAGAGAGTATTTGGGCAGGGGTTGGCCGAACCAAAAGGCTTTGAAGGTGTGAAGAATTGGTTATAAGTGGTGTCCTTTTATAAGGGGGAGGAGGGGCACCTTTGGAAAAGCTAGAAATATTATTTTATAATAAATTCAAATTCTGTTTATAATGGCTACAAAGTAGATTATTTAAAGTTTAAGGTGGGGATGGGTCTAAAACCACTCAACCAATAGAATTTAGACAGGTTTGGGTCATTATATTAACCTTATCTTTTAGTTTTAACTCTTAGTTAATTAGTTTGACACTTACCATGTCACTTTGTATTTTTATATTATATAGTTAATAAACTTACTATACACCTCCAATAGACCCCCCAAGTGATCCATTAATGATACACCTATCATGATATAAGTCTCTTGGCCAAACCTTAGATTTTTAGGAATTGAATATAAATTAATAATATAATATTTGTTTTAAAAACTCTTTTATGTCAATTTTGACACTATTTGGAAAATTGATTTTTGTGAAAATCATAACAGAATGATTACTTCTAAAAAAGTTAATTAAATCAATCCTAACATGTCATATTAACCTATAAAATTAGTTTAATTCATAAAAAGTTTGAAATTATATTTATTTGGGTATTTATAATATCAATTATTTTAATTTTTAACTATTATGGTAATTACTTCATCATCATTGTGTCATAAATAAATTAAATTATTTAATGTCTAAAAACTATAAATAAAATATAATTATGTAGGAAATAATTTTATCTTTCTAATGAATATTTACAATCGAATTTATATTATGTGTAACCCTATATTAAAATTGTTTTAGTAAATAAACTTTGATTTTAACTCTTTTAACTCTTATTTAAATTAAATAATAATAAATGTCCTAATCTAATCCAAGTGGACCTAAATGATAATATTTTATTCCTAAGGTTGTTTTTGGTCGAGATAAATTTGTCCAATAGAATTAAGACATGTGTTATGGTAATATTAATATCATTTTTACCCTTAATTACCCTATTTACTTTTAACCGTGGTAAATAAAAGTAAAAAGTTACTATTCACCAAAAATTATTTTCATCTCATTGAACCACATTTTACTCCTTGATATTAACTGTGTCTCTCAGATTTTTTAAATTCTACTCAAATAAGCGGTAAAATTAAGTTTTATGAAAAAATAAGTTTTTTAACTACCACTTAGTGGTTTCACTATTCATCAAAAAATGAAGTTTTTTAGAAAAATACCAAAAAATTATCCTAGGCTAATTTCGATATTCCAAATCCAAAAATGAAGTCCATTTTGAAAAATAAAATTTATAAATTTCAAAAAGTGGGTATTACTATTCATAGCGGCTAGTTTGATTGGTTGTGGTGTGTTAGAACTCGATGTTGCGTACAACAAACACTATTGCATTATTCAAAGAGAAGCGTACCGTAGAAGCTTGGGGTGTTACATTCTCCCCTAATTCAAATAATTTAGTCCTCAAAATTTCTAGAATACTACCGCATAGAAAGACTCGGGTGGTTCTTCATCATAAGTTCCTCGGGTTCCCATGTTGCCTCCTCCATCTTATGGTTTCTCCACAAGACTTTTACCAGACGAGTCGTCTGATTTCTCAGTACTTGTTCTCTCATATCAATAATACTGACAGGCTCTTCTCAATAAGACATATCGGGTTCCAGTTCTAATTCCTCATAGGTGAGTACATGCGTTGGGTCAGGCATGTATTTCCTCAACAGAGATACGTGGAACACATCGTGAACTTTGGAGAGACTTGGCGGCATTGCCAAATGGTAAGCTACAGCCCCAATTCGTTCTAGAATTTCGAAAGGTCTGATGCACCTGGGACTCAATTTACCTTTCTTGCCAAAATGTATGGCTCCCTTCCATGGAGATACCTTCAGAAAAACATGATCACCGACTTGAAATTCCAAATCCTTCCTTTGATTATCGGCATAGCTCTTCTGCCTACTTTGAGCTGCTTTGATATGGTTTTGGATTACCTTCACCTTTTCCATCGTTTCCTCCACCAGTTCTGGGCCTACAAGTTTTCTTTCACCAACATCATCCCAACAGGTTGGTGTGCGACATCTCTTTCCATATAACGCTTCATATGGTTCCATATGAATACTCGAATGGAAGCTATTGTTATAGGAAAATTATACCAGAGGTAAATATTGATCCCACATACCCTGAAAGTCAAGCGAGCAGGATCTCAACATTTCTTCTAAGGTTTGAATAGTTTGTTCTGGTTGTCCATCTATTTGAGGGTGGTAGGAAGTGCTCAGATGAAGTTCAGTATCCAAGGATTTCTGAATACTTTTCTATAATCTTGAAGTAAAATGGGGATCACGATCCGAAACAATCGATAAGGGTACTCCATGAAGTCTCACAACATCATTAATATATAGTCTTTCTAGATGTTCCAGTGGTAGATCTTCTCTTATAGAAAGAAAATGTGATGACTTGGTAAGATGATCAACAATAACCCATATTTCATCGTTCCTTCTAGGAGTCTTTGGTAGTCCCATGACAAAGTCCATCATGATATTATCCCATTTCCACTCAGGTATGGGAAGAGGTTGCAATACTCCACCAGGCTATTGCCTTCCAACTTTCACTTGTTGACAAACCATACTTCTTAACACAAAATCAGAAATCTCCCTCTTCATGTTGTCCCACCAAAAATGTTCCTTCAAATCTATATACATTTTGGTGCTCCCAGGGTGTATAGAGAAATTGGAACTATGAGAATCCTCCAGCAATTACCTTTTTAGATCAGGTATATCGGGAACACAAAGCCTCTTCCCGAATTTCAAAATTCCTTCTTCATACACAAAGTCTCTCAATCTCCCATCATTCACAACTTTAATATTATTTTAAAATTCTTCATCATCGGTCTGAGAACTCTTTATCCTTTCTAGTAAAGATGGTTTGGAAACCATTTGAAAAAGCATTGATGTTTCACCTTCCATGGTGATTCCCATATCCAACTTTACTAGATCCAAAAAAGTAGGATCCCTTTCAATTCTCATCATGTTCAAAACTCCATGATCCTTTCTTCTCAAAGCATCTGCCACCTTGTTTTCTTTCCCCAGGTGGTAGTGTATTACACAATCATAATCCTTGAGTAATTCAAGCCATCTCCTTTTCATCATGTTGAGTTCTTTTTGTGAGAAAATATACTTCAAACTCTTGTGATCAGTATAAATCTCACATTTTTCACCATAGAAGTAGTGCCTCCATATCTTCAAAGAAAAGATCACAGCTACTAACTCGAGATCATTAGTAGGATAGTTTTGTTCATGAATTTTAAACTGTCATGATGCATAGGCAATAACCCTATCATTCTTCATAAGGACACAACCCAGTCCTTTCTTCGATGCATCACTATAAATAACGAAACCATCATTCCCCGATGGTAGATTCCGTATAGGAGCATTGACTAATATTCTTTTCAGATCTTCAAAACATTCTGCACACTCTTTTGTCCAAACAAATTTAACCCCTTTACGTGTGAGCTTCGTTAATGGGTTAGCCAATCGGGCAAAATTCTGGACGAAACGTCGATAATAACCTGCTAAACCAATAAAACTGCGTACCTCAGTTATACTCGCCGGTGTTGGCCATTCTTGGATTGCCTTGGTCTTATATGGTTCAACGGAAATTCCATCCTTAAAGATAATATGGCCAAGAAAAGAAATCTCCTGAATCCAGAATTCACACTTGCTAAATTTCCCATATAATTCATGTCTTCTAAGAGTCTTCAATATAATGTGCAAGTGATTTTCATGATCTTTTTAGCTTTTGGAGTATAACAAGATATCATCAATAAATACCACTAAAAAGTCATCAAGATATTCCTTGAAAACTATGTTCATTAGATCCATAAAAACAGAAGGTGCATTAGTCAATCTAAAAGGCATTACCGTAAACTCGTAATTCCCGTACCTTGTTCGAAATGTTGTATTCAGAATGTCTTCCTTATTCACACACAACTGATGGTATCCAGATCGAAGGTCAATCTTTGAAAAGTATTGAGCTCCATGCAGTTGGTCAAATAAATCATCAATGCGAGGTAAGAGATACTTTTTCTTTATTGTTATAGCATTGATATCCCTGTAGTCGATACATAACTTCATAGATCCATCTTTCTTTTTTAAAAAAAGAACAAGGGATCCCCATGGAGAAACACTAGGGTGAATAAATCCCTTATTACTCAATTCCTCTAGATGTTTCTTTAGTTCAACTAATTCTACAGTGGCCATTCTATAAGGGGTCTTTGATATAGGCCTTGATCCAGGAATTAAATCAATGGAAAACTCAACTTCTCATTCTGGAGGATGTCCAGGTAAATCTTCCAGAAACACATCTACATATTCTTTCACAATAGGTACATCCTCTATTTAAACATTCCTTTCCTCAACTACAGTCATTTCATTCTCTTCCTCCCCAATAATTGAATTTAGTTGAGCCACTGGGGGTGGATCTAGACAAGAATTAGGTGGTGACGATTCTACTCTAAAGATAAGGTGTTCCTTATCATCATCATCAAAAATTGTAACCTCCTTCTTCTTACAATAAATATTCACATCATGGTCCGAAATCCAATCCATACCGAGGATTATATCAAACCCAATCATAGGTATGACGACGAGATCAGCAGATAAAGAACATTTATGTGCTCTAATGGGGACTGATTCACAAAACTTTGTTGCCATGATACTTCCCTTAGGAGTTTTAACTGAAAACTCCCTTGTTAAATCAAATTGGAAATATCTAATTTTTTTAGCAAACTGGGAAGATATGAAACAATGCGATGATCTAGAATCAAATAATGCATTTTCTAAACTTGAGGAAACCATTACATTACCTGCCACCACGTCTTTCGGAGCTTCTACCTCAGCAGTAGTGATAGCATAAGCTTGGCCTTGATCCCTTGGACTTTTCTGAGGTAAGTACCCCTGACGATTAGGAAATTCATTTGCATAATGTCCCATATCCCTGCAATTGTAGCATTGGACATCAGTAGCTTCCTTCTTTCCCTTGAAATCACGAGCTTGGTGTCCTTTTTCACCACACTTGTAACAAACTCCCATTCCTTTTAATCAAGTACCAGGGTGTTTATTCCCACATTTGTTGCAGGTTGGATATTCAACTTTTCCCTTCTTCCCCTTATTTCTATTCCCAGATTGATCAGAAGAGCTCTTCTTCTCTTACTTTACTTTAAAGTCATAAGACTTAGAGAATTCCTTTTCTGTCTTGATAGCACATGAGACAATGTCTTTGTACGACGAGAAGGATTGTGAGACTAATGCTCAATGGAGAAATGGTTTTAACCCATCAAAGAAACGATCAATATTACTTTTTGGGTTATGTATATAATCTCCAACATACCTTGCTAACCTTGTAAGTTATCCTCATACTTTGCGACATTCTCATCCTCATTTTGTTTCAGACTGGGAAATTGCCTTTCCATATCTGCTCGATGGTCACAGGGAAATTATTTTTCTAAAAATAGATCTTTGAACTCCTTCCATTCCACATTTGGTACTTCATCATCTTCCTTTGTGTTTTGAATCAATGACCACCATTGATCAACATCTCCAGTGAGGTGATAAACTGCCATGACAACTTTTTCCCTTTCACTACTCCCCAAAGCCTGAAATATTTTCTATAGGGAACTTATACATTGCTCAGATACTAATGGATTTGTACTCCCATTGAATGTTGGTGTTTGCTGCCTCATGAAGCGATCTAACATTGATCCTCTACGCTGTGGATCAGGGTGCTCCATACGGGTAAGGTTATAATTCATAACCTGAGTGAGTTGTCCCAGTATGGTGATTAGTTGATCGGCACCAGTTACATCACCAGATCCACTATAATTATCTTGAGCAGGAGGGAAATCCCTACATGGAGTGCATGCATTGATACAGTTTCCATTTCTTCCACTAGGCGCCATTTCTAAACAATGGCATAAACTATATCAATTTATGAATCAAAATACATAATTCCATACTTGTAAAAAACTTAACATAAATTGAACTATTTAGGGATATAATCCATAATCATAAAAATGTTTTCTTTGAGGAAGTATATACTCATAAACCCTTCATAATGATTTGTAAAGAAAATGAGAGTTATCCTAAGCATATACCCCGGGAGTGTCGTAACCAAGAGTGCAACAAGGCCCGTTGTTGTGCACCAGTTCCCGTTCGAGTCAAGCTTAAAGCGGTGTTTTCAGGTTTTACCCCTAGGTACATATGTGCCAGAGACGCCTCTACCTACTCATATCCAGACAGGGATGTATTGCTCGGAAAACTCACAAATTCCATACAATACCAAAATTCTAGGAAGTTCTTCTATACTAATCCTCAAAGTCCATCTTAAATCTATGTGATCTAATCAGAGTTTATCTAAATCTAACCTCCAGGGTTTGTACTAAACTTTCTCTGATACCAATTGTAACACCTCGACCCTAGATACCCAGATTCGGTTCATTATTACATAACATTGGAATGATCACAAAAAAGATCAAGTCTCGAAAGACCGATTAGTTTAGTAGCCTTGTAATAACTAGATACATTAATAAAGTTTACATTACATCATAAAATGAAAAATACAACAACATAGTCTCCATAGTCTGCTCTCTTATCCCCTCATACTATCCCTGCAGGTCATTCATAAATTACTTCTTCACATCCTGGAAAAAATAAAACATAGAAAAGGGGTGAGCTCAAATTCCTAGTAAGGATAACAATATAGCAGAAACTTTCATAAATAAGAATAAACATTTAAGGTAATGTATAACTAAAAAAAGCCTTTTAAACTTGAACTTCAACATAGTATGGAAAAAATAAAATGAAATAACTCCATTTACTTATTCACATGGATATTCTACTGATCGAATAATCACATGCAATATCAATAACCACTTTCATAATGATGGAATGCATAATTCCAGACTATCATAACCACATAGCCAAGGCCTCGTGGTAAGACTAAAAATAAGATTTTGTCAAGGACTTGTGCCAAGAAACTAGTTTGTCTCATGAGACCTACTGATTCAATTGTTTTAGAAGATACTTACGTTTAAAATTGCTCAAATATACTCCAGTGTTTTTCTAAAAACATTATGCAAGCTTCTGAAAACAAAATAACTAATTCTGAGACTGCTCGACTAATTACAGGACATGATGGGTCCACGCCCAATCCCTTCCAGTCTACCACACTCGAGAGTCGGGTTTTCTGAAAACATTTTTAATCTTGCATTAAATACGTATACATTTGCACTGGTTTTTCATATATTTGAGAGAAATATCTCTCTTTTTTTTTGAAATTATTTAAAAATCACATAATTATAAAAGAAAACCTTTATTTTGAAAATATACTTATAAGCGTGTAAGGGAAGCTTCAAAGGTGTAATAATAGTGGAGAATAACCGCACCTGCCTTATAAGTTAAAAAAAACATTCTTACCTTAGTTTTGTCGAAAAGGTCAAAAAGTAACTTGTTTGGAAAAAGACGGAAAGATTCCTTTCAAAAATGTATAAGGTCAAATAAGGGTATAAATGAATTTAAATAATTGTCTATTAAATAGTAAAAATGTTTTGAAATACATTTTTAAGAAACATGGATGTGGATGATAAATATGTCCTAGTAGATAATTACAAATAAACAACCTCAGATAATAAAGAGATTGTGAAATTAACCCTTAACAATTTGGTAACTTACGAAACATACACCCCATGAAAGAAGTATCATACAATGAATATGTAAATACACATAAATTAAAGTGTATTACACAAATAATACAATTATGGCCAGTATATACACCATACAAAAGGTAATAGTGGCAATATGGCACGAATCTCACGGGAATAAGGAGTGAGATGAAAAACCCTTAGATTGTACTTTTACTTGGTTGAGGGTAGGTTAACATCCTGTATAATGGTGAAATAATTGTTATTAAATTATACAAGAGTCATATACATTAATATGATATCATATATGATCGCTTAACATTACTTTGTTAATAATATCTTAGAATTATCGTCGTTTCAGGTGTTAACTTACTCGTTTTCTTTTATATGTTTTGTTAAATAAGCCGTTTTTGTTATGGATAGGTTGTATATTATTCATATCCATAATTATATCAAGTCCTTAAACATTATTTTTAATCATCAAATAAGAATTATACTTGAATGGATACGATGGATAATGAATCTCATCGCGTTCGTGGAGACGGTAGTCCGTACGTACGCACAAGCAACAATATCATTCTTTTGATATTAAAATAATATATAATTGGATGGTATATCATATATAAAGAATCATTATCATGTTATATTTATTATTTACATGAATTAAACATCATTATTATACGCATCCAAATAATAATTTATTGAATAACAATTACACCACGACGTGGAGACGGTAAGCCGTACGTACGCACGTATGGTGACATGTCATTCAAAGGATGGATAGAATACTGAATATGGTTGTACCATATTTATAATAACATCACAGTATATATAATATACTGGAGTTATTATTTTATAATGGTAATAAAAAAGAAAGAAGAAGTTGAAGAAGAAAGGACCTTGAAAGAGGGTGGTGAAAATATTACCTCTTCTTCGGGTTCTTCCTTTTGATTTGATCAAAAGGCCTCCTTAGGTTGGCTTTTTGATAAAACTAAGGACTATAGGTTTAAGTGAGGGAATTTGAGAGAGTATTTGGGTAGGGTTTGTCCGAACCAAAAGGCTTTGAAGGTGTGAATAATTGGTTATAAGTGGTGTTCTTTTATAAGGGGGAGGAGGGGCACCTTTGGAAAAGCTAGAAATATTATTTTATAATAAATTCGTATTCAGTTTCTAATGGCTCCAAAGTGGATTATTTAAAGGTTAAGGTGGTTATGTGTCGATAAAAACTCAACCAATAGAATTTATACAGGTTTGGGTCATTATATTAACCTTATCGTTTAGTTTTAACTCTTAGTTAATTAGTTTGACACTTACCATGTCACTTTGTATTTTTATATTATATAGTTAATAAAATTACTATATACCTCCAAGCTACCCCCAAGTGGTCCATTAATGATACACCTATCATGATATAAGTCTCTTGGCTGAACCTTAGATTTTTAGGAATTGAATATAAATTAATAATATAATATTTGTTTTAAAAACTCTTTTATGTCAATTTTGACACTATTTGGAAAATTGATTTTTGTGAAAATCATAACAGAGTGATTACTTAGAAAAAAGTTAATTAAATCAATACTAACATGTCATATTAACCTATAAAATTAGTGTAATTCATAAAAAGTTTCAAATTATATTTATTTGGGTATTTATAATATCAATTATTTTAATTTTTCACTATTATGGTACTTACTTCATCATCATTGTGTCATAAATAAATTAAATTATTTAATGTCTAAAAATTATAAATAAAATATCATTATGTAGAAAATATTTTTAGATTTCTAATGAATATTTAAAATCGAATTTATTTTATGTGTAACCCTATATTAAAAATGTTTTAGTAAATAAACTTTGATTTTAACTCTTTTAACTCTTCTTTGAATTAAATAATAATAAATGTCCTAATCTAATCCAAGTAGACCTAAATGATAATATTTTATTCCTAAGGTTGTTTTTGGTCGAGATAAATTTGTCCAATAGAATTATGACATGTGTTAGTGTAATATTAATATCATTTTTATCCTTAATTACCCTATTTACTTTTAACCGTGGTAAATAAAAGTAAAAAGTTACTATTCACCAAAAATTATTTTCATCTCATTGAACCAAATTTTACTCCTTGATATTAACCGTGTCTCTCGGATTTTTTAAATTCCACTCACAGAAGCGGTAAAATTAAGTTTTATGAAAAAATCAGTTTTTTAACTACCACTTAGTGGTTTCACTATTCATCAAAAAATGAAGTTTTTTAGAAAAATACCAAAAATTCACCCTAGGCTAATTTTGATATTCCGAATCCAAAAATGAAGTCCATTTTGAAAAATATAATTTATAAATTTCAAAAAGTGGGTATTACTATTCATAACGGCTAGTTTGATTGGTTGTGGTGTGTTAGAACTCGATGTTGCGTACAACACACGCTATTGGATTATTCAAAGAGAAGAATATCATAGAAGCTTGGGGTATTACATTTCATATATTATACAAGAATCCTGCACATGTTAAATATTATATTTATTCATAACCTATAATACTCTATGATGAAAACTAGTTAGGTATAAAAAAGTCATACTTTGAGAGGTCAATTATCAATGCATTTCATGAAATATATATCTATATATACATTTATACAACCAACATGAAATATTGATAAAATAGAGATTTCATTTAAATTGATACATTTTATAGTCTTAAAAATATTTTAAGAATGATTAATGAAACCCAACATAAGCACTGGTCTATCATATCATATATGATAAAATTCCATATCAGTCTTATGATTTCTACACTTTCTTGTTTTTTTTAAATTAATTACATATATATGTAATTTCCACCACATTTCTATGAAACCATTTGAGAAAAACCTCCAATTCAACTATTTAGTGACTAAAGAATATAAAGAAATAAAGTCTGAATAATGGTGAGGTTTAGGAATAATATTTATAATTTTCAAATCCTTGAACATATTCAAACTCATTAACTTGACATCCTCAAATTCTATGATGTAAAATTCTATTATCTATTGAGAACTCTTTCTAAGTTTAACATTATCATTATTTAATCCTTTTCCATCAAAATTTTCTTTGAAAAATAATATAACTATTTACATTATTACTCACCATCACAACCATAAATCCTTTAAGATAACATGAAATTAAATTTGTAACTGACATAATCCTTTAAAAATAGTGATATTAACCTTTTCAAGGTAAATAAATGTAACTTTTAAATTTTCCTTTATCGTGACATATCCTAAACTGTTTAGGATATCAAGGGAGAATCACTTTAACTTTAAACTGGTATAATATTTCATTTGTTAACTTTGAACTTCTACAAGATAAAACATACTCCCAATAGACTCTTAAACACTATATTCTATTCATAATATCATGATAAGATACATAAACTCCTTTTTGTTAGGAAATAATACTTATTTAATTTTAGTAGGACTATTTAAGAAATACAATATTATTTCCATATCAAATATGTTATTCTATGTGTTTGGAGAATTTTCCTCTAAATACTTGGGGAAACCACCTCTTGTGGGATTTTTCTTAGATAAGTGAGGCCGTAGTCAGAAGAGTTTCTATAAAGGTGGACATGGAAAACCCATTGAATAAAGTTTTATCTTAGTAAAAGTATAAAAAGCATGTAAGAATGAGTGGACTAAAAGTACTTTGTAGTTGGATCTAGTGTAAGTGGGAGTACAATGGACTTGGTTCCCTAGAACCAATTAATTTTTACTTTATATTACCTATATATTAATAGTTTTGAATATTAATAAATATGTTATCGCATATTTATTATTCTTTTATGGAACATTAATGGGATAATTTTCTAGAGTATCTATCTAATTGAAAGGTCATAATAGTTCCCTACTATGAGGAGAACCTTAAAGCGTTATGATGATATTCTTGAACTTATATTCCATGTTTGAATAAAATTCTATGATGAGACGCATAGTATGTTTATTTTCAAGTGTGTGTACTCGTATGTGGATGAGTATTTAATATATAAAACCCACACCCGATAATCTCTAAGATAAGATATTACGAGGATAGAACTACCAATAGGAATTAATTATGTTTATATGTTATGGTATATTTCTATATAAAAGTGTGTGCAATGTTCCTTATAATTGAGATTATAATTAATTTATATCATGAGTCACATACTTTTATGTATTTATGAAAACCATGAAAATAGATGGTCATAGAGAGGTAGGGTATATTGGCTTTGTCACGAGTGATATTTCATTAATCAATTTGTCAATATAGTATTTTCCCCATCTTATTTAAGTAAGATGACATCTTGAATCTTTGAATGAAATGTAATAGTCAAACTAAATTTCATGGACATGGTGATTGAAATGTAACTATCTAACTAAAGAAAGAAATATCAAGAATATAGGTTAAAAATGTTGTATCACACAAAGGGTGATACACACTAAGAGGTGGAGGGTTAATCTGTGTGTATACCAATTTTAAATCTCTTATTATCTTGGAATTTTTTTGCACCTCCCACAAGATACTAACTAATGTTGAAAATAAAATGACACAAAAATATTTTTAGTTAGGTTTTCCTCCTTACAGATTAATACTCCACTAATGATATGTGTTTATTATCCTACATGGACGATTATCTTCTTATTATAAAAAAAGACTTGAGAAAGGGTATGACCCTGATATTATATAATCTGTTGGCACCAATCAAGTAAAATATCACATCTATAGAATTCAAATGACTCATTATGAATAATGATCACATATGAACATATAAGTCTCCACACAAACTATATATGATGATCCTCTTCCTACTTTCATAGTAATCTCCATCCATTGTTCTTAGTTCTACTTTTTTTACCTTTAATACTATAGTGTGTCAGTTCAGTTTCTTAGAATTCTCTCTTATTTTTTTCTTACATCATTTATTGTTATTTATATTCACTGAAATATATGAAAAATTTGTTTCCATATTTAGTTTTTAAAACCTCATTATTTTTTGGTGGCTTATATTGACTCATTTAAATTAATAATATTTAAGTAAAAGGTTATTTCAAAACTTCTTTAATTTTTGGTTGAAGTATAAACTTTTTTTCTTCTTGTGGTATTCAAATTATCATGGTCTTTCTATAAGTTCAAATTCCCTATGAAATCAATTCCATTTAGTTCACTTAACATTTTTAAATAGACATGGCGATGTGGAATTTCATTATGCCATGTATAAATCATCTCATCACCCCAACATTATCCTCTAGCTAAAAATACTTTGATTTTATCAAGAATCATTATCATGTTTTTGATCATGATGTTTGACCCATAA
This sequence comes from Viscum album, assembly GCA_963277665.1. Classification (NCBI taxonomy): domain Eukaryota; kingdom Viridiplantae; phylum Streptophyta; class Magnoliopsida; order Santalales; family Viscaceae; genus Viscum; species Viscum album. The sequence goes on from OY728119.1 coordinate 569,291,579, forward strand.
AGAAAACCATACTTTCATCATTTTATGTGTTTCCCATTTATTCATAATATATAAATTCTAAAAACATGAAATGTATGTAATATAAATTATCCTATATAGATAAATTTCTTATATTCATAAAATATATTATCCTACATGCACCTCAAATACTCTAGTAATAATATGAATTCTTTTTCAATTTTTTTCTCCAACCCTTATCAATGTAAATGAATTATCTTACATGCACTAAAAATATCTTACATGGGTCACTAAATTTACCAACACGAATCATTGTAAGATAAATTCTTTTTTCATTTTTTTCACTAATGTCGATAAATTATCATAAGTGTCTCAAAAACATCATACATGTGTTCACCCATAAGATAAATGGATTTTTCATTTTTTATCTTCGACATATTACTTCTAGAATTGCTTCAAAATTACTCTAATCTTCTTGAAAGTAACTTCAACCATTATTAAACACTTAGAAAACATCATCCAAGGAATATTCACAGTGTGAATCAAGCCCATCATGCCTTAGATGGATTCTCTATTTCTTCAAATAATTTATATTACATTCATGCTAGCTCTCAAATATATGAAAAAAACTCTAAAAGTTGTTCAAACCAGCTGCACAATAATCTCCTTATAAAATGTCATAGATAGTGCTCTCAACTCCATAACACTTTTAATATATCCATTTAATATTAACACATCAATCTATACACAATAACATGATTTAAATCATATGCAACATCATCCTATAAAGTTCAAAAATATCCCCATTAGTATTTTTTGTCAATACAAAACCTCTCCCCCCCTTCTTGAAAATAAAACAAAAGAGAGTGACTCTAAGGGATCAACTAAAACTTCTATTGGAAAATGAATCATTAACTAATAATCTCTAAGTCTATGTGAGAAATCCTATTATAGAAAATAAGAGTGATTAAATAAATTATCAATGTTTTCCATAAAATATCACATCAAAACCCTATCATAACTTCAAAAAAACTTTAATATGAATTCTGATATTCTATCCTACACCAATAAGTACATAGATAAAATTAATTAATATCCAGGGGAAAACATTTCTTCCCATGAAAACAAAATCACCTTAGGAATAGTATAAATAATGAATGGAGGAGGAAACTCAAACAGAACATGCCTCAATGAGAGGGATTGAGATTCATTCCCATTTGCAGCTGGATTATCTTGAAATATTTATTTAGTAGAGGTTTTCTAAGAAAATATACCAAATATTCTATGGAAGGGACAAAGTATTATCTCAAAACACCATCTTCAACCTTCTCCTTTAAAAATGATACTTAATATAATTTTTTAATAGGAGTGATACACCAAATTCAAGGATAGATTATTGGAACTTTTTTTTGTCATAGCTCAAGATAAAAGGATGACCAACTTCAATATTTATGTTTTTTAGTTTTGTCCTCATCCATGTCATTTGTGTAGTTTCTAGGGATATAGACACGTACTCAGATTTTATATAGATTTGTGTAATTGAGGTTTAGTTTATTTAATTCCATGAAACAAATATTTTTCTAATAAAAAATGTTCCCCAAGATGTGGATTTTCTATCATCTATATCTACTTCACTGTCTACACTAATGAATCATCTTATATCTAATGCACATGTCTTCTTATCCATTAGTCCATAATTAAAAGTATAGGAAATTTATCTAAATATAATATTTTAATTTAATATATGTGATTATTTAGGGTTGTATTAGAAGCTAATGAAATCTATAACAGTATTCACAATATCTGGTCAAGTGGCTGTTAAATACATGAGACTTTTAATAAATTTTCTGAACCACTTATTTCATATCAAACTCCTTTAAGAGTTTTTTATAATATTTATCCTGTGAAAATATTTAATCAGTTTCTTGGGAAATTTTTAATCCCAAGGAAAAAATTATTTCTATAATAATTAAAATCACAAATCTTTCATTCACGTATATTGTGAAATCCTCACATAATCATTCCTTATTTCTAGAAAAAATCATATCACCATTATACACAGTCACAAAAAGTGACATTATTCATGTGTTATTTACATATAACTTGTTATCTTCTTCCTATTTCGGAAAAATATTACCTTTAAGATATTTATAAAGATTGAAATATCAATATCTAGGAGCCCAGTTCAATGCATAGAGATCTTTCTTTGATTTTCATATTCTTATACACTCTGAATCAAGCATATAGTCTTTAGATTCTTCCATATACACCTACTAATCAAGTTCACCAATTAGAAAATATAATTTAAATTCCATTTTAAACATAATTAACCTTATCTGAGTATTTATGAAATGGAATATTATAATGTACTCAAGTTTTTCCATTAGGGAAAAGGTTTCATGAAACTACACCCCTTCAATTTGTGAGTATCCCTTAGATAAAAGTATGGATTTTATTTCTAGTTACATCACCATACTCATCAAGAATATTTTAGAAAACCCATTTGGTCCCAGTAACATAATTTTCTATGGTTTAAGGAATAATTTTACAAGTTTTATTATTTTCAATTTGGTCTATTTCTTCATTCTTGGAATGAATCCATTCCTTATATTCTAAAGTATCTTCAGCTATCAAGGGTTAAAATTTTGAGAAAATATTGGTATGGATAGTTTCCATGATCTTCCTTATAGTCTAAAATCATTGATTCTTATCCCTAATGATGTTCCCATTATTAATATATTTTATTATCCATGTATTTTTCCTTTTATAGTTTACTTTTATATCTTTATAACTAGAAAAAATCTGAATCTGAATCCTTTGTCTAAACTCGTGTGTTTTCTGTATTTTGTTTGATATGTTCTTAATTGACAACATCATTATCATTATTTATAATGATTACCCACCTAATTTATTTTTCATTATAAAAATATATGATATCATCACTATTAATAAATATTTCAGATATTTTTTAACACTTATTAGATTTTCCATTTGGTGTATTCCCAAGAAAGATTCTATATTTATCCTTATCATCAAAATTCCTACTAATTCTGTCCTTTTTGTTGATGAAGTAAGGACTTCCAAACAATCTAAAATGTTTAATATTTGGATTAATTATATAACACATGTCATAGGGAGTCATGTATTATTTTTTCCTTAAGATACATCTATTTTGAATCATTCCAATGGTTGTGATGGCCTGTAACCAATAATACCTTGAGGTTTTATGTTATTCTAACATAGTTCTAGCCATATTAACTAGGATTTTTCTCTTCCTTTAAGCCTCTCCTTTTTTCTAAGGTGTATATGGTGAATTTTATTCATGTATGATGCCATATTTTCTAATATAATATCTGGACTATTTGTTTTCATACTCAATCTCATTTTCTGATCTCATCTTCTTTAAGTACAATACTACCTATTTCTCTAAAATTCATCTAAAATTCTTGAATTTCTCAAAGGCATGCAATTTGTGTGACATGAACATGATGAATTTCATCCTTATGAAGTATCTAATTAAAGTGTTGAAATATATTTCTCTATTTTTTGAATTCTAAGTCATTGGATCATATACATTAGAGTGAATCAGTTCAAGAGGCTTTAAAGTTTGAATTTCAACTCCATTATGTGTATTGTTCATGATTTTTCTCTTTGTGCATTTTTTAAAAATAGTGATGGTGTATTATTTTAGTAAGGGTATATTAATAAAAACTTCTTCTTGGATTAGTATATTCATATTATTTTATCAAACTTTACCAAGCCTCCTATACCATAACATATTTTCTATTTGTTTTATTAAGTAACGACCTACAATTTCTTCCCCAATTTGAAATGGATTTCCTGGGGTTCTTATTCCTCTTGTAATCACAAACCCACCTTTCATTATTTTGACTGTGTAACCATTTTCTTGAAGATGAACTCATTTCTAGTATAACTCAATTATGATACACTTAATAAGTTGTGTTTTAGTCCATCAACAAACAATACACTATCTAGACTTATTTTATTTTTACTAATGTTTTTTTGTGCCAATACCTTTTATCTTAAGTGAACTATCATTACCAAATTTTAAAAATCATACTTATTATTTCTCAAATTTTTTAATATTGTTCAGATCAGCTATCATGTGATACAAACATCCACTATCCATATTTGGGAATGAGTTGCTATCTTTCTTAATTTTTAAAACCTTGAATGAGTAAATCACTCAAATTACTTTCATGGAGTTATTCCTCAAATATTTTTAAATCATAAAGGATATTTTTCTTAGTTTATTTCTATCCATATTTGAGTATATTTGAGTCTTCATTCAGAGCATTCAAATTTTATAGATTATGATCTAACCTTTATTTCTTTAGTATAAGTAGTATTCTTTTTCACTATAACTTCTATAGACTTCCCCTTATCACACATTGAATATTTTATAGAGTATACATTTTCTATAGGTTTCTTATAACATTATATTTTTTCTTCAATACACCTACTCTTATTGCATTTAATTTTCTCATCCAGTTTCTTAGTTACATTATTTTTTCTTCTGAGTTAATCAATTTCCTCATCGCTTAAGATGATGGTGTATGTCATGTATTCAATGGTTTTTTCCTTATTTATAATTTCAACCTTTATCATCTCAATTTATTTGAAAAGGTTTTAATTTTTCATCCTGAAGTTGACTTTTCTTTTCTCATCCTCCCTTTATCCAAGTGTTGTATTCTCCCAACCTTCAAATTTCTTTTAAACGCCTCTTGATTTACATTATCAAAATATATTACTTATAATTTTCTCCTTACTTTGGGGAATACTCACCATTGTATTCATCTTCTGATAGATTTATTTTTTCTTTATTTTGGTCCATAATCACTCTTTGAGACATATCTTTGGGAATTTCCTCAGCACAAGTTTCCTCACTACTAGAAAAAAGTTCTTCAATTAATAAAACGTTCATTCTAAAGGAACTTGGTGAAAAATTCTTCTTTCCTTTTGTTTGATAATAAGTTGGATATTTAGTGGTTTTCATCCTAGAAGTTACCTCATAATCATTTTCTCTTCCAAATTTTATAGGGAAGTTATCATAAAAATGGCCAATATTTCTATAATTAAAAAATTTAAACATAAGTTACCTATATACTTACATATTCAACAAATGGTGAAATTTATTATCACGAGAGAAATAATTTCAAATAAATAATTTATGTTTACTCCATATGAATCACCCTGTTTTTATTCAATTTTCAATTATCTGAGTATATTGAATGTAATTTCCTTTCTCTATTTTCCTTTTCTTTTAATATAATTTCCTCTTTTCATTTCATAGTTAATGATAGTACTATGAAGTTAATCAATGGTGAAGTCATCAAGATATATATCTCTTAGAGTTTATATTTTTTGTATTAAATTTAAATGGGAGGATTCTCATAAACGTTTTCACAATAGTAAAGTCTTCAAGAGTTTCTATAAATCCTATAATAGTGAAAACAAATATATTTACTCTCGTAAAGAATTCATCAATATTTTCAACCTCCTGAATTCTTAAATCTTTAAACTATTGTTGAATAATTTGTAGCTTTAATTATTTAAACTTTTTGTTTCATTTATAAATGCTAAGAAGTTTATTCTAGATAGATTTGTTAGTTCTAAATCCCATGATATTATTCAAATCATTTTTAATAGAAAATATAATAAATCATTTCTATCCTCCCCATCATTTTCAATATTTCTTTGACCATTTTTGAGTCTACATTGAGTCTTGATATAGAAAAGTGAATCCAAATTGAATGGAATTAGGAACATCAATCCCCATAGAAATAATGTAAGGAACTATTATCAATTTCTAAGAATGAAACCCTTTGATGTCAAACATATGGATTTCCTTTCTGTTAATAGAAATTTGTTAACCCATATTAGGAACTTGATAGATAAGATAGTAAACCTAGTCTCTTATACCAATTATTGGATCACACATAGGGTGATACGCATTGGGGGGGGGGGTGAATCAACATGTATACTAATTTTAAATCCTTTCATATCTTGATATTTTACCTTACCTCTCTCAAGATACTCACTCAAGTAGAAAATTGAATGATATAACAAGTTTGTTAATGAGGTTCCCATCCTTATGGATTACTACATATCTAGTGACATGTGGTTATTATCCCACACACATAGTCCCCTCCTTGTTATCAAAAGAAAATTGAGTGAGGGTGTGAACTTAAACTCATATAATCTAATGGCACAAACCTATTACAATCTTATATCAATAGAGAAAAACAACTCCTTTTAAAGAGTTATCATGTATGATCATATGAGCCTCCACTCGAACTCTAGAAGATGATATTCCTCCTCTTTGCATAGTAATATCTTATCGATGTTATTATTTCTCTTTTTTTACCTTAAATACATCAACATATCAGTTTAGATTCTCAGAATTATCACTTATTTGTTTTCTTAATTCTGTTCTTATAACATATATTCTGAAGATACGAAAATATTGTTTCAATATTCAGTTATGGAAACTTCCATTGATTTCCAGTGGCTTGTCTTGACTCATTCAAATTCATAATATTAAGTTCAAATGTTATTTTAAAACTTCCTAAACGTTCATCTGAAGACTCTATTTGTTTATTTCTTGTGATATTCAAATTATCATGGTCTTTCTCTAAATTCAAATTCTCTATGAAATCATTTCCTTTTAGTTTTATTTATATTTATACGTATACATGGTGAGATGAAATCTCATTCTATGGAATGTAACTCATTTAAGAACCCTAAAATTCTCCTCCAACTAGAACTGCTTTGATTTTAGATATAATTGGACATTCCATAAATAAATAAACATGAAAATTTTATATTTATTTCAATATAAAATCTTTCATATTATAATTTTACTTGGTATACACTATGAACTCCTCATATTTAAAATATGAAACATTTATGAAAATATAAAGCAATTATATGTTGTAAATGTAGACTAAAGGCAACACCATAGAAAGGTGGTTTAGACTGTGTTTGGTAAGCACTGGTGAGAACCATGAAATAGTGAGGGTGATGAGAGCCAATAATTTTAAAATTTTATTCAATGTTTCATTAGAAATTAATCTCACAATTGATATAAATCCAAGGAAATTAACTGATATTAGATACATTTATAAATCTAAAATTAAATTGATAAATGGTTTAAATAATGAATTTTATTTTTTTATTAATTTTTAGAATTTCTTGGAAATAGATATATTTAGTTTTGGATTTTATGTTTCAAATGGAATAAGCCTACTCTGAATTTTCATTTTCTTGAGTTACAGGTCCAATACTAAAAAACCGATTATGTCCTAGCTAGTGTGTGAGTCATTTAATATGATTATTACGATTTATGTTCATGGGATTCATATTCGTACAATTCATTGAGACTAGTGTACAATTCATTAGTGATCTTCGTATGAGTGGTTTTGCATGTGAGGTATAAGAACCTACATATGAGTGACCTGCACCTGCCTCACCTATGTATGATTCATTCACATGCATCATAAGGGTAACATACATTCTCTAAATATTTTATATAGTTACCCCCATGATTTTGAGTGATATTTAAGGGTCCTAATAAATTAAAATAAGGGTTACCATAACCCATAGAGATACACAAGTGTCATCTAGTGGTCCCTCTATAGCGTAAAGGTCACAAATGTATTGTTTAAAGGTCATATCACACTTAACAAGGGTAATAGACATGGACCAAAATCCATGTAATTGTCAAATAAATAGAAAATTAACTTTTTAAAGGTCATACAATTTTCTAATGAGATTAAAATATAAAAAAATAAAGATAGATCAACCTAAACTTCATTTTCAATTCCTTAAGTCTGACCAAATCAAGACATACCTCACCCAAGATTCCAAATGGTCATAATCCAATGAGATGAAGTAAGGAAAATTCCATGAAAAAGAATTTTTAAGATGAAAATGTTCTAGAGGATCATGTTAAGGGAATATAGACCCTTGTCAAAGACACATGGAGGCTATTAGAGAGGATGTGCGTTAGGCATTGAAACTCATGAGGAATCTGAATTCACCAAGGGGACACTGCACTTGATCAAGGGAGGGTAAGATCATGTTATCTTTTTGAGGAGGATAAAGAAACAATTTCAAAGACCCCCAATCACTATTATACCTATATAAATAAAGAGGTTGAATGTTCACTGAGGGGGAGAGCTGATGATTAGTTGATCAAGCTAAGGATCTATTGTATGATAATTTAACAAGAAGTGTCAAAGAGGAAGTCAAATATATATACAATAGTAGAAGTGAAATAAATAGTAGGAAACTGAAAGTAATATAATCATGAATATACATATCAATAAAAAAAGTGTCTCATATACAAAATGATGTAGACGATACAAGTATCTAGAAAACAGACAGAACAATACATGACAATATAATACAATATAAGTATCCCAAATAGAACAGAAGACCAAAAAGGTATCCTAGAATCGTAAGCCTCAACTTGGTCCTATGCTCTCCTTCTTAAAAGTCACAATCAAAAACCTATACTAGGGAGGTTTCTACTATCATCACCTACAATCATATAATCTATTTGGGTCCCTAAGGAGGACCAAATAGGGTGTGAGGTAAACATTCCAATAGGCAACCACCCAGGTCCACACAATTCTAACAACAATTCTACAAAAGTGATATCAAGTGTAGACAACCAGTAAGCATGTATTCCCCTAGAATAAGTCCACTGTATCATGTAAAACTGAATAGCCCTCAAGGTTACCCGCAAAAGAGAGTCAAAACCTAACAATGCAGCTATAACCAAGTAAACAAGAAATTCACATGACCACACCGTACATCCATCTGTATCAAGACATCCACATCCACGCTGTATAGTGAAGTAAAGTGGTACACAACCACACTGTATAGTGAAGTAGAAGACCACAAGGGCTGGATCCAAGGTGTCATCAGACCATGGTATCCATGTAAAAATGTCTAGTCCAGAGAGGGCTGGATCCGAGGAGAATGTCTAAGGCATCCAATCAAGTCCCATGGGCATCCCTAGTGGAAAATCAGTTTGGAACTGGTTGGTGTCCTTGTATCAAGTAAATAGAAAGTACTACACGAGCCCAAGAAAGCTGGATCTTACTATGTAACAAGACTCAAGGCATCCCAAAAAATCAAGATCCAAGGGGTAGAGTCAACCCAAGGCGTCCACTACCGCATTCCAGATCCAAGGAGAGTAGTCCAAGGCATCTATCAAACCATTCAAACAAGTATTCAAAACATTCCAATTACACATTCATTCCATGTGATTATACCCACTCACATCCTCCTGCACAATCCATGAGTATACCCACTCATGCAAAACTTTTATCAAAATAAACATATGGGCCTACCCTCCCATATAAATCATTTAACATTCCACTCAAGAAAAGCTATCAAAATAGACGAGGCATAACATGATATTCAAAAATCAAGGAGTAAGTACATCTACTAAGCAAGCTACTCAAGATGTAAAGACATATATGGGATTCATCTAACTTGGAAAGCATAAGCACACACCCTTTGGGTAGTTTAAACCACCATAAACAAGATATTACCTTAAGAAAAACCCCTCGAGTGACCTCAAAATGAGAAACAAGTGCCAACACACCGAAATGGAACCCATGGTCAACCTCACTAGGTCCAACTACAACTACTCTCTCAAAAACGAGACATCACCAGAAAGTTCAACAAAAGGAATTTCGACTGAATGCTCTAAAAACACCATGAAAATCTAAAAGAAAGTTTAGACCACCAACCTCGCCTCAGTAGTAGACATCTCATCCAGTATCGAGTCCTGATTCATCCTGGTTTGGAATAAATTTTAAGAACGGACAAATAATGGAATATTAAGGCATATGAGCCTAAATTCGAATAGCAAAATTGTTTTTCTGAAGAATCAAGAATGACTAAAAAGGAATTGAGGAATTACCATTTTAGATCTGTAGAGATGATCAGCGATCAAAAGAGAAGTCAGATAGAGAGTATGGATCAAATACTACTTTAGGTTCCAAAGGGGAGGAGCTTCGGACATCCTCTATTAATGGGAGAAAGAAAACCCATTTTGGTTTTAAAAAGAAAATTTTAATTTAATTTAAAATTAATAAAACACACAGTAAGGGTTTCACGGTTTACCTGCATGGTTTCCCAAATTGTATGGAAAATGTGTTTACCTCTCTGGCTAAGAGGGGCGCTTCACATAGTTACAACACACGGTTTGACTAACTGTACGGTAACTACATGGAACCACTCTGTCCAAAACTCAAAGTTTCTCAGACCTCTTGAACGGTTTAACCTAATCGTGCACAGGCCATGTACAAAACATGTACCATATCATTTCTAGCCCAAAACTTGGTCCCAACCTCCAAACAAGCCTTGAACACCTCCAAAACACCTATGATCAAGTTAAGAATTCACATAAGGCCATATAAGGTATTTAAATCGAATAGAAAAGTATCCATACCTTGTAATAAAACCTATGTTCTTTCAATCTTCACCCCTTATAGCAATTCGTCCCTGAATTGATCTCTAAAGGGTGGTCAAGATTTGTTTGAGAACAACTCCGGCCACTGAGCATGTACGTCAGAATCTATCTCCCAAGTCTCGTCCTATAAATGGAAATGCTACCTTGGTACCCATACTAGAGGAACTGACCAGCCTCAGAAAACCTTCGTGCTCCCATCAACGATATGAATCAGATGCTCCTCAAAAGATGCATAAACTTGAAGCTCAACCTCCTCGAGCTGAAAAATGTGAGACGGGTCTAAGTGATAATGGAGAAGTTGAGATACATGGAAGATGTCATGTATGTATCAATACCTATTAGGTAACTACAACTAATAGGAAATCGAACCGACTCTCTCTAGAACCTCAAATGGCTCGACATATCTTGGTGAAAGTTTACCGTGTCTCCTGATCCGTTTGTGTCCTAACTTCGATGAAACACATAAGAAAACTTGACCCCCGACCTCAGACTCTAGAGGTTGTTTGCAGTGATTGGAATATGATTTCTAATGATACTGTGCAACAACCATCTACTTCTGAATCAACTGGACCTGCTCAGAAGTCTCCTACATGAGATGTGGTCCTAGTAAAGCTTCCTCACCTACCACTAACTAGCACAGGGGAGAATGAGATGGCCTACTATATAAATCATCGTAAGGTTACATCTGTATCACCACCTAAAAACTGTTATTGTAGGAGAACTCAGCCAAGATAATGTGTCTCTCCTAAGAGCCCCTAAAATACAGGATGCATGCTCGCATTATGTTCCCTTGAACATGTATCATATGCTTTGACTGGCCATCAGTCTAAGGGTGTTATGTTGTGCTCAGAAGCACTTGTGTACCCAAATCCCTTGGAAAACTCTTCCAGAAACGAGATGTATATTAGGTGTCCCTATCTAAAATGATAGTGCGTGGGACCCCATGAAGTTTCACCACCTCTCAGATGTATAACTTTCCAAGATCATCAACACCTAAGGTATCCTTGATCATCAAGAAGTGTGTGACCTTCATAAGCCTATCAAAGACAACCCACACAACATCATTGCCTCAAGGATACCTTGGAAAACCTATCATTAAATCCACCATGACATCATCCCATTTCCACTTTGGGATGGGTAATTATTGTAAAATCCCAGATGGTTGCTAATGTTCCGCCTTCTCCTACTGGCATGTGGAACACCTAGTTACAAAACCAGTTACCTATCTCTTCATTCTCGACCACCAGTACTAATGTCGCAAGTCATAGTACATCTTGGTAACCCCAGGATTCACTTCCCAAGCTGAATCATGAAACCAACACATCAACTCCTCATGTATATCCACTGGAACCCAGACACATCCATGGATACACAAGATCTCATCATCGCCTACCGTCCAACCAGGAGGAGTTTCCTCACCTGCCACACCTTCCCATAGAAGTAGGAATTCTGAATCTGATAGCTGCCTCATCCCAACTTTGTCTAGTAGGGTATAGGTAACAACTAAGGATGAAATAAAAGTATGCCCCTCTTTGTCATCAACCTCTAGATGCATATCAGAAAACAACACCATAAGCTTCCACTCGCTACTGGCCTATTGCACTTCCTGTATCTGAGTCTTCCTGCTCAATGAATTAGCTACTACATTTCCCATACCAGGCGTGTATGAAAGATGAAAGTAAAAAGACTGTAGGTACACCACCCACCTTCACTGCCTCAAATTCAGATCACGCTGCATAAAGATATACTTGATACTTTTGTGGTCCGTGAACACCACAAATGATCTCCCAATAAATAGTGTCTCCAACAGCACAATGCATGAAAAACTACAGATAAATCGAGACCATGAGTAGATTAATTCTTCTCCTGAGGCCTCAACGACCAAGACCCATACGCCACTAATCGATCTCCCTGCATCAGCACTGCCCCCTCCCAATACCTAAAGTGTCACTATACACCATGTATCTCTTGCCCTACTCTAGCAGTATCAGGACTGGTTCTGATGTCAACATCCATTTCATCTTCTGAAAGGCTATCTCACAATATTCAGACCACACAAACTTCACACCCTTCTTAGTCAAGCCCATTAGTGGTGCTGCTAAGTGTGATAATTACCGTATAAAACTCTTTTAGTAACCAGCTAGCCCCAAGAAATGTTGTATGTCAAAAATGTTCTTGGGATGTTCCCATGAAACCACAGCTCCCACCTTATCTGGGTCCACTGGAACTCCTATATCCTAGATAATGTGACCCAAGAAGTGAATCTGATCCATCCAAAGTGGCACTTTGTGATCTTAGCATATATCTGAGGCTTTCTCAGTGTATTCAAAATGATCTCAATATGGTTGACATATTCATTTATATTGTGATAATACATCAAGATATCATCCATGAAAACCACCACAAAAGAATCCAAGTAAGGATGGAACAATCGGTTCATCATAACCATGAAAACTACTTGCGCATTCATGAGACTGGACAACATGACCAGATACTCATATAAACTATACCTAATATGAAAGGCTGTACAAGGTATGTCTACAGGTCAAACCCGCACCTGGTGATATCCTGAACTTAATTTGATCTTCGAGAACATCAAGCTCCTCGAAGCTGATTAAACAGGTCATCTATCCTTGGTAAAGGATATCGGTTTTTAACTGTCAACTAGTTCCGTTTCTGATATTCCACGCCTAGACTAATATTTCTATCTACCTTTTTCATAAAAGTACTGGCAAACCCCATGGGGAAGTACTGGGTATGGTAAGACCCTTCGCCTCAAAATACTCTAGCTGCCTCTTGAGCTCCTGCAACTCTTTCGTAGTCATCCTGTAAAGAGTAATGGATACTGGCGCATCTCCTATCACTAGCTCGATGGAGAAATCCACCTCTATCTCAAGTGGTAAACCACAATTTTTTTTGGGAAATATGTCCCTGAAGCACTCAAACACTAGAGGAAAGTTTGACTGACTCACCCCCTGATCATCCAGAATCAAACTACCAGTCTAGAATGTTATCCCGCCAATCCCATGATGCATGGGTCTAGCTATGCTTTCCTGGAAATCCCAGCAACCCTTGTGAATAAACACTGCACCCTCTGGTAATTTGAAAGTCACCCTCCAACGATAGAATTCAACTTACACTTGATAATCTATGAGCCAATCCATTTTGAGAATGACGTCAAAACTTTTCATCTCAAGGACATAAAGATCCTAGATGAACCTCTGACCTCAAGGGGAAGCTTGGTAAACTGGTGTAAATCACCCGTTCTAACTCCCAACGGTGTGTCTAGAATCAAAACGCCCTCAAAAGTCAAAACAACAAGCCCAAGGCTATTTACCACTCATGTAGTGATAAAGCTACGAGAGGCACCTGTATCAAAAAGAGAAGATGCAATAGTGGAAGCTATTAAAATCGTACCTCTCACTATAGATGGTACGAGATCCTTCTCCTGTTGGGTCTGTTGCACTGCATAAGTCTGGCCTGTACCACGTCCCTGTGACCCTTCCTAGCTACCCTGAGCTGGTCTGCCCTACTGCCTCTGAGAACCGAGTGTTTGGATACCACAGCCATGACCACCACTGCCCTATCCAGACCGGCCTTCACTACTCTAGCTCCAATCCTGATGTAGATTTGAAGAACCTACTCTTGAACCTGACATTGGAGATGACCCCTACCACTCATATCTAGAGGGAACGTCCTACAAAACTGCTGCATGTTCCCCATCCTGCCGAACTCTCGACACTCGATTGGGTCACAGTCACACTGATTTGTTAGCTGGCCTCACCTACCACACTGATGGAAAACCACCAAGCTACCTAGACCCACAACCTGACTAGAACTCACATCGAAGGAAGCCTCAAAACGACGCTTCCTGTCTGAATATGTAGATCGAATGGGGTGAGAAACAACACTCCCCTGTTCTGTACCCCCAGCTTCCCTTAGGTTCCACTCTGTAATCAGCACCGGATTCACAATCTCAGGGATAGAAGGCAGCCGAAACACATTGAAATGACATCTGATAGCACGTATGAGACCTTCCTCAAAGTGCCTGTCCCTTGACAACTCATTAGTAAGATACATCAGTGCAAAATTCTATAGCTCTGTAAAGCATGCCGAGTATTCCATAACTGTCACCGCACCCTACCCCAGACTCATAAACTCACTAGCTCACTTTTCTCATAGAGTAGTGGGATAAAAGGAGTTGTATAATCGGGTTTGAAAATCAACTCAACCCATATCACACATCCCACTAATCTGGTTTAGAATGACACACTAGCGCTTTGCCGCTCCATGTAGCATGTAAGTCACAAGCTTGACCCTCTGCTCCATAGGCATCTCCAGATGCTCGAAAATTGATAACATGGTCTCTACCCATAGATCTATAGCCTGTGGTCCACCATCCCCTGAAAAAATAGGAGGATGATGCTATTGGAACACCCGTGTCAACTCAGCCATAGTCAAGGATGGCTGTAGTGCTCCCTGTAAAGTCTACATATAGAGAAAGAAACCCTTGTGGAACTGTGCCTCAACACCTATGTCCGGAATAGCCTCAAGTGCCACACCTAGCACTATAAGAGGATCAAGCAGTAGCCTATGGCCCACTATCTCTAAATTATGGTCATCACCTCCATCGCGGCATACCAATGGAGGTCATCGTGGTGGAATGTCTCTACAATGCCAAACACACTCCTCAGGAAAGAACAACATCAAAGCACAGAGTTCACAAGAATAGGATAGGTCAAAAACCTCCTAGAAACCGAGTCAAACCCACAACCTTCTCCTAAAGACATGACTGTATAAAGAATAACCATTGAACTACCAGAAACTATGCCTCTCGCCCACTCAAAAGTCGGGTTTGGGTTAAGCCTATATTCAGCATTTCAAGTTTTTATTTCCATTTCACATTCAGTTATTCAGGAAATTTTAGCAAGGGTTTTCCAATTTCTGAATCCATGAGGGCCCATAACACCTTATAACCCAAAATTTGGCTCCTGTTCAAACCATACATATCAAGTTCATTTAACATTTACATTTCACTGGTGCATCATTTCCCAATTCATAAGGGCCCATACTCTTTATGGATTGAAATATGAGGACACACCCTTATCTACTACACCCAAATAACACAACAGTAGGCACCACTATCACATAAACTATCATAATAGCATGAAATATCTAATGCATCCTAGATGGAATGGGATAATTCATGGAATGTGATTATAATAAGTGTCTATATGATGCATGAGATGGAACACCCTCATCTAATTGGGTTGCAACTGAAATAGAACCCACAATTGCATCAATATTAATAGAATAAATCATGTGCGTTACCCAACAGTGAAATAAAATCAACTGTAATAGTCAAAATCCAGAAAACCAGATCTCAATTCCAGGCAATTTGGATTTTCCCTATACATGGGGTAGCTACTCCTGGGCATAGTTTATTATGAAATTATATTTCCTTCCTATCCCTATCTTATGTCACCAAATAGTAATTCAAACCATAAAATAAAAACACCTCTGATACCACTTTGTAATGTCCGAGACCTAGATGCCACACGAAATGGTGCCCCAAGCCCGGTTGGTCACAAGGCCCCAAGAGCATCTCCCCAAATTCCAGAGGCTGCTGACTAGAAGCAAGGGCCTATGTCATTCAATGGGGAGACTATTCCCTCATTACCAGAGTATCAAAACGGAATTCAAATATATATATAATAACAGAAGAAAAATAAACAGCAGGCAACTGAAAGTAAGACAAGCATGGATATACATATCAATAACAAGAAGTGTCTCATATAAAAAATGATAAAAATGGTACAAGTATCTAGAAAAAATCCAGAATAGTACATGGAAGAACACTACAATAGAAATATCCAAAAAATAACAAAATACCAAAAAGGTATCCCAGCATCGGAAACCTCAGCTTGGTCATATGATCCCCTACTCCAAATCTATAACAAAAAACCTGTACTAGGGATATTTCCCTTATCATCACCTTTAATCATATAATCTGTTTGGGTCCCCAAGGAGGCCCAAACAAGGTGTGAGATAAACATTCCAGTAGGAAACCACCCAAGTCTATACAGTTCTAACAACAATTCTACAAAAGTTCTAACAAGTGTAAACAACCAGTAAGTGTGTATGCCCATGGCATAAGTATAATGTATCAAGTAAAACTGAAAATCCTTCAAGGATACCTAAAAAAGAGAGTCAGCTTCTAACAAGGCAACTATAACCAAGTAAACAAGCAAGTCACATAGCTAAACCGTACATCTATCTATATCAATCCATCCACAACCACACTGTATAATGAAGTCAAGTGATCCACGACCACACCATATAGTGAATTAGAAGACCTCAAGGGCCAGATCCATGGTGTCAAAATACCAAATAATCCATGTAAAAATGTCTAGACCATGGAGGGCCAGATCCAAGGAGCGTGTCCAAGGCATCCCATCGAGTCCCATGGGCATCCCTGGTGGAAACTTGGTTAGGCACTGGTTGGGGTCCTAGGAGAAAGTCAATATCAAGTCCTACACGAGACCAAGAAAGACATATCCTACGGGGTAGCAAGGCCCAAGGCATCCCATATATTCTAGACCCAAGGGATAGAGTTAACCCAAGGCGTCCACTACCACATTTCATATCCAAGGAGAGTAGTCTAAGGAATCTATCAAACCATTCAAATAAGCATTCAAGAATTCGAACATTCCAATTACACATTCATTCCATGTGATTATATGCACTCACATCCACATGCACAATCCATGAGTATACCCACTCATGCAAACCTTTTATCAAAACAAGAATATGGGCCTACCATCCCATATAAACAATTTAATATTCCACTAGTAATTTACATATAAGTATACCCACCATTATAAACACATTACTCTTAATCCAAACTATCAAAATAGATGAGGAATAACATGATATTCAAAAAGAAATGAGGAAATACATGTCCTAAGAAAGATACTTAAGCTATAAAGGCATATAAGGGCTTCCCCTAACTAGGAAATTACAAGCACACACCCCTTGGGTGGTTTAAAAAGGTATAAACAAGATATTCCTTTAAGGCGCACCCCTCGGGTGACATCAAAATGAGCAACGAGTGATAACACACCGAAAAAGAACCCATGGTCAACCTCACTAGGTCTAACTATAGCAATCGAAAGCTACTCTCCAAAAAACAAGACCTCGTTGTAAAGTTTGAAAAAAGGAATTTCAGCCGAACACCCAAAAAACACCAAGAAAAGATGAAAGAAAGTATATACCACCTACCTCACCTCGGTAGTAGACAAATCATCCAGTATTGTGTCCTGATTCATCCCGGTTTGAAAGAAATATGAATAATAGATGAAGAACAAAATATTAAGGAATATTAGCCTAAATCCAAATAGCACAGTCATTGTTCCGAAGAATCAATAATGACTAAAAAGGAATTGAGGATTTTCCATTGCGGATTTTTAGAGACGATAGATGATAAAAATGAAAGTTAGATGGAGAGTATAGCTCAAAGCCTACTTTAGGAACCAAAGGGGAGGTTCTCCGACATTCCTCGGTGCGTGGGACAAAGAAAAACCATTTGGGTTTTAAAAATAAAATTTTGATTTAATTTTAAATTTTAATAAAAACACACAGCAAGGGTCACATGGTTTACCCGCACGGTTTCCCAAACTGTGTGGAAACCATGTGCAACTCTCTGCCTAAGAGGTAAAATTCGCATGGTTCGACTAACCGTACAATACCCATATGGAACCGCTCTGTCCAAAACCTACATTTTCTCAGACCTCTCACATAGTTTAGCCTAACCATGCACAGGCCGTGCACAAATCGTGCGCCAAGTCATTTCTAGCCCAAAACTTGGTTCTGACCTTCGAACATTCCCTATACACCTCCAAAACACCCGTGATCATGTTAAACATTCACATAAGTAAATAACAAGGTATTTAAACCAAAATGAAAAGGATATGTACTTCATACAAAAATACGGGTTCTTACAATTCAACAATATTCCTATTTGTATTTGTTGTCAACACCAAACCTATCTCCCCCTTCTTGAAAATAATAAAAAATATAGTGACTCCAAGGGATCAACTTAAACTTATATTAGAAAAGCAATCAGGATCTAATAATATCTAAGTCTATGTGAGAAATCTTATTATAGAAACTAAGAGTTATTAAATAAATCATCATGTTTTCCATAAAATATCACAACAAAACCCTATCATAACTTTAAAAAAACTCAAATATGAATTCTCATCTTCTATCCTACACCAATAAGTACACAAATTAAATAAATTCATATCTAGGGGAAACAAATTTCTCCCCATGAAAACAAAATCACCTTAGGAATAACAGAAATAATGAATGGAGGAGGAAACTCAAACAGAACATGCCTTAATGATATCGAGTGATATTCACTCCGCTTTGTAGCCAAATCATATTGAACTATTTATTTGGTAGATGTTTTGTAAGAAAATCTAGAAACTATTCTATAGAAGGGACAAACTCCCATCTCAAAACAACATCTTCAACTTTATCCTTTAAAAATGATTCCTAATCTCAACTTTTTTACTAGGAGTGATACACCGAATTCTTGTATAGATTATTGAAACTTTTTTTTGTCATAGCTCATGAAAAAAGGATAACCAACTTCAACATTTATGTATTTTAGTTGCGTTCTCATTGATATCATTTGTGTAGTTTCTAGGGATATATACATGTACTCATATTCTATATAGAATAGTGTAAATGATGTTTAGTTTATTTAATTCCATGAAACAAATATTTTTCCAATAAAAAATGTTCCCTAAGATGTGGATCTTCTATCTTCTATAGCTACTTCCCAGTCTACATCAATGAGTCATCTCAGATCTAATTTACATGTCTTCTTATACATTACACCATAATTAAAAGTATTGGAAATGTATCTAAATATACTCTTTTTCATTTAATAGATGTGATTCCTTAGGTTTGGATTGGAACCTAGTGAAAATTATGACAATATTCACAATATCTAGTTAGGCGACTATTAAATACATGAGACTTTTAATCAATTTTTTGAACCACTTATTGCATATCAAACTTCTTTAATAGTTTTTTAGAATATATATCATTTGAGAAAATGTAATCAGATGCTTGGAAAATTTATAATCCGAATGAAATACTTATTTCTATAATAATTAACATCTCAAATATTTCATTCATGTATATTGTGAAATCCTCACATAATCATTCCATATTGCTAGAAAAAATCATATCCCCATCATACATAGTCACAAAAAGTGACATGATGCATGTGTTATTTCCCTATAACTTGTTATATTCTTTCTCTTTCTGAAAAATATTACCTTTAAGATATTCATAAATATTGAAATATCAATATCTTGGACTCCAGTTCAATCCATAGAGATATTTATTTGATTTTCATAATCTTCTACTTTCTAAATCAAGCATATAGTCTTCACGTTCTTCCATACACACTTACTAATCAAGATTACAAATCAGAAAATATAATTTAACATCTATTTTAAATATCTTAAAGATTATCTGAGTAGATATAGAAAGGAATATTATAATAGACTCAAGTTTTTCCGTTGGGGAAAAATTTTCATAAAACCACACCCCTTTTATTTGTGAGTGTCCCTTAGATAAAAGAATGGATTTTTTTCTAGCTACATCACCATACTCATCAAGAATATTTTAGAAAACCTATTTGGTCCCAATCACATTATTTTCTATGGTTCAAGGAATAAGTTTACAAGTTTTACTCTTTTAAATTTGGTCCATTTCTTCATTCATGGAATGAATCCATTCCTTATATTCTAAAGCATCTTCAAATATTATGGGTTTAAATTTTGAGAAAATATTGGTATGGATAGTTTACATGATATTCCTTATAGTCTAAAATCCTTGATTCTAGTCCCTAATGTTGTTTTAATCATTAATATATTTTATTATACATGTATTTCTCCTTTTAGAATTTACTTTTCTATCTTTATAACTAGAAAAAATCAGAATCAGAATCCTTTTTCTGAACTCGTGTGTTTTCTGTATTTTGTTCGGTAGGTTCTTAATTGACAACATCACTATCATTATTTATAAGGATTATCCACCTAATTTATTTTTTATTAAAAAAAACTACAATATCATCACTATTAATAAATCTTTCAGATATTTTTTGTAAAATTTATTAGATTTTACATTTGGTGTATACCCAAGAAAGATTCCATATTTATCCTTATCATCAAAATTCCTACTAATTCTGTCCTTTTTATTGATGAATCAAGGACTTTTGAACACTCTAAAATGTTTAATATTTAGATTAATTATATACCACATCTCATATGGAGTCATATATTATTTTTTCCTTAAGATACATCTATTTTGAATTATACAATGGTTGTGATGGCCTATATCCAATAGTATCTTGAGGTTTAATGGTTTTCCAACATAGTTCTAGCCATATCAACTAGAAATTTTCTCTTCCTTTCAGCCACTCCATTTTTTCTGAGTTGTATATGGAGAATTGTATTCATGTCTAATGCCATGTTTTCTAATATAATCTATGAACTGTTTGTTTTTATACTCACTCTCATTTTCCGATCTCGTCATCCTTAAGTACAAGCCTCCCTATTTCTCTACAATTCTTCTAAAATTATTGAATTTCTCTAAGGCATGCAATTTGTGTGACATGAACATGATGGATGTCATCCTTATGAAGTCTCTAATTAAAGTGTTGAAATATATTTCTCTATTTGTTGAATTCTATATCATTGGATAATATACATTAGAGTGAATTAGTTCAAGAGGCTTTAAAGTTTGAATTCCATCTCCATTATGTGTATTGTTCACCATTTTTCTCTGTGTGCATATTTTAAAAATAGTGACAGTGTATTATTTTAGTAAGGGTAGATTCATAATAAAATCTTATTGGATTAGTATATTCATATTATTTTATCCAGTTTACCAAGCCTCCTATTCCATAACACATTTTATATTTGTTTTATTAATTATCAACCTACACTTTCTTCCCCAATCTGAAATGGATTTCCTGGGGTTCTTATTCCTCTTGAAATCATAACCCTATATTTCATTATTTTTATGGTTTAACCATTTTATTGAAGATGAAATCATTTCTAGTTTCACTCAATTATGATACAATCAATAAGTTGTGTTTTATTCCATCAATAAATAACACACTATCTAGACTAATTTTATTTTTACTGATGTTTTTTGTCCTAATAAATTTTATCTTAAGTGAACTATCATTACCAAATTTTAAAAATCATAATTTATATTTCTCAACATTTTTAAGATTTTTTAGATCAACTATCATATGATACATACATCCACAATCCATGTTTGGGAATGAGTTGCTATATTTCTTTATTTTTCAAACCTTGAATGGGTAAATCACTCAAATTAATTTTGTGGAGTTATTCCTCAAATATTTTCAAGTGATAAACAATATTTTTCTAATTTTATTTCTTTCCATATTTTAGTACAATTGAGTCTTTATTCATAGTATTCAACTTTCCTAGATTATGATCTATAATTTATTTCCTTAGTATAATTAGTATTATTTTTAACTATAACTTCTATATACTTCCCTTTATCACATCTTGAATATTTAATAGAGTATACATTTTCTATAGGTTTATTAAAATATTATATTTGTTATTCAATAGACCTGTTCTTATTGTATTTAATTTCCTCATCCAATTTCTTGGTGTCATAATTTTTTCTTCTGAGTTAATCAATTTCCTCATTTCTTAAGATGATGGTGGAGTTCATGTCTTCTATGGTTTTTTCCCTTATTTATAATTTCAACCTTTAGCATCTCAATTTATTTGAAAAGGGTTTTTTTTCATCCTAAAGTTGACTTTTCTTTTCTGATCCTCCCTTTAGACAAGTGTTTTATTCTCCCAGCCTTCATATTTCCTTTAAATGATTCTTGATTTCCATTATCATAGTACATTCCTTAGTAATTTCTCTTTACTTTGGGTAATACTTACCATTGTATTCATCTTCTGATAGATTTACCATTCTTCCTTTTGTTCCATAATCACTCTTTGAGACAAATATTTGGAAAATTTTTCATCACAAATTTACTCACTACAAGAGAAAAATTCTTCAATTAATAAAAATTTAATTTTAAAGGAGATAGGTGAAAAATTATTCTTTACTTTTGGTTGATAATAAGTTGGATATTTAGTGGTGGCCATCCTAGAAGTTTCTTCATAGCCATTTTCTCTTCCAAATTTTGTAGGGAAGTTATCATAAAAATGTCCAACTTTCTATAATTAAAAAATTTAAAAGGAATTTACCTATATACTTACCTATTTTACAAATGGTGAAATTTATTATCAAAAGAGAAATAATTTTAGAAAAATAATTCACATTTCCTCCTTCATCTGAATAACCCTGTTTTTCTTCAATTTTCAATTATCTGAGTGTATTGAAAGTAATTTCATTTCCTTATTTTACTTTTATTTAAAGATAATTTACTCTTCTCATTTCATAGTTAATTATAGTACTATGAAGTTCATCAATGGTGAAGTCATCAAGACATATATCTTTTAGAGTTTATATTTTTGCATCAAATTTAAATGGTAGGATTATCATAAACATTTTTCACAATAGTAGTGTCTTAAAAAGTTTACACAAATCCTCTAATAGTGAAAACAATCATATTTAATCTAGTAAATAATTAATCAATAGTTTCATCCTCCTAAATTCTAAAATCTTTAAACTATTTTTTGACTAATTTTCATATTTTCTTATTTAAACTTTTTTATTTCCTTCATAAATGTTAAGAAGTTTCTTCTAGATAGATGTTTTAGTTCTAAAGCCCATGATATTGTTCAAATCATTTTTTAATAGAAAATAAAATAAATCATATCTATCCTTTCCATCATTTTCAATATTTCTTTGATCATTTGACGTCCACATTGAGTTTTGATCTGGAAAAGTGAATCTAAATTGAATGGAATCAAGAACATCAATCCCCATAGAAAGAATGTAAGGAACTATTATTTATTTCTTAGAGTGAAGCCCTTTAATGTCAAACATAGGGATTGATTTTCTGTTAATATAAATATGTTAACCCATATCAGGAACTTGATAGATAGGAGAGTAAATCTAGTCTCTTAAACCAATTATTGGATCAAACATATGGTGATACACATTGGGGGGGGGGGTGAATCAACATGTATACTAATTTTAAATCCCTTCCTATCTTGATATTTTACATAAACTATCTGAAGATACTTACTCATATAGAAAATTGAATGATATAAATAGTTTTTTAATGTGGTTCCCCTCCTTATGGATGACTAAATCTCTAATGACATGTGGTTATTATCCCCCACACACAATCTTCTCCTTATTATCAAATGAAAATTGAGTGAGGGTATGAACTTAAAGTCATACAATCTAATGGAACAAACCTATTATGTAAGAACCCATGTTTTTAGAATGGGTCAAAATCCCAACCCTTTTTGAACTTTTCACTACTTTCTAAGAAAACTGAAGAAACTGGGTAGTTTTTGGAAATTTCTAGATTACACGCCATGTACCTTCAGTACATGCAGTGTACTCTTGACTGTGTGTGAAGGCTATACATGGAGTGTAGGCCTTTTGGCTGGGTAGAAGGATTTTATCAAGTAAATTCCATATACTATTGGTACACGTTGTGTAGAGGCGCCATGTATGGGGATATAAATGGCATGTTGGGGATGACGGTCAGGTAGAGAAGTATACAACGTGTACCCGTTAGGTACACGTAGTGTAGTCAGTCAGCAAGTCCTCGGGGAAATGTTAGCCATTATATGAATAGTAAAATGATACACACAATGTGAAGTCATAATTACACCCAATGTATTTATTTTTTTTAAAATGGACAGTAGGATCATTTTGAGGCAGAAACCCTAACCGTCGACGAGTTTGAGCGAGGGGAGCCAATCAGAGCTCGTGTTTTCTCCCAGATCTTCTTCTGAACTCCATTTTGATCACCGTCAGATGCGTTGGAACCCCCTCGGTAAGGCCTTGATTCCTCTTAATCTGTTCTTCTTGTTTTCTATTCTAAACCGAGTTATAGGGGTTTGATAGTTTTTGATTCTTTTGTAGATCAACCTTGTTTTAGACATAATTGGAGGCTTTTATCGGAGGAGTATCATCATACTAGTACAATGTAGGTGTTTCATATCTTCTTTCATGTTTTCGAAGAATTTTGGGTTGCGCGACCAATGTCACGTATTTGGGTACTATTTTGGTGATTACCGCTCACCCAGAAAATTTGAGTAGTGTGCACATAGAGAGACTCTATGATGAGGTGGGTTTGACCAATCATGTGGGTAGAGGCCCCCGTTAGTTGTAGTTTAGGTACCATTGGTTTGGGGGTGATTTCTGTAAGAAGCCACGTGGAAGGTGAGAAGACTTCCGGGGATAGGGTTGAGGCTATGAGGTTGGGGGCAGAGGCTCTCCGTGGTTTGAGGGTAGATATCGCTATCCATCTGGTTATTGATTTGAGAGAAGACATTGGTGTCCCTCTGGTTACTTTATTTGAGGGAAACCATCGTTGTACCTCCAGTTACTTATTTTAGGATAGATATCATTGTTCCTTCAAGCTACTACTGTTTAGGCGTGCCTTCGGGACATTGATACCTTGAGATAAGAGGTTTTAGGAGGCAGATGGTGCTGGGTTACATGATTGAGATTTCAACATTGGCCGAAGCGGGTGACACTCCATGGTAGCTATTGAGTATCAGTGGATTTTATTTTTATTTATGCATCATACTATTTTATGTTTTCCTTATAAATGCATTCCTACTTAAACACTTATATTAGGTACACACCATTGGGTGGTATCCTAATGATATTCATCTCACACCCTGCATGGGTCCTTCAGGACACGTGTATACTTTATGGATTAACGCGACGAAATGAGGTCACTTCAAGAGTTGGATTGTATTAGCTATTTCATAGATATGGTATGGACCTTGAGGTCATGCCAAGTTGGATTTTACTTTGTTTAGTTTCCATTTTGTATCAGCATTCTTACTTGTTAGTGTGGCTACTATTGGTTAGCCATTGGCGCCACTATTTATATATTGACTTTCTATAGATGCATGATTTTTTATGTTTTAGTAGTTTTTACAAGTGTTCATCATGTTGTTGTGTTTAATTTTCGCTGCACTTGCTTATGTATTTCTTCTGCTATTTATTGCTATTGATTGTGCTTCCACTATGCGGGTCTGGTTCGAGTCTGCTGAGTCGTTTATTTCCGTTGCATGTTATATATTATTACTCAGAATAGTACCATTATTTTTCCTCCTCTGAGATGGTATAGCCTCCCCACTATACCTATCATACCCTGGCTTCTAATCGTAAGCCTTTGGTGTTCGGGGAGGTTCACCTAAGGTAGTAACACCTGGCCCATTTGACACTATTTGCATGGCTATTCTAGTCTGGGTCATTACAAGTTACAATCCCATATCAATAGAGAAAAAACAACTCCTTTTAAAGAGTTATCATGTATAAGCATGTGATATTCCACTCAGACTCTAGAAAATGATCTTATTCCTCCTTTTATAGTAATCTATAGTCGATGTTCTCATTTCCCTTTTTTTTACCTTCAATACAACAACATATCAGTTCAAATTCTCAGAATTATCACTTATTTTTTCTTACTTATTTTCTTATAACATATATTCTAAACATACAAAAATATTGTTTATATATTCAGTTATGGAAACCTCCATTGATTTTCAGCAGCTTGTCTTGACTCATTAAAATTGATAATCTTCAAGTCAAATGTTCTTTTAAAACTTCCAAAAAGTTTAGCTGAAGAGTCGATTTGTTTCTTTCTTGTGTTATTCAAATTATCAAGGTATTTCTCTATATCCAAATTCTCTATTAAATCCACGCCTTTCGGTTTTATTGATATTTCTACATAGGCATGGTGACATGAAATCTCATTCTATAGAATGGAACTCATTTAAGCACCCAAAAATTCTTCTCCAACTAGAACTACTTTGATTTTAGATATAATCATGATCATGTGTTTGATCATGATGTTTCTTATAGGAAGAACATCGCACAACCTTTTTCATATTTTCTTCCAATTTTTTTAAAATATTTAAATTCTGAAAACACAACATGAGAATAAGATAAATTATCTTATGTATCTCAATTTATTTTTTTTCATAAGATTTATTATCTTACAACCTCTATAAATACACAGGAATAAGATAAATTAACTTTTTTTCTTTAAACCTTAGTCATGTAGATGAATTATCTTATGGGAACTCAAAATATCTTATGCATGTAACTAAATTTACATACATGGATCAACATAAGATAAATACCTTTATCATTTTTCAATCAGGTAGATAAATTATCATATATAGCTAAAAAAACTAAAAATTAACCTCCTCATAAGATAAATCCCTTTTTCATTTTTCATATCTGACATGGTACTTCTAGAATTCCTTCAAACCAACCTTGAGCTTATTTAAAGAAACTCTATAAATTCTCAAACACTTCAAAGTCACCAACCAATGAATCTTCATAGTGCATATCATTATTATCTTACCTTGGATATACTCTTTATTACATAAAATCATTTATCTTCTATTTGTCCTAGCTCTATAGAAATCTATTCGTTTAATCAAATATCGATACCCCTCAACTATATCTTCTGAGAAGAAATTTCAAGTTCTAAAAATCTCACAAATTTATTCTTACATTAGGACAAGTTACTCTAATGCATGATCTTGGAGGATCCTTATGTATCCTAGAGTTACTTTCATACATGTATTTTGTGAATCCGCTATTATACCAACATTCTAAGTCCAGGGGTAACTTCTAATTGTATCTTCCAACTATCATCATTCGATCTATAAAACTTCCATTAATTCATTCCTCATAAGTATTTCTCAACTATTTTCATCTAATCCATTTAGAATCAGTCCTCATCAGTTCCTCCATGCATTGGATTAATCCCTTGAATGGATATTTTTTTCCACATGACCAAAGCTTAAGATTAATAATCCAAAAACAAATCATAGTCTTGGTTGAACATAATTAAATTTGATATCATATATATAATTTAACTCTTTATATTCATGGTATGATATTTATAATAAGAAATTTAAAAAATTTATGATAAATAAAATATTCATTCATAAGACAAACACTTTTTATTCATGTATTAAATAAATTAGGGAATAAACTAATTAAATGAATAATTTATAAATTTAGATATGAGACCTGAATTTAAGAACATTTCATAAATAATAAATTATAAACAATTTATAATTAAACAATAATTGGACATTCTATAAATAAATAAACATGAATATTTTATATTTATTTCAATATAAACTCTTTCATATTATAATTTTACCTGGTATACACTATAAAATCCATAATATTTCAAATATAAAATATTTATGAAAATATAAACCAATTATATGTTGGAAATGGGCACTAAAGGCACCACCATAGAAAGGTGGTTTAGACCATGTCTGGTAAGTACTAGCGTGAACCTTGAAATAGTGAGGGTAATGAGATCCAATAAATTTAAAATTTGATTCAATTTTTCATTTGAAATTAGCCTCAAAATTGATATAAATGCAAGGAAATTAACTAATATTGGATACATTTAAAAATATAAAATGAATTTGATAAATGGATTAAATACTGAATTTTATTTTTTTTATTTTTTTAGAATTTCTTGAAAATTTATATATTTATTTTTGGATTTTATGTTTGAAATCGGATAAGCTTACTCTGAATTTTCATTTTCTTGAGTTACAAGTCCAATACTGAAAAATTGGTTATGTCCTATCCAGTGTGTGAGTCATTCAATAGGATGATTATGAGTTATGTTCATGGGATTTATCTTCATACAATTCATTGATATTGGTGTACAATTCATTAGTGCTCTGCATATGAGTGGTTCTATATGTGAGGTATAAGAACCAACATATGAGTGACCTGCATCAGCCTCACCAATGTATGATTGATTCACATGCAACATAATGGTAAAATAAATTCTCTATATATTTTATAAAGTTACCCCCATGATTCTGAGTGATATTTAAGGGTCCTACTAAATTAAAATAAGGGTTACCATAACCTAGAGTGATACCCATGTGTCATCTAGTGGTCCCTATATAGTGTAATAGTCACAAATGAATTTTGTAAAGGTAATATCACACTGAATAAGGGTAATAGACATGGACCAAAATCCATGTAATGGTCAAATAAATAGAAAATGAACTTTTTAATGGTCATAAAATTTTCTATGGAGATGAAAATATATAAAAAATAAAGATAGATCAATCTAAACTTCATTTTAAAATCCTCAAGTCTGACCAAATCAAGAAATACCTCATGCAAGATTCCAAATGGTCATCATCCAATGAGATTAAATAAGTATAATTCCATGAAAAAGAATTTTTAGGATTAAAATGTTCTAGAGGATCATGTTAAGGGAATATAGACCCTTGTCAAAGACACATGGAGGCTATTAGAGAGGATGTGGGTTAGGCATTGAAACTAAGAAGGAATCTGAATTCACCAAGGGGACACTACACATGATCAAGGGTGAGTAAGATCATGTCATCTATTTGAGGAGGATCAAGAAACAATTTCAAAGACCCCCAAACATTATTATACCTATATAAATAAAGAGTATGACTATTCACCAAGGGGAAAAACAGATGATTAGCTGATCAAGCTAAGGATATATTGTATGAGAATTTTATTTTATTTTATTCTACTATAATTATTATCTGGTGATGGTCGACTAGACCCTTATTGGTCAAGCTAAGGATAAATTTACAACCAATATTAATGAATTATTATCCTAATTTATAGTTTTATTTTGAAAAATTTCTCTATAAGTTTTAATTATTTAAGTAAATGGAAGGGTTCCATTTTACTTTACATTTGAATTCGTCTTTCTTCTTGTAGTTTATATGCACTAGTTACCTAGAATTAGTTCATTTTTTATATGATGAAGTGGATTGAGGTTGAATTTTTGAGTGATCAAAGGTATTTTGTCACTAGGTTGGTAAATAATAGTGGATGTGGTGATCATTTCATCTCTATACTTAAGCTGAAACTACTAGGTGAGGCTAATTAGTTTAGGCCTCAGTTTATTAGAGGAAAAGAAATAAAGAAATTCAAAATTGAATCATAAATTTAATATTTATGATATGAATACTTAAGGTTACATAACTAGTTTTAAAAATTCAATTCAAACAACTGTTTAATTGCATTCTCAAATACACACATTGTACCAACACAACATAAGAAATGCATAATAAAAACCTAATACTCTTAGAATAAAAATTGAATTCCACTATTAACTATATTTAAATTGGTTTCAAAATTTGTTTGTTGTGAGGACCGAGAAAGACACCACATTAACTTGGAATAATTACTGAGGAGGTAGGCCAATTTTTTTGTTTTTCATTTGTTTTTTTTCATTTAAAATGCATTTAATACATGACCAAGTCTAGTTATGATCACCTTGTTGTATTTAATCTTGAGGTTTAGAGGAATTTATTGGATAAATCTATAAATCTAATAATCAATAAGAAAGTGGAGGGGGATTTTTACAAAATTACATTTACAGACTCTCCTTCCTCTTTTTCTTCTTTGATAAGAGTTATCCTATGAAGTGAAAATATAGAGGATAATCTAGAATAACTGAATAGAAATTTTAGAGAGTTATATACAACTAATTTTAGTAATGATAATAAATTTTAACAACCAAATAATAAAAATTAATTTGGACTTAAAAATGGAAGGATATAACTACTTTATATGTTCTATGACTTGGTAGGAATGGACCCTAACCCTCATTTGTGAAATTTTGGGAATGCATGTAGTAACTTGAAACTCATAAGATCCCCTGAAGCTTAAATCATATAGAAGGGTTTTTCCTTCTCCTCGTAAGGATTTTACAATGAATATATGTAAAACCTATAGCCTATATAATTCACCACATGATATGAAATCTAGGGGAACTTCCTCTAGAATTTATTCCCTAATTCAATAAGTACCTAGCTATGAAAGGAAATATAGGGATCATGCAAGCATGTAGATAAAATCTATATGATTTTTGAGAAAGGTTCAAGAGACTGACTATATCATGCTCACTCTAAGCCTATTACGACCACAATTTCTTGGTGTTCTTTTACTATAGACCATCAGAAAATGAGAGTAAACTATCAGATGATTCATATAGAGAAGAAATTATATAAAAATCATTATTCAAAGTCAGATAACTGATAGATATGATTTCATAAAACTCCAAAAATTTGGTACAT
Source organism: Viscum album (assembly GCA_963277665.1). Classification (NCBI taxonomy): domain Eukaryota; kingdom Viridiplantae; phylum Streptophyta; class Magnoliopsida; order Santalales; family Viscaceae; genus Viscum; species Viscum album. Next base: position 569,322,401 of record OY728119.1, read on the forward strand.
GATTCACTAATAAGGGAGTATATGAGGTAGATAGTTCCAAATATCCTTTACTTGAAAATAAAATTGAATAAATAACCTCTCTGGTGAGATAGTTGGCATTGATTAAGGTTCAAAAATCATCATCATCCACACCTCCTTGAATGCGTCAAATTTTACATTAGAAATATCATTTCACTTATGGTTTTCTTCAAGTTAGAGAGAACAAAAACTGTGATTACATTTACAAAAGTAAAAATAAATAACCATCAATCAAGGATTCAAGGAATAATTTAACATTGAATATAGAGTTAAAAATTAGTAACTTAAATGAAAACCCTTCCCGAAGACTCTTCAATAGTATTATTATCCATTACTATTCAATAATAATAAATCTCAACCCTATACAGGATTCAATAAAGGACATAATCAAGAAAACTCAATGAAGTACATTCTAAGACATCTAGAGGACCCCCAAAGTAACCAATAATCCACCCTCTCAACTCATGGATCAAAATTGAAGGCATTGAATGGTTAGTTTGGACATATTTTTTTTACTTTTAATAACTTAGTAAACCAATGTTTATATAAGATTCTTACTCAATAAATTTATATCACTAATATAAATATAAGTTTTACTTATTTAAGAACTGTCAATTAAGTTAAGAGAAATGAACAATCACCACCAAAGGATAAATCTAGAAGTGGGAAACCCAATGAATTTGAAGAGCCAAACCTTGTGGAGAGAGAAGTGGAGGCATCGATAGAGATAAAAAATGTGAGAAAGGATAATGGAAGTCTAAGATAGATGATCTATATATACTCCAACCTACCTTCCCTTCAATAATGAAACCACCCAAAAAGACTAGTGAAAAATCCATATAAAAATAAATGGTCAAAATGTTCAAGAATGTGGAAGTTAATATCCCTTTTTTAGATATCATACACCAAATCCCAAAGTATGAAAAATTTATCAAGGGTATGTGTACAAAGAATAAAAAATTAGAAGGATATGAAAAGGAAATCATATAAATAAATGTTTCTACTATAATAACCCCATAACTACCTAAGAAATTTCAATGTCTGGTTACTTTTACTATCCTTTTATCAATTTGAGAGTTTACTTTAAATAATTAATTATGTGATTTGGGATATTCAATCACTATTTTCCTTACTCATATTATTCTTCCCTATAGGTAAGATGACTCAAGCCAACTAAATTTTTTTAGCTAGACAACCAAGATAGTACTTACCCAGTAGGATTTTTAGAATTTTTTTGGTAAGTTTGATGGGATTTTTGTTACCTATAGATTTTTATATATTTATCACGAAGGAATAAAGAGGTACAAACCATTCCACCATCATCTTAATTAGGCCATTTATGAAAACTACTAAAACCATAATAAATGTATATGAAGGGAAAGTCTCAAGGTATTTTGGAGAAAAAACTATGGAATCTAGTTTTTTGAATTCAATGAAATATGATAAAAAATAATAATATGTTTTCACCCTATCTCATTATAAAATTACCTATTATTCCGAGGAAAAAAATTCAAATATTAGATGAAATAATCAAATTAGGAGAAGATTTAGGATCAATAAATATTTGTGACAATTCTATTTTTGGAAATGAATTACATATGGAATTAGATATGTGCAGTGATAAATTTGAAGAGCTATATGAGGCGAAAAAATTGAAGAAAAAATAATTTAACTACATAGTAATTCTAGATTCCTAATTAAAAACCTTATAAGGAAAATACTCTTGGAAAAGCCTGATAAAGGGAAAATGAGTATAATGATCCCAAATCCTTGTGATTTATTCATGATAAAATTTATAGTCTAGAAATATCATCTTAATAAATATATTTCTTAAAGTTTTTTTGTTGGTAATTGTTGGTCGGAGTGGTTTACTCAAGAGGGGGGTGAATTGAGTACCAATTAAAATTTATTTATTTAAAAAAAAGTGTCTTAAAGACCCCCAAGTAAAATAATAAATTAAACTGTAGTGAATTTATATTAAAGTAGAGGTTCTGTCAGATTCTCAAGGGATTGATTAATTCCCAGTTAATCAACACAGGAGTGTGTGATTATCTTTTGAAACTAACTTACTAATCTACACTTAACATAAACACTTGCTAATTTAATTATCAACGTAACTTTAAAAATAGTATTGGTTTTAAAGTGATTGGCAGCGGAGTAAAACTTTGAAAGAGATGGAACAACAATGTAACCAAGAGGTTCAGTCTCAAGCCGAGACTTAGTCCTCTCAAAAGTTTATATAAAAATGATCCACACCCTGGATCGGGGTTCAACAGCTTACAACTGTCCAGGTCCAAGACCTCCACCACTGTTCTTCGTGGGAAACAGTACAACAACAACCCACTGTCCAGGTCACACACGACCTCTACCACTGTTATTCGTGGGAAAGAAAGAATGAAAGAGTTTGGTAAGGATTTAAAAATCCTTAATTTTGAGTACAAGAGACAGTGTATGTGTTAGATACAACAGATAACACACACTGCTCGAAAAGAGTAATAATAAATCACAGAACAAGAGTTGTAGAGTTTAGAAGTGGTTCTGGTGATTTCAGTGTAGCTCTGGACTTCTTTGGATTCGATCAGAAGTGAGTTTGAGTCCTCTTCTCGTTTCTGTTTGAGAAACAGAGTGTCGTATGCTCCAGGTTCGTAGGTAGTGAGATGTAGTCGATGAAGCTCTTTGATATTCTTTTGAATGCACAGAACTCTTCTCGAGTATGCTTGATTGTATATGTGATTATGTCTTGCTTGGTTCTTCTTGTATGCACAGAGCTGTTTCTTGAGTATGTCGTATGTCTTCCTTGTCTCTGTGTGTGTTGTCTCGCTTATCTCTTCAGCAGAGTCTTCTTGTATTTATGTCACGTGCAACAGGAGACATAAACGATTTCCTTTCTGCAGGTACGAGGTACGGGTTCCTGACATCCGACAACCTTTATCAGATATTTGACAAATCATTAAAATGTACATGATATGACCGTTGGATAGATTAAATATAGGAAATAAAGAAATTCAAATAGTGCGTCGAGTGATCGGTAGGTGATCAGCATCGGTAGCTTGGACATCGGTAGCTTGAACATCGGTAGCTTGAACATCGGTAGGTACATGCATTGGTAGCTCCATGCGTTGGTATCGGTAGCTGTGAGTCTATCAGTAGCTTCGTCCATCGGTGACTCTTATTCCATCGGTAGCTATTTATACTTACACCGGTAGCTCTATATTTGTATCGGTAGCTGTCTGTAAGTCAGTAGCTTACATTTATAAGCACATCGGTAGCTCTATGTTAAGTCTATCGGTAGCTCTGTGTTAAGTCTATCGGTAGCTCTGTGTTAAGTCTATCGGTAGCTGTGTGTTAAGTCTATCGGTAGATCTGTGTTAAGTCTATCGGTAGCTGTCTGTCGGTAGACTAAGTCTATCGGTAGACTGGTTACCGGTAGCTCATTATCAGTAGCTATAGGCAGATTACTTATCTGTTTTATGCAGAACACATCCGATTGGGTTAGAATCAATTTATAACTTGTATGAACATGGATAAATGAGGATTAACATATTTCAAAGACTATTTTAAAAATTATTATTGGTTTGATCATAGATTTGAAAGAATTAAAGTATAGATCAATGATACTTAACAATATCATATAGAATGAAAACATAATTGGGATTTTCAACACATATGAATACATGATTGAGATTATCAAAACAGGTGAGGTCAACAATCTCCGCCTTTTTGATAATCACAATTTATGATATGGGCATTTAACATAGTGAAAATATAATGGTAAAGAGTATAATATTGAATTCAATTTTCTTATTGAAAATAACATCAGAGATAATAGAAATAGTATGATATAGACATAAGTTATCAGAGGTAACAATCATAAGGTACTAAATAGACATAAAGTATCAGAGGGAAAAATGAAAAGAAGGGTAAAGTGTCTCCCCTTATTCCTTATGTTTCTCCATTGAAAGTATTTTTCATTCTCTTTGTTCTCCCCCTTATTCTCTCATTTTGTTCTCCCCCTTATTCTCCTTATTATTCTCCCCCTTTGTGATAATCAAAAAGTGGGAAAGTATATATATAGGAGACAAATAAAACATGAGAAGTAAAAGGAGTTCTGTATTAGAGTAGTCAAAAAGTACAAAAACAGAATACAAAGGAATTCCTATCAAAAATCCTAGCCACTGGATCATTCCACCTCTTCCACATGAGATTTTCCTTTGGGATCAGAAGAAGGGTCGGGTGGTGAGGATGTAGGTGAAGGTCTTGGAATCCCAGAAAAGATCAAAGGAGGCTGGGCCACTGACACAGAGTCAGGCCTATAGGTTGAAGATCTTTGGGTGATCATCGGTGTGAGGCTGCGAATAGCTTGAGCAGGAGTCAGCTGGACTGTGGAAGCAGCTGAGGCAGAAGCAGGAAAAGCAGGAGGTATGATGACTGGTCTGGCATCAACATGCAAGAAGGGCAGCAGCAAATTTCTAAAATCCATAATAATTCCTCCTCCTCTTTCCATAGAAGAGATGAAATCATCTTTGTTCTCCATGAATTTCTCTAAGGCAGGAGTCAGTTCTCTTAGCTTGCTTACTTGTTCTCGGAAAGCTTGAGTTACTGGAGGTAGCTTCATGTTTTCCAACATCAGCTTGAAGTGGTGTTCGAGTTGATGCTTGGTGAAAATTTTGGTGAAGTAGTAGTCCACTTTTCTCTTTATGGATTCTTGAGAGGCAGAGGCTTCTCTCATATAATCTTGAACAATCTTCATTATTTCTCTGGCAGAATCTCTTGTAGAAAGCACCACTTGGCTCAACTCTGATGAGTCCACAGAGCCACTGGTTGAAATAGAACCAATCTCCTCCTTCAACATTGCTCGAACTTGATTCAGGTCAACTGATAGTTTGGATGTGAGAGGGCCAAGAGAGAAGGAAACAGTTTCTTTAAAACTCTTAGACAAACCACTGATTAGGCTTTGAACTTGAGAGTCTTGTAATTGAACATGATCCTTCACTGAGGTTTTGAAACTTTCAAACACCGAGACAAACTGGCTTACTACACTCTTCACATAAGCTAGGTCCTTGTCAACTTGAGACTTGGAGCTCATATAAGAATCCAAAGTAGCAACTGATGTCTTGAGAGCTTCCAGATCTGATTCGATTCTTGAAGACTGAGTCTGGCACTCTTTCACTTCTTCCATAAGCTCAGACATAAAAGAAGATAAATTACAAGCCAGAGATAGCTCGAAAGATCTCTCTAACATTTTCATTTCTTCATAAAAGCTTTGCTTCATCTCAGCAACTGATGCACTGAATGATTCTTTCAGCTCATTCTTCATGGATTCAAGATCAGATTTAGAGAGAAAATCATTTGAGACAACTGCAGCAGATTCTCTTGCTGAGGCCAAACTAACTACAAAATCAGTCATTATTGAATTAATTGAGGAAGCAAGAGAGGTTTCCATTAACTTCACTTCTTCAACAATATTGGTTTTGAGGTCCTCTTTCAGCTTATTCAAATCATGAAATCTGACCACATCATCTGGCAACATCTCAGAAGCAAGATCATAATTGGTCTTCGGTCTATTCACAGACATCTCATTATCTGAATCTGGATAATCCAATCCACAGACTATAAACCCTGGGTCTTCTACCCAGTCTCCAAGCTCAACAGCTACTGTAACATTTCCAAGAACAGATTGATGCTCCCCCTCAATGGGTGCATTCTCATGTATCACAACAGCATTTGGTGCTGGATTCTCTTCATCAGAATATTCTACTACAAGTTCCACAGGTGCAGCATCTTGAAGATTTTCTGATACAGGTACAGCTTCTTCTGTAACTCTTTCTACTTCATCAGTAGGCATAGCTGAGTTCCCAATCAAAGGGCTCATACTTAAACTACCGGAAGCAGACAATTCAGATACATTTTCCTTTTCCTCTTCTTCTTGGTGAGGTACAGACTGGTCTTCCTCATGAGTAGATACAATTTCCTCTACCTTTTCTTTCCTAGAATAGACCAATTCTGCAACAGGACTTGGGGGCAAGTCTGGATCTCCTCCAACATCCATAGGAGTTTCTTCTTCTTCTTCTTCTGTTTCATCACTATAAACAGGTTCCTCTTCATCAGGTCTCAGACTCGGATCTCTCTCATCCTTTGGTCTTGAGGGATGATCCACAGGATTAAACCTATCATAAATCTTCTGATCATCACTGACCCATTCACCCTTCCATGGGTTCCAGTTAATTTTCATGTACTTGCAAACAGTCGAGGTGATGCAGAAATTGTTCTTGACTACAACTGTCTCATCCTGAGACTCAGCTATTCCTTTGACTTTTATCATCACTGAAATCAGCTTGGCAAAGAACAAAGCATTAGTCTTTGACTTTGGTCTAATCATGTCTTCCATTTGAATCATTAGCAATCTGCACAGATTGATCTTCACACCATGTCTTAGCAAATGAAGAAGATAGATATCTTGATATCTCAGATTTGAAAAATATCCTCGCCTTGGTATCAACACATGTTGAACAAACTTGAAAAGCAGTCGATTTTCTCCATCCATTTCAGCAGCAACCACTTGCCTTTGATTTCCATTACCAGTCAGCTCTTTTAAGGCGGTTTCATAATCAAAGATGTCACTGCTAGGTGGCATTGCTCTTGATACATACCCAGAGACACCTTCATGTGGTACTTTCAAACACTCAACCCACTCTACTGAAGAAAAAGATATCTCTTTTCCATTTACAAAAGAGCTTACTCGATTCTCATTCTCAGACTTCTCAAAGGTTACAAACTCATAGAACTGTTTTACCAACTTCGGGTAGTATGGGCCATTGTTATTCGAGAAACAATCCACCCATTTCTGGTCCTCCAGAATCTCGAGTACTAACGATTTTCTAGGCAGTAGCCATTCCACGCACAGTTCCTTCTCGATCACTATGTCTCTATTCTGCAAGTGAGGATTCACTGGTCGCATTCCCGATCTAGTTCTGACTTCACTAACACTGGCTTTATGCTGTGTCTTCTGCTTCTTAGCGTTTGGTTCTACTCTTTCATCTCTGACGATAGGAAGCTTGGTTTTTGCCATCGCGGGTTTAGGGTTCTTGGTCGATTTGGGAGCTAAGGTTCGAATGTGAGGGATTTTGAGCTCGGTGAGGTAAGAAGTGGCTTAGACTTAGTTTTATCATTTAGGAATTCCAAATAAACGACTAAAATAGAGTAATAAAAATAATATAAAACGATTCGTATTCTTGGCGGCAGACAGATGTTTTAAAAAAATTGCATCAGTGTGAGTTAATCATCGGTGAGAAAAACAAATCGGTGAGAATTGTACATCGGTAAGAATTTTCACATCGGTGAGAATTTTCACATCAGTGAGGATTTTCACATCAGTGAGGATTTTCACATCGGTGAGAATTTTCACATCAGTGAGGATTTTCACATCAGTGAGGATTTTCACATCGGTGAGAATTTTCACATCAGTGAGAATTTTCACATCAGTGAGGATTTTCACACCGGTTGTAATTGAGCATTCCCAATTCGTGTCTTATGTAACTTAGCCTATCCGAACTTAGAGGTTTAGTGAAAATATCAGCCAATTGATGTTCAGTGCCAATAAATTCAAGAGAAATATCACCTTTTTGATAGTGATCTCTTAGGAAATGGTGTCTTACATCTATGTGTTTGGTTCTAGAGTGAGATACGGGATTCTTAGAGATGTTTATTGCACTGGTGTTATCACAGTTTATTGAAACATGTTTAAAAACATATCCATAGTCCAAAAGAGTGTGTTTCATCCACAGAATTTGTGCACAGCAACTACCAGCAGCTATATATTCTGCTTCGGCAGTAGATAATGCAACTGAGTTCTGTTTCTTACTATACCAAGAAACTAAGGATTTTCCAAGCAAATGACATGTTCCTGATGTGATTTTTCTATCCAACTTACAACCAGCAAAGTCAGCATCTGAATAACTCATTAACTCAAAGGATTGTCCTTTTGGGTAAAACAAACCTAAGTTAACCATGTGTTTGAGATATTTAAAAATTCTTTTAACAGCAAGCAAATGAGATTCTTTTGGATTAGCTTGAAATCTGGCACACATACACACACTAAACATAATATCAAGTCGACTAGCAGTAAGATAAAGTAAACTACCAATCATACCTCTGTAATTTATTTGATCAACTGGTTTCCCAGTTTCATCTGCATCCAATTTACAGGTAGTACTCATAGGAGTTTCACTTCCCTTGATACTATCCAGACCAAAACGTTTTAAAAGATCCTTTGTATATTTACTTTGATTCAAAATAATACCATTTTCATTTTGAAATACTTGAAATCCAAGAAAGTACTTAAGCTCTCCCATTAAGCTCATTTCAAATTCATTTTGCATACTTTTTGAAAAATCAGTACATAAAGAGTGTTTAGAAGATCCAAAAATAATATCATAAACATATATTTGTACAACTAAAACATCTTTAGAAATTCTTTTAATGAAAAGAGTTGGATCAGCAATCCCTTTAGTAAAACCTTTTGAAATAAGGAAATTGCTAAGTCTATCATACCAAGCTCTTGGAGCTTGTTTCAAACCATACAAAGCTTTAGAAAGTTTAAAAACTTGATTTGGAAAATGGGGGCTAGTAAATCCAGGTGGTTGTTCTACAAAAACATCTTCAATTATAAAACCATTTAGAAATGCACTTTTCACATCCATTTGATATAACTTGAAATCCAGATGTGCAGCATATGCAAGTAAGATCCTAATGGCTTCTAGTCTAGCTACAGGTGCAAAAGTTTCCTCATAGTCTATACCTTCTTCTTGACTATATCCTTGTGCAACTAGTCTAGCTTTGTTTCTAACTATATTCCCGGATTCATCTACTTTATTTCTAAAAACCCATTTTGTGCCTATTGTCAAAGTGTCCTTGGGTCTGTCAACTAATTCCCAGACTTTGTTTCTTTCAAACTGATTTAATTCTTCATGCATAGCTATTACCCAGAATTCATCATTGATAGCATCGTTGATATTTTTGGGTTCTAGCTGTGAAAGAAAAGCTTGATGTTCGACCTGGTTTCTTAGAGAAGCTCTAGTTTGTGTTCCTCTATCAAGATTACCAACAACAGCTTCTAAAGGATGATTCTTTAGAATCCTCGTTGATCTGGTAAAGGTTGGACTAGAAATTTCAGGTTCATCTATAGGTTCGGGTTCAACAGAAGTAGATTCTGGAGAAAGTCCAGAACTAGATACTTTTATAACAGGTTCTTTAGATTTATCATTAAGGTCCAGAATAGACAAATCTTCTTCAAGATTCTCAAGAGTGGTTTTAGGCTCATGTGGATCAGTTTCATCAAACTTGATGTGAACAGATTATTCCACACATTTGGTTTTCTTATTGAATACTCTATAGGCTTTACTAGAGATAGAATAACCCAGAAAAATTCCTTCATCACTTTTGGAAGCAAACTTATCCAGATTATCTTTAGTATTCAGAATAAATACTTTGCAACCAAAAACTTTAAAGTAATTAACCTTAGGCTTTCTATTGTTCCACAATTCATAAGGGGTTTTCTTAAGAACATGTCTGATTAAGACTCTATTAATGACATAACAAGCTGTATTTACAGCTTCAGCCCAAAAATAAATAGGTAGGTCATATTCATTGAGCATGGTTCTAGCAATTTCTTGCAGGGTTCTGTTTCTTCTTTCTACTACACCATTCTGTTGGGGTGTTCTAGGAGCAGAAAAGTTATGAGTATAGCCATTGTGTGAGCAATAAGATTCAAAATCTTGATTTTCAAACTCACGACCATGATCACTCCTCAAAGTTTTAATCTTAAGTCCACTAAGGTTCTCTACAGACTTGTAGTATTTGACAAAGTAAGAACAAGCTTCACTTTTGTGAGCTAGAAAATATACCCAAGTATATCTAGAAAAGTAATCTACAAGAACATAAACATAGTGCTTCCCATTTAAACTAGAAACTCTTGATGGTCCAAACAAGTCCATGTGAACCAATTCAAGTGGTTGAGAAGTCGAAACTTCTTTCTTTGATTTAAAAGAAACTTTGTGTTGTTTTCCCTTTTGACAGGGGTTACACACTCTATCATTTGGGAATTATAATTTAGGTAGGTCTCTAACTAGGTTTTTCCTAGAAAGTTTTCTAAGTGAGTGAATGTTGCAATGTCCCAATCTTCTGTGCCATAGCCAAGATTCTTTATGAAAAGCATTCAAACAAGTAATATTCTGCTTAGCTAAAGAATTCAGATTAACAGCATAAACATTCTCATTTCTTAAGGCAGAAAATACCAAAACATTCTTAGAATTAAAAACTTTGCAAGAATCATTTTCAAATTTAACATGAAAACCATCATCACATAACTGAGAAATACTTAATAATTTGTATTTAAGGCAATCAACAAATAAAACATTAGATATCAAAATTGAATCAGTGTTACCAATCTGGCCTAGGCCGATGATTTTTCCTTTAGAGTTGTCACCAAAGGTGACAAAGCCTCCATCAACTTTTATTAAACTCTTGAAACAAGAGAAGTCTCCTGACATATGTCTTGAACATCCACTATCCAAATACCAGGTCTCTTTACAGGAGCTCTTCAAGCAAGTTCCCTACAAAACAGATTCAGATGGGAGATGATTTTGGTACCCAGATTTTCTTGGGTCCAGACAGGTTAGCCAATAACACTTTAGGTACCCATATTTGTCTAATGGGTCTCATATAATTTGTAGAATTGACATGCTTTGAAAGATAAACTTTATTAGATCCATAGCTATGTATATAACTGGTTGAAGCATATGAAGTTCCAGAATTACCTTCATTCTGTCCAGATTTAGAAATGAATCTAGTTTTGGCAAATTTCCTTTGTCCAGGTTGGTATCATATACCAGTAGTATATTTAGGTGCTACTTGCTTTCCTAGCATCTGTGTTAGAGTATTCTTTCCATTTGTGAACTTCTCTAAGTCTTTTCTGAGTTGTTCATTAGATAGTTTCAGTTCAGTTTTCTCCTTTAACAGTTGATCATTTTTCTCTTTTTCAATAGTGAGTTCGGTTTTAACTGTAGTGGTGAGAGCATGATGTTTCTTTAATGACTTGTATTTATCCTTAAGTTCATTACATGTCTCTTCTAACATGTCACAGTATTCAAACAATTCAGATTTAGACATGTTATCACCTTCAGAATCATCTCTAGAATAATATGAATTTGAAGCAGGAGTTTCAGCAGTTACCTGAGAAGTGTTTGTCATAAAGCACATGTTGGCTCGATTCCTTTCAGAGTCTGAATATTCAGCTTCACTTGTGCTGTCTTCTGAAGCACTCCAAGTAGCCTTCATGGCTTTCTTAAACTTATTGTCCTTATATTCATATTTCTTTTTATACTTCATCTTTGGACAGTCGGCTTTAATGTGTCCTTTTCTCTTGCACTCATAGCAGACAACATCATCTGATTTGTCATTCTTCTTCCAATCCTTTTTCCATTTGCCTTGGTGATCATACTTACCCTTATAATTTGTTTTTCTGAAGAACTTACTTTTCCTATAAAATTTCTTAAATCTTCTAGCAATGTGAGCCATCTCAGCATCACTGTCAGAATCACTTCCACTGTCTTCACAACTTGAACTTTCAACTACAGCTTGAAGATTTTCTTTGTCCTTATTCTTTGAAGTTGAGGATTTGAAAGCGACAGACTTTCTTGCAGGTTCATTTTCTTCCTCTTTGTTCACTTTATTCTCTTCTTCATACATCATCAGCTTGCCAATTAGTTCCTTGACAGGTAGAGCAGCAATGTCACATGATTCTATGATTGATACAGATGTGCCTCTCCATCTATCAGGTAGACACCTCAAAATTCTCATAATTTGTTCCTTCGATGAGACATCCCTTCCCAGCGAGATCATTGTATTGACAATTTCATTGAACCTGAGATACATGTCAGAAATGGGTTCGTCAGGCTTCATTTTAAAATTATCATACTTGATAGTATAAGTATTCAATCTCATTTCTTTAACATTAGTTGTTCCTTCATGAGAAACAGCTAAGGTATCCCAAATTTCATAAGCAGTTTTACAAGCAGAAATTCTATTAAATTCTTCATCTCCTAGAGCACAGTACAAGGCATTCATAGCTTTAAAATTGTTATTGTAAGCAGTCTTTGTAGGTTTATCCCAAGTAGATCTAGCAGTAGTGGGAATTTTGTATTCTGATTCAATAGCAGTCCAAATATCAAAACCTATGCTTTCTAGATGAATTTTCATTTTCAGTTTCCACTGAGCATAATTAGTTCCATTGAATAAAGGTGGCTGGTTAGTAGCAGCACCCTCAAGTCTATTGTCCATGATGAGAAAATTTTAAAGAGATAAAAATTTAGATATAACAGAAATTTTAAGAACTTTAAAATACAACTAAAATCACAGTTCAAAAGCAGAGTACTTTTAGAACGTATTTTCAACCTCTGATACCAAGTGTTGGTCGGAGTGGTTTACTCAAGAGGGGGGTGAATTGAGTACCAATTAAAATTTCTGTATTTAAAAAAAAGTGTCTTAAAGACCCCAAAGTAAAATAATAAATTAAACTGTAGTGAATTTATATTAAAGTAGAGGTTCTGTCAGATTCTCAAGGGATTGATTAATTCCCAGTTAATCAACACAGGAGTGTGTGATTATCTTTTGAAACTAACTTACTAATCTACACTTAACATAAACACTTGCTAATTTAATTATCAAAGTAACTTTAAAAACAGTATTGGTTTTAAAGTGATTGGCAGCGGAGTAAAACTTTGAAAGAGATGGCACAACAATGTAACCAAGAGGTTCAGTCTCAAGCCGAGACTTAGTCCTCTCAAAAGTTTATATAAAAATGATCCACACCCTGGATCGGGGTTCAACAGCTTACAACTGTCCAGGTCCAAGACCTCTACCACTGTTCTTCGTGGGAAACAGTACAACAGCAACCCGCTGTCCAGGTCACACACGACCTCTACCACTGTTATTCGTGGGAAAGAAAGAATGAAAGAGTTTGGTAAGGATTTACAAATCCTTCAGTTTGAGTACAAGAGACAGTGTATGTGTTAGATACAGCAGATAACACACACTGCTCGAAAAGAGTAATAATAAATCACAGAACAAGAGTTGTAGAGTTTAGAAGTGGTTCTGGTGATTTCAGTGTAGCTATGGACTTATTTGGATTCGATCAGAAGTGAGTTTGAGTCCTCTTATCGTTTCTGTTTGAGAAACAGAGTGTCGTATGCTCCAGGTTCGTAGGTAGTGAGCTGTAGTCGATGAAGCTCTTTGATATTCTTTTGAATGCACAGAACTCTTCTCGAGTATGCTTGATTGTATATGTGATTCTGTCTTGCTTGGTTCTTCTTGTATGCACAGAGCTGTTTCTTGAGTATGTCGTATGTCTTCCTTGTCTCTGTGTGTGTTGTCTCGCTTATCTCTTCAGCAGAGTCTTCTTGTATTTATGTCACGTGCAACAGGAGACAGAAACTATTTCCTTTCTACAGGTACGAGGTACGGGTTCCAGACATCCGACAACCTTTATCAGATATTTGACAAATCATTAAAATGTACATGATATGACCGTTGGATAGATTAAATATAGGAAATAAAGAAATTCAAACAGTGCGTCGAGTGATCGGTAGGTGATCAGCATCGGTAGCTTGGACATCGGTAGCTTGAACATCGGTATCTTGAACATCGATAGGTACATGCATCGGTAGCTCCATGCGTTGGTATCGGTAGCTGTGAGTTTATCAGTAGCTTCGTCCATCAGTGACTCTTATTCCATCGGTAGCTATTTATACTTACACCGGTAGCTCTATATTTGTATCGGTAGCTGTCTGTAAGTCAGTAGCTTACATTTATAAGCACATCGGTAGCTCTGTGTTAAGTCTATCGGTAGCTCTGTGTTAAGTATATCGGTAGCTCTGTGTTAAGTCTATCAGTAGCTGTGTGTTAAGTCTATCGGTAGCTCTGTGTTATGTCTATCGGTAGCTGTCTGTCGGTAGACTAAGTCTATTGGTAGACTGGTTACCGGTAGCTCATTATCAGTAGCTATAGGCAGATTACTTATCTGTTTTATGCAGAACACATCCGATTGGGTTAGAATCAATTTATAACTTGTATGAACATGGATAAATGAGGATTAACATATTTCAAAGACTATTTTAAAAATTATTATTGGTTTGATCATAGATTTGAAAGAATTAAAGTATAGATCAATGATACTTAACAATATCATATAGAATGAAAACATAATTGGGATTTTCAACACATATGAATACATGATTGAGATTATCAAAACAGGTGAGGTCAACAGTAATGACTTTATGAATAAATATTCATCATTATAACCTGTTTTAATTTATTGAATATTTATCTCACTATTTTTTGAAACTCATGGGTAAAAAATAATTTTTTAAAGATATATTTTTTCTTATCACCTTTTATATACACACTCTTATATTTTTATATAAAATTAGAATAATATTTATATAAATTCATGGGAATATATTTATTCTTATCAAATTCACAATTATTTATATTGTGGGAAATAATTGATCTCAACCAAACATATTCTTGACTTCCTTTATAAATATCAATAAACTTATCTTTATTTGAGGAAGTGCTGGAAATATTTTGTTTTATAGAACACTAAGATATAATCATTATAACAAATGAGAAAAAATATCCATATTGAGATCTATCTTTATATGGATTAGAAAAATATTCAACATCAACATAACTATTTGATTTTGGTTTTGGATTTTAGAATAATTAATGATTTATTCCCTTTAAATATCAATGAGTAGAAGAAAAATATTACCTTTCATAAAATTAATTATAATAATACCTCACATTATTTTCAAGGTTCATATGCGTATATAAGTTTATATATTTCAGGTATAAATAAAATGTGTATTTTTATTTAATACTTTAGTGATAAATAGTGTAACAAATATAACATCCCCAAACCCTTACTTTAAGATTCAATTCTAAGAATATAAAATTTACATTTTTGGATTTGATATTAATAAATGTGACCCATTTTTTTATTTCCATAAAAAACTTACAACATAAAAAGGAAATATTGGATCAGTCTCATACCCTAAGACCTTTTATGTTTAGAGTTTTAGATAATTTGGATAAACACTTAATGACTTGGATTCATAAAAAACTGGATCATGAAGATCAAAATTATCTCCCACTATACCCATATTTTCTTATTTCATAATCAGTCATAAAAATAATCCATGTGGAATCCTTCTATACATAATTCAATTAACATATTTCCTCATAACATAGGGAAATAGAAATAGAAGAAGGGTTCACTCAAATGATCAGTAAGGGTAAATAAGTGATATTTCAATAAATATATAAGCCTAACATGAGAAAAAGTGTATGAGAATGTGAGATTATAATTTGAAATAATTACCCTTAAAATAAAATATCTTAACCTTAAGTGATGAAATAAAGTTTTGTAGTTCATAAGATATGACTTATAAATGAAACAAATAACATTATCCATGAGAATACAACGTAGGCATAAAATATTAAATTATTGCATAAACATAATCATAGAGAATCTATGGATAGCTAAACCTCCTGGGTTGGTTACACCGCCATCCCTAATGACATCCCTTTCCTCATATTTTAATGGGTTCACTCCCTAAACCATTATAGATTCAAGTTTCATTCCCAATACCATCATAGCAAACAAAGTCCCTTACTAAACCGAGTTCACTCCCTATTCTAGTCCTATCTATCTCATGAGGTATAAATCATTACCCAAGGATTTTTAGGGAGATATATTTACCACTAATAACATAATTAAAACTATACATATGTGTTCCACAAGAACATAAATCATTCATCATATCATAACCCATGGAAATAAATTTGGTTCATAAATTAAAAAAAACTTGTTTGGAAAATGATAGGAAGATTCCTTTTAAAACAGTTTCTAAAAATTACAAAATAAGTGAAAATAGATTTTAAAAATCATAGGATATTAGTAAAAAAAATTGAAAACATTTTTAGAAAACAATTAAAATGAAGATAAATATTCCTTAGTAGATACTTAGTCATAAACAATCTCGAATAATAATGAGATTGTGAAATAAACCCTTACCACTTGGGTATCTTTTGAATCACAAGACCCATGAATGAAATAAATTGAAATGGAAATTTAAGATCCATGAATAAAAATTTATTCATGAAATAATATATAAAAGGGGTAGTATATACATCAACAAAATAAATAAGTGGGCAATATGGCATATGTCTCACAGAAGTAAAAGTGAGACAAGAAACCCTTACCACTTTGTTATCATTTGAATCGTATTCCCCATTAATGAATAAAATTTAACAAAACATTAAATATCATGAGAATAAATAAATACATTATATAACATGTAAAAGGTTCATTATAATCACATCATAAAATTATATAGGTGCATAACATCAAAATACACCACATTAGAAGAAAATTGAGATGAAGTCCCTTACCTTAGGTTTTATTTCCTTTGTATGTTTTTAAAAATCATTTATAATAAATATAGATTTATTATAAATATATTACAAAAACATATTCATATATACCATACTATATAATACTTAATTATAACATTTTATCACTCATTTATTATCAATTCATTTTAAACATCATTGTTTTCGGGTGCTAATTGATTCATTTTTCATGTATGTTGATATTCAGAAGTCTTAATACTTATAATTTGATCATGATACCATAATTTAAAGAATTTTAATTATGTTATAAACATAATATATATTCATTATATAAATATTTATCACTATTCATAAAAATTATAGATAAAAAAATTAATTATGCTATTCGTGGAGATGGTAGGTCGTACATACACATGAATGTTGTTTCCATTTTTTAACTGATGGAATGAGAGAAAGGTAAAAAATAATTCATATTTTTAGAATAAATATTATATCATATATGTCATATATATTCACCAAATTCATTTTTATTATCATCCATGTGAAATATAAATGAAAAATGAATCACATCACATCGTAGAGATGGTATCCCATAAGTACGCACGAGCAACGCTATAATTTCCCAGAAGATTGGATAATAAGAATTTAGACATGATATTGTCATTACATAAGTATAATTATGTCATAAATATCATATATAAATATCTAACCCTTAATAATACCCTTCCATAAAATATAGTGATGAAAAATTGAATCATATCGCTACATGGAGACGGTAAGTCGTACACATGCACGAGCGATATTTTCACTTCTAATTTGATGAGAAAGAGGGTTTATAATGGTGTTTTAATAATAATAATAACAAAATTTTATAATATTTTGGATAATTAATTTATTATTTTATTATATGTAACGCCCTGACCCCAGTTACCTAGAGTCGATGCATTATTACATAACATCGGCATGATCACAAAAGATCAAGTCTCGAAAGACCAATTAGTTTAGTAGCCTTGGAAACACTAGATACATTCATAAGTCTTAAATTACATCATAAAGTGAAAAAATACAACAACATAGTCTTCATAGTACACACTCATATCCCCTCATACAAATCTCTACGGGTCAGTCATAAAATACTTTTCACATCTTGGGAAAAATAAAACATAGAAAGGGGTGAGCTCAAATGCTCAGTAAGGATAACAATATAGATAAAACTTTCATAAATAAGCATAAACATTTAAGGAAATATATAACTAAAACAAAATCCTTTTAAACTTGAACTTTAGCATAACATGACAAAAATAAAATGAAATAATTCCATTTACTTATTCACATGGATATTCTACTAGTCGAATAATCACATGCAATATCAATAACCACTTTCATAAGGATGGAATGCATAATTCCAGACTATCATAACCACATATTCAAGGACTTTTGCCAAGAATACAAATAATATTTTTTCAAGGACTTGTTCCAAGAAACTAGTTTGTATCATGAGACCTACCGATGCATCGAGGAGCTATAACGGGCTCCACCCGTCACTTACTAAGTCCAATGCATTCCTCATATGAACATGTTTAAACATAACATAAACATTTGTATTAAAACAAGAAAAAAATGTCAATACTTTCTCCATAAACCATGAATGGTATAAAATTAACACATACACAGTAAAACATATCACAAAAACTTCAATACAATATGAAAGTTTTGTATCATAATAAATCAACTTCAAATAAGCTTAAAATGCATCAAAGGATGTTGACATAGATGAAATCAAAACTATTTGAGAGAAATATCGCTTTTTTAAAATCATTTAAAAGTCACATAATTGTAAAATAAAACATTTAATTTGAAAATATTCTAAGCATATTATAAGGGAATCTTCGACGATTTTATTACGGCGGAAAATAGCTGTACCCGCCGTATAAGTTTAAAAAAGACATTCTTACCTTAATTTTGTCGAAAAGGTTAAAAAGGACCTTGTTTGGAAAACGATAGAAAGATTAATTTATAAACATATTATAAAAATTCAAACAAGGGTATAAATGAATTTAACCCATAGTCTATAAAATAGTAAGATTGTTTTGAAATACATTTTTAAGAAACATGGGTGTTGATGATAAAGAGGTCCCAGTAGATTATTACGTATAAACAACCTCAGATAATAAAGATATTGTGAAATAAAACCTTACATTGTACTTTTACTTGGTAGAGGGTTGGTTAACCTCCTGTATAATGGTGAAATAATTGTTATTAAATTATAAAAGAATCATATACATTAATATGATATCATATATGATCTTTTAACATTGCTTTGTTAATAATATCTTTGTATTATCATTGTTTCAGGTGTTAACAGATTCATTTTACTTTATATTATTTGTTATGTGAGTCATATTTGTTATGGATGGGATGTATCTTATTCATATCCAAAATTATATCAAGTCTTTAAACATTTTTTTAATCATTTAATGAAAATTAGTCTTGAGTGGATACGATGGGGAATGAATCTTATCGTGTTCATGGAGACGGTAATCCGTACGTACGCACGAGCGACAATATCATTATTTTGATATTAAAATAATATATAATTGGATGTTATATCATATATAAAGAATAAGTATCATGTTATATTTATTATTTACATCAATTACACATCATTATTATACCCATCCAAATAATAATGTATTGAATAACAATTACACCACGACGTGGAGATGGTTAGCCGTACGTACGCATGTATGGTGACATGTCATTCAAAGGATGAATATAATAATGAATTTGGTTGTAAAATATTTATAATAACATCAAAATATATAGAAGATACTTGAGTTATTATTTTAGAATGGAAACAACAAAGAAAAAGGAAGTGGAAGAATAAAGGAACTTGAAAGAGGTGGTGATATTTTTACCTCTTTTTTAGGTTCTTCCTTTTGATTTGATAAAAATGACTCCTTAGGTTGGCTTTATGGACAAGGTAAGGCCTCTAAGATGAAGGTAGGAGAGTTTAGAGGGTATTTGGGCAGAGTTTGGCCAATCCAAAAGGCTTTGAAGGTGTTAATTAGAGAGAAGGGTGAGTTTCGTTTTATAAGAGGGGTGAGGGGCACCTTAAGAAAAGCTAGAAATATTATTTTATAATAAAATAATTTTAGTTTTATAATGGATCCAAAATTGATTATTTAAAGTTTAAGGTGTTTATGGGTCTAAAACCACTAAACCAATAGGTTTTATATAGGTTTGAGTCACTATATTAACTTTATCTTTCAGATTTAACTCTTAGTTAAATAGTTTGACATTTACCATGTCTCTTTGTATTTTTATATTTTATGGTTAATAAACATACTATATACTTCCAATAGAACCCCAAGTGGTTCATTAATGATATACCTATCATTATATAAGTCTTTTTTCCAAACCTTAGATTTTTAGAAATACAATATCAATTAATAATATAATATTTGTTTTAAAAACTCTTTGATGTCAATTTTGACACTATTTGGTATTTTGTTTTTTATAAATTCATAAAAACGATATTTATAAGAAAAAAATTCATATAAATAACCATAATATGTCATATTAATCTACAAAATTAGTGGAATTCATATAAAGTCTAAAATTACATTTATTTGGATATTTATAATATCAATTATTTTAATATTTCATTAATTAGGTAATTACTGCATCATCATTGTGTCATAAATAAATTAAATTATTTAATGTCTAAAAAATATAAATAAAATAAAATTAAGTATAAAATCTTTTTATCTTTCTAATTAATATTTATAGTTTAATTTATCGTATGTGTAACCCTATATTAAAATTTTTTTAGTTATTAAAATTTGATTTCAACTATTTTAACTCTTCTTTAAATTAAATAATAATAAGTGTCTTAATCTAGTCCAAGTGGACCAAAGAGGTTCATATTTTATTACTAAGGTTTTTATTGGTCGAAATATACTTATCAAATAGAATTAGGACATGTGTTAGGGTAATAATAATATCATTTTTACCCTTAATTACCCTATTTACTTTTAAACGCGGTAAATAAAAGTAAAAAGTTACTATTCAAAAAAAATTATTTTTATCTTATTGAAACAAATTTTACTCTTTGATATTAACCACGTCTCTAGGATTTTCAAAATTCCACTCACAGAAGAGGTAAAATGAAGTTTTATATGAATTTGTAAATTCTCCTAGGGTGTGGGTAAAAGACGGTGAAAAGTTCATTATAAATTTTATATATCTAAAATTATTATAAACTAACTCCAATGAATTACATTGAACTTATATAGGTATTATGTATCTATTTTGACCCAAAATATATTTAAATAAAATAAATAATTATTTAAATAAAAATTCAGTTTAAAACTATAACTCAATGTTTTTCACTATTCATCAAAAATTGAAAGTTTTCAGAAAAATACCCAAAATTCACCATAAACTAATTTCAATATTCAAAATCCAAAAATTAAGTCCATTTTGAAAGATAAAATTTATAAAATTTTAAAAAGTGGGAATTACTATTAATAATGGCTAGTTTGATTGGTCGCGGTGTGTTAGAATCTCAAAGTTGCGTACAATGCAAGCTATTGCATTATTCAAAGGGAAAAGTATAGTTGAAGCTTGGGGTGTTACATTCTCCCCTCCAAATAATTTCGTCCTCGAAATTTCTAGAGTATTAATACATAAAAAAATCGGGTGGTTCTTCATCATAAGTTCCTTGGGTTCCCACGTTGCCTCTTCCATCTTATGGTTTCTCCATAGAACTTTTACCAGACGAGTCGTTCGGTTTCTCAATACTTGTTCTCTCGTATCAAGAATCCTGAAGGGCTCTTCGTAATAAGACAGATCGGGTTCCGGTTCTAATTCTTCATAGGTGAGTACATGCGTTTGGTCAGGCATGTATTTTCTCAACAGTGATACGTGGAACACATCGTGAAATTTGGAGAGATTTGGCGGTATTGCCTAATGGTAAGCTACAACCCCAATTCATTCTAGAATTTAGAAAGGTCTGATGTACCTGGGACTCAATTTTCCCTTCTTACCGAAACGTATAACACCCATCTATGGAGATACCTTCAAGAAAACATGAGCTCCTACCTGAAATTCCAAATCCTTCCTTCGATTATTAGCATAGCTCTTCTTCCTACTTTGAGCTGCTTTGATGTGGTTTTGGATTACCTTCACCTTTTACATTGTTTCCTCCTCCAATTCTAGGCCTACGAGCTTTCTTTCACCAACATCATCCCAACAGGTTGGTGTGCGACATCTCTTCCCTTATAACGCTTCATATGGTGCCATTTGAATACTTTAATGGAAGATATTGTTATAGGAAAATTCTACCAGAGGTAAATATTGATCCCACATACCTTGAAAGTCAAGTGAGCATGATCTCAACATGTCTTCTAAGGCTTGAATTGTCTGTTCTGATTTTCCATCATTTTGAGGGTGGTAGTAAGTGCTCAAATGAAGTTTAGTATCTAGGGATTTCTGAAGGCTTTTCTATAATCTTGATGTAAAACGTGGATCACGATCAGAAACAATCGATAGATGTACTCCATGAAGTCTTACAACTTCATTAATATACATTCTTGCTAGATGTTCAAGTGTTAAATCTTCTCTTATAGCAAGAAAATGTGCTGACTTGGTAAGATGATCAACAATGACCCATATTTCATCGTTCCTTCTTGGAGTCTTTTTTAGTCCCATGACAAATCCCATCGTAATATTATCCCATTTCCACTTAGGTATAGGAAGAGGTTGTATGACTCCTCCAGGATGTTGCCTTCCAGCTTTCACTTGTTGAAAAACCATACATCTTGACACAAAATCAGCAATCTACCTCTTCATATTGTCCCAAAAAAAATGTTCCTTCAAATATCTATAAATTTTGGTGCTCCCAGGGTGTATATAGAAAATGGAACTATGAGCATCGTCTAACAATTCCCTTTTTAGTTCAGGTATATCGGGAACACAAAGTCTCTTCCCAAATTTCAAAATTCCATCTTCATTCACAAAGTTACTCAATCTCCCATCATTCACAACTTTAATATTCTTTTGAAATTCTTCATCATAGGTCTGAGAACTCTTTATCCTTTCTAGTAAAGATGGTTTGGAAACCATTTGAAAAAGTATCGATGTTTCACCTTCCATGGTAATTCCCATATCCATCTTCACTAGATCCATGAAAATATGATCCATTTCAACTCTAATCTTGTTCAAAACTCCATGATACTTTATACTCAAAGCATCTTCCACCTTATTTTCCTTCCCTGTGTGGTAGTATATTGTGCAATCATAATCCTTGAGTAGTTCAAGCCATCCCCTTTTCCTCATGTTGAGTTCTTTCTGTGAGAAAATATACTTCAAATCTTGTGATCAGTATAAATCTCACATTTTTCACCATATAGATAGTGTCTCCATATGTTCAAAGAAAATATTATAGCTGATAAATCAAGATCATGAGTAGGATATTCTTTCTCATGATTTTTTAGCTGTCATGATGCATAGGAAATAACCCTATCATTCTGCATAAAGACACAACCAAGTCCTTTCTTTGAAGCAACACTATAAATAACAAACCCATCATTCCCTGATGGTAGAGTCAAGATAGGAGCATCTACTAATCTTCTCTTCAGTTCTTCAAAACATTATTCACACTCTTTTGTACAAACAAATTTAACCCCTTTTCGCGTGATCTTTGTTAATGGGTTAGCCAACCGGGAAAAATTATAGATGAAATGTCGATAATAACCTGCTAAACCAATAAAACTGCGTACCTCAATTATACTCGTCGGTGATGGACATTCTTGGATTTCTCTTGTCTTAGAAGGATCAATGGATATTCCATAATTAGAGACAATATGGACAAGAAAAGAAATCTCTTGAAGCCAAAATTCACACTTACTAAACTTCCCGTATAATTCATGTCTTCTAAGAGTCTTTAGAATAATGCGTAAGTGATTTTCATGATCCTTGTAGATTTTGAAGCATACCAAGATATCATCAATAAATACTGCTACAAAGTCATCAAGATATTCCTTGAAAACTCAGTTCATTAGATCCATGAAAATAGAGGGTGCATTAGTTAGCCCAAAAGGCTTTACTGTAAACTCGTAATGACCGTACTTGGTTCAAAATGATGTTTTCTGAATGTATTCCTTCTTCACACGTAAATGATGATATCTAGATCGAAGATCAATATTTGAGAAGTATTGTGCTCCGTGATGTTGGTAGAATAAATCATCAATACGATTTAGGGGATACTTGTTCTTTATTGTTATAGCATTGATCTCCCTATAGTCGATGCACAACCTCATAGATCCATCTTTCTTCTTAGAAAAAAGGACAGGGGCTCCCCATGGAGAAACAAAAGGGTGAATAAATCCCTTATTACTCAATTAATCTAATTGTTTCTTTAGTTCCACTAATTCCACAGTTTCCATTCTATAAGGGGTCTTCGATATGGGCCTTGATCCAGGAATTAATTCAATGGAAAACTCAATTTCTCGTTCTAGAGGATGTCCAAGTAAATTTTCTAGAAACACATAAACATATTCTTTCACAATAGGTACATCCTTTATTTGAACATTACTTTCCTCACCCACAGTTATTTCATTCTCTTACTCCCCAATAATTGAATTTAGTTGAGCTACTAGGGGTGGATCTAGATAGGAATGAGGTGGTGACAATTCTGCTCTAAAGATAAGGTGTTCTTTATCATCGTCATAAAAAATCGTAACCTCCTTCTTCTTACAACAAATCTTCACATCATGGTCTGAAATCCAATCTATGCTGAGGATTATATCAAATTCATTAATGGGTACGGTGATAAGATCAACATATAAAGAACATTTATATGCTCTAATGGAAACAGATTCACAAAACTTTGTTGCGATGATACTTCCCTTGGGAGTTTTAACTGACAACTCCCTTGTTAAATC
The DNA here is from genome assembly GCA_963277665.1 of Viscum album. Classification (NCBI taxonomy): domain Eukaryota; kingdom Viridiplantae; phylum Streptophyta; class Magnoliopsida; order Santalales; family Viscaceae; genus Viscum; species Viscum album. The sequence continues at coordinate 569,346,838 of OY728119.1, forward strand.
AAATTGTAAATATCTAATTTTCTTAGAAAACTAGGAAGATATGAAACAATGTGATGATCAAGAATCAAAAAAATAATTTGTTAAACTTGAGGAAACCATTAAATTACACGCCACCACGTCTTTCGGAGTTTCTACCTCAGCAGTAGTGATAACATAAGCTTAGCCTTGATCCCTTGGCCTTTTCTGAGGTATGTTCCCTTGATGCTTTGGAAATTCATTTGAATAATGTCCCATATCCCTGAAATTGTAGCATTGAACATCAATAGCTTCTTTCTTCCCCTTACAATCATGATCTTGGTGGTTTTTTTCACCACACTTGTAACAGACTCCCATTCCCTTTAAGCAAGTACCGAGGTGTTTCTTCCCACATTTACTACAGGTTGGATATTCAACTTTTCCCTTATTCCCCTTATTTCCATTTCCAGAGTGATCAGTAGATCTCTTCTTCTCTTACTTTTCTTTAAAGTCGTAATACTTAGAGAATTATTTTTCTGTCTTGATAGCACATGAGACAATATCTTCGTACGACAAGAAGAATTGTGAGACTAAATCTCGATGGAGAAACAGTTTTAACCCATCAAAGAAATGATCAATATTACTTCTTGGGTTACGTATATAATCTAAAGAATTCCTCTATAACCTTGTAAAGTTATCCTCATACTTTGCGACATTATCATCTTCCTTTTGCCTCAGACTCAGAAGTTTCCTTTCAATATATGCTCGTTGGTCACGAGGAAATTATTTTTCTAAGAAAATCTCTTTAAACTCCCTCTATTCCATATTTGATACTTCATAATCTTCCTTTGTGTTTTGAATCAATGACCACCATTGATCAGCATCTCCTGTGAGGCGGTGAACTGCCATGATAACTTTTTCCCTTTCACTACTCCCCAAGGCATGTAATATTTTCTCTAAGGAATTTATCCATTTCTCAACTACTAATGGATTTTTAATCCCATTGAATGTTGGTGGTTTTTTCCTCATGAAGAAATATAACATTGATCCTCCACGTTGTGGATCAGGGTGCTCCATACGGTTAAGGTTATTATTCATAACCTGAGTGAGTTGTCCCAGTATAGTGATAAACTGATCAGCACCAGTTGTATCACCAGCTCCACTATAATTATCTTAAGCAGGAGGGAAATCCATACATGGAGTGCATGCATTAATACCATTTCCATTCCTTCCACTAGGCACCATTTCTAATCAATGGAATAAACTAGATCAGTTTATGAATCAAAATAAATAATTCCAAACTTGTAAAACACTTAACATAAATTGAGCAGTTTATGGATATAATCCATAATAAAAAAAATGTTTTCTTTGAGGATGTATATACTCATAAACCCTTCATAATGGATTGTAAATAAAATGAGAATTATCCTAATCATATCCCCTAGGAGTGTTGTAACCAAGAGTGCATCAAGGCCCGTTGTTGTGCACCAGTTCCCGTTCAAGTCTAACTCAAAAGCAATGTTTTCGGGTTTTACCCCTAGGTACATCTTTGCCAGAGCCGCCTCTACCTTCTTGTATCTAGACAGGGAATTATTTATTGGAAAACTCACAAAATATCTACAATACCAAAATTCTAGGAAGTTCTTCTATACTAATCCTAAAAGTCTATCTTAGGGCTATGTGCTCTAATCAGAGTTTATCTAAATCAAGCTTCCAAGGTTTGTACTAAACTTCCTTTGATACCAACTCTAACTCCCCGACCCCAGTTACCCAGAGTCGGTGCATTATTACATAACATTAGCATGATCACAAAAGATCAAGTCTCGAAAGACCGATTAGTTTAGTAGCCTTGGAAACACTAGATACGTTCATAAGTATTACATTACATCATAAAGTGAAAAACTAAAACAACATATTATACATAGTCCACACTCATATCCCCTCAGAAAAATCCCTACAGGTCAGTCATAAAATACTTCTTCACATCCTGGGAAAAATAAAACATAGAATGGGGTGAGCTCAGATGCTCAGTAAGGATAACAATATAGCGGAAACATTCATAAATAAACATTAACATTTAAGGAAATGAATAACTAAAAAAAATACTTTTAAACTTTAACTTCAGCATAAAAAGACAAAAATAAAATGAAATAATTCCATTTACATATTCACATGGATATTCTACTAGTCGAATAATCACATGAAATATCAATAACCACTTTCATAATGATGAAATGCATAATTCCAGACTATCATAACTGCATTGTCAAGGCCTTGTGCCAAGAATACAAATAATATTTTGTCAAGGCCTTGTTCCAAGACACTAGTTATTCTCATGAGACCTACCGATTCATCGAGGAGCTATAGCGGGCTCCACCTGTCACTTACAAAGTCTAATTCATTCCTCATATGAATAGGTTTAAACATAACATAAACATTCGTATTAAAACTAGCATACAAAATGTCAATAATTTCTCTATAAACTTTGAATGGTATAAAAATAACACATCCATAGTCAAACATATCACAAAACCTTAAATACAATATGAAAGTTTTGTATCATAATAAATCAACTTCAAATTAGCTTAAAATCCATCAAAGGATGTTGACATAGATGAAATCAAAAATATTTGAGAGAAATATCTATTTTTTGAAATCATTTAAAAGTCACATAATTATAAAATAAAACATTTACTTTGAAAATATTATTATAAGCTTGTAAGGGAAGCTTAGATAATTTTATAATGGTAGAAAATAGCCACACCCGCCATATAAGTTTAAAAAATACATTCTTACCTTAATTTTGTCGAAAAGATTAAAAAGGGCCTTGTTTGGAAAATGACAGAAAGATTCATTTATAAACATCTTATAAAAAGTCAAACAGGGTTATAAATGAATTTAACCAATAGTTTATAAAATATTAAAAATGTTTGGAAATACATTTTTAAGAAACATGGATGTGGATGATAAAGAGGTCACAGTAGATAATTACGTATAAACAACCTCAGATAATGAAGAGATTGTGAAATAAACCATTACCTTCTACTTTTCCTTGGTAGAGGGTAGGATAAACTCCTGTATAATGGTGAGATAATTGTTATTAAATTATACAATAATCATATACATTAATATGATATCATATATGATCTTTTAACATTGCTTTGTTAATAATATCTTTGTATTATCATTGTTTCGGGTGTTAACAGATTCATTTTCCTTTATATTATTTGTTATGTGATTCATATTTATTATGGATGAGATGTATATTATTCATATCCAGAATGATATAAAGTCTTTAAACATTATTTTTAGTCTTATAATGAAAATTAGTTTTGAATGGATATGATGGGGAATGAATCTTATCGCGTTTGTGGAGACGGTAATCCGTAAGTACGCACGAGCTACAATATCATTCTTTTGATATTTAAATAATATATAATTGAATGTTATATAATATATACATAATCATTATCATGTTATATTTATTATTTAAATCAATTACACATCATTATTATACCCATACAAATAATAATGTATTGAATAACAATTACACCATGACGTGGATACAGTAAGCCGTACGTATGCACGTATGGTGACATGTCATTCAAAGGATGTATAGAATAATGAATTTGGTTGTAACATATTTATAATCAAATCACATTATATATAATATACTAGATTTATTATTTTAGAATGGAAACAACAAAGAAAAAGGAAGTGGAAGAAGAAAGGAACTTGAAAGAGGTGTTGAGATTTTTACCTATTCTTCAGGTTCTTCCTTTTGATTTAATCAAAAGGACTCCTTAGGTTGGCTTTCTAACCAAAGGAAGGAATCTGGGATGAATGGAGGAAAGTTTTTAGGGTATTTGGGTAGAGTTTGGCCGAGCCAAATGGATTTTAAGGTGTGAATTAGAGAGAAGGGGGAGTTCCCTTTTATAAGAGGGGTGAGGGGCACCTTAGGAAAAGCTATAAATATTATTTTATAATAAAATAATTTTCGGTATCTAATGGCTCCAAAATATATTATTTAAAGTCTAAGGTGGGGATGGGTCGAAAACCACTCAAACAATAGGTTTTAGATTTTTTTGGGTTACTATATTAACTTTATCTTTTAGATTTAACACTTAGTTAAATAGTTTGACATTTACCTTGTCTCTTTGTATTTTTATATTATATGGTTAATAAACTTACTATATACTTCTAAGAGAACCCCAAGTGGTTAATTAATGATACAAATATAACTATATAAGTATTTTTTCTGAAACTTATATTTTTAGGAATAGAATATCAGTTAATAATATAATATTTGTTTTAAAAACTCTTTTATGTCAATTTTGACACTATTTGGTATTTTGTTTTTGCTAAATTCATAACAGCGTTATTGCTTCAAAAAAAATTCATCTAACTAACCCTAATATTTCATATTAATCTATAAAATTAGTGTAATTAATAAAAAGTCTCAAATTAAATTTATTTGGATATTTATAATATCAATTATTTTAATATTTCATTAATTAGGTAATTACTGCATCATCATTGTGTCATAAATAAATTAAATTTTTTAATGTATAAAAAATATAAATAAAATACCATTATGTATAAAATATTTTTATCTTTCTAATGAATATTTATAGTTGAATTTATCTCATGTGTAACCCTATATTAAAAATGTTTTAGTTATTAAAATTTGATTTTAACTCTTTTAACTCTTCTTTAAATAAAATAATAATAAGCGCCTTAATCTAATCCAAGTGGACCAAAGAGGTTCTTATTTTATTACTAAGGTTTTTTTGGTTGAACTATACTTATCAAATAGAATTAGGACATGTGTTAGGGTAATAAAAATATCATTTTTACCCTTAATTACCCTATTTACTTTTAACCATGGTAAATAAAAGTAAAAAGTTACTATTCATCAAAAAAATTTTTTATCTTATTGAACCACATTTTACTCCTTGATATTAACCCTGTCTCTTGTATTTTCAAAATTCCACTCACAGAAGTGGTAAAATCAAGTTTTATGTGAAGTTACAAATTTTCCTAGGAGGTGGTAAAAGACAGTGAAAAGTTCATTAAAATTTTTATATATCTAAAATTATTATAAACTAACTCCAATGAATTAAATTAAACTTATATAGGTATTATGTATCTATTATGAAATAAAATATATTTAAATAAAATAAATAATTATTTAAATAAAAATTCGGTTTTATACTATAACTCAGTGTTTTTCACTATTCATCAAAAATTGAATGTTTTCAGAAAAATACCAAAAATTCACCCTAAGATAATTTCGATAATCTGAATCCAAAAATGAAGTCCATTTTGAAAGATAAAATTTATAAAATTTCAAAAAGTGGGTATGACTATTCATAACGGCTAGTTTGATTGGTCGTAGTGTGTTAGAATCTCGAAGTTGCGTACAATGCAAGCTATTACATTATTCAAAGGGAAACATTCCATGGAAGCATGGGGTGTTAAATTAGATATATCATGGATTTAGAGGAGGTAAAGAAGATTAGAAAAATAAAGTGTTTGGTTAGAGCGATTACCTCTTCTTTAAAATGAGTACTTTAGATCTCCTCTAAAGGGATATAGGGTTGGCATTTTGAGAATACTAGAACCCCCATAATTTGTATAAGTATTCGAAGAAGATAATTTTACAGGGTTTGGTATAGATATAAATCTCCATTTAGTTTAAATAAGTGAGGGAGGAGGTGTCCTTTTATAATATAGGTGAGGGGGTAATTTTAGCATTTCTAAAATAAAATAAAATATAATATGACTATTATTGAGAAAAATAATTTAAAATGGTCATTAATTAAAAGATAATGTGTTATTTGGTTTTAATACCATAAAAAATATATTTTGGACAAGTTTTTGTGTAATTTTAATCCTGACCATTTTTATTAACCCTCAATCAACCTATTTTAATTTTAACTATGATAACAACTTTTTCAATATTAAAAGGTTGTAATTTTTTACTTATAAAGTGTCAATTAGACCATAAATGTACAATTTATGATATTTTAGACAATAAATTGAACGATTTGTCCTTATTTTATATATTTATTATTTTTAAATAATTTAATAAAATAATATTTTCATAAAATATCATTAGTGTCAATTTTAACAATATTCATTACTTTGACTTTAATAACATCAATTAATCTCTTAGAATTCAAAAAATTTATTTCAAAATTTCTCCAACATGTAATGGTAGTAAAAAAAATACATTTATGACCCTAATTATCTTAAATTATAATACTTTTAATATTCATAATATCATTTCTTCTATTTTTTCTTTTAATTAAATAATTATCACATTGGTGTTGTGTAAGTTTTTAATGTAATTATTTAATTGATAAAAATTATATATAAATTTACATGATGAATATAAATCTTTTATAGTTAAAAATAATATTTATATTCAAACATATCCTCTAGATAAACCCATATTAAAAAATACTATAGTTATTAAAACATAGACGGTGACATGTTTGACTTTTCTTAAAATAAAATATTATAAATGTTATAATCAGATAAAAAATGAAATAAATAGTCATATAACCGAACCTTAAATAATTATGAACTAAAATAACTCATTAAATAAAATTTATACAAGTTTTTAGTCATTTTACAGTCCTTATTAATTTATCTTTACCCTTAATTACCCGATTTACCATTTACCGTGGTAACAAAAATTACTAGAGATACTATTCATAATGTCTAAAAATAAAATGGTAATATTTACTAAATTTTGAAATCATAATTATAAATATTTAATCCATTTTTCAAAATTCAATTCACATAAATAGCATAGTTTAACTAAAAATCAAACTGGCATAACATAGTGAAAAACAAATTTTTTCAGAAAAAAATCCCATTTAAGTTTAAAATGTTTTTATACTAAAATCATATATAAAATTTAATTAAAATGCCATTATTAGATTATTTAAAATAAAATCTAAATAATTAAATTTTAAAAACAAACAAAAATATAATTTTACTTTGTATATTCTTTAAAAGAAAAATATAGTTTTTAATAAATATTAGTATTTTTCACTATTCATTGAAAATTCAAACTTTTAAAAAAATTCTCTAAAATTAATATTAAAATAATTTTGATATTATGAATTAAAAAATAATATATTTTTTTTAAGATAACATTTATAATATTTCTAGAAATTAATTATATTATTTACTTTAAAAAAATAATAAAAACCATTTTTTAAGAAAACATGTATTTGATGAATAAAATGGATTTACTAAAAATTGAGTGCTTATTTACTAATAATTAATCAAAAAAATTATATTTATTAAAACCTTTATATATTTATATTTCAAAAAATAGTTAATCCTATGCATACCCACCAATTTAATAGCTAGGTTATTACAATCATATTTAAATAATAATATTTCATGATTCATTTATGCTTAGTGTTGCACGCTATCGAACATAATATTTCCTTTTAAAATCTTGGGATATTAAATTTTCCCCACTTTAATAAATTTCATACGCTAAATTTGAACTCAACCTTGATAGCTGAGGGTTTGACTATTCAAAATTCCTTTGTTGAAATCCCACATCGGAAAAACGGTCAACAAAACTTCCTCTTGAAAAACAAGAAAGGTAAGTATTAATGTCGTTTGATATAACACATACTAGGTTTTCATATAGGATTTTTTTATGATGTGTAAACATAGATATGGTGGAGAAAAATAACTCCCAAGGACTATTAGAGTGTGATAGAGAACATGTTCATGAGAAAGTTGACTATCACAAAACTGTTAAATTTTTATGCGTTAAATGGCCATTGATTTCTCAATAAGAAAATTAAGTGGGTAATGTTTTTATTTAAAAACCATTTTCTTAGAGTTGAGGAATTAATAAAATAATAATGAAGTATACATACTTTAAAATTAGAATTTCATCCTTTAATTTCCACCATATTCTCATCTTTCCCCCCCAACGATGAGTGTTTAAGATAAAAATTTTATGTCCAAATCACTAAAATCATCTTTTAACGAATCAGATAATCAAAAAAAGAATAAAACTTTATTCCTCCTATATTTAATCATCAACCAAAATAAAAATGGTTATCCTAAGGTATGATAATTCTCAAAATAAATTAATATCCAAAAGTCAAAAGTAGTACCCAAAGTTTAACTTACATCATTCAATACATTTCAATCTTTAAATTTCCTAAAATATTCTAAATGAATATTGAAACCAAAAAATTTAATGCATTTTATCACATAATATTCCAAGATAAATTTAGTATTTACCTACCAAGATGTGTTTACCCTAAACATATAATCTCTAAGACACACTAACCATTTCTATAAATAATCTGAATCACCGTAAACCCATAATAAAAATTTATATATCTCTAAAATAAAATTAAACCTTTATTACTCTAATGAAATTCTATAATATTTTGTTTACATTAATCATATAGTGTTCCCAAAATATTGAGATTCTTCCAAAATAAAATTAATCACTTAACAAAAAATTTATTTCCAATCCCATGGTTATCTATACAATAAAACATATTTTCCCAAAATTAAGATATCATTTATTCATAAGATCATTTAGATAAAGTAAAAATACAATGAAATAATTACCGGGACATCACATAGGATAGTGGTAGGTGGTGCACCCTTGTTTCCCTTCGGTTTTGGTTTCAAATATCATGACCTTGCTAGATATGATGGGTTTTCACCCAGCTTATAGGTTGTCCTTTTTCTAAAACAATATTAATATAATCCTTATACAATTATTTTATATGTAATAAACATCCTCAAAATAACATTATTATATTCAACATTAACAAAATGTTTTAACATCAAAGGATATTTCATACATTTCATTTTTCTTCCCAAAAATGTAATAACCCATAATCACCTCAAAACCAAAGATCATATAAAATCTAAAGGTTATCCATATCTTCAACCTTATGTACAAAAAAATTAAAATATAATTATTCCACAAATAAAATTTTCACAAGATAAATTTATGGTTTACATATACCTAAAACTCAATAAAACGTCTTCTAAAAATATCATTATTCACCTTGAAATTATGTCCCTTAAAACCTCAAAAAGTGGTTTCTAATACTCTGAACTTATGATCAACCTCAAACTTATATTACCATGATTATATTTATAACTCATAAGATAAACTCACATCAAAACATCATAATATCCAAATTTATCTAAACCCTACTCTGATACCAACTATAACAAACCTGAACCCACACTTCTAAATTCAGTGATAAAAACATAAATTTTAAATTTTTGGCTTTGATTCTGATAAATGTGACTTTTTTTTATTTCTACCCAAACCTTTCAACCTTAAAAGGAAATATTGGATCACTTTCACACCCTATGAAATTTTATGTTTAGAGTTTTAGAGAATTAGGAAAAACACTTAATGACTTGGACTCATAAAAAATTGGCTCATAAAGATCAATATTATCACAAACTATACCCATATTTTCTTATTTGACAATAGTTCCTCAACATAATCCATGTGGAATACTTATATAAATAATTCATTTAACATATTTTCTTATAACCAAGAGAAAAAGAAGCATAATAAGGATGAGCTCAAATGCACAAAAAGGGAAAATAATTGATATATCGATAATCATATAACCATAACACAAGAAAAAGTTTTTGAGAATATGATATTATCATTTTAAATCATTTCCCTAGAAATAAAATATCTTAACATTGAGTGAGGATATAAAACTTGATATTTCATAATATATGATTCATAAAGGAAATAGAGAACATGAGGCATGAGAATATAAAATAGGCATAAAATATTAAATTGTGGCATATAAATAAGAATAGAAAATATATGGGAGGATGAATCTCCTAGGTTAGACACACCACTATCCCCATTGGTATCCCTTTTCTCATAGTGGAATAGATTCACTCCCCAAACCATCATAGTATTCAAGATTATTTCTTCCTCAACAAACAACTCTCAGTTCATATCCCTAGTTGGATCTTTGAATAATAACATGGGTTTATTAAAGGGAGATAAATTTATGGGGACACTGGGATGACCCAAGAGTTGATCATAGAGATCAAACAAAGGTATTTTGGAACAAATATAGAAATTAAACTTGTAATGAATAAATCCTATGATAGGATGTAATGAAATTTCATTCTCAAAGTATTATCCAGCATGGGATTATCTTTATTTGAAATCTATATCCTGTTCTAGTTCTTTTTATATTCCTTTATATCTATTATTTCATGGGAAATTAGTATGAATTATTTAAGGATGTATGGGGTATAAGGCAAGGATAACCACTCTCTGCAGCCTTATTTATTCTTACTCAATAATATCTAAATTGTAATATTAAAAAAATAATTGGATTGGGCCACATACTTACTTATAATTCTAGGAAAAATTCATGTAGTATATCTCACCTTATGTTTGATGAGCAAAACATTGTGTTTTTGAATGGTAGAAATAGATCTATTAGGAGAATTGATGGTTTCCTAGAGGACTGCTGCAAATGGAGTGGCTAAGTGATCAGCAAGGATAAGAGAAGTATATTAATTTTGAGAAGGTGTTCATAAAGGAGGGATTAATCCTTGGAAATCATCCTAGGCATGCCTAGAGTAACCTTCCCCATGGAATATTTGGGTGCTTTAGTTTCACCAAGAAATCTCTGCATTCAACACTTCTATAAGGTGGTTGATAAAATAAAAGGAAGAATATAGAACTTTATAAATTGGTTTTCTTCATTTGTAGGAATAATAACACTCGTCAATAGTGTGATAACATCTATTATAATTCATGTACTATCCTCAATTAAGGTCCTGAAAGTGGTCATCTCTTGAATAGGGAACATTATGACCTCATTCTTATAGGATGAACAATTGGAAGGTAAACACCACTGGGTTACTTGATATAGTCTTGAAAACACATTTCTGAGGGTGGGATTAGTGTTATAAGCATCTCAACAATAATTTAGGGCCTTAATGATAAGTTGGACTGGTTGGTTCTTGAGAGGAAATCGCTATGGGGCAAGCTCAAGCAGGATATCAATAGGTTTGACATGGGTAGTCAAAGAGGTAGAACTTCTTCTACCTGGATCATGATCTAAGATTATTTATTGAGTCTATAATAGCACACTCGATGGATCATGGGTATAGGGGACATTAATATCTGGTATCACAACTAAATGGGAATGAGGCTTGGTTTTCCTGGATGTCCAACTCTAGACATATCCTTCAGGAAAGAAAGTGCCCATCTGAGCTTAATACATGATATCCTAGATAGGGAACAACAGATTATCTATGAAAACATAGTGCTTAACTATAATATGGACAATATCCTTGGTTGCCTTATCAACCAAATATTTTCATAAAATCAAAATAGTGGATCATGCTCACAATGAATGGGGAGAAGTTCTATGGCATGGATAGATTATGATAATGTTTAATTTTTTGGTGTGGAGGTTCTAGAAAAAATAAATTCCTACTAAGGATAATATCAAACATTGTTGATGTGAGTATTTCCTCAAAGTTCTAATATTGGGGAGAAATTTAGATGGAAAACATCAATTATCTATTTTTTTAAAGTGATTGGGTGAGCTGGGTGGGGCATTAGTTTGATGGCACTATTGAATGGTCTACCCCTGATGCCTTGAGTAAAACCTTAATAAATAGGTGTTTCTTGGGGTTAGGAGATGAAGACCTAAGAAATTGGCATAAAAACTCATCCTAGAGGCAGGATTTTGGTGTATTTGGAAAGAGCGGAATGAAGTCCGACACATAGGAGTTTCAGGCACAAGAACAAGTCTTATCTTCAAAACCATGAATGCCTTGGATGATTTAATTCACCTATGTAAATATTGTGAGACTTACCCCTACATTAAGACTCTAATTTCTTGAAAATTCATAGACAAAAATTCTCAAAATTCTATGTTAGGGACATGGGTCCACTGGGTCCCTCATCATGTGGGCCTCAAGATGAACACAAACGGCTCATGCATCACGAGTCTTATACAGGAGGTGGGTTGGTACATGACACAAGGGGATCAATGGTTCTAGATTTGTGCACTTACTTTTTTAGAGGTGATTATCTATCAGAGGAGGCTCAATAAATTCTCACTAGGATATTGTGTTATCTTTAGAGTAATGTCCACCTTGCCATAGTTGAAATAGACTCAATTGTAGTGTACAATGCTCTGTGTGGCCTTGTCCCTACCCCATGGTCTATTGAATGTAATATTTGAAGGTGAAAGGGAATAGATAATAATTGCATAGATGTTTGTAATACATGGCACGAATTGAATGTTGTATCTGACTTTATATCTTCCAAGGTGAACCAAGGTGTATAGATTTACTATTTCTCAGATCTTGGGTCCTTCCCTCCGGAGGGAGTCAACCTTGTTCGAGCGAACACTCTCAGTCTTGATTTCATCAGAACCCCTTGAATTCTTGAATTTTTAATTTTTTACTATATTGTTCTATGCTATCACTATACTAACTTATAATAAAATAAATAAATAATGGTTTAAGGAGGATAATATTCAAGGTTCACTCCCAAGATCATCATAGAAAACAAATTCCTTTACTGAAATAAGTTCACTCCCCATTCTAGTCATGTCTATTTCATGAGATATATGTAATTACCCAATTAATTAGAGGGAGATATATGTTCCACCCATCACATAATTAAAACCATAAATATGTGTACCACAAGAACATAAATAATTCATCATATCAGAACCCATGGAAATAAATGGGTTTCATAACATTTCATCATAACATAACCCCTAAAAAATAACAGATTTCTTAAATATCATACCATTATAAACATAAACCAACCATAGAAAGTGTAAGGATGGTATACTTGGATCATATTCCGAGTAATTCATGAGTAACATAAAATAATGTTAAATTATATGTAAAATTATTTTGAAAGGTCACTTGAAATAATTCTTGAGGAAAATATCCTTCCCATTTTAAAATCACTTCTTTTAAAAGCTATGAAATTATAAAGGAAAAAATATTATTTGATTTTTTTTAAGATTTTAAAATAAGATTAAATTAATTAAGTCATTATAATAGTGGGAAAATATGATCATTCCATATAATTTGAAAAAATTCCTTTAGTATTTTTGTCAGAAAATTCACAAAGTAACTCTTATGGAAAATGAAAAGAAGATTCATTTTAAAACAGTTTGTAAAAATTTCAACATGGGTGAAAATAAATCTAAAAAATAATAGGAGTTTACTAAAAAAATTAAAGCATTTTTAGAAAACATGTACATGTAATATAAATATTCCCCAGTAGATACTTAAATATAAACAATCTTGAATAATGATGATATTGTAAAATAAACCATTATCACTTGGGTGTCTTTTGAATCATAAGCCCCATGAAATAAATAACCTAAAATTTAATTTTAAATACATTTAATACAAATATATTCATGATATAATATATCAAATGGGGTGTATATACACCACAAAAAAGAAATAAGTGGTGAATATGGAATATGTATCACATAAGTAAAAGTGAGATGAGAAACCCTTACCACATTATAATCAGTTGAATCATATTCCCCATGAATTAATAACATAAGAAAATTAAATATCATGAGAATAAATAAATTCATGATATAAAATGTAAAATTTGTGTTATATACACCACATAAAATAGTGTAGGTTTATAACATCAAAATATGCCTCAATGAAAGGAAATTGAGACGAAGTCCCTTACCTCAGGTTCTATTTACTTTGTACATGTTTGAATATATTGTATATTAAATATTGATTTATTATAAATATATTACAGAACCATACCCATATATATCATACCATATATTATTTACTTATAATATTTTATCACCCATTTATTATCAATTCAATGTTAAAATCGCTATTTTTAGGTGCAAACTGCTTCATTTTTCATGTCTGTTTTGGTTTGAAAGTCTCGGTCCTTATACTTTAATCATGATACCATCATTTAAAGAATTTTAATCATATAATAAAAATAATATATATTCATTAAATACATATTTATAATGATTTGTAAAAATTATTGATAGAAAAATTAATTAGACCATTCATAGAGATGGTAGGCCGTACGTATGCATGAAAACTGTTTCCATTTTTTGACTGATTGAATGAAATAAAAGTAAATAATAATTCATATTCCTAAAATAATTATTATTTCCTATATATAATTTATATTCATAAAATTCATCCTTATTACCATCCATTCCAAATATAAATGAAAAACTAATCACATCACATCGTAGAGATGGTAGTCTATACGTACACAAGAGTGTTGTTATCGTTTCCCATAAGATTGGATGATAAGATGGTAGACATTATATTATCATTATAAAAGTATAATTATTTTTCAAATATCATATATAAATACTAAACCCATCATAATACCCATCCATAAAATATGGTGATTAAAAATTCAATTGTATCTCTACGTGGAGAGAGTAAGCCATACACACACATGAGCTATACTTTCACTTCTAATTTGATGGGAAATAGGCTCTATAATGGTGTTTTCAAAATCAGAATAAAATTTAAGAATATTTAGTATAATTAATTTATTATTTTATTATAAATATTATGGATTTAGAAGCGATAAATAAGAGTATAAAAATAATCAGTTAGAGCAATTTCCTCTTCTTCGAAACGACTCCTTTAGATCTCCACTAAAGGGCTCTAGGATTGGTCTTTTGAGAAGAACAGAACATCCATAATGTGTATAAGGATGTTTATATGATAATTTTGTAGGGTATGGTACTGATATAAGTCTCCAAGTAGTTAAAATAATTGAGTGATGAGGTGTCCTTTTATAATTTAGGTGAGGGGAACTTTTAGAATTTCTTAAACAAATAAAACATAATATGAATATTCTAGAGTCAAATAATTCTAAATGGTCATGAATTATAAGTTAAGGTGGGATAGGGATTTAATAACATAGTAAAATATATTTTTTATAAGTTTTTATTTAATTTTAATCCTTATCATTTTGATTAACCCTTAGTTAACATATTTTAATTTTAACTAAGATAACAACGTTTTCAATATTAAAAGGATGAAACGTTTACTTATAAAGTGTAAATTGGACCATAAATGGAGAATTTATGATATTTTAGAACATAAATGATCACAGTTTCCTTATTTTATAATTTTTAGGTTTTTAAATACTTTAATAAAATAATATTTTTAAAAAATACCATTAACGTCAATTTAAACACTATTCATTACTTTGAATTTAATAACATCAATAAAACACTTAGAATTCGATCCAATTATTTTAAAATATCCCCAAAATTTCATGGTAATATATAAAATTCATGTATGACATTAATTATCTCAAATTATAATAATTATAATATTCTAATTATCATTTATTTGATTTTTCTATTAATTAAATAATTACTGCATTAACATTGTGTAAGTATTTAAGGTAATTATTTAATTCATAAATATATATATATATATATTACCATGATAGAGATAAATATGTTATTTTTCAAAGTACTCTTTATAGTTGAACACATACTCTGGATGATCCTATATTAAAAATACTATAGTTATTAAAACTTAGAGTATGACATGTTTGACTTTTCTTGAAATAAAATATTATAAATGTTATAATCACATCCAAAATGAAATAAATAGTCATATAAGCAAACCTTGAATGATTATAGATGAAAATTACTCATTCAATATATTTTTTACAAGTTTTAGCATCATTTTATAATCTTTATTATTTTATTTTTACCCTTAATTGCTCGATTTACCTTTATCATGGTAACAAAAATGACTAAAGATACTATTCATATTGTATAAAAAATATAATAGGTATATTTACTAAAATTTTATCTCCTAATTAAAAATATGGAATCCATTTTTCAAAATTCAATTCACATAAATATTATAATTTAATTTAAAATTAAATTGAAAAAATGCAATAAAAACATTTTTTTAGAAAAAATTCCCTTTTAAGTATAAAATATTTTTATACTAAACTCATGTATAAAATTCATATCAAAGACCATATTTATATTATTTGTAATAAAAATTAACTAATTAAATTTTAATACCATTCCAAAATTTACTTTTACTTTATAAATACTTTTAAATAAAAATACATTTTTCAATGAAAATCAATATTTTTCACTATACATTGAAATTTCAAACTTTTCATAAAATTATCAAAAGTTAATCTTAAGATAATTTTAAAATGATGTATTCAAAAATAATATCTTTTTCTTGAAATAAATTTATAATAGTTCCAGAAATTATTTATATTATTTAATGTAAAAAAATCAATAAAAACCATTTTTAAAGGAAACAAGTCCTTAAAGAATAAAATGGATTTATTAAAAATTGAGTTCTTATTTCCTAATAATTAATTGATAAATTCATATTGATTAAAAAATTTATATAAACATTTCAGAAAGCATCTAATCCTATTCATACCCACTAATTTAACAACTAGGTTTTGATGGTCATATTTAAATAATAATATTTTATGGTTCATTTACACTTAGTGTAGCACACTATTGAACATAATATTTCCTATTAAAATATTAGGATATTATAAAAACCAAGATTTTATTAATGGAATATGAAGTAAATGTGTTTTATATTATATTATATAGTATTATACACATAAAAAATATAAAGAAACCAACAAAAACTTGTTTCAGTAATAAATATAATTACATCAACCATAAAGTAAACCATAAAAATTCCAAATATTTCAAGGAGAGAAAAAATAAAAACTATGAAAACTATAATAGAAAAATTTGGATCACTTCGTTATGCTAGAATTATCACCCCCGCGAAAAAAACTATAGAAAAGAAACAAAATATTTGTAAACCAAACAATATTTTGTAAAATAGAAATATAGGTCCTTTGGATAAATTGATGTGAATAACACATGAAGGAATGAAATAGTATTTATAAGAGGTAATGTGACTGTTGGAATACTAACATGACCGTTGAGAATAGTAACCTGACCATTATGAAAAATAACCTGACAATTAGAATAGTAATTTTACTTAAAATTAATAAAATGTGATATAAATAATATTTATCTTGATTAATTTAAGTAAATATAAATATTGTAATGTCAAAAAATAAATTTCAAGATTAAAAAGCACATAGAAAATATAAGCACATTTTTAATAAACTGTATTTTAAGTCATTTCATAAAAAATAATAATTTATAATTAAATTTACAAATGTTAGAAATTTATTTTTATAAAATGAATTTAATTTTTTAAATCAGAACTTCAAACTTTTACAAGGATGTTTTTTTGGTAATTTTATGAAATACTTCAATTTTTGGGTGAATATTAAAAATACTATTTTTTCGTAACCGGTTTATTTTAAATTACATCATTCAAAATGTAATATTGAAATTATCATTGATAGAAATTTATTCTTGACCAAAAACTATTTAATTTAATAAATTAGTCATTAAAATACAATGAACTTTTTTTTAAAACCTAAAAATTACTTTCCAAAGTTTAAAGTCAAAAGTATTCCTTTAAAAACAATTTTCTCATTTTTCAACTTTCCTTTTTAATAAACTAGTGAATTAAAATTATAAAGGGTTTAAATGTCCTAGAACCATTATATTATATTTATATATAATTCCTAATTCCAAAAATTAACTATTACATGATTTACCTTTGATATAATAATTTATTCAATATTTTATTCCAAAAATACCCCTCTCCTCAAGTATAATTAACCCCTCTCCCTCCCTCTAGAAAATTATTCCTCCTAGACTTTAAAAATACAAAGATCTACCCAAATAATATCTATTAAGACTATTTTAATCTATAGGTTCATTCTGACTTAATCAAACTCCAATAATTAAAGAAGTCTAGTACCAAACAAGGGAAGAAACACTCAGAAGAGGGCATGCTTTCATCAACCCTTCTTTATGTTTTCCTCTTATCTCCCTATATTTCTATATCCACTTCAAAAAAAAATTCTAAGATTAATTATTTATTATTCTTAAATTATATCATTGATATTAAATAGATATAAAAGTTATATTTTTTAATTATTTATATTTTATGCCTCTCATTACCCTTCTTTGGACAACATTCCCGATAACAATCGGTTAACCTCCAACGAGGAAATTTACTACTTATTTTATATTAATAACCTTATGGATGGTTATATAAAATTATTTATAATATATAAATGTATTAATATTTTTATTTTATGATTATTTAATTAAAATCACTTATGTATAAATTTCTTTGAACAAAATAGTGAAATCAAATAAAAACTAGAAATATTTAATGAAAACATTATATCAAAACGTTTTCCCTTTAATGAAGGGAATTAAGAAAAATAATCCAATGATTATAATTGATAAATAGGGACATAATTTAGCATAATTAATTTTTTTCAATATTTTAATAAACCTAATTTTATTATTGAGGAGTCGTAAAAGCGATGAAATAAAGAAGGATTTTAGGTAAGGGGATTCTCGAACCCAACTCATTTTCTTTGGGTTATCCACATTTCTCATAATTTATAGTATGGATATTTTCCTAATATTAATTAACTAAACTTTCACTATTATTATATTTTTTAATGGGTATACATGATTTCTATCTTGACAAAATAATTTTTAAATCCAAATAAATATATTTTTCAAAATGAATTTTCATTCTAAAACACATATTTGAATTATCTTGAGTTGTTTATTAATCAATCAATAATTATGATGTTTATACCAAATATGTTTTCTCTTATTTATTTTGAAACCCCAAAGTATATTCATGGAAGTATGCTTTATGAAATACTTATGAAACCCACTCCTTTCCATGGGTTATTTCATGACTATAATTGTTATACTTTCTATGTGGCATGCATTATTATGAGACTTTATGATGTGATGGGTGGTATTTGAAATATATATACCTATAATTCATTGGTTAATGTGATGTATATCATGAGATTATGTGTATTATTCATGAACATGATGCTAGTTTTTTTTTCAGAATGGTGAGGTTACGAATATGAACATATGTTATTCATAAACATGATGCTAGATTTGTTCAAAACTACGTGTGGTATTTGAACACTATGACATGATGTTTAATTTTCACACATATAACACATTCCATGACTTTATAAAATGTTTCCACCATTATTATGATGATTATCCTATGCTTATTATACAATGATGATGATTATTCTTACCCATTTTCTGTTGATTCATGTCCCTTATTCCTCCTCTTACTGGGTTTTTAGCTCACCCCTTTTTTGATGTATATCGTCATATGATTGCATGAACTAAGTAGAACATGATATTTTAGAAGGATAAAGAAGATGTATTTAAATAAATGTTTCTATTTTATTATGTATAATTGATTTATGATCCTAATTTTTCCAATATACTAAACCTTTAGATCCTAGATTTGTATCTCTATTATGTTTTTTATCTTAGAAATGTTGTAATAGTCATGTAACAAAAAAATTCCAGTCACTATAGTTGGTATCATAACATGATTTAGTTAATTTGGGAATTAAGATTAGAAAATGTTAGTGAAAACTATAAGTGTATGTCTATGTGTAAGTAAACATCCTAGAAGAATCATTTTAGAAAAAGGATAACCAGAGGGATCTCATAAAATATTCCATTAGAGTAAATTTTTTATAATAATTAATTATTTATTATATATTTATTAACTTGAGTTTTATTAAAAAAATTCTATTTCAGAAAATTGTGGGAACCAGGGGAAACCAGGCCATCAACCCATGTGAGGGAAAACACAACGATTATCTAAATGATATCCCAATGCCATTGGAGGTGGAGTTTAAAACATTATGGTGATGATTATATAGCTATCTTAGGCCAAGAATAATAACCTAAATCATTTGAAACATCTACCTTCACACAAGAAGGAGAAAACATCCATTGAGTCCTTAATGTGACAACGACCACATATATTTAGTGGATCTTCTGATTCACATATCACTGAATATTTGGTTAACTTGATGGATAAGATATTTTCTATTATACACTGTTCTAAGAATGAGAATATGGATCAGGACCTATATCATTTAGATAGAGAAGCTGATCAATGGTGGGAATTTATAAATAATTCTAAGTCGAAGGATAAAATGGAAGACATGGAGTGAGAAGAGTTTAAGAAAATATTTCTTAATAAGTATATCCCTAGAACTATTTAAAAACATATAGAGAGAGAATTATTAGATATGAATTTAAATAAAGGTGAATCTATCATGGATTACGAGGAAAACTTTACAAGGCTTTCATGATACACCTTAGGTTTAGTTATCAATAATGATAGAAAAATAGATAGATTCTTTTGTGGTTTTAAATGAAACCTTCAAAAGGCTTTATATTTATGAGACTTTGGGAGTTATGAAGAAGTTGTTCGATGTGATCTCAAATTAGATATGGAGTTAATTAATAGTACCATGTTTATGGAGATAATAATAGAAGAATCAAGTTTCAAGATGGTGGGTCAAATGAAAAAGGAGGAAAGAGGATCTAACCACCCACATGTCAAAAACGTGGGAAGAAGAATCATGGGAATTAACTCAAAGAAACATGGAATTACTTCAAGTGAAGTATAAAATTCCACTAATATCATGAATGCTAAAGAGACATGAATAATCCATCCAACATAACATAGTAAAGGAAGGTACTTCATAATGCACCACCCATGGTTCAATGCTTTAACTATAGGGAGAAAGGGCACTATGCAAACCAGTGCACTAAACCATAGGTTCTTAAGGGTAAAAAACATCAGTAACCACCAAAGCCAAAGGAGAAAGGTAAATCTTATTTCATCACTACTGCTGAATTAGATCATGAAAATTAATACATACAAGGAACAATTATTATTTACTCAAGAATGGAAAAATTTTTATTTTATTCTAGTTCTATTCATTAATTTATATCCTTCAATTTTTCTAGAATTTTTGAATTAAAGCCCCGATACCTTGAAGTATAGATATCAGTAAAAGTAACCATTGTTGTGATCATTGAAACCTAATTTTTGGACTCATATAATATTGAAATACATGTTAAGTGTAACACCCCAAGCTTCTACGGTACGTTTCCCTTCGAATAATGCGATAGCGTGTGTTGTACGCAACCTCGAGTTCTAACACACACCACAACTAATTAAACTAGCCGTTGTGAATAGTAATACCTAATTTTTGAAATTATATATATTTTATATTTGAAAATGGACTTCATTTTTGGACTCGGAATATCGAATTTAGCCTAAGGTGAAATTTTGGTACTTTTCGGATAACTTTCATATTTTGATGAATAGTGAAAATTACTAAATTTTAATTAAAAACAACTTTTTTAATCAAAATAATTAATAGTGATAAATTATGAATTTTAGTAGTTTTAAAGTATATTTAGAATATATTTTTACCATTTAATATAATGTTGGTCATTGGACATAATTTTACAATTAAACCGAACATAAACAAGTGTCAATCTTTTGATAGTTATTATCTCTTAAAAACACGCTTTTTGTTTTGACAGCGGGAATTAATTTTAAATTAATTTCTGCCACTTCTGTGTTTTGAATTTAGGAAAATGGATTCCATATTTGGAATCAGGATGTTCAAATTGTGTAAATGGGTAACTTTTATTTTTAGACATTTTGAATAATTACTGCGGTAAATATTTTATTTACCATGGTTAAGGGTAAATCCGGTAAATAAGGGTTAAAAAATAATATTATAATAATACTAAATTACCCTAAAACGTGTCTTAACCCTATTGGTTGATACATGGTCGACCATGGGCATCTTTGGGTCTATTTTGGGACCCCATGGATCCTCTTGTAAGTGATAATGACACTTTATTTTAATTTAGTTAAAATGAATACAAAAATGACACAAGCATATATCTTTTAGAACAACAATTTTTACATAGGGTTATATATGTTGGATTTTAGATTATAAATATTCATTAGAAAGATAAAACGATTTCCTACACAATGATATTTTATTTATAATTTTTAGACATTGAATAATTTATTTTATTTATGACACAATGATGATGCAGTAATTACTATAATAGTGAAAAATTAAAATAATTGATATTATAAATACCCAAATAATTATAATATGAAACTTTTAATGAATTAAACTAATTTTATATGATAATATGATATATTAGGATTGATTTAATTGACTTTGTTCGAAGTAATCAATCTGTTAGGAGTTTCAAAAAAATCAACTATTGAATAGTGTCAAAATTGACATAAAAGAGTTCTTAAAACAAATATTATATTATTAATTGTTATTAAATTCCTAAAAATCTAAGGTTCGGCCAAGAGACTTATATTATGATAGGTTCCTCATTAATGGACCACTTTGGGGTCGCTTGGATGTATATAGTAAGTTTATTAACCATATTATATAAAAATACAAAGAGACATTGTAAAAGTGAAACTAATTAACTTAGAGTTAATACTTAAAGATAAGGTTAATATAAGTACCCAAACCTGTCTAAATTCTATTGGTTGAGTGGTTTTCGACCTATCCCCACCTTAACCTTTGAATAGTCAACTTTGGAGCCATTAGAAACCGAATATGAATTTATTATAAATTAATATTTCTAGCTTTTCCAAAGGTGCCCCTCACCCCTCTTATAAAAGGGCACTCCTCCTTCTCATTTCTTCACACCTCTAAAGCCTTTTGGTTCGGCCAAACTCTGCCCAAATACTCTCCCAACATCCCTCACTACAACCTAGGGGCCTTAGTTTGATCAGAAAGCCAACCTAAGGAGCCCTTTTGATCAAATCAAAAGGAAGAACCCGAAGAAGAGGTAATGTTTTCACCACCCCTTTTCCAAGTTCATTTCTTCTTCCATTTCTTCTTCCTTTGTTGTTACCATTATAAAATAATGACTCCAGTATCATTTATATACTGTGATGTTATTATAAATATGGTACAACCATATTCAGTATTCTATCCACCCTTTGAATAACATGTCATCATACGTGCGTACGTACGGCTTACCGTCTCCACGTCGTGGTGTAATTGTTATTCAATATATTATTATTTGGATGGGTATAATAATGATGTGTAACTCATGTAAATAATAAATATAACATATTAATGATTCTGTATATATGATATACCATCCATTTATATATTATTTTAATATCAAAAGAATGATATTGTCGCTCGTGCGTACGTACGGACTACCGTCTCCACGAACGCGATAAGATTCATTCTCCATCATATCCATTCAAGTATTATTCTCATTTTAGGGTTAAAAATAATGTTAATATCATTCTGATTATGAATAAGATATAATCTATCCATTACAAACATGTCTTACGTAACCAAACATTTAAGAAGAACGAATCGATTATCACCCGAAACGACGATAATACTAAGATATTATTAATAAAGCAATGTTAAAAGATCATATATGATATCATATTAATGTATATGATTCTTGTATAATTTAATAAAAATTATTTCACCATTATACAGGAGGTTAACCTACCCCAACAAAGGAAAAGTACAAGGTAAGGGTTATTTCACAATCTCTTCTTTATCCGAGGTTGTTTATACGTAATAATCTACTGGGATCTCGTTATCATCCACATCCATGTTTCTTCAAAATGTATTTCAAAACATTTTTACTATTTACAAGAATATGGGTTAAAGTCATTTATACCCTTGTTTGACTTTTTATAAGAGGTTTATAAAGGAATCTTTCCGTCGTTTTCAAAACAAGGTCCTTTTTAACCTTTTCGACAGAATTGAGGTAAGAATGTTTTTTTTTAACTTATACGGCGGGTGCGGTTATTTTCCGCCGTTATAAAATTGTCGAAGCTTTCCATACAAGCTTATAAGAATATTTTCAAAGAAAATGTTTTATTTTATATGGATCTTAAATGATTTCAAAATAAAAGGAGATACTTCTTTAAAAAGAATTTTGATTTCATCTATGTCAACATCCTTTGATGGATTTTAAGATTATTTGAAGTTGATTTATTATGATACAAAACTTCTATATTGTATTGAAGGTTTTGTGATATGTTTGACTGTGGATGTGCTATTTTTATACCATTCATAGTTTATTGTGAAAGTATTGACATTTCGTATGCTAGTTTTAATACGAATTTTTATGTTATGTTTAAACCTTTTCATATGGGAATGCATTGGACTTAATAAGTGACGGGTGGAGCCCGCTATAGCTCCTCGATGCATCGGTAGGTCTCATGAGACAAACTAGT
The DNA here is from genome assembly GCA_963277665.1 of Viscum album. Taxonomy (NCBI): domain Eukaryota; kingdom Viridiplantae; phylum Streptophyta; class Magnoliopsida; order Santalales; family Viscaceae; genus Viscum; species Viscum album. The sequence goes on from OY728119.1 coordinate 569,371,096, forward strand.
GTCTTGGCACAAGGCCTTGACAAAATCTTATTTGTAGTCTTGGCACGAGGCCTTGGCTATGTGGTTATGATAGTCTGACATTATGCATTCCAACATTATGAAAGTGGTTATTGATTTTTGCATGTGATTATTAGATTAGTAGAATATCCATGTGAATAAGTAAATGGAATTATTTCATTTTATTTATGCCATACCATGTTGAAAGTTAATATTTAAAAGGCTTTTGTTTTAGTTATACATTGCCTTAAATGTTTATTCTTATTTATAAAAGTTTCCGCTATATTGTTATCCTTACTGGGCATTTGAGCTCTCCCCTTTTCTATGTTTTATTTTTCCCAGGATGTGAAGAAGTAAGTTATGAATGACCTGCAGGGATTTTATGGGGGGTTAATAGTGTGGATTGTGGAAACATTATGTTGTTGTAGTAGTTTTTCATTTTATAATGTAATGTAAAACTTATGAATATATCTAGTGTTTCCAAGGCTACTAAACTAATCGGTCTTTCGGGATTTGATCTTTCTTGTGATCATGCCAATGTTATGTAATAATGCACCGACTCTGGGTAACTGGGGTCGGGGCGTTACAGTTGGTATCAGAGGAAGTTTAGTACAAACCTTGGAAACTAGATTTAGATAAACTCTGATTAGAGCACATAGACCTAAGATGAACTTTGAGGATTAGTATAGAAGAACTTCCTAGAATTTTGGTATTGTAGAGATTTTGTGAGTTTTCCGAGCAATACATCCCTGTCTGGATACGAGCAGGTAGAGGCGGCTCTGGCACAGATGTACCTAGGGGTAAAACCCGAAAACACCGCTTTGAGCTAGACTCGAACGGGAACTGGTGCACGACAACGGGCCTTGCTGCACTCTTGGTTACGACACTCCCGGGGGATATGCTTAGGATAACTCTCATTATCTTTACAAATCATTATGAAGGGTTTATGAGTATATACTTCCTCAAAGAAAACATTTTTATGATTATGGATTATATCCATAAATAGTTCAATTTATGTTAAGTGTTTTATAAGTATGGGATTATGTATTTTGATTCATAAACTGATCTAGTTTATGCCATTGTTTAGAAATGGCGCCTAGTGGAAGAAATGGAAACCGTATCAATGCACGCACTCCATGTAGGGATTGCCCTCCTGCTCAAGATAATTATAGTGGGGCTGGTGATGCAACTGGTGCTGATCAGCTAATCACCATACTGGGACAACTTACTCAGGTTATGAATAATAACCTTACCCGTATGGAACACCCTGATCCGCAGCGTGGAGGATCAATGTTAGATCGATTCATGAGGCAACAACCACCAACGTTCAATGGGAATACAAATCCCTTAGTAGCTGAGCAATGGATATTTTCCCTAGAGAAAATATTTCAGGCTTTGGGGAGCAGTGAAAGGGAAAAAGTTATCATGGCAGTTTACCGCCTCACTGGAGATGTTGATCAATGGTGGTCATTGATTCAAAATACGAAGGAAGATGATGAAGTATCAAATATGGAATGGAGGGAATTCAAAGATCTGTTTTTAGAAAAATACTTCCCTCGCGACCATCGAGCGGATATGGAAAGACAATTTCTGAGTCTGAGACAAAAGGAGGATGAGAATGTCACAAAGTATGAGGCTAACTTTACAAGGTTAGCAAGGTATGCTGGAGATTATATTCGCAACCCAAGAAGTAAGATTGATCGTTTCTTTGATGGGTTAAAACCATTTCTCCGTCGAGCATTAGTCTCACAATCCTTTTCATCGTACGAAGACATTGTCTCATGTGCTATCAAGACCGAAAAGGAATTCTCTAAGTCTTATGACTTTAAAGCAAAGCAAGAGAAGAAGAGACCTGCTGATCAATCTGGGAATGGAAATAAGGGGAAGAAGGGAAAGGTTGAATATTCATCTTGTGGTAAGTGCGAGAAGAAACACCCCGGTGCTTGCCTGAAGGGAATGGGAGTCTGTTACAAGTGTGGTGAAAAAGGCCACCAAGCTCATGATTTCAAGGGGAAGAAGGAAGCTACCAACGTTCAGTGCTACAATTGCAGGGAGATGGGGCATTATGCAAATGCATGCCCTAAGCGTCAGGAGAACTTACCTCAGAAAAGGCCAAGGGATCAAGGCCAGGCTTATGCTATCACTACTGCAGAGGTAGAAGCTCCAAAGGACGTGGTGGCAGGTAATTTAATGGTTTCCTCAAGTTTAGCAAATGCATTATTTGATTTTGGATCATCGCATTGTTTCATATCTTCCCAGTTTGCTAAGAAAATTAGATATTTCCAATTTGATTTAATAAGGGAGTTGTCAGTTAAAACTCCTAAGGGAAGTATCGTTGCAACAAAGTTTTGTGAATCAGTCCCCATTAGAGCACATAAATTTTCTTTATCTGCTGATTTCATCATCATACCTATGATTGAGTTTGATATAATCCTCGGTATGGACTGGCTTTCGGACTATGATGCAAAGATTTATTGTAAGAAGAAAGAGGTTACGATTCTTGATGATAATGATAAGGAACACCTTATTTTTAGAGCAGAATCGTCACCACCTAATTCTTATTTAGATCCACCCCCAGTAGCTCAACTTAATTCAATTATTGGGGAGGAAGAGAATGAAATAACTGTCGGTGAGGAAAGGAATGTTCAAATAGAGGATGTACCTATTGTGAAAGAATTTGTAGATGTATTTCCGGAAGATTTACCTGGACATCCTCCAGAACGAGAAGTTGAGTTTTCCATTGATTTGATTCCTGGATCAAGACCTATATCGAAGACCCCTTATAGAATGGCCACTGTAGAGTTAGTCGAACTAAAGAAACAACTAGAGGAATTGAGTAATAAGGGATTTATTCGCCCTAGTGTTTCTCCATGGGGAGCCCCTGTTCTTTTTGTTAAAAAGAAAGATGGATCTATGAGGTTATGTATCGACTACAGGGAGATCAATGATATAACGATAAAGAACAAGTATCCCCTACCTCGTATTGATGATTTATTTGACCAACTGCATGGAGCTCAATACTTTTCAAAGATTGACCTTAGATATGGATACCATCAGTTGTGTGTGAAGAAGGAAGACATTCCGAAGACAGCATTTCGAACCAGGTACGGGCATTACGAGTTTACTGTAATGCCGTTTGGATTGACTAATGCACCCTCTGTATTCATGGATCTGATGAATAGAGTTTTCAAGGAGTATCTCGATGAATTTGTGGTGGTATTTATTGATGATATCTTGGTATACTCCAAAACCTACGAAGATCATGAAAATCACTTGCGCATTATCTTGAAGACTCTGAGGAGGCATGAATTATATGGGAAGTTTAGCAAGTGTGAATTCTGGCTTCAGGAGATTTCTTTTCTTGGCCATATTGTCTCTAAAGATGGAATCTCTGTTGATCCTTCTAAGACCAAAGCAATCCAAGAATGGCCAGCACCTACGAGTATAACTGAGGTACGTAGTTTTATTGGTTTGGCAGGTTATTATCGACGTTTCGTCCAGAATTTTGCCCGATTGGCTAACCCATTAACGAAGCTCACACGTAAAGGGGTTAAATTTGTTTGGAAAAAAGAGTGTGAAGAATGCTTCGAAGAACTGAAGAGAAGATTAGTCAATGCTCCTATATTGACTCTACCATCGGGGAATGATGGGTTCGTTATTTATAGTGATGCATCAAAGAAAGGACTTGGCTGTGTCCTTATGCAGAATGATAGAGTTATTGCCTATGCATCACGACAGTTGAAAATTCATGAACAAAACTATCCTACTCATGATCTTGAGTTAGCAGCTGTGATCTTTGCTTTGAAGATATGGAGGCACTACCTCTATGGTGAAAAATGTGAGATTTATACTGATCACAAGAGTTTGAAGTATATTTTCTCACAAAAAGAACTCAACATGAGGCAAAGGAGATGGCTTGAATTACTCAAGGATTATGATTGCACGATACACTACCACCCAGGGAAGGCAAACAAGGTGGCAGATGCTTTGAGTAGAAAAGACCATGGAGTTTTGAACAATATGAGAATTGAAAGGGATCCAATTTTCATGGATCTAGTGAAAATGGACATGGGAATAACCAGGGAAGGTGAAACATCAATGCTTTTTCAAATGGTTGCCAAACCATCTTTACTAGAAAGGATTAAGAGTTCTCAGACCGATGATGACGAATTCCAAAAGAAGATTAAAGCTGTGAATGATGGGAGATTGAGAGACTTTGTGTATGAAGATGGAATTTTGAAATTCGGGAAGAGACTTTGTGTTCCCAATATACCTGATCTAAAAAGGGAATTGCTGGATGATGCTCATAGTTCCAATTTCTCTATACACCCTGGGAGCACCAAAATGTATAGAGATTTGAAGGAACATTTTTGGTGGGACAACATGAAGAGGGAGATTGCTGATTTTGTGTCAAGATGTATGGTTTGTCAACAAGTGAAAGCTGGAAGGCAACAGCCTGGAGGAGTCATGCAACCTCTTCCCATACCGGAGTGTAAATGGGACAATATTACAATGGACTTTGTCATGGGGCTACCAAAGACTCCTAGAAGGAACGATGCAATATGGGTGATTGTTGATCGTCTTACCAAGTCAGCACATTTTCTTGCTATAAGAGAAGATCTACCCCTGGAACGTCTAGCAAGACTATATATTAATGAAGTTGTGAGACTTCATGGAGTACCCCTATCGATTGTTTCTGATCGTGACCCCCGTTTTACTTCAAGATTTTGGAAAAGTCTTCAGAAATCCCTGGATACTGAACTTCATTTGAGCACTGCTTACCACCCTCAGACAGACGGACAATCAGAACGGACTATTCAAACCTTAGAAGACATGTTGAGATCTTGCTCACTTGACTTTCAGGGTATGTGGGATCAATATTTACCACTGGTAGAATTTTCCTATAACAATAGCTTCCATTCGAGTATACAAATGGCACCATATGAAGCGTTATACGGAAAGAGATGTCGTACACCAACCTGTTGGGATGATGTTGGTGAAAGAAAACTTGTAGGCCCAGAACTGGTGGAGGAAACGGTGGAAAAGGTGAAGGTAATCCAAAATCACATCAAAGCAGCTCAAAGTAGGCAGAAGAGCTATGCCGATAATCGAAGGAAGGATTTGGAATTTCAAGTCGGTGATCATGTTTTCCTGAAGGTATCTCCATGGAAGGGAGTCATACGTTTTGGTAAGAAAGGTAAATTGAGTCCCAGGTACATCGGACCTTTCGAAATTATAGAACGAATTGGGGTTGTAGCTTACCGATTGGCAATGCCGCCAAGTCTCTCCAAAGTTCACGATGTGTTCCACGTATCTCTATTGAGGAAATACATGCCTGATCCGACGCATGTACTCACCTATGAGGAATTAGAACTGGAACCCGATCTGTCTTTTTGCGAAGAGCCCGTCAGGATTCTTGATACAAGAGAACAAGTGCTGAGAAACCGGACGACGCGTCTGGTAAAAGTTTTGTGGAGAAATCATAAGATGGAAGAGGCAACGTGGGAACCCGAGGAACTTATGATGAAGAACCACCTGAGTCTTTTTATGCAGTAATACCCTAGAAATTGCGAGGACGCAATTATTTGAAGGAGGGGAGAATGTAACACCCCAAGCTTCTACGGTACGTTTCCCTTCGAATAATGCGATAGCGTGTGTTGTACGCAACCTCGAGTTCTAACACACACCACAACTAATTAAACTAGCCGTTGTGAATAGTAATACCTAATTTTTGAAATTATATATATTTTATATTTGAAAATGGACTTCATTTTTGGACTCAGAATATCGAATTTAGCCTAAGGTGAAATTTTGGTACTTTTCGGATAACTTTCATATTTTGATGAATAGTGAAAATTACTAAATTTTAATTAAAAACAACTTTTTTAATCAAAATAATTAATAGTGATAAATTATGAATTTTAGTAGTTTTAAAGTATATTTAGAATATATTTTTACCATTTAATATAATGTTGGTCATTGGACATAATTTTACAATTAAACCGAACATAAACAAGTGTCAATCTTTTGATAGTTATTATCTCTTAAAAACACGCTTTTTGTTTTGACAGCGGGAATTAATTTTAAATTAATTTCTTCCACTTCTGTGTTTTGAATTTAGGAAAATGGATTCCATATTTGGAATCAGGATGTTCAAATTGTGTAAATGGGTAACTTTTATTTTTAGACATTTTGAATAATTACTGCGGTAAATATTTTATTTACCATGGTTAAGGGTAAATCCGGTAAATAAGGGTTAAAAAATAATATTATAATAATACTAAATTACCCTAAAACGTGTCTTAACCCTATTGGTTGATACATGGTCGACCATGGGCATCTTTGGGTCTATTTTGGGACCCCATGGATCCTCTTGTAAGTGATAATGACACTTTATTTTAATTTAGTTAAAATGAATACAAAAATGACACAAGCATATATCTTTTAGAACAACAATTTTTACATAGGGTTATATATGTTCGATTTTAGATTATAAATATTCATTAGAAAGCTAAAAATATTTCCTACATAATGATATTTTATTTATAATTTTTAGACATTGAATAATTTATTTTATTTATGACACAATGATGATGCAGTAATTACTATAATAGTGAAAAATTAAAATAATTGATATTATAAATACCCAAATAATTATAATATGAAACTTTTAATGAATTAAACTAATTTTATATGATAATATGATATATTAGGATTGATTTAATTGACTTTGTTCGAAGTAATCAATCTGTTAGGAGTTTCAAAAAAATCAACTATTGAATAGTGTCAAAATTGACATAAAAGAGTTATTAAAACAAATATTATATTATTAATTGTTATTAAATTCCTAAAAATCTAAGGTTCGGCCAAGAGACTTATATTATGATAGGTTCCTCATTAATGGACCACTTGGGGGTCGCTTGGATGTATATAGTAAGTTTATTAACCATATTATATAAAAATACAAAGAGACATTGTAAAAGTGAAACTAATTAACTTAGAGTTAATACTTAAAGATAAGGTTAATATAAGTACCCAAACCTGTCTAAATTCTATTGGTTGAGTGGTTTTAGACCTATCCCCACCTTAACCTTTGAATAGTCAACTTTGGAGCCATTAGAAACCGAATATGAATTTATTATAAATTAATATTTCTAGCTTTTCCAAAGGTGCCCCTCACCCCTCTTATAAAAGGGCACTCCTCCTTCTCATTTCTTCACACCTCTAAAGCCTTTTGGTTCGGCCAAACTATGCCCAAATACTCTCCCAACATCCCTCACTACAACCTAGGGGCCTTAGTTTGATCAGAAAGCCAACCTAAGGAGCCCTTTTGATCAAATCAAAAGGAAGAACCCGAAGAAGAGGTAATGTTTTCACCACCCCTTTTCCAAGTTCATTTCTTCTTCCATTTCTTCTTCCTTTGTTGTTACCATTCTAAAATAATGAATCCAGTATCATTTATATACTGTGATGTTATTATAAATATGGTACAACCATATTCAGTATTCTATCCACCCTTTGAATAACATGTCATCATACGTGCGTACGTACGGCTTACCGTCTCCACGTCGTGGTGTAATTGTTATTCAATATATTATTATTTGGATGGGTATAATAATGATGTGTAACTCATGTAAATAATAAATATAACATATTAATGATTCTGTATATATGATATACCATCCATTTATATATTATTTTAATATCAAAAGAATGATATTGTCGCTCGTGCGTACGTACGGACTACCGTCTCCACGAACGCGATAAGATTCATTCTCCATCATATCCATTCAAGTATTATTCTCATTTTAGGGTTAAAAATAATGTTAATATCATTATGATTATGAATAAGATATAATCTATCCATTACAAACATGTCTTACGTAACCAAACATTTAAGAAGAACGAATCGATTATCACCCGAAACGACGATAATACTAAGATATTATTAATAAAGCAATGTTAAAAGATCATATATGATATCATATTAATGTATATGATTCTTGTATAATTTAATAACAATTATTTCACCATTATACAGGAGGTTAACCTACCCCAACAAAGGAAAAGTACAAGGTAAGGGTTATTTCACAATCTCTTCTTTATCCGAGGTTGTTTATACGTAATAATCTACTGGGATCTAATTATCATCCACATCCATGTTTCTTCAAAATGTATTTCAAAACATTTTTACTATTTACAAGAATATGGGTTAAAGTCATTTATACCCTTGTTTGACTTTTTATAAGAGGTTTATAAAGGAATCTTTCCGTCGTTTTCAAAACAAGGTCCTTTTTAACCTTTTCGACAGAATTGAGGTAAGAATGTTTTTTTTAACTTATACGGCGGGTGCGGTTATTTTCCGCCGTTATAAAATCGTCGAAGCTTTCCATACAAGCTTATAAGAATATTTTCAAAGAAAATGTTTTATTTTATATGGATCTTAAATGATTTCAAAATAAAAGGAGATACTTCTTTAAAAAGAATTTTGATTTCATCTATGTCAACATCCTTTGATGGATTTTAAGATTATTTGAAGTTGATTTATTATGATACAAAACTTCTATATTGTATTGAAGGTTTTGTGATATGTTTGACTGTGGATGTGCTATTTTTATACCATTCATAGTTTATTGTGAAAGTATTGACATTTCGTATGCTAGTTTTAATACGAATGTTTATGTTATGTTTAAACCTTTTCATATGGGAATGCATTGGACTTAATAAGTGACGGGTGGAGCCCGCTATAGCTCCTCGATGCATCGGTAGGTCTCATGAGACAAACTAGTGTCTTGGCACAAGGCCTTGACAAAATCTTATTTGTAGTCTTGGCACGAGGCCTTGGCTATGTGGTTATGATAGTCTGGCATTATGCATTCCAACATTATGAAAGTGGTTATTGATTTTTGCATGTGATTATTCGATTAGTAGAATATCCATGTGAATAAGTAAATGGAATTATTTCATTTTATTTATGCCATACCATGTTGAAAGTTAATATTTAAAAGGCTTTTGTTTTAGTTATACATTGCCTTAAATGTTTATTCTTATTTATAAAAGTTTCCGCTATATTGTTATCCTTACTGGGCATTTGAGCTCACCCCTTTTCTATGTTTTATTTTTCCCAGGATGTGAAGAAGTAAGTTATGAATGACCTGCAGGGATTTTATGGGGGGTTAATAGTGTGGATTGTGGAAACATTATGTTGTTGTAGTAGTTTTTCATTTTATAATGTAATGTAAAACTTATGAATATATCTAGTGTTTCCAAGGCTACTAAACTAATCGGTCTTTCGGGATTTGATCTTTCTTGTGATCATGCCAATGTTATGTAATAATGCACCGACTCTGGGTAACTGGGGTCGGGGCGTTACATTAAGATTGCTCAATTGAATCTTATAATCCCTCCCCTGATTGAATTCGATTATATACTTGGTATGGATTGGATCTCATTATATAGAGCACACATCAATTATTAGAAAAAGAAAATCTCTTTTTATATTTCAAACCATCACATACTCAGGTAAAAATGAAAGGAAGATCATGAATCTCATTTGGAAAATACCTCAATGGTGTCGGTTTTGATACCATGTGGAGAAGAATATGTTACCCAAATGGTTGAGTCAAAGGAAGGAACCAACCTTGAGGAAACACCCATTATTAGGGAATACATTGATGTATTTCTTGAAGAGTTTATAGAAATTCCACAAGATCGTGAGGTATATTTCTCAATATAACTTATACATGCATCCAATCCTTTCTCTAAATTCCCCAATATGATGGTTCAGATCAAAATAGAGGAGTTAAAGAAGCAGTTACAAGATCATTTTGACAAAGGGTTCATATGACCTAGTGCATCACTTTGGGGTGTGTTAGTGCTCTTCATAAAGAAAAAAGGGAAAATCAATGAGGCTATATATGGATTTCCAAGTGATCAACAAGATCACCATAAATAAAAAGTATCCCATATTAAGGATTTATGACTTTTTTGATTAGATAAGTGGTGCTTGGTACTTCTCAAAAGTGGATCTTCATTCTTGATATCATCAGTTAAAGGTGAAGAAAGAAGATATTCAGAATACAAATTTTCTAACAAGGTATAGAAACTATGAGTTCATAGTGATTCCCTTCAGACTTAATAATTCACTTTAAATATTTATGGATTTGATGAATATAATCTTTTGATACTACCTTGAAAAATTTGTGGGTGTCTTTATTGATGATATTATTATTTGCTCCAAGAGAAAGGAGGAACATGAATAACATCTAAATATTGTAATAATAATATTAAGGATAAAATGTATTATAATTTTGTAAAGTGTGACTTTTAGATGTATAAAGTCACATTATTGGGGTATGTGATCATAAGTTAGAGAATTTATGTGGACCCTTCAAAGAAAAATACAATTGAGGAATGGCCTAGTCCCACTAGTGTCGCATAAATATGTAGTTTTATTGGATTATTAGGGTACTAAAAAAGTTTTTGAGATATTTATAATGATTTTATATACCACTAACTAAGTTAACATAGAAAGGAGTAATGTATGTCAGGATAGAATAATGTGAGGAAATATTTATGGAGCTCAAGAAGATATTAATCAATATTCCTATACTCATATTACAACAAAGTAGAGAATGTTTTGTGATATAAAATTATGTTTCAAATAATGTCTTGGGATGTTTACTCATGAAAAATAAAAAAGTGATAGCCTACACCTCACAACAACAAAAGATCCATGAGAAAAACTACCCGAAACATGATATGGAGCTAGCAGTTGTGATCTTCGCTATGAAGATTTGGTGATACTATCTTAATGGTATAAATTATGAAATATATATCATTCAAAAGAGTCTAAAGTATATATTCATAGATAATGATCTCAACATGCATCAAATAATATGGTTATAGATAATCAAGGACTATGATTTCTCTATTGACTACCATCCTTGAAAGAAGAATAGGGTAGCTGACTCTCCTATCAGAAAAGAAACTGCTACTTTATCTATGATGCGTATTGAGAATGAACCTATATTCATGGATATGAAAAAGATGGATCCAGAAATAATAATAGTTGGGAATACATCCTACATTTTCCAAATGATTTCCTAACCATCTATACAAGAGAAAATAAAGGAGGCATAAAGGGATAATCTGGAGATTCAAAAAAGGTTGGAAGCTGTAAAATAAGGCAATATTCATAAATTCCATATCTATGATGGTGGTGTGATTTTCTTTGGAACTAGGATTTATTTGTCTTCATAACTCGAGATAAATAATATGATATTGGATAATTCATAGATCTCATATTTATCTATACATCATGGAAGCACCAAGATATACCGTGATCTCCGAGAGAACTTATGGTGGGACAACATGAAGAAGAAGATCACTGAGTACACCTCAAAGTGCCTTTTATGACATCAAGTTAAATCTGAGTAATATAAGTCCAATGGTATGATTCAAACAATTCCTATACAGAAGTGGAAATGGGAGAACATCACCATGTAATTTTTCACTATACTCATAAATACATCCAAAGAAAACAATTCGATATGGGTTATGGTGGATTGACTCACCAAGACTGACCACTTAATTACTATTTGGGATTATTTTTACCTTGAAAACCATGCTAATATAGATTTTAAGGAACTGGTGTGGCTATATGGGGAACCACGTTCGATCATATTTGATCATGATACATGGTTCAAAACTAAATTTCAGAGATGCCTTCAACATGATCTGAATAATAAATAGAATTTCAGAATGACCTATCACCCTCAAAATGATGTACAATCTAAAAAAACTATTTAGATTCTTGCAGATATACTTATATCATAATCAATAAAATTTAAATGATGGTGGGATGAAAATCTCCCAGTAGTTTAATTCTTATACAACAATAGTGTCAGCTCAAGTATTAAAATGGCATCATATCAAGCTCTTTATGGAAAGTGTTGCCAAACTCTTACTTGTTGGGATGAAGTTGGGGAATGAAATATACTTGTACCTAAACACGTTCAAGATATGACATAGAAGGTTCAAGAAATCCAACAATATATAAAATCTACTCAGATTATGAAAAAGAACTATGTTGACAATTATCGAAGGGACTTGGATTTTGAAGTTAGAGATAATGTTTTCCTTAAAATATCACCATGGAAGAGATTCATGATGTTTGGAAAGAAAGGTAATCTTTTACTTAGGTACATTTTCCCCTTTTAGATCCTTGACCGCATAGGAATAGTGGCCTATCAGCTTTCACTTCCACCAAATTTGGCTCAAGTTGATGATGTGTTCCATGTATCTCTCTTTAGGCAGTACATAGCTGATCCCTCACATGTACTAAATCTAGGGTAGTACAAATAGCAAATTAAATCTCAAATTAGGAGCATATGATTAATATCATAGACCATATATAAAAAGTTCTACATAAAAAGGAAAATCACCTTGTCAAAGTGTTGTGTCAGAACCATAAGTATGAAGAAGAAACATGAGAACCAAAGAAAATAATGAAACAAAATCAACCTCACATATTATCAATTGAGAATATGATTTTAAATTTTGGGGATTAAATTTATAAAGGGGGTAATAATGTTACAACCCATAGTTTATAAGTGACATTTTAAATAAATGTGTGTTATATTATATTATATATTATTATACTCATAAAACACATAAAGAAACAAAAAAAAATTTTATTTAATTAATAAATATCATTAAATTAATCCGAAACTAAATCCATTAAAATTCAAAATATTACAAGGGGAAAAATAGAAAATATAAAAACTATAATTGGAAAATTTGAATTACCTCAATCATCTAGAATCATCCCTCCCACGAACAACACTATAGAAAAGAAACAAAATATTAGTAAAGAAATCAACATTTTAGAAAATTTAAATCTATAACCTTGATATAAATTAAGGTGAATAATGAATGAAGGAATGAAATAGTATTTATAGGAGTTAATGTGACTGTTGTAATAGTAACCTAACTGTTTGAAGTAGTAACCTGACCGATGGGAATAATAAACTTACAGTTGGAATATTAATTTGATCTAAAAATAATAAAATTTTATATAAATAATATCTCTCTTGAGTAATTTAAGAAAATATAAATTTTATAATTACATAAAATTAATATAATGATTAAAAACTAAAAGAAAATACAAGTATATTTTTAATAAACTGTATTTTAAGTTATTTCCTAAACAAATTTGTAATTAAGTTTACCAATGTTAGAAAATTATTTTGATAAAACGAATTTAATTTTTTAAATCATAATTTGAAAATTTTCTAGGGGTGAATTTTTTGTTAATTTTATAAAATACTTCAATTTTCTTGTGGATAGTAAAAATACAGTTTTTTTCATAACCACTGCATCTTAAATTACATCATTCATGATGTAATAATTAAAAAATAATTTATATAACTTGAGGCTATAAAAAACATATTTAATTTAATAAATTATTCATTAAAATACAATAAAAATGTTCTACAAACCTAAAAATTACTTTTCCAAAGCTAAAGTCAAAATTATCCCTTAAAGAACAAATTTCTTAATTTTCCACTTTCCTTTTTAATAAACTAGTTTATTAAAATAATAAAGATGCTTAAAGTCATTAAACAATTATTTTATATTTATATATGATTTATAGTGTAAAAAAGTCACTATTAAAAGGTTTACCTTTGATATAATAATTTATTCAATATTTTATTATAACAAACCCTTCTCCCCAAGTATAAAAAACCCCTCTCCCTCCTCTTAGAAAACTACTCCTCCCACACATTAAAAATACAAATATCTAACCAAATACTCTCTCTTAATCCTCTTATAATACATATTAATATTTTGGAGTAATCCACATCCAATCATCAAGGGAGTATAGTTCTGATCAAGGGAAGCAACACTGAGAAGAGGGTATGTTTTCATCAACCCTTCTTTGTGTTTTCTTCTTCTATACTTCTCTTTATCTATCCCTTTCAAAGAAAAATATTATATGATTAATTAAAAATTATGTTAAAAATATATTAATTATTCTAACCTACTATAAACATTATATTTTTTAAGTATTTATTTTTTATACCTCTCTTTATCCTCTTTTGGACAATGTTCCCGATAATGGTCGATTAACCGCCATTTATGATGTTTACAAATTCTTTCATATCAAAACCCTTATGGAAGATTATAAAAAATTATTTATTATATCTAAATGTATAAATATACATATTTTTATCTTTTTTAATTAAAATTACTTATATATAAATGACTTTGAACAAAATAGCGAAATTGAATAAAAACAGGAAATATTTAAGGAAAACATAATATCAAAATATTTCTCCCTTAACAAAGAGAGTTAAGAAACATAACCCAATTATTATAATTGATAAATAGTGAAATAAATTAACGTAATTCACTTATGTTTTAATGATTTAATTAACCTATGTTTATTATATATGAGGTGTAAAAACAATGAAATAATGCGGGATTTAAGGTAAGGGGATTCTCAAACCCAACTACTTTTATTTGGGTTATCCATATTTCTCAACATTTATAACATGAATATTTCTCTAATATCCCTTAATTATAATTTCACTATTTTCCCTTTTATTTTTAGGGATATACATGCTTTTCAATATGTTAAAATTATTTTTAATTGAAATAAAAATATTTTTCAAAAATATTTTTCTTTCCAAAACACATCATTGACTCATCTTGAGTTGTTTCTTATTCTCTAAAGAATGATAATAGTTATTCCAAATATGTTTTCCGTTATTAATTTTGGAACCCCAATATTTATCCATGAAATTATTATATATGAAATCCTTATGAAACTCATTACTTTCCATTGATTGCTTCATGATTATGATCGTTATAAATTTTTTGTGGAATGAATGATTATGAACATTTATTATGTGAAAGGTGGTCCCAGAAATATATATCCCTCCAATTAATTGGGTAATGTGATGTATCTTAGGATATTATTTGTATTATGTGTGAATATGATGACATCTTTGTTCACAATAACGATGTTATGATTTATGTACATATGTTATTCATGAACATAATGTTATCTTTGTTCACAACTATGCGTGGTATTTGACCACGGTGACATGATGTTTCATTTTTATGCATATAAAAAATTTCACACCTTTATAAAATGTTTCACTTATGATTATGATGATGATCCCATGCTTATAATATGATTATGATGATTTTTCTCACCCATTTTTTATTTATTCATGTCCCTTATTCCTCGTCTTGCATGGATTTTAGATCACCCCTTTCTTTGATGTATATCCCCAGGTGATTACATGTACTAAAGAGAAGGAAATATTTTATAAGGATGATGAATAAGCATTTGAATAAATGTTTATGTTTTATTATGTACAATTTATTTATGATCCTAATTTTCTCGATACACTAAACCTTTGGATCCTGGATTTGTATCACTTTTATGATTTTTTGTCTTAAAATGATGTAATAGTCACGTAAGAAAAAATCCAAGTCACTAAAAATAAGTTCTTCATTATATGATCATATATGCAATATATCACTATTGGAAGGGAGATATTTAATTGTTTGTTAATGAAATTTTCATGAATATGTAAAATCATTCCAAAATTTAATATTTCAACTTTTATATAATTAATTCAAAATATAAGGAAATTCATTATAGTTTTATCATCAATCATTCCGGTGGTTTTCTAAAATATGTAAGAGTTTTGATGTCATCCAAAACATATAGATTAATATAAATAAATTTATTTATTCAAACCATGTTATAGAAAATAAATGTTTTATTATCCGTCTTATGATTGGAAATATTTTAAGATAGATAAGAAATACATATTATTAAATTCATCCCATGTAGTAAATACATCTTATTCAGTTCACCCCATGTAGTAATTTATTAGCATGGGTGAAAATTTTATATTCTTGAATATTTTTCAGGAATTTTTAACCCTTCACAGATTCATATATAGATATCATAATAAATTTTATATGAATTAAGATCATTTTTATTATAATTTAATCAATATTCAGCAGTATTAATAGTTTGGATAACTAATCCAAAACTTCATAAGTTGAACATCACAAATGTTGATTCAAAAAGATTTTTGGATAATTATTTTTGATTCCAACATCTCGCAAAATCCATTTTCATTGATGAGTTTTGAAAACATCAGAAATTTTAAATATATTTGCAATAATATTTAATGAGGTTTCATAATCTATCTTGCACTAATGCTACTTTTAGGATAATATAAAAAAAGAAATATTATTATCGTTATATTTATTTTCCTCTTAAAGGGAAAATATATTCATTATTTTCTACTCATGATAAAAAATGTTTTTATAAAATCAGTTAAACCATACATTGGGTGTGTAAAATCATACTATCGATTTTCAACATTTTACAATTGAATTATTCATGTAAGTGTTGTGATCATATTATAAATTATTTTTTAGGACTATTTTATATATTTCATGTGATGATCAATATTTATTTTAATTAAAATACATATTATGTGATGCATACTCACTAGAAAATAATAATACATGTGACCATTTCATAGATTCATATTTCATAAAATATTTAAATGGTTTAGACTATAGGTGGGCGAACCCATATATATTCCATAATTAAAACATCATAAAAATACTAAAAATTCACTTCTAATATAGTCAATGATGATATAAATAATTTAGCTTAAAAATAGGAAAACCATGGAGAATCATCAGTTGGTAGAATTCATAATAACATAACAAGAATGAATAATTCTCTTTTAAGTGATAATTTAGTATACATGCATCTATTAAATAAATTCATCAATATCCCTATAATGGATATCTTCTAGTTTATCAAAAACAATTCTCATTTAAACCAATTTTTTTTAATTTAATTGGACCTAAATAACCTAAATGGCCATTTTATGTATTTATGGTGTCAATATTATAAAACTTAGAGAACCTAAATGGCCATTTCATGTATTTATGAAATTGGTGAGGACCCTACATAGTGTAGTTTCTTGCTCAAAGCTTTAATCTCTGAATTCCCCTAGTATCAGCAGCTCAACCCTCAATTTATAGACTCTCCTGGGGCTTGTGGAATTCAATGAAATTTATTTGGGCCAGAAAGTGATCCCATGTGGTCTTAGAGTCATAAAATAGGTATCCTCCCAATTATACATAAAATACAGTCATTTTTGGGTCATCCCAGCACATTCACACCATGTAAATATTTCACGATGTGTAATGTTTAGAGCCTTAAAATATTCACAGCTTGATTATGCCTTGAAATTTTTTTACATCATGTAATTTTTCACATTGTGTAATATTTGTTTTCAAGACTATCATTATTGATAAATATATTTCAATGATACATTATATATAACAAATCATAATTTGTTAAAAAAAATTACCACTAGATTGGAATATATTTACTATTCTGGATCCTTTGATTAATTTTAAATAATAGTTAATATTATTATTTGAGAGCACACTATGTAATTAGTAGAACTATAAAACTATCCTTTGATGAAATCTAGAGATCCATGTGACCTCATCCATTCCCTCCCATACACTAGAGGCTTTTGACTAGTGAAGAAAGCCTATAACTGACAGTGGGGAGACTACACTCTCAATATTATCACATAAAATTACATATAAACATTTGAATAAAAATAATATTTAGAGTAAGTGTAAATAATTATAGAGAATATAAAACCATAAAAAACATATAAATTTCACCATGCTATATTAAAATGAACCCTATGCTCAGCATACAAACACAAAAAACACAAGGGTCTCCTGCTAGGATGAAAAAATATAAAAGTATCCTAAAATAAAATATGGGATATACTCAAATATAAATCCCAAGTACCTCCTTATACCAATATCCTAAATAACTATCTTTCTACTCATTAAAAATAACTTATCTTACTTTTCAATTGAAAGTGAAATAAAAAGATATGTATGTGTACTAGGGTGCCTATGCATGATGTGATAAATAATCTCAGTATGGAACCACCAAAAGAGTTCCTATAATATAACATAATATTAATTTTCTATATACATGGAAAATAAATAGATAAAACATAATCATACACTCTAGGTTATCATGTGCTAACCAGTCCAACATGATATCTGAACTCACATGTTCCAACAAATTTTGGTTGAAGAAGTCATTTTGAAATGCAATTAGGCTCCAATCCCACTGATCATGGATAATACACATAATAGAGTCTCAAACACTTTTCTATCAATAAATTTAATGTCTCATACCAAGTCTCAATCTCATATACCATCTCATATCTCCAGCCTCTCACTCAGGGTGAGTTATGATAACACATCCTAGACCCAAACCCTCTAACTTAGGGTGTCCCATGCCAATGCCCTCTCACTCATTAAGAGGCATGAAAACAATATCTTGGACCCATACCCTCTCACTCGAGGTGGTCCATGATAGTGTTGAGCAATGTATTGTTTTTAACAATACATAATAATGTTATTTAAAGGGGGATATTATTGAAAATAATACTATCTCTTTATGATAATTTTTATGCTCACAAATACCCTTAATTATTTTCTAATGATTTTATTTATTATTTTACAGGAATTTATTAATTTATTTTACTATTAAAATAATGAGAATTTATTACTTATTCAGGAACTGTTTTAGCACATTCTGGAAACACTGTTCATACCTTACTTATTCGGGATCTGCTTTAGCATGTCTTGGAATCACTGTTCATACCCTACATGGATAAACGTAGCGTAAGGATGAAAAGCGTGTATACTTGTTGAGATAAGAGAAAAGTATTGTTAATCAACCATACGTTATCAGCAAAGTATGAAAGAAGAACCTTACGTTAGGAAGGAACCTTACGTTTGGGTTATCAACAATGTATGAAAGAAGAACCTTACGTTAGGAAGGAACCTTACGTTTGGGTTATCAAAAAAGTATAGAAGTAGAACCGTATGTAAGTACTAAACGTTACGTTTATTTCTCAAAAGTATGGTTCATCAACCTTACTTTTGTAAACAACCTTACGTTATTTGAATGGATATTTTATCTTTCATATGAGAGTTGAAGAAAAAGTATCGATGATCAACCCTACATTTATGATCAACATTACGTTTGAAGAAAGTAACATGAACCCTACGTTTATGTTCAACTTTACGTTGTCAACCCTATGTCTGGATGCCATTTCATCAACATTATGTTTGGCGTCGGAAAGTTTGAAAGATGATATTTTTATGAAACGGTCAGCAAGATGATTGTTAGGCAGATTTCAAGCAGGATTTAAAGTCGATTTTAAAATATGACTTTGACCGATTCAAAGCCGTTTTATCAATGGAATAAAGATCGAATTAAAAGTATATTTTTATGTCGAGTCTTCAGGGAAGTTAGGAATACTCTGTAAATTCAAATTTTTGAATATCGCGAATCAAAAGGTGAATTTTATGGATCTAAATGTGCAGGGTATATGCTCGAATTTATTATATATGTTTTCTCTGAAACGCCGGGCACAGAAGTGTGGTGATCAATCTATTATTCAAAAAGGTTGAAAATAGAGACTGCTTAAAGCACTCAGTTCTTCTGATTCAAAAGGAGCGCCAAATTTCTGTTTATTTAAGAAGAAAGAAATCGATAGAAGATTCAATTGTTCTACATCAAATATATACTTTGTATCTACTACTGCTGAAGTTATGAATTATATCTCTATATCTACTGCAACTGGATCGACTCAGAACTACTTTGACTTGAAAATCAATATTTCTAGAGACGACGATCCATCTGCTGTCAATTGCATTCTATTGCAATTGTGGAGATCAAATGAAAAATTTATTTATAAAATTATTTTTATCTTGAGTAACCAGCTTCTCGTACTAAGATGAGTAGGTTCATGTTTGAACTAGAAGGCTTTGTTAGCCTGAAAATTGTAAAGGTGTCAACTGCCTATTTCTAAGTTGTTGGAAGGTCTGTGGAAAAGAGGACTAGATAGTGAAAATCACCAAGCTCGTGGAGTTGAGCGTTGGTGGAGTGGACTATGGGTATTTGATGTGAGCGTTTTTGTCGTGAAACCCTCAATCAATATTTTCCCTTTTTATGTAGCACAGTGGTGACCACAGGGCTGTCTCTCGAGGAGGTTGCAGTTCGAGTTGTAAAACTGTCACTTTTGATGTTTTGTTTGTTTTTAATGAAATGAAAATGGGGGTTTGATTAACAATTTGAAAATAAAATTTTAATTAAATTCTAAACTTAAATAATTTTAAAGGAAAGATAATGTGGGTTTGAAATCAAGAATAAAAATAGCAGTCGCAGACAAGCTTCACCCTCTCGGACACTCCCCTCTTCCTTGTATATAAAAAATATCTCTTATTTTAAATTCCTAAATGTACCCCCAAGGACCCCCAGGTTTACACTCAAATTTGAAAAGAAACCATATTTAAGACTTCAATATGATTTTTTTCCCACCTATAGAAGTGATTCAATTACTTAAATTCCTCCAAGTAATTGAACCTAATTGAATTCGCTATGCTCAATGACAAAACCTCACCAAAGAATTTTAAATAGCGAAGTCAATTGTTCTACTTTATAGATGGAACAATGGTCAAATTATATTTTTTGAAAATATATTTAAGAAAGAAAACAACCAGATTCATTCAAAAATATAGGTTCAAGATAAATTCAAAAAAAGAGATTACACATTGAAATCCAACCTCGGAAGAGAGTGTCCGTCGGATGTCGCCGTCCGCAACCACTTGCCGCTTAGCCTTCCATCACTTGAGAAGCCTTCATCTTTTCTATTGAATATTCAAAGAATTTCATCTTATTAAGGATCAAAATCTCCACCTTCCCCTTCACTCTCTCAATCCAACTCCCTTTTGTGAGGGATGGTGTGGTGAAGAATAGAATATCTTGAGAGGTAGGAGCTCCCCTCCTTTTATAGGCAGATTTTATCTTCACCCAGTTGTCACGTTTTAGACCCATTAAATGGCCGATTCACGTGTTTCCCTCTTCATCACTATTGTTCAGAAATGTCTTGGCCATCCACCCTCAAATTTTCAGATTAATTGGACGCGTATTGCATGATTTATGGTTTTTATATTGAAAATATATTTCTCTGGATGAAACTTCCTGGAAGCTTCCTTCAAAAATCTATCACTACAAGGCCATCATAAAGGATTCCAAACGGCTTGAAATTTACTGAGGAGATGAGCCTTGGAGTCCTCTGTCATATCCAGGTATAATCGCATCATTTGGAGTAGTGTAGGCCGAAATGTGCTTCCATTAATATGGTGGAGTCAATGCAGTCCGCCCAGAAAAACTTGTCAACTTGATTGATTTTTTTGGGCACCATTAATATCGATTCAATCCCTGGTCCTAAAGACAAAGTTGAATAAAATAAAATAAGGGTTACAAAAAAATTCGAATCACAAAATTTGGAAATATATTTTATAAGAAATGAACAAAATACCTCTGTGATAAAAATCTGTTAAAAATCCAGAATTATGAAATTTAAACTTTTTATCCCAAAACACACTATAAATCCAAAATTGTTACAAATAAGATCAAATTGTTAAATTTGTGAGGTTTAAATCATTTAAATAGACATTAAAAGTATTGGAAATATTATCTCTATCAATTCCCCCACACTTGGCTCTTGGACTCCTGGACAAGTGGGTACGGTATAAAGAAAAATAAAACACATACCAATGGGGTTTACCAATTTACCACAATGAATTTAAAAGATATCATGCCCCATTAAAGAAAAATATTTAAAATTCTAAATTCAAATCATTCAATCCATTTCCACTTATTTTGTCTTCTCATGGACACAACACACTTACCTCACATTCATTTTTCTCTCAGTACACAATATAGATTTGCAACAAGGCTTTTCTCATCCAACTCATGCAAGAATTACCATAGGCTTGATAAATTTCTACATCTCCACCCGATGTGAACCAAGAACATGTGATTATCATGAGGACTTTACAAGGTTTTTCTATGGCTTGGGGTTGGTAGGTTTCAAATGTGAAAAATTCTGTGGCTGAATAAGGAGGGTTTGGCTCTTTTTGAATTAGAAATGCATGATTCTAATTTTTGCTCAAGTATGGTCTCCTCCATATTCTCTTAAAATAATCAGCTCTGATCTTCTATTTTCCACCCCATTCCATCAATATTTCAGCAGAAAGTATGAATTTTTTTAAAGCTCCAGATAGGCACAGCTTATTTCCATTGCGAGCTCCAGATAGGCACAACTCCATTTCATTTGAGAGCTCCAGATAGGCACAACTCCATTTCATTTGAGAGCTCCAGATAGGCACAGCTCCCAGAAAAATATATTCCAGCATCACAAATACGCCTTCAATGTTTAAATGTTCTCCAAAAGCAACACCAAATGAGGTAGCACATCATGAGTCATCTTACCCTTCACACTTAAGTTCAACTAGATCATGCATTTATACTTCCAGAGCAGGTTGGAAAGGGAAATTTGGCTTGTAAAGTGGCTAACCTAACAGGCTATACATGGCTACTAAGGGCTCACAAAGGATAAAATGTTCAAGGAATGCCAAAATAAAAAGGATAATCATGAAAAGGAGGCTCCAATATTCAAACAAATGCCTCAATAATTTTAATCACACGTATCTCAGCCCTCAAGTTTTTATAGAAATAAATCAAGTTCTGGTTTAAACAAACACGAATTGGTTCTCTCAAGAAAGAGGTAAATGTGAAGAAGATGTAAAAATGGGTCCAGAGGCCTCACAGGAATGATAATTTCAATCACAATGCCAGTGATATGTGCCATGATATTTAAAAATCAGTGGTCATTTTAAGAATTTTCCGAATTTTTGAACTTAAAACAATGTCGTATTTAGCATTCATTTATCTTTAGTTTCAAAGGATAAGTTGGTTCACTCCATGGAATAAGTTTCAAATTAAATTCAAGAAATTCCAAAACCCTTTTTTTGAAAAAGAAACACGAAGAAAGAAGAAAAAAAATGGAAAGAAATTTTGACAACAAAAAATTTCAAAAACAAAGTTCGTAAAAAAAAAATCTACTCTACCCAGCATTGTGTCCCCCCACACTTATTCTATGCAATGTCATCATTGTGTAGTTTTTTTTAGCATGAAATTCAGGAAATTAAAGACAAAGCAAAAATAAATGATAAGGAAAGACACAACCTGGAATCAATTATATTCTGTGTCATGAAGTTGAATTTCCTCCCCTGGAGGATCATGAAAATTTTCTCGAAATAGCTTCAACCGATGCCCATTGACAGTGAATGATGTCTCTTTGTCTGGATCTTTAATCTGTATTGCACCAAAAGGAAAAACATGAGTAACAATGAATGGGACAGACCATTTGGAACGAAATTTACCTGGGAAGAGTTTCAATCTGGCATCAAATAGCAGAACTTTGTCTCCCTCCTTGAAGTTTTTGTTGAGAATCCTCCCATCATGAAAGGCTTTGCTTCTCTCTTTGTATAACCTGGAGCTTTCGTATGCATTATTTCTGATCTCCTCCAACTCCTGCAAACAATATTTTTTTTCTTTCCCAGCAGAATATAGGTTCATGTTACATTTTTTTACAGCCCAAAAGGATTTGTGTTCTAACTCAACTGGTAGATGAAAAGCCTTTCCATAGACCAATCTAAATGGTGACATTCCAATGGGGGTTTTGAAAGCAGTTCTATGGGCCCAAAGAGCATCATCAAGTCTCAAACTCCAATCCTTTCTATTTGGGTTCACTGTTTTTTCTAGGATTTGTTTGATCTCTCTATTAGAAAACGCAGCCATTCCATTTGTTTGAGGATGATAGGGTGTAGAGACCCTATGATTAACACTGCATTTCTTCAAAAGTGATTCCAAAGTCCTATTACAAAAATGGGTACCTTGATCTGTAATTAGAAACTTTGGAAATCCAAACCTTGAAAACAAATTTCCTTTCAAAAATTTAGACACAATCTTTGCATCATCAGTTCGGGTGGGGATAGCCTCTACCCACTTGGAAACATAATCAACAGCCAACAAGATGTAGAGATATCCAAATGAATTAGGAAAAGGCCCCATGAAATCCATTCCCCATACATAAAAAACATCACAAAACAAAAGTGGGTTTTGTGGCATCTCATTCCGCTTGGAAATGTTTCCTTGGAATTGACAATTTTTACAGGTTTTGCAGAATTCAAAAGCATCTCTAAAAATGGTGGGCCAATACAATCCAGAATCAAGAACTTTTCTTGCTGTTCTTTGTGGTCCAAAGTGTCCTCCACAGTTTAATGTGTGGCAGAAATTTAGGATGGATTGAAATTCAGATTTCGGAATGCATCTTCGTATCATTTGATCACTACCAATGTGCCATAAATAAGGATCATCCCAAATGTATTTCTTTGAATCGCTCCGAAGTTTATCAATTTGATTTTTGGAAAACCAATGGGGGTGTTCATCAGAAGCCAAATAGTTTACAAGATTAGCAAACCATGGTATTTCACATTGAGCAGCAAATAAATCCTCATCTGGAAAGGTTTCCTTAATTGGGGAAAACAACTGAAATTTCCTATTCCCAATAGATGGTATCCTTCTCAAATGATCAGCAACAAGGTTCTCACATCCTTTCTTATCTTTTATTTCAACATCAAACTCCTATAAAAGCAAAATCCATCTCAGAAGTCTTGGTTTTGCATCATGTTTCTTCATCAAGAATCTGATTGCAGAATGACCAGTAAAAATAATCACCTTAGAGCCCAGCAGATAACTTCTAAATTTGTCTAGAGCAAAGACAACAGCCAGCAGTTCTTTCTCAGTTGTTGTGTAGTTTGATTGGGCTTGCTCAAGAGTTCGGGAGGCATAGGCAATCACATGAGATTTCTTTTCTATCCTTTGACTCAATACTGCCCCAAGAGAAAAATCAGATGCATCTGTCATTATTTCAAAGGGAATGTCCCATATAGGAGGTTGAACAATGGGAGGGGTTATCAATCTTTGTTTTAGATCATGAAACGAATTTATGCAATTCTTATCAAAGACAAATGGGACATCTTTTTGGAGTAATCTGGACAATGGAAGTGCAATCGTACTGAAATCTTTAATGAATCTCCTATAAAATCCAGCATGCCCGAGGAAGGATCTCACATCTCTGACAGTTTTTGGGTATGGTAATGAAGAAATGACCCCAACTTTGGATTGATCAACTTGAATTCCATCACGGGACACAACATGTCCAAGAACAATCCCTTTAGAAACCATAAAATGGCATTTTTCGTAATTTAGAACAAGGTTCTTTTCAATGCATGTTTTCAGGACACGTTCCAAGCTTTTCAAACAACTTTCAAAAGATGATCCATACACAGTGAAGTCATCCATAAAAACTTCCATGCAAGTTTCCAAAAATTCAGAGAAGATTCTTATCATACACCTTTGAAAAGTTCCTGGGGCATTACATAAACCGAAGGGCATCCTTCTGTAAGCAAAAGTTCCAAATGGGCATGTGAAAGTGGTTTTCTCTTGATCCTCAGGTAAAATGTGAATTTGAAAATATCCAGAGAATCCATCCAGAAAACAGTAGTGGGTTTTTCCAGCTAGTCTTTCAAGGACTTGATCAAGGAATGGTAACGGGAAGTGGTCTTTCCTTGTAAACATATTGAGTTTCCTGTAATCAATGCACATTCTGTATTTATTTGGAAGCCTTATGGGGACAAGATCACCAAATTCATTCCTTGAGATTGTAAATCCACTTTTTTTAGGAACAACATGGACTGGACTTACCCATTGACTATCAGATATGGGAAAAATAATTCCAGCAGCCAACAAGGTGGTGACTTCTTTCTTCACAACCTCCAAAAGTGTTGGGTTTAGTCTTCTTTGAAATTGTCTTACCGGTCTAGTGTTCTCCTCTAGTAAAATTATGTGCATGCAAACTGAGGGGCTGATTCCTGTTAGATTAGAGAGAGTCCATCTTATGGCTTCCTTGTGGTACTTGAGAACTTCCAACAATTGGTTTTCCTGGACTTCTAACAATTCTTTTGAGATTATTACAGGGAATTGTTCCTTATGACCTAGGAAGGCATACTTGAGGTTATCTGGAAGGGGTTTCAATTCTACCACAGGTGGGTTGGTTTCATTGATAACTGGGAACTCTTCAGAAGTTTGATTGTTTGGTGAAGCTCCATGTTCATCATAGTTATCTCTTTCTATGATATCATGACTTGTTTCATGTGAAAAATTGGAAACCTCTCCTGGAATACCACTAAAAGATTCAATGGTTTCTAGAAATTCATCTTCATCATTTCTCAGATATCCAGTCTCAACATCCCAAGACTCTTCATAGTCTCCAATTTCATCCTCATTTTTATCTGATTCGATATCATACAAATATCCCTCTTCTTCCACATCAGTTGGTATTTCATCACAGAAAAAATTAGGTAACATGCCAGAGGAAAACCAATCAATCATATTTACATGGGGAGTTGAATGATCCTCAACTGGGTGTTTCATTGAATGGAAAATGTTGAAATGAACAACATCTCCTCCAAATTCCACTGAAAGTGTTCCCTTGTGAACATTGATGATAGCTTTTGCCGTTTTTAGAAATGGCCTCCCTAGGATGAGGGGAGCATGTGTGTTGAACCGATCATCTTCTATATCCAAAACATAGAAGTCAACAGGAAAAATCATGTCTCTCACTTGAACAAGAACATCCTCTATAACTCCAGCAGGTTTGGTGGTACTTCGGTTTGCGAGTTGAATGATAATTCCAGAGGGTTTTAAGTCTCCAACCTGAAGATATGAGTAGACAGAATGTGGCATGACATTGATGGAGGCCCCTAGATCAAGCATCACATCTTTGAATTCACATTTCCCAATGGTACAGGGAATGGTAAATGTCCCAGGGTCTTTACACTTGACCGGAAGGGCATGTTGAATCAATGATGAGACATTCCTTCCTAAGTTTACTTTTTCTCCCCCTTTGAACTTCCTCTTGTTGGTACACATGTCTTTCAGAAACTTAGCGTACCTCGGAATTTGTTTCACAGCATCGAGCAATGGAATATTGACTTGGAATTTCTTGAATGTTTCCAAAACCTCCTTATCCAATTCTTTTTCAGCACTTGACGTTGGTGGTGGTTCACACCTTGGATAAGGCAATGGAGGTTTGAATGTTTCTGGGGTATTCTGAGTATGTTTCGGAGGAACATAAGGGCTAGACATCCTCTTCCAATCATTCTTCGTTCTTTCAGACAAGATTTCTTCTCTTGACTTTGAGTTTCTATCAACTTCAAATTTTTCATCATTTTTATCAAGGGTAGGATTTTCATTAACAGTATCAGAAGAAGGCTTGATGTTCTCAATCTGAGGATTTTTCAATTTTGTTCCACTCCTAAGTTCAATTGTACTCACATTTTCCTTCCCATTATTCCTCAGATTTACTTGTGGCTGTGAGGGTAAACCACCACTTATTTGATTTGTTATGCAATTAATACCAGAGGCAAGTTGACCCATTTGAGTCATCAAGGTATTCATTTTGTTATCTTGCTGTTTTGTGTATTCTTTTAGTTCCCTCATTTCCTATTGTTGTTTCCTCATTGCTTCTTCAAGGTTCCTATCCGAGTTTTGAGTGGGAGGGGTTGGGTGAAAATTGCTTCCAGAATGAGCATTGGCTTGCTCATTGAAATATCTTGGTTGATAATTACTTGATTGTCCTTGGAAAAATCCTCTTGGTTGTTCAGGTTGACGAAATCTTTCATTTGAGTTGTTCCATCCTTGATTGAAATTTTGGTTGTTTTGAAATGGTCTTTGCTGGTTTGGTTGAAATGGTCTTCCAGGAAAAACTGCATTGCAGTTCTCATGAGGCTCTTTCATTTGCGGGCATTGGTCACTAAAATGTTCATTCGAAGAACAAATCCCACAATGGACATGTATTTGGAAAGCCGCTTCAGGTTTGGGTTGGGTTGGTGGGGTGTTAGACAACATTATTGACCTTACCATGGTGGTGAGATCAGATAGTTGACTTGCAATTGTGTTGTTTTCAGGACTAGTAGTAGGGAATTCTTGTGCAGCTTTGGCATGAAGAAGGCCTCTGGTTCCAAATTGTTGGTCATTATGGGCCATGTTTGCAATTAAAATCCTAGCAGCAGCTGGTGTCTTATCAACTAAAGCTCCTCCTGCAGCAGCATCGATCATACTTCTATCAGTGAGATACAATCCTTCATAAAAGTATTGAATGAGAAGATGGTCACTGATTTGATGATGGGGGAAACTAAAACAAATACATTTGAACCTTTCCCAGTATTCATGAAGCGTTTCTCCTTGTGTTTGCCTAATTCCACAAATCTCCTTTCGAATGGAGGCAGTTCTAGACGCAGGGAAATTTTTTTCAAGGAAAATCTTTTTTAATTCATTCCAATTTCTAATCAAGGTTGAGTGAGAATAGAAAAACCATTCCTTAGCAACTCCATCTAGAGAAAAAGGAAACGACCTAAGCTTCATTTTATCGGCATCAACTCCATGATGTTTCATATTGACACACAGATAACTAAATTCTTGGAGGTGTTTGTGTGGGTCTTCACCGGGAAACCCATTGAATTTGGGAAGCTGGTGGATGAAACCGGACTTGATTTCAAATCCAGCAGGGGCATCAGGGTACTCAACAGGATTCTCGTGATTTTCATCATAGGACGAAGCCAGTTCTTTCAAAGTTCTATTTTCAGTGTAACAGCCCAAGATTTTATAAAAAATATTCTTTTTAATGTCTTGTGTTGTACGCTACACCAAAAGGAGCTTGCACAACACGCATCCTTGTATTGCCTTGCATTACACGCAATCGCGACCTTCCTCGATAGCGTGTGTAATACGCAATACCGAGTTTCACTAAACAACGATGTGCTATTAAAATATTATTAAAACTAGCCGTTATGAATAGTAATAACCACTTTTTAAAATTCTGTAAATCTTATTTTTCAAAATGAACTTCATTCTTGGATTCGGAGTATCGAATTTAGCCTAAGGTGAAATTTTGGTACTTTTCGGATAACTTTCATATTCTGATGAATAGTGAAAATTACTAAATTATAATTAAAAACAACTTTTTTAATCAAAATAATTAATAGTGATAAATAATTAATTTGAGTGGTTTTAAAGTATATTTAGAATATATTTTTACAATTTAATACAATGTTGGTCATTGGATGTAGTTTCACATTTAAACTAGACATAAACAAGTGTCAATCTTTTGATAGATATTGTTTCTTAAAAACACGCTATTTGTTTTAACAGCGGGATTTAATTATAAAATTAATTAATGCAACTTTTATGTTATGAATTTGGTAAAATAGACTTCATTTTTGAATTCGGAATATGAAATATAGCTTGGGATGAAATTTTGGCATTGTTCTGAAAAACATCAATTTTTGATGAATAGTGAAACTACTAAGTGGTAGGTTAAAAACTGAATTTTGCATAAAACTTAATTTTACCGCTTCTGTGAATGGAATTTCGAAAATCCGAGAGACACGGTTAATATCAAGGACTAAAATGTGGTTCAATGAGATGAAAATAATTTTTTGGTGAATAGTAACTTTTTACTTTTTTTTACCACGGTTAATAGTAAATAAGGTAACTAAGGGTAAATATGATATTAATATTACCCTAACACATGTCCTAATTCTATTGGACAAGTGTAATTCGACCAAAAACAAACTTAGGAATAAAATATGACCATTTAGGCCCACTTGGATTAGATTAGGACATTTATTATTAATTTATTTAAAGAAGGGTTAAAATAGTTAAAATCAAAGTTTAATAAGTATATCATTTTTAATATGGGGTTATACATAAGATAAATTCGACTATAAATATTCATTAGAAAGCTAAAAAGATTTCCTACATGATGGTATTTTATTTGTAATTTTTAGACATCAAATAATATAATTTATTTATGACACAAAAATGATGCAGTAATTATCTTATTAATGAAATATTGACATAATTGATAATATAAACACCCAAATAAATGAAATTTGAGACTTTTTATGAATTACACTAATTTTCTAGGTTACTATGATATATTAGTGTTGATTTAATCAACTTGGTTCGAACATATAATTCTGTTATGACTTTCACAAAAATCATATATCAAATAGTGTCAAAATTGACACAAAATAGTTTTTAAATCAAATATTATATTATTAATTGTTATTTTATTCCTAAAAATCTAAGGTTCGGCCAAATGACTTAGATAAGGATATATATATTAATAATAAACAATTTGGGGTTCGTTTGGCATGTTATAGTAAGTGTATTAACCATATAGTGAAAGAAAACAAAAAGACACGGTAAAAGTTAAATTATTTAACTTAGAGTTAAATCTAATTGATAAGGTTTAAAATAAGATCCAAACATGTCTAAATTTGATTGGTTGATGCGATTACAACCCTATCTCATCTAAGCTTAGAATATGAGTCATTTTTGGAGGTTTTTAAGTGGGGTTAGATTTATTATAAATTAATATTTTAAGAATTCCTAAGGTGCCCCTCTCCTCCCCTATAAAAGGACACCTCCTCCCCCTCCTCCTCACACCAATTTGAGCTCTCAAGATCGGCCAACCCCTGCCAAAATCTCTTCTCCACTTCCCTAGAAACATCCTAGAGGTTCTGGTCTTCCTCAAAGACCAATTTTAGTGCCCTAAGAGGAGGTCTCAAAGAGGCACTTCAAAGAAGAGGTAATTACCGTTACCAATTCTTTCATCTTTATTTCTTCTTCCACTTCTTCTTCTTAGGTTGTTTCATTATGAAGTAATAACATCAGTATCACTCATATACTGATATGTTATTATAAGTATGAAACAACCCTATTTCACCATCTATCCATCCTACGGAAAAAGAAATCACCGCGCGTGCGTACGTACGGAATACCGTCTCCACGCCGTGGTGTAATCTATTTTCCACCACCACCTTACAAGGATGGGTATAATGGTGTAAAGAATAACTATACATAGTTATTACAACATCATATTTATTCTGATATATTGTATAATTCACTCCAATTCAATTCAATACTTATAGAAATGATATCATCGCTCGTGCGTACGTACGGACTACCGTCTCCACGACGCGATGAGATTCATTCTCCATGTTAACCATTTAAGAATGATTATAATGTATATATAAGAAATAATAATGAAATATATGACATTATAAGGCTACTGGATTTATGTATATATATACATATGTATGTCATCTACTTACTTCCATTTCAAGACAATAAGGAAAGGAAAACAGCGTTCATGCGTACGTACGGACTACCGTCTCCATGAACGGTGTTTTTCATTTTATTTATCTACCTATTATATATATATATATACTGAATATATATGATATATAAATCATATTTTATATTCTGGAAGTAAGTAAATCATGATATAAGTAATAATGATGTCAAGAACAACAAGTCAAAACACCTACGATAAATGAAATGATTTTACCCAAAACGCTTCTTTAACATGGAATTTACAAAAGAACGGGTAATATAATGTCATAAGTGAACCATATATGATATCATAACAATGAATATGATTCTTTAATAAGTCAATAACATGATTTAAATCATTATACAGGAGGTTCGGACACTTACAAAGCAAGTCGGACCTAAGGTAAGGGAAATATCACAATCTCATTTTTATCCGAGATTGTTTATTCGTAAGTATTTACTGGGGTGTATTTTATCATCCACATCCATGTTACCTCAATATGAAATATTGTTTTTATACACTTGAAATAGTTTAAATCCAATTTTACCCTTAGGTGAGTTTTTAGAAAAGAATATGAAAGGAATCTTTTGTCGTTTTTCCGTACGAGGTACTTTTTGACTTTTCCGACAAAAGTACGAAGAATGTTTTTTTAACTTATACGGCACGAATGGATTTATACTGTTTTATAAAGCCTTATTTTCATGAAGCTTCCTCTAAAAGATTTCATGACTATTTTCAATAAAATCTCTTTCTTTTAAAATTGCATGATGTTTTGTGAAAAGAAATTGATTTTGAAGAAGAAAGGATATTTTCCTCAAGAATTCAATTCAAGTGTTTTATCAAAATTATTTTCCATCCAAGATAATAAAGGGTTCTGTTTCTATCCATATTTTTACATTGATTTGACTATGTTGTGATGGAATTATGTTTATGAATTCCTTTATCTTATATGAATGGTTTTATGATGTCATGTTGTTTAAGAATCCCATTTTTATTACATGGGTTATGCGATGATGTATGATTTATGATTTTGTGGCACACATAAGAAAGGATTCATTAAGAGATGGGTGGGACCTATATCTCCCTCCAATGCATTGGGTAAAGATTTTATATCTCATGAGATAGACATGGCTGGAATGGCAGGTTATACCGGTTCAGTGAAACAGGACTGAAACGAGGATTACTCGATTCAGAAAGGGACTTTGTCCACTAAGATAGTCTTGGCAATGAGTCTTGACTAACAAGAAATGATTCTCTATGATTATGTGTGTATGCCACAATGAGTAATGTTTTAAGTTATGGTTTCATTTTCACTACTATGATTTATCCCATGTTATGAAATTATGCTCTCTTTTGCAGGTTAAGATTTCCAAAAATGTTATGTTCTTATGAAAATTATGTGATTGATATTTCTTTTGTTTACCCTTACTGAGCATTTGAGCTCACCCTTTTATGTTTTCTTTTCCCCAGGATATAAAGAAAGGTTTTAGGTAAAAAAAAAAGAAGATCTTTGTGGGAGATTTTGAAGATCTTTCACCACGTTTAGAAGATTACGTTCCGAGTTTCCAAAGACACTAAACTATTACGATCCTTGTGTGTGTGTTTTAGTTATGTACTAAGTATTCCGCAAAAGTAATGTAATGTCCATGTACGTCAGGCTTCGGGTCTCTACAGTTGGTATCAGAGGAAAGGTTTAGTCAACCTTTGGAAACTAGGACGCGAAAACGTTAGTAAGATCCCTAGAGATATTTCTAAGGTATGTCTAGGGATGCCCCTAAGGATAAGTATACGTATAGGATATAGTTCTAGAACTATGGTAACGATATTAGATTAAACCAAAGATGATAGATATTTATGTTACTCCCCCTTTTATTACGATTTTTGCCTCTCACACTATTCTTTTTTGGGTTTTAGAATATGGCTGGAAACAAGATGATTCACGATAATGGAGGATATGATGGACAATGGAATGATATTCTTCATGAGCAACCAAATGAAATGGGATTTGGATGTCCAAACATCATTATTATGCCGAATCAACAATCTCACAACATGATCAATAAAGTAAAATTTGGTAAGTTTCCTGACTCGACTAATAAGAGAAAGATGGAGTTCCATGATGATCATAGAGGAAAGAAAGTTCAATTTCCCCTATGTAAATCATGTGGGAAGAGGCATCAAGGAGAATGTTTCAAGGGAACTGGAAGATGCTTTGGGTGTGGAAAAGAAGGACACAAAGCAAGTAAGTGCAAAGGAAAAGGGTCGGTTAACACCATGGATGAGGATAATGGTATTGCTACGACATCAAAAATGGTTAAGTGTTTTAAATGTGGAATATATGGGCATTATGCAAACAAATGCCCTAAGGGAAAGACTCATGAAGAGAATCAGTATGGTCATATGGGTAGTATTTATGTGGATGATGATGAAGAGACTACAAATGATATGTGAGATGAAAGAATTTTTGAAGCTCGGTCAATGGTTTGAGAATGTAGTGGCATGATTACATGTTTATCATGTGTAATTTTGGAATAAAGAGACATCTATGGATTGTTACATTGTTGTCTTTCCTTGTGTTTTGAAAGTATATGATTAATGTTA
Source organism: Viscum album (assembly GCA_963277665.1). Classification (NCBI taxonomy): domain Eukaryota; kingdom Viridiplantae; phylum Streptophyta; class Magnoliopsida; order Santalales; family Viscaceae; genus Viscum; species Viscum album. The sequence goes on from OY728119.1 coordinate 569,404,956, forward strand.
CCAGTATCCATGAAAGGTTATTCAGATATTTTTGGAATGCGCATAATGAAGGGATAAGGAGAAAATTAAATGTTTGATAGTATTCATGAGCTCATGATTGATATAAGGACTAAGTGATATCATGGTTTGAGTATATAGAATTTTGAGGATTTTGGTATATGGAAAGTATTAACTTTTAACTGCACTCATGTTTTCACTAAGGTATTCAAGAGAATACACTATTAAGGACTTTGAATGTTTGGAATGTGACCAACAAGACATATCTTATGATATGTGGGGATCAACGACAGTATTAAATCTTTGGTAATCGTTGTCACTATATTATGAGAGTGGACTGCAGTATTATGTATAAGCCTAAAGATTAGACTGGATTGTGTTGGACATAAGTTAGTATTGTTTAAGGATAGAATATTTTCGATATTATTGATGGGATGTTATAGTGACGTAGTTTTAGAAAAAGGACAACCTGCAGGACGGGCGACAGCCCATCGCTTCGGACAAGGCTGTAGGAATCGAACCCACAACCGAAGTGCGACTGGCCTTTATCGCCTACCACTGACCTACAGGAAGTCCCTGTTTAGTAGAAACTAGTTTTATTATATTAAGCAGTATGATATATGAAGTATAAGTCCATTTTAGGAACCATATATGATTAATCCCACTATAGATCGACTTATGTATATAAATTTTGCTAATCTTTTGAGACAGATGGAATGACCCGTCATTCTATCACATGATCTGCTAACACATCACGAATAACAAATTCAAATTCATTTATTTAAGAGATGAAGTGGAAATTTTTCAAGACACGAACAACAGTGAGATTGTACCAAAATAAATTAAGTATTTATTCTAATTCAAATTTTCAACTTTAGGGAAATGATCTTGAAAACCAAAAATGTTGTCCTAGTGATCTTATACCTGATGAATCAGATGGTACCTTATATCATCACAAATCTATGGATTTGTGATTACTGGCTTTTCCATAGCCATGTTCTCTACCACTCTCCATCAGAACATGATGGTTAGATTTCTCTTCCATATCCATATTTTCACCTATGTGGAAACCCAGTGATTAGTTTATTTGGGTAATCGTTACATTTCATACTTTAGTTTTTAAAGCCAAGTTTTGGTATTCCTTTTTTACGATGTGGGTTTCTATAAAAGAAACTTTCGAATAGTAAACCATTTATAACCCCGACGAATTTCGAGGGCGAAATTCATTTTAAGGGGGGTAGAATGTAACAGCCCAAGATTTTATAAAAAATATTCTTTTTAATGTCTTGTGTTGTACGCTACACCAAAAGGAGCTTGCACAACACGCATCCTTGTATTGCCTTGCATTACACGCAATCGCGACCTTCCTCGATAGCGTGTGTAATACGCAATACCGAGTTTCACTAAACAACGATGTGCTATTAAAATATTATTAAAACTAGCCGTTATGAATAGTAATAACCACTTTTTAAAATTCTGTAAATCTTATTTTTCAAAATGAACTTCATTCTTGGATTCGGAGTATCGAATTTAGCCTAAGGTGAAATTTTGGTACTTTTCGGATAACTTTCATATTCTGATGAATAGTGAAAATTACTAAATTATAATTAAAAACAACTTTTTTAATCAAAATAATTAATAGTGATAAATAATTAATTTGAGTGGTTTTAAAGTATATTTAGAATATATTTTTACAATTTAATACAATGTTGGTCATTGGATGTAGTTTCACATTTAAACTAGACATAAACAAGTGTCAATCTTTTGATAGATATTGTTTCTTAAAAACACGCTATTTGTTTTAACAGCGGGATTTAATTATAAAATTAATTAATGCAACTTTTATGTTATGAATTTGGTAAAATAGACTTCATTTTTGAATTCGGAATATGAAATATAGCTTGGGATGAAATTTTGGCATTGTTCTGAAAAACATCAATTTTTGATGAATAGTGAAACTACTAAGTGGTAGGTTAAAAACTGAATTTTGCATAAAACTTAATTTTACCGCTTCTGTGAATGGAATTTCGAAAATCCGAGAGACATGGTTAATATCAAGGACTAAAATGTGGTTCAATGAGATGAAAATAATTTTTTGGTGAATAGTAACTTTTTACTTTTTTTTACCACGGTTAATAGTAAATAAGGTAACTAAGGGTAAATATGATATTAATATTACCCTAACACATGTCCTAATTCTATTGGACAAGTGTAATTCGACCAAAAACAAACTTAGGAATAAAATATGACCATTTAGGCCCACTTGGATTAGATTAGGACATTTATTATTAATTTATTTAAAGAAGGGTTAAAATAGTTAAAATCAAAGTTTAATAAGTATATCATTTTTAATATGGGGTTATACATAAGATAAATTCGACTATAAATATTCATTAGAAAGCTAAAAATATTTCCTACATGATGGTATTTTATTTGTAATTTTTAGACATCAAATAATATAATTTATTTATGACACAAAAATGATGCAGTAATTATCTTATTAATGAAATATTGACATAATTGATAATATAAACACCCAAATAAATGAAATTTGAGACTTTTTATGAATTACACTAATTTTCTAGGTTACTATGATATATTAGTGTTGATTTAATCAACTTGGTTCGAACATATAATTCTGTTATGACTTTCACAAAAATCATATATCAAATAGTGTCAAAATTGACACAAAATAGTTTTTAAATCAAATATTATATTATTAATTGTTATTTTATTCCTAAAAATCTAAGGTTCGGCCAAATGACTTAGATAAGGATATATATATTAATAATAAACAATTTGGGGTTCGTTTGGCATGTTATAGTAAGTGTATTAACCATATAGTGAAAGAAAACAAAAAGACACGGTAAAAGTTAAATTATTTAACTTAGAGTTAAATCTAATTGATAAGGTTTAAAATAAGATCCAAACATGTCTAAATTTGATTGGTTGATGCGATTACAACCCTATCTCATCTAAGCTTCGAATATGAGTCATTTTTGGAGGTTTTTAAGTGGGGTTAGATTTATTATAAATTAATATTTTTAAGAATTCCTAAGGTGCCCCTCTCCTCCCCTATAAAAGGACACCTCCTCCCCCTCCTCCTCACACCAATTTGAGCTCTCAAGATCGGCCAACCCCTGCCAAAATCTCTTCTCCACTTCCCTAGCAACATCCTAGAGGTTCTGGTCTTCCTCAAAGACCAATTTTAGTGCCCTAAGAGGAGGTCTCAAAGAGGCACTTCAAAGAAGAGGTAATTACCGTTACCAATTCTTTCATCTTTATTTCTTCTTCCACTTCTTCTTCTTAGGTTGTTTCATTATGAAGTAATAACATCAGTATCACTCATATACTGATATGTTATTATAAGTATGAAACAACCCTATTTCACCATCTATCCATCCTACGGAAAAAGAAATCACCGCGCGTGCGTACGTACGGAATACCGTCTCCACGCCGTGGTGTAATCTATTTTCCACCACCACCTTACAAGGATGGGTATAATGGTGTAAAGAATAACTATACATAGTTATTACAACATCATATTGATTCTGATATATTGTATAATTCACTCCAATTCAATTCAATACTTATAGAAATGATATCATCGCTCGTGCGTACGTACGGACTACCGTCTCCACGACGCGATGAGATTCATTCTCCATGTTAACCATTTAAGAATGATTATAATGTATATATAAGAAATAATAATGAAATATATGACATTATAAGGCTACTGGATTTATGTATATATATACATATGTATGTCATCTACTTACTTCCATTTCAAGACAATAAGGAAAGGAAAACAGCGTTCATGCGTACGTACGGACTACCGTCTCCATGAACTGTGTTTTTCATTTTATTTATCTACCTATTATATATATATATATACTGAATATATATGATATATAAATCATATTTTATATTCTGGAAGTAAGTAAATCATGATATAAGTAATAATGATGTCAAGAACAACAAGTCAAAACACCTACGATAAATGAAATGATTTTACCCAAAACGCTTCTTTAACATGGAATTTACAAAAGAACGGGTAATATAATGTCATAAGTGAACCATATATGATATCATAACAATGAATATGATTCTTTAATAAGTCAATAACATGATTTAAATCATTATACAGGAGGTTCGGACACTTACAAAGCAAGTCGGACCTAAGGTAAGGGAAATATCACAATCTCATTTTTATCCGAGATTGTTTATTCGTAAGTATTTACTGGGGTGTATTTTATCATCCACATACATGTTACCTCAATATGAAATATTGTTTTTATACACTTGCAATAGTTTAAATCCAATTTTACCCTTAGGTGAGTTTTTAGAAAAGAATATGAAAGGAATCTTTTGTCGTTTTTCCGTACGAGGTACTTTTTGACTTTTCCGACAAAAGTACGAAGAATGTTTTTTTTAACTTATACGGCACGAATGGATTTATACTGTTTTATAAAGCCTTATTTTCATGAAGCTTCCTCTAAAAGATTTCATGACTATTTTCAATAAAATCTCTTTCTTTTAAAATTGCATGATGTTTTGTGAAAAGAAATTGATTTTGAAGAAGAAAGGATATTTTCCTCAAGAATTCAATTCAAGTGTTTTATCAAAATTATTTTCCATCCAAGATAATAAAGGGTTCTGTTTCTATCCATATTTTTACATTGATTTGACTATGTTGTGATGGAATTATGTTTATGAATTCCTTTATCTTATATGAATGGTTTTATGATGTCATGTTGTTTAAGAATCCCATTTTTATTACATGGGTTATGCGATGATGTATGATTTATGATTTTGTGGCACACATAAGAAAGGATTCATTAAGAGATGGGTGGGACCTATATCTCCCTCCAATGCATTGGGTAAAGATTTTATATCTCATGAGATAGACATGGATGGAATGGCAGGTTATACCGGTTCAGTGAAACAGGACTGAAACGAGGATTACTCGATTCAGAAAGGGACTTTGTCCACTAAGATAGTCTTGGCAATGAGTCTTGACTAACAAGAAATGATTCTCTATGATTATGTGTGTATGCCACAATGAGTAATGTTTTAAGTTATGGTTTCATTTTCACTACTATGATTTATCCCATGTTATGAAATTATGCTCTCTTTTGCAGGTTAAGATTTCCAAAAATGTTATGTTCTTATGAAAATTATGTGATTGATATTTCTTTTGTTTACCCTTACTGAGCATTTGAGCTCACCCTTTTATGTTTTCTTTTCCCCAGGATATAAAGAAAGGTTTTAGGTAAAAAAAAAAGAAGATCTTTGTGGGAGATTTTGAAGATCTTTCACCACGTTTAGAAGATTACGTTCCGAGTTTCCAAAGACACTAAACTATTACGATCCTTGTGTGTGTGTTTTAGTTATGTACTAAGTATTCCGCAAAAGTAATGTAATGTCCATGTACGTCAGGCTTCGGGTCTCTACATTCAGCCATTTGGATTTCAGTTTCAACTAAGTCCCTCCTAGGTGTATTGGTAGAAGATTCACAACTTGAAACTTGTGGATTATTACCTCTAACCCTAGTGTGAAAAGTTCTATCAATTTCTGAATCTAAAGGTAACAAGTTCGGTTCAGAAGTTCAGGTCATGCAAGAGAAAGGAATATATATATATATATATATATATATATATATATATATAACTAAAATAAAATCAACTCTAGCAACCTCCCCGGCAACGGCGCCAGTTGATGTGAGCTTTTTTGTCGTGAAACCCTCAATCAATATTTTCCCTTTTTATGTAGCACAGTGGTGACCACAGGGCTGTCTCTCGAGGAGGTTGCAGTTCGAGTTGTAAAATTGTCACTTTTGTTGTTTTGTTTGTTTTTAATGAAATGAAAATGGGGGTTTGATTAACAATTTGAAAATAAAATTTTAATTAAATTACAAACTTAAATAATTTTAAAGGAAAGATAATGTGGGTTTGAAATCAAGAATAAAAATAGCAGTCACAGACAAGCTTCACCCTCTCAGACACTCCCCTCTTCCTTGTATATAAAAAATATATCTTATTTTAAATTCCTAAATGTACCCCCAAGGACCCCCGGGTTTACACTCAAATTTGAAAAGACACCATATTTAAGACTTCAATATGATTTTTGTCCCGCCTATAGAAGTGATTCAATTACTTAAATACCTCCAAGTAATTGAACCTAATTGAATTCCCTATGCTCAATGACAAAACCTCACCAAAGAATTTTAAATAGCGAAGTCAATTGTTCTACTTTATAGATGGAACAATGGTCAAATTAAATTTGTTGAAAATATATTTAAGAAATAAAACAACCAGATTCATTCAAAAATATAGGTTCAAGAGAAATTCAAAAAGAGAGATTACACATTGAAATCCAAACTCGGAAGAGAGTGTCCGTCGGGTGTCGTCGTCCGCAACCACTTGCCGCTTAGCCTTCCATCACTTGAGAAGCCTTAATCTTTTCTATTGAATATTAAAAGAATTTCATCTTCTTAAGGATAAAAATCTCCACCTTCCCCTTCACTCTCTCAAGCCAACTCCCTTTTGTGAGGGATGGTGTGGTGAAGAATAGAATATCTTGAGAGGTAGGAGCTCCCCTCCTTTTATAGGCAGATTTTATCTTCACCCAGTTGTTGCGTTTTAGACCCATTAAATGTCCGATTCACGCGTTGACCTCTTCATCAATATTGTGAATCAATGTATTGGCCATCCACCCTCAAAATTTCAGATTAATTGGACGCGTATTGAATGATTTATGGTTTTTCTATTGAAAATAGATTTCTCTGGATGAAACTTCCTGGAAGCTTCCTTCAAATATCTATCACTAAACGGCCATCATAAAGGATTCCAAACGGCTTGAAATTTATTGAGGAGACGAGCCTTGGAGTCCTCTGTCATATTCAGGTAGAATCTCATAATTTGGAGTAGTGTAGGACGAAATTGTCTTCCATTAATATGGTGGAGTCAATGCAGTCCGCCCGGAAAAAATTGTCAACTTCATTGATTTTTTTGGGCACCATTAATATCGATTCAATCCCTGGTCCTGAAGACAAAGTTGAAGGAAATAAAATAAGGGTTCCAAAAAAATTCTAATCACAAAATTTGGAAATATATGTTATAAGAAATGACAAAAATACCCCTGTGATAAAAATCTGTTAAAAATCCAGAATTATGAAATTTAAACTTTTTATCCCAAAACACACTATAAATCCAAAATTGTTACAAATAAGATCAAATTGTTAAATTTGTGAGGTTTAAATCATTTAAATAGACATTAAAAATATTGGAAATATTATCTCTATCAGTATTTTATTCCCTGAACCACTATACATCTATGTGTCCCTACTTTTACTTATTCCGGTGCATGATCAAATCTGATAAATCATAGAGGATAGAACTCTTTCAATCGAAGTGTTAATGAAAAATATGAAAGACAGAATTCACCCCCCTCTTGTGTATAATCTGTATATTCAAGATCCAACAATTGATATCAGAGGTGGATCTTCTAATGGAGCCTTAGAATGCTAGAAGCATTTAAAGATTATACAACAGAGCATCATGACTGATATAAGATAAGTGATTTTAATGGTTAGAGCACCATATTTTAATGGAGAAAACTATGGCTACTGGAAATCACACATGATAATATATCTGAAAAACCTCAGATATAAAATCTATTCAAAGATTCTGACTCCTTATGAAATTTCTGAAAAGCCTGAGACATGGAGTGTTGCTATAGAGGCAGAGTATGATATGAATTCGAAGGATATGAATGCAATCATCTGTGGTCTAGGAACAGATGAGTTTAACAAAGTATCTCAGTGCCCGACAGCATATGAGATGTGGAAAACAATAGTTATGGCGTATGAAGGAACATACAATGTGAGAAAAATGAGATATTCAACTGCCAAATTGAAATTTGATACTTTCAGAATGTTTGAAGGTGAAAGCATTACCCAAATGAATGGGAGATTGACAGAAATTGTCAATAATATAATAGCTCTAGGAGAACCTATCAAGAAGTCTGATGAAGCATTAAAAGTACCTAGGGTACTTCCTACTCGATGGAATGGCATCTCTGCTGCAATCAGACAATAAAAACCTATCAAAAATCTAACAAAGAGAGAGCTGATTGGTACACTGGTGATGTATGAAGCTGAAATGCAAGATGAGGCCAATGAACATAAAGTATACATAAAAAAGGATGATATTTCCTTGAAGGTAACTTCACAACAAAATAATATAAATATGAAGAACAGAGAATTCAAAGCTAAATCAGAGAGCTCTAACTCATCAAACTCAGATGAAGAACTGACTCAGCTAGCCAGAAAATTTAGAAAATTCTACAGCAAGAAAAGAGACTTCAAAAAATCCTTTAAGAGAGATGATAAGGAAGTAAGATGCTATGAATGCAAGAAGATGGGGCATATCAGACCAGATTTCCCCCAATTGAAATATGCAAAGAAGAATAAATTCTTCAAAAGAAATGACAATGAGAAGAAAGACAAGAAAGCTATAAAAGCCACTTGGAGTGTATCTGAAGACTCCAGTAGCTCTCCTGAATCAAGCTCAGAGAAAGAAGAAGTCAGTCTAAAAGAAAACATGTGTTTCATGGAAGAAACCAATGAGGTACACTCATATTACTCCTCTGAATCAAATAATGAATAAAATTATGAATCAAGCTACACAAATGAAAAACTTGCAGCCTACTCCAATATGCTTGAAGAAAGATATGACTCACTATTTAAGAAACATAATTCACTAAAGAACATACATAAAGCTGTTTTAGATGGAATAGATACAATGATAAAACAACATAAGGAAATAACTGATAAATAAAATTCTATTAACACTAACTATATTAATTTTGAATCAAGAATAAAAAAACTGCAGGATGAAGTAGAATCTTACAAGCAGGCTGTATTGGTTTTTACAAAGGGAGAGAATTAATTAAATGAAATTTTTGGAAAAACTGTCATTAAAAAGGAGAGATTTGGAATTGGAAGTAAAGGAGAAAAACCTAAGCTATATAAAAATTATTTTGTTCCTAGATCTAAAAGGATTAATTGTAACTTTTGTGGGACAAAGGGACATATAGCTAAAAACTGTTTCTTAATACAACCTCAAATTTGTGGTATTAAGAAAGCCTCTGTTTCAAAAGATTTATATGATTCAGATGATTTTAAAAGAACAAAGCAAATCTGGATACCCAGATCATTACTAGCTAACACCCCTGGACCCAACATAATATGGGTACAAAGCAATTTTTTTGAATGTCTTTGCAGGTAGCAGGATACCAGAGTAGAAAATATATATGGTACATGGACAATGGATTATCAAGACATATGAGTGGAAACTCATTGAATTTTTCTTCACTCACTCAAAAGGAAGGAGGACTTGTCACATTTGGTGACAATTCCAAAGAAAAAATCATTGGCATTGGAACTGTTGGAGATCCAAAAACATTCTCAATCAACAAAGTACTTTATTTACAAGGATTAAAACAAAACCTGATAAGTATCTCTCAACTTTTTGATGATGGATACACTGTTGATTTTACTAACAATTGCTCTACTGTTTCTAAAGATAAACTATTTAAATTCAAGGAACTAAGAACTGATAATGTCAATACTTTGGATTTAAATTCCTTGTGTAAACAACTAGTAAACTGCTTGAATACTAAAGTAAGTGAATCTTGGATCTGGCATAGGAGACTTGGAAATTTCAATGTATATGTTTTACATAAATTATCTAAGAAAAATCTAGTTTCTGATTTTCCTAGTCTCAAATTTGAAAGTGCCAGATTATGTGATGCATGCCAACTTGGCAAACAACAAAAATCATCATTCAAATCTGTTAATAAAGTTGCTACAACTAAACTTCTAGAACTTATCCATATGGATTTTTTGGACCTTTCAGAGTAGAAATATTAGCTGGTAAATTATATGTTTATGTATTAGTTGATGATTATTCCAGATTTTCTTGGATTTTCTTTTTGAAATTAAAAAATGAAGCTTTTACTTTATTTGAAAGTTTCTTCAAATCTGTTCAAAATGAAAAAAGTTTTAATATAATCTAATTGAGAAGTGATCATGGTGGAGAATTTGAGAATCACGAATTTAATTCCTTTTTCTCAAACATGGGTATTAAACATACCTTCTCTGCACCAAGAACACCTCAAAATAATGGGATTGTAGAAAGAAGAAATAGAACAATTCAAGAAATGGCTAGAACAATGTTAAATGAATATAACCTACCTATATATTTTTGGGAAGAAGCTATAAATACAACTTTCTATATAATTAATAGAGTTTTAATTAGACCTATTTTGAAAAAGACACCCTATGAACTATGGAATAATAGAAAACCTAAAGTAAATTACTTTAAAGTTTTTGGATGCAAGGTCTACATATTGAACACCAAAGATAATCTCTGTAAGTTCGATCCAAAATCTGATGAAGTTATTTTCTTAGGGTATTATCCTACCTCCAAATATTATAGAGTCTATAATAAAAATTCAAGGATTGTTGAAGGATTAGTTCATGTGAAATTTGATGAATCTGATCCCCTTGAGAAAAGGACAGATCAAATGGATGAACCTGAATCTAATGATAACATGAGACTTGAGAACTTAAAGAATGATTTTGAAAATGATATAAAAGAAATTTAGTCCAGTTCAGAGGAACATGATACTGAAGAACCTTTAAATGTATTTCCAAAACAGTCTAGAACCCTAAAGAATCACCCTTTAGAAACTGTGATAGGTTACTTAGAGACTGATATTCAAACTAGAAGAAACTTAGGAAGCTTAGTGGAATTCTCTGCCTTCCTATCCCAATAAGAACCCAAGACTATAGAAGAAGCTTTAGATGATTAAATCTGGGTAATAGTAATGAAAGATGAATTAAACCAGTTTAAAATAAATGAAGTTTGGGAATTAGTGGAAAGACCTAAGAATTATCCAGTAATAGGAACCAAATGGGTCTTTAGAAATAAATAGGATGACCAAGGCACAATAACTAGAAATAAATCAAGATTAGTAGCTAAAGGATATAATCAAGAAGAAGGAATAGATTATGATGATACTTTTACACCTGTAGCTAGGTTAGAAGCCATTAGAATCTTTTTATCCTATGCATATTATATTAATTTTAAATTATTTCAGATAGATGTTAAATATTCCTTTTTAAATAGTTATTTAATGGAGGAAGTTTATGTTGAGCAACCTCCTAGTTTTGTAAACTCTCAAAAACCTGATTCTGTTTTTAAACATACTAAAGATTTTTATGGCCTTAAACAAGAACCTAGAGCTTGGTATGAAATATTAAGTTCTTTTCTTTTGAAAAATGACTTTACTGTTGGATTGGAAGATCCAACACTCTTTAAGAAAACTGTGAAAAATAATGTTTTATTGGTTCAAATTTATGTTGATGATGTAATTTTTGGATCAAGTAATAAAACTCTTTGTCATGAATTTTCAAAATTAATTCAAGAAGAATTTGAAATGACTATAATGAGAGAATTAAATTTCTTTTTGCATCTTCAAATATTTCAAAAAGATTTTGGAAATGTTTTAAATCAAAGCAAATACATTGCTGATTTACTTAAGAAATTTGGACTAGAAAACAGCAAGCCATTTACAACTCCTATGCGTACTAATATAAAACTTGATTTGGATGAAACTGGGAAATCAGTTGACAAAAAGTTATATAGAGGTATGATTGGTAGTTTGTTATATCTTATTGCTAGCAGGCCAAATATAATGTATTCAGTATGTCTTTGTGCTATATTTCAATCAAATCCCAAATAATATCATTTAACTGCTGTCAATTTTTTTTAGATATTTAAAAGGAACTATTTTTCAATCTCTACCTTATCCTAAAACTTATGATTTTAATTTGATTTCATATTCAGATGCTGACTTTCAAAGTTGTAGATTAGATAAAAAAAGCACATCAGGAACATGTCACTTTTTAGGAAAGCCTTTAGTGTCATGGTCTAGTAAGAAACAATATTCAGTTGCCCTGTAAATAGCCGAGGCAGAATATGTTTTTGCTGGCAGTTTATGTGCACAAGTGTTGTGGATGAAAAACACTCTTATGGACTTTGGATTGAATTTTAATAATACACCTATTTTATGTGATAATACAAGTGCAATTAATATTTCAAAAAAATCCTATTAGTCATTCTAGAACTAAGCACATTGATATAAGACATCACTTTTTAAGAGGTCATGTTATTAAAAAGGATATATTTTTAGAATTTATAAATACAGAAATTCAATTAGTAGATATTTTTACTAAACCACTTCCCACTGAAAGGGTTGATTTTATTAAAGGGGAGATAAGTTTATTTAATTTTAAATATTTTTTTAAATGTTATTTATTTAATTTTATTTATTTTTTCAAATTTTATTTTGTTTTTGAACACTGTTTAAGATATTTTTTTTATGATTAAATTCACTGTATGCAAATTTTATTTGTTTTTAAAATAAATGTAATGATTAGTGATTACATGGGAATCAAGGCTGTCAGATCCCTTTAGAATCCAAAACCATTTCTTTTCCAACAAAACCCTTTCGAACCCAAAAACCACATACTGTTGCACACCCCTGATCTTCGACTCTTCATACCCTAAAATCTTTGAACCTTCAGAAATATACACAGAAATGGCAAAGACCAAGCGGGAATATGAACCCGAGAGGAGTGACACGAAAAAGAAAAAGACAGTTGGACGAAAAAAATTTCAAGGTAAATTTATAGATCTGGAATGGTTTTTCGAGATGAATCTGATGTTGAAACAGGATTTATCTTTTCAAAACCTTGAGCAGACTTTCAATAGTGAAAGGTCTGAGTTTTTGTATGAGGCAGAAATGCGTCATTTCTTCATATCATTTCAGTTTAGTCTAGGTGAGGAGGAAGACACTATGATTGCAAAGATTGAGAATAGATATTTCTCAATATCTTCTGTGAAATAGGACAAATCCTAAATTTCCCCCATGAAGGAGTATACCATTTTTATTTGAAAAACATAGGAGATTATTTGCATAAATCCAAGGACATTATGTCCTTTTTGTTTGGAACATATAATATTAGGAAAATGATGGTGAAATATTTAAAACCGGATTAGAAGATCCTGGTTAAATTTGTTCAGACTGGAATAGCTCCCAGAATGGCAGAAATAGAAAAGATTTTGTACAATGATATGTACATAATGTATCTTCTGTTAAGTGATATCAAATTAAACTTCCCAAGGTACATGGTAGATGATGTTGAAGTTACACTTCAACAGGAACAAGATAAGGAGGTAGAGCCTGGTGAGGAAGCTTCCAGACCTTAGGAAACTCCTGAAAATATTGTTCTTGAAATTACAGTGGAAGACAAAGATGCTGATTTTTGTGATGAACATCTCCCTGATGCTCCAACAGAGGTACTTCAAGAGGATTTTTCTATGGAGGAGTCTAAGGACTCTAAGGAAAAATCTGTGGACCAACCCACTCAGGACAAAGAGAAATAACAATCTGATGCTGACTCATTACCTTGGTACTGATGCATCATACAGAGCCTAAGAATGCGAATCAAGCACATGGTGCCTCTAATTCAAGGAAGAAAGAAGTTGAAGAACTGTAAAAAAAAGGTGTCTCAGTTGGAATATGAGAATTTCACTCTGAGAAATACCTTAGACTTAGAACAATTAAGATTTAAAAAGTTGAAGGAGAGTACAGTCTCAAGGTAAGAAGTTTAAATGTTTAAAGAGGATATGCTGAATGCAGTTGTCAAGTTGAAATCTGAAATGGTTATGAAGTCAGATTTACCAGATCTAAATTTTTTTATGGAGAACCAATTTGCATCATTTTCAAATAGTGCTGTTAGTGGATCAGGTACTTCACCTGATTTAATCAGAATATTTCAATCTATCACAACTATGATGAGCAACATGAATGACAGGTTGCAATATCTTCAATGTAAAAATTCTCCATTATCTATGTTGCTGGACAATAAAAAATTTTTAGTTGATAAACTGACATCTAGTGAGACACCAATTAGAAAACTGTTAAATTAGATGTCAGAGAAGTTGTCAATGTTTACAGAAAAAGAGGAAAGGATGCATGAGTTTTTCAGGGTCAATTTAATCGAAGATATTCATATGACTCAGGAGAACAGAGAGCTCATTATCAAACTTGGAGATGGGATGATGAAGAGACTCAGGGAACAGTTTACAGAAATCAAGTCTGCAATCCAGAGAAGATAGAACCTATTGACTACCTTTCCCAAACCTTGATTCCTGTGTATATCATTGTCATGTACATACTACTGTTTTTGAATGAAAATTTCCTCCATTGTTTATTTGTTTCATTATCTATTTGTTTATTACTGTTTTACATTAACATATGCCAGTATATAAGATTACCTTACTATTAAACAGTTAATTATAGCATTTACGAATGTTCAGTACAACATCAATCTGTGTTCTATTCCATATTTTATCAATCTTTTTGATATCACAAAAAGGGGGAGAACTTTGGATAAACACTACATTTGTTTTTATCTTTTTGGGAGAAATTTGGTTTTACATTTTTCTTATTGGGGGAGAAATTTAAAATGGATAAATTTAAGGAAAAATTAATATTGTATTTATCTTTTTAAAATTTCATAACTATATGTAATTAATTTTTTAAGTTTATTTCATTAATTATTTTATGGGTTTTATGATCATTAAAAAGGGGGAGATTGTTGAGCAAAGTATTGTTTTCAACAATAACTAATAATGTTATTTAAAGGGGGAGATTATTGAAAATAATACTCTGTATCTTTATGATAATTTTGATGCTCACAAATACCCTTAATTATTTTCTAATGATTTTATTTAGTATTTTTCAAGAACTTATTAATTTATTTTACTCTTGAAATAATGATAATTTATTAATTATTCGGGAACTGTTTTAGCGTGTTCTGGAAACACTATTCATACCTTACTTATTCGGGATCTGCTTTAGCGTGTCCTGAAATCATTGTTCATACCCTATGTGGATAAACGTAGCGTAATGATGAAAAGCGTGTATACTTTTTGATATAAGAGAAAAGTATGGTTAATCAACCATACATTATCAGAAAAGTATGAAAGAAGAACCTTACGTTAGGAAGGAACCTTACGTTTGGGTTATCAATAAAGTATGAAAGAAGAACCTTACGTTAGGAAGGAACCTTACATTTGGGTTATCAACAAAGTATAGTAGGAGAACCATACATAAGTACTAAACATTACGTTTGTTTCTCAAAAGTATGGTTCATCAAACTTACTTTTGTAACCAACCATACGTTCTTTGAATGGATCTTTTATCTTTCGTCTGAGCGTTGAATAAAAAGTATGGATGATCAACCCTACATTTATGATCAACCTTACGTTTGAAGAAAGTAACATGAACGCTACATTTATGTTTAAACTTACGTTGTCAACCCTACATTTGGAGGCCACATCATCAACCTTACGTTTCGCGTCAGAAAGTTTGAAAGACGATATTTTTATGCAATGGCCAGCAAGCTGATTGTTAGGCGGATTTCAAGTCAGATTTAAAGTCGATTTTAAAATATGACTTTGACTGATTCAAAGCCATTTTATCAATGGATTAAAGAACAATGTAAAAGGAGATTTTTATACCGAGTCTTCAGGGAAGTTACGACTACTCTGTAAATTCAAAATTTTGAATATCACGAATCAAAAGGTGCATTTTATGGATCTAAATGTGTAGGGGATATGCTCAGCTTTATTATATATTTTTTCTATGAAACACCAGGCACATGAGTGTGGTGATCAATATATTATTCAAAAAGGTGGAAAACAGAGAATACTTAAAGCACTCAGTTCTGCTGATTCAAAATGAGAGTCAAAGCTCTGTTTATTTAAGAATAAGGAACTCGATAGAAGATTCACTTGTTCTACATCAAATATCTACTATCGATCTACTACTGCTAAAGTTGTGAATTATATCTCTATATCTACTGTAACCGGATCGACTCAAAACTGCTTCGAATTGAAAATAAATATTTCTAGAGATGACGATCCATCTGTTGTCAATTTCATTCTGTTGCGATTGTGAAGATCAACTGAAAAAGTTATTTCTAAAATTCTTTTTATCTTGAGTAACTAGCTTCTTATACTAAGCTGAGTAGGTTTGTGTTTGAACCAGAAGGCTTTGTTAGCCTGAAAATTGTAAAGGTGTCAACTGCCTGTTTTTCAGTTGTTGGAAGGTCTGTGGAAAAGAGGACCAGATAGTGAAAATCACCAAGCTCGTGGAGTTGAGCTTTGGTGGAGTGGAATAGGGGAATTCTGTTCCCCGAACCACTATACATCTATGTGTCCCTGCTTTTACTTATTCCATTGCATGATCAAATATGATAAATCATAGAGGACAGAACTCGTTCAATCGAAGAGTTAATGAAAAATCTGAAAGACACAATTCACCCCCTCTTGTGTATAATCTGTATATTCAAGATCCAATAGATAGTACCCTATCACTCAGTTTAAGGGCTTTTAACAACATCCTAGACCCATACCCCCTCATTAGGATTGACCAATCCAATACCCTATCACACAAGGAAAGGCCTTCTAACCATATTATAAACTTATACCCTATTACTCAAAGTGTTCCCTTATAATACCCTCTTAATAAAGGTGATACCACTCATCTTGTATCTTCTTCAACCATGAAAACACAATTAAGGGGAATGCACATAGTGAAAAACATAGAAAATAACTCATAACTATCCCTTAATCCTCAATTAGCACCCATAGTGAATATTCTATAACATAACTCATCAATATATTCCTGGACCCTTATTACCATACTTAATAATATCCATATTACTCACAATTTTACAACATCCCAAAAGTGTTTCAAAATACTTATAAATATAATCCATCTTCAATGAATCTCTCTGATCACAGTCGGCCATACCCATGCACAACTCCCCTTTAGGCCATCACTCCACCTCTAAGGTCACAAGGTACTCGCATTATCATTCCCAATCACATTAGTAACACCTATGATATCATTACAAGAAATACTAGGCCCTTTATATACTTTCCATGTATTCCATGAACAAATTCCATAAGGGATTTAAGGTGTTATCATGATTTATCCACCGGGACATGTCAATTATTAAAGGTTATTAATGTCAAGCTAAGCACCCACCATGCCTTGGGAATAAAGTATCCCAAATTTATCCCACAAATCAACCCACATGAGTTTTATACCATCACCAGTATTCATCAAGCATACATTGACTACACTATGAACAACCAATACCTAAGGCCCAATCCCTTACATAGCCATTACTTCCCTCATGAGATAGACCTGAACCTAAAGAGACTACATTAAAATCACTAAACCCCTAAAAATGGATTTATGGGTTCAATAAGAACCCCCAAATTTGTTTCCATGAAATAACTGAAGCACTTCACATATTAGAACCTCTATCCAAGTCCCCTATCGTATGAGAGACCATGATCTCTCTTACACAACCACAAAATAGTCCATTCACCCTCAATCATGTAGTTATCATATACTATTGGGTCTGTTGGACCCAACTAGAGGATTTTATTATTAATAGAATAGAGACTATTCCACTCTAAAATCACCCAAACACGTGTGATACACTTAATTCTCTCCAAGTAGGATCTAACCTAGTCCACCACATATCTCAAAATTCACCCAACCTATTTCTTTAATTTATAAAATTAAAATTGATTACATGTGAATGAACATCATAAAAAAACATATCACATATGGTTAAAAAAGAATGGAACCAAAAACATTTATAACAAAGTTAACATCCCCATGCCATGCTTTTCTAAGCCCTTACCAAGTGTGTATCGATTATCCTCAAGATCCCAAACTTCAATATCATACAAAGAGATATCAAAAATTAATTATAAAAAAATATAATTAATTTTCCACAAATACACATTTTCGGAATAATTTTATAAATATTACTATATAGTTTACCATGGTTAAAACCTTGAGAAACGAAATTCTAATGACCCATGGCATGCTTCTGGAGATCTTATTTAAAAAACCCCATGATTTTCCACTCAATCGATCTGTAATGAAAAACCAATTGATGAAAATCCCAAATAAAATTGGAAAGAAACATAACTTGACCTAAAAAATGATAAACATCAAACATTAATCATCTGTAAGCCTCCTTTATATAACTAAGGAAAAATCCCCATCATCTCGATATGATTCCACCATGCTTTAGAAGAATCTTCGATGTAAATCAACAAGAACACCCAAAATAAAATGAGGTCACTAGAGAAAATAAAGGAGAGATAAAATATGATCTTACCTTAATATAATGTGAGAAAATAATCCTTTATCAAATTCCAAATAAGGGGGATCAAGGTGAAATCCATAGGGGAGAATTAGTAGGGAAGAGGGTTGGTCACAATCCATCTCTTGAGTGAATCTCGGGTAAATGAATAAGATGAGGACCATGAAACTAATGGTTTATCCCTCATAAAAAATTACTCATAGACCTAGAAGCTACCCAAATGGTGGTCACTGAGTACTGAGTGGCCCTCTAGGGTACCTGACCACTATACAACTCACTAGGTATCTGGTGGGTCTGTTGTAATTTCAACACAACCCATCACTAGATAGGCACTCCACCATTGCCCCTGAATTATAACCAAACATATAAATGCATATAAAAACATCCCATATGGTTGTATTAACTCCCATAATTATTATATAATTTTCAATTCTCAAAAAACCCTTTTCTATGGAGCTCAAAATTTGAATTTACCTTGAAGACAGTGACCTGAAATTTCATGGGTGGTTACAAACTCCAAACCATGGGTATTCTCATCCCCTAGAAGAATCTAGAGAAATATTATGACACTGGATCTATCACTCCCTAACATAGTTAATTTTATTTTTTATTTTATTTAATTAATTTTTTAATTATCTTCTCACTTTTTAAAGTTGATTTATAATTTTGAAATGATAGAGTTATTTCATAAGTGCAAGGTTAGCTCACGGTTAATAGAGACCATGGCCAGACTGTGTGAGTGAATCTATCATTTTATAGATCCAAACACATTGTCAATTCATGGTTTACCAAACCATAAACCCTACCTCTCTTGGTTAATGTAAAATTTCGAAAATCGTGAGGCCAAACCATTAACGATATCCTAGAATTTTTTAAAAAATAGTTATTATTATTATTTTTATATCACCTTAATTGTGATAACCCCTTTTATATCTTTTTTGATGTGACCCTCACCATCTCCTTTATCCTTTATGTGGAAATAGGGGGGGGGGGATTCTTACCTTCCCTCCTCATCTGACCATGGAATCCAGTTGTCCCTCCCCACAATTTTAGAAGTGATGGCCTTCAGTTATCATTATTCCTCCTATCTCTCATTTTTCTATTTTCTTTATAATTTTCCTTCTCTCCCTTATAGTTCATGTGATCCATATAAACCCTAACATGACTTATTTTGTTTTTTGTTAACTCTTGATTATTGGGGTTCATAATCCCTAATTGGTGTTGTTTTTTACTATGACTATTGAAGTCAATGGATTCTACTACATTTTAGGCATTTTTTATTACTTTTTTCCTCAAATTAAACTAGGTATTTTATAATTTTTAGTTCCCTAATTATTATTTAGGGTGTCTTAGACATATTTTATGTGTAAGAGTGCCTCTGTTTTCAGTGGTAGTGAGTTCTAGGTAGGTGACCTCTTATTTTTGGTCTTTAAACTCAAGAACCTTACTTTATTACCTTTATAATTTCTATTTTAGCTATAAAATGATAATAATAATTATTTTCAAAATGTATTTGAAGTGAAAATAATTTTTCATGATTTCCACTCCAATTAAATTGTTTTACTATAATTGGAAGTTTTTTGAAATCCCAATTTAATTCATTTTGCACACAAGATGTTTTGAAAATGTTTGAATGGACTTTGAAAAATAATTTAAATGTTTTAATAGAGGTTTCAGATTTAAAAGTGGGGATCACACTTATTTATTTTTTTATAATGTTTACATTCTTTTAAAACATCCTTTGATATATATATATATATATATATCTGTGTGTGTGTGTGTGTGTGTTTTGGTTCTATACATATAAAAAGGTATATATATATATATATGAAGGTATGTAAATTCACCCAAGAATGTGTGAATTTTTTAAATGAGATATGTGTGTGTAAGTGTATATGGATATATCCATAAAAGGGTATTTTGGTGTGGTTTCTAGAACGTATTTGGAAGCCCAATTAGAACTCCTTATTATATTTTTATAAAGGATGCTTTAATTTATATAATTTACTCTTCGGTATCCTCAAAGGCTGAATTATATGCCTTATGTCTTCTAAATTTTTTTCCTTGGATTTAAAAATTAAAATTGTTTGATGAGGCATGTTTTGATTTTATAAATGATCTTTCATGTGATGGGTTGATGAATGTCCCCTATATTTTATATGAAAGGTGATACTGTTGGAATATTTTTAGCATATTGGAAACCCTTGTACTTAGGTGGGTAGACTAGAATAAGTACACTAGTCAAGGTACATCCTCTCTTTCCTTTGGACTATGATACAACACTAAACAAACTACATGATGATGATGTGTATTGGTAACTATTAAACCATTGGTTTTATCCTATACAATGTCTCGTGCATGTGAAAAAATATATATGGTTTTATTATCAAGATTATGAGGATCATAGGTCCTAAACATAGTAACCTAGGACTTCCCATTATTCTTGATCTATTTATTTATCTTTTCTACTTTATTTTCAAAATAAATAATTTGTTTAATTTATGTTAAGTGATTTTTTTCTTTCTAACAAAAATTTCCTTCTATTTAATGTTAGAAATGAATTTTATATTAAAAATTCATGTCTTTATATGATTTGAAAATATATTTCCCTTGAAAATGAATAAAATCATTTATTTAGTTTCTAAAGAAAAATTGTAATCAAATCTATTTTTATAATTAGTTTAAAACTAGTGAAAAGGGATATTTAATTTCAAGGATTTAGCATGGTATGTGGTTTAATTTTTTCATGAAAACTAATCTTTATGCTCACACTTATATTTATCATTTTATTTTCAAGTTTCAGTTCTATTCCTGGTCACCCTTTGACCATTGATTAGTTGGATGGTGACTTGTATATTCACATGGAGGTATATTGGTAGTTTTTTTGTTTTAGTTTTCCTTTATCAAATTGAACACATAATAATTTATGTATTTATATGGATAGAGAGTAGTTATATCTGTTAGAGTCCAAGAGGGAATTTAATGTGGCTATAATTTTATTTACAGGGGAGGGAGACCAAGGGTGAGAGGAGGGATTAATGTAGATGTTTATTTCTACTGCTTTAGTTTACTTCTTTATTTATTTATTCATATTTGATTTGGCCTGGATTTCCTCCTTAAAAATGGCTCATGCCAAAATTTTATTTAGTTTTTTATATTTTTTTCTTAATTATTTAATGGTAAAAATCATTCCCTCTGGGTTCAATTTGATTACCAACACTAGTTTCCTGCTTGTGAGGACTGGAAATAGACCCGAGGTCTTGTTGTGATCCAGTTCAAGAATATGACTGAGGGAAGACTCTGATTTGTTCATGAAGAAATGGTAATATATTTCTATTTGATATTTGGGCTGCAAAGGTATATGAAGATTGGAATTTCAGGACTTTGGGGGTTGGTATGAAAAGTGTTTGGAAAACACTTTTAGTTTTGAACCTTGAGTTACTATGGGAAGTCAGGCTTGAGTATTTTATTTATTTATGGTTTTTTGGTTCATTGAAATGATTTATATGTTCTGAGGGATGAAAATGAGATTGAACCAGAGTCACACGATGATCTTTTATGGACTAACAACTCAGGTGGATCTCGAGTGCACATTTCAACATAACTTCTAGAGGGGATTGTATGTCTAGGACATAGTCCGCTAAACCATCTGATCTAGTCATGCGCAACCACTAGTCCCTATTATGGACTTTTGATGCCGTGTAATATTATTTATTGGGGTTTTCTTAGTGTTCATAACTTTTAAAAGGATTTTTTTGTTTTGAAAAAATGATAAAGGGGTTTTATTTTAATAATTTGTTTTAAAAAAAATAAAGATTTGAAAAAACATAAATAAAAGTGTTTGAATATAAGATTTAATGTCTTAAGATAAAATATGTAGTTTTTATTGAAAATTAATAAATGGGATTTCCTTAAAATTATTTGAAAGGGATATTTTGAAATGGTTTTAAGTGGGTTATGAGGGTTTTGAAATTTAAAGTGATATTTTATTGTGGTGAATTAACTTTAAAGAAGAAAGTAGATTTTGAAATTAATAAAGTAACTTGGTAAATCAATTGAAATGAATGTCATCTATTTTTGGAAATTAAATAAATTCTTTTGAAGTTTTTTGGTTCTTTAAAAATTTGGAAAACATTTTATCTTTGAAAGGGTTTTGAAAATGGGATTTTGAATCTTTATTTCAGCGTTTTGGTTTTGAATAGGGATTGTTGGGTTATTTTTATTGAGGTTTTTTTCCTTTTCACTATTGTTTAATTGGTTTTGGGTGAGTTAAATTTTTATACATATTGATTTAAATTTTATATTGTGGTTTCGATTGTATTTCCCCTAGGAATTTTTGATGGGTTTCAAGAAGTTTGTTTCATAGAATGTCCTTGAGTAGTGTCTATTGTAGTTTGGGAATGCAATATTTTGGTTGGCAACCTTACCCAAGCTCCAAGTGGAGTGATAAATCTGACTTTCGTATTTGTGTGTTGATCACTTATTAGAATCTCTTGTTGGGTTTTTTTCATTAGTTTACCTTGAGTTTTCTTAGTAAACTATTGATTGTCTTGGAGATGTTCTCATTTTAGAAATTTTTGGTTCCCATTGTTTTCCTGGAGATGCTAGTATTGTCATTGAGTTTGTTTTAAGGGGGTTGAGGAATGAAAGTATTGGGTGAATTCATGGGAAATAGGATGGTTGATACCCCAACCTAGGTTGTGTCCTATCTGGAACCATGTTTATTTGGACGGGTTCACTGGGGTCTTGGTGTTTTGGGTGTAATGCCCTAAAATTCTTCCACTTCCACCATTTTTTCAAGGCTATCATCTTCTACTCCTTTTCGAGTATGTTTAGTTTGATTTAATTTTGGATATTACCTATTCTCTCTTATTTGGATCTCTTGGGCTTTCTTTGTTTTAGGAAGTTCTAGTCCTGATATTTTTGATACATAAATGTTTTTATTGATCAGAATTTTAGATCTATTTTATATTGAGTGTCTCGATTGATCCCTATTGTTTTAGAACCATTATTAGTAGTAATGTTTCCCTTGGTATGTTTTCCATTTATATTTATATTTTTACATGGTTGTATCTTTAATTCATGGAAATCATGTATGGGTATAAATCTACTTTATTTTTCCTTGGTCTCTTTTGGATTTTTGTTTGGGTTTTTAGTGTGACTCGGGAGTGTTGGGTATTCATGCTTTTGAAGTCATGTTCAATCATACTGGAATGAGTCTATCATGGGAACTCATTTTGGGTGAGGGGGTTCTTTAGTATTTAGTCCAAAGGTTCTTTGGTAGATGAATTGGGTTTTTTAGATAATCATGTTTCATTTTGGTTAGTTTCATAGGTATTTTCTTGGCGTGGTTGTGGTGCTCCTTTGTTTTTTTGAGACTCAAGATATATTGAGGAGGTCTTATATTGTCTTTTCTTCTGACCTGTCTAAATAAATTAATGATTTTTGGGGATATAAATTGTTGTGGTGGGTAAAATTATCAAACCATAACCCGATTAATTTCCTATGTATTTTATTAAATTAATTTTTAATTATGTTCAAGATTTTTTGACTGAGTAGTTTTAAAATTTTGAAATGTTAGAGTTTTTGTACTTGGTCATGATTAGTAGAAACTGTGTGCAGACTATACAATTGAATATATTATATTATATATCCAAATGAATGGTCAAGACATAATTTCTTTATCTGTTCACTCTTACTATGTGGTGTTCTATAGGTATTTTAGTAGGGATTCATAATTGGCACACAGTTTGGAAAACCATGCGTGATACCTAAACATTTAAAATAGGGGTTATTATTTTGTTGTTTTTTATTTTTTTTCTCCCCTTGACCATGATCCCACTTAATCTCATTTTTTATTTCTCCACCACCTCTATTTTATATCATGTATTTCATGCACAGTAAGGGAGGGGCACACACCTCCCCTCCTCCTCCATCTGTGGAATCTGGCCGAATCTAATTGTGATTTCAAATTCTATCTCCTTCAGTTATCATTATTCATATTATTCTCTATGAATATTCTATTTTATTTGTGCTTTTAATTCTATACCTTGTGGTGTGTGGGACCCATATAAAAACTAGAATGATTTTGGGTGTTTTATTTTTTTACTCTTGATGCTTAGGGATCGTGATTACTGATTGGGGTTGTTTCTCATTACAACTATTGGAGGCAATGGATTCTGGTACTTTTAAGGAAGGGTTTTACTCTTTTTTCCTTTTTGGGTCGAATTTAATCATGAATTTTTTAATTTTTATTTCCCTATTTATTCATTAGGTTGTTTATACCTCGTTGAGGTGGAAGAGAACCACCATTTTGAATGGCATTGAGTTTAAGGTAAGTGTCCCCATGTTTTAGTTCCTCAAATTCAAGAACCTTGACTTCATTAATTTTTTATTCCTTTTTAGATATAAAATGCTAATAATAATCTTTTTTAAAATTATATTTGAAGTTTAAGTCAAGTTTTAATTTATTTCCACTCCAATTTAAAGGTTTTCATATTATTGGAAGTCTGTTAAAATCCTATTTTAATTCAGTTTACATGTGAGATGTTTTGTAAATACCTGAATGGGATTTTAGTAATATGATATGAGTTTTAAGAGAGTTATTGGATTTAAAATTTAGGTTTTTACTTTTTCAAATAAAGTTTATAAAGTTTTTATTCTTTTAAAATTTCCTTTGAAATATGTGTGTGTGTGTGGGTTTGTTGGTTTTATACATATAAATATGTGTAAATATATGTGTATACATGTATAAAAATTAATATTATAATATATGAATTTTTTATATTGGATATATGTATATGTGTGTCTATGTTTATATGGATATAACAATAAGAATGGGATTTTTGTGTAGTTTATCTAATGTATTTGAAATCTCGATTTGCACTCCTTTTTTTTATTTTTATAAAGGATGCTTTAATTAATAAAAGTTAGTCTTTGGTGTCCTCCAAAGTTGAATTATATGCATTATGGATATTAAAGTTTTTCCTTAGATTTAAAAATAAAAATGGTTTGATGAGGCATGTTTTGATTTGATAAATTATTTCACTTGTGATGGGTTGAAGATAGCCCCCCTATATTTTATATTAAAAGTGATACCTTTAGAGTGGTTGTAGTATATGGGAACCCCTGGTACTTTGATGGGTAGGAAGGGACAAGTACGCTTGTCAAGGAATGTCCTCTTAATCCTTTAGACCACACCACAACACTAATTAAACAACATGATGATGATATTGATTAGTTACCACTGTAAATTTGGTTTCATCATCACCAGTAGCTCGTGCATAGGGATAGTTATATATGGTTTGATCACCGAGAGTATGAGGATCCTTGGGCCTAAACTTAGTAACCTAGGGATTCCCATTGTTCTTGATCTATTTATTTGTCTTTTCTTATTTATTTTAAAAATTATTTTTTAAATTTATGTTAAGTAAAATATTTATTTTTAACTAATATTTAGTTCTATTTAGTGTTTTAAATCAATAATCTCTTAAAAATATGTGTCCCTATATGATTTGAAAAAATATTTCCTTTGAAAATTCAAAAAACCGTTTATTTGGGTTCTAAATAAAATCTAGAATCAAACCTAATTTTATAATTTATTTCAAACTAATGATAATTTTTTTAATATAATGACTTGAACATGGGGTATGGTTTACTTTTGGTATGCCCACTGAGTTTTATGCTCACACCTATCTTTATTATTTCAGTTTTAGGTTCCAATTATGTTCCATCCTACTATTTGAGCATTGATTAGTTAGATGGTAACCTGTAAAATAACATGGAGTTATGTTGGAAGTTTTTTTATTTTAATTTTCCTTTATCATGTTGGCCACATAGGAATTTATTATTCTATATGGATTTAGGGTATATATATATGTGGGAGTCTAGGAGGGTCTTGGAGGCAGTTGTAGATTTTTTTTCATTGGAAGGATATTGAGAGTGAGAAGAAGGATTAGTATAAAAGTTTATTTCCTATACTCTATTTTAATTAATTATTTATTTATTCATGTTTTATTTAAAATATATGTAAGAATTAAAAATGGTTCATGATAAAATTTTATTTAGTTCTTTATTCTTGTTTCTTAATTGTTTAATGGGATAAATCATTCACTCTTGGTTCAATTTAATGCACGACACTATTTTCCATCCTGTGGGGATTGAGAACACCCCTTATATATTGTCGTGAGGTGGTTTATACAACAAATGAAGAAACATATTAGGTTGTTTTGTGATAGGATCCATCATTTGGAACTTGAAACCATTGCTAATTTCAAACTCTAGATTGGATTACATCAAACCATCCATCAGATCAATCTAACTATATATAGATTTCTCTAAAAATATCATTCCAATTCTAAATACACATTAGTCATTTCCCAAACAAAACATTGAACACAAAACCCATTTTACCTAACCTAAAAATAAGAAAAAGTGTACATCAATTCTCTAATATACTGAATTTCCTTAAAACCACATTATTCTATCATGCTATTAACTCCCAATTCAAACACGGTGACTCAATACAAGAAACATTTATAAAATAAAATAGCTCTACCTAACCCATTTATCATAAAATTAGCTGAATACCTTAATTACTAATTCTTATTTACACTGTAATGAAACAACCATTCCCCAAAACCTAATCCCAAGCTCAACTAATGGTTTATTATATGTTCAATGATTCATTATATAAGTCCATGTTGATCTATACCTATGAAATGAAATGATCAAAACCCATACTACACATCATTTTTTCACCTGATATAAATAAATTTTATGTAGGGATTCATACCAAAATAACTCTCATAGGTGTAATTTGGAAGAATTTCCTTTTTAATTCCTACCTTATGAAAGCCTACACAACTGATTGACTTCATGTTACAAAACTAGGAAGAAAAATAACCTAATAACCAAAAAAAATCATATACACACACAAATGAAGATTAAAAGGAAACAAAAAATAAAACATAATAATAACATGGTTCATAAAAAAGTAATACATTCATGTGAGAACACAAAAATAACTTGGATAAATGAAAGTGAAAGATATTATAAAAAAACTCTCACTATAACTACTCCTAATTATCAGAAGCCACCTTTCAATAAATTCTAATCATCATTAATTAATGTTATGCATTGATAGCTAGTACAACCACATATTTATTTAGATATTATCCTATTAAATAGGTTCCACCACTCTATTATATCTATATTTATCCTTACATTGATTGAGGAAAAATTTGATACATTTTTTTCACCTTCATATTGACCATTGACAACCAGTGAACATGTGTGCTTCCCAAGTATTAAAATTTTCCTTCCTAAGATTTTAATAGATCATCATAACAAAATGAATTAGCCAGAATCCTTTTGAAAAATGTTAGGTCGACAACCACTTTCAGAAACCTAATTTAGA
The DNA here is from genome assembly GCA_963277665.1 of Viscum album. Taxonomy (NCBI): domain Eukaryota; kingdom Viridiplantae; phylum Streptophyta; class Magnoliopsida; order Santalales; family Viscaceae; genus Viscum; species Viscum album. Next base: position 569,432,705 of record OY728119.1, read on the forward strand.
AAAAGATCCTTCCCAAAAAACTCATTCCAGAAATCTCATTTTGAAAACTAAAGAGACTTCACAAAACCCAACATGTTATTTGATGATTTCACTAACCATATAAAACACTATGGGTGAACCCAAAAATATGGTATTCCCCTAGAACTAGATATGACTCATCCTACCACATCTTGAATGGATCAACACCCATCTACCTTCCTATGAATCTTAGCATCACAAAACTCGATACCAACCACCACCCTCTTGGAATTGGAGTCACCAACCGCATGACCATTAGGGTTCTCCCCACCATGGTATTATCTATATCATTGTCCCATTAATACCATAATAGTTTGATTTGATAATTCTAAAGGGATTTCCTCCTTGATCCTTGCTTAACAAAAATCAATAACCTCAATCCAAAAACTATGATTTGGGATCCTTGGAAGTAAAGTTGTCTTAAAGAGGACTCATTTTACCAACATGAACCCCATTCAACATTGAAAACATAACATGATCTGATTTTTAGGGACACTTCACCCCTATTCCATAGAACCAACCTGATATCATCTTGGAAACTCCCAACCACTATCTAATATTTCTTAAGTATGCTTAGTGTGATCCACATTTCTCCCATGAAGATCCTTCTAAGATTTTCCAACTTCCTATATCACTCTAGTTGAGACATACAATTCCAATATAAAATATGGTATGACACCTCAGAGAAGTCCCACTTTCCTCTTAATACAACCTATGAAGTAGCCAAAGAATCAATCCACTGAACTATAGAACAATGAACCCAACCATCATGGGTGTTTTTAAACCCTCTAAGAATTTGGAAGGATTTACAAGGGATTTTGAATAGTAATCCACCATCCATTCTATTATATTCTCACTACACAGAGCTATATAGATTCACAATACGCCTCCTCCCAAGGTAGTTTCATCTAAAACTACCCCTTTGAGAGATAACATAAACCTTACAGGATAAATCCCAAGGGTTTTTTCAAAAAATTTCTTCTTAAAAAATGTCATGTCATCCCACTTTCCAAGACCACTCTATCTATCATGGTCTTCACCACTCCAAGGAATGGCCACATACCTCACCCCATTATAAGTCCTAATACCACATCACTTGAGTGTCTATCCCATATTTGAAATATTTAATCATACTTCCACTAAACTTGGTCATGTCCTCCCATGCACCTAGAATAATAAGTCACACACTTACATACCCCCATAACAAGGATAAAAAACCAATTCACATGTCACTAAATGTCTATGAGGCCCAACTATCACACTTTCCAACCAACTCCAACCCAATGGCCAATTATCATAACCAATATCTCAATATAACATCACTCTATACTCACTCTAAAGAGGGTCACATCACTATCCCAAAGTAATAACTCATAAAAACATGACCCACTAAAGGGTCTATGTGAAACAACCACCCAACTAGCCCTTTTACTATAAGGTTGATAACCAAACCAACATCTCACATCCACTAACTTATAAACATCTTTCTAATGCATAATGGGGACGATTTTACCTAGATATTTCTATACTCACTATAAATAGAGCCACACCACCTTCCCTAAGTAACATTGCATGCCACCATGACCCTTCCAAAGGACACTCATCAATACAAACATCCTAAGAAAACACTTTCAACACTATAGTCACACACCTCCAATACCTACCATACCAAGAAACCATTAGCCAAACTTACCAATTAAAGGTTGTTCATCCACCATACCTACACAACTGAAACATCATTATGTTAAGGAAACCATACAAAACACCATCTTGATTTCAATTAATTAATACATCAATTTTAACACCATTATCTTGGGTGGTTTTGTTTATGTAAAAATAGGTGTGACATATGTAATGTTTTGAACCTTATAGTGGTTGAATATTGGACATAGAATTATTGGGAGAGGTAGTGAATATTTGGGAAGATTATTTTGGGGTTTGGAGATCACACTATCCAAAAATTATACACCATTCCATAGTGTAAACTATTTTGTCCCTAATTTTTCATTGTGTAAAACATGCATGGGGAAATGTCTAGGAGAAACCGTGTCCAAGACATGGTGAAATGAGGGGATATTGTTGTCTATATCCTATGTGAACCCACCACACCCATTTTGGAGGGTGTGGTGAGGGTAAAAATTCAAGGTATTGGGTATCATGTCATAGGGGAATCCATTTTAGTCTACATGATCAAGGAAACCATGACCAAGACTTGGTCATGGTCTAGGGTGTGGAGACAATAATGTTTCATTATAGCAGATGAAACACTCACCTTATCCCTAATATCACTATCAATATGCCTTGTTTTTTTATCTAACCAAGTTCAATAATTTTGTGGGAGCAATTAATACAATTTTCACTCATTTTCCCTTAATCAAACTTCTCAATTCTTTTCCCCTTTCGATGATTGATGATTTCTTTGAGTGTTTTAACAAAAAAATTAGGGGTGTTGTATCCTTTTAAAAAAAATATATTTATTACATTTTTTTATTTATCTTGTAGTCTGTTTGATATATCAAAGGCCTTGGTTCATACTCCTTTGTTGGTACTTCTAATTTTGGGTGTTTCGGTGGATAGCTCTAGTGAGTTATTCTTGTTCCAACATAGTTATCTATTCCATATTGAATGATCTTAGAATTGGTATATTATCGTTATGAACATGATATTTCATGTAACTGACAATGGTTTTATCGATGATAATGGGACAACTGATTTTCTTAGGTATATTTAGAATTATTTGGTGTCTTGGTGGTGAACCTCCTGGTAAATTCCACACAGGTGATTCCTTTGAATTCTAGTTTTGGTATACCTATTTTAGAATTACCATTATTGAAATATTATATGGTTTTGGATATGGATATTAGGGTCTTGGGTGTGATATTATTTTGGGTGAATACCTTCTTGGTGAGACTTGATGTCGATGTTTGCGATCTTAAGGTAGGAATTTTGTAAGTTCCAGGATTTCATGGAGGTATGTCCCTTTTTGAATTTTAGTTTCAATAACTCGTTTTTTCTTAATGAAATGGTTATGAGGAGTATGTTGAGTCTTGGGGGTGTTCCAAAGGTTCAAGACATGAGAAGTGGGAGAACTAGGATAATCTATGCAAGGAAAACTGTTGGCACACAGTTAAAAAAACAATACTAAATTCCCAGGTAACTGTGAATCCTTGGAAAGAGGCTTAAAACATGGTTGACACATGGTATTTAAAACCATGTTTCCTACCCAAGAAACCATGCGACCTATATTTCCTTGGATAGTGTCTTGCACATGGTTTTTTTATGATTTTTCAAACTATGCAGGTAAACCATGTTCCCCTGTAAAGTTGGGGAAAATTAAAAAAATTCCTTTACATGATTTTAAACCCTCTCCCGATTTTCACCCCTCATTTCCTCCCTTTAACCCTAGTGTTGAAAAAGGACTCCCAAGGGCTTCTAAGGGTGATTCAACTTCATCTCTATGTCGTTTGGAGTGCCTTTAGTTGTGGATCTAAGATCCAGGTAATTCTAATCCCCCGCTTGCTTCTCTTTTGGGTTTAGGGGTTTCATCCTTCTCTTATCTCCATTAGAAGATATAAAACCCCATATTTTCAGGAAATATAGGTTTAGTATTAAAAGAGAGGTTGAATCTGGATCTAGGACTATTACCGAATGTTCATTCATCAGCAGATTCAAGGTAGGTGGTCTATAAGTATATCCCATAGTTTTGTTTTATATATTTGTGCATATTGGATTTGTTGATGGTCACCTATTGTTCTTTTTTTGATTCCTTGGATAAGGTTTGGTAAAATTGGTGTCTAAGTGATGACTAGAAACCCTCATGGTACCTTTAGTATGAATTTAGGATGATTTAAGCTATTTTGGACCGCCTATGGAGTATACCGATATTTTTGGGCTTAGAAATTGGTTAGATAAGTGCAAGATTGTGTGATAATATGGATCACTTTTTGAGTATGCTGATTTGTATAATGGAAGTGAAAATGGAATATTGGTAATTTGATTAAGTTTAGTAACAACTTGGGGGTTTGTTTGGCATGGGACAGAAATGGTTTAATTTTTTGAATTAGGATTGGGGCATGTGGATTATGAATTTTATTAGAAATGCCTAATAGAGTTAGTTAATATGAAACCATGAATATGTTAGTTGGTAATGGTATGTGAAATAAAGAATATGTTAAATGAGATTATTTAAGGGAATTATTTAATATTCTTAGTGAGCTAGGCCTGAGAATGGGAGTCGGGCTAAATGAATTAACTAATGTAAATGGAAAATGTGTTAATGGGTTATAGAATAATATTATCTCCATTATTGACTATTTTGGATTTTTATTATGATTTTTATTGGTAATGATATGGTTTATGTGTGATGAATGGATGCATCACTACTAGAAATGCAGGATTTCCCAATGGTTCTGAACCGTTGGGAAAGGCTAGAGAACCGTTGGTATATATTATACCAATGGTTCTGCAAACCGTAGGGAAGTAAGCCGTTGGGAAAGCTTTTACCAATGGTTTACACTGAACTATTGGGATAGGTTAGGAAAAATGAACCTATCCCAACAGTTGTGCCAAACCGTTGGGATAGATTTTCCCAATGGTTTGGCTTGAACCGTTGGGAAAACCAAGCAGAGGGATTCTTTCCCAACAGTTTCTAAACCGTTGGTGAAGGATTTTTACCAACATTTCATAGAACCGTTGGTAAAAAAAAACTCAAAGAGGCTATGTCAATGGTTTGAAACCGTTGGCATAGCCTATGCTGTGAAAATTGCACAACTGTCTGCAAATTTTCACAGTAGCTCTCATTTTTGTGCAATTTGCACAACAACATTCCCTCTCATTTTCAATCATTTCCAATTATTGTACCTAAAATAAACTAACACACACATATACAATTATTGTACCTACAATAACTAACTAACACATACATATAGAGATCAAATTCATACAAATTTAACATATAATGCATCCTGGAACTATACACATCCATAATTAAATCAGAATTCATAACGTAATTATAAACATACATAATTAATTTAGAATTAAATTTAAAATTTAGATGACAATTATATGTGGAATCCGGAATTCAATTGATAATTTGACCGGTTTTTCGTATACCATATGTTTTTACTAGAAATGATGTCCATTTTAAACAAAATACATACACCTGTAGTGATAATGACCACACCGTGCCTCGGATTGAGGCGAGGTTAACTCGTACACGTCAAAAATGACCCATGGATCATTGTCCTAAAGTATAAATATATTCTGAAAGAATTTGGTTGGTTTTCTGTATGTCAGTTGTTGTTTTCACTTAAAATGAAGTGATTTTTAAATAAAATAGAGACACTTTGAATGGTGTCGGCCACACCGCACCTCAGATTGAGCTGAGATTGACTCATAAACGTCACAAATGACCCATGGATTGTTGTTCTAAAATATCAACACAATTAGATTCCGTTTGGTCGGTTTTCCATATGTACTTAAAATGTTGTCCATTTTTAACATAAGAGAGACACTTTGGGTGGTCCCGGCCACACCACAACTTGGATTGAGGTGTGTTTGACTTGTACACATAAAATATGACCCATGGATCGTTGTCCTAAAATTTCAATAGATTACAAATGTGTTTGGTCAGTTTTTTGTATGTGAGTTGTTCTTTTCACTTATAATCCTATCCATTTTAAACAAAAGAGACATAATTAGAGTGGTACCGGACACACAATGTATTGTATTTAGATAGGGTTGACTCGTACACATCTCAAATGACCCATGGATCATTGTCCTAAAGTATCAACACAATCAGAATTCCTTTGGTTGGTTTTCCGTATGCCAGTTGATGTTTTCACTTAAAATGATGTCCTTTTGAAACAAAAGACAGAAACTTTGAGTGGTGCCGGCCACACCACATCTCAGATTGAGTCGAGGTTGATTCGTACACGTCACATATGACCCATCAATCGTTGTTATAAAGTATCAACACAATCAGAATCTGTTTGGTCAATTTTCCATATGTACTAAAAATGTTGTCCATTTTAAACAAAAGAGAGCCACTTAGAGTGATCCCAGCCACACCGTGCCTCGGATTGAGGCAGATTTGACTCGTAAATGTCACACATGACCCATGTATCATTTTACTAAAGCATCAACACATTTCGAATGCGTTGGTCAGCTTTTGTATGTCAGTTGTTCTTTTCACTTAAAATAATGTCCATTTTAAACAAAAGAGAGACACTATGAATAGTGTCGGCTACACCGCACTTTGGATTGAGGCGGGGTTGACTCGTACATGTCACATATGAACCATGGATTGTTGTGCTAAAGTATCGACACAATGGTCGGTTTTCCGTATGCTAGTTGTTTTCACTTAAAATGAATTCCATTTAAAAAAAAAAGAGAGAGACTTTGAGTGGTTTAGGCCACACTGCACCTCGGATTGAGGCAAGGTTGACTCATACACGTCACATATGACCCATGGATCATTCTCCAAAAGTTTCAATAGAAACCGAATGCATTTGGTCGATTTTCCATATGTACTTACAATGTTGTCCTTTTTAAACAAAAGAGAGACACTTAGAGTGATCCCGACCACACCACGACTCGGATTGATCCCGGGTTGACTCGTACACGTCACATATGAACCATGGATTATTGTGATAAATTATGAATAGATTCCGAATGCATTTGGTCAGTTTTTCGTATGCCAGTTGTTCTTTTCATTTATAATACTGTCAATTTTAAACAAAAGAGACATAGTTATAGTTGTACCGGCCACACCGCACCTCGGATTTAGACGGGGTTGACTCGTACACGTCTAAAAGAACCCACAGATCATTTTCCTAATGTATCAACACAATCCAAATGCGTTTGGTCTGTTTTCCTTATGCCAGTTGATGTTTTCACTTAAAATGATATTTTTTTGAAACAAAAGACAGGCAATTTGAGTGGTGCCAGCCACACCGCATCTCAAATTGAGGCGGGGTTGATTCGTACATATCACATATGACCCATGTATTATTGTGCTAAGTATCAACACAATCAGAATCCGTTTGGTCAGTTTTCCATATGTACTTAAAATGTTGTCCATTTTAAACAAAAGAGAGCCACTTAGAGTGATCACGTCCACACCTTGCCTTGGATTGAGGTGGGGTTGACTCTTACACATCACATATGACCCATGGATCGTTTTTCTAAAGAAACAGCACATTTCTAATGCGTTTGGTCAGTTTTTCATACGTCAGTTGTTGTTTTCACTTAAAATGATGTCCATTTTAAACAAAAGAGAGACACTACGAATGGTGTCGGCCACATCGCGCCTCAGATTGAGGCAGGGTTGACTCTTACACATCACATATGACCCATGGATCATTGTGCTAAAGTATCGACACTATCAGAATCCGTTTGGTCAGTTTTCTGTATGCTAGTTGTTGTTTTCACTTAAAATGAAGTCCATTTTAAACAAAAGAGAGACACTTTGAGTGGTGTTGGCCACACCGAACCGTGTATTGAGGCGATGTTGACTCGTACACGTCACAAATGACCCATGGATCGTTCTCCAAAAGTTTCAATGGAAAACGAATTAATTTGGTCGATTTTCCGTATGTACTTAAAATGTTGTCCATTTTAAACAAAAGGGTGACACTTAGAGTGATCCCGGCAACACCGCGACTTGGATTGAGCCCGGGTTGGCTTGTACACGTCACATATGACCCATGGATCGTTGTGATAAATTATCAACAGATTCCAAATGCATTTGGTTGGTTTTTCGTATGCCAGTTGTTCTTTTCACTTATAATTCTGTCCATTTTAAAAAAAAGAGACACAGTTAGAGTGGTACCAGCCACACCTCATCTCGGATTTAGACGAGGTTGACTCGTACATATCTCAAATGACCCATGGATCATTTTCATAAAGTATGAACACAATCTGAATGCATTTGGTTAGTTTTCCATATGCCAGTTGACGTTTTCAATTAAAATGATGTCCTTTTGAAACAAAAGACAGACACTTTGAGTGGTTCCGACCACACCGCATCTCATATTGAGGTGGGGTTGATTCTTACATGTCACATATGACCCATAGACCGTTGTGCTAAAGTATCAACATAATCAAAATCTGTTTGGTCAGTTTTCCATATATACTTAAAATGTTGTCCATTTTAAACAAAAGAGAGGCACTTAGAGTGATCCTGGACACACCATTCCCCAGATTGAGGAAGGGTTTACTCTTACACGTCACATATGACCCATGGATCATTTTCCTAAAGCATCAAAACATTTCGAATGCATTTGGTCAGTTTTTCATATGTCACTTGTTGTTTTCACTTAAAATGATGTCCATTTTTAACAAAAGAGAGACACTATGAATGGTGTCGGCCACACCGCGACTCAGATTGAGGTGGGGTTGACTCTTACATGTCACATATTACCCATGGACTGTTGTGCTAAATTTTCAACGGAAACCGAATGCGTTTGGTATGTTTTCCGTATGCTAGTTGTTGTTTTCACTTAAAATGAAGTCCATTTAAAAAAAAGAGAGAGACACTTTGAGTGGTGTCGGCCACACCGCACCTCGCATTGAGGCAAGGTTGACTATTACACATTACATATGACCCATGGATCGTTCTCCTAAAGTTTCAACGGAAACTGAATGTGTTTGGTCGGTTTTCCGTATGTACTTAAAATGTTGTCCATTCTAAACAAAAGAGAGACACTTAGAGTGATCCCGACCACACCACAACTCGGATTGAGCCCAAGTTGGCTCATACACATCACATATGACCCATGGATCGTTGTGATAAATTATCAATAGATTCCGAATGCGTTAGGTCAGTTTTTCGTATACCAGTTGTTCTTTTCACTTATAATCCTGTCCATTTTAAACAAAAGAGACATAGTTAGAGTGGTACTGGCCACACAGTGTCTCAGATTTAGACGGGGTTAAATCGTACAAATCTCTAATGACCCATGTATCATTTTCCTAAAGTATCAACACAATCCGAATGCGTTTGGTCAATTTTCCATATGCCAATTGCTGTTTTCACTTAAAATGATGTCCTTTTGAAACAAAAGACAGACACTTTGAGTGGTGTCGGCCACAACGCGTCTCATATTGAGGAGGGGTTGATTGGTACACATCACATATGACCCATGAATTGTTGTGCTAAAGTATCAACACAATCAGAATCCGTTTGGTCAGTTTTCCGTATGTACTTAAAATGTTGTCCATTTTAAACAAAATAGAGCCACTTAGAGTGATCCCGGCCACACTGTGCATCGAATTTAGGCGGGGTTGACTCGTACATGTCACATAAGACCCATGAAATGTTGTCCTAAAGCATCAACATAGTTTGAATGTGTTTGGTCAGTTTTTCAAATGTCAGTTGTTGTTTTCACTTAAAATGATGTCCATTTTAAACAAAAGAGAGACACTATGAATGGTGTCAGCCACACCATACCTCGGATTGTGGCGGGGTTGACTTTTACACGTCACATATTACCCATGGATCATTGTTCTAAAGTATTGACACAATTAGAATCCATTTGGTCGGTTTTCCATATGCTAGTTGTTGTTTTCACTTAAAATGAAGTCCATTTTAAACAAAAGAGAGACACTTTGAGTGGTTTCGGCCACACCACGCCTCGGATTTAGGCGATGTTAACTCATAAACGTCACGTATGAGCCATGTATCGTTATCCTAAAGTTTTAATGGAAACTAAATGAGTTTGGTTGGTTTTCCATATATACTTAAAATGTTGTCCATTTTAAACAAAAGAGAGACACTTAGATTGATCCTGACCACACCGTAACTCGGATTGAGCCTGGGTTGGCTCGTACACGTCACATATGACCCATGGATCATTGTGATAAATTATCAACAGATTCCGAATGCGTTTGATTAGTTTTTCATATGACAATTGTTCTTTTCACTTATAATCCTGTCCATTTTGAACAAAAGAGACACAGTTAGAGTGGTATCGGCCACACCGCATCTCGGATTTAGACGGGGTTGACTCGTACATGTCTCAAATGACCCATGGATAATTATCCTAAATTATCAACACAATCCGAATGTATTTGGTCAGTTTTCCGTATGCCAGTTGATGTTTTCACTTAAAATGATGTCCTTTTGAATCAAAAGACAGAAACTTTGAGTGGTGCCGACCACACCGCATATCATATTGAGGCGGGTTTGATTCATACGCGTCACATATGACCCATGGATTGTTGTGCTAAAGTATCAATACAATCAGAATCCATTTGGTCAGTTTTCCATATGTACTTAAAATGTTGTCCATTTTAAACAAAAGAGAGCCACTTAGAGTGATCCCAGCCACACCGGGGGGCTGTCCGGGGGGTGTTCGAGGGGTTGTATGGGGGGTGTTTGGTGGGGTTGTCCGGAATCCAAGGAGGAGGGTGGGGGGGGGGGGTGTCCGGGGGCTATCCGGGGGGCTGTCTGGGGACCAAGGAGGCTGGTGGGGGGGCTATCCGGGGGCTGTCTGGGGGGCTGTCCGGGGTCTAAGGAGGATGGTGGGGGGGTTTTCTAGGGTCCATGAAGGAGGGGGACTGTCCAAAGAGTTCTCAAACACACAACCACTAAAAGACAACAACATCCATAAAAAAAACAATATATGAAAATAACTCAACTCTAATAATATACTACGGGTCTAGATAAAACCAACAACTAGAATAGATTAAACATAAAATATCAGTAATATTAGTCAAAAATGTAATGGATCAATTTGTACCACATCACCATCACCATCATCACCCTCGTCCTCGTCCCCATCATCATCCTCTCCCTCCTCAGTTCCCTCCTCCTCGCCCTCTCCCTCCTCCTCGCCCTCGCCATCTGCCTCACCCTCCTCCTCTCCCTCCTCTTCCGCATCAGAATCGTCGCCATCATCATCGTCAAGCTGGATATCATCCTGAACACCACTAGAAATTCCACCTGGTTCACCATATATAGAACATATCGATGACATATATTCATCAAAATCTGGGTTTGCATCTTCTGGAAGTGTTGGATGTAAAACTTCAATAAATTTCATAAATGCACTGTTTTCCCTAGAAGACTATTATACCGTCTATATGGCCATTTTCTCAGCCTGTTATGCCTATTCCCTAACTTTCTATAGCTCGGTGGCACTACAAATCGTACCCGAGGAGGGCCAATACCTCGTCGGGGCTATCTTAGGTCGGCAGCGTACTCTGCCAGGATACTCCTCTCCCAACACCTGATGTAAGTGATCAGTTGGCCCAAAATTGTCTGGTTCTTGGGAATTGAGGGCCTCTAAAGCAGCCTGTTACAAATATAAATATATTATTAAGTTACAAAATAGATATTAAAATATAAAATCAACAGATTAAAACTTACAATCTGCTACTAAGTCGCTTCGTTGATGGTACTTCCATCCTTTTTCCGTCTACTCGAGCAAAAAAGTTTTTCTCAAGGCACACGTCCTTCAATATTCTATATTTTCCTCTGAAATGACATTGAAAAATACAGTTATATGAAAAATTTATCAAACGATTAAATAATTGAAGAAACAAAAGAAAATGTAAGTCATAAAGAAAACTTATAAACAATTATCATACCTGTTTCCTCTCATGATCCAACATCGAAGTACGTCCTAGTGTGTGGAGGTATTTTTGTGCATCATTTTTTTTTATTTTTTCCAGATGATTCCTAATTAAAATTTGATAATTAAAAGGATAATATTAATGCAAAACATGAAAGTTATTATTCAATTACCTCAAATGTAATTTATACCTTAAACTAGGTACTCGTCCAATGAGTAATCATCTGACGATACTACTCTATAGGACAGTCATCCACGACTGGTACCGCCTCTAAATCAGTGCCAACTCTAGCACACCAGCCAATATACAACTCATTCTTGTAGGCTCTCCAAATCTCTCCTAAATTTTTTAGACGTTATGGTCGTGCACCCTCACCATCGGGAAAATTAAATCGAAGCTGACATTAAAATATTAATAAATATAAATACAAAAATAATTTATGGCATTAAATACAACAGATTTTTTTAGCCATATCTCTTCCCAAGCTCTATCCTTGACCTAATGCGGAAAATGTTCCCATGATAGCGGGCTGACGAGAATGATGTCGAAGTATTTGGCAAGCGTCTCCAAAAACCTCTGACATTGCTGCCCTGTTTTCTCAACTATTTGGTTGTCTTCATTGTAATCCACCATAACCTATGTGCGGCGGTTCCACACCGAACGCATGTGTGTACTCCCCCACCCCTACCTCCTGTCAGTAAATGTATCTATCATGAAAGAAAAACTAATACTTTTTCAAAACATGTTATAATGAAAATAAATATTTCTATAAAAATTTGTTAGGGTTCTATAAATATACCTATGCTATTCTAATCGCTAAGCGCCATTGGATCCAAAAAAAACTGATGGAACACCCTGTGGTGGAACAAGAGTCGAAGACGATGGAATATAGAAGCTCAAAGATATAGAAGTAGAAGGAAAAGAAGATGGGGCATCTGTATGACCGGATTTTGAATGGGGAGTGGGAATCATCATCGGATGTGAAAATGATGGGCTAAAAAATGCAAAAGGTGTAGAAAACATGGGAGTCCTAAATATCCTGTGTGTCCCTAAAGACACACCGTGATCAGAAAGTGGGAAGGATGACATGTTAGTGGGAGGGGCAGGGTCTAGTCGGGTACGTGCAACTGCTCGTCCACCTCTAGTACGAACCCTCCTCGTTCCACCGACCTGAGTACGAGGACTAGTACTAGGCTCATCGTTGAATAACTATCGACGTATAGGTGGATCCTACAAAAATGTTTACAAAAAAATTAATCACATGACATTATATATTCTTTAAATATATATATTTGAAATAAAGTACTCACTGTAGGAACTAATGGTGGAACGCCCATCTCCACCATTCGACAATTGTTCTCCATCATTTTTTTCCTTCATCTCTCTTCAATTGTCTGCATTTCCTACTTTTGAAAACAAACATGTAATTAATTAGAAAAAGGAAACTAATGTGTAAACCAAAAAACTAAATATATTAGGGAATAGGGGATTCATTGGTAATTTATCTATCAATTGTTTTAGAAGAGCTTTAATGGATTTAATAAATCATAGAAGTTGTAATGTTCACCAAGTTAGAAATATTGTTTGACTAGGTTTGAATACAGTTCAATTCAAAATTAGAAAATGTAATTCAAATAAAACTGCAACCAATAAACATTGAAAATTCACATAACAGTCAAGTCAGATAAAACATATTTGTGATCAATACTAAATCAATTTGAATATTTCCAACCTTAACAAGCCAACTCGAGGTAAACCAAAAGAATTGAGAACATGGATGAAAGATTCTATATATTTTCAACCACAACTTCAGGTTCACATTCAACTATGAAAATTGAGATATTGGAGTTATCAAAAGAAATAAATGGATTGGTTCCAATGGCACTAGGGACAGTGCCAATTCCATCATCACCATCATCAAAAATATGTCTTGGAATTACTTCAACAATGACACCAAATTCAGGTCGAAGTTGTTCTTTGACATAAAAAACTTGTTTAGCCATTGATGCCAACCCATATGGTTCTTTGGTAGCAAGAGTGCGAGTCATATTAATTACTCTAAATCCATAACCATCAATAAATGTGTCCTATCTCGTCATCGAATCAAACCAATGGCATTTCATCATTGTGACTCGTCCATGAGAGTAATAATCCAATATTATTATTTTCTCAACGACTCCATAATAACCCACATTTTCAAATCACGGTCTACTATCTGATGCACTAGCAAAACAATCTATTGTGGCAGTAACCATAACACCATCATGTTGTGTTCTCATGTTCTTTGCTCATTCAGTGACAATAAATTTGTACCCATTGATAACAATTGATTTACAGTCACGAACCACGGTATTAGGACCAAAAGCCAAAGCTCTTATTTCCTCAGAGACAGATTCAGCAGACAAAATCAATACCTGCAATATAAATTACTATTAAACTTAATTAAATATTGATATAATTATTTTAAACAGTAATATTTTTACCTTCAATTTTAACCAAGCAGAAAACTCTTTGCTATGCAATGTTTCTCTCCTTCTCAAAGATAAAGAACGATGCTTCCTATTTATCATTGTTTTATGTTCTCTGTAGATAAAAAATATGAATAGTTTAATAGATATTTATGTAATATATACATATTAAATTTATTTACCTAATATAGTCATCGAAAAAATCACATTTGAACAAAACTATGTGATGTGCCATCTCCTGCTCTTCATGGCTTAATGTCTTCAATATATATGATCCAAGAATTCCTCCTTCTTGAAGAAGTGATAGAAAATGGGGTTCACTTTTCTCATACTGTTCCTCTTCATTTCTCATTGGTCTGTTCATTCTTGTAGTAAGATCAAAAAAATACATTGAGCAGAAATCCATACATTCTTGCGCTAAGTAACCGTTCACGATAGAACCTTCGAGATGATTCCTATTTCGGACATAAGACTTTAATGTGTACATATTTATTTCAGTTGGATACATATAACGAAAAGAAATAGGTCCTCCAAGAAGTATTTCAATGGGAATATGGACAGTCAGATGCAGCATGCATGTGAAAAATGATGAAGGAAATATTTTCTCCAACTCACACAAAATTAATGGGGCATCTGTCAACATTTTTTGTAAGAAAGACTTGGACAACTTATTAGCACAAAGATCTATAAACAAATGGAACAACCGAATAACAGTCACCCTTAAATTATTGGACAAAAGATGATGGATTTATATTAGAAGCAACTCATGCAGTAGAACGTGATAATCACGAGTCTTCAAAGATTTTAACTTCAACTCTCTTCTGTTGACCCATTTAGATATATTGATTGAATAGCCATCAGGAACTCTAATAGTCTCTAATAATTCTAGAAATTGTTTTTTTTCCATAGGTGTCATCACATAAGAAGCACATGTAAGTTTCCATTTATTTTCCCTGATACGCACATGATGCAATTATGGTCTGATGCCCCAATCCACCAAGTCACGCCGAGATCATAAATCATCTTTTGTCTTCCCCTTGAGATTTAGAAGAACCGAAAGCAAAATTTCACATATATTATTTTTAATATGCATTACGTCTAAGCAATGACGTAAAAAATTGGTTGACCAATAATGAAAATAAAAAAAGATATTCATCTTCCTCCAATTGTAACAGGTTATAGTGGAAACATTCTTTCTCTTTCCAAATTTCATTTGACCCTTCCCGAATGAAAAACTGAAATATTTCAAATCATTAAGCACATCAGTTCCAGACATACGCTGAGGTGGATCATCGGTCTCTATGGTATTATCAAATCTTCGACAATTAATTCTATATGGATGATCATTTGGCAAGAATCACCGATGTCCCATAAAGCTGAAACTACAACGATGTTTCAGTCTTTTAGATTGTGTATTCTTCATAAAAACTGGGCATGATAGTTTTACCTTCGTGCTCCATCCAGACATCATTGCATAAGCCATAAAATCATTGATCTTCCACATAAGCACAAAATGCATCTGAAATATGTCTTTTGAACATGCATCGTATGTGCGCACACCCACATCCCAAAGAAGTTTCAACTATTTTATTAAAGGTTGCATGTGTACATCAATATCAATGCCGAGATCAGAAGGACCAGATATGAGTATACTCATGAAAGTGAAAGGTTTTTTCATACACAACCATGGGGGAAGATTATAAATGTGTATAAAAATTGACCATGTGCTGTGCGAAGTAAGCATCTTCCCAAATGGATTAAAACCATCGCATGAAAGAACCAGCCTCACATTACACACGTCAGCTGAAAAATCAGGATTTCAAGCATCAAATCTCTACCACGAAAATCTATCTACAGGATGAACCAACTCATCATTAGTCTTCTTTCTCTTGGTATCATGCCATCTCATTTTTATTGATATGTCATTAGACATAAAAAGATTCTAGATTCTGGGGATCAATGGAAAGTTCCACATTACTTTCTGTGGAACGCGGGATGGTGTTCCATCAGATTTTGACTTCTAGTGGGATGTTACACACTTTATACAATCATTTCTTTCAGCAGTTTCCTCCTAGAATAAACAGAAATCTTTCGGGAAAGCATGAATTTTGTTTCTTTAAAATCCAAGTTCCTCAACTAACTTCCATGACATATAGTGGTTTGAGGGAATATCTGCATCATATAGAAGTAAATCCTTCAAGATGGTAAGAATGTAATCGATTGATGTATTAGAAATCCCATACATAGTTCTCCCATGAAACAATCAGATTAAAAATTCCATCTTTTTCATTTTATCGCATTTTCGATATACTAGAGTCGTGGTAGCATCATTCAATTTTTTCACCCTATCAATAGCATCATTTTTACTAGATGCATCAGTTGTCCTCATATAGAAGTCTTCTTGAGTCGAAATCCTTTCTTTTTCATGATGACGAATAAATGGAAACCGATCATCTAACAAATTCTCCATTCCGGTCCTTTAATTTCGATCATTACCAATTTGAGATTTCATTTTCTCCCCATTGTGATACCACACAAAGTAGTTTTCTTGAAAACCATTTTTCGTTATGTGGTAGCTGACTTCTTCACAGCTCAACCAAGGTCTACCAACAGAATTAGAACATGGGCAGTATATGCGACCCCTATCTGAAGCATTGTGAAATAAAAAATCTATAAAGATCTCCAAATTGTTTTTAAAATCTCTTGATATCCGATCGGTTTCATACATCCAACTTCTTTCCATTCTGTAAAAAGAATTTATATAAGTCATTTTGTCATAAACAATTCAATAGGATTGAACTTTAATAGAAAATATATTTAAGTAAATGATAAAGTAATAAGTTTCTAGTCAATGTAGTGAACTATTAAAATAATTTAAAGAACAAGTACTCATAAATTAAATTAAAATTTATTTATATTCATTTTCATTAGGTCTATAAGAGGCACATGCCTCAGGTCCCATTATTTGTTATAGGCATCCCAAATCGTTCACTCATGTTCAATAACTCATTATTGGCACCTCTATGGCCATACCTTTCATTACCCAATTACTTCCCCAAGTAAAGCGCACCCCATGGGTGAATAAATTTTAGGCTTCTACACTATTAGGTTGTTCATGGCTTGTAAAAAGATTTAATTTCATTAAATATAGAAAAAAACATTTATTTTTAAATTTTAGATTTATGATAAAGTATGTCAATGATAAAAACATTACTGATTTAAACTTGTGACTTATCTAACATTTTTATGGATGTCTACACATGCCAGCATGGGTAGTGAAAAGCATCCCACCCTCATAAAAGTGATTATTGGCCAAGAAGGACACATAATATACAATGTACAATGAGAACCATATTTAATTGACCCTAAATTTATATTAGTACAGTCACCTTGGGGGAAATGGAATATATGATCCTAGTTAACTGATAAATTCAAAATCTTGTATTCCATATGTTGGACACTATCTAAGGTAAGAAATCATGTGAGGATGGGTTTACCTCATTCAATTTCTTACATGCTAGTGAGAATGAAGGATTGAATTAATGACTTGAGTTCACTGATTAAATGAGGATAGAGGTTGCATAGGCTGTGTAAATATAATGATTAAATGAGGAAAGAGGTTTCATACATTGTGCATGGTGGGGGAGTCTCAGCCGATTTAGAAACTAAAATAAATTCACATCACATGTATCAATAAAAAACATCAACATCAAAAGAAACTCAAAATAAAAAAGGACTAAAAACATCAAACATTTCAATAATTCACTACTATTCAGGGTTTATCCACATGTTTAGCAGTAATTATATGCCTTAATCATGAACCAACTCTACATATCCCAGTTTTCACCAATAAACATAAGGTAAATATCTCAAAATATCTTTAAAACAACTCATTAATAGGCTCAAAATGTAAATATAATCTTGAACCAACCATGTAATCTCTTTCACAACACATTCTTACACACCAGTTATCTCATGTGTTACTAAATACCAAACATAGTCATATAGTGTAATATAACAAATTATATTACACAAGCCTTATTAAAAAAAATTTCATTTTAATAAAACACTTTCCTTAAGGAATTTTAAAGAAAACATTCATAAAAAATTTGCTAAAAATTAATAAACACATATAAATAAATTTCCAAGTAACAATTAATTACAATATGAAGAAAAATCATAAAAACACATACTTAGAAAATCTAGAATCCAACCACAATGAATTTGAGATGTTTCTTCTTCGATGGAGGGTTAAAGATTTAGTTAATTAAATGGATTGGAATTGATAAAGTCTAGATTAAATAAAAACACAAAAACAATTATATACACATCAAAATCAAAACATAAAACTAAAATATGAGATTGATAACAATAAAAACAGGGTAGCACTTAAATATTTTATGCGTATGAAGAATAGAATACCTGATTTGAGATGATTCGGATGGAGTTTTATAGGTTCGGATGGGGGAAGTCGGGAGAATATCCGAGCTGTGCAGAGATCAGAGTTCTGTCGCGAATTGGGGAGAGCAGCGACCAACTGGGTATTTGGGGTTAACATTTACCAAAGGTTTTTAAA
The DNA here is from genome assembly GCA_963277665.1 of Viscum album. Lineage (NCBI taxonomy): Eukaryota > Viridiplantae > Streptophyta > Magnoliopsida > Santalales > Viscaceae > Viscum > Viscum album. The sequence continues at coordinate 569,451,344 of OY728119.1, forward strand.
AACTGTTGGCAAATGGGTGTCCAAGGCACCCTTTCCCAACGGTTCGGTAGAACTGTTGGAAAAGGGTCACCCCTTTCCCAATGGTTTACTAGAACTCTTGGGAAAGGGTGCCTTGGACACCCCCTTTCCCAACGGTTCTAGGTAATCGTTGGGAAATGCCTTCTTTACCAACGGTTTGATTAAACCATTGGTAAAGAAGCGTTGGAAAAACCTGCTTTTCCAGTAGTGAGTAAGTATGTAAACATGGATTGAGGTGTGAGATAAAGGAATGAGGCTCCTACCACTGGTTGAGTTGAACTAATTATCTAACTCCACCCATAACACATGGGTTAGGGAAGGGAACAAAGCTCTATTCCCTTAACAGAGTCATTCCACCTAGGCTGAGGCTTAGAGGTGACGATATTGTGATTTTGTGATGTGTTATCCCTAGTGATATAGGGACTTGACTTATTCTGTTATGCAGAATGATAAATAAAAAAAACTTTTATGAAATATGTAAATTACATACCTATGGATTACATGTTGATGATGAACTAAGTAGTGAAAAAGATTCACACAATGAATTTGGATCCTTGGTTAGTCATAACTAGGTAAATTTTGTTAAATAGTGGCCCCCCAAATTGTCTTTTATTTACTTGTCATTTATTCATAATTGCATGTATTATCTATTTAGAATGGATATTTTATATACACCATTGGTGGTGGGATACTAAGTTGTACTCACACCCTGCTCAGGTTTCCATTGGGTGCCTGAGTAGATTTCATGGTTGTAGGTTAGGAAAACGGTAAAGGCCCCATTCTTGGGAAGTGAGTCAAATTTTGGATGTGCATGGATGGGGTTATGAACTTTGAGTCCCGACCATTTTTGGGATTCCACTGTTGTCTTTATTTTTGGTCTTTGTATACTTGGCACTTTAGCATGACATGACATATTTACTATTAGTTTTGATTTGTACTCAATTTGAGAGATGGTTATTTATGCATGTTAATCGACTAGTTTATGTCATTTTTTCTATTATATTTATTTTCTACAGTATATTTCTCTTGTAAAGATGGTATAGTCTCCCCATGTGACTTTTAGACCCTCACTGCTAGTAAGAAACCTATGGAATATATGGAGGTTCACTTTAGGTCACGTAGTGATCCAGATCGGGGCACTGGTTTAGTGGCTCCTCGGTCGGTGATGTTACAAAGTGGTATTAGAGGTGTATTTTTGGTGACTTAATATTTGGGAATGGTAGAAATGAGGTTAGGAAGGCATTGGGCCTTGGCAATGAGATCATTCTTGGGAGTATCAAACTCAAGTAAGATGGAAAAACCAAATCACACAGGGTGGGTTGCACCGAGTATGTTTTAGATGACTAGGGAGTTTCTACTACAAAACCCTCTAACCTTTACCAGAGAGGGTTGGCCTGAGTCATACAAGTACTAGATTGAGAATATCCAGACAATTCTTGATCATCTAGAGACTTCTTCTTAGATCAATTCAATTTAGCGACCTATATGTTGCGGTGCCAGGAAAAGCATTGGTGGGACATTATGTTTCAGAAAGATCAGGCTGAAGGAATGGTGTGGAAAGATTTTCAGGAAATGTTTCTAGAACATTACTACCTAGAAACCTTGAGGTAGGATAAGGCTAAAGTGTTTATGAGTTTGACTGAGGGGGCTACATTAGTAGTGGATTATTCAATTCGTTTCGCTGAACTACCCTGTTTTGTTCTGATGTTGGATGGATATGAGGTGACTATGGATAAATTATTGCAATATGGGATTAAGAACAATATTAGTTAATAGGTGAATATATTCCATTTTAAGAGTTTTAAAATGGTTTTGAGACATGATCTTATCTTAGAAGGGAACCTGAAGGGAGTTTTTGGTGGTGGACTTGTGGTTCTAGCTAGCCGAACAGGTGGTACAACTTCTAAGGGTAGGAAGTGTCATTTTTGGAATTTTCAACAAGGATAAGGTGCTCAGAGAAATCAGAAGAGAGGTCTAGTTCCTCTGCATGGTGATCAGGTATTCTATTAACAATGTGGTAGACAAAGGCACATGCGGGGTCAGTGTTCGCGATCACCAGTTGAGTGCTGGCCATGTGGTAGGTTGGGACATATATAAAGGTTTTGCAAGAAACCTTGGATGTCAGAAAAAAATGGAGGTCATAGGTAGATGCTGAGTGTGGGAAGGGTGTCAATCACCCTATAATAGGTAGGTAGATGGAGCTCACATGTTATACCGGTAGGGGTGGTGGACGAGAAACTTTGGGGTGAGACCATCCATACCAGTAGGGGAGTGCAGTGTAGGGTACTCAAGATAGATTCTAGGGTAGGGGGTAGGTCATCTTTATGCAGTTCATTCTATACTAGGTTGTGGAAAGGATGGGATTTCTACCATTTTATGTATGATTCTGGTGTCTTCCATTCTTTCTAGTGCTTTATTTGATTCAATTCCTATGAATTATTTTATTTCTGCACAGTTTATAGTTGTGTTGGGCCTAACCGTGGAAAGTGTGTGTGGGGTTATGTCAATTAATACACCGTTAGGGGTGTGAGTTATGGATATCAGACAGTGTAAGGGGTTTTCCTTGGAGGTTGGGAGATATCATTTACTGTGGAATCTATTTTCCCTTGAGATTTCATGTTTTGACCAGATTTTGGGTATAAACTAGATAGTGTTGTATTAGGACCATATCAACAATAACTGACATCAGATAATGTTCAAATATTTTGATGGAGATAGTTATGTCCTTCATGGTGAGTGGGATATTCAAGCATGTCATGCAGGGCCGGTTTTCCAGCAGTTGGGGGAACTCACATCCCAATTGGCCTGCCTTTTTCTGGATAAAGGAGGAAGGAAACAACCTGTTTTCCATTCTATTGTGAATCTATTCTAGAATTTCTTTCTTGAGGAATTCTCAGGGATACCACCCGATAGGTATGTTGAGTTTACAATCAAGTTTCCTCCTAGGGAAGAGCCAATTTCTATTCTTCCATATCGAATGAAGCCGAAAGAACTCCAAGAACTTAAGGCTCATCTGGAAGAGTTGGATAGAATGGGGTTTATCCATCCTAGTACATCTCCATGGGGATATCCCGTGATATTTTCAAAGAAGGGATATAGATTTTTTATGTTATGTGTTGACTATAAAAATATGAATCTAATGACAATTAAGATTGATACCCACCTTCCATAATTGATGACATGTTTGACCCACTAAGGGGTAACTAGGTGTTCTCCAAGATTGATTTCAAACCGGGATACCATCTGTTGTTGGGGAGACCTTCTGACGTTACACATGTAGATTTTTAGAGTAGGTATGGGTTGCATGAGTTTGTGGTTATTTCATCTGGATTTACCAATGAACCGACTATGTTCATAGAATTAATGAACTGAATATTTCACCCATATGTGGATCAATTTGTAGTGGTCTTTTTTGATGACATCTTGGTGTACTCAAGAACCCTTGAAGATCATTCCAAATAACTCAACATAATCCTGAGTACACTAAGAAAGCATAGTATTTTTTCCAATCTATCAAAATATAATTTTTGGAATGATAAAGTACATTTCTTGGGACACATCATTTCTGAGTTATGTGTGTCGGTGGATCCAGATAAGGTGCATGCTATGGTGTCTTGGGAGAAGCCCCATCATGTTTTTGATGTTAAGAGTTTTCTTGGCTTGGACGGTTATTACCAAAGGTTCATTATGGATTTATATCATTTGGAAGCACCACTCTTAGGTTTAACCAATAAAGGGGTTAAGTTTTACTTGTCACATGCATGATATAATTTTTTTTTCAAGATCTATAGAAGTAGTTTAATATTGTATCGATTATGATCTTACCCAATCTAGGAGAATATCGTATCGTATCGATTATGATCTTACACCTTATTCTATGATTCATCCAATGTTTGGATTGGGGTATTGTTGATGTAGGATCACCGGGTTGTAGATTATGGGTCATTATATTTGAGGCCTCGTGGAATAAATTATCCTACTCACAACCTTGAGCTAGCTGCTATGGTTTATGCCTTAAAGTACTAGAGGAATTACTTTTTGGGAAAGTGGTTCATGATGTTTACTGATTATAAAAGTCTTAAGTACGTCTTCTCTCAAAGGGATTTGAATCTCTGACAGTGAGGGTGGTTTGAGTACCTAAAATATTTTTATTTTGGTTTGGTTTAAACACCAGGGAAAGGGAATAGTGTTTCAAATGAACAGAACTAGAAAATTCAGAATCTTGTGGTTTAGGAATCCAAATCTGAGTGGAGAATGATGGAATTGTTTGCTAAAATGCACCTGGAAGTACAATATGAGTATAGAAATATGAACCTTATGTCTATAACATTTGAGTACTCATTTTTATCTGGGTTAAGGAGAGTCATATAGTGGATCCGAAGTGTTTGGATACAATGGAAAGTCTTAAAGGTGGGGATTTACATTCTTCTTGGGTTGTGGGTGCTGATGGAGTTGTTCATGTTCAGGTCCATGTTGTGGTGTTGACAGGTGTGAGAGAAGAGTTTATGCATAATTTCTATGCCTCAAAGTTGTAAGTACACCCTAGTTTGAATAAAATGTATTGTGATATTCATCGATAGTATTCATGGTTAGGAAATATGGAAGAGGTTAAAAATTTTGTAGCACGATGACTTACCTGTCAATAGGTGAAGGTCAGGCATTAGCTCCCTGGTGGGTTGTTACCCATTCCATAGTGGAAGTGGGACAATGTAATGATGTAATTCGTAGTGGGTATTCTGAGGAATCCTCGGAAGAATGATGCAATCTAGGTGGTTGTGGATCTACTGACTAAAGTGGTTCATTTCTTTCCGATCTAAGAGACATACACAGTTGATCAGTTGAGTGAGTTATATGTTCAGGAGATAGTGTAGCTTCATGGTGTGATGATAACCATAGTTTTTGATCACGATCTTCCTTTCACATCGCTCTGTTGGAAAGGGTTACAAAAAGAACTTGGTAAGAAGGTGTTTTTGAGTACGTCCTATCACCCGCAGATGGATGGGTAGTCAGCGCATATGATCTAGGTATTAGAGGATATGTTGAGATCCCATGTTTTGGATTTCAGTGGTTTGTGGGAAAATAACATGGAACACATAGAGTTTTCTTACAACAATAGTTTTTAGGATATGATTCAGATGCTGTTGTTTGAGGCACTCTATAGGAGATAGTGTAGATCTCCATTGTGTTTGATATAAGCTAGAGAGTATAAGATGTTAAGACCAAGCCTCATGCAAGAAAAGTTATAAAATGTTCATTTGATTCAAAATCATATGATAAAAACTCATATTAGATAGAATTCATATGAATTTTGATGTCATAGACCTCTTGAGTTTATGGTAATGGATAACATTTTTCTTTATGTGTCTCCAAGGTTAGATCACTACCAAATTTAGAAATAGAGAAAGTAGGTGCCCAAGTATGGGAGACCATTCAAGATAATGGAAAGGATCAGACCAGTGGCTTACTGATTGGATGTTCCATAGTGGTATAGTGACATGAAAAATGTTTTTCATGTCTCAAAACTCTGATAGTATCACCCTAATCCATCTCACATGATAAACATTGAGGATGTAGAGTTGGAGGCTAATGCGTCCTTCAAGGAGCATCCGGTTAGTATTGTGGACTCTAGTGATAAAGTCTTATGGGGCACGACTATGCCCTTATATCATGTATTATGGAATAATAGAAATGTTCAGGACGAAACATGAGAGCGAGATTCAGATATGAGGGCCCAGTGGACCAATCTCTTTTCTTTGGAAACTTAGTAATGCTTGGGAAGAGTTTCTCAATGACGATCTGTCATAAGGTGGGGAGGTTGTAAGATCTATAACTTCATGGAGGTGTGTCCCAATTTAAATTTTAGTTTCAATCACTTGTTTTTGGTTAATGAAATGGTTTTTGGGAGTATGTTGGGTCTTGGGGTGTTCCAAAGGTTTGTGGCATGAGAACGGGGAGAACCGGGCTAATCTGTGCAAGGCGCACAGTTGGAACACGGTTAAGAAAACTGTGAGGAATTACCAGGTAACCATACAACCTTGGGTAGTGGCTTAACATAGGGTCAACACATGGTCTGTGAAAATGTGTCACTTGTAACAACCCAAACTTTTGTTAATGAAAATTCCTCTTGATCTAATTAAATATATTATTATATAAAATGGTTATATAAAACATATACACATACTTGGTTTTATGTCATTGGATTTTAAAATACTATTAAGAATTGTTACCATTGCTAGTATAACCATTGAACAGTGATCACATGATTTTTATAAATATACGGCTTTAACAAATCCAATTTACTCATACAAAGGAAGCGATGACCTCACTCAGTAGAATTGCTCCATACGAATCCCATTTGATAGATCTTGAAAAGGAGATACCATCACTGGGCTTCACTCTTGACCAAGCCGAATCTAAGCTTCAACATGGTAATATTGAATGGAACCACGTATGAGAGAATATACATTCATTTTATTATTGTTACTTTATAAATGGTTTTTAAAGCACAAATAGTATTTTTAGTTAATATTCAAATTCAATTAAGAAATAAATTTTTATGAATTAATGAATTTTGGAATTAAATAATATTTTAATAAATATTATTACTAAATTAATTTTTATTAAATATAAATGATTGTATAATATTTATGAATACAATTTTAAATTTTATTAAGGTTTGAAAACTCTTTTTGTCAAAACCCATGAATTTTGAATAAATGTTGGTTTTTATTTTAAAACTGAAAATTCACATATTTAAAAAATATTTAGATAAAATGAATCTTTTTTTTGGATTTAGGATGTCAAAATTATCCAATGGTGAACTTTTCAAAATTTTCTGAGACAATCAAATTTTTGGGTAAAAATTAAATACCGTTTAAATATATAATGTGTTTTATGACATCATAATGACCCAATAGTGATTTAATAAAATAACATAAAAGGATTTTAGGCCAATATATGTTTTAACTTTAATATAATGTTATTTTTAATTTTTTTTATTAATTTTATGGTGCCTTAGTGCACCCTCTAATACTTATAAAACATTTTAACTTTTTAAAATGTCTTCCTTTAAAGAGTGACTCAACTCCACATAATAAAGCCCAATATTTTAATAAGTTTGGAAATTGGACTTATAAAATAATTTTTTTCAATACACTTTGGCAAAACCATGGTAAAAAACCATGGTTTTGTTTGTGGTTTTGATTAGTTTAATGTGTAGTGTCCAAAACCTAAATAATAAAGAATTCCCTCTGCTTCCCTATATAAACCCACTCAATTACCCATTACTCTTAACTCAAAAACTTTGGAGCTAGACCAACCCATTACCTCCTCTCTCTATAATCCTCACAAGGTACCCCAATATCTCAATAAGCCTCTCTCAAGCCTCTCCCAAGCCTTTGGGATCACACTTCCAAGTAAGAGATTTATTCCTTTCTCTTTTTTGTCCAAATTTATTTATGTTGTTATACCATTTTTTTACAATTAAAAATGTTGGGGTATGATTTCACACCTCCCCCATAATTACCTCCATATGTTTTAATGCTTATAGACCTATTTATATCTCAGTAATTCATCCCATGTACACCCGTTACGATGCCAAAATTCGGTAAGGAATTTATCTCTTCTCATTTACATTCAAGCAATTATTTTATATTATGCATATAAATTACATTACATATGTTGGGATATTATGATCCATGAACCCCTTACTGTCCATTTCATGTATAAATTATTAGATACCCCTTTCTCTCTCATCAACCCATTTTACAATTTCTATTTGACCTTGTTATACTGCCAAAATTTCCCATGCCAAAATCATCGTGTAAGTGAATACCATACCCATTTATCTATCAAGGGTATTCACCTTTATGCACATGTTATTTTTGATTGAGGAATTAAATTTATTTATTCAAAATCTCTATCCATGTAAGAAGTTATGACATTTAATGAATCCATGTTGTATGATATATGTGGCACACTTATGCATGAAATGAAATGATTAAGAAGGGTGTGCCCTGATAGCGCTCTAATGCATTGGGTAAAGATTAGTATCATGGTAAGTCAAGTGAAATAAGTGTTTGCTCATGATAATTCATCTTAAATGAGGGTTTAATCATGATAATTAAAGTGTAATTAGGGTTTAATCATTCTCAATGTGCAATGAGCCTTGGATCGTGCTAATATCATGTTAAATGTTGTTGCCACATTTACATGTTATGATAATAATGATATATGATGCCTTTATGTTCATGTTTATATTGTGATCCATGGAAATTCCTATTTCCTAAAATGTACTATATTATTCAGGTTATTCCTTATTTACTCCCTTAATAGGCTTTATATCCCACCCTTTTCTAATGCATGTCCTCAGGTTATCCCATGCAATGTTAAGTACGAAGGAATGTTGTGGTCGTATAAAAGAAGTTTTCAATAAAGATGTTGTGTTATATGTTCTAAGTTGTTATGTAATGTTCCCAATTTACTAATACACTAGAACTATCAATCCTAAGAGTTGTATTAAGTGAAAGTTTATGTAATAAAACATTTCTAAGTGTTTAATAAAGATAAGGGTTGTTATAGTTGGTATCATAGGATAGGTTTAGTTATTTTTTGGATTAGTATTAGAAAACCCCAGTGAAATCTTTAGGTATGAGACTAAGAATAATAAAAACATACCTAAATTTTTGTGAGTATATAGTAAGTGATTTATTAGGGAAATACATCTTTGTCTGTATACAAACAAGTAGAGGTGGCTCTGGCACATATGTATCTTGGGGTAAAACCCCAAAACACCACATTGAGCTAGATATGAACAGGAACTGGTGCATGACAATGGGTCTTACTGCACTCTTGGTTACGACAATACCGATGGATATGATTTAATAATTCATATTCTTAGTATAAACCATTATTAAGGGAATAAAAAATCCCCTAAGAATATATGTTGGGAAGTAAATCATGGATAACATATATTGAAGCCTACAAGTTCATAAGGTAAGAAAATAAATGTAATTTATAAGTTATCCACTTTTTTCATTGGATTACCCTTTATGTGTTACCCATAGCTTTCCTTTTATTCCATCCAATGGCTATTAATAGGAGGAATCAGACTAACAACCGATGTAAAGATCAATATGATGACTGTTCTAATGAGATTCCAATCTGATGGGAGCGGGAATCACAAATGTTTTCCCGATACTCTATTATTTAACTCAAGTTTTGAATAGAATCATGGGTAAAGAGGAACATTAAACCCCCTAAGAAATAACAATCCACAATCGAGAGCTTCATGAGACAAAGGCCTCCAAATTTTAATGGATCATCTGTTCCCACAAACGTCGAACAATGGATAAAATCTATTGAAAAGATCTTCTACATACTTCAATGTTCGAAATAGGAGAAGATTCTTATGGATGCTTATCGTATGGAGGGTGAAGCTGATCAATGGTGGACATTGATCAAAAATATGAATCCTGAGGAAGAGATCGAGGTGTTGGCATGGAAGGATTTCCAAAAAATGTTTTTCGATAAATATTTTCTGTGCACCCTTCGACATAAGATGGAAAGGGAATTCCTTGACCTCACACAAAAAGACGAAGAATCCATCAGTACGTATGAGGAAAAATTCACAAGGATTGCGTGATACACATATAGCTTTGTCGTTACCCCTTAATGAAAGGTTGAACTCTTCTTTGGTGGGAGAAAACCTAGCCTATGGAATGTCTTAGCGATCTGTGACTTCGAGAGCTATGAGGAATTTGTCTGATGTGACCTCAAAGTCTAAATGGAGATCAAAAAATCTCAGGGGTATAATGGGGATAAGAAGTGAAATGTGGAATTTAATTTTGGTGGTCTGATGGATAAATCCAACGGTACTATGAAATTCCATCACCCCACTTGCCAAAGGTGAGGAAAAAAGCACCCTCGAAATTGCATGAAGGGGAAGAGTAAATGATTTAGGTGTGTAAGAGAAGGGAACCTAGCCATTAAATGTTGACAATAAAAACCCGATACAACAATATATCAGAGGAATTCTCTGTTTGAACCTCAACACATCGTTCATTGCTTCAACTACAAAGAACCAGAGCACTTTTCAAACCAGTTCCCTAAGATAAGGGTTTTCGGAGGCAACCAACAACCTACAAGGAAAAAGGGGAGATATTTTTCCATTACTACTACTGAAGAAAACCCCAATAATGGAGTGGTGATATGTATGCTAGTTATTAATTCAAAAATAGCAAACGCACCTTTTGATTCTGGTTCTACGCATTCTTTTATATCCCAAAAGTTTAGTAGAAGAATACCAACCCCACCCCAAATCATGGAAGTAAATATATCAGTGAGAATAAAAAATGGGGAAACCATTGCATCCCAAGAATATAACTCCTCCCCTGTCACAATTGGTGGACTGAACTTACCATTGAACCTCTTCATACTCCCTCTAGTGGAATGTGATGCTATTCTTGGCATGGATTGTATTTCTATATTGTTGACACTCCTTTCCGTCACAGAGTCTAATGACTAAAAAAGGGGAAATACCTTAGTCCAAAGTGATCCATCCTTTGAAGAAACATCAAAAATAGATAAAGTCATGAACAAGGATTTCTTTGAACATGGGCCACACAGGTTTTATCATGGTCGCGTAGGTATACCTGTGTGCCACATTTTGGGCGCGCAGGTCACTTGAACGCCCTATTTAATTTTCGCCCAAGGCCTTCAGCAGCCTATAAATACCCCTTGTGGGCCTCCCATTTCGAAGACGGAAAAATTCCAAAATTCATATTCGAGCTCCCGAGCTCCCGACGCCCTAGTCTCTTCTTGAAGTCTTCTGAACACTTCTAAGGTAATTTCTTACCTATAATGGAAGATCTAAATAGGGGAAGAAAGGCCTAAGTGTTGAAATTCATCAACACCTATGCGCCTAGGTGCTTAAACCCTTAGGGGAAGTAGAAACACCCGCGCGCCGCCTTATCCCTTCACCAGAACCTGCACGCCTCTCTTTTGGAAGCCCCTAGGGATAATACTAAGGGATTGAGCCAAGCCTCACCCAAGTATTATCCTATGGGTTGACTATCACGCAGGTATCTATGTATCGTGCAGGTATACCCGCGCGACCAGGACTTGTGTGCCCACGTAGGACCTGCGCACCTACATCTTTTTGGGTGCCCCCCATGCCTATCCACCTCTCATATTCAAGATTCAGCCTTCAAAACCCTTTTCAAATCCATTTTTGGCACGGTTCCCTTATTGGCCTCCTTATCTAAAAGGAATTATGTGGAATATCTCCTAAAACCTAGTGATTTACATATCTTTATGTCACTAAGGTTAGAGATTTCATTCATTTCAACCTCATCCTTTAAGATGAGAGGATCCTTAACCTAGGACTCATTTTTAGGAGTAATCCCCAGTCCAAGTTCTCTTAACATAGGCCTACTTTTCAGGAGTAAGCCCCAAGTCCCCTAACCTAGGCCTCCTTTTCAGGAGTAAGACCCAGTCTTCAATTTCCCAAATATGGGCTTCCTTCTCAGGAAGGAGCCCCAATTCTCAAATCCCTTAACCCGGGCCTCCTTCTCAGGAATAAGCCCCAATCATAATTTCTCCTAACCAGTATTAATTTAATTTTGATTTGGACTTCCTTATCAAAAATAAAACCCAAATCATAAGACCCCCTTAATTTGGGCATCCTTCTCAGGATTAATTCCTAAGTTAAGTATCCAAATATCCATAAAGCACATATACCTTTATGGACCTTGTTCCCGTGTTTCTTCCTTGAATTAAATCCTAATCTTTATCTATCTGGGCATTCATACATACATAATCCCCACATCATTTCTTATAATTGCATCTTTTATGGAAGAGTTGTCTGGTTTAACCAATACGTCTTGTTTCCCACACCAAGCATGACTCACGTGATCTTAGAGTGTAAAAGTAATTATGACATATTTCTTTAAGCCATCAATCATGCATAAACCTCATACTTCTTTACTCGAACTACTTGGGTTCTGATTATTTTTCCAAAACAAATGATACGTAGGTAGCCCATCTGCGGGTACGAACCCAAATCTAAAATAATCTATTTCCTTCTGAATGACAATAAACTTCAAGTGCCCCACTGAGTGGGTTTAAATCCAGTATGGTTATCATAATGAACAATTGATTTCTATATAATGTGTCGAAGGATACCATTGACTAAGAATCTCTAAACAAATACAGATGATTCTCTATCGATGAAGAACCTCGAATACATATACAATATTCTCTAAATCTCCTAAATATTAATCATTGGTTGTCAGATTTATGGGAATTCTCATTTTCATACTTGGTAATTTAATAAGGATTCACGAACATAACTAAAATCTATAAATAGAGTCCTGGAGTAGACAATAATTTCCCTAAAAAAGGTGTGATGATTCTGACCTCCCATCCTCTCGACTAATGCAAATTATTAAGCCTCATCAGTTCACAACTAATGAGCACCTACCTTTGAAAAGTAGGTCTAAATGGATATGGAATTTAATGGATGTTTCCACTTCTATGAACAAACCCGTTAGAAACCACTTGGAATGTTTGAACCTTAAATCAATGAGGTCATCCCCAATTTCAGAGGAAACAAAAAATGGTGAACCCGACGTGAATCATTAACCAAGTTAAAGTGATGTTTTACTTATTTGTTAAGCCCCTATTTAAAAATCAATGAGAGGGCCAATAAAACAATCAATAACATATGTGCTCATCCAAAAGATGTAGTGTCTGGAATTATCTTGATTACGTCTGTTATATCAAACAAGTACTCTTTTCCAAGATCTTATGCGTTAAAGAAATGGCTTCCCTAAAGGTCACAACTGTGAATACCTCTGCTGTGAATGCCTCTGATGTGAATGCCTCTACTGCTACTCCTGCTGGATCATTTTCTGCTCTGATGAAGACATTACCTACTCAGCGTCTTCAACACTGGGTATCAAATGAGCTGGTTAAGGAATACCGTCAGAATGGTACTATTCCGACTATGGAGGCCGCTCGACAAGCCCTCCGAGTCAATAATTCACCATGGTTGTCCGGACAGCGACGACCAGCGATCAAGAAGAAGGTGGTGCCCACCACCCTCTCCAACCATTTAAGTTTGTTATCCCCGAAACACAATCCCTAGTCCCTACCATATTCTATGGAGGTGAATGATAAGGACACTGAAGGCCTTAATTCAAGGAGACAAGAGTTCCTCCCGAGGACTCCCATCAATAATCACCACCAGACTCGTTTGGCAGTATGCCCTCAACATGATGAGGGTATCGTCTCCAGGCGTTCGGCTCATGTTCCTCGAACCCGAGCAGGCAAGACGAACCGCCAGAGGTAAAATCTGGTCAACAATGAACAGGTTCTTATTTCTGCCATTTTCAGAGAAGTCCACCAACCTAACTTGGTGGAAAGCAACAAGCGGGCACACACACCTGTCCGTTTTAATTACACTATCCAGCAGACTCGTCTGGCAGCAACATGCCAATCCCACCAGAAAATTCCGGCAGAGTACTATAGACAAGAACATACACCTGTTTATAAATAATTAGCTAGTCAACAGGCTCGTCTAACTGTATACGATGAACCCTACCAACCCAATATGTTGACAACTGGTAAACAGACACATACACCTGCTTACACTCATCAATCCTTCCAGTAGCCTCATCTGTCAGTATTGAAGGAAGTTCATAAACAATATTTGGCAGAGTGCAATCAGCAGGAATATACACCTACTAGTATTGATCAAGCCTACCAACAGTCTCGTTTGGTAGAACCTGGAGAAGTCAATTGGAAGGCCCCAACGACAAACAGGAGGCAGACTCAACTCTCTGCCCCCACACTTGAGTACTGTCAGAATTCACTGATAGGAAAAGGAGGACAGGAGTAGGAATACACAACTAATCCAAACACAGAATGGACGTATATCCCTGTTCCGGCATCTGAAGTCACCAAGCATATTCTTTCAATGGTGAAAGAGCAGAAGCAAATCCCTGCTCATATTCTGGATGCCTGTCAGGATATTATAATAGCTTTAGAAGCATACCAGGGAAAGAAATGAAAATCTATCCCTACCAATGGAGTGACACATCAATAGTTCACTCCGGAACAGATACACACCTCTGTTCCAGTCCAAGAGGGTCGTGGGGCATACTCCCCCATATCATACAGACAACCAAGTTAGGCACTTACACTTGATTTAAGTGGAGATAATCATCCTAAACTGATCATTTATATTGAGAAGGCACATACACCTACCCATAATAACCACTTTCTTCAAAAAGTGGTTCCCAATGTAAGTAATAAGGCATCTAAGAAGAAGACCTGCCCAACACAGTCAAGAAATAAAGAGCCAATCTGTAATAAGGCCTTGCTCGATGCTGGAGTTCTTGAAGCCCCCAGACAATTACCTATTGGAATTCAAGATTCTACTTTCTCATTTCCCAATAGTGGGAACATTAATTCTGAAGGTCTTCTTCAGACACTTCCTCATGAAGGCCTGATTTATGAAAATTCGGTCAATCTTGAAGTTTCATCTTTAGATGAGAGCCAAATGAACCCTCTGTGTGGCTAGAAGACCAAGGAGCAGAATGTTTCATCTTTTGTTGTAACCCACCATGGTGGTCCTTTCCATGATGATGAATTTAGCTGCAAAAGTCCTATCCATAGTAGTAATTCAAATTGCCTGGAAAATGATCCAATGGACAATGTAGTGATGCGAAATCCCTTATATCTTGAAGCACTTGCAAATGTGAATCCAATCATGTCTAATGCTTTACCACTAGCAGGTGAAATACCTTCTCAATCAGAAGATAACCTGGGGTGTAGGTCATTCTCCGAACCACCCCTGGGTTGTTCATCTTCTAGTTTGATCGGTGAATTCTCTACCAATCTTATTGAATCCAATGTAGAAACAAGGAAGCACCGTCTCTGGTCTAATCAGGTAGAAAATTCTTCATCAAATGATAAAGAGGAAATGCTAAATATGAGAAAACAACTGGTGAAAGGTGAAGTGCTAGTTATGTTTTGGCCTTTGGCTGACTCTCAGTATGACATTCCAGAGATGTTGACGGAAGATGGAATTCATGATATTGGTCTCAACATATGGAAAACTCTTTGTCAGTTGAAAAAGAAAATATTATCTTATGATGAATATGAAAATCATGTCAAGACAATATAAGGGTTATAACGCCAAATTGACTTGGCATCTCTCTCAGTTTCTCGATATCCGATGGCTGAAAAGTAGCAGAGAGCCCTTCAGTGTTCATGCCTTGGCGCACTAAAAATATTACACCAGTTAATTTCCAATGCCCCATATGGTATTCATATCAGGGGATGGGGTGTTCATGGAGCACTACATTTCACTGTACTCTCCATCCAACAAAGCCTGTCGAAAATGGTCTCATGTAATGTTATTGCCCATGGACGGCCACAACCAATTGGCTTTGTTTGTAATTAAAGGCTCGCTCAAGAACATGCCTCAACTAGTTCTTCTCAAAATTAGGCATACAGAGAAAAAGGTATCGAATTACTCTTGTATCAGGCAAACAAGAATATCGAACAAGCTTCTCGTTTGGAGTGTGCACATCATCAAGTGACATAAATGTTAGAAATCATCCAACGGTCTTTTGAGCCGGGTGATAAAAGTGGATGTAGGTTGATGCATCCAGCCAATTTCTAGACTAAAGTCCACAAGATCATGAGAGATTTCAAGAAAGTCTCAGATGTGGCAGCTCAAGAGCCACCCCAGCTTTCCAGACCGGGGACTCTTTTAACTAAACCCTCAGAATCAATAGATAGGATTCGAGGAGTTAAGCATAAACAATAGGAATAGCCCCAGTTCACAGGACTGAGGACTTTTTCAAATCCTCAATCTCTTCCTCAGAGAAAGTCAGTCTTTTCTCGATTAAGGAAGAAGCCACAAGAGGAACAAAGAGCCAAATCATCAGGAGATTCCCTCCAAATTACGGTTTGTCAAGAAGTTACTGAGGGATCAAATCAACAAAAGGCAATGTCTCATCAAAGAAATGGAAGAAGACAATATCGTAGAAATTCTGATAAAAGGGATTCAATGCATTATGAATCAATTAATGTCATCAATGTCATTGTTTCTGATCCTCCAGAATATGAGGCTCACTCAGAGGGATCAGATGAAGAGGTTCCTGATCAAGAAGTTATACGCACAGACACAAATAAAGAAGGAGTACATGAAATCAAAGGCTTTCCCAGAATCTAGGCAATCCTTTAAGTAACCCACTTCTCCCTCTCAGAAATGTGCCCAATAAGGGGGAAGGAAAGAATCAGGTTACATACCCTTCCTCTATAGAAGGTCAATCGCTCTCATTAGAGCAAAGATTTTCACAAAAGGAGGAAGAAATGAAGGATTTTAGGAGGTTGAATGAAGAAATACTTCAAGGTAGTCTTCCTCCTAAGCGTGCTGGAGTCAGTCAGCCAAGGGAATTTGTTGCACCTATTGATATGGATCAAGAATATCCTCCTTTATCAGTACACCCTCACAGGTCTAATCCTACGGGTCATGTGCAACAACAATAGGCGATGCTACCATCAGTTGCAGTACTAGCCACTACATCTGCCCAAGCTCCAGTTATTTCACCTGCTCAGGTCCAAGCTCAACCGGATATTTCTCAAAAGTTAATGACTACTATTGAGTCATTAACAGCTCGGTTGGAAGATATGGAGGGATAACGTGCTCAAATTCAACCAGAAAAGAGAGCTTACCTAGAATGGGTTGATGTAATTCATCCCCCATCAATTTTTTCAAGTACCACATTCCCAATCTTTAATGGTTTGGGAGACCCAGAGCAACAATTAACACATTTTGTTTCTCATTGTGATCCTATGATGGGAAACCCTTAGCAACAGGAAGTAGTTAAGCTCAGGTGTTTTGTATAGTCATTACAAGGACCTGCTTTTGTCTGGTATACAGGCTTGAAATCCCGTTCAATTACCAGGTGGGAGGATCTCCGTCAGCGATTCATTCTTCAATTCCGCTCAACTTTTCCAAAGTCAACCGTTTTTGATCTTACAAATTGTAAGCAAAGGGAGAATGAAAGGGTTTTAGATTTCATTTCTCACTGGAAGGGATTAATATATTCCCTAATATTAGCACTCCCTCAAGAGAAATTGTTTCCAATCTGTGTGGAAAATCTGTGTGATGAATTACGCACACCGTTGATCCCTGTGAAATACAAAGGAGGGTTTCGAGACCTTACTTTGATCACTCATCAGATTAAAGACTCTCTTATAAAGACTGAGGATAAAACTCGTGTAATTCCATCAGCTCCAGGAAGAAGAATGGGTAAGGTAGAGACTGCTACAGTTACGCTTAAACAAGCATATGTACCTTCTTTCACTTCAAAACCTTCATCTTCCCGAAGGTCTCCACCTCCTAAACATCTACAAAAGAGGCCGTTTCTTCAAGATGATCAAAGAGATCAAAGACATAAACAATTTGAGGATTTGAAGAGAAAAATTTATTCTTTATGAAATGAACAAGTTCCTGGTTACTTCATTTCGGCTCTGGAAAATAATTTGGTTTAATTTCCAAGTCCCAAAAGGCCGAACAAGGAAGGATATGAAGACCATCCCAATTATTTACCCTTTCATCAGATGTTAGGGCATCCCATTCAGGAGTGTTTTGTCTTTAAGTACCTTTTGCAAAAAATGGTGGACTCGGGACAAGTCAAACTGAAAGGTTCTTCAGCTCAGGTAGCACGTGTTACTTCTACAAATCCAGAAGAAGAAGGCGAGTGGCAAGAAGTCAAAAAAAAGTGCAAAAATATGATTATTGGATGGTAAGAAAAATGATCAACCAAACTCATTCCATTTTGCGAATGCAATTGAAGAAACCAATTGTGTCATCTGCTATGAATTCCACAGCAAAACCCTCTTCATCAGAGGGAAAATCCTCAAAGAAACATCATAATTCAAAGAAAGAGGAACAATCAAAAGAAGATGAAATCGTGTCAAATCCCAAGTTGTCTTTGACTATGGTAGATTTTATGACATCTACTTCAAAGCCACGGGCACCACCCCACCAAATGGTATAACCTAAACTGGCTAATCAGGCAGAGTCTTCATCAGACGAAGAGTTGATCTTTGGTTATGTTAATTTGATTCATTTAACAGATCCTTATGCCAGTCACAGTTTTGATCCTGATGAGCCTGAGTTCCCTGTATCAAATAGAGGAATTAGAGGGAGTTCTGGAGGTCTAGGATATAGAGGAAGATGTGGATATCCCAGAAGCCACTATTCAAATTCTACCCCTACCAGAACTGTATGTGCAGGAGAAACTCATGGAAGAGACCTTCAGAGAGCTCAACAAGAACAAGCAAGTTCTTCCAACAATAGTAGATTCACTCCTAGAACAGTTATTTTTGAAGATCGGTTGGATGTTCTATCTTTTTCCTCTCAGAAATTAAATATACCTAATCGGTATAATCTTCCAAAGTCGGGAGTATTTTCAACTCCTACCCTGATACAGGAAGCATCGACATCCAAAGCATAAACTTATAAGGCACCTACAAAACCACATGTTCCTGTTGGGAAACGCAGACCTTTGGATAAAAAATATGATGTTTTTGAAGAATTTTTCCAAAGTACCGGCCAAGTTATCAATTCTGTATTCCTTGAATCTATCAAAGGATCATCGGGAGGCACTCATTGTGGTTTTTTCAAGTCCTCAGGAAATCGAAACTGAAATTACTGCGGCTGAAGTCTACCATGTTGATAATGGTCCCACAGAATGCCATGAAGTGATATCTTTCACAGATGAAGATGAATATGATGTTGTGCATGGACATATCAGACCTTTTTACTTATTTGGAAAGGTCAATGGTGTAGATATCCAAAGAACTTTCATTGATAATGGTTCCGGAGTCAACCTCATCCCCATTCGTACACTTCATCGATTGGGCCTTATAGAATCTGATTTATCTCCTTCTACATTGATGTTACAAGGATATGATAAAATGAACAAGAACCACTGGGCGAGATTACACTCAAAACTCAGTTTTGAGACCTTGTATCCAATTCAGATTTCATGGTTGTTGATCACGATACAACCTTCAATGTTTTTCTTGGAAGACCTTGGCTACATCAACATGCGGCTATCCCTTCCTCATTCTATCAATGCCTCAAATATTGTTTCAATGGTCAAATTGGGACATTGTATGGTGATAAGGCCCCCTTCAAAACATGTGAATCTCAATACATTGAGATAGAATTCTATCACATGAAGGGTAAGGAGAAATCCACAACAAAGGAGGCTACCAAGGTTAATGCTCTATTTGGTTTGGAAAAGATTCCATTAAACCCATTCACACATGTGAGTACAGATTTTATGTTGCCTATCCGTCAAATTGATAGGATAGACCTGAATCCAAATACTCTTATAGAAACTTCCATAATTTCAATTACAACAATCAAGCCAGACAACATGAGAGAAAGTGGTGATTCTCCAAGAAATGATGAAATCTCAAATGGAGATGTCTTCATTTCATCCGCTGAAATCCAACAAGTCTATACTTCGCCAACCAGGCCAGAAGAAGTTATAGTAATGTCAAAAGTGAACTATGATATCGATTCTCAATCCATCATCTCTTTTTTGTTAACCAAGGAAGACCCTTCATCATAAATAGGGTCATAAATGGAATCCTCTTCTTCAAGGTGTTCAAATTTTAACATCTTTCTTGATTCTGGAAATTATGATTCTTCATATACTATGCTAGTAGAAACAGAAGAAATAACACATGTTGAAGAAGAAGAGGAAGATATCAGAGATGCTCCTCCAGCTTTTGAAGAGGGTATCTCTACTACTATGGATAAACTCATAGAAATAAATCTGGGTACAAAATAAGATCCACACCCCACTTTAATTAGTGTGGTCATGACTCTTGAAGAGCAAGAGATATATATTTCATTTTTAAATCAAAATCGAGATATATTTGATTGGAACTATACAGAGATTCTAGGTCTTGATCCTAATGTTTCTACTCATCGTTTGGGTTTTCCAGAAGAACATCAAGGATTCAAGCAAGCTGCAAGAAGAACACACCCAACTTATGCTTCCAAAATTGAAGATGAAGTGGATAAGCTTATCAAAGCTAAATTCGTCAGAGAAGTTCAATATCCCAAATGGTTGGCTAATATTTTCCCTGTGAAAAAGAAGAACGGAAAAATTAGAGTTTTCTTTGATTTCAGAGATCTTAATCGGCATTGTCCTAAGGATGATTTTAAAGTTCCGATCACAGAACTCTTAATTGATGCAACAGCTGGCTATGAAGCACTTTCCTTCATGGATGGATATTCTGGGTATAATCAAATCTGAATGGCTCCAGAAGATGAAGAAACTATAGCCTTCAGATCCCCTCAATGTGTGTTTTGCTATCGGGTAATGCCCTTTGGCCTGAAGAATGCAGGCACAACATTTCAATGTGCCATGCATCGTATCTTTAAACCCTTTTTATGGAGGTTTATTGAATGTTATGTGGAAGATTTTG
Organism: Viscum album; assembly: GCA_963277665.1. Lineage (NCBI taxonomy): Eukaryota > Viridiplantae > Streptophyta > Magnoliopsida > Santalales > Viscaceae > Viscum > Viscum album. Next base: position 569,471,894 of record OY728119.1, read on the forward strand.
TGGTCAAATCTAGGAAATGTTCTAATCACTTGGCTGATTTAGAAATCATATTCCACAAACTTCGACAGCACAATTTGAGATGAACCCCTTAAAATGTGCTTTTGGGGTAACCTTAGAAAAATTTCTCGGCTTTGTTGTATTCCATCGTGGTATTGAAGTCGATCCAGAGAAGAAAAATTCAATCCTTGGTATGTCACCTCCTCGAAATTTGAACGAATTGAGAGGACTTCAAGGACACTTAGCCTATATTCAGCGTTTCATCGCCAATTTTACAGGCAAAAGTTTACCCTTCACCAAATTGATGAAGAAGGGAGTCACTTACTAGTGGACTAAAGAATGTCAAGAGGCATTCAATATTACAAAGAAATATCTCTTGAGTCCACCGGTATTAATGCCACTTGTTGAAGGAAGACCACTGATTCTTTATGTGACAGCTTTAGAGCGATCATTGGGTGCCTTCCTTTCCTAGAAGAATGATGTTGGGAATGAAAACAACCTCTACTATCTTAGTCGGACTATGTTTGAAGCAGAAACCCGATATTCAAATATTGAGAAGTGCTGCCTAGCATTGATCTTTTCAGTTCAGAAATTGAGACACTACGTGCAACATCACGAGGTCTAATTGGTATCTCGCAATAACCCGTTCAAATTCATCCTTAGTCGTCCAATGCTTACAGGATATCTGGAAAGGTGGGAAGTTATTTTGCATCAATTTGATATTCAGTATGTGTCTCAAAAGGCAATAAAGGACCAAGATCTAGATGATTTCCTTGTTGAACATCCTTCAGTAGAAGATACATCTTCAGATATTGAACTTCCCGATGAGGAAGTATTCTCTATTCAATATAGTCTTCAAACATGGGAAATTTACTTTGATAGATCTTCCAGAATTCCAACAGGGAAGAAAATGGAAGATCCTAAATCCAACAAAGTTGGGTTAGGAATTGTGCTCATTTCTCTAGAAAAGGTAGTGCTACCTTATTCCTTCTCATTATTTGGAGGCGGGACAAATAATAAAGCAGAATACCAAGCTCTTATCGCAGGATTGGAGTTGGCACTTCAAGCACAAGTAAGTCACTTAAAGGTGAAAGGTGATTCAGACCTGGTAATAAAACAAGTCAATGGGGATTATTCAATCAAAAAATAAAAACTAATCCCTTTGTATGATTATGTCAGAGAGTTGTTGTTGAAATTTCCTTCGGAATTGACATTTTCTTATGTCCCGCGATAACAAAATGCCCAGGTTAATGCACTGGCTAATATAGCCACAGCTCTGGAAGATCCAAATCAGGATGAGACAATCATCCGTATTGCCCACCGTCATACAATTTCACCTTATGTTCAAATCAGAATAGAGAAAATCAATGAAATTAGTCCCATTCCTAAACCATGTGGTCATACTACAGGATGGATGACACCTATCAGGGAATAACTTCAAAATGGAACACTTCCACCTGATAGAGCTGAGAAAGAACAAATCTAAAGACGTGTGGTCCATTTTACTCTTTATCATAGCCCAGATCACCTAGAAAAAATTCTCTACAAAAGTGGTTTTGATGGAATAGTCTTCAGATGCATTGATTATGAAGAGACAATGGCTGTCATGAAAGAAGTACATGCATGAGTCTGTGGTGCCCATCAGTCTGGACACAGACTATCTGATCAAATTCGAAGGCTTGGATACTTTTGGCCTTCAATGATACAAGATTGTGTTGATTTAACAAATAAGTTTCATTCTTTCCAAGTACATGCCAACTTCATTCATCAACCTCCAGAGTTGCTTCATACAGATAAATACTCAAGGCCATTTTCCACATGGGGAATGGATGTGGTGGGACCTTACCCTTCAGCTATATCCAAGTAGTTTAAGTACATTCTTACTTCTACTGACTTCTTTTCCAAATGGGCAGAGGCAATACTTCTCAAAGAAGTTAGTTATAAAAGAATTTTTAGCTTCATCAAGTCTAACATCATTACCAGATTTGGTGTCCCTCATACCATATTGACAGACAATGGCACCAACTTCTATTCATCCGAGGTTAGGAAGTTGTATCAAGAATACAACATCAAATCCAACCATTCCTCTCGGTATCATGCAGTAGCCAATGGCCAGATAGAATCCTTCAACACGACTCTTTCAAACATACTGTAAAAGATGGTGGATAAAGATAAGAAATCATGGCCTGATAAACTCTTTCATGCTTTATGGTCTTATCGGACCACCACCCGCACTGCAACGCGATCAACTCCATATTCATTAGTATATGGAATGGAAGAAGTCTTTCCCATTTAAGTTCAATTACCTTCGCTCAGAGTAGACATTTGTGATCATTCATCTATAGATGAACAATCTGAAAAGCGATTGGATGAATTGGAACAATTAGATGAGAAAATATTGTGCACCCTGCATCACCTGGAAGTCTATCAGAATCGAATAGCATGAGATTTTAACAAAAAAGTTCATTTTCGTTTATTCATTCAGGGAGAATTGGTATTGGTTCTCCGAACTCCAATGATACTAGGAAATAAATATCCCAAGATTGAACCAAAATGGGAAAGACCTTATTCAATACATAAGGTCTACTCCAATGGAGCTTATTCTTTAATCTCAATGGATGGAGAACTCATCACTACTCCAACCAATGCCAGATTTCTGAAGAAGTATTTTGTGTAAAACAAATACTCTTACATCCAACAAGACGTTAAACTGTATAATCACCAATCCATGCATATGACCTTAAACTATTCGCACCATTGTCCAACATGACGTTAAACTCTGGAGAAAATCCCTAATACGTCCAGCAAGACGTTAAACTGCATAATCACCGGTCCATGCATATGACCTTAAACTATTCTCACCATTGTCCAACATGACGTTAAACTATGGAACAAATCCCTAATACATCCAACATGATGTTAAAATGTGTCCTCTTTTGTCCTTACTGCATGACATTAAACTACACAGTCCCCCTTTCGTCCAACATGACGTTAAACTGTATTGTCCCCATCGTCCTATCTATATGACGCTAAACTGTACAGAAGTCCCTTAATACATCCTACATGACATGAAACTATATTTTGTCCCTGTTACATGACACTAAACTGTGTATCACCAATAGTCCTCACTGCAAGACTTTAAACTGTATTGTCCCTTCATATGTTCTACATGACATTAAACTATACATCGTTAAGGTCATTGTTACCTCTTGTTTCTCACACCGAGTATGACTCAAGTGAGCTTAGAGTAAACTTCAACCATAACACCTTCTCTGGGCCACTAACCATGTGTAAGTCCTAGCATCATATTTAGGTCATTTTCCGAAAAAAACTTGATCTCCAATTCATTGTTTAGTCGAACTACATGGACTTTGATCCTTGACTTCTAGGATGGGTACGTAGGCAACCTCCTGAGGTTCAAGCCCAAAACCAATCTCTTCACATCGGTTCACCTCCATCTCATACGATATTGATTCATGAAGCCACCCCTAGAATAAATATCTTTACATTGGTTCACCACAGTCCATGCATATGACCTTAAACTATTCGCACTTTTTTCCTATACAACAATAAACTACAACATTATTTGACACCCTCACCTAAGAGGGAATCTTTATTTACATTGATCTCCAATCATGTCATATTCCAAAGACTATGTACATACATAGCTAAGCCCAAACCTTTTATCTTGGGTCAAACCATCATTGCACTAAAGTCCCCTTTTCACCCTTCACTTATACGAACTAAATCTGTATAGAGGGTATTTAAAGAACTATGTGTGGATTGATTCCCATGTTTATGGGATACATAGAAATGTTTGAGTATCCCTCGAATCCATCCCCAAGTCTTTGGGCCTAACCCCAAATTCCAATTTCAGTTCCCTGACTGAAAAGTCCCCTTATGAAAACACACACTGTGTACTCTTTTTAATGGTCTGAGATCTATGACCCTAAACTAAGATCTCCCATACTTTCGTCCCACATTACATTAAACTGTATTTTAAGAACTACGTATGGCTTGATTCCCATCCTTATGGGATACATAGTGAAGTACAACATCTCAATTCAGGACCCAACCACAACATGATTATGGTTAGCATTGGTTTGTGTATCTCTACATGAATTTAACAAATTACCATTTTTTATTTGTCATTATCCTAACCTTAAATATTTTTAGATATCCATAAACCTTTTTCTTGACTTCTGGTTACAAAATGTCTGATACCTGAGAGTTCTTTTGCCTGACTATGCAGCACGTTTCCTTAGGCGACCTTGCATAAACAGTCTACATAACAGACTTGTCAGCCAAAAGATACTATATTTGACTATACAACCAATTACCTTAGGTCTCCCTACATAATTCAACCCCCTAACGAGTTTTTCAAATAATGGTAACTTCATTCATGGGAGGAAAACCTCATTTGTCCTTATTTGTCTTAACGACAATATGTGGGTATCCGCAAAAAATGGCCATGCTTAACATATTTGTCCCATACTCTTTTTCATGATCTTAAAGTATTCAAGTCTATGGTTTATATTTCCCTTACCTATTTTTGGGTCATACCTTCGTAGGAGTGAAATTCATCGAGTTCTTAGACAATCTTTTTTGGAAATATCTTCTTCATATTCAAGTACCTCTCTCCATACAGCAAACTCCATGATTTGGAAAATTTGTATCTCCATAAACTTCCACTGGCGTTTTAGCAGTAGAAAAGTAAATTTCTGAGAGTTCTTTTGCCTGACTATGTAGCACATGCCCTTAGGCAGCCTTACATAAGTATTCTACATAACGGACCTGTCATCCAAAAGATGCTATTATTTGACTATGCAGCCAATTCCCTTAGGCGGACCTGCATAATTCAACCCCCTAACATGTTTGGTAAATAGTGGTAACTTCATTCTTGGGAACTACTTCTTCTAATGCCTTTTATCCATTTTTCATATCATTCCTCAGATTCAAAATTTCTTAAGCCATCGTTTACATTTTCCCCCTATACTTGAACATGGTAATATGTTTTCAGATAAATTATCAAGGAATTGAGTCAATTTTAATCCATTCGGTCAAAGATATTTCAACCTTAAACATTAGACTTTTTATGTCCGATGTGCATGACTTTAAACTGCCCAAAAAAGACAAGGGAACTCTGAACAAAAGTCAAGTCCCAGCTCAATAAACATACATTTTGTATGATTTTAGGTAATATTGAGGAATGAAAAGATTCAAAGTTTGTAGGGTTATTTATAATAATCCTAGAAAAAATAAAACTATGCTTACTAGGCCCATTGGATTAGGTAAAAATTTAAAACAGGTAGAAAAAGAAATCATGCACAAATGATTGAGGATGAAAGTATTTTTCATTTGATGCACAAAAGTTAGAAGGACATCCACAGACTGGAAACTCTTCTCTTTTCCAAGAATTACAAAAGGCTGTCAACATAAATCTTCATTTGATTTACAACATATCGAGCTTCATTTGAAACCACTTCAATCTCATGAACTTGACCAACTTCACTCTTTTCATCTTGATGGAGTGCTTTATTGGCTCCAGCAATGGCTTTCATACCATTTGTTTGAACTCCTCCCAGTGAATTGTTCAGTTGGTCAAGTTCCCTAGTAACAACATCTAACTGTTGCTGAAGGTGTATCTACTGGAAAACATTCTCCTTGATATTATGCTTCAGCTCCTTCAACTTGGCAGCATGATCAGCCTCATCTCGGGATACCACAACCCTACGCGCCTAAAGCCAGTGCGCTCAACACCTGCATGACGCCATCTGCGCGCTCCACACTTGTACACCGTTGTTCCTTGGTTTTCTTTCTTTTTTTCCTCATAGTCACATCCTTCTTCTTTTGGATCCAACTCTGAGGGAGGAATTTTGTTGACGCTCCTTTCCTTAAAAGAGTCTAACGACTAAAAAAGGGGAAATACCTTAGTTCAAAGTGATTCATCCTTTGAAAAAAGATCAAAAATCACCAAAGGCATGAACAAGGATTGCTTTGAACATGGGCCGCGCAGGTTTTATCATGGTCGTGTAGGTATACTTGCACGCCACATTTTGGGCATGCAGGTGACTTGCGTGCCCTCTTTGATTTTCTCCCAAGGCCTTCAGCAGCCTTTAAATACCCCTTGTGGGCCCCCCATTTCAAAGACAGAAAAATTCCAAAATTCATATTCGATCTCCCGACGCCCTATTTTCTTCTGGAAGTCTTCTGAACACTTATGAGGTAATTTCTTACCTATAATGGAAGATCTAAATAGGGGGAAAAGTACTAAGTGTTGAAATTCATCAACACCTGTGCGCCTAGGTGTTTAAACCCTTAGGGGAAGTAGAAACACCCGCGCGCCACCTTATCCCTTCACCAGAACCTGTGCGCCTCTCTTTTGGAAGCCCATAGAGATAATACTAAGGGCTTGAGCCAAGTCTCACCCAAGTATTATCCTATGGGTTGACCGTCGTGCAGGTACCTATGTTTCGTGTAGGTATACCCGCGTGACCAGGACCTGCATGCCCACACAGGACCTGCGCACCTACATCTTTTTGGGTTCCCCTCATGCCTGTCCACCTCTCATATTCAAGATTCAGACTTCAAAACCCTTTTCAAATCCATTTTTGGCATGGTTCCCTTGTTGGCCACCTTATCTGAAAGGAATTATGTGGAATATCTCCTAAAAACTAGTGATTTACATATCTTTATGTCACTAAGGTTAGAGATTTCATTCATTTCAACCTCATCCTTTAAGATGAGAGGATCCTTAACCTGGGCCTCCTTTTTAGGAGTAATCCCCAGTCCATGTTATCTTAACCTAGGCCTCCTTTTCAAGAGTAAGCCCCAAGTCCCCTAACCTGGGCCTCCTTTTCAAGAGTAATCCCCAGTATTCAAATTCCCAAATATGGGCCTCCTTCTCAGGAAGAAGCCCCAGTTCTCAAATCCCTTAACCTGGGCCCCCTTCTCAGGAATAAGCCTCAATCATAATTTCTCTTAACCAGTCCTAATTTACTTTTGATTTGGACTTCCTTCTCAGGAATAAAACCCAAATCATAATACCCCTCTAATTTGGGCATCCTTCTCAGTATTAAGTCCTAAGTTAAGTATCCAAATCTCCATAAATCACATACACCTTTATAGACCTTGTTCTCGGGTTTCTTCCATGCAGTAAATCATAATATTCATCTATCTGGGCAGTCATACATACATAATCCCCACATCATTTCTTATAATTGCATCTTTCATGGAACAATTGTCTGGTTTTACCAATACCTCTTGTTTCTCACACCGAACATGACTTACGTGAGCTTAGAGTGTAAAAGTAATTATGACATATTTCTTTGAGCCATCAATCATGCATAAACCTGATACCTCTTTACTTGAACTACATGGGTTCTGATTACTTTTCCAAAACAAAGGATACATAGGTATCCCTTTTGTGGGTCCGATCCCAACTCTGAAATAATCTATGTCCTTCTGAATGAACATAAACTTCAAGTGCCCCACTGAGTGGCTTTAAAACCAGTATGGTTATCATAATGACCAAGAGATTTCTATATAATGTGTCAAAGGATACCATTGACTAAGAATCTCTAAAAAAACAAATGATTCTCTATCGATGAAGAACCTCAAATACAAATAAAATATTCTCTAAATCTCTTACATATTAATCATTGATTGTCAGTTTTAAAGGAAAGATCATTTTCATACTTGGTAATTTAATAAGGATTCACAGACATAACTTAAATATATAAAGAGAGTCCTGGAGTAGACAATAATTCCCCTAAAAAAGGTGTGATGAGTCCGACCTCCCATCCTCTCGACCAATGAAAATTCTTAAGCCTCATCAGTTCACAACTAATGAGCACCTACCTTTGGAAAGTAGGTCCAAATGGATATTGAATCATTGGATGTTTCTGGTTCTATGAACAAACCCGTTTGAAACCGCTTGGAATATTTGAACCTTAAATCAATGAGGTCATCCCCAATTCCAGAGGAAACATCTATATAGAGCCAACATAAATTTCCATGAGTGGGAAATCCTATCCATATGGTGAATTGGCCCCCAATTCTGTACAAGTGCATGGAGGAGGATGAATATTCTTCAGCACCAACATCTCAAGCTTGGGTATTAATGCCCTATGAGCACACGTATGTTTCTCAGATGATTGAGTCTAAGGAAGAAACCATCCTTGAGGACATTCCTATTGTGAAAGAATTCACTGAAGTGTTTCCCGAGGAATTTCCTGGTCTTCCTCCGAGAAGTGATGTTTAATTCTCAATTGATCTTATACCTGGGGCATTTCCAATATCCAAGAATAAATATTTATTGGTTGTTTTGGAGCTTGAGGAGCTACATAAACAACTAGAGGAGAATCTAGATAAAGGGTTTAAATTCCCAAGTGATTCACCATGGGTTTCACTAGTCCTCTTTATCAAGAAGAAAGATGGGTCAATGCGCCTTTGCATTGATTATCGTGAGCTCAACAAAATCACAATAAAGAACAAGTATCCTCTGCACCAAATTGTTGACATATTCGTCCAGATACTTGGAGAAAAATAATTCTCCAAGGTGGATGTGTGGTCGAGCTATTACCTAGTAAGGGTGAAGAAGGATGATATCCCCACGACTAATTTTTGTATAAGGTACGAGCAATATGAATTAATAAAAATGCCTTTTGGACTCACTAATACTCCAGAAATCTTCATGAACTTGATGAATAGAGTCTTTAGATATTACCTCGACACATTTGTGGTAGTATTTATAGACGATATTCTAATATACTCCAAAACAAAGGAGGATCATGAGGTACATCTAAGCATTATACTAGAGACCTTGCGAAAGGAGAAGCTCTATGAAAAGTACAAAAAGTGTGAGTTCTGGTTGAAGGAGGTATAATTATTGGGTCATATCATCACAAGAAATGGAATATCTATGGATCCATACAATGTAGCGGTAATTGAGGGATAGATGAGGACAACATCAGTGACAGATATTCATAGATTTCTGGGGTTAGCTGGATATTATCGAAGATTTGTGAAAACTTTCTTATGATTTCCAAACCCTCCTACCAAGATAACTCGGAATGGAGTCAAGTTTTCTAGGAGTGATGAATGTGAATATAGCTACAAGGAGTTGAAAATTAGTCTTATCACTGCACCCATTCTCACACAACCCATAATTGGAGAACTTTTTGTGGTATTCAATGATGCTTCAAAGAAGGTCCTGGGCTATGTGTTGATGAAAAATGACAAATTCATTGCCTATGCTTCAAGGCAATTGAAATTTCATGAGCACAAATATCCAACACATGATATGGAGTTGGCTGGAGTAATCTTTTCTTTAAAAATTTGGTGGCATTATCTCTTTGGGGAGAAGTGTGAAATATATACAGATCACACAAACCTCTAGTATATATTCACACATGAAGAGTTAAAAATGCACCAACGAAGATGGTTAGAGCTAATCAAAGACTATGACTACTCAATCCATTACCAACCTAGTAAAGGGAACAAGGTGGAAGATTATCTAATTATAAAGGACCTAGAAATTCTACCATTGATTATAATTTAAAAGGATCGAATCTTATTATATTTAATGAATATGGACATGGGAATCATAAATAAGGGAACATCATTAATCCTTTAAAAAATTATTTCTCAAATGTCTCTTTTGGAATGGTTAAAGGATGCTCAAAATCATGATGTGGGAATTCAAAAAAAGTGGAAACTATCAAAAAAGGGAAATACTTGGAGTTCAATATTAATGAAGAAGGAATTGTGAGATTTAGTTCAAGACTATGTATTCCATCAAGTCCAGTGTTAAATAAAAAACTTTTGGATGATGCACATAGTTCGAATTTCTCCATTCACCTAGGGAACACAAACATGTATCGAGATCTCTGAGAGCATTATTGGTGGGATAACATGAAGAAAGATATTGTTAAGTATACATTAAAGTGACTGGTATACCAGCTAGTGAAGGTAGAGAGGCAGAAGTCTAAGGGGATGATGCAACCATTACCCATACCAACATGGAAATGGGAGAACATCACCATGGACTTTGTCATTGGACTTCCAAAGACATCCAAAGGAAACAATGCTATCTGGGTTTTTGTGGATCATCTTACAATGACTTCACAATTCATTGCAATTTGAGAGGATTTCTCATTAGATAAAATGGAAAAAATATATATCAGATAAGTGGTAAGGTTGAATGGAGTACCACTATCTATTGTATTCGATCGAGATCCAAGATTCACCTATAAGTTCTAGAAGAGTCTTCAACATGATATGAATACTGAGTTGAACTTTAGTACAACTGATCATCCTCAAACTGATGGCCAATATGAGCAGACTGTCCAAGAACTTGATGACATGTAGAGAGCATGCAAAATGGACTTTAAAGGAGGATGGGATCAACATCTTACCTTGGTTGATTTCTCTTACAATAACAGTTACCACTCAATCATCAAAATGGATCTATATGAAGCCCTTTATGGGAAGAGGTGTAGAACACCATCATGTTGGGATGAATTTGGGGAGAAAAAACTCCTAGGTCTATAAATGGCGGAAGAAATGGTGGAGAAGTTTAAGACCATCCAACATCACATTAAAGCTTCATAGAGTAGACAAAAGAGCTATGTTGATAATCATCGAGGAGACCTAGAGTTTGATGTTAGGGACATGGAATTACTCCACATATCACCATGGAAGAGAGTTATGGGATTTGGGAATAAGGTAAAGATTATTCCAAGGTGAATCGACCCTTTTGAGATCCTTGACCGCATTGGAGAAACAACCTATCGACTATTACTCCCACCGAACCAGTCTCGAGTAAATGATGTATTCTACATATCACTCTTGAGGAAGTAAATACCCTATCCATTGCATGTATTCAACCCAGAGGTGGTACCATTAGAGAATGAACTCTCCTATGAAGATAAGCCAGTGAATATCTTAGATCATTGGAAAAAATGTCTACAAAATAAGACAATTCCCCTCGACAAGGTGTAGTGGTGAAACAACAAGTTTGAAGAGGCAACATGTGAATCAGAGGAAGTGATAAAGTAGAGTTACCATCATCAGTTTTAGTGTTGGAAAATGAAATATCTAGGTTGAAATTTCTTAAGGGGGGAAGATTGTAATGACCCAAACTTTTATTAATGAAAATTAATCTTGATCTAATTCAATGTCTTATTATATAAAATGGGTATATAAAACATATAAACATACTTGGTTTTATGTTTTTGGATTTTAAATTACCATTAGGAATTGTTACCATTTTTAATATAAATGTTGAATACTGATAACATGATTAGCATAAATATAGGGCTTTAACAAATCCAATTTACTCAGTCAAAGGTAGTTATTACCTCATCTAGTATAATTTCTCCATAGGAATCCCATTTTTAAGAGCTCTAAAAGGAGGTAGCATCACTCATCTTCTCTCTTGACCAATCCCAAGCCATTATTCAACACATTAAGCTTGCACGAAACCACCTATGAAAGAAGTGGAAGTTAATAGAGATTACCACCCAAGCGATGTTATCCGACCCACCCCAAGAGTATGTCACCATAGAACACCTTACCCTTAGTTCTTATGCGGGTGTTATAAGAGGTTATGTAAAAATACCCTTGAACTATGATTATGTGCATTATTTTTTGTATAAAGAATATACATTGATTTTATTATTATTACTTTGTAAACGGGTTTAAAGAACAAATAGTATTTTTAGTTAACATTAAAATTCAATTGAGAAATATATTTTGATGAATTACTAGATTTTTATTTAAATAATATTTTAATAAATATTATTACTAAATTATTATTTTTAAATACAAATGATTGTATAAGTTTTATGAATAAAATTGTAATTTTTATTAAGGTTTGAAAACTATTTTTGTCAAAACCCATGAATTTCCAAAAAATGTTGGTTTTTATTTTAAAAGTGAAAATTCAAAAATTTATAAAATTATTTAGATAAAATGAATATTATTTTTGGAATCATGATGTTGATATTATCCAACAGTGATTTTTTTCATAATTTTTTCAGACAGTCGAATGTTTAGGTAAAAATTAAATATCATTTAAATATATAATGTGTTTTATGACATCATAATGACCCAATAGTGATGTAATAAAATAAAATAAAAGGTATTTTAGGCCAACATATGTTTTAACTTTAAAATAATTCGATTTTAGGTTTGTTTTATTAATTTTATGGTGCCTTAATGGACCCTCCAAGACTTATAAAACATTTAAACTCTTTAAAATGATTTCCTTAACAGAGTGACTCACCTCCACATAATTAAGCCTAATATTTTAATAAGTTATCCATTGGCCTTATAAAATAATGGTTTTAACTACACTTTGGGAAAGACCATAGGCAAAAACCATAGGTTGGTTTGTGGTTTTGATTAGTTTAATGTGTAGTGTCCAAAACCTAGATAATAAAGAATTCCCTCTCCTTTCCTATATAAAACCACTCAATCCCCCATTCCTCTTCACTCAATACCTTTTTATCTAGACCAACCTCTGAACTCCCCTCTCTAAAATCTTCCAAAGTTATCCCAAGCTCCCATTAAGCCTCTCTCAAGCCTCTCCCAAGCCTTTGTGATCACACTTCCAAGTAAGGGATTTCTTCCTTTCTCTTTTTTGTTGAAATTTATTTATGTTGTTATACCCTTTTTTATTCAATTAAAAATGTTGGGGTATGATTTAAAAACTCTCACATAATTCATTAATTATGTTTGAATGATTATATACCTCTTTATATCTCATTAATGCCTCCCATGTACACCCATTAGCATGCTGAAATTCTATAAGTAATTTCTCTCTTCTCATTTACATTCAAGAAATTATTTTATATTATGCATCTAAATTCAATTAAATATGTTGGGATATTATGTTCCATGACCCTATTACTATAAATTAAATGTATAAATTATGATATAACCCTTTCTCTCTCATCAACCCAATTTACAATTTCTATTTTTTGTCGTTATGCTTCCAAAAGTTCCCATGCCAAAATCATCATGTGAGTGAATACCTTACCCATTTATCTATCAAGGGTATTAACCTTTATGAACATGTACTTGTTGATTGATTACTTAAATTTATGTATTCCACATCTCTTATTCGTGGAATAAGTTATGACGTTTAATGAATCCATGTTGTATGATCTATGTGGAACACTTATGCATGAAATGAAATGATTAAGAAGGGTTCACCCTGATAACACTCTAATGAATTGGGTAAAGATTAGTATCATGATACGTCAAGAGAAATGAGGTTTAACTCATGATAACTAAAGTGAAATTAGGCTTTACTCATTCTAGTTCAAGCACAATGAGGGTTTACACATGTTCCATGTGTAATGAGACTTGGATCATGCTAATATCATATTAAATGTTGTTGCTAGATTTACATATTATGATAATCATGCTATATCATGCATTTATGTTAATGTTTATCTTGGGATTAATTTATACACCTATTGACTAACATTTACTATATTCTTCATGTTTTTCCTTGTTTACTCCCTTACTAGGCTTTCTAGCTCACCCTTTTATTATGCATGTCCTCAGGTTATCCCATGCATTGTTAAGTATGAAGAAATGTTGTTGTCATGTAAAATAAGTTTTCAATAAAGATGTTGTGTTTTACGTAATGTTACGAATTTTCCAAGACACTATACCTCTTGATCCTCAGAGTTGTCTTAAGTGAAATTTTATGTAATAAATCATGTTTAAGTGTGTAATAAAGATCAGGGTTTTTATTTGACTTTCCCAGGTAACCATGCAACCCAGATTTCCTTGGACAGTGGATGACACATGGTTTGCATATGGTTTGTAAAGTTGTGTGGGTAAACCATGTGACCGTATAATGTTGGGAAAATTACATAAATTCCATACTAGATTTTGAACCCTCACATGATTTTCATCTCTCGTTTCCTCCCTTGAACCTTAGTGAATATCAAGAGCTCCAAAGGGCTTATAGGGGTGATTTTCATTTAACCCTAGGTCATTTGGAGTGATGTCAATTAAAGATTGAAGATCTAGGTAAGTCTAATCTCTCTCTTGCTTCTATTTTGGGTTTAGAGTTTTCATCCTTATATCATCTCCATATGAAGACCTAAAAACCATGATTTCTAATAAATATAGGTTGAGGCTTCAAAGGGTGGTTGAATTGGGATCTAATTCCATGATTGGGAGTGCATTCATCAATTAATTCGAGTTAGATGGTCTAAAATTTATATCCTATAGTTTCATTTTAGATTTGTGCATGTTGGTTTTGTTCTTGGTAACCTATTGTTGTGCTTTTGATTCCTTGTGTGAGGTTTGGTAAAATGGGTGTCTAAGTGATGACTAGGACCCCTCATGGTCCCCTTGGGATGCATTGAGGATTATTTGACCTATTTATGACCACCCATGGGGTGCACTGATATTTCAAGGCCTAGAAATTGGTTAGGTAAGTGCGTGTTTGTTGTGTGATAATGTAGATCCCTTGTGGAGTATGTTGATATGTATAATGGAAGTGAAAATGGAATATTGGTAATGTGTATAAGTTTAGTAATGGATCAGGGGGTTGTTTGGCCTCACACGGAAGTGGATTAATTTAGTTAATTGGGATTGTGACATGTGGATTATGATTTTTTTAAAAATACATAATATAGTTAGGCAATATGAAATGGTGAATATGTTAATTGGAAATGGTATGTGAAATAAATAATATGTTAAATGATATTATTTAAAGGAATTATTTAATATTCTTAGTGAGATGGTCATGAGAATGGGAGTCGAGAAAAATGAGGTAAGTAATGTAAATGGAAAACATGTTATTGGGTTATGGAATAATATTATATCCCTTATTGATTATTGTGGATTATGATTATGATTTTTGTTGGTTTTGATATGTTTTATGTGTGATGAATAGACTAATAAGTATGTTCACATGGTTTTAGGTGCTAGTTAAAGGATAAAGGCTCCTCCCACGGGTCAAGTTGGACTGATGCTCTGACTCCACCCACAATGCAAGGGTTAGAGAAGGGAGAAGAGCTCTATTCCCCTAACAGTTTAATTCCTCCCTGACTGAGGATTCAAGGTGAAAATTTTGTGATGTTGTGATTTGTTATCCCTAGTGAGATAGAGACCTGACTTATTCCCTTATGCAAAATGATAAATACCATGAACCTTTTATGAAATATGTAAATGCCTAGCCTATGTATTACATGTTGATTATGAACTAAGTCATGAAGAATATGAACACAATTAATTTGGAACCTTGTTCAGTAATAGATAGTTAAATATTGTTAATTAGTGGCCCCCTAATTGTATTTTATTTATTTTTCATTTATTCATAATTTCATACACTATCTGTTTAGACTGGATATTTTGTAGACACTGTTGGTGGTGGCCTACTCAGATGTACTCACACCCTGATCAGGCTGTCATTGGGTACCAAAGAATATTTTATGGTTATAGGTCCGGAAAAAGTAAAAGGTCCAATGCTCGAGAATTGAGTTAGATTTGGTATGCGCATAGATGAGGTTTCAGACTTGGAGTTAGGACCATTTTAGGGATTATGTTGTTTTCTTTATTTTAGGTCTTTGTCTACTTGGCACTGTTGCATGACATGACATATTTACTATTGTTCATGGTTTGTACTTAGTTTGGGAGATTGTTATTTATGCATATTCATTGACTAGTATATGTCATCTATAAAATTCTCTTTATTTTTTGTTGTGGATTACTATGTCAAAGAGGGTATATTCTCCCATGTGAATTTTATACCTTCACTGCTAGTTAAAAAACTATGGTGTACAAGGAGGAGCTCTTGAGGTCACGTGGCAACCCGGATTGGGGCACTAGTGTAGTGCCTCTCGGGTCGAGGATGTTACAAATTTACTTACTATATAGGTCCATGTATAAGATATTTTTATGATATGTTTGTTTATATTTGATAAACCATTATTGATATGTGCTTTCATGTGGGTGAGCGAACAGATCTTGAGACCCATACTTGATATGCGATCATGTGATTTGCGTATAAACTCTTGAGAATAGTTCTTGATACGACTTAATATTCCTTGCTATGATACATATTTCATGATGTATTTCCTAGAATTTGGGACATTGTTTTGGGTATTAGGATGATCAATTTGATCTATTTTGGTTATACAACCCCTTGTAAGGGGAGAGTGATGACTTGAAGATGGATACATACAATTGATCATTTGATTGTATGGGTCAAATCATGAACTTTTAAATTGATGTGGTAGTAAAACAAGCATATGGGAACAGAGAAATTTTCAACTACATGCCAGAGTGTAAGAATTTCATGCAACAGTGATGCACTCATCCAATTACGTCAATCATTATTGGTGGGACTTACCATCATCTGAGGATAACGACCACTTTCAAGGTGACGAGTACAATTTTCCTAATAACAACCACCATCAGGGTAAGGCATAAGGAATTTCCTTAAAGTTGGATCTTGGATTACCATGCATATGGTACTAACCAATACAAGGAATTTTGGGTACGTATTGTGACTTATGGTGAAAAACATTAACATCCTTGTTGACATTGTGATAAATCCGGTGGGGTTTGGGTTCGTGGTGTCTTAGTTAGTGCATGATGACTCAGTACATGTGCCGTTTTATGTTCACTTGTCTTGTGAATTCAATTTATCATGATAAAATTTATTATATATTATTGCACACTTATGTTAAGGAAACATTGGTGGTTTCTTACTGGGTTTATTCTCACCCCTTGAGGGCCACAAGCATTCGGCCCAACTGGATCGGGTAACACCAATCCAACAATTTCTCTTATATAATTAACACATGCCCCTGAATCTTGTTCCTGATTCCATTTCCATGTGGACATTAGTTAATAATGTCACTTTATTCCTTATCAAGGTGACAACCTAATGATCAATGTTTACTAGAATTGAAATTACATTGTATATTTAGACAATCCCATAAATATCTTTCTCATTTCTAGAAGTGAGGGGATCTTATGATTGCCACATATAAGTAAAAGATGGATCTTAAGTTATGATCTGGGAAGGAAGGTTGTTATATCTTATTTTGTTAAGCCATATAGACAAATTAGGAATACGCAGTCAGTGGACTACTTTGGAAGCTGTTTGTGAGTACCCGATCAAGGAGAGCGACAACTGTGAGACCATTGTTTGCTGTTGGACAACACCAGCACAGCTGCGACGTGATCACTGCTGAAAAAAGTGAGTGCTACAGGATAATGCATGCATTATTTATGACAATGCTGACAACGCTCTTTTCTTTTCCAATACCCATGAACATAAACAAAGTCCTCTTCCCATTTCATAAAAAAACCAGCCCCCCTAGACAACACCAACCCCCCCCCCCCCACAAACACATCCCTTGATCACCCCTTTCCCCCCTACTATACCCCCTTGGACAGCAGTCCCCCTGCTGGACCCCCATGGACAACAACCCCCCCCCCCTTCTGATGGACCCCCCTAGACAGCAGCAGCTCCCCTGCTGGACCCCCCTGGACAGCAGCAACCCCCTACTGGACCCCCCGGGACAATAACCCCCCTTGCTGGACCCCCTGGACAAAAGCCCCCATACACTGCTGGACCCCCCTGGACAACAGCCCCTTGCACCACCCCTACTCGCAGAAATTGTGATTATTTAGTCTCAACATTGACCACAAGACTCATGAAATACTATCACTATGAACCGTCGTGGGGTGTCGTCCTGGAGAAGGGCCAAATCACGGCATTACTGCGGCATGACCGCAACATAACCACGGCGTGTTGGACCGGTCCAGCAACATCCGCGGGGCAGCATCTTCCGGCCAGGAGTAAAGGGAGCAGGATGAGGCGGGACAACATTCCAGTCATCGCCCCTCCAATAGAAATTGTGATTAGTCAGTATCCACATTGATCAAAAGACTCATGGAATACTATCACTGCGAACTGCCACGGGGTGTCATCCTGAAGCAGGGCCAAATCACGACGTGACCACAACGTGACAATGGCGTGATAGACCCCCCCCCCCCCCCAACATACCCCCTCTAGATAGCCCCCCATCCCCCTTGGACATCCCCCACCCCCCCTGGATAGTCGCCCCTCCTTTCTAGACAGACCCCCCTCCTGGAATCCCCCCATCTCCTTCTTGGATAGACCCCCTCCCTGACAGACCCCATGGACATCCCCCCATCTCTCCTGGACACCCCCTAGACAGACAAATGCATCATTCAAATTGATCAAATTCCAAGTGTCTTTTACAATTTTATTACAATCCTCCACAGTGTTCTAAGAATTATTGAATCTAAAAGGAAGAATATATTTTTTGTCTCCAGTCTTGAGGATCACCAAAATTGGATGATGATCATAATTAATCCTAGGTAAAGTAATACTGGAGATTCTATTCTATTTATCGAGAGCTTTGAAGTTTGTTAAATCTCTGTCCAGTTTACTTGCTAAAATTCTATTGTGTTGCCTTATATACCAGGTATACGTAGTCCCAACCAGATTAATCTCAACAAGGTTATTATCATCAATACAGTGATTAAAATCTTTAATGTATGTGTTTAAGTGCAAGGGACCTAGATTTTCACTAGTTCCAAGGATAATATTGAAATTACCAATAATAACCCAGGGCACATGAATAGTGTTGTTAAGGGAGGATATATTGTGCCACAGCAGAAAGTATTATCATGAAAGTTCATTTCACATGTCAAAGACTGAGAATCATCCTTAAAAATATTAATTTCATCTATAAAGATATGTGAAAAGACCCACAAAGAATCATAATTGTTATTATTGGAAGTTTCTCCTATAAAATTATAACTATATTTTTTTAGACTGTTAAATCCAGAAGTAAAAGTGATTTTAGGTTCAAAGATAACAAAAAACATAGGTTTATGAGTAAAATGATAATTTTTTAAAGTTGTGATGGTGTCAGGGTTAGAAATACCCTAACAGTTCCAATATAAAATATTCATTTATACTTACATTTGGGGCTATGCCCCTTGTTTTTGTTACATTCGGAATTCTTTCCGCGCTTGGATTTTCTTAATTGCTTGGTAGAATTATCTTTAGGTGTCGCTGCATTTTTTCCCTGCAAAGTCCTTGAATGGTTAGGAGAGAAATGATTATTTTTCATACATGGTAAGACCTCTTCTTGGGGAGTTTTTTTGTTCTCAGTTGCCTTCTGTGCCACTATCCATTCTATTTTTGGTTTTATGTGATCAGATTCCCCAGATTGGTCACCCAGGTTCTGAGTGGTGAATTCATCCATAACAGGGGTTGCTGGTTGTATTTGTATATTGTAGTTCCAGACCTTGGTCATCATATTTCATGTGTTTTGTTTTGCTAATATCACCCATCTTCATATTGCAAACTAGATTCTGAACTGCTGCTTTTTCCAGTATCTCATCACTGTGTGAAGGTGAGGAGAGTTGATGATATTTTCACTGTCAGTAGTCGTAGCATAGGTGTCTTTCAGACCCCCTACAGACCACCCCCTTCCCCCCTTCCCTGTAGACCTCCCCACTCCACCCTGCCCCCTCCCCCCTCCCCCCTTCCCTGCAGACCTCCCCCTGCCCTGAAGACCTACCCTGCAGACCTTCCCCCCTCCCCCTTCCCCCTGCCCTGCAGACATCCCCCCTGCCCCCCTCCACCCTGCCCCCTACCCCCTGCCCCCTGCCCCCCTCCACCCTACCCCCTACCCCATGACCCCAGCCCCCTTCCCCCTACCCCCCTCTACCCACCCCCTTCCCCCTGCCCACTGCCCCCTACCCTGAAGACCTGCCCCCTTTCCCCAGTGTTGATCCTCTTCAATAATTGGTCCCCCTATTCACAAGGCCATTCTTCTTATTTTGATCAATTATATGATTATTTCGTGATCTTCCTCAATGGGATTTCTATATTTTATTTGATAATGTACAACTTCAAATACATTCAATAGAAACAAACCTTTTATGTAGAATTTTCTTAATAATTTTAATCACTTGTGTATGCTCAATTGGGTAAGGGAAACCATGATCAGGAAAATATTATTTCTTCTCGTGATGTTTTATCCTCACTTAATCACTAAATTATCATGTGTGAAATCTTCTGATACTACACCCAGATTAGTCTCAAAACACTACACAATATTTATGAAAAATATATCCCATGGTCTTTTCTCAAACCACATTAATGTAAGAAACAATGAACCCCCCCTTCAATTTAATACATTTATATACAAAAATTAACAATATAATCACTTATAATGAATGAATTACATTCATTTCCATGAAAACAAACTCATTCATGCATATTATTTTATGTATTTTATTTCTTGTACTCTTCACCTAACTCACTTCTTAACAATAACGTCATGATTTTTCTCTATCTTGAAGACTCAAGAATTTATACTGTTACATTTAATCTGATCAATTTATTTTAACATTCAGGTATGGAATAATATAATACATGATGTCTCTTCCTTCCCCCTCTCACACAACTAAGCTCGCACTTATATACCTCACATAATAGATGTATATGTGGAAACTACTTCATGTCCCTCCTGAAATATAGTGTGGATCATACACTAGATTGTGTAATCAAACCATGATAATGAAAACATGAATGTATAGAAATAATCTGTATGAATTTATAGAAACCATACAAAATTTTTGACCTTTCTTGTTTTCCCTATTTCACTCTCAGCTCTTCCAAATTATCTCTTGGATATTCTTACTGTTTTTACCCAAGAAATGAGCATGTTGGGGTATTAATGGAGAATACTCCCCCGAATTATCCCCACCGCATATGTGAAACACCTATAATATATATGAACCAATCCACTTAAAGCTTTCCAATTATGAAAGACACCATCTTTGTAAAAGAAATCTCACTGTCACCATTTTCTATTCACTATTTCAAATAATAAAATACACCACTAACTTCAGTTTATTAATTTGTGGAATCTTACGACCATATTCATCCCCTCTTAGGATTTGAAGAGATGAATTTGATCACTAATCATTATGACATGAAGAACTATGTATTGAAGATTCACTGATGAAGCTTAAGGAAGAATACAACTTCCTAGCTTGACCAGATAGCTCAAATAAAACATATCAAATAGATGGAGTTATATATGCAACATTTTAAGTGGATGAAAATTGTTTCACATAGAACTTTTCCGAAATCATTAATATTCTCGGACTACTACTCCTTAGTAATACATAGGTATGTCTCCCTGCATTCGAGCTGTCATTGGTGTTGACACATTGATACACTTTCACACACTATGGGCTTTATATGGTCATTCCTCCCTATGTTATACCACATACCCACTCCTCATACGTGATCAAATCAAAGCACATCCATGCTGGAACTATGAATCCCATAATCCTTAGGCACTCTATGTGAGTGTTATGCACTCTCACTGGCTACAATGGACTGGGTGATTAAACATTCTTTCTTTCCTAAGAAGTGGTCATCTTGGTTGGCCTATGCTTGAACCCATTTTCTAATAAAGGATCACTATTTTGTTTTAAATCATATTCTAAATATTGAATACAATCTAAATCCATTTCTCACCATCAAATATAGAACAACATAAATATGATCATCTATAATATTAATATTCCATTTTATAATGTTGTAAACAATGTGAACTTCTCCTAGTGTAATTAGATAATTACTTTGACATAATAAATAGTTCAAAAAATAATCATAATTAAAAATCCCTAAATTTTCATTGAATAAAATTATTAATATAAAATTAAAATTTAATAAATCAATTGGGTTCTTCAATCTCCCACTTCATATTTGTTGTAAATAACTATTTCATTTCAAAATTAAATGTTTCCATATAACCTTTATTGATAATAAAACTAATGATATAAATATGGGAATGAATTTAGAAGATTTTTCAAGAATATATGTCGAAACCTACAAGACAATGCCAATTTTATTGCCCTGATACCAAAGAAGGAAAATTTTGTGGATGTAAAGGATTTCAGACCTATTGCTATAGGGAATACCTTTCCAAAAATCAGTAGAAAAATTATTGCTATGAGGTTAGGTCCCATTGCTCGTGGGTTTATCTCTTCAAATCAGCCCCCCCCGGACAGCCCTTAGACACACCCCCTGGACAACCCCCCTAGACACCCCACCTATGCCCTTCCCCCTTCCCTTCAACCCCCCCCCCCGAACCCCCCAGACATCCCTTGGACACCCCCTTTGTCTTTACTTTCTGTGATTTGCATGGAATTTTTATCGCGCATCCTAGAATGCAGAAGGCTGGGGGTTGGTGCGGTGGATGGTGCAGGCTAGAGTGGCTAGTGCAGGGGATGATAGGGGGCTGGTGCAGGCTGTAATAGGTGGAAGAGGGCTGGTGTGGGCTAGATTGCAGGTGGCTGGGTGGATGTTGGGCATGTGGTAGGGGCTGGTGCGGGCTGGGATGTAGGAGGTAGGGGATTGTGAGGGCTGGAACTGGTGGCTGGGGCTGTTTTTCAGGTGGCAGAGGGCTGACATGAGTGTTTTGCAGGAGGTTGGGGGTGGTGGCTAGTATGGTGGCTGGTGTGGTGGCTGGTGCGGGCTGGATTGCAGGTGGCTGGGGGTTGGTGCGGGCTCGAATGCAAGTGGAACGGGGCTGGAATGCTGGTGGAAGGGGGCTGGTTACAGGTGCTGGGGGGTGGTGTGGGTTGATTCAAAGGTGGCAGGGGGGGCTGTTGCGGTCCGGTGGCAGCGGGCTAAAATGAAGGTGGAAGGGGGCTGGTGTGGGCTGGATGTGGCTGGAGCAGGACCAAATCAGGACATTACTGCGGAATGATCACGACGTGACCGCGGCGTGACCACGACGTGTTGGACCGATCCAGCACCATCTGCGAGGCAACATCTTCCGGTCAGGAGCGAAGGGATCGTGAGGAGGTGGGGAAACATTCCGAACATCGCCCCGTTGACAGAAATTGTGATTAGTCAGTCTCAACATTGATCACAAAACTCATGGAATACTATCACTACGAACTACCGCAGGGTGTCGTCTTAGAGCAGGGAAAAATCACAGCATTACCGCGGCATGAACGAGTCGTGTTGGTCCGGACCAACAACATCTGTAGGGCAGCATCTTCCATCCAGGAGAGAAGGGAGAAGGAGGAGGTGGGGTAACATTCCGGTCATCGCCCCGCCGACAAAAAATGGGATTAGTCAGTCTCAACATTAATAACAAGACTCATGGAATACTATCATTGTGAACTGTCGCGGGGTGTCATCCTGGAGCAGGGCCAAAACATTGCATGACCGCAGCGTGTTGGCCCGGTCCAGCAACATCTGTGGGGCAACATCTTCCGGCCAGAAGTGAAGGGAGCGGGAGGAGGCGAGGCCACATTCCGGCCGTCGCCCTGCCGGTAGAAATTGTGATTAGTTAGTATCAACATTGATCACAAGACTCATGGAATACAATCACTGCAAACCATCGCGAGGTGTCATCCTAGAGCAGATCCAAATCACGACATTACTATGGCGTGACCGCGGCATGACCGTGGTGTGACCACTGCGTGACCGCGGTGTGACCACGGTATGTTGTCCTGGTCCAGTGACATCCGTAAGGCAGCATCTTCTGGCCAGGAACGAAGGGAGTGGGAGGAGGTGGGGCAACATTCCGGTCGTCGCCCTGCTGACAGAAATTGTGATCATTCAGTCTCAACATTGATCAAAAGAATCATGGAATACTATCACTGTAAACTATCGCATGGTGTCGTCCTGAAGCAGGGCCAAATCACAACGTGACCGCGGCATGACCGCGGCATGACCGCGACGTGTTGGCCCAGTCCAGCGACATCCGCGGGGCAGCATCCTCCAGCCAGGAGCGAAGGGAGAGGGAGGATGCGGGGCAACATTCTTGTCGTTGCCTCACTGGAAGAAATTTACGATTAGTCAATCTCAACATTGATCAGAAGACTCATAGAATACTATCACTACGAACTGCCACGGGGTTTCGTCCTGGAGCAGGGCCAAATCACGGCATTACCGAGGTGTGACCGCGGCGTGACCGCGGCATGACCGCGGCGTGACCGTGGTATGAACACGGCGTAACCGCGACATGACCGCGACATGTTGGTCCAGTCGAGCGACATCTGTAGGGAAGCATCCTCCAGCTAGGAGCGAAGGGAGCGGAAGGAGGCGGGGCAACATTCCGACCGTCGCCCCGCCAGCAGATGATAGAACAGATCAACTATTTAATATGTTATAGCAAGGGATCGCAAGAGAAGGTTATATAGAGTAGCACAATGACACAACATATAAAGTGAAACAAAATGACAGAAAAGAATCATACACCCTACACAAACCATTTACAAATTCATTCACTTTGCATAAACATGGAAATTTTATTTATAATATTCAAAGTGTGAAAAGGAAAGTGTCATGGTCACGACATATGCCTAATCGGGCAATGTCATTTTAGTTAAACGAGTATGATAAACCAATTTATATTATTCAAAGAAAACAAAAACTAACTAGCCACGAAAAACACACCAAAAAGAGGCATATGAAAGACTCAAACCAAATCTAAACATGATACAAATAACTATCACTACTCATTGGTTTAGAAGACATCACACCTCTGTTGGAGGGGTTTTATTATAAAATCATGGCATTACTTTATTATAAAACATGAATTTATTTATAAAAACATGAGTTTAATTATCAAATGAAATAATTATATTAAAGAACACTTATTCAAGATATGCAATTCAATATAATTAAGCAGAATTAAGATAGTAGCTAAATTTAATTTAAAGAATTCTTGAATTAAAGAGGCTAGAAGAGGGATCCTACCTCAAGGTGGAACCAAACCGTCCACTTCAGCTCTTGGAGCTTTCTAACTAAAAGTTGTTGCTCCCCCAATGGGTATATGCACCTTCACACAAATGCAAGGACACCTAGACCCTATGCACACACCCGCATGGCCATGATCACGTGCTAGGGGATCCTTGCACATAGGCACTCAGAATAGATATATTTCATAAAAATCAACCAAGAGGGATCTATTTAGGTCCCAATGACCTATGAATTGTAGTTACAAGAGACATATCTTTAGTTCCCAATGAACTATGCATTGCAGTAACAGAAAGTAATGATGAATCCCTAAAAGGTGTTATAATTTGAACTGAAAATCATCTAAACAAGGATAATATTTCAAAGAGGTATGTTCCAATGCTTTTATTATTTATTCTTTTAATGATCAATATGTTTTTTATAAAAACGTAGGGGAAAAAATTATGTATATTAGAGTTTGATATACCATATGAACTTTTATTAGTATGCAGAATAATACACAATATATCATTATTAATTATTGTGTAATATATTTCATGATGCAGTGTTCGATTATTTATTTCAAAAACAACCTTGATCCATTTGGGGTACCTCACAAAAGACACAAAAACATAATTTGATCAAAATTTCTAGTGAAAAAATGAATCTCGGTCAAGATCTAAAGCATTGCATACCTTCCTAGTGGAGGCCCCATATCATTTTTATAATTCACCCCCTCCAACTTGTTTTTCACCTATTATTAAATTCAATATAGGTAAAATAATTAGTATACAATTTATTTCCTAATTGAATTAGATAGATATGTCCTATTTTAAGTAGACAGATTAATTAAATTTAAAATATAATAAATTAATTAATTACAATTAAAAAATACAGATCTAAAAAATTAAATAAATAAATGGAAAAGGAAATGAAAAAAATGGAATTGTAAATGAATCAGAGAATTGGATCCAAATTATAGCTATGAATTAAAATGTACAGTAAATAGAATATGACAATTCTGAAATTAACTAAACAATGAGACTTTTCTGTAACACCCATTACAAAAAATATATAAAACTGATATAGACTTTAACTAAGTAAATGTTCAAGGCATGTAAAATAAAAAATATATGAGAACTATTTAAACTAATGTATCATAAAATTAATGAAATGATTCAGAATAACGACATTAATACATTAAGGATGAAGCAAAATATTATTCAGTATTCACAATATGAATTCCTTTAGTGATTGGAGACTGGAAATGTGAATGAAATCAGTAATTATGATGAAATTAGAAACCTAAAAATTTCATTATAATGTATTTGATTAAATTAATAAACAAAAGTATCACCAAAGTGATGAAGAAAATTACATAAAATAGAATGTAATTATTTTAGAAGTGACTAATTTCATAATGAATTATATATATATATATAATCATAGAATGTAATTATACATAAATAATTGAAGAATGCACACAAATCGTAATAGTGAACATTTTTTTCAAAGGTGGATAAGATCACCAACATTTCCTACATCCTTAGATCTATCATAAAAAATGAGGGATTTATGTATTCTGTTGGAGTATAAAATTCATGTAGTTGGATTTAATAAGTGGAAAAAACAATGAAAACATTGGAGATTTTTTACCTCTGAATTAGTTGACTCTTTCATCAAACCACAACATAGAATAGAAATACATTAAACTCTGATGAGGATCACTGGAAAGTCTTACAGCAATTAGAGACCTAGGAGAAACAATAATTTATTGATGCAACTCCAGTGGGAGTGTGACCCATATGTATTTAACAAAATAACAAAGATTCAAATCCAAAGGCATTGAAATGATAAATGTGAAAAAATCTTACACCAAAATGATTTGTTTAATCTACATTTTGATCAAAATTCTAACTACTGGAAAAATATTTCTAAATAAACTATACAGATCTAAACATGTGATTAATATTTTGATAAAAAAATTTGAAAGTTAGTTTAAATGAATTAATCTATACCAACCCACAAAATATATACCAAACATTAATTTGTGTGTAGTCGGTTAGTCGTAATTATCCAGTGGTTCCCATGAATGATACATCATTTCACATTACAACTATGTCTACTAAAAAATAAAACCTTTTCGCCTAACACATGTATGTATAATATACGGTAATGTTAAAATGGAGACTACCTTCTTCATTGAAGTCATGTAGTTTGAGAGATAATATGGTATAAGATCTCTTTTTTCATCCCCCAAATCATTCTCAGTTGGAATGAATACGCTTCATTATATCCCTCACTGCAAAGAAAAATTAAACAGTCACATAAACTAATATAGTTCATACAAGTTAGAATATAAAAATACAATTAACAATGTAAGGTAGTTAGGGAAATTTTGTCTCTATACTATGTTTGAAAACACATTGAAAAAATTATATATTAGGAGCATGAACTATTAGAACACATATAAATATGGAATCACATATGTAGTAGAAACACACAGTATGATCAATGAACAAACTAACCGTGAATACAATAATCAGATAGTGAATAGAAACACATAGCTGTTGCGGGGCGAGCAACACATTGTTCTAAACTCAATTGAGTAGTAAGAGTAGCAGTAGATGTGGATGGAAATCATGCGCTTGAGGGAATCAAGGAATGTGATGCAGTGAATTTTGAGGGTAGATAAGTGAAATAATTTGACATAGTAGGAGAAATAGAAAACATACGATGTGCTGAGGGGATTCGGGAGGATGAACTATAGTGAATGATTTATCAGTTACCATATCAGAGGTACATGATGGAATTTAAGGTATTCGGTGGTGATGGATCCCTAGTATCCGAGCACGAAGGACTGAAAACCCTAGATTTGGGAGACTTAATATAGTAGCTTACGAAACCCTAGACTACAGATATCGGAAGAGGTGAAGACGGAGTCTCGAGAAGCAGCACTAACCGTAGATTTGGGAGGCTGATCTTGGTGAATGTGCAGGATGAGTAGAAAGGGAAAACAGTGGTGGTTTTCAAATAGGTGATTCAGAATTGGTAACTTGCGATGGGGAGGAGATCGATAGTGGTGAACATGGAGTAGCGAAGTCATGACGGGGTGGATGTACGAAGAGGGTAAGATGGAGTAGTGAGATGCAATGCAAACTTTAGGATTAAGAAACAGATGTCAGTGAAATTGAGGCTGACGGGGTGGGAAGAACAGTGGAGGTCAAGAAACTATAGAATTGTAAGAGTGAAATCACGACGGGGAGAGAGAGGAAGCTGAAGGAATAATGGAAGAGGGTTATGGGATATCAACAGTGTGAATGGGAAGACACACCAACGGAAACCTCGCGAGGAAGACATAGGGATTAGGAGGTGAACCTGATGGAAATCATGAGTGGGGGAAGAATGGGGGAGCACTGGACAATGGAAACAGGGGATACAGAAGTCACGATGGGGAGGCTGAGCGGGAGCGGGAAGAGGAGGGAGAAAATGGTAGAGACGGGTAGCGTAGGAGGGTCATGGTTGTGTGTAGGCTTGACACTTATGAGAATTAGGATGTGGAGGTTTGTTAGACTGACACATGGCAGGTGAAAAAACCTAGGATTAGTATATATATATATATGTGAAAAATAGAGACATAAAAAGGTGATTTACATAAATGGGTATACAAATCACCAAGACAATCACCTTACCCCATATTAGAACAATAGTATGTTAAGACAAAGAAAAAGATGAAACTGGCCTTCAAAATTGCTATTTTAGGAGACTTAGGAACCTATTTTTCTTATCTATAGACATGGGTATCATCAATAGAAATCTATTCAGCAAGATGAAGACAATCGGTCATGGGTGTGGGCATCCTCTATGGTACATTATTTGAACATTCCTTAAGAATTTTCCTAGAAATAGATAAATACGATTCAAACCCTAAAGAATTCCAACCATAATGCCACGAAAACCAGCAGACACTGGTGCACCCGAATCAGCCCTAATAATATTGACATTTAACCAACCTACAATTGGCAGTATCCATCGAATATATTTGAGCACTAATGGATTCATTTCCCTTCCATGAACACCAGGTGATCCTATCAAAACCATATCAAAAACATCATTAGTCATTGACACAACTTGAATATTACATGACAACATAATTCCATTATGAATGGCCAAAACTCCAGCCTGAAAATAATATTTGTGATTATTAGATTTCAGATCATTTCATGCTCTCCAAGTATAAGAAATTACACTAACAGTCACTGCCACCATAACGAAATGGATTTGATCACTACATGGTGCTATACACATTGAGAGGAGTATCCCTTCAATGGTTTGGATATCAAAGTTTCATCTAAATAACCCCAACACATAACTCCATAACTGATAACTGAACCTGCAATAGATGAATAAATATTTTTGGGTTTCTTCAACATTTAAGCACAAGAAGCAGACTGATGCTAAATGCATTCATGTATGCTAAATGAGGCATTGTATGGGTAAGCGCTATTTCCAAATTTTCCAGATCAACATCAAATCAGAACGGGAAATAAATTATTTTCCAAAACTTTCTACCCAAGGAGGTATGCAAGTAAGGTCACCACTGTGATGTAAATAGAAATCCCTGTTAGTGAATTTACAATCCATTTTTTTCATCTAAACCAAAATATCACAATCATAGAAATCATACTAGGTAACATCCATAGCTAGATGAGGAGGCAGTAGATCATAGATACTAGGATTAATTTATAAATTAGAAATAATAACATCCTTCAGAGTTATCGGATTGGAAACATTGTCAATAATGGATCTAGAAAGCCATGGAGTTCTCCAGATATTCAATTGGAAATTCTTAAAAACCACCCATTTAGAACAACCCATAATATCACAATAGGCCTATTTGATAGTAGACCATACTGATGAGAGAAAATACATGGGATAAAATACTTTCCACATTTTTTAAAATACCTGCGTTGATTGGAAGCCAATAAGAGGGTGCCGCAGTGACAGGTAGTCGGAGAGGAGGGTGCTGTGGTGAGAGGTCATTGGAGAGGAGGGTGCCATAGTGAGAGAGGTCTCCGGGGAGGAGGGTGATATTGTGAGAGAGGTCATCATGAGGAGGGCATCGCGGTGAGAGAGTTTGTCAGAGAGGAGGGTGCCACGGTGAGGAGAGGTCGGGGAGGAGAGGCCAGGAAGGAGAAGTCATCGGGGAGGAGGGCACCACAGTCAGACGAGGTCAGGGAGGAGGGCATCGCGGTTAGGTGAGGTCGGGGAGGAGAAATCGTCTGGAGGAGAAGAAGCCAGGAGGAGAAGAAGCTGGGAGCAAGAGTAGCGAATCAGGGACCCTGATACTAAATAAGAAGACATGAGGTATAACCAATGTTATTAAATTAAACCGTGGAAATTAGAAAGATATAGCCATGGACCAATAAAACTGTGGCTATAGGTCCGTGGCTATAGCTTTAATTCCTAGTAGTGCTTCCTCCATACCATTCTTTGTGCATTACTCCTCTATTTGGTGTGTCGAAAGAAGGGTTACTCCATACCCTTTTTTGGGACTTCCTCCTCCATATGGTGCGTTCGCCCAACTAATTTACTTAATTATGTTATGGGACTACTGTTTGCAGTTTTGGTCCTAGACTAATGAGTAAATGCAGTGTTCCTTATAACTTTGGAACTTTTCCCATGATCCATGACTCATGGTTGAGATAAATTTAATGATTCATGCCAATACTGGTTGATAAATTCTTATCAAGTCTGAATTTTGGTTTTCCAAGGATGTTGTAATTTTTAGAACCATTATTTGGTTAGAGAATATATATTTTAAAATTCTGAATTAGATTTTCAGTTATGTGAATTGAGGTCTGAGGGTGATATAGGCTCTCGGGTGTGTGTATATGCATAGATGAGTGGACCTGTAACCATTTTAAGCTTTAGGTTTTTAACCATGGAGCCTCCATGGAGTAGATCTCCATGTATTGGATGGAAAATACCTAGGTGAAGTGACCTTTTCCATATTGTTGGGAAATTTGGTTTTAATTGTCTCTCTATAGTAAAATATCAGTTTACCATGACCATGGTTTTGGTTGTTTCATCTCTTCTTGGGTGAGTTGGTCAGGTGTTTTGGTGGGATTGTCCCATGGGATTATCCCTATTGAAAAAAATAAAGAAAATTATTATTTTGTATTGGTTTGGCATGGTGGAAAATTGTGATGTTTGAGATTTCTTGTTTTGGTGCCCATTTATACTATGATTGTCTAAGTATGGTGTCCTATATTCACACCTATGGAAACATCGAGTCAAAATGAACTAGTTGGGAAATTTAGGTGATAGTGGTGATTCTTGGGAAATACAACCATGATATAGCACCTTATAGTTGGGAATTTTTTAAACTGTTATAGATGAGGGGTTTCATTACTTCTCATTTCATAAATTATTAGAAAGGGTTGAGGGATTTGTATGGTCCTTAGTGTGTATAGGGCATGTGGGTTTCATTGGATAGGTCGATGAAATCATAGAGGAATGGACCTATGTTTTGTTTATTTGGTACTTCTGAGGATTCCCCCTAGGAAATGGAGAGCACCACCACAACAAAATGAATATTTTAATGGATGCTGAAATGATGAGGATGGAGGATCACTCAAATAAAGGTAAATAAACATTTTTCCACTTTGAGTTTTTAAACAACTCACCCCTCCTCTCTTCCTCCCACACATGTTAGCGAATCAGGGGAGGTTGAGGGAGCTTCATCCCCTATTCACCTTCAATTTCACCTTTAAATGTAGTGGTTTTTATGGACCTCTATGGTGATTTAATGTGTTATCTGATATTCCTTTCATTCTAGTTTCTCATTTATCTTCTAACTAATTTAGTGAAAATGAGAATGAAGTTGGAGATGATTTCCACTAGATTATGGTGGAAATCATCCAATATCACGAGTTTTTTTGGAATCACTAGTGAGAGTATAAACATTATAAAAGATTGTATTTTCATTTATTTTCATTGAGGATCATCATTTTATGCTTGTATTTATAGTTTTTTATTAAATTATATTTAAAAAGTACGTGAATCAATGTTTTTTTATTATGGGTTGGCATTCAGAATGTATTGGAATATGATACAGACCTTCCATGAGTGGTAGGTCACCATAATATTTTGAATAGGTTATATGATGATATTATAGACAATTCTTCCATTATTTGTCTTATGTGAGGAGTGTAAGAGGATTAGTCCCCACTGGAATTTAAATTGTGACCAAACTTATGTGATGAGCATAAGGGGACTAGTCCCCACTAGACCTAAAATCATTACTAGAATTTTGTGATGAGCATAAGAGGACCCTACCTTTCCATATGTGAAAAGTATAAGATTTATTATGTGATAAGAATAGGATGATTCACCTTTCGTAATGCATAATAATCCCATCCTTCCTCATGCGATGAGAATGGAATTACTTAGGTGATGAGCATGGAATTCCTTTGGTGATGAGCCTTGAGTTCATTAGGTGATGAGCCTCAGAGGTGACTAGCCTATGATGACTTTGGTGATGAAGCTAGGATTATATAGGTGATGAGAATAGTATTCCTTAGATTATGAGCCTAAGATGTCTATATGGCTTGACAAAATAATATATAACATCCTTCTTTCCCAGATCATAACTGAATATCCATCCTTTACTTATATGTGGCAAGCATAAGATTCCCTCACTTCTATAAATGAGAAAGATATTTATGGGATTGTCTAAATATACAATGTAATTGAAGTTCTATTCAACTTTGATCATTAGGTTTTCACCTTGATAAGTAAGAAATTGACATTATTAACTAATTTCCACATGGATATGGAATCGAGAACAAGATTCATGGGCATGTGTTAATTATGTAAGAGAAATATGGACTGGGAGGGGGGACTGGCCGGGGGGTGTCCAGGAGGGTCTGTAAGGGGGGGGGGGGTTGGCAGGGGGGACTGGAAACACTTCCTTCTTTTGTTCATTTCTTTGTGACATAATCATTGGTGGTGGTTTAGATCACTTCCAAGCTTCAGGATAATTCTTCAAGCCTCATATAGGATTCGTATACTAACACCTTTTCTTGGGAACTTCATATTCCTTCTCAACAAGCTTGGGAACTTCCAAATCCCTTCTATGCTATCTAACTCCCAATTGTCTCATCAATATGCTTGGGTACTCCAACTAACTTGAAATCCATTTATCATCTACATATTGTCATTAAATGACTTTTCTTCCTCATTGACAACAACTATGACACAAACAAAATGTGGATTTAACAATCTTTCACTTTTTGTTTATTTTCAATACCAATCTATCAATTGGTATATCAAGATGTTCTTTAATTTTCTTCTCTCCTCATTTTTCATTAAATTCTATCATTTTATTTTCTCCCCTTATTGAAAATAAATACAATGTTCATGAAAGTGTATGGTATTACTTCATTCTTAAACAATGTTCCATCATTCATTCTATTCAAAGTCTATGTGATCCATGTTTGGTGTAGAAAATATGAGGGTTTTATTTAGAAAACGAAGCTGTCCCATTAACAAACTCAACATGATACCAGCTGATTCTAATTCCCACGACTCATTTAGGGGCTATTCAGATGTCCTCAAGTTGAAACCAAATGATGCCAATTGATATCTTCATTCTTTTTAGAATTACAACCTGAGATCTTGAACTCATCTCACTACACATGTTGAAAAAATTAAAGTACATGTAGCAGGTTTTAGAATTCAGCCTTGATATCTCAAATTTCCTCAACTTCTTGTCATTGATTAATTCAATTTCTCCCCCTTAATATTAGACATTATTCTATCATTAACAGGGATGATGGAAATGCATACCTCATCAATTAATTTTTCAAGAACTTTCATGAAATTCCAGATTTGTATGGAATAAATAAGTTTGGAAGCTTCTCAAGGGTCTTCTCCACTCATCTCCTCATCGAGGAGACACACTATCATCATTCCATCGAGGCAGATCTTTTCTTCTGATGTTCTTTGGAATACCATTTGATAAATCATACCAAGATGGTGACTTTTTTTTCAGATCTGGAATAGTTATTCCATCTTACTTCCCTTCATTTTCTCTCCTCTTGAGAACTAGTTTCACCTTTAATTCCCTGCATTGTATGGAAAAATAATAACACAAAAATAATTAGGGAATAAAGTGGATATCCTTGCTCATCAATGTGAGCTATTGGGTTGAGAAAACTTTCTAAACCAGTTTGTCCTTTAAAATTTAGCTCAAAGTCTGGATGGACTCTTCATGCATGTACTTCTATATTTTCAAGCAGCCTTGGGTAGCATGGATTTCTTTCTTCCCTCATGTGAGATTTTATTTTTAACATGATGATAGCGCACGGGCTGCTCGAGGACGATGGAAGGTTTATTCCCGGCTTGGGAAGAGGGTAGGGGGCAGGGGGCAGGGGGAAGGGTGCAGGGGGTGTGCAAGGGGGAAGTGGGGGTTGGGGGGTTTGCAAGGGGGAAGGAACTATGCAGGCACCATTGGTATTGAAATTGATTTCACATATGTTAAGATTGTAAGTGCATTTTAATAATTCTCATTGTTTCCTTTCATTCTCACATGCATTCACTTGTATCTATTTGTGTTTTCAACTTTTTCTTGGTTCTATATGGCTAGGTTTCATCCGAATCAATGATTGGGGTGAGCGAGGCCAGTAAATGTGCATAAATTTTCAAGGTTTAAAATCAAATAGGTTTCTATTTGTTTATGCTTATTGAATTTGCAACTTGTATATTGAATAATTTTAGTCATTTTTTCACCTATTCTTTTATGGTATTTGAGGATTCCTATAAGTCACAATTAAGCATCATAATCCTTGATGACATTGAGAGGTAATTACAATCAATTTCAATACAATACTACTTTTGGTCTTTTCGTTCGATAACCACTATGATGTACTTTTTAGTACAAGATTTTGGAGTACATTTCCATTGGACCTCATTTTTCCAATATTATTTATCAAACGCTGATGGTCATTTTGAAACGACTTACTCCCCAGGAATTCTTCTCATCCCTTTTATTAGTATAAGTCATTCTGAATATATCTTTATGAGGTTTTATTTGTCTCAATGTCTTCACAAGAACTGAATTTCTTGTGTGTATGCTTTCAAATGATAGGCTGTGTCTGTGAATATGGATTCATTCTATGCAGAGAACCAGAAACAAAACATAGCACATGCTTATGCATGTGAGCATATATATAAGGATCCTCTTGTGCATGGCTTGACACCTTTGAGGTAGAGTCCCTCTCCCAACCTCCCTAATTCAAGAATTTTTTAAATTGCATTTAGCTACCTTCTTGATTCCTGCTTGTTTATATTAAATTGTAATTCTTGATCAAGTGTTAGTTAAAATAATTTTTTCGTTTTATAAATAAGTCATGGTTTTGTAATAAAACCCATCCAATTGAGGTGCACTATCTGTGAAAACTCAAAGTGGTAGTTTATGCTTATATAGCTTGTTTGGAATTATTGCATTTATGTTTTTCATTTTAATCCTTACTCCTCTCATTTGAGACACCACGAGAATATACAAAGATTTTTTTGAATCACAGGGGGGTGTATAGGCTAGGGGGCTGGTGCAGGCTAGGGGGTGGTGGAGGGGGGGGGATGGTGTAGGCTAGGGGGCTGGGGGTGCAGGGGGTGCAGGGGGGTTGTGCAGGCTAGGCGGTTGGGTGGAGGGGGGCAGGGGGCAGGGGGTAGGGGCAGGGTAGAGGGGGGTAGGGGGGAAGGGTGGAGGGGGGCTACACCAATCCAATTTTTTTTTTAAGATTTGAGATTTGGGGTTTAAACTCTAGACTTATTGATTTTTAGATTCTATGATTTATATTCTAGTATTTTTAGTTTTAGAAGTTATGGTTTCGAGTTTAGGGTTTTATGTTTTAGAATTTTAGTGTTTGGGGTTTTAAGATTTATGGTTTTAGGGTTTATATGAATTTTTATTCCATGAAATTCATTTATATCAAAATAGGTTGAGCTCATTGCATCCTATGAAATAGGTGTAGGAGTGAAATTAAATGACCAAACAACCTTTTTCATTATCATCCCACCTACCTTTTTTAATGTTTTGGTTATTTTGTTTTATTTTCCATATTATTTTTTATATACCAAAATCATTTTTAAACCTCACTTATTTTCCATTTTGTTTTCCACTTTTCCATGCCACACCTTTTTCCCTTCCATTGAAAGCACTTCCAATATTCTGAATGAGGCATTAGTTTTGATATCTTAATATCTAATGTTATGAAAACCTTTACAACTTTTTTTTCCCGGTATTTTACTGATCAAACACCTAGATCAGTTCCTGATCCTCAGGAAAACTCAGTTGTTTGGAACTTCAAGTATGCAGGTACAACTCAAAATGGTTTCAGATGCTCATTTAAACATGCATCTTGACTCATCACCCACTCAAAAATTTTGCTTCAGTTTTTTCATTTTTCAAAGTAGATTATGAATTTGGTAGGATTCAAGAAAGGGATGTTTTGCAACAACTCTGGACAGGACCAATCTCAAATGCATCAATTGATTTTTTTTGGGGCAACCAGTGTATTGAGGTGCGGCCATTGGGTGTTACTAAGGTAATTGGACTTAATCAAACATGTTATTTAGTTGTTTAATGGTTTATTTTAACTTCCTGTATTGGTGATCCACCACTTAAAATCGTAAGCTTTCACTTAATGTGAGACTCAATTTCTCTCCCAGTGCACTTCAAGATAAACCTATAAATGTTTTATTTTATTATTCTAAATTGAAATAAAAAACACTGTTTTTTTCATGACTAAATGGGCCTTATAATATCACTTGGCAATATTCATTGTTTTTCTTTTGAATGTATGTTAATTAGGGTGCAACGATTGATCACATATTGGGAGAAATAGTTCACAACAACTCGATGAACTCACCTATTGACTACGTCTTGTGCATTGGGCATTTCCTTGAGAAGGTATAACTTTCCCTTTATCACAGTTATAATTAGTTATGAACCTGCAAATAAAGTCAGCTATAATTAGTCATGGAAGTGATTATGCACGTATGGGGCTATGTGTGCCCATGTATATATATATATATGTATGTATACATCAGTGAGTGGAGACTGGTATATCCATATAAGCATATGTGAAAGGATCCCCTTGCACATGCTCATGGCCATGCAGGTGTGTGCATAGGGGCTAGATGTCCTTGCATGTGTGTGAAGGTGCGTATACCCAGTGGGGGAGCATAAACTTTTAGTTAGAAATCTCTAAGAGCCAAACTGGACTGTTTGGTTCCACCTTGAGGTAGGATCCCTCTTCTAGCCTCTTTAACTCAAGAATGCTTTAAATTGAATTTAGCTTCTTTCTTAATTCTACTTAATTATATTGAATTTCATATCTTCAATAAGTGTTCTTTAATATAATTGTTTCATTTGATAAATAAGGTCATGTTTTTATAAATAAATTCATGTTTTTATAAATAATGTCATGTTTTTATAATAAAGCAATGCCATGATTTTATAATAAAACCCCTCCAACGGAGGTGCACTGTCTTCTAAACCAAAGATTAGTGATAGTTATTTGTATCATGTTTAGATTTGGTTTGAGTCTTTCATATGCCTCTTGTTAGTGTTTGTTTTGTGGCTAGTTAGTTTTTGTTTTATTCGAATAATATAAATTGTCTTATCATACTCATTTAACTTAAATGACATTGCCTGAGTTGGCATATGCCCTGACCATGACACTTTCCTTTTCAGGCTTTCAATATTATAAATAAAATTTCCATGTTTAGGAAAAGTGAATGAATTTATAAATGGTTTTTTTTGGGTGTATGATTCTTTTCCGTCATTTTGTTTCCCTTTAGACATTGTGTCATTATGCCGCTCACTAAAACCTTCTCTTGTGATCCCTTGTTATAGCATATTAAATAGTTAATCTGTTCTATCATCTGTCGGCGGGGAGACGGTCGGAATGTTGCCCCACCTCCTCTCGCTCCCTTCACTCCTGGCCAGAAGATGCTACCCCACAGATGTCACTGGACCGGGCCAACACGCCACAGTCATGCCGCGGTCACACCGCGGTCACACCGCGGTCACACCGCGGTCACGCCGTGGTGACACCGTGGTCATGCCGCGGTCACGCCACCGTTACGCCACGGTCATGTCATGGTCACGCCGCGGTAATGCTGTGATTTGGACCTGCTCCAGGATGACACCCCGTGGTGGTTCATAGTGATAGTATTTTATGATTCTTGTGATCAATGTTGAGACTGAATAATCAAAAATTATGCCGGCAGGGAAACGACCAGAATGTTGCCACGCCTCCTCCCACTCCCTTCGCTTCTAGCCAAAAAATGCTGCCCCACAGATGTTGCTGGACCGGGACAATACGTCGCAGTCATGCCGTGGTCACGCCGCGGTCACGCCGCGGTCACGCCGCGGTCACGCCGTGGTCACATCATGATTTGGCCCTGCTCTTGGACGACACCCTGTGACAGTTTGTAGTGATAGTATTCCATGAGTCTTGTGATCAATGTTGAGACTGACTAAAAACAATTTATGCCAGGGGCGATGACCGGAATGTTTCCCCACCTCCTCCTGCTCCCTTTTCTCCTGGCCGGAAGATGCTTCCCCATTGATGTCGCTGGACTGGGCCAACATGCCATGATCATGCCGCGGTCACGCCGCGATCACGCCGCGGTCATGTCGCAGTCATACCACAGTCACGCCATGGTAATGCCGTGATTTGGATCTGCTCTAGGACGACACCCCACAGTGGTTCACAGTGATAGCATTCCATGAGTCTTGTTATCAATGTTGAGACTGACTAGTAACAATTTCTGCCAGAGGGGCGACGACCAGAATGTTGCCCTGCCTCCTCCCGCTCCCTTCGCTCCTGGCCGGAAGATGCTTCCCCCCAAATGTCGCTAGACCGAGCCAACACACCACAGTCATGCCGCGGTAATTCTGTGATTTGGCCCTGCTCCCGGAGGATACCCCGCGACAGTTCACGGTGATAATATTCCATGAGTGTTGTGATCAATGTTGAGACTGACTAATCAAAATTTCTACCGGCAGGGTGAAGAACAGAATGTTTCCCCGCCTCCTCTTGCTCCCTTCAATCCTGGCGAGAATATGCTGCCCTGCAGATGTCGCTGGACCGGGCCAACATGCCGCAGTCTCGCCGCGGTCACGCCGCAGTCACACCGCGTTCACGCCGCGGTCATTTCGTGGTCACGCCGCGACAATGCCTTGATTTGGCCCTGCTCCAGCCACATCCAGCATACACCAGGCCCCTTCCACATTCATTTCAGCCCGCTACCACCAGCATTCCAGGCCGCAACAACCCCCTCCCACCTTCGAATCATCCCGCACCATCCCCCCAGCACCTGCAACCAGCCCCCTTCCACCAGCATTCTAGCCCCCTTCCACCTGCATTCAAGCCCGCACCAGCCCCCATCCACCTGCAATCCAGCCCACACCAGCCACCACACCAGCCATCATACCATCCACCACCCCCATCCTCCTGCAAAACACTCATTCCATCCCTCTTCCACCTACAAAATAGCCCCATCCACCAGTTACATCCCTCACCAGCCCCCGACCTCCTACATCCCAACCCACACCAGCCCCTGCAACATGACCAACAACCCCTAGCCACCGGCAATCCAGCCCACACTAGCCCCCTTCCACCTATTCCATCCCACACCAACCCCTTACCACCCCCTTCCACCTGCCTTCCCGCCCGCACCATCCACTCCAGCCCGCACCAGCCACCGCACCAGCCCCCATCCTCCTGCATTCTAGGATGCGCGAGAAAAACTCCATGCAAATCACAAAAAGGAAAGGTGAATGCAGATACCCATGATTGAGTGCTATTTTCCCCAAAAAGTAGCCATGTAAACTGCCATTAATGTTCACCGAGAACATTTGGGTAGAGATGCATCTCTTAACCCAAGACGAGAACCTAGCCGGAAAGTCGAGCATATACAAAGCATCCCATAAGAAGTCCCACCTGACCGAATAAAAAGCATTGAATAAATCGATCTTGAAGGCACATCTAGGAACCCCAGAATCAAGAAGGTATCCCCAAACTAATTCCTAGGTAACAAGATTATTAGGATGAATTGGTTTTGGTATTGAAGGTTGAGGATATTTTCATCCAGCTCTAGATTTATGAGTCTATTAAGGTTATTTTTGTAACCATCCTACTAGGGGGTCCGAGTTATAAGTGGTGGAAGTCTATTATTTAGACTAAGACAGACAAAGACTATTATTGGAAATGTCTTAAAGCATTTTTTATTTAGAATTATTTCATAATGAAGTGAAGGTACTAATGGGTATATAATTTTCTAGGAGGGGCTATCTAGGTGGGGTGTCCAAGGGCTATCCGGGGGGGAGGGGGAGTGCTGAGGGGGTCTGAAATGCAGGGGGGAGGGTGCAGGTGGGGTGTCTAAGAGGGGAAGTACAGGGGGTGTATAAGGGCTATTGGGGGGGGGGGGGTTCGGGGGGTCTGTAGGGAAGGGGGGAGGGTGCATGTGGGGTGTCTAGGAGGGGATGTCCAGGGGGGTGTCTAAGGGCTGTCTGGGGGGGGGGGGGGGTTCGGGGGGGGGGGGGGGGGGGTCTCTAGGGTAGGGGGCAGGGTGCAGGTGGGGTGTCTAGGGGGGCTTTCCAGGGGGGTGTCCAAGGGCTATCTGGGGGGATGATTTGAAGAGATAAACCCACGAGCAGTGGTACCTAACCTCATAGGAATAATTTTGCAAATGATTTTTGGAAAGGTATTCCCAATAGCAATAGGTCTGAAATCCTTTACATCCACATAATTTTCCTTCTTTGGGATCAGGGAAATAAAATTGAAGTTGATTCCATAGGGCATTGAGGCATGGTTAAAGAACTTACTTATAACGTTAAGGATCTCATCATGAACTATTTCCCAGTAGAACATAAAGGATTAATTTGTGAACCCATCAGGACAAACCCCACTCTCAAGATTTAGAGAAAAAAGGGCACTCTTAACCTCCTTCTCGTCAAGGGATACAACAAAGGAGATTGTTGGATTGGTGTAGCCCAATCCGGTTTGAACATGTACCTTTGAGATAAAACCATAACACCAAGATCATTGAACTCAGACTTAGTAGTATAAAAATACATAAAATATCTAACTAGACCATTCACATCCTTAAGCTCTTTGAAATTTACTTCAGAAACAACTTTTTGAATAGGAGGGAATGATTATATATTCCTAATCAACTTTTTTTGGGTAGTAATTAACCCAACCGACTTGTCAAAATCAACCATGGGAATAGAGGACTTCTTAAGTTCTATAATCTCATCATTAGTATATTTTAGCTCATGTTTCAGCTCATTATAATCTCCTAAAATATTATCAAACTCATTTATAATATCAGAGGAAAAAGATTACATTTTATAACTTTATGAGATCTTACTAATAGAGGGTGATTCCTCATGCACTATAGGAGGTGGGGATGGTATAGTAAATAACCCTAGAGCTGGTCCAAGTGAGAGAAATCATATCCCTGGAGAAAGGGGGGAGGGTGAAGATGGGGTGCAGGGGGGGGTGCAGGGGGGTCTGCAGAGGCAGGGGCAGGGGGAGGTGGGTGTAGGGGAAGCAGGGAGGGTTCAGGGGGGTCTATAGGGGCAGGGGAGGGTGCATGGGGTGTGCAGGGGGGGAGGTGCACAAGGTGTGCGGGGGGGGGGGGGGGGTGCATGGGGTGTGAGGGGGGTAGTGTTAATCCTACCTATTAGACTATATTGTCACATCTTATTTGATCACATAGTTAAACAAAGTAATATTTTAGATATTTGAATACTTTTAGGAAAGACTTATACACAACATTTTTATATGACATTATAAGTCATATGATTATCAATACTGTACAACATAACCACTATTTCCATATCATTTCAAGTGCTTCTCAGGACTTCACTCCTAATGAAATACCCTTCTTCTTGACACTATAGCATCGAGTAGTTAATTATCAAGAAAAAAACCATCTCCATGGACACATAATTATTTAGTCATCCACCTCTTAAATATATATGATCATCTTTCAAAACTCTAATATGTACACCAAAACGCCCGTAGAGGGCTTCCAGTTTCTCACAATTTTTGTACAATGGTTTCTTCTAATGTTTGAGGGTGTTTATATGAAGATCATATCAAAGACTTGATATAATTTCACAATGATTTTCAATGATTTGAATAAAACCTATGATGCATATGTGAAAGTTGTAGATTATTGTAAATATACAACAAAGTATAAGACATGATATAGTAAAAGACATAATCTTGTGGTTTGTGTTATCTGGTGATTCATGATACCACACCTAGGATTGATTCATGATACCACACCTAGGCCACTATGACTCCCTACACCTGAGGTCTCCATGTGTTAACCAGGATACCATCATTCCTGCTTTAGTTCTATTCCAAAATTCCACTGGAAAGGGGTATTGGGGGGGATGTGTAGGTGTTCAGGGGGGGGGGGTGTCTAGTAGGGGTGGTGCAAGGGGTGTCCAGCAGGGGGGGTGGTTGTTGTCCGGGGGGGTCTGTCCAGAGGGGGGGGGGGTCTGTCCAGGGGGTGGAGGGGGTCTGTCTAGGGGGGGTTCCAGGAGGGGGGGGGCTACTATCCAGGTGGGGTTGTCCAGGAGGGAGGGGGTGTCTAGGAGGGGGGGGGGTCTGTCCAGGGGGTGGAGGAGGATGCTCTCTGGGGGGGGGGGGCTGCTATCCGAGTGGTGTTGTCCAGGGGGTTTCCAGGAGGGAGGGGGTGTCTAAGAGGGGGGGTGTCCAATAGGGGTGGTGCAAGGGTTGTCCAGTAAGGGGGGCTGCTGTCCGAGTGGGGTTGTCCTGGGGGGGTCTGTCCAGGTGGGTTTCCCGGGGGGGGGGGGGGGGGGGGGTCTCTAGGTGGGTTTTCTAGGGTGGGGTCTGTCCAGGGGGGCTGCTGTCTAGGGGGGATGTTCGGGTAAGGTTTTACAGGGGGCTTCCAGGAGGGAGGGGGTGTCCAGGAGGGGGGGTCTGTCCATGGGGGGGGGGGTCTAGTGGGGGATGTTGTCCAGGGGGGCTGTCCAGCGGGGGGGTGGGGGTGGCTGCTGTTCGGGTGGGGTTGTTCAGGGGGGGATGTCCAGGAGGGAGGGGGTGTCCAAGAGGGGGGGGGGGGGGTCTGTCAAGGGGGTGAGTGGGGTCTGTCCAGGGTGAGAAGGGGGGCTGCAGGGGGAGGGGTTCATGGGGGGGCTTTAAGGTGCAGGTGGGGTGCAAGGGGGAGAGTGGGGAGGATTTGAAGGTGGAGGTGGGGAGGATGCAAGGGGCCAACACCGGCTGAACGGTGCTGATTTTTTACAAAATGTGTAGGCCTATAGCCATAGTTTTAAACCGTAGCTATAGGTCTACATCCACGGTTCCTAACCGTGGCTCTATGTCTATAACCATGTTTACAACCATGGATATAGGAGATGAGTGATTTTAGCCTATGCCACAGGTTGAAAACTGTGGATTTAGGGTTATTTCCATGGTTGGAACCATGGCTATAGGTTTTACCCTATAGCCACGCCAATACCAGCCACAGTTATGGGAACCGTGGCTATAGCATAATTTTGTAGTAGTGTGCACTCAAGAGGGATTAATGAGAGAGAAAGGGGTTTCTCATCACTTATACATCATGAGTGAAGTATGGGGGAGGTGAGAAATTATACCCCATCATTAGTAATTATACATAAAATGGCATAACATAGAGGAGATTATGGAATAAAAGTGAAATAGAGAGGATCCCTTACCTTGAGTCCAATTGTGTTATCCAATTGATATTAATCACCTGAATAATAAAATTAGGTTCATTAATTAATAATTACAAAACCTCTTTTACATTTAAATGATTTAGTATAACCATTTTGAGTTTATTCATAACCTTTTTTATTGGTTATGAGGATCAATTTCATTGTTCGGGTTCAGTTGTTTCCTTGGTTTTAATGATCAATTCACTTATATTAATGTTCAGACACACATGTATGATGAAGGTGGTTGTCCATAATTGAAGTTATATAAAATTAGTGATCATACAGAATATTACATGGTTATAAAATTCACTTGGTTATTCATAGTGAAGGTGAATCACTATATAAAACATTAATGTTGAACGCTTGGATTAACTTGGTGATTTTGTTCATAATTAACTTGTTTTGTATTATTATTTTACATAAACTATGAAAAAGGATTCCAGAAAAAAAACATAAGATAAAATAGATATTTAATATTTTGGTTCAACCAAAAAAAAATTGTTTCATGACCTGAATATAATATGGTAATATAAATTGATAAACCTTCATCCTTAAATGTGATAAATTAACACATCTCGGATGGTGTTTTCGT
Organism: Viscum album; assembly: GCA_963277665.1. NCBI lineage: Eukaryota > Viridiplantae > Streptophyta > Magnoliopsida > Santalales > Viscaceae > Viscum > Viscum album. The sequence goes on from OY728119.1 coordinate 569,516,081, forward strand.
TTCTTTTGTATAAAATAAAGGGAAATGAGAGATGATAATTAATTATACCATTAGAATAAAAAACTTCCAATACTTTTATGTTGCTGTAGTTATCATACAATTTAGGTGAAGGGACGTGAGAAAAGAAAAAATAAAATAAAATAACTTGAAATAAAATAAAAGAATCAAAAATAGGAATTTACCTCTTGAGTTATCTCCTTTGAGAACCTCTTAAGGGGAGATGATTTGGTCTTTTGAGGAGACCAAGGGCTGATGGACATGGGGGAGAATCTTGGGAAGATATTTGGTCAGAATTTAGGGAAGGAACAAGGCTTGAAATAAGTGAAGATAATAGGGGAGTGTGGGTGGTTTTTATAGTGGAGGAGAGGATGGTATTATTAATATTTTAATCATTAGTTTATTATTTTTTCATAAGACAATAAATATTTATTATTATTGTGAAAAAGAATAATATGTGCATGTGAGTTAAAACCAATTTCCATTTACATCATCAATGACTCAATAATGATGCCGAAATTTAGGTTTTAGCATTTATTGAGAATTATCGTATTTTACTATTCATCAATAAATTCGAGTATTTTAGAAAAATCCCAAAAATTCACCCTAACCATTTTTCTATGTGTAGAATAAAAAAATGAAATCCATTTTTCAAAAATAATTTTCTAAATATGATTAATTTTATTTTTAATTAAAATCATAATTTACTTGAAAAATATAGATTTTAATACTACAAATGATTTTATAATGCTTTCAAAAATTACATAATGTATTATAAAATTATCTTAAAAAAATACATAAAATTGTTAATTTATGAACACCTTTTAGGAAAATATATTTACTTTTAAATTAATTAATTAATTATAATTAATTATTTATGACTTACAAAAATACCCATATATTTAATATAGTCATGTTGTCACTTATAAGATACCTAAATTTTATTTATACAATAAAAGGTGATGTTACTATTATTTTGGATGATGTACTATTCATAAGGGTCATATTAATATTCATGAGGGTAGGTTACTGTTCACTAAAAAAAGTTTGACTTATCAGACTCCAAACATCTTATTGATCGCAACCATGTATGTTGGATTTTTTGAAATTCAAAAAACAGAAGTGTCAAAATTATGTTTAAAGGTCACATAGTACTTATTAGTTCATTGTATTGTGATTTCAAGTGATTATATGACATATTTATAAGAAATTAATTTCCATTGATAAAATATTAGGTCTTTACATTATTCCCCCTTAGGAACTTTCTCCCTTGAAATTTCGTTTTACATTCTAAGCCATAAATAGGTGCGGGTACTTTTCTTTTATTGCCTTCTCCAGTTCCCATGTTACCTCTTTGTATTTATGGTTCCACCACATTACTTTGACCAGGTGAGTAGTCTTATTACGTATAACTTTATCTCTATGATAAAAGGTCTTCACTAGCTTCTCCTCATAAGAAAGATCATTCTCCAACTATACCACCTTTGAAGAGAGTAAATGTGAAGGTTCTAGTATGTACTAACTTAAGAGGGATGTATGGAAGACATCGTGTACTTTGGCCATGGTAGGTGGAAGTGCTAGTCGATAGGCCACATCCCCAACACGATAAAGAATCTCAAAGGGGCCAATGTAACTGGGAATTATCTTTCCTTTCTTCCCAAACCTCATGATGTTCTTCCATGGATATATGCGTAGAAACACCATGTCCCCAAATTTGAACTTAAGGCCTCATTGACAATTGTCTGCATAACTCTTATGTCAACTTTGGGCTCCATTGATGTGCTACTACATGTTTTTCACCTTCTACACCATTTCTTTGACCATTTCAAGTTCTAGTATCTTATTCTCACCGACTTCATCCCAACAAGCTAGTGTTCTGCACCTTTTCAAATAGAGGGCTTCGTATGGTTGCATTCAAATACTCGAGTGTAAAATGTTGTTGTAGGAGAATTCAACTAGTGGAAGTTGTTGGTGCCATATTTTTTTGAATTCTATAGAACATTCTCTCGACATATCTTCTAATGTCTAAATAGTCCAATTATATTGGCCATCAGTTTGAGTATAATAGGCCGTACTGAAGTTTAGTTCAGTGCTTAGAGCATGTTGGAGACTTCTCCAAAAATTTGAGGTGAATATCAGATCTTTATCAGATAAAATAGATAGTGGTAATCCATTTCTCCTTACCACTTTTTTGATATACATACTTTCAATTTGATCCAATGTAAAGTCCTCTAGAATTGCGATAAAGTGAGATGTCTTTGTAAGATGATCCACAGTGGGCCATATATCATTGTTTCCTATGGATGTCCTTGGAATTCCAGTGAAAAAGTCTATGGTGATGTTCTCCCACTTCCATGTTGGTATTGTTAGTGGTTACATCATCCCCTTAGACTTCTATCTTTCAGCCATCACTTGTTGACATACCACACACTTTGATTTATACTCAGTAATCTCCTTCTTTTTATTGTCCCACCAAAAGTTCTCTCATAGATCTCGATACATCTTTGTAATCCCTTGGTGGATAGAGAAGTTAAAGCTATGTGAATCATTCAGAAGATCCTTCTTTATCTCTGGATTGGATGATATACATAATCATGACTGAAATCTTTCAACTCCTTCCTCATCAATCACGAACTTAGAGGATTTACCATTTTTAATGGCTTCCACCCTTTTTTGAATTTCCACATATTTTCTTTGATCATCCTTTATTTTCTCTATGAGTAATGGTTGAGTGATCATTTGAGAAAGGATTGATGATGTTCCTCCCTTAATGACCCTCATGTCCATCCTCTGCAAATCTAATAAGATAAGATCATTTTCAATTCTCATCATTGATAAAGATGCATGATTCTTTCTACTTAGAGTATCCTCCAACTTATTTTCGTTATGGGGATGGTAGTGGATTGAGTAGTCATAATCCTTGAAAATCTCTATCTATCTTCGTTGAATCCTATTAAGCTCTTTTTTTTGGGAATATATATTTGATACTCTTGTGATTGGTATATATCTCTCACTTCTACCCATAGAGATAATGCCACCAGATCTTTAATGCAATGATTAAAACTGCAAACTCTAGATCATGCATAGTATAGTTTTTCTCATTTATTTTAAGCTACCTTGAGGCATAGTCTATAACTTTATCATTTTACATTATCACACAATCTAATACCTTGTTTGAAGTATCGCTGTACACCATAAAGAGTTCTCCACTTATTGGGAGTGTGAAAAACCGGTGCAATGATTAGACTCCTTTTCAACTCCTCAAAATAGTCTTCAAACTCTTGAGTCCAGAAAAACTTCACTCCCTTCTGTGTCAAATTTGTCATTGGGTTTGAAAATCATGAAAATTTCTTCAAAAATCTTCAGTAATACCCGAATATATCCAGAAATCTGTTGATATCCATTACAGATGTTTTCCTGGGCCACTCTTCAATTGACTTTGTCTTAGAAGGGTCCATGGTTATCTCTTTGTTGGTGATAACATGCCCTAAGAATGATACTTCCTCCATATATAACTCACATTTACTATACTTTTCATACAAATTCTCCCTTCACAAAGTCTTTTACATAGTATTCAAATGCTTCTCATGTTCCTCCTTACTCTTAGAATATATCGGAATATCATTGATAAGGTAATATATAAATACTATATTCATTAAATCCATTAAAATTATTGTATCATTAATGAGTCCAAAGGGAATCACTATGAACTCATAGTTTCCATACCTATTTCTAAAGGAAATATTGGGAATATTTCCTTCATCACCTTTAATTGGTGATATCCCGACCGAAGTTCCACCTTAGATAAATAACTGTTCACATGAATCTGATCGAACATGTCATCTATATATGGTTGGGGATACTTGTTATTTATCATGATTTTATTTATTTCATGATAATCAACACAGAGGCGCATTGATCCATTCTTCTTCTTGACAAAGAGGACTGGTACACCCCATGTTGAAGCACTTGGGCGTATAAAACCCTTCTCAATATTATCTTGTAGATGCTTCATCAGCTCCTCCATATCCGCGGTGTCCATTCTATAAGGTTTATTTGATATAGGTATAGATCCAAGAATAATTTCAATTGAGAACTCAACCTCTCAGTTAGTAGGAACACCAGTCAACTCTTTAAGGAATATATCAGTGTAATCCCTAACATTGGTAATGTCTTCAAGAATGATTCTCTCTTTTTTCTCAATCATTTGAGCTAGAAATTCTTGCTCATAAGGAATTAATATACACACTTGAGTCACTGATTCTAAAATAGATTCATCTTACTTCTTAAACTTTTAACGAATTGGAGGGTGCTTCGGGATGTGTAGAGTGATCTCCCTTTCCCGAAAGTTGATGTTGTCTTTGTATAAAGATATCCAATAAATTCCCAAGATAGGGTCGAACTCCTCTAAATAAAGTATGATGAGATTTTCTAGGAGGTTTAGTCCACAAAAATTAATTGTGGAGGAGTCAAAAACTATTTATGCAATAATTTCCCCATTCATTGTTCTCACAGATAACTTATCATCCAAATTTTGAGGTGGTGTTTGAATAGTTCTACTAAACTTTCAAGATATGAAAGAATGTGTAGAACTAGAATCAAATAGTAAATTTTCTATTATGGAATGAATAACTAGCATACCTATCACCATATCATTGTTTGGATCCACCATAGTAGTAGTGATAGCATAAGCCCTTCCATTTTTCCTTGGAGGTTGTTGTTGATTGCCTCTGAAAACCCTTGGATTATGACAATTATTTGCATAATGCCCATGCTCTTTGTAGTTGTAACACTGAACTATAGGCTGAGTGTTGATCTGAACCTTCCTTTCTTCTTACACCTTAGTGGGATTCTTCATATCTCTTCGGTATTCTTTATCTATATGTCCCAACTTACCACATTTGAACAAATTCCTGGTTCTCTTTAGATAGTTCCCAAGATGCTTCTTCCCACAGTTTTTACACATGGGATGTTTTGGTTTCTTTCCATCGTGGAATTAATTTATGGAACCACCCACATTAGATTCCATTTTCCTCTTATTTTCACTGGGCCCGTGATACCACTAAGAGTCTTTGATCTCCATTTCATCCTTGAGGGAACAATAGAAAATCTCCTCATAATTGTCAAAGTATCAAATCACCAATGATTTTTGTAGACCTGGATTTAGTCTGCTAAAGAAGTGATCCACCTTTCTTTAGGTGTTCAAGGCAAATCCAGAGGTTTAATTTAGAAGCTTGGTGAAGTTTGATTCATATGCCTCGATGGACTCATCTTCCTTCTACTTGAGTCTGAGGAACTCTCTTTCCATCTTGAGACAGTGGGTTCTGGGAAAATATTTATTGAATTTTTTTTCTTGAATTCCTCCCAAACCATGGAATCAATTTTTTCATGGGGCTTTGTATTCTTGATCAGTGTCCACCACAGATCAGTTTTCCCATCAAAATGATAAACCACTAGTACAACTTTCTCTTCTTATGAGCACTAGAGGATAGATAATATCTTTTCAATGGAGTTAATCAACTGTTCTGTGAGGAGGGGATCAGAAGATACGCCAAACATGGGAGGCATTTTCTATATGAAGAATTCAATGAAAAATTTCTCTTTATTTGGAGGAGGATGGTGTTCCACATTATTCAAGTTATTATTCATAACTTGATCCAACTAAGCAAGTATTGTCATGAAGTTTTGAGCACCTATTTCCCATCATATCAGGCATATCATTTGAGAAACATTCACATTATCTATCACATTGATTGTTGGAACATGTTATTTTATTTCCCACCATTAAATAATAAAAATAATGTACAATTAGATGGATTGAATACTTAGATATTGAACATAAGAGGATAAAATTGTAAATAAGAAGTACATCCTAACTTTTGATTCCCTATGTTTTAATATAGTTTATACTTGATCTATTTCTTAACTTACATTCTTATGAGATTTTTTTTCATTAACATAATAATGGTTTGTACCAATATTATAAATTTACCAAATCATATCCCCCGAGAGTGTCAAGACAAGAGTGCAACAAGGCCCATTTTCATGCACCAGTTCTCATTCGAGTCTAGCTCAAAGTGGTGTTTTTGGGTTTTACCCCTAGAAACATATGTTCCAGATTCACCTCTACCTATTTGTATCTAGATAGGGATTTATTTTCTTGATAATACACTTACTCTATACTTACAAAAATTTAGGGGTGTTTTCTTACACATAGTCTAATCCTTAAGGTTCTTACTAAAGTGATCTATTCCTAACCTCCAAAAATAACTAGACCATCCTCTGATACTAAAAATAGTGACCCTAGCCTTTCATATATAACATTACATGATTTTAAACATAATTATATATCAGAGTAAAAGCCAAGGATGGTAAATTATAGTGTCTTGGAGGACTAGGTACATAAAACTAAAAACATGGAACTAAATAAAACATTTCTTTATTTAATCTTAAAATTCAGCTCCTAACATAAATTGTATGCAAAAATCTGCACAGGGTACCATGGGGAACACATGAACAAAAGGATGATCTAAATAGCCCAGTAAGAGAATAATGATAAGAACAAAGCATTAGCCCATGGGATATAAGGAGTGGCATGATGATATAAAAAGAAATGTACATATGGAATCATAACATATAAAAATGGAATCATATAAACATGGAGTCATAATAATGTGTCAAAAACATAAAACACAACTTTAGAATGAGTCAAGGATAACTGACAATATTGTTGCACATGGTAGCAGAAGCCAAGGATAACTGCCAAGATTATCTCACATAGTAGCACAAGCCAACGCTAACCGCCAAGACCATCACACAAAACATCTCATGAGACTCAAATTTACCAAATGAATTGGAGAGCTATCTGGGTGGACCCATATTAAATTTTCATGAATATTTTTTCCACATAAAGAATCATACATAATAAATCTTACAAAAACATAAGGGTTACCCATGGAAAGAATTGGGTACCATAATCATGTCATAAAGCATAAAAATGGACGTATCATAAAAGTGTACATGAAATAAGGAACTAAAATATACATGAAAATTCATAATGAAAAATAGTCATGTTTCATGTTAAGTGATGTCAAGTATAAGTGACAACATGTAAGAAATGTATTTAATAAATTTTAGCATTAAAACATTTTTGTATAGTTTTAAGGAAAATACTATAGAGACTTTAAAATAGAAAAGGGAAAAATAATTTATATAAAACCTAAAATGAACCAAGAGTGTTTTCATAAAAAATACTGATTTTATAAAGACAATTGTGTCTTAAAACAGATGATATATTGCACTTGAAATTGGGTAAAAATTTAAGAAGTTCCCAGAAAACAGGTTTGCTTTTTCTGGATGTATTGAGGATGGAATCAATTAAAAACATGTATATACCTAAAAGAGAATGATGAAATGTTATTAAAAAATTAATTTGGTACATGTGAAAAATGTTTATAATATTTTCATAAAATATAAGTTAACTTCATTTTGGTAAAATAAAGATAAGTCAACCCGGAGGAACAAAGGAGGTTCTGGTAGAATCCCTTACGGATTATCATCATGGTATCGGGTGTACACAAGAGGGATTAATGAGAGATAAAAAGGTTTATCTTCACTTATAAATCATGAGAGAATTATGGGGGAGGTGAAAAATTATACCCCATCATTAGTAATTATACATAAAAGGGCATAACATAGAGAATATTCTTGAATAAAAGTGAAATAGAGAGGATCCCTTACCTTAAGTCGGATGGTGTTATCCACTTGATATCAATGAACTGAATAATAAAATTAGGTTAATTAATTAATAATTCAAGGACCTATTTTATATTAAAATTATTTATTATAACCTTTTTTAGTTCATTCATAACCTTTTTTATTTGTTATGATATTCAATTTCATTGTCCGGGTTTGTTTGTTTCCATGGTTTTAATGATCGGTTCACTTATATTCATGTTCGGACACACATGTATGATGAAGGTGGTTGTAAAAAATTGAAGTTATATAAAATTAGTGATCATAAAGAATATTACATGGTTATAAAATTCATTTAGTTATTTTGAGTAAAGGTGAATCATTATATAAAACATTAATGTTAAACTCTTGGATTAACTTGGCGATTTAGTTCATAATTAACTTGTTTTGTATTATTATTTTACATAAAGTGTAAAAAAGGATTACAGAAAAACACATAAGATAAAATAAATATTTAATAGTCTGGTTCAACCAAAAAAATTGTTTCATGGCCAGAATATAATATGGTAATAGAAATTGATAAACCATCATCATTGAATGTGATAAATTAATACATCTCGGACGATGTTTTCATTTATTTTGTATAAAATAAGGGGAACAGAGAGATGATAATAAATTATACTATTAAAATAAAAAAAATTCTAGTACATTTATGTTACTGGAGTTATCAGACCATTTAGGTGAAGGGTGGGGAGGAAAGAAAAAAAAAGAAAAGAACATGAAAGAAAATAAATGAATGAGAAAGAGTAATTTACCTCTTGAGTTTATCTACTTTGAGAACCTCTTAAGGGGAGAGTATTTGGTCTTTTGAGGACACCAAGGTATTATGGACACAGGGGAGGATATTAATGAGATATTTGGGTAGAATTTAGGGAAGTCACAAGGCTTGAGAGGAGTGAAGAGAAGAGGGGAGTGTGGGTGGTTTTTATAATGGAGGGGAGGAGGGTTGTTTTAATATTTTAGTCGTTAGTTTATTATTTTTTCATAGGAAAAGAAATATTAATCATTACTGTGACCAAAAACAGTAATATGTTCAAGTGAGTTCGAACCAGTGGCCATTCACATCATCATTGACTCATGAATGATGCAAAAATTCAGGTTTTAGCATTTATTGTGAATTATCGTATTTTACTATTCATAAAAATTCAAGTATTTTAGAAAAATCCTAAAAATTCACCCTAAGCATTTTTCGAAGTGTATAATCTAAAAATGAAATCAATTTTTCAAATATAATTTTCTGAATATGACTAATTTAATTTTTTTAAAATCATAATTTATTTGAAAAATATAGATTTTAATACTATCACTGATTTTATAATGCTTTCAAAAATTACATAAGGTCTTATAAAATTTTCTTAAAAAATGATATAAAACTATTAATTTATGAACACCTTTTAGGAAAATATTTTTTTTTTAAAATTAACTAATTAATTGTAATTAATTATTTATGACTTATAAAAATACCAACACTTTTACTATGGTCATATTATCACTTATAAGATGCCTAAATTTTCTTTATCCTACCAAGGGTGAGGTTACTATTCTTTTGGATGATGTAATATTCGTAAGGGTCATATTACTGTTCATAAGGGCAGGTTACTATTCACCAAAAAAAGTTCGTCTTATCAGACTCCAAACATCTTACTGATCACAACCGTGTATGTCAGATTTTGGAAATTTAAAATAGAGAAGTGTCAAAATTACATTTAAAGGTCACATAGTACATAATAGTTCATTGTATTGTGATTTCATGTGATTATATGATATATTTATAATAAAGGAATTTCCATTGATAAAACATTGGGTCGTTATATTATTCCCCCATTATAAAATTTCTCCCTTGAAATTTCATTTTATATTATAAGCCATAAACAGGTGCAAGTACTTTTCCTTCATTGCCTCATCCAGTTCCTATGTTGCCTCTTCGTACTTATGGTTCCTCCATAGTACTTTGACTAGGTGAGTAGTCCTTTTACGTTGAACTTTATCTCTATGATACAAGATCTTCACTAGATGCTCCTCGTAAGAAAGATCATTCTCCATCTATATGACCTCTGAAGATAGTACATGTGAAGGGTCTATTATGTACTTTCTTAACAGGGATACATGGAATACATCGTGTACTTTGGACATGGTAGGTGGAAGTTCTAGTTGATCGGCCGTAACTCCAACATTATCAAGAATCTCAAAGAGGTATATGTACCTGGGACTTTTCTTTCCTTTCTTCCCAAACCTCACGACCTTCTTCCACAGAGGTATGTGTAGAAACACCATGTCCCCAACATTGAATTCAAGGTCTCATTTACGATTGTCTGCATAACTCTTCTTTTGTATTTGGGATGACTTGATGTGTTGCTGAATGGTTTTCACCTTCTCCTGCATTTCTTCGACCATTTTAGGTCCTAGCTGTTTATGCTCATTGACTTCATCCCAAAAAGATGGTGTTCTGCACCTTTTCCCATAAATGTCTTCGTATGGTTCCATTCAGATGCTCGAGTGGAAGCTGTTGTTGTAGGAGAATTAAACCTGCGGAATATGTTGATCCCATCCACCTTTGAATTCCATAGAACATGATCTCAACATATCTTCCAGTGTCTGAATAGTCTGCTCATATTGGACATCAATTTGAGTATGATAGGCAGTACTGAAGTCCAGTTCAGTGCTTAGAGCATATTAGAGACTTTTCCAGAACTTCAAGGTGAATATCATATCTCTATCAGATACAATATATAGTGGTACTCCATAGATTCTTTCCACTTCTTTGATATATATTTATACAAGTTGATCTGATGTGATGTCCTATTGAATCTTCATAAAGTGAGATGTCTTTGTAATATGATCCACAATGGAATATATACCATTTTTTCCTCTGGATGTCCTTGGAAGTCCAGTGACAAAGTCCATGGTGATGTATTCCCACTTCCATGTTGGTATGGGTAGTGGTTGCGTCATCCCCTTTGACTTCTGTCTTTTAGCCTTCACTTTTTGACATACCAGGCACTTTTATGTATACTCAGAAATCTCCTTCTTCATATTGTCCCACCACAAGTTCTCTCAGAGATATCGATACATCTTTATGCTCCCTAGGTGGATATAGAAGGTCGATCTATGTGCATCATTCAAAAGATGCTTCTTTATCTCTGTATCATATGGTACACATAATCGCGACCTAAATCTTGCAACTCATTCCTCATCAATCATGAACTCAGAGGATTTCCCATTTTTAATGGCTTCCACCCTTTTCTAAATTTCCACACCTTTTATTTGAGCATGAATTATTTTCTCCATGAGGGATGGTTAAGCGATCATTTGAGAAAGGATTGATGATATTCCTTCCATAATGATCCTCATTTCCATCCTCTGTAAATCTAAGAATATCATATCCTTTTAAATTCTCATCATTGATAAGGATGCAAGATCTTTTCTACTTAGAGAATCCACCACCTTGTTTTCCTTACTGAGATGGTAGTGGATTGAGCAATCATAATACTTGATTATATCTATCCATATTCTCTGGATCATATTAATATATATATTTTTTGAATATATATTTGAGACTCTTGTGATCAGTATATATCTCACACTTCTCCCCAAAGAGATAGTATCACCAGATTGTTAATGCAAATATCCCAACTTCCAACTCCAGATCATGCACATGATAGTTTTGCTCATGGATTTTCAGCTACCTTGAGTGATAGGCTATCACTTTATCATTTATCAACATCACACAACCCAATACCTTCTTTGAAGCATCACTATACCCCACAGAGTTATCCACTTGTTGGGAGTGTGAGTATTGGTGGAGTGATTAGCCGCTTCTTCAACTCCTTAAAACAGTCTTCACATTGTTGAGTCTAGACAAAATTCACTCTCTTCTATGTCAGCTTGGTCATTGAATTTGAAAATAGTGAAAAGTTATTCATAAATATTTAGTAATACCCAACTAGACCCAAAAATCTGAAAATCTCTATTATAGATGTTGTCCTGGGCCACTCTTGAATTACCTTTGTCTTATAAGGGTTTACAGATATCCCTTTTCTGGTGATAACATTCCCCATGAATGATACATCCTCTATCCAAAACTCACATTTACTATACTTTGCATACATCTTCTCCCTTTGAAAAGTCTTTAACACATTATTCAAATGCTCCTCATGTTTCACCTTACTCATTGAGTATATCAAAATATCATTGATAAATACTACCACAAATTTGTCGAGGTAATATCTAAAGACTTTATTAATTAAATCCATGAAAATTGCTGGAGCATTAGTGAGTCTGAAGGGAATCAAAATAAACTGATAATGTCCATAACTCATTCAAAAGGTAGTCTTGGGAATATATCCCTTCCTCACCTTTAATTAGTGATATCCCGACCGAAGGTCCACCTTAAAGAAATAACTGGCACCACAAAGCTGATTGAACAAGTCACCTATCCATGGTAGGGGAAACTTGTTCTTTATCTTTATTTTATTGAGCTCACAATAATCAACATATAGGTGCATTGATCCATCCTTATTCTTGACAAATAGGATTGGAAAATCCCATGGTGAAGCACTCGAGCATATAAAACCCTTCTCCAGATTCTCCTGTAGCTACTTATTCAGCTCCTCCATCTCTATGGTGACCATTCTATAAGGTTTCTTTGATATATGTAGAGATCCAAGAATAAGTTCAATTGATAACTCAACCTCTTGGTCAGGATAAAGACTATGAAACTCTTTAGGGAATACATCAGTGTAATCTCTCGCGATGGTCATGTCTTTAAGCATGATTCTCTCCATTTTCTCAATCATTTGAGCTATAAATTCTTTCTCATAAGGAATTAATATCCACACTTGAGGCACTGATTCTAAATGAGATTCATCTTCCTCCTTACAATTTTCAAGAATTGAAGGGTGCTTCGGGATGCGAAGAGTGATCTTCCTTTCCTGACAGTTGATGTAGGATTTTTATAAAGATAAACAATCCATGCCCAAGATAGCATCAAACTTCACTAAAGAAAGATTGAAGAGATTTTCTGGGAGGTTGAGTCCAAAAATGTTAACTAGGGAGGAGTTATAAACCATGAATTCAATAATTTCCCCATTCTCTATTCTCATAGACAACTTATCTTCCAAATTTTGTGGTGGTGTTTGAATAGTTATACTAACCTTGAAAGATATGAACGAATGTGTAGAACCAGAATAAAATAGTACGTTCACTATTCGTGAATGAATAAATAGTGTAACTATCACCGCATTGTCTTCTGGATCCACCTAAGAAGTAGTGATAGCATAATCCCTTCCTCATTTCCTTGGAGGTTGCTGTTTATTGCCACCGACAACCCTTGTATTTGGACAATTGTTCACATAATTCCCATGCTCCTTGCATTTTTAACACTGTACTATAGCACGAGTGTTGATCTAAACCTTCTTTTCTTCTTCCACATTACCGGGATTCTTCATATCCCATTATAATTTTTTAACCAAATGTCCCAGCTTTCCACATTTTAAGCAATTCCTAATTCCCTTTAGATAGTTCCCAAGATTCTTCTTCCCAAAAAATTTACATGTGGGAAGATCGATCTTCTTTCCATCATGGAATTTATTTGTGGAAACCAACCACAATAGATTCCATTTTCCTCTTTTTATCACTGGGCCTAGGATACCACTGAGAGTCTTTGATCTCCATTTCAACTGTGCAGGAAAAACCGACAATCTCTTCATAACTATCAGAGTCTCTAATCTCCAGAACTTTTTGTAGACTCGACTTTAGTATGCCAAAGAAGTGATCCAACTTAATTTCAATGTTCAAGAAAAAGCGAGAGGTGTACCTTGAAAGCCTGGTGAATTTTGATTCATAGGTCCCAATGGACTCATCTTCCTTCTGATTGAGTCTGAGAAACTCTCTTTCCATATTGAGATAGAGGGTTTGGGGAAAATATTTATTGAATTTTTTTTCTTGAATTCCTCCCAAACCCTGGAATCAATTTCCTCCTAGGTATTTTTCTTCATGACGAGTGTACACCACTAATCTATTTCCCCATAAAAATGATATACTGTAAGCACAAATATCTCTTCTTTTGAGGCCTGGAGGATAGAGAATATATTTTGAATGGATTTAATCTGATATTCTAAGAGGAGGGTATTTGAAGATCCACTAAACATGGGAGGCATTTTCCGATTGAAGGATTTAATGGAAGATTTCTCTTTCCTTGTAGAAGGATGGTGTTCCACATGATTCAAGTTATTATTCATAGCTTGATCTATCTGAGAAAGTATTGTCCTAATGTTTTGAGCAATCGTTCCCATCATATCAGGCATATCATTAGGGAAATATTCAAATTATTTATCACATTTATTGTTGGCATGTGTCCTTATATTTTCCCCCATTAACTACGAAAAAGAACGTACAATTAGAGGGATTGAATAGTTAGCTATTAAACACAAGAGGATAAACTTGTAAAGGAGAAGTATATCATAACTTTTTATTCCCTATGTTTATACTGGATCTATTTATTAACTTATATTCTTACGTGATTTTTTTTCATTACCTTAACAATTTTTTATACCAAGCTTATGAAATTAAAAAATCATATCCCCGAGGAGTGTCAAACTATGAGTGTAGCAAGGCCTGTTATCGTGCACCCATTCTCATTCGAGTCTAGATCAAAGAGGTGTTTTAGTGTTTTACCCCTAGATATATCTATGCCAAATCCACCTCTACCTGTTTGTATCTAGATAGAGATTTATTTTCTTGATAAACCACTTACTCTATACTTACCAAATTTAGGGGTGGGTTCTTATACTTAGTATCATCCTGAAGGTTCTTACTAAATTTCTCTATTACTAATCTCCAAAAATAACTAGACCATCATATGATACCAAATTTAGTGACCCATGCCTTTTACATATAACATTACATGATTTTAATCATAATTATGCATCAAAGTACAAGCCAAGGATCGCAAAGTCTAGTGCCTTAGAGGACTAGGTACATAAAAATAAAAAATGGAACTAAATAAAACATTTCATTATTTAATATTCTAATTGAGATCCTAAATTACATTGTGCTGAAACATATATATAGGCTACCCTAGAGAACACATGAACAAAGGGATGAGATAAATAGCCTAATAAGGGAATAACCATAAGAATAAAGCATTATCACATGGGATAAAAGGCATGACATGATGACAACAAAAGGAATGTACATATGGAATCATAACATATAAACATTGAATCATATAAACATGTAGTCATAATAATGTGGCAGAAACATAAAACATGACTTTAACATGATTCAATGATAACTTTTAAGACCATTTCACATGGTAGCACAAGCCAAGGCTAACCACTAAGGCCATCACACATAGTACACGAGCCAAGGCTAACCGCCAAGACCGTAACACATAACGTCTCATGAGACTCAACTTTACCTAATGCATTGGAGCACTATCTGAGTTCACCAATCTTAACTTTTCATTAATATGTTTTCCACATAAAGAATCATACATAATCAATATTATATAAACATAGGGGTTACCCATGGAAATAATTGGGTACCATAATAATGTCATAATTCATAAAAAATGGGTGTATCATAAAAGTGTCCATGAAATAAGGAACTAAAATATACATGTACATTCATAAGGAACAATAGGCATGTGTCATGGTAAGTGACATCAAGTATAAGTGACAACATGTAAGAAAAGATTTTAAAAAATTTTAGCATTAAAACATTTTTGTGCGGTTTTAAGGAAAATACTATAGAGACTTTAAAATAGAGAAAGAAAAAAACTTTTATATAAACCCAGATGTGAACCAAGAAGGTTTTTATAAAAAATACTGATTTTATAAAGACAATGGTAGCTTAAAACAGAAGATATAGTTCCCTTGAAATCCGGAAAACATTCGAGAAGTTCCCTCAAAAAAGGTTTTCTTATAGGATTTTCATAAAGTAATACTAATTTTATAAAGTCAATGGTGGTTTAAAATAGAATATAGAGTGCACTTGAAATTGGGTAAAAATTCGGGAAGTTCCCTCAAAATAGGTTTGCTTATCAGGAAGTATTAAGGATGGAGTTAATTAAAACATGTATATCCCTACAAGAGAATGATGAAAGGGTCATGATAAATAAATTTGGTACATTTACACAACTATTATAAGATTCAAATAAAATAAAATATAAATTAATTTTGTTAAAAGTAAGATAAGTCAACCTAAAGGAATAAAGGAGGTTCAGGTACAATCTATTACAGATTATCGACATGGTATCAGGTGTACTCAAGAGGGATTAATGAGAGATAAAGGGGTTTCTTATCACTTATACATAATGAGGTAAGTATTGGGGAGGTGAAAAATCATACCCCGTCATTAGGAATTACACATAAAAGTGAACAACATAGAGGAGATTCTGGAATAAAAGTGAAATAGAGCGGATCCATTACCTTAAGTCCAATGGTGTTCTACAATTGATATTAATGACCAGAATAAAAAAATTAGGTTCATTAATTAATAATTCCAAAACCAATTTTAAATTTAATGGATTTATTATAAACTTTTTGAGTTCATTCATAACCTTTTCGATTGGTTATGAGGTTCAATTTCGTCATTCGGGTTCAATTGTTCCTTTTTTTAATGATCAGTTCACTTATATTCATGTTCGTACACACATGTATGATGTTGGTGGTTTTCCAGAATTGAAGTTATATAAAATTAGTGGTCATACAGAATATTACATGGTTATAAAATTCACTTGTTTATTTGGAGTGAAGGTGAATCATTATATAAAACATTAATATTAAACGCTTGGATTAACTTGGCGATTTTATTCATAATTTACTTGTTTTGTATTATTATTTTACATAAATTGTGAAAAAGGATTACAGAACAACAAAAAAGATAAAATAAATATTTAATAGTCTATTTAAACCATAAAAATGGTTTCATGACCAGAATGTAATGTGGTAATATAAATTGATAAACCGTCGTCCTTGAATGTGATAAATTAACACATCTTAGAAGGTATTTTCATTTCTTTCGTATAAAATAAGGGGAAAAGAGAGATGACAATGAATTATCCCATTATAATAAAAACATTCCAGTACATGTATGTTACTTGAGTTATCACACCATTTTAGTGAAGGGAGGTGAGGAAAGATAAAAGAAAAGAAAATAACATGAAATAAAATAAAAAAATCGGAAAGAGGAATTTAAATCTTGAGTTTATTTCCTTTGAGAACCTATTAAGGGGAGACAATTTGGTCTTTTGATGAGTCTAAGGGCTGATGGACTTGTGGGATGAGATTGGGTAGAGATTTGGGCAGAATTTTGGGAAGTCACTAGTCTTGAGAGGAGTGAAGAGAAGAGGAGAGTGTGGGTGGTTTTTATAGTGGAGGGGAGGAGGGTTTTCTTAGTATTTTAATCATTAGTTAATTATTTAATCATAAGAAAAGTAATAATAATGATTCTTGAAGAAAAATAGTAATATGTTCATGTGATTTCTAACCAATTACCATTTACATCATCCATGAGTCAATCATGACGCAAAATTCAGGTTTTAGCATTTATTGTGATATATTGTATTTTACTATTCATAAAAGAATTAAGTATTTTAGAAAAATCCAAAAACAATCCCCCTAACCTTTTTTCGACGTGTAGAATCCAAAATCAAAATCCATTTTTCAAAAATAATTTTCAATATATGATTAATTTAATTATTAATTAAAATCATAATTAAATGAAAAATATATTTTTTAATATTATAAGTGATTTTATAATGCTTTCAAAAATTACATAAGGTCTTATAAAATTATCTTAAAAAAAGACATAAAATATTTAATTTATTAACACCTTTTAGGAAAATATATTTTCTTTTAAATTAATTAATTAAGTTTAATTAATTATTTATGACTTACAAAAATTCCAATACTTTCACTATGGTCATATTATCACTTATAAGATTCCTAAATTGTATATATACAATCAAGGTTGAGGTTACTATTCTTTTGGATGATGTACTATTCATAAGGGTCACATTACTATTCATAAGGGCATGTTACTATTCACCAAAAAAATGTTTTTCTTATCACACTCCAAACATCTTACTGATCATAACCATGTGTGTCAAATTTTTGAAATTCAAAACACAGAAGTGTCATAATTATGTTTAAAGATCACATAGTACTTTGTAGTTCACTGTATTGTGATTTCATGTGATTATATGACATATTTATAAGAAATGAATTTCCATTGATAAAACATTGGGTCGTTACATTTGAGGTTGAAGATTCTATTACGACCTCAACGGTTGTGGAGTGTTTAAATAATCCCAATGTGGTGACATAGCTAGTGTTGGAGGCTTCAATGTGATCGATTCCCCTAATAAATTTTCTCCTTGAGGCCCTCAGATCCTAGCCGATGATTTGGGTAAGAATTCATCTGATCTCCCAATTTCAGGGGATTTCGATGTTAGGAAGGGAGTTGTTGGATTCTTTTCACAGATCATGGTGTGGAGTCATAAAGTGAGACCAACCAACATTCTCACCAGTAAGGATCTGAGGATGGCATGGATCAATTATTCTTTTTTTGATGATTCCTTGACACTAAAGAACTCATATTTGGGGGTTCAAGCCTTCTCTAATGGAAAGAATGGATTTGGGGTTATCACTGTGTAGTTTTTTGATCTTTCTACTCTTCCATTATCACATGGAACTCCACGTGATCTAACTCTTGCCTCAATATCAAGGAATTTCAAGGATTTGACAGGTAGATCCAACTTCTCACGAAGGAGAATCCTGTATCTCTTCCTTAGGAACCGATTGTTGACCTAAAGGATCTTTTTCCTCATATTTGGGATGATTAAAATAAGGTTGATGGTTCTAGTACCTCGTTAAAGGAGGTTCTTTTTCATGATACCTCAAGTCTTGGTGACTCAAGAAATGGGATCCCGGAAGGAACCAATTTTGAATCTGGTGGATCAGATGATACCTGCGGTGATAAGTGGTTTATAGTGGAGGGTGTCCTAGCCCTAAATCGACATGATGATAAGAAGCAGGGGCATGACTCCTCATCCATATTATTTGATGATTTTTTATTTGGGCCCTCTTCTTCAGGAAGGACCACAAAGAAGGGCTCACTTTTCTTTTTTAAGTGAATCATTATATTATCACTCAATATATCATCGAGTGTAGAAATTTAATTATTTCTCAGCAAGTGGTCTAGAAAGGGTCCAATACCTAGAATATTGAGGGTCTATGAAGCCGTATTTTTCAAATTTAGGGCTTTACCGGATGGAAAATTTCATCCATCGGTAAGGGATTATTTCATAATATTTTTCCATGGATCGATATGAAGGTTGAATTATAAGGAATGAGTTTCATCACTATCAAACCAAAAACTCAAATAATTCAATACTAGGAACCTCATATTAATCCAATGACTATTTGAAATTGAATCAAACAAGTTTGGATTCTTATTTTAATCCTTAGTTGGTATTTATGGCACCCCCAAATTCTGTGTGATGTGGTATCTATGATTGGGAACCCAATTGAGTTTGAAAAATAAATAGATCATGAAATGTTTGAGAATTTTCTAAAATTATCATGGATATTGATATGAGACCAACCTTCACCGATACTGTAATGCTAGTGGATGCTGATTACAAATTTTAATTTCATATTAAAGCTGATAAAATGATTGATTTCTATCAAAAGTGCTACAACATTGGTAAAACTTATGATAAATCTCATAAAGGTACTCATTGTTCTAATTGTAGGAAATTTGGGAATGTGATTGAATAATGTAATATCAAGCTTCCATCTGCTGATACTATGACGAATATGACTTTTGATGGTGTTGATTCCTAGTCAACTAAGTAGTACAGGGAAAGGATCTTGGTAGATGATATTGCTCCATCTATCGATGTGTCTTGTGGAATAAACCTTGGTGACACTACCAGAAAGTTGAGTGATTTATTAGGAAGTGGTGCTGGTGAAAAGGCATCTTTTTCTAATGTTGTGTAGGCTATATAAAATATGGGACAATATTCTAGAGGTTTTGGTGTCTTTTACGGAGCTTAAGGTTCCATAAGGGAGGAGACAATGGAATCAGCTCAGTCTCCACTGCTTTCGGGACAGATGGTCAGTAAAGAGGTTGACAAGAATCTTGACAAAGGTAAGAATGTTGTGAATTATGAGGTATTTCAAATGGTCCCATTTAAAAAACCTACCTCTTTCAATGAATATGATCATGCATTAGATCAGACTTCTATTTAGGGGATGTTTGTTCAGATATGTGTAGTAGTGGATGTCCCTACTGCTAGTGATAGTGAGGATGATAACAAGTAGTCTACCCAGATAGAGGCAAACATGGAGGCTGGAGGTAGTGTTTAAGAGCCTAATATTCATGTGATTCTTCAGCCTCCTAATCTTATGGCTTCTCATGCTACTAATGATAAACAATTTTTTTTTTGTGTTGCAACCTCTTATAATTTCTTTGGTAGGATCTTCTGATACTAAGGGTTGTATCACAGATGATATACGTCAAGGAAGGGGCATTGGCAGATGATCTTAGATTAAAATTTAGAATAGTCTTATCCATATCACTTTTTTAAGATCATGAAATCTACTTATGACTCTTTTGTAAAGGATTATCTCATGGAATGTGAAGTTCCAAGGGGACAAAATTTCAAGGCTCCTCCGGTAGATTATGGGGGTCAGAGGTACCCCCAAGGCCTTACAGATGAAATGAAAAAAATGGTTTGATTTATAGCACTAATTACCCTTAAAAAAATAGAACCAGATGTTTTTAGATACATGGATTATCTGGTAGACCAAAAATTGTAATCAAAGAACATTGAAGAAGGTTTCTAGTATAATTTGAGGCTTGAATTTTAGGATCTATCTGGAAAATACATGAGAAAAATCATTCCAAAAGACTCCTCATATTATTTGTCAAGTGATGATCTTATGCTTTCCCCATGAGAAAATTCATGGTTGAGAGGTAAACACCCAAAGGACAAAGGTTGATTTCCCAGGAATTTGGGCTCTAGAGGGAGTGGCTAGAGGCGATATCTTATTTTCCTTATTGTGGGCATTTTTGACATTTTCAAGCCTCAGTTTACTTTATTTTTTGTACTTTACTATTTTTATAATAAATTTGGTGTGTGTGGGTTGGCTTTCCAACTCATACTCATACCCTTTTGAGTATAAATACATATTTATAATTAGAAATATATATTTATAATTATATACATTTACTTTTTTAATTATATTAATTTTATTTTTAAAATTAATTATATAGGTCTTTATGAGTGGTAAATAAAAGAAATGTTAAAGTGTGGTTTTAATCAGTGTTAAATAAAATCATTGATAAAGGGTATGAACAGTGCCCACATATGTGCGCATCCCACATCGATTTCATGGAAGCGCTTTGCAATTAATTATAATAAAAACACGAAAATCATAGCCACAATCAAGTCACATGGGTGTTGGAGGATGTGTACCATCGTCGATGTCGCCTTTTGTTGGTGAAACTCTACTCTCATCATTGTGTTGCCCATACTACCATATGCTGACATGTTCTCCTGTGCTCCAGCTGCCCCTCTTCCATGTGGCAGGCTCTCCCTGTTGAGTTTCTTGTCCAGTGGGCCCAATCCGAGTCTTCAATGTGGTGGGCTGCCCATTGGGTTGAGGGCTAGCCAATTGGATCATTTTCTTACCTATAAAATAATTAAATATTCATTAACATATACATAAATTAAATTTATTCACTCTTATACTACAAAAATATTAAAAATTAATATACTAAGAAAATATTAAAATTTTTATCAATGAAATATTTATTAATATTTTTTTAAATTTTTTAACATTTAATAAAATAATTCATAAACTAAAAAACTATTAAATTTTTTATTAATGAAATATTTTTTAATAAAAATGAAAAAATTTACTACCATTTTCAACTACAAAACAATTAACTCTTAAATATAATTTACTATTAAATATATATAATTAAATAATTAATATATTATTTAGTATTTTATATATATATTAAATTTTTTCACTCTTAAAATAATTAATATACTAACAAAAATATTAAAAATTATTATTCTAAAAAAATATTAAAAATTTTATTAATGAAAATTTTATTAATTATTTTGTGATTTTTTAATTTTTAATTAAATAGTTAATATACTATTTATTACTATATATATATATATTTAATTTATTCAAATTTATTAGTAAATATTTCATTAATAGTTTTGTAATATTTTTTGTAATGTATCGATTTTAAAATTTTCATTATTCAATATGCTTTTCATTTTATCCATTTTCGATATTTATTTATACATGTCTATTCATTAACATATAATTTTTTTAATATGGATGTAAATTATATAATTAATATTTATTAATTTTAATTTTAACATGCGTATTTATAAATATTCATTTTAATTTTTTAATAATCTATATAATCAATAACACCTAATAATTTTTTTAAATTTATTCATTATTATTATTATTTATTTCATTAATAGACGTTGAATATCATATAATGTCATTGTTCAATTTAACATGTATCAAATTTGTGTTATATATATATACACACACATTAATTTCACACACACATTTACATAATTTATGAAATATTATATAGAAACCCACACACAAAAAATATTTATTTAATTTACTCTTGTTTTAATATTCATTTTATAATTTCACTTAGTAACATAATTTATTTAATATATTGTGTTTTTAATCGGTAAACTCTATTTCATAATTTTTAATATTTTTTATTTTATATTTTTTTTGGAATTTAACGATTTTCTTATATTTATTTATACATATTTATTCACTATTATTTCCCACAGAGATTCATGTTGGCCCTAAAATTGATTGAAGGGGGTTGGGTTTGTATACAATCGTTCTTGTTGGGTTCAATTTTTCTGAATGGTTTCAAACAGGTTTGTTCGTGGAACCGGATACACCCAATGATTCTGTATCCATAGGGACTTACTTTCCAAAGGAAGACACTCATTGGGGAATTTGGAAAATTATTCTTAAGAACTCACATTGGTTCAGAGGATGGGAGGTCGGGCTCATCACACCCTTTCAGGGGAAATTGTTCCCTACTCCGGGACGGTATTGTATATTTAAGACATGTTCATGAATCCTTCATTAATTCCCAAGTATGATGTGGTTTAGCCTTGAATTAACAATCAATTATTAACATGTATAGAGTTTAGAATCATCTATATGTATATGAGGTTAATCATCAATGGAGATATCTATATACACCCGATATTATCCATCTATGGTATCCTCTTATGTACTAATTAGAGATTCATTGGTCGTTATTACGACGATGATAATTTTTAGCCACACAGTGGGGCGCTCTGTTGTGTTTCATCATCCATGGATATGTGAGTTGTTTTGTTATTGGGACTAGACCGATGATATGGGCTTCCTACATATTCATGTGAAATGATTAGAACTCACATATTTTGGTTCCACTTAATAGGGAACATCATACCTTTTAAGGTCATGTGATAAGGACCAAACCATACAGTTTAATGTCATACAATAATGATGTCTAGCCAAAATGGAGACACACTGGTGTGAACCTATTCATGGTATTTAAAGTTTGTATGCTTCGATGGAGGTTTCTAATTATCCCCCCTCAAGTGAGGTATCATAAGGAAGAGGCGCCCTGCCATTGGTGACTTGGAAGATGGCCAAATGGTGGGCTCACACAAGTCCTAGTTTAGAGGGAAAATGTTCCTGTCACATGACCTGAGAGGAATTGGAGTTGCTACACACAAGGGGTATAGGCCGGAGTGAGTTGGGTTTTCCTTGTAAATGAACCACCTGGGTAAAAACACTTGGTAATGGCTTGATCCAAGGAACCTCAAGTCCCCTCAGGTGTACCTGGATGTGTCTCACGCATGTCCCTGGTCAGGTAATATGCCTCACGTAGGTGGTTTTCCACTAGAGGATAAGGGTTCCTTATGTAGGTGTCTCATGTTTTAGAACCCGAAGGGACTTTTATCTCACATATACCCTTTAATTCTATCTTCTCTTAGGTTTTGGTGAGCTACCTATGAAATTTTGGTGACCTAGGAAAAGGGGATGTGTGACCAGAGTTTGGGGGATTCTGCCAATTTTATAGTTATAAAAATTAGGTTCTTTAGGGACATATTTATAGGAAAATAGGGAAAATTGATCTAAGGAGGATTCCCACATAGGTCCCATGCGTAGGTTCTCAGTGCATGTGCTCTACACAAGGGTGAACTTCTATTTAGTTATGTATAAGGGGGCTACGGTAGCCTTCTGATGTACAAGTGTGCATACACATGATGATTTGGGAAAACAAATTTGATTATCCTCAGGTATTTTTAGTGCTTCAACATGATTATTGTATGCCTAATAATATTTTCACTCTACTTGAAAAAATGAGGTTTCAAAAAAATCCCCACCTCAGGATTGGATCTGATCGAAAGATGAGGGTCTAGTCATAAGGTAGAACATGATAAAGATTATGATGGGTGTTCCGGGGAATAGTCTTTGTGATCAGATCCATGACACATGTTAGTGGTGTTTATTATAGAGACTCGAGTTTTTGGCTCTGTCAGACTTTAGATTATTTCTACGAATAATTCCAGAGCTAGGCGTGAAGACGGCGTGTGATTCTGAGGCCCGGTGTTCCCGGAATTAATATTATAAAAATATTAAGTATTTTTATACTATGCACATGGCTGGGGTGTGATATCTCCTAAACGGTAGCTCATAACGGGAATCCAAGTGCATGGTTGCGTCCGGAACATGCCGTTTACCCTAGGAGAGGTGTAAACTTCGCGGGCACGGTCCTGCTATGGCAAACGCCACCAGGGGTGTTTTCGTAAATAAGCAGAAAAGTTGGTTTATGAGCGTCGGCTCGAATAAATTATGAATGGAGTCTCGGATCGCCAATACGAGTCCACCATTGCGTTCAGAGCAACGCGTTTACCTTAGGGGTGACCTTACCTTTATCTGCATCGGGTGCCGGGACGGAGGCGAGTTGGTAGGGAGTGAAATGAGATGTTAAAAAAAATAAGATAAAAACATTTCATTCCCCTCCCCCAAATACTCCTACATGCAGTCGGCAGCAAACTCCCCCACCTCCTCCGTTCTTCGCCGATTTGAGCTCTGGGCGTTCGTTTACAGCGCCGATCGTCAGCAGATCGAGCACCAGCGCGTCGTAGGCGTCGTTCTGCACCCGAAGCTTCGGCGATCTGCCAACAGGTAGGCAGTTTGATTTTTAAAATCCCGGACCCTGTTTATGTGTTGTTTTTCTTCAAATTGTCATAAGGGTTGTATAGTTCCGTTCTCGAGGATTCTGAAACATGTTTCAGATCTCTTTTTGGAGTACCGGGGTGCTCCCGGGGGTTCCCGAATGTTTTCCGGCAGAAACCCCAGATTCCGGTGGCAGCCATGGCGGAATCTGGTGAGGCACGACAGCGGTGCGGTGGCGGAGCGGCGGAATCCAGTGGCAGCGGTGGCGGCGCGGCGGAATCCGGCGGCGTCGTGGGGGTTTCCGGCGAGGCCAGCGGCGGTCCGGCCCATATTTTTTCGGAGGTTCTTTAAACCGCCGTAAATCGCACACCATAAATCCGCCTTGTAAGCAGTTTGCAGCGACACCTTCCTTGCATCGAGGCGGACCTTTTGAACTCACTTTGAGAATTTTGTGAGTCGGGATTTTGGCTCGGGGGCTTGAAACGTCGAATAAAATAATAATATTGTATTATTTTATGACTTTAGGCCGTTGTAACTTCTACCCGGAGCGTCCGAATGATGTACCGTCAGTGGTGTTGAGACCCTAATGGTACGGTGTTCTTTTTGAGTTGGTTTCCGGGTGTTGGGACTGAGAACGGGGTGCAGGCCCCACGAGGCCGGGTTTTGGCGTTTGTAGAGAAACGCAACTTTCGCACCATGTGTCTAATTTTGGCAGAAGAATAGTCGATCCTATGTATTTTTCTGAGAGGATCACAATGGTACGATCCATTTGATGAGTTTCGGGATCGAGGTGTGGGCCTCACCCGAGCTGGCGTCGGTGAATAGTACCTTTTTCACCGGGTGGGCGTTTTGGGTGAACGAGTAGTCGATTCCATGTGTTTTTCCAAGGGGATCATCGTGGCAAGATCCTCTTGATGAGTTTTGGGATCGTTGTGTGGGCCCCACATGGGATAGCTACGGTGAATAGTGCCTTTTCACCGGTAGTCTGTTTCGGGCGAGTAAGCAGCCTATCCTGCGTGTTTTTCCACGTGGATCGCGATGGTGGCCTCTGTATCAGCTTTGGGGGTGCGCAGTGAGGCGTTGTTGCGGATCAATCGGGTTACCGACATTTGGACCCGCAGTGGTTGATGGTGCTCCCTTGGTTCGTTCCTACGAGGGTTCGCGCGACATCACAACCTTCGTATAGGTTTGTGATCCTCTCGATGGGATGTTTAAACTGTTAGAGTAGTGGCATCCCTCCGGTGGGCCCAGAGCGGGATCCTCTAGCATCTTTTCCCTAGACCGGGGTCTTGGAATTGCTGGGACCATTTATCCATGGGCGGCGATCCCCTATCTAGCTGGTTAACCCCGTAGGGTTGTGGAATCATCAGGATTATGATCCCCTACGCGGTGGGCCGTACTCAGTAGGATTGTGGCATCGTCGGGTATACGATCCCCTACTCAGCATGAGGTGTATAGTAGGGTTGCTGTATCGTTGGTTATGAGATCCCCTACTCAGCACGTGGTTTCGGTAGGGTTGCGACATCATCGTTTCGATCCCCTACATCGCAAGTTGTACCAGATAGGGTTTTGGTATCATTGTGACCACCTTTATATGGGAGATGATCCTCTATCTGAGTGATGTGCTTCTGTCGAGCGCCAGATCGGGTTGTGGTATCCCCCAGCAGATCCTGGGTGTGATACCCTATCCGTGAGAACTATGTATGCCATATCGGGTCGTGGTATCCCCCAGCGGACCCTGGGAGTGATCCCCTATCTGAGAGCTTCGTATTCCTACGTGGGTTCTGGAATCCCCTAGCGGACCCTAGGAGTGATCCCATATCCGAGGAGTTTGGTGGTTATGTTGTTTTAGTGAGGTTTCCTCAATGATGCTATCCGACGAGCGTGATCTCTCAGGTGAGCATCTTAGAGGTTTGTGAGAAACCCGATGGAGTGTATCTCTCGGATGAGTGTCATCTGGGATGAACGTGATCATGTGGTGTACTCTTCTGGTTGTGGACAATTGTTGGTGACGTGGTTGGTACCTCAGGTGGATTGTTGCGTGAGATGGGTATATCTGGATTGTTCAGGGTGTATGTATGGGCATACACCTGAGCTGAGCTGACTAGTTGTGTTTAGCCGTGTTTGGTCATGAGATGGAGTTTCTCTCTCGTCTGGGTTCCCTTTGGCTGGGATGAGCAGACTGTTGTCTTCAGTTTCTCTCTTTGGTTTTGGTTTTTTGAGGTGCCTACTGAGTATGTTTATACTCACCCCTGCATGGGCTTTTCCCGCACATGTTTGTGTTTTGTGCAAACCACATGCCTTTCGACGGAGTCCGAGGAGGACCTGGAGCAGGCAGAGCTGAGTGAGCGAGGCTGACCGAGGTGTTTTCCGGTGCGGTGCCGAGGGAGATTTATGGCGGTGTTTGTGGGAGCGTCCCCCTTCTTCAGAGAAGGTTGGACGCGCTTTGTAGTTTTCTTTTGGTGGGCCCTGTTTTTACCTTTTTTACTTCTACTATACTCTGGTTTGGGATAGATGTATGCATGCATTTTCTTTTCATTTTTATATATCTCTACACTGTTTCATGGAGGTGTTTGTGGGTGCATGTGTACATGTACCTTAGGCTAATGCCTCCCATGTGTGTGATAGCCTACTCTGCGCTAGTCGCCATACCCTGGCCTATTGGAGTCGGTCTTGGGGAGTCGCGGCTCGAGCCCCATTGGGTCGGGTCATGACAGAGTGGTATCAGAGGGGGTTCCACCTTTGGGATCTCAGAGCATTTTTGGTCAAGCTATGAGTTCAGTTTGGGTTGCATAGCGGCAATTTTAGGATGTTTTGAGTTCGACTTTCAGGCCAGGGACTCTAGTGTTGGTGCGGCGGCCGACGTATCCATACACCAGGACTCTGATAACCTTCATTTTGACTCCGGACATTCATACACTGGTCGTATGGACATAACGGTACATGCATCATATAGGACTTGGTATTTGTTTTTTCCTTGTCCTTCTTGAGTCAGATCTCCAGATATACTCATTGACTGTGGTGCGTCTTGAATATATTTCAGGATGCCTCCACGATGACATCTAGCAAGAGTTCCGCAGCAGGACTGTGGTGATGATCCACCCCTTGCAGAGGCTGTTGACTAGGGCGTGGGTTCTGAGGCTGGACCTCCAGGTGGTCCGCCAGTTGAGCCACCACCTATCGAGCAGCTGGTTGTGCCGGCAGTGCAGGATGAGGTTGCGCACAGGCTGAGTGCGCTATACGATTTCTAGAGGCAGTGACCTCTGAGGTTCCGGGGTGATCCAGACCCCCAGGCAGCTGAGGACTGGCTTGAGGCAGTCACCCGAGTTTTCCTCCAAGTGAGGACACCTCCTGATCAGATGGTGGTCCTTGTGAAGAGCCTTCTTCATGGTTCGGTCGGGCGATGGTGGAGCCTGGTGACGCAGTCCCATGAAGAGGAGACGCTCACGTGGGAATAGTTCGAGTGGCTCTTCAGGGAGGAGTTCTATCCGGTGACGCTGAGGTCAGTGCGGATTCAGGAGCTTCTGCAGCTTCGGCAGGAGGGCCTGATCGTGTCGGAGTACTCAGAGAGGTTTACAGATCTGTCTCACTACTCCCTGGATATGGTTCGAGACCCATTCTTTAGGTCTCGGACCTTCGAGCAAGGCTTATGCAGGGACATCCGAGTAGGTGTGGTTTCCTTGTGTTTTCCCACCTATGCTGGAGTGCTGGAGCAAGCGTTGGTGGTGGAGAGCTTTCTGGCTGAGCAGATTCTCCCTGTTAGTGCTGGGAATGTGAGAGCTGAGACGTCATCATCAGGTAGCCAATGACAGACTCAGGGGTCTGTACGTGGCCGATGTTTCAGGAGACGACCCCAGGAGGGAGTATCTGAGTCTTAGGGCTCACAAGGATCACATGCCAGTTTTGGTCAGCCACAGGAGAGGCGGTGTTATGCTCACGATGGTCGGGGACATCTTGCTAGAGATTGTCCGACTTGTCGTGCTGCTGAGAGGGAGCCAGTCGATGGACCACCTTGGCAGAGGAAGCGTCTCGAGCAAGGAGGTCCGCAGCGCGACAGACGTGGCAATGGAGCTGGTGCAGTAGGAGGCAGTGGTAGGCGGTATCAGTTGCCACCACCCCCACCCCCAGGTGGTCCACGCCAAGCTCAGGGAGCTGGTGGGTGAGGGAGAGGACAGCTGCATGCCATGGAGGCTATTGACCCAGAGGCTCATTGGATTGATAGAGGTACGCCTTGTGTCCTTTCTACTTTCTATAGTAGTTTGATAGACACTGTTTAGCGGTACTCTTTCCTTTTTTTTTGCTTGCTTGAGTTTTGTTCAGGGAGTTGGTAAGACCCTGTGTGGGTGTTGTTCGGCATGCTTTAAATGTGTGAGGAAGAGGAATCATTCCCCCACCGAGACGCGTTTTTGTGACGCGATTAAAACCGTGCGGGCGAGTCAGTGCCACCCAAAGCGGATAGTATCAAGGTGTGGTGGATGAGTCCCTCTTACTTATATATTCGGGCATGGGTTTTTGTTGGCGAACTCGCTGGTGTGGGAGACCCAATTGTGAGTCCAGTCGATTTCCTTGTACTTATGGATTTTCGGGGACGAAAAGTTCTAAGGGGGGGAGGATGTACCGACTCGAGTTTTTGGCCCTATCAGACTTTGGATTATTTCTACGAAAAATTTGAGAGTTAGATGCGAAGACGGCGTGTGATTCTGAGGCCTTGTGTTCCCGGAATTAATTTTATAAAAATATTAACTATTTTTATACTAAGCACATGGAGGGGGTGTGATATCTACTAAACGGTAGCTCAGAACGGAAATCTGAGTGAACGGTTGCGTCCGGAACTTGCCGTTTACCCTAGGAGAGGTGTAAACTTCGCGGGCATGGGCCTGCTTTAGAAAACGCCACCAGGGGCGTTTTCGTAAATAAGTGGAAAAGTTGGTTTATGTGCGTCAGCTTGAATAACATCTGAATGGAGTCTCAGATCGAAAATCCGAGTCTGCCATTGTGTTCAGAACGGCACGTTTACCTTAGGGGTGACCTTACCTTTGTCTGCATCGGGTACAGGGACAGATGCGAGTTGGTAGGGAGTGAAATGAGTTGTTTTATAAAAAAATAAGATAAAAACATTTCATTCCCCTCCCCCAAATCATCCTATTTGCAGTCGGCAGCGACCTCCCCCACCTCCTCCGTTCTTCACCGATTTGAGCTCCGGGCGTCCGTTTTCAGCGCCGATCGTCAGCAGATTGAGCTCCAGCGCGTCGCAGGCGTCGTTCTGCACCCGAAGCTTCGACGATCCGCCAACAGGTAGGAGATTTGAGTTTTAAAATCCCAGACCCCGTTTATGTGTTTTTTTTTCAAATCATCATAAGGGTTATATAGTTCGGGTCCCGAGGTTTCCGAAACATGTTTCAGATTTGTTTTTGGAGCACCGGGGTGCTCCCGGGGGTTCTCAGAAGTTTTCCGGCAGAAACCCCAGATTCCGGCAGCGGCCATGGAGGAATCCGGTAAGCCGCAACGGAGGTGCTGCGGCGGAGCGGCAAAATCCGGCGGCGGCGGCGGTGGAGCGGCAGAATCCGGCGGTGGCGCGGGGGTTTTCGGCGAGGCCAGCGGTGGTCCGGCCATGATTTTTCTGGGGGTTCTATAAACCCCCGTAACTCGCAAACCATAACTCTGATTTGTGATCCATTTGTGGAGACGACTTCCTTGTGTCGAGACGGACCTTTTGAACTCACTTTGAGAATTTTGTGAGTCAGGATTTTGTCCCGGGGGATTGAAATGTCGAATAAAATAATAATATTTTATTATTTTACGACTTCGGGTCATTGTAACTTCTACCTGAAGCGTCCGAATGACGTGCCGTCAGTGGTGTTGGTACCCTGATGGTACAGCGGACTTTTTTAGTTGGTTTCTAGTTGTTGGGACTGAGAACGGGGTGCGGGTCCCATGAGGTCGGGTTTTGGCGTTTGTAGAGAAACACAACTTTCGCACCAGGAGTCTGATTTTGGCAGATGAATAGTCGAACCAGTGTGTTTTTCTGAGAGGATCGCAATGGTGAAATATGTTCGATGAGTTTCGGGATCGAGGTGTGGGCCCTGCCCGAGCTGGCATCGGTGAATAATACCTTTTTCACTGGGTGACCATTTTGGGTGAACGAGTAGTCGATTCCATGTGTTTTTCCGAGGGGATCATCGTGGTATGATCCGCTTGATGAGTTTTGGGATCGTTGTGTGGACCCCGCAGGGGATAGCTTCGGTGAATAGTGCCTTTTCACCGGTAGTCCATTTCGGGCGAGTAAGCAGCCTATCTTTAGTGTTTTTCCACGGGGATCGCGATGGTGGCCTTGGTATCGGCCTTGGAGGTGCACAGTGAGGCATTGTTGCAGGTCACTCGGGTTAGCGACGTTTGGACCAGCAGTGGTTGAGGGTGCTCCCTTGGTTCATTCCTAGGAGGGTTCACGCAGCATCATAACCTTCGTATAGGTTTGTGATCATCTCGATGGGTTGTTTAAACTATTAGAGTTGTGGAATCCCTCCGGTGGGCCCAGAGCGGGATCCTCTAGCATCTTTTCCCTAGACCGGGTTATTGGTATTGCTGTGACCGTTTATCCACGGGCAGTGATCCCCTATCTTGCTGGTTAACCCCATAGGGTTGTGGCATCATCAGGATTATGATCCCCTACATTGTGGGCCGTACTCAGTAGGGTTGTGGAATCATCAGGTATACGATCCCCTACTCAGCATGAGGTGTATAGTAGGGTTGCAGTATCGTTGGTTATGCGATACCCTACGCAGCGCGTGGTTTTGGTAGGGTTGCAGCATCGTCGGTTCGATCCCCTACATCAAAAGTTATACCAGATAGGGTTCTGGTATCGTCGTGACCACCTTCATATGGGCGATGATCCTCTATCTGAGTGATGTGCTTCTGTCGAGTGCCAGATCGGATTGTGGTATCCCATAACGGATCCTGGGTGTGATCCCCTATTCGTGAGAACTACGTACGCCAGATCGGGTCGTGGTATCCCCCAGCGGACCCCGGGAGTGATCCCCTATCTGAGAGCTTCGTATTTCGGTGTGGGTTCTAGTATCCCCTAGTGGACCCTAGTAGTGATCCCCTATTCGAGGATTTTGGTGGTTATGTTGTTTTAGCGAGGTTTCCTCAATGATGCTATCTGACGAGCGTGATCTCTTGGGTGAGCGTCTGAGAGGTTTGTGAGAAACCCGATGGAGTGTATCTCTCGGATGAGTGTCATCTGGGATGACAGTGATCGTGTGGTGTACTCTTCTAGTTGTGGAGAATTACTGGTGATGGGTTCGGTACCTCAGGTGGATTGTTGCGTGAGCTAGGTATATCTGGATTGTTCAAGGTGTATGTATGGGCATACACCTGAGCGGAGGTGACTAGTTGTGTTTAGCCGAGTATGGTCACGAGATGGAGTTTCTCTCTCGTCTGGGTTCCCTTTGGCTGGGATGAGTGTACTGTTGTCTTCAGTTGATCTCTTTGGTTTTGGGTTTTTGGGGTGCCTACTGAGTATGTTTATATGCACCCCTTCACGGGATTTTCCCGCACATGTTTGTGTCTTGTGCAGAATGCAGGTCTTTCGACGGAGTCCCAGGAGGACCCGGAGCAGGCAGAGCTGAGTGAGCGAGACTGACCGAGGTGTTTTTCGGTGTGGTGCTGAGGGAGCTTTCCAGCAGTTTTTGTGGCAACGTCCCCCTTCTTCGAAGCAGGTTGGACGCGCTTTGTAGTTTTCTTTTCGTGGGCCCTGTTTTTCCCTTTTGTACATCTACTATACTCTGGTTTGGGATAGATGTATGCATGCATTTTCTTTTCAGTTTTATATATCTCTACACTGTTTCATGGAGGTGTTTGTGGGTGCATGTGTAGAGGTACCTTAGGCTAATGCCTCCCATGTGTGTGATAGCCTACTCGGTGCTAGTCACCAGCCCCTGGCCTATTGGAGGTGGGCTTGGGGAGTCGCTACTCGAGCTCCGTTGGGTCGGGTCGTGACATTTATAAATATCGTTTGACCCTTTTTCCTTTTACTCACATTTTGGTTTAGTGATTTTTTCTCTCACTACATAGGTATTTTTCTCAGATTTTTCTCAATTCCATTTTCTGAAGGTCTCCCGACTAATTTACCAAGGTACAACCACTTGACAGATGGTGCTATGCGGATTCACCTTGACAAGGAGCCGAGATGAGGAATCTGGTCAAGGGGTTTACACGTGGAACCTGGTCTAAGGCCCTGTGTGGGGGACCTTATCAAAGGGACTGTGTGAGTTCTTTCCTTTGAAAAAATTTGGAACTCTTACAAGTCCAAAATTTTAACTTTACTAGGTCGATATTTTTACTTAATGGGAGAACTTGGTGTCTTATTGTATGTTTTCAATGGGTGCCTTGATGAATTCCCTCGAACAAGTTGTTATACATTATTCTAAGATGATCAAAGCTATTGGTCTAGAGTACTACAACAGGGTTGAGTCTTCTCTTATTGATATGTTGAATTATTTGGAACCATACCAATGCAAGTACCCAAAAAGTGATTACCTACCGTTGTATGAACACAGAATTCTAAGGGACACCTTTATCTGTGGTATTCAAAGTTACTTACTAGATTCCTAGTTTGTGAATAATATCAACTATCATTATGCCAATGTTTCCTACAAGGGTGTTTATATTAGTAAAGGAATAGTTCCCATTGGATGTATCTAGATCTGAATACATACATCCAATAATATAGGCTTTATTAATATTTATCAACTTTCTACGCTTCACATACAGATGAGATACAGGGTTGAAAGGAGGAATGTGATTTCAGTTTTGGAGGGTGAGTCAGGCCTGAAATGATGTGGGCATACTGGGTGTGCCATAATTATACATAATTCAAAAAAGAGTTGAAAGATGTCTATATCTATAAGGCTGTTGGGGTAGGACAAACCTATGTCTACAAGAACCCTGATATCATCCCCAAACTGTTGATCTAATAGTGTTTGTAGAAAAATTATTTCCACTTAACACATGGTGAAGTTGGCATCAACCAGTGGGATGTCTACAGAATCTATAGAGCTCCCATTCGTGAGGAAATGTATGAATATTTCATGTCATAGAAGACAACATGGGATGATTATGAAAGGAAACCATCATTGGCGTAAGTGATTTTCTAGATTGCAAAGAAATTTCAAAACAAAGATCCTCTCACCAAGGGTGAAATCCATGCTACAATGTAGATGAATGCTTTTCTATAAATAGAAGGAGAAGATCCAACTTGTGAGTGCACTACTGTATATCCCACCACAAAGAATTGTGGTGCTCCTGGAACATTTTTGCCTACACTAGAGAAGGGACAATATACCTATTGGGGTTATAAGGTCAACCCCATGTTTGATACAAATAATTGCCTATACAACGTCCTTGATATGTGGTTAAGCATTAATCTTCCTTCAATCTGTGAGTCCAATGGAAGTGTGAGGTCATGGACTTCTTATAGCTACCAAATTAGTATAGGGGAAGTACATCGGGTTAGATTCCCCAATCTTGGAAAGGATTTACCATTTCTTTCTGCATACATATAATGGGAAGGCCTCATTTATAATTTTAGGGATGTTTCAAGTGTTGTGGTTGTGGATCATGGCACACTTCAATTTATATGTGGCACTGAGCCCAGTTAGAATCCTCAACAGCTGATTCGGACCATTCATTCATGCTGTCATTATAATCCAACCTCTGAACCTAAAGTATGATGAAGGGATGAGGATGTTGAACGTGTTAGTGTAATTTAACTTCTTTCCACATTGTAAACCACTGATAAGGATATTTACTAATGATTAAATGGAAAATAATTACGAGTTAAGGTCATACATGATAAAATTTAGAGATGGAATACTGGTAGCTCACATTTATAGTGAGATATTTTTCATGGTTTTTAATCCATATTGTGTTGAAAACCAGTTTAAATATCTTCAATAATTAAGCATATGTACCTATATGCATGTTAGGATCGACAAGCATCTAATGGTAGCCCGAAATCTTTGAATCTTGATGGCCATGGAGGTATTGAAAATGTTAATTACATTGGGTCTATCAGATGCATCGATCAGGATGGAGGCTGGCTATGCTAAGTCATAGATTTATTTATACCCTCAAGGGGTATTGGTGAAGGAAATTTACTAAGTTAGGGACATAAAAAATTCTGGTCGTGGTATGAATGGTAAAGAGGATTAGGCTGAAAATGGTCATGCTAAAGATCTGGAGCCTTCAAGGTAATCTATGGAAAAGACCATCAGGTATGAAAGGGTTGAGAATACCACACATCCTACAACATGGTGGTCCAGTCATCATCATTTGGAGGAGATTCATGGTCTTTATCATTATACCATAAAAGAAAAGAGGCTTAAAAGGATTCCAAGCCTAAGGGTGTCGGTTCTTCCTCAAAACCATCCACATCAGAGTCAAATTATGTGTGACCCTTAGTGATTTGAGTTTGTAAGAGCATAAATCGTGATGCCAGAGATGTGTGGTAGTTTCTTCAAGACCTATTGTGAATCCCAAATATAGGCCACATCAAAGTACCCTTCAATATAAACCCAGATAGAGATTTAGCTGAGGTGATGAGGTACCTTCAGTAGTTGGGGGGTTTGATATATGCAATCGATGATTAGTCCCTGACCCTGAAGTGAGTGTATGACATAATGGACTGACAAGTTCCTGAGGGTGCAGTGGTTTATCCTGAGGAGGAATGTGACATATACTCTAAACCTACTGATGTATTTCCCTATAATCCATATTTCTTCTCTTTCATCCATCATCATTAATCCTAAGGGGATATTATTTTATAGTTCATAATAGAAGAAGAATAATATTTAGTTGAAGAAGTATGAACAACAAATTCAATTGATTTGATGAGGTATAGGCCCATGGGCATCCCTATTAGGGCATTGGACAAGGCTCTTGGGTCCATAAAAGTATCTCTAGGCCAGATGACCATAATAGAGGAGATGGCGATGGGAACACCTCAACTATCCCCTCAAGTCTTAGTTTCCATGAGGTTTGATGTGGGTCCTTCACCATCTTGAAAGAGGAAGTGAAGGAGGGAATTAAAGTTGCCCCAACACATGCATTGTAGTATGTCTTTGTTCCATCATTTGATATCATGACCAGCTTAACATACACTTTTTACCGTGCTTTCATTTTTTAAAATTTCTTTCACTTTAATTCCTTAAAATATTTGACATCAGCCCTTCAAGGATCGAGTAGGATACCCTAGGAGAAATACATAACCATGTTAATGAATCCTTCATTCAAATGGATGAAGTATTAATATATGAGGTTGTGTCTTCCCCCAGTCCTACAGAGAGGGGATAAGGACATGGTAAAATCATACACACTCCCTCAGGTATCATGTACTACTTATGAATTTCCTCTCCTCAAGATATTTCAGATCCATTGCCTACACGAGAGGACCCTGAAGCAGTCAATGTTGATCCCATTTTCACCCAAGAAGGGGATGACAAGGATCTCAGATGGTCTGATGAAGGTGATGATGCTGACCCTAACTCTATGAGTCCAGATTATACTGATCCTACTAAGAATTTAGTAGAGGGAATCTACATCAGATCCAATTCGGGCCCTAAAAAATGTGTCTCAGATATCCCTACTGGTGAGTATGTTGTGATACTTGCGGCTACGTATCATGAATTGATGGATCTAATTAATCTAGAAATTGATATATCAGGTTCCTTTAAAGAGTTTGGAGACTTACATAGGGAATTTTATGTATGTGGGTTTTTTTTCTTTCATTAAACATAATTGTTTTTTTTACTTGACACTTCACATCCAAGCTCAACTTGTGAATATTTGTCTGTAGATAATTCTTACAATCAACTTCATGAATAAAGAATCCAATACCACCCTACTCTTATTGACACAAGATTGATGGATGAGAATCTGGATGTAGGAGATTCTCAAGATCCTATGATCTCATATGTGGAGAAAAATCAAGAGGATGTTCCTTTTTAGGAGGTTCTTGATCTGTGAATTGAGACCAGGGGAACTGGAGAAGTATCAATCCCAAAAATTGATCCAAAAATAGATAAATATCATTAATTGTTTTGGTTACTTCACCACCTTTTCTACTTATTGATCTTCTGAAGTTGATGATAATTGTTTCATGTTATCTAGTTCCATCGGCTTCAGCGATTGGTATTGAAATGGGGTCTTCCGTACCAGTTCCACTAACATTTGTAGGTGGATCCAAGGATATTTTGGAGGGAGTGGAATAAAGAATATCACTAAGTGGAAATATTTTGGATTATCTATGTCCCTCCAAGAGAGGATTTGAGTCTGAACTGGAGACACAAGAGGCTTCTTGAACTACACACCTTTTGGTATGGTAGGATATCTGGAAGATAATTAGGTAGAATCCTCTTAAAGAAATTCCATCACGTATTCAATGACTCCCATTCAAGCTTTCCATATTGGGATATGGTGTATTTAATTACTATGAGATCCATAATATGGTGAAAATAGTCATCTGTAAATGGGACGAGGAGCGAAAATTGTAGTAGGCAGAGGTGCATCAGGCATGCCAGTTTGAATAACTTAGATCTACCCAAATCCAAGCTAAGGTTAGCTACTCCCAGAAGGTGGAGGACTAACAAGATCTACTCAATGAGAAGTCTCTCCAAATAATGCATCTCAAAGAGGAATTAAATGATACAAAGGAAGATGTTTTCTAACTCCACAGATCCTTGGTGGGGGATTTGGTACAAATAAGAGATGCAATTCATATAGAGATGGATAAGATTAGTAAATCAGAGGAGGTCGTAGCTATAAAAACGGATGAGTTAATGGAAGTCCCTGAAATTTATTGAGGTATAATTCAACTTCTCAAAGCCTATGTCATGGGTAAACTTTAAAATTTTGTAGAGTGGAACTATCTTTTGGAAGTTTCACAACATTTTAAAACATAAATGAAAAGATTTTTAACAACTTTTTTTTCCTTTCAATCTGTATTGTAATTTTAACACAACACTGAAAAATGATTCATTTCATTGAAGGTAATCATGTTATAATTACAATGACAAATAGAAGATAGCGATCTAATTTTTTCTTAATCCATGGGGCATATAGAGCATAGTTCGACTATTGCTAAAATTATACGAACAACCCTAAAAAAATTTATCTTTTGTTTCACCACCCTAATTTTTTCCTAAGTCTGATATAAGGAAGACTTAGTGGGTGAGACTAGAATTTTTCTTAGACCACTCTTTTCTAGGTATTCATTATAACATGTTTTGTGCCTATTTATTTTCATTTCTCATTTTTTTTCCTAAACCACACAGAGTTTAGGCCTAGTGAGTTGAGTCTCAAATTTTTTCCAAAGTCCCCTTTGAAAGGATTCAATGTGGCGAGAATTGTCTCTTTTTATGGGTAGTATAAAGTTGTAAAATCTAGACTAACAAGACTAGTGTTTTAGGTCAACCATGTTTGACTATTTTTTTTGAAATGATGAGACAGACTAAGATTGTGGTCCAGGAATGTACCAACATTCTTCAGATACCCGATGGGGAATATTGAGCAATGGTTTTTCTGTTTCCAAATATAAAACAAGATATTTGGGAATAAATGAGGTCTCTTCTGAGGAAAAAGTAACCATTGGTTAAAAAAACCATTTTTTGGGATACTTTATGCAAATCCATATGGGGAATGTTACTATGTAGTCAATAGTATCATCCTTATGCTGAAAAGCCATAAAATTTGCGGGCAACTTTATGCAAATCCAACTGAGGTATATTATAGAAGAGTTATGAAGAGAAGTTTTTGGGAATTTTGAAATTCTATTGTTGATGAACGATGAGAGTTTATGGAGATTTTGATTTCTCATGTCCATGATGAGTGGTTTTACCAAAGGGAGGTGTTTGAGAACTAAGAGAGCATTTGTATTGTCACTGTCCATGAATGGAAAAAACAATCCTATATAAATTTTTATCAAGTGAAGGAGAGTTCATTTTTTAGATGAACAATGTTAGGGGGATCCCCCTTTATGAAAAGAGTTTATGTATCACACAATTTTCTATCATGTGACCAGGTCATTGACGATGTATTTTAACATATTACAATGATGAAATTTTCATATAGTTTAACTCCATGTGACTAGGTAATTTTACTATGAAGTTTAAAGTCATACATCAAGGAAATTAGGCTATGTATTTTAAAGTCATGTAGTAAGTCCATTACACTATGAAGTTTAAAGTCATAAATCAAGAACATTATGATATGGAATTTAATTTTTACAACAAGCACATTATACTATGTAGTTTGAAGTTATATAGAAAAGGCATTATGATATGCAATTTAAAGTTATATAGCAAGGAGATTATGGGGATATAATTTAAGGTCTTTATATTTGGCTGAAGGGTTAATGAATCTTCCATTCTTGGTAACCAATCCGAGAATGTACCATCGTATTCAAGTACGAGGAGGGGAATGTTGTATGTTTTGATATGGGGATTTTATAATCCAAAGGGCGTTATAGGGAAAGGGATTATTGTGATATAGGATGTCTCTCTAAGGATAAAGTTACTACTGATTGACAAACCTGTTTTGTGGGAAACGTTATGCAAAGCCAACTAGGGTGTGTTACTGCATATTAAATAGTGGCATCCTTTGAATTAAAAACCTATTTTGTGTATTAATTTATGAAAATCTAACTAGTCCATATTAAAACATATTCAGGAAAAGAAGTTCTCAGGAATTATGATATTCTATCACTGATGGGTGAATGAAGTATATAGAGATACAAATGTCCCAGGTCACAGAGTATGGGTTGAAAAAGAAAAGTACCTGAATATGGGAGGAAAATTTTAAATTAATATTACCTGATAATTGGAGGAAATGGTTCCCTATACTGGTCTAAACCAAGTTTGGTAAATATGGTTCCTATAGTTTTATCTCACATGAATAGGACCACAGAATTATGGAAATGATGTGTGGTATGTGGCCTACCATACCAATATCATTACTGCATACTTCAGACATGAGGGAGGAAATTTTAAACTATAGACTTGAGGGTTTTCTAATTAGATGAAAGGATATGGGAAAAATATTCAGGGCACAACCACAAACTGAATTTTAATCATGGGTTCCAACATTATTTCATAAAATCTTAGAAGGATAGAATATGATTATTCTATGGGTAAAGTTACTGTTGGTTAAAAAACCCATTTTGTGGGCTTATTTATGAAAATCCATCTTGGGAGTGTTACTGCATAGTCAATAGTGGAGTAATTTGTTTGAAAAAACTTTTTTTGTGAGATACATTATGAAAATCGAACTACTGCATGTTACTTCCATGTCAGGAAAAGGATTCATCAGGTATCATATATTCTATCACTGGGAGTTTTAGAAAATTTATGAAGGTTCAAAAGTGTCCAATATTAGAAGTATGAAGTGTGGAATA
Organism: Viscum album; assembly: GCA_963277665.1. Taxonomy (NCBI): domain Eukaryota; kingdom Viridiplantae; phylum Streptophyta; class Magnoliopsida; order Santalales; family Viscaceae; genus Viscum; species Viscum album. The sequence continues at coordinate 569,556,539 of OY728119.1, forward strand.
TATATTTCTAAGAATACAGGAAGAATTTGGACTAATATTTTCTAGGAATTATTGATTCCCTCACATAGATATGACTAATATTTAGAAGGGGGTCGTCTCTATTTCCTCGGTTGACTCCCCTAACGAGGGGACCCAAACTAAGAGATCCTACATGTATCTATGTATTTACATAAGATAAGGGGTAATTTTTTACCATGTATCTAGGAATAGGAAACGAGGCCTAGGGGTCACTATATATCTCACTAGAATTAGAATCAGGTCATACATAGTTCTCAAGGTACCATGCCATTTAAATTCATGCAGTTAGGACATTAGACTTGAAGTTTAATGCCATGTGGTTAGGATAAAGGTATCTCGATGTGAAGAGAGTGATAATACTATGGCTGGGCCAAGGCATGTGACTCAAGAATCACTAAGTATCTTGTTTGATCAGGATTCAAGCCACACATTGTTCTAAAATAAATTACCCCACACTGATTGAATTCATGAGCAGAGGAAATGGGTTTTTTTTGAATAAGGGTTCATGCATTTGGTGATAACTCTCATTGGATCCCCTCATATAGATTTGAATCATACATTTAAGAGAAAGGTAATTTCCCATATTGTTCTTTGTCTGGGACCATGATTGAATATCTGAACACCACTATGTATCTCATTGAAATGATAATCTATCCACACATAGTTGTTGAGGAAATCGTGCAGTTTATTGTCATGTGAGGAGGGAATATAATATAAATTTTAAGGTCTTGCAGCTAAGAACATGATAACCCCTATGTGAATTTATATAACTTTCTTATGTAGGGAATAATTTTACCAAACCCCATAATCCAACATGATCTATTATCATTCTGAGAAACAAGGAATGAGAATGGTTATTTCCACAACATAATGGCAACACAAGTGAAGGGTAGGAGAATTTATATTTTGTGGTGGCTGGGTTAGGAGATATGATACAGAAATCATTACATATCTCACTAGGATGAGAATTAAGTCACATATAGTTCTTGAAATCCCATGTAGTTTAACATCATGCAGTGAGGATGAATATGAACTAACGTGAAAGAACAAAAATGTAGTGGCGAGGCCCAATGGTGGAAATATGCGCATCCCTACATATATAATGGGAATTAGAATCAAGACACAAATAGTTATGCAAGAACTATACATTTTAATGTCATGTGACACAGAATTAGTGGGTGAGACTTGAATTTTTCTTAGACCACTATTTTCTAGGTATTCATCATAACATGTTTTGTGCCTATTTATTTTCATTGCTCATTTTTTTTCCTAAACCACACAGAGTTTAGGCCTAGTGAGTTGAGTCTCAAATTTTTTCCAAAGTCCCCTTTGAAAGGATTCAATGTGGAGAGAATTGTCTCTTTTTATGGGTAGTTTAAAGTTGTACAAGCTAGACTAACAAGAATAGTGTTTTAGGTCAACCATCTGTGACCATTTTTTTTGAAATGATGACCCAGACTAAGATTGTGGTCCAGGAATGTTCCAACATTCTTCAGATACCCAATAGGGAATATTGATCCATGGTTTTTTTGTTTCCAAATATAAAACAAGATATTTGGGAATAAATGAGGTCTCTTATGAGAAACAAGTGACCATTGGTTAAAAAACCCATTTTTTGGGATACTTTATGAAAATCCATATGGGGCATGTTACTGTGTAGTCAATAGTATCATCCTTATGCTGAAAAGCCCTAAAATTTGTGAGTAACTTTATGAAAATCCAACTGAGGTATATTATAGAATAGTTATGAAGAGAGGTTTTCGAGAGTATTGACATTCTATTGTTGCTGAACGATGAGAGTTTATGGATATTCTGATCTCTCATGTCCATGATGAGTGGTTTTACCAAAGGGAGGTGTTTGAGAACTAAGAGTGCATTTTTATTGGAACTATCCATGAATGAAAAAAATGATCCTATATGAATTTTTATCAAGTGAAAAGGGGTTCATTTTTTAGATGAACAATGTTAGGGGGAGCCCCCTTTATGAAAAGATTTTATGTATCATGTAGTTTTCTGTCATGTGACTAGAACATTGACCTTGTATTTTAACATCTTACAATGATGAAATTTTCATACAGTTTAACTCCATGTGACTAGGTAATTTTACTATGAAGTTTAATGTCATACATCAAGGAAATTATGCTATGTATTTTAAAGTCATGTAGTAAGTACATTACACTATGCAGTTTAAAGTCATAAATCAATAACATTATTATATGAAATTTATGTTTTACAGCAAAGACATTATACTATGTAGTTTTAACTTATATAGAAAAGACATTATGATATGAAATTTAAAGTTATATAACCAGGAGATTATGGGGATATAATTTAAGGTCTTTATATTTGACTGAAGGGTTAATGACTCTTAAATTCTTGGTAACCGATCCGAGAATATACCATCATATTCAAGTATGAGGAGGGGAATGTTGTAAGTTTTGATATGGGGATTTTCTAATCCAAAGAGCGTCATAGGGAAAAGGATTATTATGATATAGGATGTCTCTATGAGGATAAAGTTACTACTGATTGACAAACCCGTTTTGTGGGAAACTTTATGCAAAGCCAACTAGGGTGTGTTACTGCATATTCAATAGTGGCATCCTTTGAATGAAAAACCTATTTTTTGTACTAATTTATGAAAATCCAACTAGGCCATATTAAAACATATTCATGAATGGAATTTATCAAGAATTATGATATTCTATCATTGATGGATGAATGAAGTTTATGGAGATACAAATGTCCCTGGTCACAGAGTATGGGTTACAAAAGGAAAGTACCTAAATATGGGAGGAGAATTTTAAATTAATATTACCTGAGAATTGGAGGAAAAGGTTCCCTATACTGGTCTAAACCAAGTTTGGTAAATATGGTTCCAATAGTTTTAGCTCACATGAATAGGACCAAAAAATTATGGAAATGATGTGTGGTATGTGGCTTACCATACCAATATCATTCCTGTATACTTCAAACATGAGGGAGGAAATTTTAAACTATAGTCTTGAGGGTTTTCCGATTAGAAGAAAGGATATGGGAAAAATATTCATGGCACAACCACAGACTGAATTTTAATCATGGGTTACAATATTATTTCATAAAATATTAGAAGGATAGAATAGGTTTCTTCTATGGGTAAAGTTACCATTGGTTGAAAAACCCATTTTGGGCTTATTTATGAAAATCCAACTAGGGAGTGTTACTGCATAGTCAATAGTGGAATCCTTTGTCTGAAAACCTTTTTTTGTGAGATACAATATGAAAATCCAACTACTGCATGTTACTTCATTTTCAGGAAAAGGATTCATCAAGTATCAGATATTCTATCAATTGGAGTTGTAGAAAAGTTATGAAGGTCCGAAAGTGTCCAAGATTAGAAGTATGATGTATGGAATATATATTTCTAAGAATAAAGGAAGAATTTGGACTAATATTTTCTATGATTTATTGATTCCATCAAATAGATATGACTCATATTTGGAAGGGGGTCATCTCTATTTCCTCAGTGGAATCCCCTAACGAGGGGACCCAAACTAAGATATCCTACATTTATCTATGTATGTACATAAGAGAAGGGGTAATTTTTTACCATGTGTCTAGGAATAGGAAACGAGGCCTAGGGGTCACTATATATCTCACCAGAATTAGAATCAGGCCATATATAGTTCTCAAGGTACCATGCCGTTTAAATTCATGCAGTTAGAACATTAGCCTTGAAGTTTAATGTCATGTGGTTAGGATAAAGGTGTCTCAATGTGAAGAGGGTGAGAATACTATGGCTGGGCCAAGGCATGGGACTCGAGAATCACTAAGTATCTTGTTTGATCAGGATTCAAGCCACACATAGTTCTAAAATAAATTCCCCCACACTGATTGAATTCATGAGCAGAGGAAATGGGTTTTTTTTAATAAGGGTTCATGCATTGGGTGATAACTCGCATTGGATCCCCTCATATAGATTTGAATCATACATGTAAGAGAAATGTAATTTTGCATATTATTCTATGTCTGGGCACATGATTGAATATCTGAACTCCACTATGTATCTCATTGAAATGATAATCTATCCACACATAGTTGTTGAGGAAATCGTGCAGTTTATTGTTAAGTGATGAGGGCATATAATATAAATTTTAAGGTCTTACAGCTAAGAACCTGATAACCACTATGTGAATTTATATTCCTTTCTTATGTAGGGAATAATTTTACCAAACCCCATAATCCAACATGATCTATTATCATTTTGAAAAACAAGGAATGACAATGGTTATTTCCACAACATAATGGAAACACAAGTGAAGGGTATGAGAATTTATATTTTGTGGTGGTTGGGTTAGGAGATATGATACCGAAATCAGTACATATCTCATTAAGATGAGAATTATGTCACATGTAGTTCTTGGAATCCCATCTATTTTAACATCATGCAGTGAGGATGAAGATGAACTAACGTGAAAGAACAAAAATGTAGTGGCGAGGCCCAATGGTGGAAATATTATCATCCCTATATATATAATGGGAATTAGAATCAAGACACAAATAGTTATGCAAGAACTATACATTTTAATGTCATGTGACAAGGAAATATTATTCCTGGTGTGAAAATGAATATTGTGGCTAGATCAGGGTATAGGTCCCGGGCATCACTATGTATCTTATTGAAACATGAATCAAGCCACGTGTAGTTCTTGGAAGGTTAACATTGTAGGTATGATCCATTCACAAAGAGTAAGGTATTTTTTTTGATTGTGGCTTGACCCGAGACATGATATTTAGGAATCACTACATATCTCATTAGAATGAGAATCAATACACATGTAGTTCTTGAAAAAAACAATTCCTTGTGCAGGCCTAACCCATGAATAGGGAGAGGGACTTTTATCATATTTTTCTACAGATGCACCCAGGATTGGAGATCTGGGCATCACTATATATCTCATTTCAAGGAGAATAAATCCACAAATATTTCTTTAAATATGTTCCCCACATTAATTAGGATTTTACAGAAGGAAAGAGGGATTTATTATTTTCTTGAATTATAGTTGGGACCAAAACATAGGGTATAGGCATCACTACGCATCTTGTTGTAATGGAAATCAAGCCATATGTCCTGGAAAAGTTTCATATAAAGATCTAATTCATACATTGTTAAAAAAGAAGGGTTTTTTTATTTTACTTTATCATGGATAGACATAGGACGGGTGGTCCGAGCGTTACTACATATCTTATTGGAATGAGAATTAAGCCACACATAGTTCTATAAAGGATCATGAATTTTATTATCATGCAACGAGGACGTTGGTCATGTAGTTTTATGTCATGTTGTTAGGAAATGAGAATGTTGGGTTTACTATCTTTAAATGGGTTCCAAATACCACTATGGAATGTAAATGATGTGAGTGGGGATTATACATTGGATATACCCATCCTTTCATCCTCATGTCTGGATAAGAGGGAATCTCGATCCGATTGGGGGATAGAGGGATTTTATTGGGTCTTACACTGGATATGGAGGCCCATATTTAAGGTACCATGAGAAGTATCTCAATTCATGCTACTTTTATGATTTTTAACATAAATGAGAGAGATGAACACCATGATATTTAATGTCATGAAGTGAGGATAAAAGGTGTATAATAGCTTTAGGTCATATGATTGGGACTATATAGAAAGAAGTTTATCGTCATGTGAAAAGAATAGTGATGCTGCATAGTTAACATCACATGAAATGGATGTGATGTCATTCCATTTAAGGTCGGGATATAAAGTCCAACTATGGAGTTTAACATCTTGCAGCTGAGACGTTGATTATGTGATTATATGAAATATTTCTCTAGGAACCTTTCATTGGTTGGGGTCATAATAATCTCTCCATACATTGAGATCAGAGAATAATATCTATTCTAGTAGACCTTATTTATAGAGTAAGTTCCCTTCCACTTCTGTTCAACCTTTAAAGGCTTCTATTTCTAGTATCATCGGAGTTCTAAGGACGAATAAAAGTTCTCCTTGGAGGAAGGAGCCGAGGAGGAACTTCTTGTTAAAGGATCGTTCTATTTGATTTTGATAGACTTCTTAGTGATTTAAGGTATGGAATATTTTTTCTCATACAGTCACTATAATTCATCCAAAAATTTATAGTATTTATCATCTATGGATATATGATCAAATATGGCAACACGAAGTAATAGAAACCAGACCTCAATGGGTAGGAATTCTTCTGTTCCATATGCCAGTGAGTTTGGGGTCACCCATGCAGCAGTACGGGTTGTGGTATGGTAAGCCCATAAGGCATAAAATATCTTGTAAGGTGAAGAATTTTTATCTTTATCCACCATCTTCTGGTGTATATTTGAAAAGATATTATTAAAGGACTCTATTTATCTATTATCCACAGCATAATAGTGGGATGAATGGATGGATTTGATATTGTACTCCTAATAAAGATTTTATACCACAATAGAACAAAAATTGGTTCCATTGTCTATCAGTATTCTATGGGGGACACCAAATCTTGTGATTATGTTGGATTTTACAAAGATGAAAATTCTTCTACCCCCAAATTCTTTGAGGGGTATTACTTCATCCCATTTGAAGAAAAAATTAGTAGTAGTTAAGTTGTATTTGAACTACTTGTCCATGGCTGGAGGGTATGGTCCTACAACATCCATTCCCTATATGGAGAATGTATAGGATTATTTGGTTGTATGTATCAACTCTGGGGGTTGATGGATGAATTTGTCATTTACTTGGAAGGAATTTCATTTCTTAGTGCATTCTGTGCAATCCCGTGTCATTGAAGGCAAAAAGTATCCAAGCCTTAAGATTTGATCAGAAAGCCTATACCCTAACTAGTGGAAACTATAGGATTCCACATGTACTTCTTCTATAATATCTGTAGTACCTTCTTCATTAATACACCTGATAAGGACTCCATTAGATCCTCGTTTACAAAAGATTTTTTAGTGATTTGGGCCATCATAAAGAGTGATACTAACTACTCGCCGAAGGATTTTCTCCTTCCGTACTATGTTTTGTGGAAGTACTCCAATTTTGAGGTATTCCATGGTAGAATTAATCCACCATATGGTAGGACCATATGGTTCATTAATAGGTATGACTTCATTGATCTCTACCCTTCTAAGTTGAACAAAAGGTGATACCATTCCATGATGGGAAATGCTGATGACTATTTCCACTTAGTATGGATCTTCCAGATTCATAGCTACATTCTCCAACACACATTCATGGGAATTATATGATTATGGGATGCGATTCAATGTTGTCTTTGAGGGGAACTCTACTATTAACCCTTGAACTTAGTCAAGTTGGGGGATTAGGTCTTATTTTCTAATGGAATAATCCTTATTGATTTATTTTATTACCATCTCTGAATCAAATATCACCTATAGGTGGTCCAACGGTATTTAGAGTGCTAGTTCTAGGCCTCTTACGAGGGATTGATATGCTACCTCATTATTGGTACAAACTTCTGATAAAAGGAAAGATTATGGTAAGACATTATTCACTATGGAGATAAGAACAATCCCTAACCCAAATTTGTTGAGCTGAAGGTCATCCATTATATTTACTATTGGGATCCTGGATACACCATCAGAAACATTCCTATACGTTTGGTTCTTCTCGAATAAATAATATCTATTCATCCGTTATTTCAGTATTTAATGACGTTGTTTCCAAATATGGGTGTTCTTCTAGGAAATAATCTAAGGCATGAGCTTTCATTGATTTCTAAGGCACAAATTTTATATAAAAGTACTGCAGAATAACCACTCACCATTATAGATATACATTCAACATAGGATGGGTGAGGATATTTTTTATTTAAGGTTATTGAGAGAGACCAATTTTAATTCATGGTACTGCAGGTAGTGCCTCAGCTTCTGAACTATGAAGATTAATTCCAAGAAGCTATTATTGGTATCCAAATAATGAGTCTCAGCATTGAAAATGGTTCAATTGTGATAATAAAGGTTGTTTTCATTCCCAACATCATTATTTTGTTTAAGGAAGGTTCTTATTGATTTCTCCAGGGCCGTTACATATATAATGATTGGATTTCCCTCAACGGGTGGCATTAACACCATTGGTCTTAAGAGGTACTTGTTGTGGTTTTCAAATGATTCCTGATAGTTATCATTACACTGATATATGACCCATTTACTCATCAGTTTAGTGAAGGGTAAACACATTCCTGCAAGGTTTTCTATGAATTTCAAGATGTAGGAAAAGTTTCCTTGAATTCCTCTTAACTCTTTGAGGTTTATATGAAGTTATATACTAAAGATATATTTTTTCTATGGTTAAACTTTGATGTTGTGATGGAATGAAATGAAGCCCTGAAACTTCCCTGAGGTTATCCCAAATAAATATTTCAATGGGTTCATATTTAGTTTATGTTGTCATATCTTTTTGAAGATAGTCTTTAGGGAATCTAGGTGGTCAGGACATTTTTGGGACTTTACCACTAGATCGTCAACATGGAATTCAAAAAACTTCCCCAATAATGGTTTGAAGATGTGATGCATGGCTCGTTGGTATGTGGTGCCGACATTTTTCAAGCCAAAGGGAATTAACCGATAGAAGAATAATCCCTAGGGTTATCTAAAGGTGATGGATTATTCATCTTTTAGGGCCATCCAAATTTGGTTGTACCCTTTATATCCATCCATGAACGATAGGGAATGATAACTAGCTATCACATCAGTAAGGAGTTTTGTGTTTGGACTTGGGAAATCATATTTTAGATTGTACCCATTGAGATATTTGAAGTCGATGAAGAAACCGATTTTACCATTTTAATTTTTTAACGGGATGATGTTGGATAGCCATTTCATATATTGTACCTCTTGGATAAAGTTATCCTTGATGATTTTATCCAATTTAGCCACAATTTTGGAGGTATGAGTCGGGTGTGTTTGTCGGGATACTTGTTTATACCCCCAATGGTCATCTAGAAAACCCATGTTATGGTTGGACACATCGAGGAAGAGGCCTATAATCTCTATGCAATTCCAAGAGAACACATCCTGATGTTTCTTTAGGAAGGAAATATATTTCCCTTTCTCTTCTGGGACACATTGATCAAAATTGGTCATGTATCTTTATATGTACCCAGATTTATCTCTTTGAGATCATCGAAACTGGTGAATACAACTTCCTCAAATACTAGAGGGTCAACCCTAAGATCTTCCTCTTCCTCATCCTCCTTATTAATTGTCTCTTTTTCTACTACCTGAGAAGTAGGCGATGATGCAACTTTCTCATAGTTAGAATATTAATTGACATTTGGTAATTCAGAATATGAAGAAATAATTTTGGGCTTTCTTACTGGTATGAGTCCTTCTTGGAGATCCTAAGGTGAAATGAGGGACTGATGATATGACTCTTCATTTCCTCCCATTAACATGAAAACTTATTCTAGACTAGTTGATGGAACAAGGCTCTGTTGGAGCTCAGGGAATAGAATGAGGACATTTTCATCCATACTTTCATTATTTCTCAGAGAGTTTACATCTTATTTAATGATATTAGTTTCAACTATTAAAATTTAAATCACCAACATTTCTAAAAATGTGATCACATTTGGACCCACCTATTCGATTTGGTTTATGGGGATAATTTACTCCACACTGAGTTTTTTTAAAGGACTAGTCAGAATTATCTCCAGACCATTTGGGGAATTGATCTGAGTGACATTATCACCCCTGGATTGTTTCCCTTCCTTATGTTATAATCCTACATCAATGTATTGTGACTCAAAGGATTTGAAAGGTGATTTTTCACCATGTAATGTCTCAATTTGATCATTGATAAAATATTTGAGGAATTGGTGGTATGATGAGTGAATAAACAAATGACGACGTAACAAATGTCTTCCTAGAATAATATCAAAGGCTATATCCTATCTGACAACCATAAATTACGACTTAGAAACAAGATCCACGAATCGAGTCACGAGTTTGATTTTTCTGAGATGATGTTTCTCATTCTTTTCATAAACCTATAACATTAGGATAGATGAGGAAAGTGAGATTCATTGAAACCCATCTAGTGAAGTGTTCATGTCAGAATTAAGTTGAGTCTTGATCCATTATTAATGAATAATCATCAGATATGAATGTCATTTATCCTACTAGATATATACAAGGGTCTGATGTGTCCTCATATGATGGCTTCCTCATCTGGGTCTATGAAATATATGATCGTATGGAATTCTACATGAACATTCTTTGTACGATACACTCCATCAGCATCAATCTTGACTTTAAATTCCATAGGACCCAATAAGGCCTCTATGAGTGCTTCACAAAGTATTTTGATAGACTCTAGGCATCCAATATTGACAACCTAGAAATAACCAAGGCTAATTGCTTTAGAACATCATATTTATAGTCCAAAGGTCCACACATCCCAGTATGGGGATTTTTTTTCATAGGTGGTTTGGGAGCTGATGTTCTAGATGTAGATGGACCATCCCTTGGAATAGGAGATGAAGGTGCTTTTGATCTTCGTGGATTAGGTAGGCTAGGCCTTCCTCTTCACTGAAGTTTATTAGGATATGACATGTCCTTTAAACTATATTTTAGGATTATTATGTGTTGTAAGACCCTATCACATGTAAGGTAACTTACATTCACTTTTAATCTTGTTGGATAGATCTCCCATGAGTTTCTTATACACATACAGTTCAAGAAAGGGCATGGTTAAATTAGTAACTCCTGGAACTAATGCGTCTTCCCCTACATCCTCGACTCTGGTGGTCTCTTCCCCTATTTTCCCAATCAAGTGTAGAGAATTTGGGTTATAATAACACTTATAATCTGATAAGGAATCCATTAATTGAATTAATTTAATGGGTCCAATGATCAACTCATCATATGATGAAGATTCTATTTGGTGGGTGGACCCAGATTGTACTGTTTGGCAGGGCAGTTCCCATGCTTCTGGGACTATAGACACGAAATATTCTAAATTAAAATATATATTCTACATTAATAAAGGATCATTATCTTTTATTTTCTTCTTTCTATTCATGCCATGTATCTATGTAGAGGACCAAACTTCAGAGAATTTTGACACAAGAGGGGTCGAATGTGTCATATCATAAGAGGACGAAGGCATAATCGGTTGTTGCAACTATTATCAAAGGATACCATGGGTTTGGTTGATAATCTTTATAACCATCCAATTACTTAACTTCTTCATATGATTTAAGTTAACTTCTTTCCATTTATCCTCATATTCTATATTGGTGGAAGAGACATATTCTACCTAAGCATGAAAGTTTTTCAGCTTCACTTTCCTGGAGTCCACCATTTTTGTAGGAGGTATTTAAAACAAAAAACTAATGGATGTTTTTTTCCCAGTAATTAATGGAAGGGGAAATAGTTTGGGAGATCTTTTTCACCCTCTTTTTTGGGATTCATAGGCTTTGGAAAGTTAATCACATTGTTTTCCAATGCAAATATAGAGTAGTCAGGGACTTGGCCATTTTGAAAATAATAGACCTTGTTTTTCATTTCTTAAAAATATTTTCACATTTTATCTCTTTGATCATCCTAATGAGGTGTGCATTTCTTTTGATGATCAGGAGGTGCAACCACATGATATAGTGCAGGCTTCGGAGTAGGAGCAAGTATAAGTGGATGCTTTAGTGTAGTAGTGGAAGCCTCTATTTTCCCTGTTCTACTTCCCCAAGTCGATGGAATTACTTGTTAATTTTATTTAGTATCTACGATGGAGTCCTACACTCTTTGAGAAATTGCAACAAGGTACTGAAACCATAATGTGTATTTTACAGGGATGAGTAGCATGAAAAAATCATTGTGAAGATTTTCTATAAATATGGGAAACAATTATTCTTGAGGGAGTGGTAGGATCAATGATTATTTAAATCCTTTCCAGAATGAAATCCAATACTCTTTAATTCTCCCACATTTTATAGTTTGATAGATTAAAGACTGTTGTCTTATGAAGTTTTGAGTTGAACTGGAAGAAAAACTTTAATAGGGATTTTCCTACCCCATAATTTTCCCAGCATGCAAACTCATATACCATATGAAGGCTAGTCCCAACAGTGATTTCACAAAACACCTGAGTTTCACTGGCTCTTGTTGTTCAGGAGTCCCCATCATGGGATCAAAAAGAGAGATGAAATCTTTCAAATGCTACTATGGGTCTCTCAAACTATTAAAAATGGGAAATGTTGGATTCCCAAAGTTTTGTGTGGGAGGAGTTGGATCTTCTAATTCAGGGTAAGTCTTATTTTTCAGTTTTATTGGCGTTCTTCATTCCTCCATCGCTTCTAATAAATCCATGAGTGACTCAAGAGTGTTCGTGAGACCTTAGGGATAGCCTGACTAGGCTAGAGCTTGAGTAGGTGTAGTATCCAGTGGGGCCATAGGTGGAGGCAATGTTGGAATCTACCATAGGTAGTCCATAGGTTTAGTCCTATAAGGATGTTTATAACCCCATTATAGTTGTATACCAAACAGAGGGAATTACCAATATTATATTGCGGGATCCAATTATTTTTGTGGTTGGTATCCTATGTTGATGAGTTTTTCCATATCCTCTTCATTTGTTGTGATGAACCCTCTTTATTGAGGTGCTGTAGTTGGGGGGTGCAAGTTGAGGATATGCCTTTAGTGTATATCTGGTAGGAAGGCTACCTCAGAGTAGTTATTCCTTGATGAACCTCAATTATTTCATCTCTTCCTCCCATTGATCTAATATTTTCTCCAATGAAAAGGGATTAACCTCTCTAGATGGTAGGTGAGGCACAATATGACCCTTAACCTTTTCTTCTTTGTATTCCTTTGAAGGTCGTAAGGATGGATTGTCTGAGGGAATGCCCAAATTCAGGGCAAGACTTTTGTTCTAGGTGCACACTCCTCCTTTAATAATTTTGGTGTGGACCACATTATGAACCAAAAATTCTTCCTCTTGTTTCTCCCCCGAATTGAACTCATGTTATATATAATTTTTGGGGCAGCGTTGATGACATTAAATGATGTGTAATGAATTAAAAAAATTATATTAGTGTATTTACGAGACTGTCTCTTTTTATGCCCTCCATGACGCCTCGTCCTCTACTTTTCATGTCCTCTATGCATTTTTTTGGTGGACAATAATCCAAAGGGAATCTCTAAATAGTTTAGTCACGCGTGTCCATATTGAGGGTACTATATCACATAATGGGATGGACTAGGAGGAACCATTCTGCGGTATTTCCCCTAATGTGGAGAAGACTAATTTCTGATGAGGAGGAGGTTGTTTAGATGAAAAATATTTTATCCCTTAGTGTTGAGTTTATTCCTATTCCACTTTGACTACTCTTTGTGCATAGTTTTCTGATCTCAAAGGCTGGGTTAAATAATCCTCCATCCCTGCAGGTTGGGGTTGTTCCTGAACTGCCATGGATTCTTCTGTTGTGGATTCCCTTTTGATTTTATGGAGTTTTTTATAAACATGGACTAGGTGAATCATTTAGTATTCAATTGGATTACCCATTTCTAAATATATTTTTTCTATTTATAACATTTTTTCTATCTGATGGGTTACTTCTTTCAAATGGGTGGATTTCTTGAAATTTTTAGATGTTTGGTAAAAAATTAGCTCAATAGCCTACTCTCTTCTAACCCGATGTTGATGGGAGTCATAAGAAGAAAATTTTTGTTGAGCACATCCTTGATTGTGAATGAATTCTATTTTCTAAATCCAACCTAAATCTATGAAATTACGTGATACCACTTTTGGTGAGATTTTCAGATTTGGTAGTGAAGTTAAATTTAAATCTAATTGTGCACCCCATCCTTTGATATAAACACCATACATGCCATCTATGAATAGATTTCACAAGATATTTAACACGCTGAGGCATGTGTGTTGAAGGGATTGTTGTTGTTTCTTTGGATGTCACACAGATAAGAGATCTTCCAAGTAAATATGGTATTGCATCCTTTCTATTACATTGATGTTATTTTTATACTCATCATAGGTAACACTTTTTCTCTTAAGTGATGAAGTGTTTTCCATATATAGATATTGATGTTGTGAAAAAAATCTTCTAACAACACTTCTGGAATTTTGTACCGAGGGGTAGATAAAGTCCATAACATGACTGATACATCATCTTTAGTGAGTTTTTTTTATCATTTTTAGCATTTCATATTAATCTTTTGATGGTGGCTCCTCTACCTGATCTAACCAGAGTAGATACTTTCCCACTACCTTATGATAAGCAATAAGAATAGTAGAGACTTCCTCTATTACATTGGATGATAGGTGACCTAAGGTTGGTTCAGAAAATAACCATTTCCTTGGGATTCCTTCTAATTGATAAAGGATTTTACATATCAATGATAAGGAATTTGACACAATTGGACTTGTTTTCTCAAGAACCTTGCGGTTGGAGGGATTTCTTGTCACTAAATTTCCAAGTGGGTGATTCTCTTGACAATGTGAAATAATATTGCAGAGAGAAATTTCTCAGTGAGTTCCATCATAGAGAGGAACACCATGGTAGATTATATCAAGGGATAAACCATCCTTCTCCTTGATCTTATGGACATGTAGAGGGATTTCATGACTCTCATTAGGAGATGAACTCTTGAGATAGATCAGATTGTGGTCATAAAGAAATACTTCAAGGTGAAGTGTCTGAGAAGGACCTTTGGAATTATTTCTAATATTCTTGTAATCTGGTAATGAGAGAGTAGAATATTTTTCTACTACATATAAGAATATGAGGGATTCAAGAACTCCAAAATTAAGTAGGGAAGTACCGTATATTGACTTTTTCCCCTGGTTTTATTTGGTGAGGCTTCTTCTTGGATGCCTTCTTGCGAGTGAATAGTGTTGTTTTCTAGGGGAAGTGGTTTATAGGAAGAAAATATTTTTTAACTAGTTCCCTGTTATTGTTGGAAATTTTGTCTAGGATTCTGGAAATTCGACAAGGGTTTGTACCTTCCTCACAGTCTCTATTGAAATAGGCTGATTGCTTCCGATTAGAGTGGGTGTATGTTCATGATCCCATTGTTTATATATCATGGTTAGTTTTCCCTAAAACCCTCCTAGATGAGAGAAGAGGTGTGTGTCTAATATGGGGTCACAATGTGATGATCCACCCCATTTGTGGGGATAGAGTTGTGTATCCTTCACTCTGGCACTATTATTGTCACTGTAATGATGTCTTGGAAGGTCTGTAGGATGTGGGAAGGGATTTGTGTCTACCCTTTCAACATTTTTAGGATATGATTGGTGACTTTAGTGATTGGAACAAGGATATATTCCCATTCCATATATAGAGTAGGTTTATGTGCTTTCTTATGTTCTCCATTTTCTATATGTGGATACTAATAGTACTAATGTGTGGGGGAAGAGAGTTGGGTATACCACTTATTCATCATCAGGACTTTCTAAATAAATTATCCGGGTGATTCTATTTGAAATTGCTAGAAGGATTGATTATTGCAGGCAGGTGTGTGCGCTTACTTGCGGATGGCCTCCAAGCATGGTTGGAAGGTTAATTTTAGTGATTCCAGATTATTTTTTTGAAAGGATTGGTTGGTAGAGGCAAGTGTATATTTCAAATCATGAAATTCCATGAGATTAGAATATCATGCTTTCTTGGATGCCTCCAGGTGAGTCTACTAGTTGGATGAATTAGAGGGGGTGGGTGCATGTGCCCGCTCACAGTTTTCCACCAAATTTGATTGGTATAATTATCTAGAAGGGATAAGAGCATGGAACTACTCCCCAGTGACTTGTCCCTACCCACGACAGGCTGTCTTGTATTCCCGAGTCTAGATGAACATGGTCAGTTAGTTGAGGACGACACCCTCACCATGTTGAGGTCTCAATACTGTGCACCATTGGTAGTGGTAATTACTGGAGGGATTTCTTTGTAAGGATCCCTTCATCTTCTTGATGAGGTTGTATGTGGCCTTGTGATCCACATCCCTGAGATACGGTAGGGAATGGTTGTCACATTCTTGGGATAAGCTCTCAAAACTATTGATGATGGCTGTCTGCGTCTTCTGCTTCTGAACCATGAGATAGGATTCCTATGTATCTTTGTGAAATGAATCAGAACCCACATAGTTTCGTGCCACTTAACAGGGCACATCATACCTTTTAAGGACATGTGATAAGGAAAAAACTATAAAGTTTAGTTTAATGAGTCAAGGACATCCAAGAAAAAGGATCCTAGTCAAAGTTTAGTGTGGCACTTATACTGGAGTGGCCTAGGGAACCTAGAATGGATTTGAATATATAGGTTGAATTAATACCTACTAGGAATGTGGACTAGAGAAAGTAGGTTTGATTTGGGATATTAGGTTTGAAACTCAAGGAGGATTCCTACATATCCCATTTTGAGAGGAATCCAGGCCCACATAATTCATTTATAAGTACCTACGCCTATAGAGGCTATTAGATTTTTCTTGTAGGGGAGTATGACCCTTTAAGAGGATTAATCTGGGCCTTAATACTAAGGAGTATTCCCTTATTAATCATGGGTCCATGAGGAGTGACTTGACCCATGGTGATTTGGGGGTTTGTTTAGGGGCATACTTCTGAGAAGTATTGTCTTGTATGAGTGTGATGAGATGGTTGGGGATTATACCAAGTAGGAGGCCTAAGTGTTTGATCTAGGGGCTTAATCCTAAAGAGGATTCCCTAGTTAATGGGGTTTATGATTAGGGATTACTCCTTAGGTGGATTCCCATAGATTGGTTTTATTTGGGGCTTACTTCTAAGAAGGATTCCTATAGGTTGGTTTGGTTTGGTGCTTACTCCTGAGAAGGATTCTTATAGGGGGGTTGGGGATTACTCTTGAGGAGTATTATCTTAATTTGTTGGGGATTACACTTATAATGAGGCCCATGGTTTAGGGTCATGTGGATTTCATGATCGTCGTCAAACTCTAACCCTATGTGAGTCATGCTCAGTGTGAGAAATAAGAGGAAGTAGAAGATCTGGGAAACCAAACGATATACTTTTCCCTGAGGCTGGATACCTAGACTTGAGGATTAATTACTATGGAGGTACTCGGAACTAAGATAAGAGGAATATCTGAATGAAGGTTATATTCCAAAATATGTGTTCAGCTGTGTGTATACCGTGATCATGGATATACTCTAAGCCTAAAATTCATGATGAGTCATGCTTGGATATGAGAAACAAGAGGAAGTGGAAGATATGAAAAACCACACACTTCTCCTTCTCCACTAGTGGAAGAGGGAAGCGTGACAAGAGGAGAAAAAGGAATTGGATGCACCCATTCCTTCTCCCATTTTGTATCTAGGATAGTTAGGTCTGACCACCCATACAGACATGTCCCTCGGGGTCAATAAGGAGCAAGAGTGAAACCTCCTTAAAGAAAGGCTATGGGCTTACTCCGTGGGGGATTACCTAAAACTAGTTCTTCAACAAGGGATGAGTATCTCATTCCATGTTTAATGGAAAATCAAGCATGATCCTCCCCCTCCCTACCTAGAACCGGAGGCTCTGAGCCTTAGAGATGATAAGGGAAGAAAATGGTTTTATCCCTCATGTCCGGGACTAGGAGTTCCCTAACACTGCACCCATAATCAGGGTCCTCATGACCATGGGAATGAAAATCCACATGCACCCTAATGACCCTAACTGTTTGGTATGACAAGGGTGGGAAACCTCAGACTGTAGGAATAAAAATCAAAATGGGAGAGATGCTAGTGTGCCCCTCTTCATGATATTGTAAGTCTGGAGGATTTGATAGAGGTTTCAAATTAGCCCCTCCCGGGTGAGGGATCCAATGTAAGAGGAGCCCTACCATTGGTGGGTTGGAAGAGGGATCAAAGGTAGGCTCGTGCTGGTCCTGGTTTTGGTATCAATGGTTCCTTATGCTGGGCCTAGGAGGAATTGGAGGTCCTTTGAGCAGGTGGTATAGGCCCACGTGAGCTGGGTATGCCTTGCGAAATGAACAAACTAGGTAAAAAAACATGGGGTGTGGCTTGAGCCTAGGAACCATGGGTCTCCTCAGGAATCCTTGGATGGGTCTTTCACATCTCTATGGTTAGATAAGGGGCCTCACATGTAGGTTCCGAGTGTAGCGGAAGTGCATGATGGTAGTGTACCCAACTTTGAAAATTTTCACAATCGATGGTTAATCCAGGATCAATACGATGATGAATGCCAATGTTCATAGAATTGAATCAAATATAAAATAAAACGGAGAGAACCTAGAACCTAGAAGAGAGTATTTACATATTTTATTTATAATTAGTTTAATTAAATTATAGATTTACCTCCAAGGTGATTCTTTCTTCATTCATGCGTCCAACCATGGGTATGAGGTGAGAATTTGTTGCGATGTAGAATAAAAGGATATGAATACTCTAGCGGTGATTCACACGTGCTCCACATATCTCTGGATGTTTCCGAAGGAGTCTCTTGGTGCTAGCATGAAAGATCCTTGCACTTGCGATGTTTGCCTTTGATCGCCTTGAGAATCTCTTCCAAATTTTTCTCCTTGATCCAGTGGAGGAGAATATCTCTTTCTCTTGAGAGTATTCTTGGAGGGGTAAGAGTTCTATAGGATTGATATATTTTCTCTATGGATGTTTCGCACACAATAATTGGTTATCCGGTCGAATTACCCCTTGGGTAATATAAATAATAACAATATAACGAGGAATTTAATTCACCAAGTAATAATAAATAACTTGCACATGCACCGTTACTTAATTTATTATTCCACGTGAAACCCCATGTCAAATAATAACAGAAATTATAATGTTTCCATGACATGTGCTTAACTTGAATGTTATATTTAAATATTATTTATCCCAATAATATTTAATATTATTTCTCACCGAACCCACAACTTGGTCTTTCAATCATCCTCACTATTTACCGAGCCTTGAATAATTACTATTTTTTTATTAAATAAATATAAATACATTATCCACTCATAAATAAATATTCATTCCAAAATATATTCTCTCTAATGACTAGAAAAGAAATAAATGCGATCAGGCATACTTGAATAATTATTAAACCATAACCAGGAATAATATTTATTCAATTTGTTAAATAAATAAATTATTTAACTGAGATATTGGCTACACTCAGTGTGTGACCCTCTAGGCCTCTTTCTCGTTGGCATTAGGTGGGATTGCCTAAATTCCAAGATTACTATCTAGTAATGGGCCAAGGAACCCGATAGAAAGAAGTTGATGTCGTAATGACATGTCACCTCATACGAACACTTACAGAGTAATATAATCCCTTTGTCCCAATATCTACAATCAGGAGGGTTGCATGCAAGTTTCATCAACCCATGTGCTCAATTTCTCATTATTTGACTTCCTAGAATTGAAATTTCCTAGAGAATACCATGTACATGGATTTAGTTAGGCTATATCATTTCCATCAAAGGGTCTGAGATGTATAATTCTGTAGAAGTGACAAATCCTTTCCCACATTATTCATTAATATAGTATTACTCATGATGCACCCAAAATATCCTACCTCTCCGTGAACATCTGTCATCAAAATTTTTATCAATACATGTAAGTTTAGGAGTCATAATACCCATTAATAATAATCTTAAAGTCTAAGGACCAATGAACCCATCCGTATATAGGAACATCCAATGAAACTTATGAATGTGGATTTCCCATTGGAGGGTCTTATTATCATAATATCCTCCTGGATATTACCAAGGGCGCACACCATGAGAAGGTGCCTCAAAGTTTTATAATTACCCACCCATAATATCTTGTATCATTTGTGTCCTTTCAAATAATATCATCCGGCCATAGAAAATATATTCAAGAATAGTGTCATGACACTTTTGGGTTCTCAACATTGCAAGGATCCTCTATGAACTATTAAAGTGACAACTATTCTTAGGACATTATCACATACTATGTCATGAAAAAGAATAATAATGATGTGATAAGGAGTTTATAAATACCCATCCAATGAATATAGGTTAATCATAAAGTACAAATAATTTGGTTTTTAGGGCACCAAATCCAATAGACTCCCACTTTCACTAGAGCCAACTGCTAACAACCTTCAGTTTTCTAGGTCTCACATTATATTCATGATTTTGTTGAGATATTCCTTTAGACTCGTGGTCTTCCACATTATCTTCCATGGACACTCTTATCACTGAAATTTCAACCCATTGATAGAAATACTTCAATAGGTGTTACTTTCGGAGTATGTTCTTTGTTTGTTGATGTGACCTTGGCTCCTTTGCAAGAGCCACAACTGAAGTATTATCACAATAAAATGTAATGGTATATTTACTTCTTAGCCCCACTAGAATCTTCTAGACAAATATCTGAATCTAGAATACTTCCTTGGCTACATCATAAGCCACTATATAATCGAACTCCACTGTAGAATCATCAACAACTGACTTCTTTGAACTCTTCTAGCTCACATTTCCTAAATTGAGAAATATAACATATCCTAATTTTGACTTCATATCATTATGATCTATATGAAAACTAATCTCAGCATACCCTCTGATGACAAGCTACTCAAATCCTCCATAAACAAGGTACATATCCTTAGTTCTTCTCAGATACTTAAGGATTGTCTTAATAGTAGTCCAATATTGTTCTCTTAGATCTTCTTGATATCTTCCTACCATGCTCAGTGTATAGGAAACATCAAGTCTGGTATATAACCTGGCATATATGATAGATCCTATAACTGAAGCATATGGAATCTTACTCATCCTATCTTTCTCATGTTTTGTTTGGGGACACATTTTCTTGGAAAGATGTATACCATGTGACATTGGAACCAATCCCCTCTTTTATTGTTCTATAATAAATATATTTAGTATCTATTCAATTTATACACCTCAAATTAGTCCAAACAACCTCCTCAATCTATCACAAATGATCTTGATCCAATGAATTTAGGCTACTTCACCTTATCCTTCATGGAGAAGAAATTGTTAAATTAGTCCTTTAATAACTACAATACTGGTATGTCATTTCTGATAAGCAATATGTTGTCAACATACACTACTTGGATAATGACAACATTCTCATTAAACTACTGGTAAACACATGGATCACATTTATTCTTAATGAAACCAATTTCTCTTATGGCTTCATCGACTTGAATGTTCCATGACCTGGATGCTTTATCTAATCCATAAATGGATCTATGAAACTTGAATACCCTTTTAGCATCACTTAGTGTCACAAACCCATTTGGTTGTGTCATTTAGATATCTTCCAAAAGGTTCTCGTTAAGGAATTCCATTTTTACATCCATCTTCCAAATCTCAGAGTCATGGAAAGATTCTATGGGAAGTATAATTCTTATGGATTTTAACATGGAAATTGGTGAAAAGGTTTCATCATAGTAAATTCCTTGATGATGTTTAAAACCATTAGCCACTATCCTTTCTTTATAGGTACTTACTAGACCTTCCATGTCCAATTTATTTTGGAATACCCATTTACACCCAACATGCTTTACATCAAATAACACATCTACCAAAACCCATACTTGGTTCTGATCCATGGAATCCATCTCAAAATTCATAACATCTAGCCATCTTGCAACTTCTGATCTCTCTAATACTTATTTATAGGAGATAGGTTCATCATTGTCCAATAATAATGAGTTACCATCTCAGTGACAAGGAAACCGTATCTCTTTGGTTCTCTTACCTCTCTTGTGATCCTACACAGTACTTGTGTTTCTGGATCTACCTCTTCTATGGGGACATCTGGAACCTATTCCTATACCAACACCTAAGTATCTTTAGCATAAACTTCATCGAAGTCAATATTGCTTCTACTATCCTTTTTGATGATGTTCTCCCTCTCGAGAAATACAGCCTGTCTGGAAACAATCAATTTCATGTCTGAGGGGTTTTATAGGTAGTATCCCTTTGTTTCCTTAGGATACCCTTTAAAGATACACTTTGCGTCCCTAGGATCTAGTTTGTTTCATGATAAAGCGTTAACAAATTCCTCACATCCCCACACATGTGTATGAAAAAAATTGGGTTTCTTTCCAATCCATACCTTGAAGGGAATATCATTTTTTGCTTTAGTTGGTACCTGGTTTATTCTATATATCACAATTTTCAATGCATATCCCCAAAAGGATAACAGAAGATATTCATGACTCATCATCAAGATTACCATGTCCAAGAAGGTACAATTCCTCCTTTCACAAACACCATTCCACTATAGTGTATAAGGTGTAGTGAGTCGTGATAGTATTCCCGAATCCCGTAAAATTTCCTTGAACTCTTAGTTAAGATATTCTTGACCTCGATTCGATCGAAGATTTTTTATCAACTTACCAAACTGATTCTATATTTTATTATTGAACTCCTTGAATTTATCAAAGTACTTAGACTTATACCTCATTAAGTAGACATAGCCATATCTACCTAGGTCATCTATAAAAGTAATAAAGTAATAATATCCACCTCTAGATTATACTAGAAATGGCCCACACACATCTGTTTGTACCAATACTAGAAGCTCTATGACCCTTTCACCATGTCCACTAAATGGTGGTTTGTTCATTTTACCATGTAAACAAGTGTGACATATATTAAGTGGTTTTAGCTCAGAAGATTCTAAATAACCATATTGACAGAGCTTTGTCAGTTGATTCTTATTTACATGGCCAAGGCAGTGATGCCACAACTAGTTGTTGTATGAGTCATGTGAACTTGGTTTGTTATCAATTTCCAATACTAGGTTTTCGTAATTTAAAACACACAGGCCGTTATTTAAATGTGGAATACCATAACATATGTTTTAATTATAAAAGTAACAACATTTAGTTCTGAACTTGAAAATAAATCCATCTTTATCTAAACTCAATACATAAATTATTTTATTGGTAACACTAGGTACATAATAACAGCCATGTAAAACCAAAATCATTCCCATCAGCAATGTGAGGTGGTAGTCACCAATGTAAAGAGTATCCCATCTCGCACCATTGGATGCTCACAGATCCCCCTCTCCTTTGGAAGTTTTACAGAATGTACTTGGTCCCTAGATTTGAATATAGATTCAAGTACCACAAGCTGTATCTAATATCCACTATGTAGAAATGGAAATATTACACTCGATAATGATCATACCTTTGTCTTCCCCTTGCCTCTTGGTGCAGTTCCTCTTACAGTGGCCTAACTTTCCACATGAAAATAATAATGCCTCATTTTCCTTACCTTTCCACTGTATATTCTTCTTATTGGTCCGATAGTGCTCAGAGGCTTTATATATATTTTTATAAATCTTAGGACCCTTTTCCTTGTCCTTACTCTTATTATTCACCATAAGGACTGTAGGTTTTTCATGCCCCATGTTCTTATCCACATGGTGAATCAGGGTAAGAAGCTCTGATAGACTCTTCTCATTATTTATAATACTATAATTCACAATAAAACTATAGAAAGTCTTAATTAGAGATGATAGTATGAGATCTGTACACGACTTATATGGAAGTTTAATCCTGAAGATGTCCAAATGCTCAATGTAAAAAATATTTTTGACTATATTTGGTCCATATGGTGTAGAGTCTTCAAGATTAGTAGTGAAAAAAATTATTGGAGATCTCATACCTCTTCTATCTCACCTTCTCTTTATAGAGATAACGAAGGTGAGACATCATGCTATAAACATCCATTTCCTCATGTTGCTTCAAGAGATCATTGGTCATGGAAGATTGCATGATGAAATGAACATCTATAGCATCATTCAGATGTTTCTCATACACAGAGAGATCCTCATAACTCACCTCATTTCTATATTCAAATAGTAAAGACTCTTCTAACACATAAAGCTTCCTCTCATAGTGAAGGACAACCCGGAGGTACCTTTTTTACTCTTAAAAATTAGTGCCGGTAAGAATGTTTTCCTTCTAGAGTATGTATCACAATGATATGTTTGATGTCGTTTCGATTAAAATTTCTAAAAATTAAGTTGAATAGAGTTTTAGTTCTTTGTCTTGATAAATATAGACAAATAATTAAATTAATGTCTATTAGTCTCCCACTATTTTGTCGAAACCCAATAGCCCTCACCATTGGATTCAGAATATCTTGTTTTTTGGATATTCTAGTAGGAAGGATTTATATTGCACTTAAAATTACTCCAACTAGGATTTTTCAAACCTTTATGTAATCTAATTTAAGTCAACTGAAACCTCAAATTAGAATTCCTCGATAATTGAAATCACCCCAACTAGGTTTTTCCAATCATTTTGAACTACGGTTTGATTCTAACTGAAGTAATGGAAGGATATACCGACTTAATATCTAATTAAAGTATTTTATCCTTTGTGTGTAAATTTCCACTTATTATCTTTTCACATGATTGTTAATATTAAGTGGGATATACTTCTGTGATTAACCATGAATAGATAATATTTACTCATAAGACATTTTATTTTAGTTCCATCTGGTATTCTTGTTATTTCATTAATTATGTGATCGCGTCAAACATCGATAATGAATAACCGTACAACTAACAAAAATAAATAAAGGGTATGATCATGAGATTTACTATTGGTTAGTTTATCTAGAAGTTGATAAACTATCCATGAGCATGGAGAGAAACACCTTGAACTGTTTAAGGATTGTGTTTCCAGCTTTCACCTACACACCGTTATATCTCCTTGGATTGGTTTCACCTCGGCTCTTAACTTGAACAACCTATACTAGCATGGTAGCTCCACCCATTACATATTTTTTTAACTCACATGAAGGTGAAGGGTAAAATGGAGTGTACATAAAAGAAACCATGGGCACGCAGGCCCAATATATTAATGAGGAGAAGGCACACATACCAACAATTTTAATTGAAAAAATTAATTAAAAGGGAAAAAATCACATACAGAAATTTAGTCTAACTCATGATAATCCACATACATGCAAAAAAATTATACATTTAATAAAACTAGAATTAATTTATTTAATTTTTCTTATTAAGATAAATTACGCTCGAATCGATTAATTATTATCTTTAATTAATCAATCCTTTTTATCTTAATCCTTTTCTGAATTTCCTTCGGATTCTCATCTATAACCATGTACATAACTTGTAACTTGATAGAAACCCGGTGAATACCCGTCCAAAACTACCCAGTATGTATTTATAATTGTATACAATTTTTCATTTGTGACATGTATCATGCACACATAATTATAATTTTAATACAATGCATAAATGATGTTCATATATTTGAGTATTATGAAGATGTCAATTAAACACACATACACACACATCAAAAACTTATCACATGTTGTCTCTCAGCTATACGCCCACATGAAGGTATATGTCTCAAGGGTTACATAATATTATAATAAATTTTTAAATCTACATAATCTGGAAATAGTACATGACGTGTAGATCGGACTACATGGCATGTACCCTCCTCACCGTACATCCGAAGTACACACCTGGGGAAGTGGTGTGTGAGGTTTACATAGGAAATATTTGGAGTACACAGTGCGTCCAGTGGGACACATGCCGTGTGGACTCTACATTACATGGTCACCAGTCAGGCATGCCGTGTATGGGATACACAACTTGACCCTAACCCGAAGGGACTACACGCCGTGTCCAGTGGTCCACATGGCATGTAGTTCAGCTGTCCATGTTCCAGTCTATCCTATTCAACATGTGGTGTAAGAATTAACTCCACTGCATTTCATTAATGAAAACAGCTTCAGTAATTTCCAAATTACTCCTGATGCATTGAACAAAAATATTTGACGTGTAGATCCAAATGCATGATATTTATTATTATGTTATCTTGATAGAACCATCGGTGTCTTCGGATGATATCCTCAATTTAATTTTAATCATAAAATTATTTGTTTCTGTTAGATATGCGAGAAACGATAAGGGATGAATAGATCTCGAAATTCTTATTACAAGAACTA
Source organism: Viscum album (assembly GCA_963277665.1). NCBI lineage: Eukaryota > Viridiplantae > Streptophyta > Magnoliopsida > Santalales > Viscaceae > Viscum > Viscum album. Next base: position 569,582,520 of record OY728119.1, read on the forward strand.
TTAAACATGAATTGAAAAACTAAATTATTAAAGAATAAATCATCAATGAATTATTTAAATAATTATAAATGAAAATATGACCATTGCGATACCACTTGTAGGTTCTGGGCACAACGGTAGTGCAAAATGGGAGTGTACCAAAATTTGAAAGTTGTCATAATCGATGAATAATCCTAGATCAATATGATGATGAATGATAGTATCCACAGAATTTAATCAAATATAAAAGACAAAGAAGAGAACCCGAAACTCAGAAGAGAGGATCGACAAATTTAATTTATAATTAATTTAATTAAATTATATAATTACCTCCAAGGTGATTCTTTATTCATTGATGCGTCCAACCACAGGTCTGAGGTGTGGCTTCATTGTGATGTAGAATCCTAGGATAGAAATTCTCTAGCGGTGATCCACACATGCTCCACGTATATCCAAATGTTGGTGAAGGAGTCTCTGGGTGCTAGTGCGGAAGATCCTTGTGATTGTGATGTCCACCTTCAATCGCCTTGAGAATTAGTTACAAAGCACTCTCCTTGAACCAATGGAGGAGGATATCTCTCATTCTTTAGAGTGTTCTTGGAGAGGGAAGAGTTCTATAGGTTTGAGTGCTTTCCTCCAAGGATGTTCCACACAAAACAATTGGTTAGCTAGTCGAATGACCCCATGGATAATATAGAGAATAATAACATAACGGGGAATTTAATTCACCAGGTAATAATAAATAATTAAGACAGGTTCCATTACTTAATTTATTGTTCCATTTGAAACCCCATGTCAAATAATAATAGCAATTCTATTATTTCTAAGACATGGTCTTAACTTTCACATTATATTTAAATATTATTTAACCAAATAATATTTAATATTATTTTTCATAAGACCCATAACTTGGTCCTTCAATCATCTTCAATATTTACCAGGGCTTGAATGATGACTATTTATTTATTAAATAAATATAACTTCATTATCCACTGATAATAAATCTTCCATCCACAGTATATTCTCTTGAATAACTAGAAACAAAATAAATGCGATCAGGAATAGTTGAATAATTATTAAACCACAAAAAAGAATAATATTTATTCAATTTTTTAAATAAATAAATTATTTAACTGATATACTGGATACACTTAGTGTGTGACCCTCTAAGACTCTTTCTCATTTTCATTAGGTGGGACTGCCCAAAGTACAAGATTACCATCTAGCCATAGGTTAAGGAACCTATGTGAAATAAATTGACATCACAAGGACTTGTAACATCATAAAAATTATTACCATGTAATATAATATCTTTGTCATGATATCTCCAATAATGTGGGTTGCATACAAGTTCCATCAACCCATGTGCTCGATTTCTCATTATTTTAGTTCCTAGGATTGATCTTTCCTAGAGAACTCCATGAACATGGATTTATTTTGGCTATATCATTTCCATCAAAGGTCTTGAGATATATACTTCTATAGAAGTGACAAATCCATTCTCACATTATTCATTAATGAAGTATTACTCGTGATGCACCCAACATATCCTACCTCTATATAAGAATCTGTCATTACGGTATTCGTCAATACATCTAAGTGTGTGAGTCATAATACCCATTAATAATAATCTTAATGTATACGAACCAATACACACACCCACAGATAAGAAAATCCAATGACACTTATGAATGTGGATTTTCTACTGGCGGGTCTTGTTCTCATAATATCCTCCTGGATATTACCAAGGGCACTCACCATGAGAAGTTGCCTCAAAGTTTCATGAGTCGCCACCCCTAATAGCTTGTATCATTTGTGTCCCTTTAAGTGATATCATCCGAACATAGAGTATATATTCAAGAATAATTTCATGGAACTCTTGGGTTATCATCATAACATAGATCCACTATGACCTTTTAGTGCGACAACTATTATTGGGACATTATCACATACTATGTCATGTATAAGAACAATCATGATGTGATAAGAAGTTTATAAATATTCATCTAATGAATGCAAGTTTATCATAAAGTAAAAAGAAGTTGGTTTCTAGGGAACCATCTCCAACATCACATAGGTGATTTTCCACTATGGGAGAAGGGGTCCTTGTGTAGGTGTCTTCTGTTTCAGACCCTGAAGGGATTTTGATCTCACATATCCCCTTTAATTCTATATTCTCTTAGGTTTTGTAGAGATGCCTGAGGAATTTTGGAGACTTGGGTATAGGGGTTGAGTGCCTATATCTTGAAGGATTCATTCAATTTTCCAGTTGTGAAAATGTGGTTTCATAGAGTCATATTTATAGGTAAACAAGGGACCTTGTTCAAAGGAGGTTTCCCACATAGGTCTTGTGTACAAGTGCTCGACATAGCTACTCTGCGTAGGGATAACCTTCAATTTAGTGTCGTATAGGGAGGCTGCACCAACCTTCTAATAAGTAGGTGTTCATGTGGATGCTGATTTGGGCAAGTCCCTTTGATTCTCCTTGGTACTTTTTAGTGCTTCAACATGCTTAAGATATGATTTATAATATTTTAACTCCACTTACAAAAACGAAGTGTCAAAAACTATGTTTTTATATTTTCAATATTTATTAATCTTCATTTCAATATATATCCATATTTAATTTTTTTAATAATTTGAATATTAATAAAAATTATCTATTTTTCAATATTTTAAATGTCTATTTATTTCTAATTGTTTAATTTCACTAAATTTTAAAAATCTGGAATTTAAGATTATATATTCACTAATAATATCAAAAATATATTTATAAATAAATATTTATTAATAAATATATTTCTAAATTTATATTTACAATATTTATAAAATTATATATTTATAATTATAAATAAATAAATATAATTTTTTAAAACTTTTTTTTATAATTATAAATAAATAACTGTATATTTAAATAATTATAAAATTATATATTTAAAATTGTTAATAAATAAATATAATTTTCTTTCAAAATTATTTATATAATTATAAATAAATAATTATATTTAAATAATTATATATTTAAATAATTATAAAATTATAATAAATATATTTAAATAATTAATATAATTAATATATTTATATTTATATTTATATATATTTATTATATATATATAATTATATAAATATATATATATAATGATATAAATTTATTTATAATTATAATTATAAATATATATCTATAATTATATTTATAAATACATATTTAAAATTATTTTAATATATTTATAATTATATGCATTTATTTTTATTTGTATATTTATAATTATATGAATTTAATTTTTCTAAATATGTTATAAATAAATAAATATATATGTATTTAAATAATTATAAAATTATAATAAATATATTTATTATATTTATAATTATATATATTTCCATATTAATAAATAAATAAAAATATATATAATTATATACAAATATTTTTAAATATATTTATTTATAATTAAAAATAACTATATAATATTTAAATAATTATAAAATTGTAATAAATAAATTACGATAGTAAATATATTTATTTATAATTATATACATTTAATTTTTTTATTATATTATTAAAATAAGGTTTTCATCCGTGCTAGAATTTTAGCTCTGGTAAAATGTATCTTCATATGCGCTTACTATTTTATCACTAATAAAACTACTCTTTATCAGTGATTTTTTGAAAGCACTGATAAAAGCCACCCTGATATTTTATGTATAACCCTAACCGAGTCCTCCTCTCTTGGGTCATTCAAGCTCTCACGGAACCAAATCACTGTCACCGTTCTTCACCGATCATTACAATAAAATTATCCTCTCAAAAGATAATGAATGCGATTATTTCTACACCTCTTTAATCACGATCCCTGAACATTCACATCACAGTCCAAATAACGCACCTGTTCTGATTCCTATCCCACCATATATTGTCACACGAAAATCAACCGATTGAACCACTGATGGTCGACCCCATTGAAAATGATTGGATTATGCTACTAATGTGCTATTCATTAACCCAAACCTAATTCCTCACTCTTAGAGGCTCCCCATGATAATTTAGAAATACCCACAAAAGTATCAACCAAACTTTCAGTGTGATTTAGTGACCGAATCCTCAATCAACCTGAACCATCATTGCACTCTCCTTCCTGCACTGCAACCACCCAACCATTTATGAGTGGTTTCAGTCGACTACCATTATCGATGACATAGATAAAATTTGCGTAAATAATTTGTGTGTAAATATTTTAAACTTTTTTTGTAAATAATTTTGATAGTTGTTGAAATTTAAAGGTTTTAAAATTAATTTATACAAATAATTAAATATCAATTTAAACTATATATTTTTAAATAAATAAATATATGTATTATGTAAATGATTCAAATGAATATGTGGAATGACTTTTTTAAACATTTTTTTAAATTTTAAAATTTCCATCAATATATTTGTTTTAGTTTAAAGTTTGTATATTTTTTTGTCTTAAAATTATAACGATATATTAAAATCAAGGTAAGGGATCACTTATGATCTGTTACTCCCCCTCTAACATTTTTTTTTATTTTTTATTTTCCAAAAAGGTATGAACTATTCATATGCAAGTGATCTTATTTGTACTTGATATAACTAATTGATTCTCCACCCAATATTTATTTCCCCAACCCATTGTTGGTATACCCTCTATTTCACCTTCACACTCATTTTCACTCATTCATCATTATTTTTCACTCTGATTTCATGGAGCTCCTAGCTTGGTACCACAAAAATCCTACCCACTTATCATAAAAGGTGGTGATTACAAATGATAAGTAGATAGAGTTTTTTTGGTGCATGGTTGGAAATCGGCTTCAATTTCCAAGTATCCCTCCTACCATGGATTAAAATAAAAAAATTATCCCTGTTTTCTTCAAAGTATCCCTCCTACCCCCATGGATTAAAACCGTAACTTCTTTTTAAAACATTTCATTGCCTTGTGTATTTTATTTTTTGTAACCATTATAGTACCATATTTAAATATTTTTTCTTTTTAGGATACCAGAAAATTATGTTTTAGTGTTCTTGTATTTTTAAATGTGATAATATTGGATTAAATTGGTATCTATGAATGTTACTTTGTAAATATTGGGCTTTAAATAGAAAAAATTAAAACTTGTTTCATTATTTCCACTTTTTGATATTCTAGAAAGATCATTATATGCTCTAAACTCATAGGATGGGTTTTATTCATATTTTTAACATGAAAATTGTAAATTTAAATATCATTTAATAACAATATATCCTTGATTAAAACTTTAGATATAGTAGTATCCTAATTAGTGAATGATTGATAATTCATTTTAGAATTTTTGTGTATCATTTATTATTATATTTGATGCAATTAGTTTGAATGGGTTTGTTTTAGGTAATTAGTATATTTTTTATGGGTTCTATGTAGTTTTATTAGTTTCATGATAATTTTTTACTTTTATTTACAACATATTTTACTAGATAAGAACCTGTATCATTTCAAACAAAAATATTGGAATTGATTTGATTTGATTTCATTGAATTTGGTTTTTAGGCATCAATACATTGAAAGTAAGTTTTTGAATAAATGTTTAATTTTTAATTTTTATTTATTATAATGATTAATGTTTTAATTTCCATAATTTGGTAAGGTCCTTTATTGTTTTTTTATAAAAAAACTATGGGTATTTAGTTTAAATGAGTTAGAGTTTGTATGGATGATGGTTTTATTTAGGGATGTGTTTGAGAATAGTGGATTTTATAATCAAGAAATATATCCTGGAAAATATAAGTAAAAGAGTTTTGGTTATAATCTAAAGTGTTCTTTATGTTTTTGAATTACTTTAAGAATGTTAAATTCATAATTTTTCTATTAGCGTGTTTGAACCAATTATAATTAAAATTTTTAAGTGATTATCATGTTTTTTTATTTTAAATGTTCTTAAGTGTTTAATTAATGTATATTTATAGTTTTCTTGTATGCATCTAAATTTTATTATTTCCATGTATAGTGATATTGAAAACTATTAATTTTTAGTATAATGGTTACTTAAATTCATTATTAAATAATTCAAATTATGAAATGAAATGTTTTAATGAAAGTGGTAAAGTTGGTTGTTACTTGAGTTAAATTATAAATTGGATTTTTAATGCTAGGAAAAGTTATTAATATGGAATAAAGTATCATTTTTATAGTTGAAATTTATTATTATTCTCATATATGTATAAAGTTTTATCTAATGTGATATTCGAATGAGTTGTGAAGTGTTTAAAAATTAAATTTATGGCTGAATTTCTTGTTTGGGATGTTTTATTTGGAATAATTTTTTTAAGGATTTTAAAGATGAAATTTTATTTGTATATTTGGTTTAAAAGGTTTTATTTGAAATAAATGATTTTTATGATATTTTAAGAAACAAATGTTATTGTTCTTGACCCATTTTAGGTGTAATGTCTTATTTGGGAGAGTAGATATTTAAAAAAAAATCATTTTTTGATATTATAATTTTAAAATCCTTTTATTTTGGGTTAATATAATTAGGTTGTGATTTGTTTGGTTATTTGAAAATGAAATTGGTTATGATTTCATTCATTATGAATGTTTTTGGATTTGGTAATGATTTCTATTATATATGGTGAAGCTTTGAGTGAGATTTTTCTGGGTTATTGAATTTAGTATAGAATTGATTATATTAAACTAGTTACATATTGTTTGAGGGGTATAGATTGTCTGAAGTGTCATATGGATTGAAAGTTGATTATTTTTGGGTTGGACCATGTGTAATATGATTAAATGGTCATATTGAGTAAGGATTTTATTGATTTTTCTTATGAATTTTGAAAGTGGCTTATTTAGTTGTTGAATTTTCATGAGATTGAAGATGTTATATAAAGAAACAGGTGATAGAATGAGTAAAAATCATTAAAAATTGTTTCAAGAAGCTAAATCACACCTATAATAGGTGGGTTTTACTATGTAAAGTGTCATAGGAGAGTTTAAAGTTAGGATTATGAAATATGGGTATCAACTGGGTATTATAGAATATGCATGGTCTGCTGGAAAAAATGCATGGGTAGATTAATCTATATAGAAAATGTTATTATTATTTTTTATATAATGTATCATTAATAATGGTTTGAGTGTCACCCATAAAAAGTAATAATTTAAAACACATTTATCTCAGAAACATACATGATTAGAATATACTATAATAAATTTATAAAGTTAATTATAATCTCTCTTAACCATACAAGTGGTTTGAATATTGTTATGAATGAGAATACACTTTTGGATATACCTATGAAGGTTTGGACTACTAGATGTGGGATATAGATTTTAGTTATCTATGTAATTTTTGTAAGTGGAATCAGAATGTTTTGGATCTAAATAATGTAAAATCCATGATAACCAATTTTTCTGGACTATTTATTAATACAAAGTATTCCTGATGTTTTTATGGAAATTGAATACTAGTTTTGGATATTATAGGATATGTAAAATATACATATGATTGATAACTATACTATTTTTTAAATAGGGGTTTGTTAGTGTGTTATAGTATAATTATATTTGTTGGTATTCCTATAAAACATGGTCTAGAATAATATATTTAAAAAGATAGTAACATGGGATCCAACTTCACTTATTTCATAATTAACAGTTTCTTCCATTCATTTCATGAAATTCCAAGCACCTCGACCCTATTTAAAAATCTGGTGATTACATGACCTTGTACGTTATAAGGAATGATATTTTTACACAAATTTAGAAATCTAGGACACATCCAAATGATAATAAATAATAATAATTACCATGTTAAGTATTTCATCCAATAATAAATAATTTTTTTATCATTATAATTATTACCACCTTTTTGTCCCACACAACATCAAATTGAGAACCTAGAAAAACAAACACATGTTCACCAGTTTTTTTTCTTTTCATGTCACACTTGTGTAAAATGAAAACTTGATAGGAATAAGAAATGATAACATTAAAATGTTTGGTTCCCCCTATTATAATTATCTATAACTTTCTCCTTTGATTATTATTATCTAATGTGAATTTATTTATTTTATGTAAAAAATGAATATTTTATGAACTAATTGGATTAATATGAATTGAAAATGGATTCACACTAATTGTATGACAAAAGAGTATGAATATAGAGTTAAAGAGTTTATCAATTTTTCAATAGAGAATGCATATGATCCTTCTAAAATTATTTTTCTATGTTTAAATTGATGTAATTCAAGAAAAATCAGTCTGGAAGAGTTGTAAGAACATTAAATTTGTCATGAAATAGATTAGAGCTATAATTTTTAGTCTAAAGATGGGGAAAAACTAAATTTTCACACTGATTGGGATGATATTATGGTTTATGGATCATTTGATATGAATAATAGGGTAAATGATGATGGAGGCCGTATATAAGAAATGATAATGGAAACTAAATATTACCTTTGGGATTGTACAAAGTTGTTTGCGAATATAAGTTGTTGTGCTAAAAATCTATTGTATATCGATTTTATAAAATACACAATATTGTTAGTTTTATTCAAGTTATTTAATTTAAAAGATAGTTTCGGATGGAGTGAAACCAGGTTTACAGAACTCCCTGGTCTTCTGAATGATATGCTACCAGAAGAAAATGAACTTCCTTGTCAAAAATATGATGCTAAATAAATTCTACATTAAATAGGCATGATATCTAGAGAAATATATTCTTGTCCAAATGATTTAATTTTTTTCCTGGACCATGAATTACTCATTAAATTCCCTAAGCGTGGCATGGATCAATACAAGAATGATGAATCAAGTACTTCAAATTTTTTATGGAAATTTCTTATTATTCCATTGTTAAGAAGACTATACAGATGACAGAAAACCATGAGACGACTGACATGGAATAAAGATACAAGAATTAAAGATGGAAAACTATGCCATCCAAAACACTCTCCTCTGTGGAATAAAATTAATTATGAGTATCCTGAATTTGGAAATAATCTACGAATCTTCCATCTTTCATTATATATATGGAATAAATCCTTTTAGTGTATAGAGTATTATTTATAGTATATGCCTAGTTATGTCGGTAAATTATAACTTTCCACCATGGTTATGCATGAAGCACAAATAAATTATGTTGTCTCTATTTATATATGTACAAAAAAATTAGTTCTGATATTGATTTCAATTTGGATACATCGATCAAAGATCTAAAATTGATGTAGGATATGTGTGTTACAATATATGATGTTCATAAAAGTGATGAATTCATATTTAGGGCCATGTTGTGTGGGATGATAAATGAATTTACTAATTATTGAAGATTTTTAAGCTATAGAATTAAAGTAATGTTGGGGCCTTACAATTGTGAATAATTTAAACCCTAAATTCAGTTAAAAAAATCTTCAAATACTCTTTTTTTAGGCATTATAACTTTCTACCTTGATGCTATAAATACCGATCCTGGATGAAAACATTCAATGGGAATATTGGATAAGGTATAACACTGTCTCAAATAATAGGTGATCAACTATTCAATGAAGTAAAATATATTGAAACTATTTTTGGTAAACCATTTTTGAAAAACCTTATAAAATCTTGTTGGAAAAGAGACCAATTTTCTTTGAATTACCGTACTGGAATTGTTTATACACCAGACATTTTCTGGATGTCATGCATGTAGAAGAAAAGTATTTTATAGTGTTATTGACATATTAATAACTATTCTTGGACAAAAACGATGGCATCAAGGCTGGGGACAAGCGAAGAGTTGACACTAGTGAAGGGTACAAGTTAGACTTTTCTTCCTCTAGAATCTTACACTATATCCAAACAATAAAGATTGTAATTTTTCATTTTCCTTAATGGTGTAAAATTTCTAGAGGGTAATTCATCAAATATCTATAATGTCATGTCAATAACCAATGTGAAGTTATATGGACTAAAATAACATGAATGTCATATTTTGATATATGATTTGATTCCCATCGTGTTATATTTTATTTTTCCTAAAAATTTATGGCATAAATTAACCAAAATCTTTCTTTTCAAAGCCATATGCAATAAAATTATAGACGTGATGAAGTTACCAATAATGAATAAAGATATTAAAGTCATATTATGGGAATTATATATGTTCTTCCCACCATTATTATTTGATATAATGGTCTACCTAATTTTTCACTTGGTTAGATAGGTTCAACTATGTGGCCCTTTCCATTACAAATGGATATACCCCATTTAATGGTATATGAATATTTTGACAAGGTACATTAATAATCAAAGTTGTCTAAAAGGTAGTATTTTAGAATGATATATTTTTGAATAAGTTTTTTAATTCTATACCAATTAAATATCAAATGTTGATAACATTGGTATCAAAATTCTCAACATAACAGATTCATTATGGGAAAAGAGATTTTTGGAAGAGATTTTGTTACAATTACCATCACAGAGTAGGAGTAAAACCACCTTTACATTTTAGATAATAGTTATGATGTTGATTCATATGTTAAAGAAAAAAAATTAGTTCTTAGACATTTGAATCCATCAAGGGATGAATAATGGATTTCAAATACATTTAATAAACAATTTTTAGGATGATTTTGAGAACATATTTAGATGTATTTATCGGAAAATATGAATTCAATCACCAAATGACTTTAATGGATAGCTAGGGGACCAAATGAAAATGTTATATCTTACACTGATTTTGTAATCAATGGTAATACATTCTATAAAAAAGAACGTGATGAAAACTATATGATGAAAAATAGTGGAGTTATACTAGTGGTAGAATCGATGTACATATCTAGTTCCAAGGATATAAATCCAATTTAAGTGAATATGCCATATTTCAACATGATCAAAAAGATAGATGAGTTGGACTATAAAACATTTCAACTAAATATTTTCCATTTGAAATGGGTTAAAAACTATAGTGAAATGAAAGTGGATGAAATCAGCTTTATAAAGGTTAATTTTAGTGTGGTAGGGAAAAAGGGAGAGCCATTTATAATGGAATAACAAGTAGTGCAAGTGTTTTATTTCTCAAATATAGCAAACAAGAATTGGTCAATTGTTCTTTTAGTGAATAAAAAAAATATAGGTTTAGATGACAATTCAATCAACGATGACCCTTTCAATGGGAGATCAGAGTAATTTAATATAGGTCACAATGTAGAAAATGTATTGTACATTAGAGGGGACCACAAATATTGGATTGGAATTATTAATAGAGGATCTGAATCCATTCAACATTTAAAGAAAATAAAGAGAGTTTAATGTGCATATTGAATTGTTTTTTAATATATTATACTTTTACTCATAATATTATGTTTTCTATACTGTATTAACAAAATCTAATTTAAAATTTTGACTACTCATGTAAACAATGACTTCTAAACATGATAATGTTACCAATATAGGGGAATAGTATATAGTTTTTGATGAAGCCACAAATTATTAGGGGATCAAAAACAAGTTGATGAAAAAAAATAATGACATAGAATCACTGTGTTAACAAAAATAGTCAAGTAAAGAAGAAAGGGTATAAAATTTAAGGTTGAATGGAAACAAAAAGGCCAAACAGTTGAACACAACAAGGTAATGTTCTTTAGTTATGTTAGGGTCAAAATGAGAATGAATGTTTTAATTGATATATATTCATGGCACCATGCCTAGCCTATAACGAATGAAAACCTTGGAGAAGACATTAAGGTAATGTTACGATATATATTCTCTATTTTAATGAAAAATTATATAATGAAATTTTGATTTAATTTTCATTTTTCCTTATAGAGTATATTTATTTTGTATGATTTATATAAGAAATTCGTCTTAGTAGATTCTATAAAATCCCATAGGGGATTCCAGACTCTTCTTACCAAGTTTAATCTTGGGGATTTAACGGGGAACATAAAGCCCCACCCACCAATTACTTATGAAAACATTATAAACTCAGAAACATGGAATTATTTAATCAGTCATCAGGATGATAAATCATTTTAGGTTCATTTTAATTGATAATATATCATTTGACATTATTTATTTTATATAATTTGATTAATGAATTTTAATTTATGAAATATTAAAGGAGTGATGAAAATAAGAAACATGCATCAAAACCATTTTACCCCTATCTCAAATAAATAATGGGGTACACTTCAGTAGAGAAGAAATTGGAATGTATTTTAAATCAATAATAAATGTTTTATGTGATATGAAACAACATATGTTCATTTTTTATATGTAGATTGATGAATCAAAATCTAAAGCCACTTTTATCCCACGTCATGTGCTATGAAAAGAGGCCCATATAAATTAGGAGGGTAAACTAGTTGATGAAAACATAAAATAAGTATGAGAAACATGTGTAAGTATGAAATAACGGTAATTTGTTATTATTTATAATATCATTACATAAAAATTTCTATCTTATTTTCATATTTTTTATATGGTTTAGATATAAGATTTTCAAGTGATCGTACTATAATAAAAATTAATTTCAGAATCATTGAAGAGGTTGGAATAATATTAAAACATTTTAGGTGTAGGTTTTGGAGATTATCAAAGTACATATTTCAAGAATACAAAACATAAGAAGATATGTATTAGATGATGAAAGGATTACATGACCAAACAGATGATTTTAAAGTTATTATTGTCCAATATGGTTTAGAAGAAAAATATATACAAAAGGACCAAAGAGAACCGACTGTGGAACAAAGATCATTACATGACCAACCAAATGACCCCACTAGCTTTGATGCTAGTCATTCCCCCCCAGCCACATACCTTACCTGAGGTAATCAATTTTTCATTAATCATTCTACTAAATGTGAATCAAACAACTTTTGAAAACATTACATTTTAAAAATTCCATAGGATAAAATTATTCGTGATTTCTATCTATCAACAGGAACACAAGGCCTTGTTGTGTAGGGTATAATGTATAATACCCCGTGATACATTTTACATAACAAATAACTCCCAAAATATCACATGAGAGTGGGGATTGAAGTAGCTCAGTATCCAAGAACCGAGTTTCTTTTACCACTTGATGATCCATATATTACAATGGTCAATTATACTATTGGAAATTTTGTAGCATGGATATCTAATCTTATAAATATACATGAGGTATGTCCTTAAAATATTAAAATGAAAACATGTAACATTTTATGAAAAAATGTATGAAGTGATATATGGTATTACAGAAGAATAAAATGATGGAAAAAAGGAAGTTCAGATCCAGACAATCCAGTGAATTGACCAAGAAATAAAAAAAGACCTTCCAGGAGTATCTTATCCCTAGAAGTCCAATTGCAACCACTACTACAAAAATGGCCTTTTATAGTGCTGTTATTTATCATCACTAGAAGAAAATACTAATAAATGACATATTTATCAATGCTGAAGAAAGTGCTTATACATTTAACCTTTTATCGATAGATTTATTTTAGCACCGATAAAGGAAACCTTTATCGGTGCTTTATTTTTAGCACTGATAAAGGGTATTCTTTATCAATGCTTTATTTTTAGTGCTAATAAAGGTCAGCCTTTATCAGCACTTTATTTTTAGCACTGATAAAGGGTAGCCTTTATTAGTGCTTAAGTTTTAGCGCTGATAAAGGGTACACTTATTCACCGCTTTATGCTTAGCATTGATATATATTTCTTTCATCAACACATTTATAAGGCTGATAAAATTAAATAATTAAATAAATAATAAATAAAAAATGTGTTTATTACAACTTTTATTAATTAAATTATTGATAAAAACGAATTAATTGATTATACATTATTAAATATTAAACATTTTATTAATTAGATAATTATGACAATTAATGTTATTAAATTTCACACACACATATATATATTAATGTTTATAAATATGATTTATATATGAAAAAATATTTATGCACTTTACATTAAATAGCTATATATTTATTGAATAATGGTATATATTTAAAAATTAATTTGAATTAAAAATATTGGATAATTGCATAGTACACGACATATAATTGAATTTCGTTTGATTTTTCAATTTAATATAGATAAAATGTGTGTAATATTTCTTTCACATATATGTAATTAATGCATTTTTATATACAATATGCACACACACAGGACTTATCCATTTTTTCAATATTGTTAACATGTACCTATACTCTTAATTTATTCAATTTCACTCATTTTTAACATACATGCATGTAATCAAAATTATATATTCATTAATAATGTTAAAAATATATTTGAAAAAAAATATTTATAAATAAAAAAATTATAAATGTACAATAACTATATTTATACAATTATATATGTATAATTATAAATAAATAAATATATTTTTTAAAAGTATTTATATAATTATAAATAAATAATTATGTATATTTTAATAGTTTTTAAATTGTTAAAAAATTTATTTAAATAATGAATATACTCACTATATTTATATTTTTATATATTTATTTAATATATATGTATAATTATATAAATACATATAATTATATGAATAATATTTTTTAAAAATATTTCTATAATTGGACCTAAATATCTATAAAATTATAATAAATATATTTAAAAAGGAATATATTTACTCTATTGATATTTATATATATTTATTAAGTATTTATAAATTTTTACAATTTTCTTATTTATATTGATAATTACAAGTCCCTTAACAGCACGTTAGTAATAAGCACTGATAAAATAATCTTTATCAGTTCTTTTTCCACGTGGATAAAGATGAGGATTTATCAGTGCTAAAAAAAGTGCTGATAAAATGAAAATTTATCAGCGCTCTAATTTTAGTATAGATAAATATTGGTTTTATCAGTGCTTTTTTAGCATCGATAAACATAGGACTTTATCATCGCTTATTTGTAAGCACTTATAAAAGTGTCCGAATTTATTTTAAAAACCCTAACCATTTTCAAACCTGTCATGATATAGTGATTTACATTGAAGCCACCCACTCCCAGTGCTCCTCCTCAGTGAATCGAAGGTCGAATCACACCACTCGAATTCCTCTAAACATCTCATATGAAATTTGAATAGGATCTATGATTTTATTCAACCTATCAAGGTAGGCCTTCTGATTTTCTTTGTGTATTTTTTGTTTCATTTTTGACTTCTTCTTCTATGATTTGGTTATGATCCGTTGTTTATGATTTATTTGTGATCCGTTGTTTAGGGAATGATTTGTGGTCCATTTGTTTTATTGACTACCAATGTATGTTTGATTGTTTATATCAACTCATCAATTGGATCTTGATGAAAAATAGGAAATTACTATTTGTTATTATAATTTATCTTAATGCACTCATGGAATTGAAACTTTAGATATAGAAATACATCTCATTCACTACTTGCAGTTAGTGTTCTCCTATCAGCAAATCAGATGGAGGGTTTAATATATCAATCTGTATCATGCGGCCCACTGGTTGTTTTATTCTTTGGAATTGTTCTAATGATACCTATATCCAATTATACCGCTCATTTGTTGACTAGGGTGGAGGATAGATACAGTGTGCTTTTTCTATGTGCACCCTCTACTGATCTTTTATGTACATCTGTGGGAAGGTAAGGATCAAGCTTTTGAGTCAACTTTTTTTTGCAGCATGATGGTTTGTTCTTCTCTTTTGATGCTTCTTATAATTTTTGATCTTCTCATTTTTTTCATTGAAGACATTACTAGTGAAAGAAAATTTCACCTCGTGTATCCTATTTGTTTTCATCTTTGATAATTTTAGGGGGTTTGGGTTGGGAAACCAACTCATGATCAATATTTATTAAAACAATTCACTACTTGCAATCATCATTTATAACTTCATAGTATGTCTTAACAATAATTTTCATCTTTTGATGCAATTTTCATCCATTGGACCTCTTCTTGAAACCTCTTTCAGCCTAGTGATCTTCTCTAACCATCCCATGAAATCTATCTCTCAATGAAATATACTCTTCAATGAGTTCATGTTGGTTCCCTACTTCTATTCTAGTTAAATATCACTCGATACATTCACTAAATACATAGTTAACATGGATATAATTATTTGAATAATATCCATAAATTCATTAATATAATTGGCATCTTTATTTTATAAATCTTCCTTTAACTTTAAAACAGTGAATATATTCCAAATAATTAATGAAAAACTAAAAAAATACCCCTGTAATCCAAAATAAAATCATAGGTATTTTTACCTTCTTACATAGCTCATCTGGTTGTCCTTACTTTTCATACGAGTCATCTTAAGTGTATTTAAGACATATACTCTATTTTAACTTTTAGTGAGAACTTCCAAATCTCTATTTATGAACCCAATAGGATGGATATGAAATGAAAATAGATGCACACTATTCATTTGATAAACGAATATGAAGATGGAGTTAAAGAGTTCATCATGTTTTCAAAAGAGCATGGAGATGACCCTTCTAAAATCTGCTCTGTGTGTTTAATTTTTTTTATTCAAGACAAATTAGTCCAAAAGATTTTTAAGAACATTTGATTTGTCATGGAATAGATCAATGTTATAAATGTTGGACTAAACACAGGAAAAAGATGAATTTGGGCATCGATTGGGATGATATTATGGTTTATGAATCATTTGATATGAATACCTTTGTAAAAGAAGATGGAGATCACATGGAATAAATGAAAATGGTAATTGAAGATGACCTTAGTGATTTTCCAAAGTTGTTTAAGGAGTTAAATAGAATTTACAAGAAACAATTTGATACCGGTTGTACTAAATACACAAATTTGTTAGCTATATTGAAGTTATATAATGTAAAATCTGACAACGAATGGAGTGAAACCATCTTTGAAGAACTAATTGGTCTTCTGAAAGATATGATACCGGAAGAAAATGAACTACCACGATAAACATATAACTCAAAATGAATGTTACTTTCAATGGGAATGATATATTAGAAAATACATTCTTGTCCAAATGATTGGATCTTGTTTCTCAAGGACTATAAATCACTCATGAAATTCCCTAAGGGATGCATGAATCCATATAAAGAAAATGATTCAAGTACTTTGAAATCTGTATGGTACTTTCCTACCATTCCACAGATTAGAAGACTATATGGATGTCATAAAACCATAATAAAATTAATATGACATGAAGACACAAGAATTAAAGAAGGGAAGCTAGGTCATCCAACCAATTCTCCTTAGTGGAATAAAATTGATTATGTGTTTCATAAATTTTGAGATGAGATGAGAAACTTTCTTCTTACATTATCTATAGATGGAATAAATCCTTTTGGTGTACATATTATTACTCACAGTACATGACCTTCATGTTTGTAAATTATAACTTGTGGCTATGGTTATGTATGAAGTGCAAATACATTATGTTGTATTTGCTTATATCGGGACCAAATAAACTCCTTAATGATATTGATGTCTATTTGGATCAATTGATCGAAGATATGAAATTAATGTTGGATACAACTATTAAAATATATGATTCTAATAGAAGGGGAGAAGTCACATTCAGGGCCATGTTGTATGGAATGATAAATGACTTCTCTACTTATGGAAATTTATCAGGCTATAGAATTAAAGGCATGTTGGGGTGTCCCATTTGTGAAAAACACACATAATCAGTTTAGTTGAAACATTTCTCAAAGACTGTGATTTTAGTGAATCAATGTTTTTTTACCTTTATGACATAAATAGTGATCTTGAATGACATCATTTAATGGGAATGTCGAAAAAGGTTCAACAATGTCTCCAGCAACGGGTGATCAACTGTACAAAAAAGTAAAAAAGATAGACACTATTTTTGGTAAACCATTTTCAAAAAACCTTACAAAATTAGGTTGGAAAAAGAGATCACATTTATTTGAATTATCGTATTAGAAATGTTTGTATGTCAGCCATTTTATTTATGTTATTCATGTAGAAAAAAATTTATTTGATAGTGTTATTAGCACATTACTAAATGTTCTTACAAAATGAAAGATGAAATCAAGGATAGGTTGGACTTGATTGAACTGGGGATAAGGAAAGAGTTGGAACTAGTGAATGGAAAAAGGGGGAATTTTCTTCCTCCAATAGATTACACTCTATTCAGATAGGAAAAATTTCATTTTTTCATTTTTATTATGAGTGTAAAAGTTCTAAAGGGGTATTTATCAAATATCAAGAATTTCATGTCAATGACTAATTTGAAGTTTCAAGGACTAAAATCACACAACTGTCATGTTTTGATAAAAGATTTAATGTTTTCTACTTTCCATTGCATTATTCCTAAAAATGTACGATATACATTAACTAGAATCTACTTATTTTTCAACGATATATGCAATAAAGTTTTAGACCTTGTTAATTTTCCCATCATGTATAAGGAGATTTCAATCATATTATGTGTATTATATATGTTATTCCCACCATAATTCTTTGATATAATGGTCCACCTAATGGTTCAATTGGACAGAGAGGTTCAACATTGTGGTCCTGTCCATTATAGATGGATTTACCCCATTGAATGGTAGATGATGATTTTAAGAAGATATGTTAAGAATCGAAGTCATCCAGAAGGTTTCATTGCAGAACAATATATTTTTGAGGAATCTATTAAATTCTATACCGGTTAATTATCATATATTGAAAGCATCGGTCTCCCAAAGTCTCGTTATAGTGAACACCTTATGGGAAAAGGGATTTCTGGAAGAGATGTTGTTACAATTACCTTGATATAGAGGGAGAAAAAACTTCTTTACATATTACATAATACTAAAAATTTTAATCCATACATTGAATCCCACAAAGAAATTCTTAGAGATTTGAATCCATCATGGGATGAAATATGGATATCAGATACACATAATATAAAATTTATATGATGGTTCGGAGATCAAATTTAAAAGGAGTAATCTGAAAATATGAATTCAATTATCAAACAGCGTCAATGGATAGCCAGTGGACACAATGAAAATGTTATATCTTACACTGGGTTTGTAATCAATGGTTACACGTTATATAAAAAACAATGAGATGAATTCAATATGATGAAAAATAGTGGTTTTATTCTTGAGTTTGAAGTGATTAACATATATGGTTCCAATGATATTAATCCAACTTATGAAAATATGTTATATTTTGGAATTACAAACAGATATACGAGTTGGATTATACAACATTTCAAGTGCCTCTTTTTTGTTTCAAATGGGTTGACAATATCAATGGGGTGAAATTTGATGAATTAGGATTTGTGAAGGTGAATTTCAATATAGATGGGGAAAAAATAAAGCTTTTCATAATGGAATCACAAGTAGTTCAAGTGTTTTATGTCTCAGATCCAACAAATAACAATTTTTTGATTTTTCCTACCGACAACTAATTTTTTTTGAGTCAGATGAAATTTCAATTGAAGATGAACCTTTGATTGGGAAATCACAATCAGGTCATACAGGTCCTAATGCAGGCAATGTCTTGTACATTAAAGGGGACCAGAAAGAGGAGATTTGGATTCTCAATAGAGAAACCAAATCATTGAAACATTTAAAAAAAACAAAGAATGTTCAATAAGAAGGTAAGTGTTTTTTAATATATTATGTTTTTACTCATAATATTATATGTTCTATACTAAATTAACATATTCTAAATTAAATGTTTGAAAACTCATGTAGACAATGTCTTCTGCACATGATGATGTCACCAATACCTTGGATGAACAAACTATAATGAAGGAAACCCGTTGAAAATATGTAAAGGTAATGTTACGATATGCTCTATCTATTTTATTGAAAAATTATATAATATAACATTGATTTCATTTTCATTATTCCTTGCAGAGTTTGTTTATATTATTACTAATATAATAATAGTTTTCTTATATTGGTGTGTTTTTTTGCTTGAGTAGGGCATGGCTAGTTCAACAATAGCATGAGTTAGGTCAGTATTAAAATACAAAGGAACATTGATGTTTTTGAATGTATGTAATAACTTTTATTTATGTAGTTGTATAAAATAATGTTTGAAATGTATATAATATAGTTTTTTGGTATTTGTGTTGTAAAATTACTTTCATTTAAATTATGTATTAGAACTTGTTTTTGTTGATATTATATATGATTTTGGTGATATAGTGTGTTGTAATAGCACACTATAGTGGCGATCCAGTGTGCTATTACAGTACACTATAGTATGTCCCTTTATCAATTCTTTTACAGGCACTGAAAAAGAAAACCTTTATCAATAATTTTATGAGAACTGATAAAAGAGACATTTATCAGTGCTTCTAAAAGCTGTGATAAAGGTATACTTTATCTGCACTTCTATCAACACTGATAATAGGCCTTTATCAGCGCTTTTATAAGTGTTGATAAAGTAATCTTTTAGCATCACTATTTTAAACCATTGATAAATGTATTATTTTCAGTGCTTTTCAGCACGGGTAAATGGACCCTTTATTTTCACTTTTTTAACGATGATAAAATTCAGGGGCATTTAACATCGCTCAAGTTATTAGAACTTTTCTAGAACTGATATAGTCCATTTATAGCACTGTTAAAGGACTGTTTTGTAGTAGTGAACATATATTATCATTACAAATTCATACGGACACCACATTCAAAGATAGAGATGTGACCTACATTCAATATAAAGAATAATTATTATAAACAGTTAGTACTGATATAGTTGGTCTTGAGTGTATAAATGATATTCTAAAGTTTAAATGGATAAGATTATTAGTTGTGAATACATACATAAGGTAAATTTTCATAATATATCTGTCAAAAAAATTATATTATATGTTCATTGAAGTTAATAATTATTTATATTTTCTTCAGGCATTTATATTACTACTATATAAATGGAAAACCTGGTGAAGCACTGTTTGGATTCATTAATCCCCATATCATTTATACAGATGAAATTTATTTGGTGTTGAAATAAAGTGATTAGAAAAAATATGATATAAATGAGGTGTTTGAGAAGAAAATAACAGATGTCAGACTCTTTTTGATTCCTATAACGAATCTACTAATACTCTATAGTCCAATCATATAAAATATATTTTTATTTGTTTCATTACATATTTGTTTTTATTTTTTATAAAGCATCAGTTACTAGTTGAAATCAATTTTAATACCCCAAATAATCATTTTTTGTATGGAATGCATGTATTTCTATCACATCCACCACACATGATGTAAATTGTGAATTTCCAATGCACTGTAATCAAAATTTTATCAATAAACATCAAATTATGTGTTTTATTTTTCATTTTAACAAGAATATTTTTTAGGATTGAGCGATCTATAATTATAGGCTAAATAATTGTATGAGGTATATGACTGAAAATAAGAATCCTATGGATTAATTAAAATGGGAATAGATTATGTTATATTAGAAATATTTAACTATCAAAACATTTTTTGAAACAATTTACTTATTTTGGTCAATGTTTATACAGTGTTTGAAGCAAGATAACATAAATTATTGTGGATATTATACTTGAAATTTATTAAAGATATCATATTATATTAAAATACTAGCATCCTTGAACAAGAAATTTATGAAGGTAATTAAAATTTAATTAAAAATATTTCTTAATCATTTTTACCTATATTTTCTCAATAATAATAGGATTTAAAACAATATATGATCTCAAAATAAGAAGAAAATTTATTTAGAGATGATTGGGAGACGGCATGGCGTCATAAGTTTTTCCAACATCAAATTTTGGTGATTACCTACTATGTTTGTGATCTAGTATGGGTTATAACCTTAGAGATACACTTGGGATGTGAATCATTAGTATCCGGATGATTATATATTATACTCAACCTGTTTCAAATGGATAAGTATAATGGAGGAAATTAATTTCTATAGAAACAAATGGATAGAATACATGGTTTCAGAATCTATATCGACATAATATATAGATGAATTTCCATTACTTATTTAGTTATTTTTATCATAATTTTGTCTAATTTTTTTAGTTAATTTCCTTATCATTTTTTCTGATAAATATTTTGTTAAATTTAAAAATTATTTTAAAACACACATCACATGATCAAAACCATGAAAATAAATCCAGATTGTTTTTTTACTTTAGGACAATGATCCAAAAGTCATTTTTGATGTGTAATAATTGACCACAAATCAATCTGACATCCAATGTGGTAGGTATTACTCAATTTGCATGTTTTAAATAGAAATGTGTCATTTTAGATTAAAACACATGTCCCATCACCAAAAATAAGAAAAAAATCTCAAATTGTTTTGAATATTTTGGACAAAAATCCATAATTCATTTTTTATGTGTAGGAATCAACCACATGTCAATTCAACACCCAATGTGGTTGATATGACTCTAATTTAGTGTTTTAAATATAAAAGTTTAATTTTTGTTAAAATTTTACATTTAATGGTCAAATCCAAGAAAACAATCTCATATTGTTTTTCAAAATTTATGAAAAAAATCCATAATTTATTTTTCACGTGTAGGAATTTACCGCATGCTAATCTGACACACGATGTAGTCTGTATGGATCAAAGTACATGTTTTAAATATAATATTCATTTATGTTTAAAATGTATTTCACATCATCAAAACCGATAAATCAATCTCCAAATTTTCCAAACTTTAGTAAAATGATCCATAATAAATGTTTTACATGTAGAAATTGACCACACATAAATCTGACACATGATGTTGTTGGGATGACTCTAAGTATGTTTTTTTAATATAAAAATGTCACTTTTGTTACAAAAATTCCACGCAATCAAAACTAATCAATCTAGATCATATTTTTTTTAAATATTTGAACAATGATCCAGAATTCATTTGTGATGTGTAGGAATTGGCCACACATCAATCCAATAGTTGATGTGGTCGGAAGGACTCAACGTGCATGTTTTTAATATAAGTTTTATTTTAGTTTAAACATTTATCAAATATCCAAAAATGTTTAAATGAGATTATATTATATTCAAAATTTAGTAAAATAATTCATAATTCATTTCTGACGTGTAGGAATTAACCAAACATCAAGCTGACACACAATGTGGTCAGGATGAATTTAAGTTCATGTTTTTTATAAAAGAGTTTCATTTCTGTTTAAAATGTGCATCAGATAACCAATACCAATAAAATGAGGTTGGATTATGTTTAAACTTATGGATAGTTATCCAAATTTAATTTTTGACATGTAGGAATCGATCACATGTCATTTGGACCGATGATGTGGTCGACTTGACTCGAAGTGCATGTTTTCAATATAAAAGTGTCATTTTAGTTTAAAATGAATATAACATAGAAAAATTTTAGAACAAAAGATTGTATTGTTTTTAAAATTTAGGGAAAAATCTATAATATACTTCTGGAATATAGTAATTGACCACATGTCAATCTAACACCTGATGCATTCAGTATGACTCAAAGTGAAAATTTTTAATGTAAGTGTCAATTGAGTCTAAAACACACCTCATATCAATAAAAATGATACAAAGAGATTGTATTATTTTTAAAATTTATTAAAACAATCCATAATTCATTTTTTACAAATTTTAATTGACTGCACATCAATCCAAAAGACGACCTGGTTGGTATGACTCGAAGAGATTGTTATCAATATAAAATTATCATTTTACTTTAAAACACAAATCAAATATAAAAATCCAAGAAAACTATGTTATATTTTTTTAAAAAAAATTAGTAAAATGATACATAATATATTTTTGATGTTTATGAATCAACTGCATGTCAATCTAACAACCTATGTGGTCGGTATTACTATAAGTATGAGTTTTCAATATAATAGTTTTATTGTTAGTTTAAAACTCACGTCACATGCTGAAAAATGATAAACTAAGATTATTTTTTTAAAATATTAAGAAAATGATTCATAATTCATTTGTGACATGAAGGAATTGACCTAATGTCAATCCAACATATGATGTGGCTGGTATGACATGAAGTGTGTGTTTTCAATATAAGTTTCATTTTAGTTTAAAATGTGTATCACATATCCAAAACCAAGAAAATGAACTCATATTATTTTGAAACTTTATAAAAATGATCCATAATTCATTTCTAATGTTTATGAATCTACCTCATGTTAATCTGACACATGATGTGGGTGGTATGACTCTAAGTGCCTATTTTCAATATAAAAAGTCATTTTAGTTTAAAATGAACATCACATAGCAAAAAACAATAAAATAAGATTGGATTATTTTAAAAATTTATGGTACCAATCCCTAATTTATTTGTAACATGTTGAAAATTTTAACATCATAGCCCAGGGGGCATGAAATGGTGCCCCAAGCCGGTGGGTCACATGGTCTCAAGCATGCCTCCCCATACGCTAGAGGTTTACAACTTGTAGAGTGAGTCTATAATGGTATGGTATAAAGACTATACTATTAGTTATCAGAGTAGTACATAGGTAAAAACTAATAATAAAAAATAGAATAAGCATAATACAACTTTCGTCACTACAGATGAAAGAAAAATAATCAACAATTGAAGATAAACATCCATGCAATAATTATAATAATCAAGCTATAGGATAATTCATACAAAAAATTATTTCGTTTCATGACGATGTAAAAAATGGGGGATATAGGGGATACAAAGAACATACATATACAAATTTATATACAAAATTACAAAATACCAAAATCTATCTCTACTAGAAATGAGAGAATATTCTTGGTCCTCTCCTCAGAAGCTCCCATGCTATAATAAAATTAGATCATACATTCATGATCGATCACTTTCCCTTGTCTCTACCTGAATCCATAAGGTCTTTCCGAGTACTAATTAACATCCTAAATAGGGTGTGAGATAAACTCAATAGGCCATCACTAACACTGTATAGAACAATTTAGTTGGTGTGCATAGCATAACAGTGTGCAAGTGTAGCGAATCATAAACAATGATGAAATACATAAACTAGTCAGCTCAAGTTTCTAGAGGACACCTGAATGACAATACCTACTTCAGTGTAGGTCAGAATAACATTGATATCAGTTTACCCATTACACATTTGACATGTAATTATATATAATATGTATATGTGTATATACAGTATATATGGAAAGACATATATAGAAATATATATATA
This sequence comes from Viscum album, assembly GCA_963277665.1. NCBI lineage: Eukaryota > Viridiplantae > Streptophyta > Magnoliopsida > Santalales > Viscaceae > Viscum > Viscum album. The sequence goes on from OY728119.1 coordinate 569,607,599, forward strand.
GATACTAGGTGCTAGCAGGACCCAAGGCATAACTTAGGCGTCCAAGAATATTCAAATGATCTATAGTCTCCAAAAAGGGTACTGTCCTTGAAATATTGGTAATTAGAGACATAATTCCCATCACTTGAGATAGTGGGGAGAGTCATCTTGCCCAACTCCTGATGCAAGGGAACGTGGAATGTTGTGCCCATCATCCAAGTAAATAATGTGAGACACCATGCTTAACACCCAATGTTAGGGGGTATGAAACGTCATAATCAACAAGTCCCTTAACTATTTTCCAATGACCAATATCCATGGTCTAATTATAATTATCATATGGTTTTTCTTATTAAGCATTTACATTTATTTAACCCAATCTCGCATTGGGTTCCATAAGTTATATAATTAATTATCTGTTTATAGTAAGAAACATGGTCTTTCAACTCTCTTCCATTCAATTAAATTAAACAATTTAATTTAGAAAATAAGACAAGTCCAATTTAGGGTCCATCCAAACCACATAAGAGGTGTTTTGGTAAATTAAACATTAATATCAAGGTGGATATTTATTTCAACACACCCAAATGGATGCAAACCAACATGGTAGACATCCTATAATAGTTTAACACTAGATTGTGGGAGTATATTAACTTGGTTCAATTAACTAATAAAGTTAGAACAAATTTTTAGGCATCATGCAAAAGAGCCTTGCATGTGGAACAGTGACAGGTGCTATAAGAACACCTAAAATTTTATGGAAAATTTCAATATCACCTACCATAGGCCCGTAGATGACTCCTTATCTAGTATTAGCTTTAGGTTTGAAGTAGAATAGAATAAATATCTAAAATAGATAAATTCCCAAAAAATATGGATTATGAGCTCAAAAAGAAAAAACATAGAAATGGAGAGGTGAACAAAGAAGAGAAGGAAGTGGAATGGATAGATTTCCATTAGCTATCTAATGAAACTAATGATTAAGTAAATGAAGTCTATACGATGAAATAGATTTAACACATAGGTTAGAAAACCATGGAGCTCTCAAGGAATAGTAGGCACTTCTATTAGAGAAATGGAAGGGTAATGGATGGGTTAAAAAATAAAATAGGATAGGGAAAATATCATAATCTACACAATTTGACAATATGGTTTGCTAAATGGTGTGAAAATTGTGAACCTATCACTTTCCTAAGACACCCCTCACACGGGCTAGGCACATGGTTTGAAAAACTATGCGCAACCCGTGCAAAGACCCTCTTTATCTAGACTGAGAAAAATCACACAGAGGAAATAACCTAGGGTAAAATATGTAATTTAAACTTGAAAACAAATGATTCTTGGCATCATAAATTTTTGGTCATTACAACATCCCCTTCTTAAAACAACCCATACCCATGTTTCCCTTCTAAGGGTAGTAAGGGATCATCTAAGAAAATATTTTTCCACTGACCATATAAATAAATCTCGCACTCCCATGTCTCATTTGGTACTTGGATATGCTTCCATAACCCCACACTAGAGGAAATAACCTACCTGAGAGAGCCTCGACACTCCGATCCGTAATATGCATTGGGTACCACACAAAAGAAGCATCCACATATAACTCAACTTCTTCAGGCTGTAAAATGTGAGATAAGTCTTGGTAATACTGATGAAGTCAAGACATGTGAAAAACTTCGTGAATAGACCTATATCTCGGATGAAGTTATACCATGTAAGACACTGATATTATTTTCTCTAAGATCTTAAAAGGTCTAACGAATATAAGAGCTAGCTTACCCCACATCCGGATCCATCACTAGCCCTTACTAGGATTAACAAGAAAGAAAACCAGATCCCCAACCTCAAAATCAAGAGGTCATCAGTGGAAATTGGCATATGACTACTACCTAGACTGATCTTCCATTGTATGCTTCATGATAAGCTAAACCTAATATGAAGTATCCTGAAATATATGTTGCCCAAGTAGTGTTTTCTCACCAGCCTCTAACCAACACAGAGGTGAACGATATGTCCTACCATATAAGGCCTCATAAGGAGCCATATGGATTGTAGCCTAAAATATACTATTGTAAGAAAACTCAGCTAGGGGTATGTCTTTCCTCCAAGAATCACCAAAATCAAGGACACATATAAAGAGAATATCATATAACACTTGAATCATGTGATCTCTCTGTCCATCAGTCTGAGGTTGAGAGGATGTGTTCAGAAGAACCTGTTTACCCATGGTCTTCCAGAACCCCTTCTAGAACCACGATGTGAAACAAGTATCCCTATTAGACATGATAGAAAAAAATATCTATTAAGGCATATGACCTCTATAACATATATCATCCGGATCTCATCTATTGATAAGGTCTCCCAAATATTCAAGAAGTGGGAGACATTCATTGAAAAATCAACGATGACCCAAACTATATCATTGACTCAAGGATATCAAGAAAACCCTTTCATGAAATCCATGGTGACATCATCCCACTTTCACTCAATAATGGAAAATGGATGTGAAAGTATCACCGGTCACTAATGTTATATCTTCACATACTGATAGGTGAAACATTGAGTAAAAAATCTAAATACCTCCCATTTTATATTAGGGAACTAATAATAGATATGTTATTCTTGATACATCTTGGTGATATCGGGATGCACTGCCCATATCAAGACATGAGATTACCTTATCAAATCCTCTCAAATGACTGTTGTAATCCAAAAATTCCCACGTATGTGTAATATTTCATCCTCATATATGGTCCAACCAGGTGATGAATCCTTATCTGAAACATTCTCCCTCAGAACTAGTCCCTTGGTATCATAAATTCTCCCCATATTCAACCAATCCAAACAGGTATAGGCCATTGATAAAGTTATGAGGATCATACACCCATTATTATCTTAAGCCTTAACATGTATCTCTAAAAAAATTTCCATAAGCTTCCACTCACCATTGGCCTCCTGAACCACCTATTTTTTATCCTTTTATATCAGAGCATTGACTACTATATTACCTTTCCCAAACATATATGAAAGCTCAAATTCAAATGACTATAGGTATTCAACCCATCTACAATTCCTGAGATTTAGATCACGCTGTGTAAATATATACTTAAGGATTTTGTGATCCATAAAAATAAAAAATCACTCTCCTAGAAAGTATTGTCTCCAACATCAAAAATAATGTACCACTGCTTCCAAATCAAGGTCACGTGTTGGGTAATTCCATTGATTATCTCTCAATGGAAGAGACCCTTATGCTACAAATCGATCATCCAGCATTATAACTGCTCCCATATTGATGCCTTATGCATCAAAATAAATTATATATCTTCTTCTTATATTTGGAAGAATAAATATTGGTGATGAATTCAACATTCCTTTTAATTATTAAAAGGATTTATTGTAATATTCTGACTATAAAAACTTCCCAACCCTCTTAGGAAAGTTTGAAAGAGGAAACTCTATGCATTCAAAGTCATGGAAAAAACTTCTATAATACCTAGAAAACTCAGGAAGATTCTTATATAAAATAAATTTATGGTATTCTCCTAGGAAACTATATCCATCGCCTTCTCTGGGTCTACTAATACTCCCTAATCCAAGATTATATTCCGCATGAAGTGGATTTTTTTGTTCCAAAAGTGGAATTAGTGAGTTTTGTGTAAATCTAGTGATCTCTTAGTGTAGTCAGAAAAATATCAAGATATTGGGAATGGCTACATCGAGTGAAATAATACTCCAATATTTCATCCAAAATTACTACCTTGAATGAATCCAGAAATCAGTGTAAAACACGATCCATTAAGGCTATAAAAACAACTAGAGAATTTGTGAGACTGAACAACATTACCAAGTACTCATATGGACCATACTAAATTTTGAAATATGTACGAGGTATTTTGGAAGGTCTGACATGAACCTGATTGTATCTTAACCTCAAATAAATATTTGAAAACACCCTCAATCCTAAAAGCTGATAAAAGGGGTCATATATTTTAGGCAGTTGATATTGATTCTTAACTGTGATATGGTTCATCCATTGATTATCCACACAAATCTTGAGGGCACTATCTACATTCTTAGAGAAAAGGTCTGGTGAACCCCATGGTGAAGTACTAGGTCAGATGAAACCCTTAGTTTCAAAGTCTTTAAACTGCTTCTTGAGCTAAAGAATCTATATAGGTGCCATACTGTAAGGTAGAATGGACAATGGTGCAACTCCAGACACTAACATAATGGTTAATTCTACCTCTCTCACTAGAGGTAGCCCAAAAAATTATTCATGGAAGATAACCCTGAAATGATCCACTACAGGAGAGAAAATGGTAGGTTTCATCGCTTGATTATCCAAGAAAGGACCAGTGATATAGTTTTTCACTCTACCCAGACCATGATGCTCAGTTCTGACTCGAGTTGTATGGATATACCATTCTCCCTTGAAAATATTTCTACCAACCTCTAGTGATGAAAACACCACCTTCCTGTGATAATAATTAATATGGGATTGATAGGGAACCAACTATTCCATCCCAATAACTACATCAAACCTTTTCATATAGAGGATGAAAAGACTCCACATGAATAGACAACTTTCCAAATCAAGGGTATATTCCTTACATTGATGAATATTCTTTGATTGGATACCCAATGGGGTTTCGAGTTTCATCACACTACAGAAGTTCTCTACCTTAAGGTCAAGACTCTAGAATTTCTACAGATATAAAGGAGTATGATGCACCTATTTCAAATAAGAAAGGAACTAAAGTAGAGTCCACTGGGATAATACCTCAGAGTATAGAAGTTCTAGTGCTCTAATCATATGGAATAGGTTGCAATATATGTAACTAGACCTTACCGCGACCCTGATTTACAACCTAACTTCCTTGAGTAGCCCTGCTCTACTGGTGCAATGAATCCTGAGTCATTTTCTCCCTACCTCGACTACCACCTCAGCCTAAGCAGTTGGTGGTACTCCAGTTTTCTACCTAGATAGGTACTACTAGCCTTTCTCTAGAACGTGGTGTCATTATAGACCCTCTCTCACTAGGAAATAGTGGAAAGGTCCTAATTTTTTTTTGAATATGACCCATCCTACCATAGTCTCAACAAAAAACTGGATCTCACATGCTTTGGTGTTTGATGTTCCCTAGATTCCCATATTTGGAAATATCATGAAACTGTCAGTATGATCTGTTTGACTACCATTTTTTGAGGGAGTAACCTCAAAGTGACACATCCTTCTACTAGATGAATTACAATCCTGTGTGGGTGCTGAACCACCCTATCTCACAAATTCATCTTCCATCAATTTTTTCTCATTAATGAGGGACTAGTTGACTGTACTTGAAATAATAGTCAATTTGAAAACACTAACATATGATCATATGAAGTATACTAGCCCATTTTCAAATATCCTCACACTCATTATCTCATACCTAGATAGAGCCTATGTGAATCACTAAATCTCAGAAAAATGAGCAGAAGAATCCATCATAGACATAGCTCGCTATTACAAGTACATGAACCCTCTTTATTGAAAATCTGTTAATGTATGTGGAAAGAAGTAATCATAGAATACCCTTTGTATGTACCTCAAGATCATATCCTGATGTTAGTCTACTTGGGTAATGACATCCCACCTTCGATTGGTAGAATCGTGTAACATATAAGCTATGGACTTAAAAATCATTTTCAAAGGAATCTAATGATGCTCGAATATATAAATGACGACGTCCATATATATCTCAGTACCATGAGATACCCATCACTTAAAAACATAGGTTGGTGTTGCTGTTGGAAATACCACACCAACTCTTCCACGGTTGGGGAAATATGATAAAATACTTGCATAAAAATCATCATACGAAGGAAAATCTTTCAAAAATGGGTGTTAGTTCCCATGTTGGGGATAACAGGTGGTTCCGCAGGTGGAACCACAAGTGATAACACTGGTGGATTAGGGACCACTAAATTCGAAGTAAGGTTGTTACCACCTTCTAGGTGTATGAATCAAGGATTTTATGGAGGAATTTTTAAATAATAAACAAAATGCCTCAAAATGGAATTCAAAAATTGAAAAGATCATAGATATATGATTAGGAAACATAAAATCCTTCCTATTTGTAAACTACCACCTATTTTCCTGCACCTAATGCCCGACCTAAGTGATCAAGGGAGACCAAAACAGGCCATAAGAATCATAAGAGACACCCCTAACTACCCACTACTAAGGTTGGATTTGGGTCCAAGTCTCGTATCACATAACTAAGTTCCATATATATGGAGTTTCAATTTCATGTTAGAGAGGAAAAAATCATTTAACTTGAAATAATCATAACCATTTAATGATAACCATTTAATTTAAAAGTTTAGTTTCATTTAAATTTACACACTTTATATATGTACATATCATAGTGAAATTAGATGTATCACAACTCACAATTTAGAAAATCATACTACTTATGAGTTGTAATTGGCACGCCATGTAACTATAACCTAGCTATCACGACCCGTCCCCTGGGGCCCATGCCCTGACTACCCAAAACTCGCCTTCTATAGTCTAGGGGTTAGATACTAGCACCAGAAAGTTGTATCCCTAAAATGGGAAGTCATTGCCTTTAAACATGTATAAACACAAAATCCAAGAACACAACAAGATTTAACCACGATGTAAAACTGAATTAGTAATGGTGTGTACTGAAAGTAAAGGGGTCGGAATACAAGCCCGATTGAAAGGTACAACCACAAATAAAAATAAGAAACAAATCCTAGAATCATCCACCAAGGATCCTATGCTAAGGGTAGGTATAGCTCGTCTCCACTGCTCTTCACGTCATCCAATCTCCTCCATATACTGCCTGGTCCTAGCTACCTGAAGTCGCAGGCAAACTGCTCGTCTTATGCACCAAACACAACAAGGTGAGGGAGAAGCCCATGTAGGGTTGAGTATAACAATACCCAGTAAGGACCCCAATACCCTAGAAGTTATCTCATAATTTCACAAACGAAAAACCAAAAAGCATGATCTCAATCAAAAATCACAAAGCAAGAGACACAGCTCAAACGAGGTATAAGAAAACCACAGAATTATAGATGATTAGTCGAGAAGCTAGATCATCTTATTATGTCGAGAGGAACTAATTCTAACCAAACATAGTCTTACCCACACAGGATAGATAGGTACTAACCCCCACAAGAACCACTTAGTATCCGACCCTCTGGGAGTCGATAGGTACTAACCCCCGCAAGACCCACACATGATCTGACCCACAAATGATCAGTATGCGATGACCCACATAGGATCACTGATCACTGAACCACATAGGATTTGACCCAAATAGGATCATTATGCGCTAACCCACATAGGATTTCTGAGTGATGACCCACACAAGATCTGACCCACATAGGATCGGTAAGTGCTGACCCACATATGATCCCTTGTTACTAACCTCCGTATGATCAGTCTCCAACCTCCACCTCACTGCCAGCCACTGGATTGCCACTCATAGTATTCTTGATTATGGGATAACCACTCCTCAATCCATTGGTCATATTTCAACTGGAAATAAGTCCCAAAAAGAAGTTAACCCATGATATATCACATCATAAGGGTCCCAACACAATAAACAGCGCGTCAACCGAAGGCCCGGTCGGTTAGTTATTGTCATTTTAGTGTTGAGGGCCCAGTTGGATTCAGAGTCTATCCAACCCGGCCGTACTCTAGCTTTCTCCAAAACTCTCGTGGAGTATCTCAAAAGTACCTTCTCGCTCCAAGGATTCCATCTCTATAGACGGTTTGTCAAATGGAATTCAAGTTCGCAAGTTACGACCCTTTAAGCATTTCTGAGCCCGAGAGGGGTCCGGGTCCATTCCGACCCAGTCAGACAGACCCGACCTGACCCAACCTGATCTAGGTCTACCAGGCCTATCCCGCACTAGGTCTAACCCCGCCCTGCCCGAACCGGCCTGGGTCAGCCCGGTTGGGTTGGGCCATGGCAGGCTCGGCTCGCTGGGCCATCGGGCAGTCCGACCCGCTGACTGGGCGCGGCCCGCCAGGTGGTCCGGCCCGCTGGCTAGCGTGGCTCCCGCAGGGGTCACGCATTCCACCTCTCGAATGACTCAAAGATCAGTTTGGTTTATTTAATGTTGGTTACAGGTGGCTCTACCTTGTCACTCTGCAGGAGGCGGGTCGCTTGCCAGCTCGCCGCCTCCACCTCTACCGCCGACCACTGCCGGCTGCCCATCCAACCACCGCGATGCAAGTGGTGACACAATTCCACCCCAGCTGGCAGTTTCCGGCCGTCGATCCTGTCTGGCAGCACCGGTCGCCGGTGCCGCCACTCCGGTGTCACGCCGACACTTCTTCCATGGGGCTTTGATGATACTCTGGAGCCCCATTTTCATTTCCGCTCGCGTCTACAGGCTCCCTGTGATACCACCATCACTGCGAGGCTCCCAGGTTCTAGATTCTAATGAGTTGAATAATTTTCCCCCAAAGAACACAACTAGAACGAAGCAGAGAAGTATCTGGGCCTTGTTCATTTGGCCAACGACCTCTACATTATCATTATAACAAGAAGGAGATTATTCAATTCATCTTTAACAAAAAAACCCATTCGAATCCCCCGCATAGAAGACCCAAAAGTTCAATAACGAGGAGAAGAAATGTTGGAATTTATTGAATTAAATGACAACCCCTAACTCAAGAATTGTTGGAGTCGTTGCATTAGTGGAAGGAGAATCGGCGCTTTGATGAATTCTTCGACATTTGTCTCTCCCTGTTCGATGCCACCCGAGATTCCATCTCCGTCGGTGGAAGGTGTTGCATCACATCGCTCGAGGTTTCTTGCTTGGTGAAGTTGTGTCCAAACTGCACCCCATGGCTCACTTAAATAGAGGGTGGAAATGGTGAGTAATGAACCGAGGAATTTATGAGGTTCATTCACTGAATGAACCTCTAATTCCACAATGGTGCAATTAAAAATAAAGAAGATTCAAGACATTAATTGAATTAACAAGTCACCCGTCCCCACCACCGCAGCTCATCCGCTAGAGAAAAAGAAATAAAATAACTTTTTGAGTTATTTTATTATTTTTTGTAAAGTCCATAATTTATCTTTTTCTCCCGACGTACTATTGTTGAAGTGAAGCTTCCCCAAAATGAATCCTAGTGCTGTGGATTCAACGGTGCCCATAGATTTTTAATCCGGGCACCGATTCAAAAGATAAAAAACACTGCCCACGAATTTACTTAACACACCATAAATTTTTTAAGAAATTCATTTCGTGCACACCAAGCCTTGGAATCAAGCACTATCAATTGTCACAGACTCATAATAATCCCAAATAATTTTAAAAAAATTAAATGTATTTTTTGAGTCTTTACACTCTCCCCACCTTAGTTTTTTTGTCACAAAAAACTATAACAAAACTAGGGGAGCAAATGGAGGTACTGAGCACATATATGAGCCTCCCACTCTTATCTGATCTCCTGGAGATTCATGTGATTCAAATGAACTCACACCAAATGAATTGACCACCGACGAAGTACCCACTTCTTTGGATCATCTATCTGCACTGGGAACTCTACAAACATCACCCCATCACTGATGTCTCGTTCACCCCAGTCGATAACGTGTGATGGATAATGCATGTACCTTCTCATCTGTGACACATGGAAAATATTATGCAATCTATGCATCTGTGGGGGAAGATCTAGATGGTATGCCACCTTGCCTACTCTGCCGAGGATCTGGAAGGGTCCAACGAACCTCAGAGATAGCTTTCGACCCCAGCCAAACCTCTGTAATCCTCTTCGGGGTGAGACCCATATAAATACATGGTCTCCCTCCTCAAAATCCAAGGGTCTTTGTCTCCTTTCGGCATAAGACTTCTTCCAGCTCTGTGCAGTATTCATATGCTCCTAGATGATCTACACCTTCACTTTAGTATCCTGTACCAACACTAGACCCATAAGTACTAACTCCCTAGGGTCTATCCAGCAAAGAGGTGATCTTCATGGTCACCTATACAAAGCCTCAAATGGAGCCATACCGATAGTGGAGTGGAAACTATTTTTGTAAAAAAAATCCACTTGGGGTAGGTGGTCCTCCAAATAGTAGAAAATATTGAGGGCACTAGCATGAAGCATGTCCTCAAGTGCCTGCATGGTCTTCTCCATATGACCATCTATCTGAGGATGAAAGGACATGCTCAAGCGTAGCTGAGTCCCGAACGCCTCTTATAATCCCTTCCACAAGAAAGATGTAAACCAGACGTCACGACCTGAGATGATCATTGATGACATCCAATGTAGTCGCACAATATCCTACACGTAGAGACATCCCAATATCTCTACTAATCCCTACTCTCAGATGGGTAGGAAGTGGGATGACTTGGTGAGTTAGTCAACGATCACCTAGATGGAATCTTGGCCCCTAGTCGTATGTGGTAGCCCCATCACGAAGTCCATGGATATACCATCCCACTTTCACTCTAGTACCTCAAGTGGCCTAGCTAAGCCTCCTGGTACCAGATGCTCTCCCTTCACTTCTTGACAACTGAGGCATCAGGATACAAACTCTACCACTGCTTTCTTCATCCCTGGCCACCAGTACTGACACCGAAGATCCTGGTACATCTTTGCCACTCCAGGATGTACCGCTTAAGGGGATGTGTGAAACTCCCTCAACACCTTCTCTCGAAGCATGACTGGTACCCTAGTGTGTCCTCTGAAGAGAAAGACATGCTCCCCACCTTGATAAAATCCCCTCAGAGACTGTCCTGCAGATATCTGGGTAGGTTGGTCCTCACAGTAAACTTCCCCAAGTTGTGCCTCCCGAACTTGCTAAAGAAGTGGGGGTGTGAAGGTCATAGATTGTAGGTAAGCTACTCCATATCTATCCATGAAGGATATCCGCAACGTGGCTAGCTTCTCTGTCATCTCACTCCGCAGCTGTAGACCAGACCTCTTGATGAGTGCGTCTACTACTACATTCTCCCTTTGTAGGAGTATAGACTATGTCAAAGTCATAGTCCTGGAGGAACTCTATCCATCATCACTATCTCAGGTTTTGGTCCTTCTGTGAGAAGATATACCTAAGACTCTTGTGATCAGAGTAGACTATAAAACATTCTCCCATAAAAAAATTCTGCCACATCTTCAGCACAAAGACCACTACTACTTACTCCAGGTCATGGGTAGCGTAGTTCTACTCATGTTGTCACAACTACCATGAGCCTTATGTGACCACTGATCACTCCTGTATCAGGACACAACCAAGTCTGTTCCCTGATGCGTCGCAATAGACTACATACCCAAATACCTCTTCCGGTAGCCTCAAGATGGGGGCACTCATCAGTCTCTACCTCATCTCCTAAAAACTCTGCTGGCACTTCTCTATCCACAAGAAAGGATACCCCTTCTTTTTCAAGGCTGACAAGTTTACTGCTACCCTGGAGAAGTCAGGTACAAATCTCCGGTAGTACCCAACCAATCCTAGGAAACTCCGAACCTCGGTCACACTCATGGGTGGTTCCCAATAAAGCATTTCATCTATCTTTTCCAGATCCACTGCGACTCCAGCCTCTGAGATAAAGTTCCCTAGGAAGTGGACATCCTGTATCCAGAATAGGCACTTCGAGATCTTTCCATAAATATGGTTCTCTCGGAGTGTATCCAGGACTATTTGTAGGTGAGTTGCATGCTCCTCCTCCGACGCTGAGTATATCAAGACCTCTTCGATGAAAACCACCACAAAGCGATTGAGGTATGGTTGAAAGATCCTATTCATGAGCCCATAACACTTCTAGAGCGTTGGTCACACCGAAAGGCATGACCAAGAAACCGTAATGGCTATACCGAAATCTAAAGGCTATCTTTGATATGTCCTCATCTCGTACTATGAGCTGATAATATCCTAATCTGAGGTCTATCTTCGAAAACCATCGAGCTTCCTTCAGATGGTCTAATAGTTCATTGACCCTTGGGAGTGGATACTTTTTCTTCATGGTCACCTAGTTCCGGAACCGATAGTCCACACAAATCCTTAAGCACCCATCTGCCTTCTTGGTAAACAAGATCGGGGATGCCCATAGAGAAACACCATGTCTTATGAACCCCTTTCCATGCAAGTCATCCAGCTATACTCGTAACTCCCAAAGCTCCACGGGATCCATCCAATATGTTGGAATAGATATTAGTGCCATACTAGGCTACATGTTTTTGTGAAAGTCTACCTCTCTTCATGGAGGTAGTCTTGAAACATCATTATAAAAGACATCAACACACTGGTCCACCACTATAGGATAACTTGGACTCCTCACGTCAACTACTCCAAGGGTGACGCTATCTAACTGATGAGTAATTGGCTTCACCCTCATCTGAAATAGTCCATCCAATGCCGTAAAGGTTTTCTCCTCACCAGTGAAGGTAAACCTAATCCCATCCTCACAAACACACCGCACTTTGTGCTTAAAACAGTCGATCTGAGCATGGACTGTGGATAGCCAATCCATACCCAAGATGAAATCGTAAGGCCTCGACGCTGCTACTAGAAGATCCCAGCCGAATCTATGGCCTCCTAGAGTAAGATCACATTGTCGACACTAGTGTGTAATCATATAATCCCCTCTCATAGGATTATCTAATCGTAAGTATTGAGCGAATGGATCCATCAGAATCTCCAAGCCCCGAACGAGTGACGTGGAAATGAAAGAGTGACTGAAACCTGTGTCTATAATTACTGTAACTAGGGTAGAATAGACACATATTGTTCCTCTACTCATCTCTGGAGAGCCGTGGTTGTAGGCCTTAGCATCTTGAAGCTATTATCTCCCCCATCCACCTGCTCCCTATGGTTGGGATGGACCTCCTGGTGGTGGTGGTGGTAGAAAATCAAATCGCCACCCACCGCCTGTTGCACGACCCGCTTCTCTACCTCGTCCACTGCCCTGTGGACCTCCTCACTTCAATTTGTGCCTTTGCCTCGGTGGTCCCTCAACCATAAGCTGATCATTGGTATGGCCGGTCAGGAATTCGCGAGCCATGTGGCCCTACCCCTTGTGCATGAAGCACAGTCTTTATCTCAGCCGACTTTATCTGCCTTGCGAGCTCTGCACCTCCGAACCTGCATACTGAAGTCATCCACTGGTGGGTTTGGCACACTTGGACCTCTGCGTCATCTGTCTACTACCTCCTATAGATGACTCGACTACCTGTCATCTGGTGGTGGCTCTCACAGTCGATGCCTGCTCAGCTATGAAGCTCTTAACTAACAATGCTCGGTAGAGCACTCCAGCTAGCATCAGGATATTCAGTGATATCATCGACACTATAATCTCCAGCTGGAGACCCTGCTCAAAGGTCTGAGCCCTAAATAATGGGTCTCATACCATGTCGGTGGAGTAGCGCGAGAGTTCAGTGAATCTCTCCAAGTACTAGGCTACTGTCATGTTTCCCTATTGTAAGTGCAGGAGCTCCTGAATATGCATAGACTGTAGTGTCACTAGAATGAATTCCACCCTGAAGAGGCTCTCAAAGTCCGTCTAGGTGTGGGTCATCTAATCATTTTTCTGGAGAGTTAGGCTCCACCTCACCTTGCTATGCCCTGGAAAATTATAGTAGCTAGGATAACCATCTTCTCTACTGGTGTCTCAACTAAGAGAAAAACTCTAGCCACAACCTCCAGCCAGTCCTCAGTTGCCTAGGGATCTGTCTAGCCTCAAAAACATAGAGGCCTCTATCTCTAGAACTTTTGCAACACGCTCAATCAGCATGCACAGTCTGCAGGTGGGGATGGTGGCATTTTCTTCCCAATGAGTGGTGGTGGTGCTGGTACACCACTCGAAGGTTCCAACACAGTAAGGGGGCCCTACACCAAAGCCTCATCACTCGGTGGACCATCATTGTGTACTATCTATGGAATCCTAGATGGTTTTCTATGTGATGGTATCCTAAAAAGAAACAGGTTCTCCATGGTAAAAAAATTATACTTGGTGAGATGAATAAAAATAGATCAAAAGTAAAAACATTTTTAAAACACACGCAATTAGTTTTTTCATGTACCGAGTCAAAAATCAGAATTTGGGGTCTTGGTGTATGGATACATCGGCTTACGTACCAACATTAGACTCCTAGAATTGAAAACCACACTCAAAACACCTAACAATATTGCTCCATTAAAAGATTAGAGTCTTAGTTCTTCAGTAGAACCAAATCATCTAATACCACTTTGTTACGACCTATCCCCTGAGGCCCGTTCCTGAACTACCCCAAGCCTTCCTTTCATAGTCTAGGGGTTGGAAAATACCACCAGGAAAACATATACCTAAAAAAAGAAGGCATTGACCTTAAACCTATACAAACACACAATCCATGAACACAACAAGATGCAACCACGAAGTAAAACCAATTTAGTAATGGTGTGTACTGAAAGTAAAGGGGATAGAATACAAACCCAACTGAAAGGTACAACTACAACTGAAAAATAGAAAACAACTCCTAGAATCTTGCATCAAGGATCCTACCTGAAGGGTAGGTACAACTTGTCTCCACTGCTCTCCATGTCAACCAATCTTCTCCGTGTACCATCTGGTCCTGACTCCCTCAAGTCTCAGCTAAGCTTCTCGTCATCTGAAAAGACACAACAAGGTGCAAGCGAAGCACGCGTAGGGGTGAGTATAACAATACCCAGTAGGGACCCTAATACCCCTAAAATCCTCTCATAATTCCACAAAGGAAAAACCATAACGCATGATCTCAATCACAAATCAAAAAACAAGAGACACAACTCAAACCAAGTATAAGTAATTCACAGAAGTACAGATGATTAGTTGAGAAGCTAGATCATCTTATTCTATGGAGAGGCACTGTTGCTGACTATACAGAGTCTAGCCCACATAGGACCGATAGGTACTGACTCCTGAAAGACCCACACAGGATCCGACATTCCTGAAGTCGATAGGTATTAACCCCCGTAAGAACCACACATGATTGGTATTTGATGACCCACACATGATCACTGAGTGTTGACCCACACAGGATCAGTATGCACTGACCCACATAAGAACGTTGAGCACTGACCCACACAAGATCTGACCCACATAGGATTGGTAAGTTTTGACCCACACAGGATCGCTCGGTACTAACCTCCATATAATTTGTCTCCAACCTCTGCCTCACTACAAGCCAATGGATTCCCGCTCATAGTATGCTTGATTCTGGAAGAACCACTCCTCAAGCCATTGGTCATATTTAAACCGGCACTATGTCCCACAAATAAGTTACCCCATAATTTACTTGTTTTGTATTGTTATTTTATATAAAGTGTGAAAAAGGATTACAGAACAACACATAAGATAAAAGAAATATTTAATTGTCTGTTTAAACCATAAAAATGGTTTCATGACCAGAATATAATGTGGTAATATAAATTGATAAACCGTCATCCTTGAATGTGATAAATTAACACATCTTAGAAGGTGTTTTCATTTCTTTCGTATAAAATAAGGTGAAAGAAGAGATAATAATGAATTATCCCATTATAATAAAAAAATTCCATTATATGTATGTTACTTGAGTTATCACACCGTTTTGGTGAAGGGAGGTGAGGAAAGACAAAAGAAAAGAAAATAACTTGAAAGAAAATAAAATAATCAGAAAGAGGAATTTACCTCTTGAGTTTATCTCCTTTGAGAACCTATTAAGGGGAGATAATTTGGTCTTTTGAGGTTTCTAAGGGCTGATGGACTTGGGGGATGAACTTGTGGAGAGATTTGGGCAGAATTTTGGGAAGGCACTAGTATTGAGAGGAGTGAAGAGAAGAGGAGAGTGTGGGTGGTTTTTATAGTGGAGGGGAGGAGGGTTTTCATAGTATTTTAATCATTAGTTTATTATTTTATCATAAGAAAAGAAATAATAATGATTCTTGAAGAAAAATAGTAATATGTTCATGTGAGTTATAAACAATTACCATTTACATCATCCATGACTCAATCATGATGGAAAATTTAGGTTTTAGCATTTATTGTGATTTATCATATTTTACTATTCAAAAAAGAATAAAGTATTTTAGAAAAATCCAAAAAAATTCCCCCTAACCTTTTTTCGACATGCAGAATCCAAAAAAGAAATCCATTTTTCAAAAATAATTTTCAATATATGATTAATTTAATTATTAATTAAAATGATAATTTACATGAAAAATATATTTTTTAATACTATAAGTGCTTTTATAATGCTTTCAAAAATTACACAAGGTCTTATAAAATTATCTTAAAAAAAGACATAAAATATTTAATTTATTAACACATTTTAGGAAAATATATTTTCTTTTAAATTAATTAATTAATTTTAATTTATTATTTATGACTTACAAAAATTCCAATACTTTCACTATGGTCATATTATCACTTATAAGATGCCTAAATTGTATTTATACAATCATGGTTGAGGTTACTATTCTTTCGGATGATGTACTATTCATAAGGGTCATATTACTATTCATAAGGGTAGGTTACTATTCACGAAAAAAAGTTTTTCTTATCACACTCCAAACATCTTACTGATCACAACCATGTGTGTCAAATTTTCAAAATTCAAAACACTGAAGTATCATAATTATGTTTAAGGATCACATAGTACTTAGTAGTTCATTGTATTGTGATTTCATGTGATTATATGACATATTTATAAGAAATGAATTTCCTTTGATCAAACATTAGGTCGTTACATTTGAGGTTGAAGATGTTGTTACGACCTCAAAGGTTGTAGAGTGTTTAAAGAATTCAGAATGTGGTGACATAGCTAGTGTTGCAGGCTTCAATGTGACCGATTCCCCTAATAAATTTCCTCCTTGAGGCCCTCAGATCCTAACTGGTGATTTGGGTAAGAATTTATCTGATCTCCCAATTTCTAGGGATTTTAATGTTAAGAAGGGAGTTGCTGGCTTCTTTTCACCGATCATAGTGGGGAGTCATAAAGTGAGACCTACCAACATTCTCACCAGTAAGGATCTGAGGATGGCATGGATTAATTCTTCTCTTTTTAATGATTCCTGGACACTAAAGAACTCAAATTTGGGGGTTCGGGTCTTCTCTAATGGCGAGAATGGATTTGGGTTTATCACTGTGTAGTTTGTTGATCTTTCTACTCTTCCATTATCACCTGGAACTCCACATGATCTAACTCTTGCCTCAATATCAAGGAATTTCAAGGGGATTTGAGAGGTAGATCCAACTTCTCACGACGGAGAATCCTGTATCTCTCCCTTAGGAACTGATTGTTGAACTGAAGGATATTTTTCTTCATATTTGGGATGATTAAAATAAGGGTGATGGTTCTATTCCCTCGTTAAAGGAGGTTCTTTTTCATGCTACCTCAAGTCTTGGTGACTCAAGAACGGGGATCTCGGAAGGAACCAATTTTGAATCTGGTGGATTAGATGATACCTGCGGTGATAAGTGGTTTATAGTGGAGGGTGTCCCAGCCCTAAATCGACATGATGATATGAAGAAGGGGCATGACTCCCCATCCATGGTCTTTGAAGATTTTTGATTTGGGCCATCTTCTTTAGGAAGAACCACAAAGAAGGGCTCACTTTTCTTTTTTAAGTGAATCATTCGATTATCTCTCAATATATCATCGAGTGTAGAAATTTAATTTTTTCTCAGCAAGTGGTCTAGAAAGGGTCCAATCCCTAGAATATTGAGGGTCTATAAAGCCGTATTTTTCAATTTCAGGGCTTTTACGGATGGAAAATTGCGTCCATCGGTAAGGGATTATTTCATATTATTTTTCCATGGATCGATATGAAGGTTGATGTATAAGGAATGAGTTTTATCACTATCAAACAAATAACTCTAATAATTCAATACTGGGACCCTAATTTTAATCTAATGACTATTAGAAATTGAATCAAACAAGTTTGTATTAGTATTTTAATCCTTAGTTGGTATTTATGGCACCCCCAAATTCTATGTGATGTGGTATCTATGTTTGGGAACCCAATTGAGTTTGAAAAATAAATAGATCATGAAATGTTAGAGAATGTTTCTCAAATTATCATGGATATTGATATGTGACCAACCTTCACCGACACTATAATGATAGAGGATGCTGATTACAAATTTGAATTTCATATTAAATCTGAAAAAATGATTGATTTCTATCAAAAGTGTTGCAATATTGGGAATACTTATGATAAATATCATAAAGGTACTAATTGTTCTAATTGTAGGAAATTTGGGCATGTGATTGAATAATGTAAGATCAAGCTTCCATCAGCTGATACTATGACCAATACAAATTTTGATGGTGTTGATGCCTAGTCAACTAAGTAGTGTAGGGAAGGGATCTTGGTAGATGATCTTGCTCCATCTATCGATGTGTGTTGTGGAATAAACCTGGGTGACACTACCAGAAAGTTGAGTGATTTATTACGATGTGGTGCTGGTGGAAAGGCATATTTTTCTAATGTTGTGTTGGATACATAAAATATGGGACAATATTCTAGAGGTATTGGTGTCTTTTACGGAGATTAAGGTGCCATAAGGGAGGAGATAGTGGAATCATCATAGTCTCCAATGCTTTCGGGACAGATGGTCAGTAAAGAGGATGACAAGCATCTTGACAAAGGTAAGAATGTTGTGAATGATGAGGGCTTTCAAATGGTCCAATTTAAAAAACCCAGGTCTTTCAATGCATATGATCATGCATCAGATCAGACTTCTATTGAGGGGATATTTGTTCAGATATGGGTGGTAGTGGATGTCCCTACTGCTAGTGATAGTGAGGATGATAACAAGTAGTCTAACCAGATAGAGGCAAACATGGAGGATGGAGGTAGTGTTTAAGAGCCTAATATTCATGTGATTCTTTAGCCTCCTAATCTTATGGATTCTCATTCTACTGATGATCAACAATTGTTTTTTGTGTTGCAACCTCTAACAATTTCTGTAGTAGGATCTTCTGATACTAAGGGTTGTATCATGGATGTTATACATCAGGGAAGGGGCATTAGTAGATGATCTTAGATGAAAATGGGGAATAGTCTTATCCATATCACTTTTTTAAGATCATGAAATCTACTTATGACTCTTTTTTAAAGGATTATATCATGGAATGTGAAGTTTCAAGGGGACAAAATTTCAAGGCTCCTCCGGTGGATTATGGGGGTGAGAGGTACCCCCAAGGCCTTACATATGAAATGAAAAATGGTTTGATTTATAGCTCTAATTCCCCTTAAAAAAATAGAAACAGATGTTTTTAGATGCATGGATTATCTAATAGACCAAAAATTGTAATCAAAGAACTTTGGAGAGGGTTTCTAGTATAATTTGAGGCTTGAATTTCAGTATCTATTTAGAAAATACATGAGAAAAATCATTCCAAAAGACTCCTCATATTATTTGTCAAGTGATGATCTTATGCTTCCCCCATGAGACAAGTCATGGTTGGGAGGGAGGAACCCAAAGGACAAAGGTTTATTTCCCAGGTATTTGGGCTCTAGAGGGAGTGGCTAGAGTTGATATCTTATTTTCCTTATTGTGGGCATTTTTGACATTTTCGAGCCTCACTTTCCTTTATTTGTTGTACTTTACTATTTTTATAATAAATTTGGTGTGTGTGGGTTGGCTTTCCAACTCATACTCATACCCTTTTGAGTATAAATACATATTTATAATTAGAAAAATATATTTATAATTATATACATTTACTTTTTTAATTATATTAATTTTTTTTAAAATTAATTATATAGGTCTTTATGAGTGGTAAATAAAAGCAATGTTAAAGTGTGGTTTTTATCAGTGTTAAATAAAATCATTGATAAAGGGTCTGAGCAGTGCCCACATATGTGCGTATCCCACATCAATTTCATGGAAGCGCTTTGCAGTTCTTTATAATAAAAACACCAACATCATAGCCAAAATCAAGTCACATGGGTGTTGGAGGATGTATACCATCGTAGATGTCACCTTGTGTCGGTGAAACTATACTCTCATCATTATATGGGCCATACTACCATATGCTGACATGTTCTCCTGTGCTCCAGTTGTCCCTCTTCCATGTGGCAGGCTCTCCCTGTCGAGTTTCTTGGCCGGTGGGCCCAATCCGGGTCTTCAATGTGGTGGGCTGCCCATTGGGTTGAGGGCCAGCCAATTGGCACATTTTCTTACCTATAAAATAATTAACTATTTATTAACATATACATAAATTAAATTTATTCACTCGTATAGTACAAAAATATTAAAAATTAAAATACTAAGAAAATATTAAAATTTTTATCAATGAAATATTTATTAATATTTTTTAAAAAATTTTAACATTTAATTAAATAATTCATATACTAAAAAATATTAAAATTTTTATTAATGAAATTTTTATTAATAAAAATGAAAAAATTTACTAATATTTTCAACTAAAAAACTATTAAATCTTAAAAATAATTTACTATTAAATATATATAATTAAATAAATAATATATTATTTAGTATTATATATATATTTATATTAAATATAGACACTCTTAAAATAATTAATATACTAACAAAAATATTAAAAATTATTATTCTAAAAAAATATTAAAAATTTTATTAATGAAAATTTTATTAATTATTTTGTGATTTTTTAATTTTTAATTAAATAGTTAATATACTATATATATATATATATATATTCAATTTATTCAAATTTATTAGTAAATATTTCATTAATAGATTTGTAATATTTTTTGTAATGTATTGATTTTTAAATTTTCATTGTTCAATATGTTTTTCATTTTATCCATTTTCAATATTTATTTATACATGTCTATTCATTAACATATAATGTTTATAATATGGATGTAAATTATATATTTAATATTTATTAATTTTAATTTTAACATGCCTATTTATAAATATTCATTTTAATTTTTTAATAATCTATATAATCAATAACACCTAATAATTTTATTAAATTTATTCATTATTATTATTATTATTTATTTCATTAATAGACGTTTCATATCATATAATGTCATTGTTCAATTTAACATGTATGAAATTTGTGTTATATATATATATACACATTAATTTCACACACACATTTACATAATTAATGAAATATTATATAGAAACCCACACACAAACAATATTTATTTAATTTACTCTAGTTTTAATATTCATTTTATAATTTCACTTAGTAACACAATTTATTTAATATATTATGTTTTTAATCGATAAACTCTATTTCTTCATTTTTAATATTTTTTATTTTATATTTTTTTTGGAATTTATCGATTTTCTAATATTTATTTATACATATTTATTCACTATTATTTCCCATAGAGATTCATGTTGGCCCAACAATTTATTGAAGGGGGTTGAGTTTTTATACAATCATTCTTGTTGGCTTCAATTTTTCTGAATGGTTTCAAACAAGTTTGTTCGTGGAACCAGAAACACCCAATGATTCTGTACCCCTAGGGACTTACTTTCCAAAGGAAGACACTCATTGGGGAATTTGGGAAATTATTCTTAAGAACTCACATTGGTTCAGAGGATGGGAGGTCGGGCTCATCCCACCCTTTCCGGGGGAATTGTTCCCTACTCCGGGAAGATATTGTAGATTTAAGATATGTTCATGAATCCTTCATTAAATCCAAAGTATTATGTGGTTTAGCCTTGAATTAACAATCAATTATTAACATGTATAGATTTTAGAATCATCTATATATATATGAGGTTAATCATCAATGGAGATATCTATATTCACCCGATGTTATCCGTATATGGTATCCTCTTATGTACTAATTAGAGATTCATTGGTCGTTATTACGACGATGCAAATTTTTAGCCACACAGTGGGGCACTCTGGTGTGTTTCATCATCCAAGGAGATGTGAGTTGTATTGTTATTGGGACTAGAACGATGATATGGGTTCCTACATATTCATGTGAAATGATTAGAACTCACATAGTTTGGTTCTACTTAATAGGGAACATCATACCTTTTAAGGTCATGTGATAAGGACCAAACCATACAATTTAATGTCATACAACTGTGATGTCTAGAAAAAATGGAGACACACTAGTGTGCACCTATTCATGGTATTTATTGTTTGTAGGCTTCGATGGAGGTTCTAATTACCCCCCTCATGTGAGGTATCATAAGAAAGAGGAGCCCTACCATTGGTGACTTGGAAGATGGCCCAAAGGTGGGCTCACACAAGTCCTAGTTTAGATGGAAAATGTCCCTCTCACATGACCTGAGAGGAATTGGAGTTGCTACACACAAGGGGTATAGGCTGGCGTGAGTTGGGGTTTCCTTGTAAATGAACCACCTGGGTAAAAACACTTGGGAATGGATTGATCCATGGAACCTCAAGTCCCCTCAGGTGTACCTGGATGTGTCTCACGCATGTCCCTGGTTAGGTAATATGCCTCGCGTAGGTGGTTTTCCACTAGAGAATAAGGGTTCATTATGCCTGTGTCTCATGTTTTAGAACCTTAAGGGACTTTTATCTCACATATACCCTTTAATTATATCTTCTCTTAGGTTTTGGTGAGATACCTATGAGGTTTTGGTGACCTAGGCAAAGGGGATGTGTGACCAGAGTTTGGGGGAATCTTCCAATTTTCTAGTTATAAAAATTAGGTTCCTAAGGGACGTATTTATAGGAAAATAGGGGAAAATGGTCTAAGGATGATTCCCATATAGGTCCCATGCATAGGTTCTTAGTGCAGGTGCTCCATACAGGGGAGAAATTCTATTTAGTTATGTATAAGGGGGCTACGGTAGCCTTCTGATGTACAAGTGTGTATACACATGATGATTTGGGAAAATAACTTTGATTATCCTCAGGTATTTTTAGTGCTTCAACATGATTATTGTATGCTTCATAATATTTTCACTCCACTTGAAAAAATGAAGTTTCAAAAAAATCCCCACGTCAGGATTGGATCTGATCGAAAGATGAGGGTCTAGTACTAAGGTAGAATAGGGTAAATATTATGAAGGGTGTTTCGGGGAATAGTCTTGGTGATCAGATCCATGACACATGCCAATGGTGTTTATAAATATCGTTGGACCCTTTTTCATTTTCCTCACATTTTGGGTTAGTGATTTTTTCTCTCACTACATAGGTAGTCTTCTCAGATTTATCTTACTTCCATTTTGTGAAGGTCTCCTGACTAATTTTCCAAGGTACAACCACTTGACAGATGGTGATATACATATTCACCTCGATGAGGAGCCTAGATGAGGAATCTGTTCAAGGGGTTTACATGTGGAATGTGGTCTATGGCCCTGTGTGGGGGACCTTATCAAAGGGACTGTGTGAGTTATTTCCTTTGAAAAATTTTGGAACTCTTCCAAGTCTAAAATTTTAACTTTACTAGGTCAATATTATAACTTAATAGGAGAACTTGGTGTCTTCTTGTATGTTTTCAATGGGTGGATTGATGAATTCCATCGATCAAGTTGTTATGCATTCTTCTAATATGATCAAAGGTACTGGTCTAGAGTACTACAATAGGGTTGAGTCTTCTCTTATTGATATGTTGAATTATTTGGAACCATACCAATGCAAGTACCCAAAAACTGATTACCTACCATTGTATGATCACCGAATTCTAAGGGACACCTTTATCTGTGGTATTCGAAGTTACTTACTAGATTCCTAGTTTGTGAATAATTTCAAATACTATTATGCCAATGTTTCCTACAAGGGTGTTTATATTAGTAAAGGAATAGTTCCCATTGGATGAATCTAGATCTGAATGTGTACATCCAATAATACATGCTTTATTATTATGAATCAACCTTCTATGCTTCACATACAGATGAGATACAGGGTTGGAAGGAGGAATGGGATTTCAGTTTTGGAGGGCGAGTCAGTCCTAAAATGATGTGGGCATACTGGGTGTGCCAGAATTATACATAATTCAAAAAAGAGTTGAAGGATGTCTATATCTATGAGGCTATTTGGGTAGGACAAACCTACGTCTACAGGAACCCTGATATCATCCCCAAACTGTTGATCTGATAGTGTTTATTGAAAAGTAATTTCCACTTAACACATGGTGAAGTTGGCATCAACCAGTGGGATGTCTACAGAATCTATAGAGCTCCCATTCTTGAGGAAATGTATGAAGATTTCATGTCACTGAAGATAACATGTGATGATGCTGAAAGGAAACCATCATTGGCATAAGTGCTTTTCCATATTTCAAAGAAATTTCAAAACAAAGATCCTCTCCCCAAGGGTGAAATCCATGCTTAAATGTGGATGAATGATTTTCAATAAATAGAAGGAGAAGATCCATCTTGTGAGTGCACTACTGTATATCCCACAACAAAGAATTGTGGTGCTCCTGGCCCATTTTGGCCTACACTAGAGAAGGGACAATATACCTATTGGGGTTATAAGGTCAACCCCAAGGTTGATACAAAGAATTGCGTAAAAAACTTCCTTGATATGTGGTTATGAATTTATCTTCCTTCATTCTATGAGTCCAATGGGAGTGTGAGGCCATGGACTTCTTATAGCTACCAAATTAGTAGAGGGGAAGTACATCAGGTTATATTCCCCAATCTTGGAAAGAATTTACCATTTCTCGCTGCATACATACAATGGGAAGGCCATTCTTAGAATTTCAGGGATATTTCAAGTGTTGTGGGTGTTGATCATGGAACAATTCAATTTATAAGTGGCAGTAAGCCCAGTTAGAATCCTCAACAGCCGATTTGGCACATTCATTCATGTTGTCATTATAATCCAACCTCTGAACCTGAAGTATGATGAAGGGATGAGAATGTTGAATGTGTTAGTGAAATTTAACTTCTTTCCACATGGTAAACCACCGATAAGGATATTTACTAATGATTAAATGGAAAATAATGATGAGTTAAGGTCATACATGATAACATTTAGAGATGGCATACCGGTAGCTCAAACTGATAGTGAGATCTTTTGCATGGTTTTTAATTCATATTGATTTGAACACCAGTTTAAATATCTTCAATAATTAAGCATATGTCCCTATATGCATGATAGGATCGAGAAGCATCTAATGGTAGCCCGAAATCATTGAATCTTGATGTCCATGGAGGTATCGAAAATGATAATTTCATTGTCTCCATCAGATGCATCGATCAGGATGGAGGCTGGCTATGCCAAGTCATAGATTTAATTATACCCTCAAGGGGTATTGCTGAAGGGAATTTACTAAGTTAGGGACAAAAACAATTCTGGTCGTGGTATGCATGGTAAAGAGGATTAAGCTGAAAATGATGATGCTAAAGATCTGGATCCTTCAAAGCAATCTATGGAAAAGACCATCAAGTATGAAAGGGTTGAGAACACCACACATCCTACACCAAGGTGGTCCAGTCATCATCATTGGGAGGAGATTCATGCTCTTTCTCCTCATTATACTGTAAAAGAAAAGAGGCTTAAAAGGATTCCAAGCCTAAGGGTGTCAGTTCTTCCTCAAAACCATCCACATCAGAGTCAAATTATGTGTGACCCTTAGTGATTTGAGTTTGGAAGAGCATAAATCGTGATACCAGAGATGCGTGGTAGTTTCTCCAGGACGTATTGTGAATACCAAAGATAGGCCACATCAAAGTACCCTTCAATATCAACCCAGATAAAGATTTTGCTGAGGTGATGAGGTACCTTCAGTAGTTGGAGGCTTTGATATATGCAATTGATGATTAGTCTCTGACCCTGAAGTGAGTGTACGACATAATGGACTGAGGAGTTCCTGAGGGTGCAGTTGTTTATCCTGAGGAGGAATGTGACATATACTCTAAACCTACTGATGTATTTCTCTATAATACCTATTTTTTCTCTTTCATACATCATCATTAATCCAAAGGGGATATTATTTTATAGTTCATAATACAAGAAGAATAATATTTTGTTGAAGAAGTATCAACAACAAATTCAATTGATTCGATGAGGTATAGGCCCATGGGCATCCCTATTGGGGCAGTGGACAAGGCTCTTGGGTCCATAAAAGTATCTCTGGGCCAGATGACCATAATAGAGGAGTTGGAAATGGGAACACCTCAACTATCCCCTCAAGTCTTAGTTTCTATGAGGTTTGATATGGGTCCTTCACTATCTTGAATGAGGAAGTGAAGGAGGGAATTAAATTTTCCCCAACACATGCATTGTATTAAGTCTTTGTTCCATAATTTGATATCATGACCAGATTAACATACACTTTTGACTGTGCTTTCCTTTTTTAAAATTTCTTTCACTTTAATTCCTTAAAATATTTGACGTCGATCCTTCAAGGATTGAGTAGGATACCCTAGAGGAAAGACATAACCGTGTTAATGAATCCTTCATTCAAATGGATGAAGTATTAATATATGCGGTTGTGTCTTCCCCCAGTCCAACAGAGAGTGGATAAGGCCATGGTAAAATCATACACACTCCCTCATGTGTCATCTACGACTTATGAATTTCCTCTCCTCAAGATATTGCAGATCCATTGCCTACACCAGAGGACCCTGAAGCAGTCAATGTTGATCCCATTGTCACTCAAGAAGGGGATGACAAATATCTTAGATGGTATGATGAAGGTGATGATGCTGACCCTGACTCCATGAGGCCTGATTATACTGATCCTACTAAGAATTCATTGGAGGGAATCTACATCAGAGCCAATTCGGGCCCTAAAAAATACGTCTCAGATATCCCTACTGGTGAGTAGGTTGTGATACTTGCGGCTACGTATCATGAATTGATGGATCTAATTCATCTAGAAATTGATATTTCAGGTTCCTTTAAAGAGTTTGGTGGCTTACATAGGGGAATTAGATGTATGTGAGTTTTTTTTGTTCTTTCATTAAACATAATTGTTTTTTTACTTGATGCTTCACATCCAAGCTCAACTTGTGAATCTTTGTCTGTAGATAATTCTTACAAGGAACTTCATGAATAAAGAATCCAAGTCCACCCTACTCTTATTGCCACAAGATTGATGGATGAGAATCTGGATATGGGAGATTCTCAAGAGCCTATGATCTCATATGTGGAGAAAAATCGAGAGGATGTTCCTTTTTAGGAGGTTCTTGATATGTGAATTGAGACCAGGGGAACTGGAGAAGTATCAATCCCAAAAATTGATCTAAAAATAGATGACATCCATTAATTGTTTTTGTTACTTCACTACCTTTGCTACCTTTTGATCTTATGAAGTTGATGATAATTGTTTCCTGTTATCTAGTTCCATCGGCTTCAGCGATTGGGATTGAAATGGGGTCTTCCCTGCCAGTTTCACTAACATTAGTAGGTGGATCCAAGGATATTTTAGAGGGAGTGTAAAAACGAATATCACTATGTGGAAATATTTTGGATTATATCTCTCCCTCCAAGAGTGTATTTGAATATGAAATAGAGACACAAGAGGCTTCTTGAACTACACACCTTTTGGTATGGTGGGATATCTGGAAGATAATTAGGTAGAAACCTTTTAAAGAAATTCCATCACGTATTCACTGACTCCCATTCAAGATTTCCATATTGTGATATGGTGGATTTAATTACTATGAGATCCATAATATGGTTAAAATAGTCATCTGTAAATGGGAAGAAGAGCAAAAATTGTAGTAGGCAGAGGCACATCAGATGGGATAGTTTGAATAACTTAGATCTACCCTAATCCAAGCTGAGGTTAGATACTCCACGAAGGTAGAGGACTAACAAGATCTACTTTATGAGAAGTCTCTCCAAATAATGCATTTCAAAGATGAATTAAATGATAAAATGGAAGAGGTTTTCCAACTCCACCGATCCTTGGTGGGGATTTGGTACAAATAAGAGATGCAATTCATATAGAGATGGATAAGATTCGTAAATATGAGGATGTCGTAGCTATAAAAACGGACAAGATAATGGAAGTCACTGAAATTTATTGAGGTATAATTCAACTTCTCAAAGCCTAAGTCATGGGTAAACTGTAAAATTTTGTAGAGTGGATCCAACTTTTGGAAGTTTCCCCAACATTTTAAAACATAAATGGAATGATTTTTAATAAATTTTTCTTTACCTTCAATATGTATTGGAATTTTAACACAACACTGAAAAATGATTCATTTAATTAAAGGAAATCATGTTATAATTACAATGACAAATAGAAGATAGCGATCTAATTTTTTCTTAAGCCATGGGGCATATAGAGCATAGTTCGAGTGTTGCTAAAATTATATGAACAACCCTAATAAGAATTCATCTTTTGTTTCACCCACCCTAATTTTTTCTTAAGTCTGGTATAAGGAAGACTTAGTGGGTGAGACTTGAATTTTTCTTAGACCACTCTTTTCTAGGTATTCATCATAACATGTTTTATGCCTATTTATTTTCATTGCTCATTTTTTTCCTAAACCACACAGTGTTTAGGCCCAGTGAGTTGAGTCTCAAATTTTTTCCAAAGTTCCCTTTGAAGGGATTAAATTTGGTGAGAATTTTCTCTTTTTATGGGCAGTTTAAAGTTGTACAAGATAGACTAACAAGACTACTGTTTTAGGTCAACCATCTTTGACCATTTTTTTTGAAATGATGACCCAGACTAAGATTGTGGTCCAGGAATGTTCCAACATTCTTTAGATACCCGATGGGGAATATTGATCCATGGTTTTTTTGTTTCCAAATATAAAACAATATATTTGGGAATAAATGAAGTCTCTCCTGAGGAAAAAGTAACCATTGGTTAAAAAACCCATTTTTTGGGATACTTTATGCAAATCCATATGGGGCATGTTACTGTGTAGTCAATAGTATCATCCTTATGCTGAAAATCCCTAAAATTTGTGAGTAACTTTATTCAAATCTAACTGAGGTATATATAGAATAGTTATGAAGAGAATTTTTCAGGAATTTTGACATTCTATTGTTGTTGAACGATGAGAGTTGATGGAGATTCTGATTTCTCATGTCCATGATGAGTGGTTTTACCAAAGGGAGGTGTTTGAGAACTAAGAGAGAATTTTTATTGGCACTATCCATGAATGGAAAAAAACGATCCTATATGAATTTTTATCAAGTGAAGGAGGGTTCATTTTTTAGATGAATGAAGTTTGGGGGGAACCCCCTTTATGAAAAGAGTTTATGTATCATGCAGTTTTCTATCATGTGACCAGGACATTGACCATATATTTTAACATCTTACAATGATGAAATTTTCATATAGTTTAACTCCATGTGACTAGGTAATTTTACTATGAAGTATAAAGTCATACATCAAGGAAATTATGCTACGTATTTTAAAATCATGTAGTAAGTACATTACACTATGCAGTTTAAAGTCATAAATCAAGAACATTATGATATGCAATTTAAGTTTTACAGAAAGAACATTATACTATGTAGTTTGAAGTTATATAGAAAAGACATTATGATATGAAATTTAAAGTTATATATCAAGGAGATTGTGGGGATATAATTTAAGGTCATTATATTTGACTGAAGGGTTAATGACTCTTCCATTCCTGGTAACCGATCTGAGAATGTACCATCATATTCAAGTATGAGGAGGCGAATGTTGTAAGTTTTGATATGGGTATTTTCTAATCCAAAGAGAATTATAGGGAAAGGGATTATAGTGATATAGGATGTCTCTCTAAGGATAAAGTTACTACTGATTGAAAAACCAGTTTTGTGGAAAACTTTATACAAAGCCAACTAGGTTGTGTTACTACATATTCAATAGTGGAATCCTTTGAATGAAAAACCTATTTTGTGTACTAATTTATGCAAATCCAACTAGGCCATATTAAAACATATTCAGGAAATGAAGTTCTCAAGAATTATGATATTCTATCACTGATGGCTGAATGAAGTTTATGGAGATAAAAATGTCCCTGGTCATAGAGTATGGGTTGAAAAAGGAAAGTACCTGAATATGGGAGGAGAATTTTAAATTAATATTACCTGATAATTGGAGGAAAAGGTTCCCTATACTGGTCTAAACCAAGTTTCGTAAATATGGTTCCTATAGTTTTATCTCACATGAATAGAACCACATAATTTTGGAAATGATGTGTGGTATGTGGCCTACCTTACCAATATCATTCCTGCATACTCCAGACATGAGGGAGGAAATTTTAAACTATCGTGTTGAGGGTTTTCCAACTAGAAGAAAGGATATGGGGAAAATATTCACGGCACAACCATAGACTGAATTTTAATCGTGGTTTCCAACATTATTTCATAAAATCTTAGAAGGATAGAATAGGCTTCTTCTATGGGTAAAGTTACCATTGGTTGAAAAACCCATTTTTTGGGCTTATTTATGAAAATCCAACTAGGGAGTGTTACTGCATAGTCAATATTGGAATCCTTTGTCTGAAAAAACTTTTTTTGTGAGATACATTATGAAAATCCAACTACTGCATGTTACTTCATTTTCAGGAAAATGATTCATCAGGTATTAGATATTCTAGCGCTGGGATTTGTATAAAAGTTATGAAGGTCCAAAAGTGTCCAATATTAGAAAAACGAAGTGTGGAATATATATTTCTAATAATAAAGTAAGAATTTGAACTAATATTTTCTATGAATTATTGATTCCCTCACATAGATATGACTCATATTTAGAAGGTTCGTAATAATATCTCCATACATTGAGATCAGAGAATAATATCTATTCTAGTAAACCTTATTTATGGAGTAAGTTCCCTTCCACATCAGTTAAACCTTTAGAGGCTTCATTTCTAGTATCATCGGAGTTCTAAGGACGAATAAAAGTTCTCCTTGGAGGAAGGAGCTAAGGAGGAACTTCTTGTTAAAGGATTGTACTATTTGATTTTGATAGAAGTCTAAGTGATGCAAGGTATGAAATATTTTTTCTCATACAGTCACTATAATTCATCCAATCATTTTTAGTATTTATTATCTATGGATATATGATGAAATATGGCAACACGAAGAAATGGAAACTAGACCTTAATGCGTAGGAATGCTTCTGTTCCATATACCAGTGAGTATGGCGTCACCCATGTAGCAGTACGGGTTGTGGTATGGTAAGCCCATAAGGCATGAAATATCTTGTAAGGTGAAGAATATTTATCTTTATCCACAATCTTCTGGTGTTTGTTTGAAAAGCTCTTATTAAAGGACTCTATTTATCTGTTATCCACAACATAATAGTGGTATGAATGGATGGATTTGATATTGTACTCCTAATAAAGATTCTATACCACAACAGAATAGAAATTGGGTCCATTGTCTATCAGTATTATATCGAGGACTCCAAATCTTGTGATTATGTTGGATTTTACAAAGATGAAAATTCTTCTGCCCACAAATTCTTTGAGGGGTATTACCTCATCCCATTTGAAGAAAAAATTAGTAGTAGTTAAGCTGTATTTGAATAACTTGTCCATGGCTAGAGGGTATAGTCCTACAACATCCATTCCCTATATGGAGAATGTATAAGAGTATTTGGTTGTATTTATCAACTTCGGGGGTTGATGGATGAAGTTGTCATTTACTTGGAAGGAATTTCATTTCTTAGTGCATTCTGTGCAATCCCGTGTCATTGAAGGCCAAAAGTATCCAAGCCTTAAGATTTGATCAGAAAGCCTATACCCTAACTAGTAGAAACTATAGGATTCCACATGTACTTCTTCTATAATATCTTTAGTACCTTCTTCATTAATACATCTGATAAGGACTCCATCAGATCCTCGTTTATAAAATAATTTGTAGTGATTTGGGCCATCATAAAGAGTGAAACTAACTGATCGCTGAATGATTTTCTCCTTCCATACTCTGTTTTATGGAAGTACTCCATTTTTGAGGTATTCCATGGTAGAATTAATCCACCCTATGGTAGGACCATATGGTTCATGAATATGTATGACTTCATTGATATCTACAGTTCTAAGTTGAACAAAAGGTGACACCATTCTATGATGGGAAATGCTGATGACTGTTTCCACTTATTATGGATTTTCCAGAGTCATAACTACATTATTTAACACACATTAATGGTAATTATATAATTGTGGGATGCGATTCAATGTTGTCTTTGAGGGGAACTCTACTATTAACCCTTGAACATAGTCAAGTAGGGGGATTATGTCTTCTTTTCTAATGGAATAATCCTTATTGATCTATTTTATTACCATATCTGAATCACATCTCACCTGTAGGTGGTCCAATGGTATTTAGAGTGCTAGTTATAGGCCTCTAACGAGGGATTGATATGCTACTTCATTATTGGTACAACCTTCTGATAAAAGGAAAGAGTATGGTAAGACATTATTCACTAGGGAGATAAGAACAATCCCTAACCCAAATTTGTTGAGCTGAACTCCATCCATTTTATTTACTATTGGGATCCTGGATGCACCATCAAAAATGTTCCTATACATTTGGTTCTTCTTGAATAAATAATATCTCTTCATCCATTATTTCAGTATTTAATGACGTTGTTTCCGAAGATGGGTGTTCTTCTAGGAAATAATCTAAGGCATGACCTTTAACTAATTTATAAGGCACAACTTTTATATCAAACTACTACAGAATAACCACTCACCATTATAGATATACATTAAACCTAGGATGTGTGAGGATATTTTTTATTTCATGTTTTTGAGAGAGACCAATTTTAATTCATGGTACTGCAGGTAGTGCCTCAGTTACTGAACTATGAAGATTAATTCCAAGAAGCTATTATTGGTATCCAAATAATGAGTCTCAGTGTTGAAAATGGTTCAACTGAGATAATAAAGGTTGTTTTCATTCCCAACATCATTATTTTGTTTAAGGAAGGTTCTTAGTGATTTCTCCCAGGACGTTACATATATAATGATTGGATTTACCTCAACGGGTGGCATTAACACCACTGGTCTGAAGAGGTACTTTTTGAGGTTTTCAAATGATTCCTGATAGTTATCATTACACTGATATATGACCCTTTACTCATCATTTTAGTGAAGGGTAAACACTTTCTCGCAAGGTTTTCTATGAATCTACAGATGTAGGAAAAGTTTCCTTGAATTCCTCTTAACTCATTGAGGTTTAGATGAAGTTATATACTAAAGATATATTTTTTTCTCTGGTTAAACTTTGATGTTGTGATGGCATGAAATCAAGCCATGAAACTTCCCAGAGGTTATCCCAATAGAATATTTCAAGGGGTTCATATTTAGTTTATGTTGTCATATATTGTTGAAGATAGTCTTTAGGGAATCTAGGTGGTCAGGACATTTTTGGGATTTAACCACTAGATTATCAACATGTAATTCAAAAAACTTCCCCAATAATGGTTTGAAGATGTGATGCATGGCTCTTTGGTATATGGTGCCAACATTTTTAAAGCCAAAGGGAATTAATTGATAGAATAATACACCCTAGGGTGCTCTAAAGGTGGTGGATTATTCATCTTTTAGGGCCATCCAAATTTCGTTGTACCCTTTATATCCATCCATGAATAATAGGGAATGATAACTAGCTATCACATCAGCAAGAAGTTTGGTGTTTGGACTTGGGAAATCATATTTTAGATTGTACCCATTGAGATATTTGAAGTCGATGAAGAAACTGATTTTACCATTCTAATTATTTAACAGGATGATGTTGGATAGCCATTTCATATACTGTACCTCTTGGATAAACTTATCCTTGATGCGTTTATCCAATTTAGCCATAATTTTGGAGGTATGAGTTGGGTGTGTTTGTTGGGATACTTGTTTATACCCCCAATGGTCATCTAGAAAACCCATGTGATGGTTGGACACATCGAGGAATAAGCCTATAATCTCTATGTAATTCCAATAGAAAACATCCCGATGTTTCTTTAGGAAGGAAATATATGCCCCTTTCTCTTCTGGGACACATTGATCAAAATTGGTCATGTATCTTCATATGTACCTAGATTTATCTCTTTGAGATCATCGAAACTGGTGAATACAACTTCCTCAAATACTATAGGGGCAACCCTAAAATCTTCCTCTTCCTCACCCTCTTTATTAATTGTCTCCTTTTTTACTACCTGAGAAGTAGGATATGAAGCCACTTTCTCATATTTAGAATATTAATAGACATTTGGTAATTCAGAATATGAAGAAATAATTTTGGTCTTTCTTACTGGTATGATTCATTCTTGGAGATCCTAAGGTGAAATGAGGGACTAAGGATATTACTCTTCATTTCCTCCCATTAACACGAAAACTTCTTCTAGACTAGTTGATCGAACAAGGATCTGTTGGAGCTCAGGGAATAGAATCAGGACATTTTCATCCATACTTTCATTATTTCTCAGAGAGTTTACATCTAATTCAATGATATTAGTTTCAAATATTAAAATTTAAATCACCAACATTGCTAAAAATGTGATCACAGTTTGACCCACCTATTCGATTTGGTTTATGGGGATCATTTACTCCATATTGAGTTTTTTGAAAGGACTAGTCAGAATCATCTCCAGAACATTTGGGGAATTTATTTAAGCAACATTATCACCCCTGGATCATTTACCTTCCTTATGTTAGAATCCTACATCAATTTATTGTGACTCAAAGGATTTGAATGGGGATTTTTCACCATGTAATGTCTCAATTTGATCATTGATAAAATATTTGAGGCATTGGTGGTATGATGAGTGAATAAACAAATGATGACATAACAAAGGTCTTCCTAGAAGAACATCAAAGGCTATATCCTATCTAACAACCATAAATTATGACTTAGAAACAAGATCCATGAATCGGGTCACGAGTTTGATTTTTCTGAGAGGATTTTTCTCATTATTTTCATAAACATGTAACATTATGATAGATGGGGAAAGTGAGATTCATTGAAACCCAGCTAGTAAAGTGTTCAGGATAAAATTATGTTGAGTCTTGATCTATTATTAATGAATAATCATCAGATATGAATTTCATTTATCCTAATAGATATATACAAGGGTCTGATGTGTCCCTATATGATGACTTCCTCATCCGGGTCTATGAAAGATATGATCGTATGGAATTATACATGAATATTCTTTGTATGATACACTTCATCAGCATAAATCTTGACTTTAAATTCCATAGGACCCGATAAGGCCGCTATTAGTGCTTCACAAAGTATTTTGATAGACTCAAGGCATCCAATATTGACAACCTTGAAATAACCAAAGCTAATTTCTTTAGAACATCATATTTATAGTCCAAAGGTCCACAAATCCTAGTATGGGGATGTTTTTTTCATAGGTGGTTTGGGGGATGATGTTCCAGATATAGATGGACCATCCCTTGAAATAGTAGATAAAGGTACTTTTGATCTTCGTGGATTAGGTAGGCTAGGCTTTCCTCTTCACTGAAGTTTATTAGGATATGACATGTCTTTTAACCTATATTGGAGGATTATTATGTTTTGTTCGACCCTATCACATGTAGGGGAACTTAAATTCTCTTTTAATCTTGCTGGAGAGATCTCCCATCAGTTTATTATACACATACAGTTCAGGATAGGTCATGGTTAAAGTAGTAACTCATGGAACTAATGCTTCTTCCCCTACATCCTCAACTCTGGTGGCCTCTTCCCCTAGTTTACCAATCAAGTTAAGAGAATTTGGGTTAAAATAACACTTATAATCTGAGAAGGGATCCATTAAATGAATTAAGTTAATGGGGCCAATGATCAACTCATCATATGATGAAGATTCTATTTGGTGTGTGGACCCATATTGTACTGTTTGGCAGGGAAGTTCCCATGCTTCTGGGACTATAGACAAGAAATATTCTAAATTCAAATATATATTCTACATTAATAAAGAATAATCATCTTATATTTTATTCTTTCTATTCAGGCCATATCTCTATTTAGAGGACCAAACTTCAGAGGATTGTGACACCATAGGGGTCGAATGTGTCATATCATAAGCGGATGAAGGCACAATCAGTTGTTGCAACTATTATCAGAGGATAACATGGGTTTGGATGATAATATTTATAACCATCCAATTGCCTAACTTCTTCATACACTTTAAGTTAACTTCTTTCCATTTATCCTCATATTCTATATTGGTGGAAGAGACATATTCTACCTAAGCATGAAAGTTTTTCAGCTTCAATTTCCCTCAGTCCACCATTTTTTGTAAGAGGTATTTAAAAACAAAAAACTACTGGATGTTTTTTCCCATTACTTAATGGAAGGGGAAATAGTTTGGGAAATCGTTTTCACCCTCTTTTTTTGGATTCCTAGCCTTTGGAAACTTAATCACATTATTTTCCAATGCAAATATAGAGTAGTCAGGGACTTGGCCATTTTGAAAAGAATAGACCTT
This sequence comes from Viscum album, assembly GCA_963277665.1. Lineage (NCBI taxonomy): Eukaryota > Viridiplantae > Streptophyta > Magnoliopsida > Santalales > Viscaceae > Viscum > Viscum album. The sequence goes on from OY728119.1 coordinate 569,643,853, forward strand.
GTTTTTCATTTCTTAAAACTATTTTCACATTTTTTCTCTTTGATCATCCTAATGAGGTGTTCATTTTTGTTGATGACCAGGAGGTGCAGCCACATGATATAGTGCAGGCTTCGGAGTAGGAGTAGGTATAAGTGGATACTTTAGTGTAGTAGTGGGAGCCTCTATTTTCCCTGTTCTCCTTCCCCAAGTCGATGGAATCACTTGTTAATTTTATTTAGTATCTATGATGGAGTCCTAAAATATTTGAGAAATTACAACAAGGTCCTAAAACCATAATGTGTATTTTACAGGGATGAGTAGCATGCAAAAATCATTGTGAAGATTTTCTATAAATATGGGAAACAATTATTCTTGAGGGAGTGGTAGGTTCAATGATTATTTAAATCATTTAGACAAAGGAATGAAATCCAAGACTCTTTAATTCTCTCGCATATTACAGTTTGATAGATTAAATACTGTTGTCTTATGAAGTGTTGAGTTGAACTGGAAGAAAAACTTTAATATGGATTTTCCTTCCCCATAATTTTCCCAGCCTACAAACTCATATACCATATGAAGTCTAGTCCCTAAAGTGATTTCACAAAACACCTAAGTTTGTTGTTCAGGGGTCCCCATCATGGGATCACAAGGAGAGATGAAATCTTTCAAATGCTACTATGGGTCTCTCAAACTATTAAAAATAGGAAATGTTGGATTCCCAAAGTTTGGTGTGGGAGGAGTTGGATCTTCCAATTCAGGTTAAGTCTTATTTTTCAGTTTTATTGGCATTCTTCATTCCTCCATTGCTTCTAATAAATCCATGAGTGACTCAAGAGTGTTCATGAGACCTCAGGGATAGCCTAACTAGGCTAGAGCTTGAGTAGGTGTAGTATCCAGTCGGGCCATAGGTGGCATAAATGTTGTAATCTACCATAGGTAGTCCATAGGTTTAGTCCTATAAGGATGTTTCTAACCCCATTATAGTTGTATACCAAACAGAGGGAATTACCAATATTATATTGTGGGATCCAATTATTTTTGTGGTTGGTATCCTATGTTGATCAAGTTTTCCATATCCTCTTCAATTGTTGTGACAAAACCTCTTTACTGAGGTGCTCCAGTTGGGGGGTGCAAGTTGAGAATATGCCTTTAGTGTATATCTGGTAGGAAGGATGCCTCAGAGTAGTTATTCCTTTATGACCCTCGATTATTTCATCTCTTCCTCCCATTGATCCAGTCTTTTCTCCAATGAAAAGGGATTAACCTCTCTAGGTGGTAGGTGAGGCACAATATGACCCTTACCCTTTTCTTTTTTATATTCCTTTGAAGGTCATAAGGATGGATTGTCTGAGGGAATTCCCAAATTCAGGGCAAGACTTTTGTTCTAGGTGCACACTCCTCCTTTAATAATTTTGGTGTGGACCACATTATGAACCAAAACGTCTTCCTCTTGTTTCTCCCCCGAATTGAACTCATGTTCTATATAATTTTCAGGGCAGCGTTGATGACATTAAATGATGTCTAATGAATTAAACAAATTATATCAGTGTATTTCTGATACTGTCTCTTTTTATGCCCTTCATGAGGCCTCATCCTCTACTTTTAATGTTCTCTATGCATTTTTTGGTGGACAGTAATCCAAAGGAAACCTCTAGATAGTTTAGTCACACGTGTCCATATTGAGGGTACCATATCTCATAATGGGATGGACTAGGAGGAACCATTCTGTGGTATTTCCCCTAATGCGGAGAAGACTAATTTCTGATGAGGAGGAGGTTGTTTAGATGAAAAATACTGTATCCCTAAGTGTTGAGTTTATTCCCATTCCACTTTGACTAATCTTTATGCATAGTTTTCTGATCTCAAAGGCTGGGTTAAATAATCCCCCATCCCTGCAGGTTGGGGTTGTTCCTGAACTGCAATGGATTCTTCTGTTGTGGATTCCCTTTTTATTTTATGGAGTTTTTTCTAAACACGGACTGGGTGCATCATTTAGTATGCACTTGGATTACCCATTTCTAAATATATTTTTTCTATTTATAACATTTTTTCTATCTGATGGTTTAATTCTTTCAAATGGGTGTATTTCTTGAAATTTTTAGATGTTGGGTTAAAAATTACCTCAATAGCCTACTCTCTTCCAGCCCGATGTCGATGGGAGTCAGAAGAAGAAAATTTTTGTTGAGCACATCCATTATTGTGAATAAATTCTGTTTTCTAAATTCAACCTAAATCTATGAAATTACATGATACCAGTTTTGGTGAGATTTTTAGATTTTGTAGTGAAGTTAAATTTAAATCTAATTGTTCATGCCATCCTTTGATATAAACACCATACATGCCATCTGTGAATAGATGTCACAATATATTTAACACACTGAGGCATGTGTGTTGAAGGGATCACTGCTGTTTCTTTGGATGTCGGGCAGATAAGAGAGCTTCCAAGTAAATATGGTATTGCATCCTTTCTATTACATTGATGTTATTTTGATACTCATCATAGGTACTACTTTTTCTCTTAAGTAACAAAGTGTTTTCCATATATTGATATTGATGTTGTGAAAAAAATATTCTAACAATGCCTCTGGAATTTTGTACTGAGGGGTAGATAAAGTCCATAACATGACTTATTCATCATCTTTAGCGAGTTTTTTTTTATCATTTTAGCATTTCATATTTATCTTTTGATGGTGGCTCCTCTACCTGATCTAACCAGAGTAGACACTTTCCCACTGCCTTATCATAAGCAATAAGAATAGTAGATACTTACACTATTACATTGGATGGTAGGTGACCTAAGGGTGGTTCAGAAAATAACCATTACCTTGGGATGTCTTCCAATTGATAAATGAGTTTACATATCAATGATAAGGAATTAGACACAATTGGACTTGTATTCTCAAGTACCTTGCAGTTGGAGGGATTTCTTGTCACTAAATTTCCAAGTTGGTGATTCTCTTGACAATGTGAAATAATATTGCAGAGAGAAATTTCCCAGTGAGTTCCATCATAGAGAGGACCACCATGGTAGATTATATCAAGGGTTAGACCATCCTTCCCCTTGATCTTATGGACATGTAGAGGGATTTTATGACTCTCATTAGGAGGTAAACTCTTGAGATCAATCAGATTGTGGTCATAAAGAAAGACTTCAAGGTGAAGTGTCTGAGAAGGACCTTTAGAATTATTTCTACTTTTCTTGTAATCTGGTAATGAGAGAGTAGAATCCTTTTCTACTATAGATAAGAATATGAGGGATTCAAGAACTCCAAAATTAAGTAGGGAAGTACTGTAGATCGACTTTTTTCTGTGGTTTTATTTGGTGAGGCTTCTTCTTGGATGCCTTCTTGCGAGTGAGTAGGGTTGTTTTCTAGGGGAAGTGATTTATAGGAACAAAATATTTTTTAACTAGTTCCCATGTTATTGTTGGAATTTTTGTCTAGGATTTTGGAAATTTGACATGGGTTTGTACCTTCCTCAAAGTCTCTATTGAAATAGACCGATTGCATCTGATTTGAGTGGGTTTATGTTCATGATCCCATTTTTTATATATCATGGGGAGTTTTCCCTAGAACCCTCCTAGATGAGAGATGATGTGTATGTCTAATATGGGGTGACAAGGTGATGATCCACCCCATTTTTGGGGATAGATTTGTGTATCCTTCCCTCTGGAACTATTATTGTCACTGTAATGATGTCTTGGAAGGTCTATAGGATATGGGAAGGGATTTGTGTCTACCCTTTCACCATTTTAGGATATGATTGGTGACTTAGTGATTGCAACAAGGATATATTCCCATTCCATATATAGAGTAGGTTTATGTGCTTTCTTATGTTCTCCATTTTCTATATGTGGATACTAATAGTACTAATGTGTGGGGGAAGAGATTTAGGTATACCCCTTATTCATCATCAGGACTTTCTAAATAAATTATCCGGGTGATTCCATTTGAAATTTCTAGAAGGATTGATTATTGTAGGCAGGTGTGTGCGCTTGCTTGCAGATGGCCTCCAAACATGGTTGGAAGGATACTTTTAGTGATTCCAAATGAGTTTTTTGAAAGGATTGGTTGGTGGAGGCAAGTGTATATTTCAAATCATGACATTCCATGAGATTGTAATATCATGCTTTCTTGGATGCCTCCAGGTGAGTCTACTAGTTGGATGAATTAGAGAGGGTGGGTGAATGTGCTCGCTCACTATTGGCCACTAAATTTGATTGGTGGACTTCTCTTGAAGGGATAAGAAAATGGAACTACTCCCCAATGACTTTTACCTACCCACGAAGGGCTGTCTTGTATTCCCGAGTCTGGATGAACATGGCCAGCCAGTTGAGGACGACACCCTCACCATGTCGAGGGCTCAATACTGTGCGCCATTGGTAGTGGGAATTTCTGGAGGGATCCCTTTGTAAGGACCCCTATGTCTTCTTGATGAGGTTGTATGTGGCCTTGTGATCCACCTCCCTGAGATAAGATAGGGAATGGTTGTCACATTCTTGGGATAATCTCTCAAAACTGTTGATGATGGCTGTCAGTGTCTTCAGCTTGTGGACCATTGGTCAGTGCTGAACAGACGATCTGTGTGGCTTTGTGAGTTGGAGGGATTTTTGGGTGGCCTCTAGGGTCAGGATGGAACCATGATAATGATAATCTTAGATCAATGCATTAGAGTCCCAACATTGAATAGGTTGGGTTGGTGACAATTCCATTTTATTAGATGAAGACCTGGTGTTAAAATTATCCAGGGAATATGTTTTAAAAATATGAAATAAAACCATTAGATTGAACAAAGTTCTATGTGAAAGTTACCGAATATATTAAAAATAGAAACAAGAAAACACCGTAAAAAAACATCTCATTTGAATGAACACATGCATGATTGATTGTATTGTTTGGACCTCTTTAATTTTGAGAGAAAAAAGGGCCTAAAAGGTGGGTGATACTATAATCTTCATCTAGGATTCCTGTTGGGTTCACCATTTTTTGTTTCTAATAGAGATTCATGTTTTCCTAATATTTTATTACATGGGGTTGGGTTTGTTTAAAATCATTTACATCGGATTCACTATTTCTGAACGGTTTTCACTATTTTTTTGAGGAACTAGAATCATCCAATGGATCTATATCCATAGAAAAGTAGTTTCCAAAGGTAGGAATTCATTAGGGGAATTTCCACAATGAAACTTAAGAACTCACATTAGTTTAGAGGATGGGAGGTCAGGCTCATCACAACCTTTTGGTGGGAATTATTTCCTACTCTAGGACTCTCTTATGGATTTATGATTTGTTTATGAATCCTTCATCAATTCCCAAGTATGATGTGGTTCACCCTTGAATTAATAATCAATTATTTGCATATATGGAGTTTAGAATGAAATGTTTGCATATGAGGTTCTTCATCAATTGAGATATCTATATGTATCTAAGGTTCTCGATAAATGGTATCCTCTTAGATACTAATCAGAGATTATTCGGTCATTATTTTGATGATTTTTGTTTTTTAGCCACACATTGGCGTGCTATGGAGTGTATTGTCATCCAAGGAGATGATAGTTGTTTTGATGATATGATTAGAACCATGAGATATGATTCCTATGTATCTTTGTGAAAGGAATCAGAACCCACATAGTTCCGTGCCACTTAACAGGGCACGTCATACCTTTTAAGGACATGTGATAAGGAAAAAACTATAATGTTTTGTTTAATGAGTCAAGGACATCCAAGAAAAAGGTTCCTAGTAAAAGTTTAGTGTGGCACTTATGCTGGAGTGGCCTAGGGAACCTAGAATGTATTTGAATATCTAGGTTGAATTAAGACCTACTAGGAATGTGGACTAGAGAAAGTAGGTTTGATTTGGGATATTAGGTTTGAACCTCAAGGAGGATTCCAACATATCCCATTTTGAGGGGAATCCAGGCCCACATAATTCATTTATAAGTACCTACGCCTATAGAGGCTATTAGATTTTTCTTGTAGGGGAGTATGACCCTTTAAGAGGATAAATCTGGGCCTTAATACTAAGGAGGATTCCCTTATTAATCATGGGTCCATGAGGAGTGACTTGACCCATGGTGATTTGGGGGTTTTTTAGGGGTATACTTCTAGGAAGTATTTCCTTGTATGAGTGTGATGAGATGGTTGGAGATATTACCTAGTAGGAGGCCTCAGTGTTTGATCTAGGGTCTTAATCCTAAATAGGATTCCCTAGGTAATGGGTTTATGATTAGGGATTACTCCTGAGGTGGATTCCCATAGATTGGTTTAATTTGGGGCTTACTCATAGGAAGGATTCCTATAAGTTGGTTTGGTTTGGTGCTTACTCTTGAGAAGGATTCTTATAGGTGGGTTGGTGATTACTCTTGAGGAGTATTATCTTAATTTCTTGGGGATTACACTTATAATGAGGCCCATGGTTTAGGGTCATGTGTATTTCATGATCTTCGTCAAACTCTAACCCTATGTGAGTCATGCTCAGTGTGAGAAATAAGAGGAATTACAAGATCTGGTAAACCAAACGATATAATTTTCCCTGAGGCTGGATACATGGACTTGAGGATTAATTACTATGTAGGTACTCTGAACTAAGATAAGAGGAAGATCTGAATGAAGGTTATCTTAAAAAATATGTGTTCAGCTGTGTGTATACCGTGATCATGGATATACTCTAAGCCCAAAATTCATTACGAGTGGGAAGCGTGGAAAGAGGATAAAAAGGAATTGGATGGACCCATTCCTTCTCCCATTTTGTATCTAGGATAGTCAGGCCTGACCACCCATATATACATGGCCCTCAGGGTCTAGGAGGAGCAAGAGTAAAACCCCCTTAAAGAAAGGCTATGGTCTTACTCCATGGGGGGTTTCCTAAAACTGGTTATACAGCAAGGGATGAGTATCTCTTTCCATTTTTAATGGAAAATCAATCATGATCCTCCCCCTCCATACCTAGAACCGAAGGCTCTGAGTCTTAGAGATGATAAGGGAAGTAAATGGTTCTAGCCCTCATGTGCAGGACTAGGAGTTCCCTAACACCGCACCCATACTCTTGGTCCTCATGACCATGGGAATGAAAATCCAAATGCACCCTAAGGACCCTAACTGTTTGGTATGACAAGGGTGGAAAACCTCAGACTGTATGAATAAAAATCAAAATGGTAGAGACACTAATGTTCCCATATTCATGATATTGTAAGTCTGGAGGATTCGATAGAGGTTTCAAATTATCCCCTCCCGAGTGAGGGATCCAAAGGAAGAGGATCCCTACCATTGGTGGGTTGGAAGAGGGATCAAAGGTAGGCTCCTGCTGGTCATGGTTTTGGTATGAATGGTTCCTCATGCTGGGCCTGGGAGGAATTGGAGGTCCTTTGCGCAGGTGGTATAGGCCCACGTGAGCTGGGTATGCCTTGTGAAATGAACAAACTAGGTAAAAAAACATGGGGCATGGCTTGAGCCTAGGAACCATGGTTCTCCTTAGGAATCCTTGGATGGGTCTTTCACATGTCTATGGTTAGATAAGGGGCCTCACATGTAGGTTCCGGGTGTAGCGGAAGTGCAGGATGGTAGTGTACCCAACTTTGAAAATTTTCACAATCAATGGTTCATCCAGGATCAATACGATGATGAATTCCAATGTTCATAAAATTGAATATAATATAAAATAAAACAGAGAGAACCTAGAACCTAGAATAGAGGATTTACATATTTGTTTATAATTAATTTAATTAAATTATAGAATTACCTCCAAGGTGATTCTTTCTTCGTTGATGCGCCCAACCATGGGTATGAGGTGTGAATTTGTTACGATGTAGAATAAAAGGATAAGAATACTCTAGCGGTGATCCAAACGTGCTACACATATCTCTGAATGTTGCCTAAGGAGTCTCTAGGTGCTAGCATGAAAGATCCTTGCACTTGCGATGTCTGCCTTTGATTTCCTTGAGAATCTCTTCCAAAATTTTCTCCTTGATTCGGTGGAGGAGAATATATCTTTCTATTGAGAGTATTCTTGGAGGGGTAAGAGTTCTATAGGATTGATATATTTTCTCTATGGATGTTTCAAACACAATAATTGGTTATCCTGTCAAATTACCCCTTGGGTAATATAAATAATAACAATATAATGAGTAATTTAATTCACCAAGTAATAATAAATAACTTGCACATGCACCGTTACATAATTTATTATTCCACGTGAAACCCCATGTCAAATAATAATAGAAATGCTATTGTTTCCATGATATGTGATTAACTTGCATGTTATATTTAAATATTATTTATCCAAAAAATATTTAATATTATTTCTCACTAAAACCACAACTTGGTCTTTCAATCATCCTCATTATTTACCGAGCCTTGAATAATTACTATTTGTTTATTAAATAAATATAACTATATCCACTGATAAATAAATATTCATTCCAAAATATATTCTCTCTAATGACTAGAAATGAAATAAATGCGATCAGTCATACTTGAATAATTATTAAACCATAATCGGGAATAATATTTATTCAATTTGTTAAATAAATAAATTATTTAACTGAGATACTGGCTACACTCAGTGTGTGACCCTCTAGGCCTCTTTCACGTTGGCATTAGGTGGGCTTGCCTAAAGTACAATATTACTATCTAGTAGTGGGCCAAGGCACCCAATAGAAATAAGTTTATGTCGCAACAACATATCACCTCATATGAACACTTACCGTGTAATATAATCCCTTTGTCCTAATATCTATGATCAGGCGTGTTGCATGTAAGTTTCATCAACCCATGTGCTCAATTTCTCATTATTTGACTTCCTAGAATTGAAATTTCCTAGAGAATAGCATGTCCATGGATTTAGTTAGGAAATATCATTTCTATCAAAGGTTTTAAGATGTATACTTCTGTAGAAGTGAAAAATACTTTCCCACATTATTCATTAATGCAGTATTACTCATGATGCACCCAAAATATCCTACCTCTCCGTGAACATCTGTTATCACAATTTTTATCAATACATGTAAGTTCAGGAGTCATAATACCCATTAATAATAATCTTAAAGTCTACGGACCAATACACACATCCTTATATAGGAACATCCAATGACACTTATGAATGTGGATTTCCCATTGGAGGGTCTTGTTATCATAATATCCTCCTGGATATTACCAAGGGCACACACCATGAGAAGGTGCCTCAAAATTTTTTAATTACCCACCCATAATATCTTGTATCAATTGTGACCCTTCAAATAATATCATCCGGCCATTGAACATATATTCAAGAATAGTGTCATGACACTTTTGGGTTCTCAACATTGCAAGGATCCACTATGAACTATTAAAGTGACAACTATTCTTAGAACATTATCACATACTATGTCATGCAAAATAATAAAAATGATGTGATAAGGAGTTTATAAATACCCATCCAATAAATACAGGTTAATCATAAAGTACAAATAATTTGGTTTTTAGGGCACAAAATCCAATAGACTCCCACTTTCACTAGAGCCAATGGCTAACAACCTTTAGTTTCTTAGATCTCACATTATATTCATGATTTTGTTGAGATAGTCCTTTTGTCCCGTGGTCTTCCACATTCTCTTCCATGGACACTCTTATCACTGAAAAATCAACCCATTGATAGAAATATCTCAATAGGTGTTACTTTCAGAGTATTTTCTTTGTTTGTTGATGTGACCTTGGCTCCTTTGAAAGAGCCACAACTAAAGTATTATCACAATAAAATGTAATGGGATATTTACTTCTTAGAACCACTTGAATCTTCTAGACAAAGATCTGAATCTAGAATACTTCCTCAGCTACATTAGATGCCACTATATAATCGAACTCCACTATAGAATCAGCAACAACTGACTTCTTTGAACTCTTCTATCTCACATTTCCTAAATTGAGAAATATAACATATCCTAATTTTGACTTCATATCATTCTAATCTATATGAAAACTAGCCTCAACATACCCTCTGATGACAAGATGCTCAACTCCTCCATAAACCAGGTACATATACTTAGTTCTTCTCAGATACTTAAGGATAGTCTTAATAGTAGTCCAATATTGTTCTCTTAGATCTTCTTGATATCTTCCTTCCATGCTCAGTGCATAGGCAACATCCAGTCTGTTACATAACATGGAATATATGATAGATCCTATGACGGAAGCATATGGAATCTTACTCATCCTATATTTCTCATGTTGTGTTTGGGGACACATTTTCTTGGAAAGATGTACACCATGTGACATTGGAACCAATCCCCTCTTGGATTTTTTCTATAATAAATCTATTTAGTATATATTCAATTTATACACCTCGAATTAGTCCAAACAACCTCTTCGATCTATCACAAATGATCTTGATCCCAATAATGTAGGCTACTTCGCCATGTCCTTCATGGAGAATAAATTGTTAAATTAGTCCTTTAATAACTACAATACTGGTATGTCATTTCTGATAAGAAATATGTTGTCAACATACACTACTTGGATAATGACAAAATTATCATTAAACTACTTGTAAACACATGGCTCACATTTATTCTTAATGAAACCAATTTCTATTATGGCTTCATAGAATTGAATGTTCCATGACCTGGATGCTTTCTTTAATCCATAAATGGATCTATGAAACTTGAATACCCTTTTAGCATCACTTAGTGTCACAAACCCGTTTGGTTGTGTCATTTAGATATCATCCAAAAGGTTCTCATTAAGAAATTCCATTTTTACATCCATCTTCCAAATCTCATAGTCATGGAAAGATTCTATGGAAAGTATAATTCTTATGGATTTTAACATGGAAACTAGTGAAAGGGTTTCGTCATAGTAAATTCCTTGATGCTATTTAAAACCTTTAGCCACTAGCCTTTCTTTTTAGGTACTTACTTGACCTTCCATGTCTAGTTTATTTTGGAATACCCATTTACTCCCAACATGCTTTACATCAACTAACACATCTACCGGAACCCATACTTGGTTCTGATACATGGAATCCATCTCAGAATTCATATCTTCTAGCCATCTTGCAACTTATGATCTCTCTAATACTTCTTTATTGGAGAGAGAGGTTCATCATTGTCCATCAATAATGAGTCACCATCCTCGGTGACAAGGAAACCATATCTCTTTGGTTCTCTTAACTCTCTTGTGATCCTACACAGTCCTTGTGTTTCTGGAACTACCTCTTCCATGGGGACCTCTGGAACCTATTCCTATACCAACACCTAAGTATCTTGAGCAAAAACTTCATCGAAGTCAATATTTCTTCTACTATACTTTTTGATGATGTTCTCCCTCTTGAGAAATACAACCTGTCTAGAAACAATCAATTTCATGTCTGGGGGGTTTTATAGGTAGTATCCCTTGGTTTCCTTAGGATACCCTTTCAAGATACACTTCGTTCCCCCAGGTTCTAGTTTGTTTCATGAGAAATAATTAACAAATGCCTCGCATCCCCACACATGTGTATGAAAAAAAGTGGGTTTCTTTCCAATCCATATCTTGAAGGGAATATCATTTTCTGCTTTAGTTGGTACTTGGTTTATTCTATATACCACAATTTTCAATGCATATTCCCAAAAGGATAACAGAAGATATTCATGACTCATCATCAAGATTACCATGTCCAAGAAGGTACAGTTCCTCCATTCACAAACACCATTCCACTATGGTGTATAAGGTGTAGTGAGTTGTGATAGTATTCGAGAATCCCGCAAAATGTCCTTGAACACTTAGTTAAGATATCATCCACCTCGATTCGATCAAAGCTTTTTTATCAACTTACCAAGCTGATTCTCTATTTTATTATTGAACTCCTTGAATTTATCAAAGTAATTAGACTTATACCTCATTAAGTAGACATAGCCATATCTACTTAGGTCATCTATAAAAGTAATAAAGTAATAATATCCACCTCTAGATTATACTAGAAATGGTCCACACACATTTGTTTGTACATATACTAGAAGCTCTATGACCCTTTAACCCTATCCACTAAATGGTGGTTTGTTCATTTTACCATGTAAACAAGTGTGACATCTATTAAGTGGTTTTAGCTCAGAAGAGTCTAAATAGCCATATTGACAGAGCTTTGTCATTTGATTCTCATTTACATGACCAAGGAAGTGATGCCACAACTAGTTGTTGTATGAGTCATTTGAACTTGGTTCGTTATCAATTTCCAATACTAGGTTTTCGTAATTTAAAACATATAGGCCATTATTTAAATGTGGAATACCATAACATATGTTTTCATTATAAAAGTAACAACATTTAGTTCTGAACTTGAAAATAAATCCATCTTTATCTAAACTCAATACTTAAATTATGTTATTGGTAACACTATGTACATAATAATAGCCATGTAAAACCAAAATCATTCCCATAAGCAATTTGAGGTGGTAGTCACCAATGGAAAGAGTATCCCATCTCGCACCATTGGATGCTCACAGATCCCCCTCTCCTTTGGATGTTTTACGGAATATACTTGGTCCCTATATTTTAATATAGATGCAAGCACCACAAGCTGTATCTAATATCCACTATGTAGAAATGGAAATATTGCACTCGATAGTGAACATATCTTTGTCTCCCCCTTGCCTCTGGGTGCAGTTCCTCTTACATTGGCCTAACTTTCCACATGAAAATAATAATGCCTCCTTTTCTTTATCTTACCACTGTATATTCTTCTTATCGGCCAGATAGTGCTCAGAGGATTTATATATATTTTTATAAATATTAGGCCCCTTTTCCTTGTCCTTACTCTTCTTATTCACCATAAGGACTGTAGGTTTTTCATGCCCCATGTTCTTATCCACTTGGTGAATCAGGGTAAGAAGCTCTGATAGACTATTCTCATTATTTATAATATTATAATTTACAATAAAACTATATAATGTCATAATTAGCGATGATAGTATGAGATCAGTACACGACTTATATGGAAATTTAATCCTAAAGATGTCTAAATGCTCAATGTAGAAATTAAGTTTGACTACATGTGGTCCATATGGTGTAGAGTATTCAAGATTAGTAGTGAAAAACACATTGGAGATCTCATACCTCTTTTACCTCACCTTCTCTTGATAGAGATAACGAAGGTGAGACATCATACTATAAGCATCCATTTCCTCATGTTCCTTCAAGAGATCATTGGTGATAGAAGATTTCATGATGCAATGAACATCTGTAGCATCATTCAGATGTTTCTCATACACAGAGAGATACTCATAACTCACCTCATTTATAGATGAAAATAGTAAAGACTCTTCTAACACATAAAGTTTCCTCTCATAGTGAAGGACAACCTGAAGGTGCCTTTTCCACTCTTAAAAATTAGTGCTGGTAAGAAGGTTTTCCTTCTGGAGTATGGATCACAATGATATGTTTGATGTCATTTTGATTGAATTTTCTACAAATTAAGATGAATAGAATTTTAGTTCTTTATCTTGATAAATATAGACAAATAATGGAATTAATATCTATTAGTCTCGCAATATTTTGTCAAAACCCAATAGCCCTAACCATTGGATTTGGAATATCTTATTGATTGGATATTCTAGCAGGAAGGATTTATATTTCCCTTAAAATTACCCCAACTAGGATTTGTCAACCCTTTATGTAATCTAATTTAAGTCAACTGATACATCAAATTAGAATTCCTCGATAATTGAAAGCACCCAAACTAGGTTTTTCCAATCATTTTAAACTATGGTTTGATTCTAACCGAAGTAATGGAAGGCTATATCGACTTAATATTTAATTAAGGTATTTTATCCTTTATGTGTAAATTTCCACTTATTATCTTTTCAAATGATTGTTAATATTAAGTGGGATATACTTCAGTGATTATCCATGAATAAATAATATTTACTCATAAGACATTTTATTTTAGTTCCATCTGGTATTCTTGTTATTTAATTAATTATGTGATCGCGTCAAACATCCATAATGAATTACCATTCAACTGAAAAAAATAAATAAAGGGTATGATCATGAGCTTTACTACTGGTTAGTTTATCTATCAGTTGATAAACTATACATGATCTAGGAGAGAAACACCTTGAACTGTTTAAGGATTGTGTTTCCCGCTTTCACCCGCACACCTTTATATCTCCTTGGATTGGTTTCGCCTCAGCTCTTAACTTGAAAAACCTATACTAGCATGGTATCTCCACCTATTACATATGTTTTTAACTCACATGAAGGTGAAGGGTAAAATGGAGTGTACATAAAAGAAACCATGGGCACTCATTCCCAACATATTAATGAGGAGAAGGCATACAGACCAACAATTTTAATTTAATAAATAAATTAAAAGGGAAAAAATCACATATAGAAATTTAGTCTAACTCATGAAAATCCACATACATGAAAAAAATTACGAATTTAATAAAACTAGAATTAAATTATTTAATTGTTCTTATTAAGATAAATTATGCTCGAATCGATTAATCATTATTTTTAATTAATCAATCCTTTTTATCTTAATCCTTTTCTGAATTTCCTTCGGATTCTCATCCATAACCAAGTGCATAACTTGTAACTTGATATCAACCCGGTGAATACCCATCCAAAACTACCCATCATGTATATATACTTGTATACACTTTTTCATTTGTGAAATGTAGAATGCACTCATAATTATAATTTTAATACAACTCATACATGATGTTGATATCTTTGAACATTATGCAGATGTCAATTAAACACACACACACACACACATCAAAAACTTATCACATGTTGTGTCTCAGCTATACACCCACATGAAGGTGCATGTAACGCCCCGACCCCAGTAACCCAGAGTCGGTGCATTATTACATAACATTGGCATGATCAAAATAAAGATCAAATCTCGAAATACCAATTAGTTTAGTAGCCTTGGAAACTATAGATTTATTCATAATGTTTTACATTACATCATAAAAATGAAAACTACAACAACACAGTCTCCATAGTCTACACTCTTATCCCCTCATACTATCCCTATAGGTCATTCATAATTTACATCTTCTCATCCTGGGAAAAATAAAACATAGAAAATGGGTGAGCTCAAATGCCCAGTAAGGATAACAATATAGCGGAAACCTTCAAAAATAAGAATAAACATTTAAGGAAATGTATAACTAAAACAAAAGCCTTTTAAGCTTGAAATTCAACATAGTATGGAAAAAATAAAATGAAATAATTCCATTTACTTATTCACATGGATATTCTACTAATCGAATAATCACATGCAATATCAATAACCACTTTCATAATGATGGAATGCATAATGCCAGACTATCATAACCACATAGCGAAGGCCTCATGCCAAGACTACAAATAAGATTTTTTCAAGGCCTTGTTCCAAGACACTATATTTTCTCATGATACATACCGATGCATCGAGGAGCTATAGCGGGCTCCACCAGTCACATATTAAGTCCAATGCATTCCTTATATGAACAGGTTTAAACATAACATAAACATTCGTATTAAAACTAGCATACGAAATGTCAATAGTTTCTCCATAAACCATGAATGGTATAAAAATAACAGATCCACAGTAAAACATATCACAAAACCTTCAATACAATATAGTAGTTTTGTATCATAATAAATCAAATTCAAATAAGCGTAAAATCCATCAAAGGATGTTGATATAGGTGAAATCAAAACTCTTTTTAGAGAAACATCTCTTTCTATTTTGAAATCATTTAAGAGTCATATATTTATAAAATAAAAAAATTTCTTTGAAAATATTATTATAAGATTGTAAGGGAAGATTCGACGATTTTATAACAGTGAAAAATAGCCGCACCCGTCGTATAAGTTAAAAAAAACATTCTTACCTTAATTTTATCGAAAAGGTTAAAAAAGACCTTGTTTGGAAAATGACGGTAAGATTCCTTTATAAACCACTTATAAAAGTCAACAGGGGTATAAATGACTTTAACCCATATTCTAGTAAATAGTAAAAATGTTTTGAAATATATTTTTAAGAACCATGGATGTGGATGATAAAGAAGTCCCAGTAGATAATCACGTATGAACAACCTCAGATAAAGAAGAGATTGTGAACCAAACCTTACCTTGTACTTTTCCTTGGTTGAGGGTAGGTTAACCTACTGTATAATGGTAAAATAATTGTTATTAAATTATACAATAATCATATATATTAATATGATATCATATATGATCTTTTAACATTGCTTTGTTAATAATATTTTAGAATTATCATTGTTTCGGGTGTTAACTTACTCATTTTCTTTTATATGTATTGTTATGTAAGACATGTTTGTCATGGATAGGATGTATATTATTCATATCCAGAATGATATAAAGTCCTTAAACATTATTTTTAAATCATCAAATGATAATTATACTTCAATGGATACGATGGAGAATGAATCTCATCGCGTTCGTGGAGACGGTAGTCCGTACGTACACACGAGCGACAATATCATTCTTATGATATTAAAAAAATATATAATTGGATGGTATATCATATATAAAGAATCATTATCATGTTATATTTATTATTTACATTAATTAAAGATCATTATTATACCCATCCAAATAATAATATATTGAATAACAATTACACCACGACGTGGAGACGGTAAGTCGTACGTACGCACGTATGGTGACATGTCATTCAAAGGATGGATATAATACTGAATATGGTTGTACCATATTTATAATAATATTACAGTATATAGGAGACATGGGATTCATTATTTTATAATGGGAAATAACAAAAAAAGAATTAGTGGAAGAAGAAAGGAACTTGAAAAAGGGTGGTGGAATCATTACCTCTTCTTCGGGTTCTTCCTTTTGATTTGATGAAAAGGGCTCTTTAGGTTGCCTTTCTGACTAAAGTAAGGCCTCTAGGATGACTTTAGGTAAGTTGAGAGAGTATTTGGGAAGGGTTTGGCCGAACCAAAAGGCTTTGAAGGTGTGAATTAATGAGAAGGAGGAGTGCCCTTTTATAAGAGGGGTGAGGGGCACCTTTGGAAAAGCTAGAAATATTATTTTATAATAAATTCATATTCGGTTTATAATGGCTCCAAAGTGGATTATTTAAATTTTAAGGTGGGTATAAGTAGAAAAACTCTCAAAAAATAGTATTTAGATAGGTTTGGGTTACTATATTAACCTTATCTTTGAGTATTAACTCATAGTTAATTAGTTTCACTTTTACAATGTCTCTTTGTATTTTTATATTATATGGTTAATAAACATACTATATACATCGAAGCGACCCCCAAGTGGTCCAGTAATGATACACATATCATGATATAAGTCTCTTGGGTGAACCTTATATTTTTAGGAATTGAATATCAATTAATAATATAATATTTGTTTTAAAAACTCTTTTATGTCAATTTTGACACTATTTGGAATTTTGTTTTTTGTGAAAATCATAACAGAATGATTACTTCAAAAAAATTAAATTAAATCAATCATAATATGTAATATTATCCTAGAAAATTATTTTAATTAATTAAAAGTCTCAAATTATATTTATTTGGGTATTTATAAAATCAATTATTTTAATTGTTCACTATTATGGTAATTACTACATCATCATTGTGTCATAACTAAATTAAATTATTTAATGTCTAAAAATTATAAATAAAATATAATTATGTAGTAAACCATTTTATATTTCTAATGAATATTTATAGTCAAAAATACAACATATATAACCCTATGTAAAAATTGTTTTTCTAAAAGATATATTATTATACCATTTTTGTATTTATTTTAACTTAATTAATATAAAGTGTAATTATCATTTACAAGTGGCTCCATGGGGTCCAAAAATCGACCCAAATATGCCCATGGTCGGACATTTATCAAACAATAAGGTTAGGACACGTTTTAGGGTAATTTGTTATTATTATAATATTATTTGTTTAACCCTCATTTACCGGATTTACCCTTTAACCATGGTAAATAAAATATTTACCGAAGTAATTATTCAAAATAAATAAAAATAAAAGTTACCTTTTTACACAAATTGAACATCCAGAATCCAAATATGGAATCCATTTTTCCAAATTCCAAACACAGAAGTGGCAGAAATTAATTTAAAATTAATTCCCACTGTAAAAACAAAAAGCGTGTTTTTACGATATAATAACTATCAAAAGATTGATACTTGTTTATGTCTGGTTTAATTGTGAAATTATGTCCAATGACCAAAATTGTATTAAATGGTAAAAATATATTCTAAATATACTTTAAAACCACTCAAATTTATAATTTATCACTATTAATTATTTTGATTAAAAAAGTTGTTTTTAATCTAAAATTTAGTAATTTTCACTATTCATCAAAATATTACAGTTATCCGAAAAGTACCAAAATATCACCTTAGGCTAAATTAGATACTCTGAATCCAAAAATGAAGTCCATTTTGGGAGATAAAATTTATAAAATTTCAAAAAGTAGGTATTACTATTCATAACGGCTAGTTTGATTGGTTGTGGTGTGTTAGAACTCGATGTTGCGTACAACACACGCTATTGCATTATTCAAAGAGAAGTGTACCGTAGAAGCTTGGGGTGTTACATTCTCCCCTCCTTCAAATAATTTCATCCTAAAAATTTCTAGAATACTACCGCATGAAAAGACTCAGGTGGTTCTTCATCATAAGTTTCTCGGGTTCCCACGTTGCCTCTTCCATCTTATAGTTTCTCCACAAGACTTTTACCAGACGAGTCATCCGGTTTCTCAGTACTTGTTCTCTCGTATCAAGAATCTTGATGAGCTCTTCATAATAAGAAAAATCAGGTTCCAATTCTAATTCCTCATAGGTGAGTACATGCGTTGGGTCAGGCATGTATTTCCTCAATAGTGATACGTGGAACACATCCTGAACTTTGGAGAGACTTGGCGGCATTTGCCAATCGGAAAGCTACAACCCCAATTCGTTCTAGGATTTCAAAAGGTCCGATGTACCTGGGACTCAATTTACCTTTCTTACCAAAAAGTATGACTCCCTTCCATGGATATACCTTTAGGAAAACATGATCACCGACTTGAAATTCCGAATCCTTCCTTCGATTATCGGCATAGCTGTTCTACCTACTTTGAGCTGCTTTGATATGGTTTTGGATTACCTTCACCTTTTCCATCATTTCCTCCACCAGTTATGGGCCTACAAGTTTTCTTTCACCAACGTCATCCCAACAGGTTGGTGTGCGACATCTCTTTCCGTATAACGCTTCATATGGTTCCATCTGAATACTCGAATGCAAGCTATTGTTATAGGAAAATTCTACCAGAGGTAAATATTGATCCCACGCACCCTGAAAGTCAAGTGAGCAGGATCTCAACATGTCTTCCAAGGTTTTAATAGTTTGTTCTGATTGTCCATCTATTTGAGGGTGGTAGGCAGTGCTCAAATGAAGTTTAGTATCCAAGGCTTTCTGAAGACTTTTCCAGAATCTTGAAGTAAAATGGGGATCACGATCAGAAACAATCGATAGGGGGTACTCCATGAAGTCTCACAACTTCATCAATATATAGTCTTTCTAGACGTTCTATTGTTATATCTTCTCTTATAGCATGAAAATGTGCTGACTTGGTAAGATGATCAATAGTAACCCATATTGCATCATTCCTTCTAGGAGTCTTTGGCAGTCCCATGACAAAGTCCATCGTGATATTATCCCATTTCCAGTCAGGTATGGGAAGAGGTTTCAATACTCCACAAGGCTGTTGCCTTCTAGCTTTCACTTGTTGACAAACCATACATCTTGACACAAAATCAGCAATCTCCCTCTTCATATTGTACCACCAAAAATGTTCCTTCAAATCTCTATACATTTTGGTGGTCCCAGGGTGTATAGAGAAATTGGAACTATGAGCATCATCCAGAAATTCCCTTTTTAGATCAGGTATATCGGGAACATAAAGTCTCTTCCCAAATTTCAAAATTCCATCTTCATACACAAAGTCTCTCAATCTACCATCATTCCCAACTTTAATCTTCTTATGAAATTCTTCATCATCGGTCTGAGAACTATTAATCTTTTCTAGTAAAGATGGTTTGGCAACCATTTTAAAAAGCATTCATGTTTCACCTTCCCTGGTTATTCCCATGTACATCTTCACTAGATCCATGAAAATTGGATCCCTTTCAATTCTCATATTGTTCAAAACTCCATGATATTTTCTGCTCAAAGCATCTTCCACCTTGTTTTCCTTCCCCGGGTGGTAGTGTATCGTGAAATCATAATCCTTGAGTAATTCAAGTAATCTCCTTTGCCTCATGTTGAGTTCTTTTTGTGAGAAAATATACTTTAAACTATTGTGATCAGTATAAATCTCACATTTTTCACCATAGAGGTAGTGCCTCCATATCTTCAAAGAAAAGATCAAAACTGATAACTCGATATCATGAGTAGGATAGTTTTGTTCATGAATTTTCAACTGTCGTGATGCATAGGCAATAACCCTATCATTCTGCATAAGGATACAACGAAGTCCTTTCTTCGATGCATCACTATAAACAACGAACCCATCATTCCCCGATGGTTGAGTCAATATATGAGCATTGACTAATCTTCTCTTCAGTTCTTCAAAACATTCTTCACAATATTTTTTCCAAACAAATTTAACCCCTTTACATGTGAGCTTTGTTAATGGGTTATCCAACCGGGAAAAATTCTGTACGAAATGTCGATAATAACCTGCTAAACCAATAAAACTACGTACCTCAGTTATACTCATCGGTGCTGGCCATTCTTGGATTGCCTTGGTCTTAGAAGGATCAACATAGATTCCATGTTTAGAGACAATATGGCCAAGAAAAGAAATCTCATGATGCCAGAATTCACACTTGCTAAACTTCCAATATAATTTATGTCTTCTCAGAGTCTTCAGGATAATACGCAAGTGATTTTCATGATCCTCGTAGATTTTGGAGTATAACAAGATATCATCAATAAATACCACCACAAATTCATCGAGATATTCCTTGAAAACTCTATTCATCAGATCCATGAATATAGAGGGTTCATTAGTCAATCCAAAAGACATTACTGTAAACTCGTAATGCCCATACCTGGTTCGAAATGCTGTCTTCAGAATGTCTTCCTTATTCACACACAAATGATGGTATCTAGATAAAAGTTCAATCATTGAAAATTATTGAGCTCCATGGAGTTGGTCAAATAAATCATCAATGCGAGGTAGGGGATACTTTTTCTTTATTGTTATAGCATTGATCTCCCTATAGTCGATACATAACCTCATAGATCCATCTTTCTTTTTAACAAAAAGAATAGGGGCTCCCCATGGAGAAACACTAGGGAGAATAAATCCCTTTTTACTCAATTCCTCTAGTTGTTTATTTAGTTCAACTAATTCTAAAGTGTCCATTCTATAAGGGGTCTTCGATATAGGCCTTGATCCAGGAATTAAATCAATGGAAAACTCAACTTCTCGTTCTGGAGGATGTCTAGGTAAATCTTCCGGAAACACATCTACATATTCTTTCACAATAGGTACATACTCTATTTGAACATTACTTTCCTCACCCACTGTAATTTCATCCTCTTCCTCCCCAATAATTGTATTTAGTTGATCTACTATGGGTGGATCTAGAAAAGAATTAGGTGGTGACGATTCTTCTCTAAAAATAAGGTGTTCCTTATCATCATCATCAAAAATCTTAACCTCCTTCTTTTTACAATAAATCTTCACATCATGGTCCGAAATCCAGTCCATACCGAGGATTATATCAAACTCAATCATAGGTATGACGATGAGATCAGCAGATAAAGAACATTTATGTGCTCTAATGGGGACTGATTCACAAAACATTATTGCAATGATAATTCCATTAAGAGTTTTAATTGAAAACTCCCTTGTTAAATAAAATTGGAAATATCTAATTTTCTTAGCAGACTAGGAAGATATGAAACAATGCGATGATCCAGAATCCAATAATGCATTTTCTAAACTTGAGGAAACCATTAAATTACCTGCCACCACGTCTTTCGGAGATTCTAACTCAGTAGTAGTGATAACATAAGCTTGGCCTTGATACCTTGGCCTTTTCTAAGGTATGTTCCACTGAAACTTAGGAAATTCATTTGCATAATGTCCCATCTCCCTGAAATTGTAGGACTGAACATTGGTAGATTCATCCTTCCCCTTGCAATCATGAGATTTGTGGCCTTTTTCACCACACTTGTAACAGACTCTTGTTCCTTTTAAACAAGTACCAGGGTTCTTCTTCCCACATTTACTGCAGGATGGATATTAAACTTTTTCCTTCTTCCCTTTATTTCCATTCCCAGATTGATCAGCGGATCTCTTCTTCTCTTTCTTTTCTTTAAAGTCATAAGACTTTGAGAATTCTTTCTCTATCTTGATAGCACATGAGACAATGTCTTCGTACGACGAGAAGGATTGTGAGACTAATGCTCAATGGAGAAGTGGTTTTAACCCATCAAAGAAGCAATAAATATTACTTCTTGGGTTACGTATATAATCTCTAGCATACCTTTCTAACCTTGTAAAGTTAGCCTCATACTTTGCGACATTCTCATCCTCCTTTTGTCTCAAGCTCAGAAATTTCCTTTCCATATCTGCTCGATGGTCACGAGGAAAGTATTTTTCTAAAAACAGATCTTTGAAATCCCTCAATTACATATTTGATACTTCATCAACTTCCTTCATGTTTTGAATCAATGACCACCATTGATCAGCATCTCCAGTGAGGCGGTAAACTTCCATGATAACTTTTTCCCTTTCACTACTTCCCAAAGCCTGAAATATTTTCTCTAGGGAACTTATCCATTGCTCATCTACCAATGGATTTGTACTCCCATTGAATTTTGGTGGTTGCTGCCTCATGGAGCGATCTAACATTGATCCTCCATGCTGTGGATCAGGGTGCTCCATACGGGTAAGGTTATTATTCATAACCTGAGTGAGTTTTCCCGGTATGGTGATTAGTTGATCAGCACCATTTTCATCACTAGCTGCACTATAATTATCTTGAGCAGGAGGGATATCCCTACATAGAGTGCGTGCATTGATACAATTTCCATTTCTT
Organism: Viscum album; assembly: GCA_963277665.1. Classification (NCBI taxonomy): domain Eukaryota; kingdom Viridiplantae; phylum Streptophyta; class Magnoliopsida; order Santalales; family Viscaceae; genus Viscum; species Viscum album. The sequence goes on from OY728119.1 coordinate 569,666,896, forward strand.
CCACTAGGCACCATTTCTAAGCAATGGCATAAACTAGATCAGTTTATGAATCAAAATACATAATTCCGTACTTATAAAAACTTAACATAAATTGAACTATTTATGGATATAATCCATAATCATAAAAATGTTTTCTTTGAGGTAGTATATAGTGATAAACCCTTCATAATGATTTGTAAAGAAAATGAGAGTCATCCTAAGCATATCCCTCGGGAGTGTCGTAACCAAGAGTGCATCAATGCCCGTTGTCATGCACCAGTTCTCGTTCGAGGTTAGCTCAAAGCGGTGTTTTCGGGTTTTACCCCTAAGCACATCTATTCTAGAGCCGCCTCTACCTGCTCGTATCCAGACAAGGATGTATTGCATGGAAAACTCACAAAATTTCTACAATACCAAAATTCTAGGAAGTTCTTCTATACTAATCCTTAAATTCCCTCTTAGATCTATGTGCTCTAATCAGAGTTTATCTAAATATAGCTTCCAAGGTTTGTACTAAACTTCCTCTGATACCAACTGTAACGCCCCAACCCCAGTTACCCAGAGTTGGTGCATTATTAAATAACATTTCCATGATCAAAAGAAAGATCAAATCTTGAAAGACCGATTAGTTTAGTAGCCTTGGAAACACTAAATTTATTCATAAAGTTTTACATTACATCATAAAAATGAAAACTACAACAACATAGTCTCCATAGTCTACACTCTTATCCCCTCATACTATCCCTGTAGGTCATTCATAATTTACTTCTTCACATCTTGGGAAAAATAAAACATAGAAAAGGGGTGAGCTCAAATGCCCAGTAAGGATAACAATATAGCAGAATCATTCATAAATAAGAATAAACATTTAAGGCAATGTATAACTAAAAAAAAGCCTTTTAAACATGAAATTCAACATAGTATGGCAAAAATAAAATAAAATAATTCCATTTACTTATTCACATGGATATTATACTAATCTAATAATCAAATTCAATATCAATAACCACTTTCATAATGATGGAATGCATAATGAAAGACTATCATAACCACATAGCCAAGGCCTCGTGCCAAGACTACAAATAATATTTTGTCAAAGCCTTGTGCCAAGACACTAGTTTGTCTCATGAGACCTACCAATGCATCGAGGAGCTATAGTGGGCTCCACCCGTCACATATTAAGTCCAATGCATTCCTCATATGAACAGGTTTAAACATAACATAAACATTCGTATTAAAACTAGAATACGAAATGTCAATACTTTCTCCATAAACCATGAATGGTATAAAAATAACACATCCATAGTTACACATATCACAAAACCTTCAATACAATATAGAAGTTTTGTATCATAATAAATCAACTTCAAATAAGCGTAAAATCCATCAAAGGATGTTGACATAGATGAAATCAAAACTCTTTTTAGAGAAATATCTCTTTCTATTTTGAAATCATTTAAGAGTCATATATTTATAAAATAAAAAATTTTATTTGAAAATATTCTTATAAGCTATTAAGGGAAGCTTCGACAATTTTATAATGGTGGAAAATAGCCGCACCCGCCGTATAAGTTAAAAAAACATTCTTACCTTAATTCTGTCGAAAAGGTTAAAAAAGACCTTGTTTGGAAAATGACGGTAATATTCTTTTATGAACCACTTATAAAAGTCAAAAAGGGTATAAATGACATTAACCCATATTCTAGTAAGTATTAAACTTTTTTTGAAATACATTTTTAAGAAACATGGATGTGGATGATAAAGAAGTCTGAGTAGATAATCACGTATAAACAAACTCGGATAAAGAAGAGATTGTGAAATAACCCTTATCTTGTACTTTTCCTTGGTTGAGGGTAGGTTTACCTCCTATATAATGGTGGAATAATTGTTATTAAATTATACAAGAATCATATATATTAATATGATATCATATATGATCTTTTAATATTGCTTTGTTAATAATATTTTAGAATTATCGTTGTTTTGGGTGTTAACTTACTCATTTTCTTTTATATGTTTTGTTACGTAAGCCATGTTTTTCATGGATAGGATGTATCTTATTCATATCCAGAATTATATCAAGTCCTTAAACATTATTTTTAAATCATCAAATGATAATTATACTTGAATGGATATGATGGAGAATGAATCTCATCGCGTTCGTGGAGACGGTAGTCCGTACGTACGCACGAGCGACAATATCATTATTTTGATATTAAAATAATATATAATTGGATGGTATATCATATATAAAGAATTATTTTCATGTTATATTTATTATTTACATGAATTAAAGATCATTATTATACCCATCCAAATAATAATATATTGAATAACAATTACACCACGACATGGAGACGGTAAGCCGTACGTACGCACGTATGGTGACATGCCATTCAAAGGATGGATATAATACTGAATATGGTTGTACCATATTTATAATAATATTACAGTATATAGGATAAACTGGATTAATTATTTTAGAATGAGAAATAACAAAGAAAGAATAAGTGGAAGAAGAAAGGAACTTGAAAAAGGGTGGTGAAATCATTACCTCTTCTTCGGGTTCTTCCTTTTGATTTGATCAAAAGGGCTAATTAGGTTGGCTTTATGACTAAAGGAAGGCCTCTAGGATGAAGTGATGGAAGTTGATAGAGTATTTGGGTAGGGTTTTTCCGAACCAAAAGGCTTTGAAGGTGTGAATTAATGAGAAGGAGGAGTTCCCTTTTATAAGAGGGGTGAGGGGCACCTTTGGAAAAGCTAGAAATATTATTTTATAATAAATTCGTATTCGGTTTCTAATGGCTAAAAAGTTGATTATTTAAAGGTTAAGGTGGGGATAGGTCTAAAACCACTCAACCAATAGGATTTAGATAGGTTTGGGATACTATATTAACCTTATCTTTAAGTATTAACTCTTAGTTAATTAGTTTCACTTTTACAATGTTTCTTTGTATTTTTATATTATATGGTTAATAATCTTACTATATACATCCAAGAGACCCCCAAGTGGTCCATTAATGATACAAATATCATGATATAAGTCTCTTGGCCGAACCTTAGATTTTTAGGAATTGAATATCAATTAAAAATATAATATTTGTTTTAAAAACTCTTTTATGTCAATTTTGACACTATTTGGAAAATTGATTTGTGTGGAAATCATAATAGAATGATTACTTAGAAAAAAATCAATTATATCAATCATAATATGTCATATTATCCTAGAAAATTAGTGTAATTCATTAAAAATTCTGAAATTATATTTATTTGGGTATTTATAATATCAATTATTTTAATTGTTCACTATTATGGTAATTACTGTATCAGCATTGTGTCATAACTAAATTAAATTATTTAATGTCTAAAAAATATAAATAAATGATCATTATGTATGAAATATTTTTTAGATTTCTAATGAATATTTATAGTAGAAAATCCAATATATATAACCCTATGTAAAAATTGTTTTGCTAAAAGATATATGCTTATGTCATTTTTGTATTTATTTTAACTTAATTAATATACAGTGTCATTATCATTTACAAGTGGCTCCATGGGGACCAAAAATCGACCCAAAGATGCCCATGGTCGGACATGAATCAACCCATAAGGTTAGGACACGTTTTAGGGTAATTTTGTATTATTATAATATTATTTTTTTAACCCTCATTTACCGGATTTACCCTTTAACCATGGTAAATAAAATATTTACCGAAGTAATTATTCAAAATGTCTAAAAATAAAAGTTATATATTTACACAATTTGAACATCCTAATTCTAAATATGGAATACATTTTTCCAAATTCCAATCATAGAATTGGCAGAAATTAATTTAAAATTAATTCCCGCTGTCAAAACAAAGAGCGTGTTTTTACGATATAATAACTATCAAAAGATTGATACTTGTTTATGTCCGGTTTAATTGTAAAATTTTTTCCAATGACCAAAATTGTATTAAATGGTAAAAATATATTCTAAATGTACTTTAAAACCACTCAAATTCAAAATTTATCACTATTAATTGCTTTGATTAAAAAAGTTGTTTTTAATCGAAAATTTAGTAATTTTCACTATTCATCAAAATATTAAAGTTATCTGAAAGGTACCAAAATTTCACCTTAGGATAAATTCGATACTCCGAACCCAAAAATGAAGTCCATTTTGAGAGATAAAATTTATAAAATTTCAAAAAGTAGGTATTACTATTCATAACAGCTAGTTTGATTGGTTGTGGTGTGTTAAAACTCGATGTTGCGTACAACACACGCTATTGCATTATTCAAAGAGAAGTGTACCGTAGAAGCTTGGGGTGTTATTGTACATGCCTCAAGGGTTACATAATATTATAATAAATTTTTAAATCTACATAATCTGGAAATAGCACACGACGTGTAGATCCGACTACATGGCATGTACCCTCCTCACCGTACATCCGAAGTACACACCTGGGGAAGTGGTGTGTGAGGTTTACTTAGGAAATATTTGGAGTACATAGTGCGTCCAGTGGGACACATGCTGTGTGGACTCTGCATTACATGGTCACCAGTCAAGCATGCCGTGTATGGGATACACAATTTGACCCTAACCCGAAGGGACTACACGCCGTGTCTAGTGGTCCACATGACATGTAGTTCAGCTGTCCATGTTCCAGTCTATCATGTTCAAAATGCTGTGTAAGAATTAACTCCACTGCATTTAATTAATGAAAACGGCTTCAGTAATTTCCAAATTACTCTTGATGCATTGAACAAAAATATTCGACATGTAGATCCGAATGCATGACGTGTATTCTTATGTTATCTGGATAGAACCATCGGTGTTTTCGGATGAGATCCTCAATTTAATTTTAATCATAAAATTATTTGTTTCTGTTAGATATGCGAGAAAGGATAAGGGAGGAATAGATCTCGAAAACTATGTTTTTATATTTTCAATATGTATTCATCTTCATCTCAATATATATCCATATTTAATTTTTTTAATAATTTGAATATTAATAAAAATTATCCATTTTTCAATATTTTAAAAGTCTACTTATTTTTAATTATTTAATTTCACTCAATTTTAAAAATCTTGAATTTAAGATTATATATTCATTAATAATATCTTAAATATATTTATAAATAAATATTTTTTAATAAATATATTTTTAAATTTATATTTACAATATTTATAAAATTATATATTTATAATTATAAATAAATAAATATAATTTTTTAAAATGTTTTTCTATAATTATAAATAAATAACTGTGTATTTAAATAATTATAAAATTATATATTTAAAATTGTTAATAAATAAATATAATTTTCTTTCAAAATTATTTATATAATTATAAATAAATAATTATATTTTTAAATAATTATAAAATTATAATAAATATATTTAAATAATTAATATATTTAATATATTTATATTTATGTTTATATTTATTATATATATATAATTATATATATATATATAATAATATAAATTTATTTATAATTATAATTATAAATATATATCTATAATTATATTTATAAATACGTATTTACAATTATTTTAAAATATTTATAATTATATGCATTTATTTTTATTTGTATATTTATAATTATATGCATTTAATTTTGCTAAATATGTTATAAATAAATATATATATATATGTATTTAAATAATTAAAAAATTATAATAAATATTTTTATTATATTTATAATTATATATATTTCCATATTAATAAATAAATAAAAATATATATAATTATATACAAATATTTTTAAATATATTTATTTATAATTACAAATAACTATATAATATTTAAATAATTATACAATTTTAATAAATAAATTAGGATAGAAAATATATTTTTTTATAATTATATACATTTATTTTTTTAATTATATTATTAAAATAAGGTTATTATCCGTGCTAGAATTTTAGCTCTGGTAAAATGTATCTTCAATTGCGCTTACTATTTTATCACTAATAAAACTACACTTTATCAGTGATTTTTTGAAAGCACTGATAAAAGCCACCCTGATATTTTAAGTATAACCCTAACTGAGTCCTCCTCTCTCGGGTCATTCAATCTCTCACGAAACCAAATCACTGTCACCATTCTTCACCGATCATTACAATGAAATTATCCTCTCAAAAGTTAATGAATGTGATTATTTCTACACCTCTTTAATCACGATCCTTGAACATTCACATCACAGTCCAAACAATGCACCTGTTCTGATTCCTATCCCACCATATATTGTTACACTAAAAACAACCGACTGAACCTCTGATGGTCGACCCCATTGAAAATGATTGGATTCTGCTACTGACGTTCTATTCATTAACCCAAACCTAATTCCTCACTCTTAGAGGCTCCCCCAGATTATTTAGAAATACCCACCAAAGTATCAACCAAACTTTCAGTGTGATTTAGTGACCGAATTCTCAATCAACCAGAACCATCATTGCACTCTCCTTCCTGTACTGCAATCACCCAACCATTTATTAGTGGTTTCGGTCAACTACCATTATCGATGACACACAAAAAATTTGTGTAAATAATTTGTGTGTAAATATTTTAAACTTTTTTTGTAAATAATTTTGATAGTTGTTGAAATTTAAAGGTTTTAAATTAATTTATAAAAATAATTAAATATCAATTTAAACTATATATTTTTAAATAAATAAATACATGGATTATGTAAATGATTAAAATGAATATGTGGAAAGACATTTTTAAACATTTTTTTAAATTTTAAAATTTTCATCAATATATTTGTTTTAGTTTAAATTTTGTCTATTTTTTGTCTTAAAATTATAACGATATATTAAAATCAAGGTATGGGATCACTTATGATCTGTTACTCCCCCTCTAGCATTTTTGTTTATTTTTAATTTTCCAAAATGGTATGAACTATTCATACACAAGTGGTCTTATTTGTACTTGATATAACTCATTGATTCTCCACCCAATATTTATTTCCCCAACCCATTGTTGGTATACCCTCTATTTCACATTCACACTAATTTTCACTCATTCATCATTATTTTTCACTCTGATTTCATGGAGCTCCTAGCTTTGCACCAAAAAAATCCTACCCACTTATCATAAAAGGTGGTGATTACAAATGATAAGTAGATAGAGTTTTTGCGGTGCACAGTTGGTAATCAGCTTCAATTTGCAAGTATCCCTCCTACCATGGATTAAAATCAAAAAATTCTCCGTATTTTCTTCAAAGTATCCCTTTTACCCTCATGGATTAAAACCATAATTTCTTTTTAAAACATGTCGCTACCTTGTGCATTTTATTTTTTATAACCATTATAGTACCATATTTCAAAATTTTTTCTTTTTAGGTTACCAAAAAATTATGTTTTAGTGTTCTTGTATTTTTAAATGTGATAAGATTGGATTAAATTGGTATATATGAATTGTTATTTTGGAAACATGGGTCTTTAAATAGAATAAATTAAAACTTGTTTCATTATTTCCACTTTTTGATATTCTAGAAAGGTCATTATATACTCTAAACTCATAGGATGGGTTTTATTCATATTTTTAACGTGAAAATTGTCAATTTAAATATCATTTAATAACAATATATCCTTGATTAAAACTTTAGATATAGTGGTAGCCTAATTAGTGAATTATTGATAATTTATTTTACAATTTTTGTGTATCATTTATAATTATATTTGATGTAATTAGTTTGAATGGGTTTGTTTTAGGTAATTTGTATATATTTTTATGGGTTCTATGTAGTTTTTTTAGTTTCATGATATTTTTTTACTTTTATTTACAATATATTTTACTAGATAAGAACCTGTATCATTTCAAAAAAATATTGGAATTGATTTGATTTGATTTCATTGAATTTGGATTTTAGGCATCCATAGATTGAAATTAAGTTTTTAAAAAAATGTTTAATTTTTTCATTTCATTTATTATAATGATTAGTGTTTTAATTACCATAATTTGGTAAGGTCCTTTATTGTTTTTTATAAAAAAATTATGGGTATTTAGTTTAAATGAGTTAGTGTTTGTATGGATGATGGTTTTATTTAGGGATGTGTTTGAGAATAGTGGATTCTATAATCAAGAAATATATCCTGGAAAATCTAAGTAAAAGAGTTTTGGTTATAATCTAAAGTGTTCTTTGTGTTTTTGAATTAAATTAAGAATGTTAAATTCATAATTTTTCTATTAGCATGTTTGAACCAATTATAATTAAAATGTCTAAGTGATTATCATGTTTTTTATTTTAAATGTTCTTAAGTGTTTAATTAATGTATATTTATAGTTTTCTTTTATGCATCTAAATTTTATTATTTCCATGTATAGTGATGTTGAAAACTATTACTTTTTAGTAATATGGTTACTTAAATTCATTATTAAATAATTCAAATTATGAAATAAAATGTTTTAATGAAAGTGTCAAAGTTGGTTGTTACTTGAGTTAAATTATAAATTAGATTTTTAATGCTATGAAAAGTTATTAATATTGTATAATGTATCATTTTTATAGTTGAAATTTATTATTATTCTCATATATGTATAATGTTTTATCTAATGTGATATTTGAATGAGTTTTGAAGTGTTTATAAATTAAATTTATGGCTGCATTTCTTGTTTGGGATGTTTTATTTGGAATAATTTTTTTAAGGATTTTAAAGATGAAATTTTATTTGTATCTTTGGTTTAAAAGGTTTTAATGGAAATAAATGAGTTTTCTTATATTTGAAGAAACAAATGTTATTGTTCTTGACCCATTTTAGGTGTAATGTCTTATTTGGGAGAGTAGATATTTAAAAAAAATCATTTTTTGATATTATAATTTTAAAATACTTTTATTTTCTGTTAATATAATTAGGTTGTGATTTATTTGGTTATTTGAAAATGAAATTGGTTATGATTTCATTCATTATGAATGTTTTTGGATTTGGTAAGGATTTCTATTATGTATGGTGAAGCTTTGAGTTAGATTTTTTGGGGTTATTGAATTTAGTATAAAATTGATTATATTAAACTAGTTACATAATGTTTGAGGGGTATATATTGTCTGAAGAGTCATATGGATTTAAAGTTGATTATTTTTGGGTTGGACCATGTGTAATATGATTAAATGGAAATATTGAGTAAGGATTTTATTGATTTTTCTTATAAATTTTGATAGTGGCTTATTTAGCTATTGAATTTTCATGATATTGAAGATGATATATAAAGAAAACGGTGATAGAATGAGTAAAAATAATTAAAAATTGTTTGAAGAAGCTAAATCACACCTATAATATGTGGGTTTTACTATGTAAAGTGTCATAGGAGAGTCAAAATTTAGGATTATGAAATGTGGGTATCAACTGGGTATTTACAAAAGATGCATGGTCTACTGGAAAAAATGCATGGGTAGATTAATCTATACAGAAAATGTTATTATTATTTTTTATATAATGTATCATTAATAATGGTTTGAGTGTCACCCATAAAACGTAATAATTTAAAACACATTTATCTCAGACACATACATGATTTGAATATAATATAATAACTTTATAAAGTTAATTATAATCTATCTTAACCATACTAGTGGTTTGAATTTTGTTATGAATGAAAATACACTTTTGGATATACCTATGAAGATTTTGACTACTAGATGTGGGATATAGATTATAGTCATCTATGTCATTGTTATAAGTGGAATCAGAATGTTTTGGATATGAATAATTTAAAATGCATGACAACCCATTTTTCTGGACTATTTATTAATAGAAAGTATTTGTGGTGTTTTAATGGAAATTGAATACTAGTTTTTGGATATTATATGATATGTAAAATATACATAAGATTGATAACTGTACTATTTTTGAAATATGGGTTTGTTAGTGGGTTATAGTACAATTATATTTGTTGGTATTCCTATAACACATGGTCTAGAATAATATATTTAAAAAGAGAGTTACATGGGATCCAACTTCACTTATTTCATAATTAACAGTTTCTTCCATTCATTTCACGAAATTCCAAGCACCTCAAACCTATTTAAATATCTGGTGATTACATGCTGTTGTACGTTCTAAGGAATGATATTTTTATACAAATTTAGAAATATAGGACACAACCAAAAGATAATAAATAATAATTATTACCATGTTAAGTCTTTCATCCAATAATAAATAATTTTTTTATCAACATAATTATTACCACCTTTTTGTCCCACACAACATCAAATTGAGAACCTAGAAAAAAACACATGTTCACCAATTTTTTTTCCTTTTCATGCCACACTTGTGTAAAATGATAACATGATAGGAATAAGAAATTATAATATTCAAATGTTTGGTTCCCCTTATTATAATTATCTATAACTTTCTCCTTTGATTATGATTATCTAATTTGAATTTATTTAATTTATGTAAAAAATGAATATTTTATGAAATAATAGGATTAATATGAATTGAAAAGGGATTCAAACTAATCGTATAACAAAAGAGTATGAATATAGAGTTAAAGAGTTCATCAATTTTTCAATAGAGAATGCATATGACCCTTCTAAAATTATTTTTCTATGTTTAAATTGTTGTAATTCAAGAAAAATCAGTCTGGAAGAGTTGTAAGAACATTAAATTTGTCATGAAATAGATTAGAGCTATAATTTTTAGTCTAAATATGGGGAAAAACTAAATTTTCACACTGATTGGGATTATATTATGGCTTATGGATCATATGATATGAATACTAGTGTAAATGATGATAGAGGCCGTATATAAGAAATGATAATGGAAATTGAATATTACCTTTGTGATTGTCCAAAGTTTTTTGAGAATTTAAATAGTTGCGCTAAAAATCTATTGTATACCAATTTTACAAAATACACAATATTGTTAGTTTTATTCATGTTATTTAATTTAAAAACTAGTTTCAGATGGAGTGAAAGCAGATTTACAGAACTACCTGGTCTTCTGAATGATATGCTACCAGAATAAAATGAACTTCCTTGTCAAAAATATGATGCTAAATAAGTTCTACATTAAATGGGCATGATATCTAGAGAAATATATTCTGGTCCAAATGATTTAATTTTTTTCATGGACCATGAATTACTCATTAAATTCCTTATGTGTGGCATGGATCAATACAAGAATAATGAATCAAGTAACTCAATTTTTTTATGGAAATTTCTTATCATTACATTATTAAGAAGACTATATGGATGTCAGAAAACCATGAGACAACTGACATGGAATAAAGATACAAGAATTTAAGATGGAACAATATGCCATCCAAAACACTGTACTCTGTGGAATAAAATTAAATATGAGTATCCTGAATTTGGAAATAATCTAGGAATCTTCTATCTTGCATTATATATATGGAATAAATCCTTTTAGTGTATAGAATATTATTTATAGTATATGCCTAGTTATGTTGGTAAATTATAACTTTCCACCATGGTTATGCATGAAGCACAAATAAATTATGTTGTCTCTATTTATATATGTACAAATAAATCAGTTATGATATTTATTTCAATTTAGATACATTGATAAAAGATCTAAAATTGATGTAGGATACATGTGTTACATTGTATGATGTTCATATAAGTGATGAATTCATATTTAGGTCCATGTTGTGTGGGATGATAAATGAATTTCCTAATTATGGAAGATTTTTAAGCTATAAAATTAAAGTAATATTGGGGCCTTCCAATTGTGAATAATTTAAACCCTAAATTCAGTTAATTTTTTTTCCTCAAATACTATTTTTTTAGGCATTATAAATTTCTACCTTGATGACATAAATACCAATCCTGGATGAAAACATTCAATGGGAATATTGAATAAGGTATAACACTGCCTCCAGAAATAGGTGATCAACTATTCAATGAAGTAAAATATATTGAAACTATTTTTGGTAAACCATTTTTGAAAAACCTTATAAAATCTTGTTGGAAAAAGGGACTAATTTTCTTTGAATTACCATACTTCAATTGTTTGTACAGTAGACATTTTCTTGATTTCATGCATGTAGAAGAAAAGTATTTGATAGTGTCATTTACATAGTAATAAATGTTCTTGAACAAAAAATATGGCATCAAGGCTAGGTTGGACATGATTAAATTGGGTACAAGCAAAGAGTTGACACTAGTGAAGGGTACAAGTTGGACTTTTCTTCCTCCAGAATCTTACACTATATCCAAACAATAAAGATTGTAATTTTTCATTTTTCTTAATGGTGTAAAATTTCTATAGGAGAATTCATCAAATATCTATAATTTCACGCCAATGACCAATTTGAAGTTATAGGGAATAAATTAACCTGAATGTCATATTTGATATATTATTTGATTCCCATCGTGTTATATTTTATTTTTCATAAAAAGTTCTGGCATACATTAACCAAAATCTTTTTTTTCAAAGCCATATTCAATAAAATTATAGACCTGATGAAGTTCCAAATAATGAATAAAGATATTAAAGTCATATTATGTGAATTATATATGTTCTTACCACCATTAATATTTGATATAATGGTCTACCTAATTGTTCACTTGGTTAGATAGGTTCAACTATGTGGCCCTTTCCATTACAAATGGATATACCCCATTTAATGGTATATGAATATTTTGACATGGTACATGAATAATCGAAGTTGTCTAGAAGGTCGTATTTTAGAATGATATATTGTTGAATAAGTTTTTGAATTATATACCAATTAAATATCATATGTTGATAACATTGGTATCCCAATTCTCAATATAACAGATTCATTATTGGAAAAGAGATTTTTGGTAGAGATTTTGTTACAATTACCATCACAGAGTGGGAGTGAAATCACCTTTACATTTTAGATAATAGTGATGATGTTGATCCATATCTTCAATCCAAAAAATTAGTTCTTAGACATTTGAATCCATCAAGGGATGAATAATGGATATCAAATACATTTAATAAACAATTTTTATGATGATTTTGAGAACATATTTAGATTTATTTATCAGAAAATATGAATTCAATAACCAAATGACTTTAATGGATAGCTTGGGGACCAAATGAAAATGTTATATCTTACACTGATTTTGTAATCAATGGTTATACATTCTATAAAAAATAACGTGACGACTATAGTATGATGAAAAATAGCGGAGTTATACTATTGGTAGAATCTATGTACATATCTAGTTCCAAGGATATAAATCCAATTAATGTGAATATGCCATATTTCAGCATGATCAAAAAGATATATGAGTTGGACTATAAAACATTTCAACTAAAGATTTTCCATTGAAAATGGGTTGAAAACAAGAGTGAAATGAAAGTGGATGAAATCAGCTTTATAAAGGTGAATTTTAGTGTGGTAGGGAAAAAGGGAGAGCCATTTATAATGGAATCACAAGCAGTGCAAGTATTTTATCTCTCAAATATAGAAAAGAAGAATTGGTCAATTGTTCTTTTAGTGAATAAAACAAATATAGGTTTAGATGAAAATTCAATCAACGATGACCCTTTCAATGGGATATCATAGTCATTTAATATAGGTCAAAATGTAGAAAATGTCTTGTATATTAGAGGGGACCACAAATATTGGATTTGGATTCTTAATAGAGGATCCAAATCCATTCAACATTTAAAGAAAATAAAGAGAGTTCAATGTGCATGTTGAATTGTTTTTTAATATATTATACTTTTACTCATAATATTATGTGTTCTATACTGTATTAACATAATATAATTTAAAATTTTGACTACTCATGTAGACAATGACTTCTAAACATGATGATGTTACCAATATTGGGGAATAGTATATAGTTTTTGATGAAGCCAAAAATTATTAGGGGATCAAAAACATGTTGATGAAAACAAATAATGACATAGCATCACTGTGTTAACAAAAATTGTCAAGTAAAGAATAAAGGGTATATAATTTAAGGTTGAATGGAATAAAAAAGGCCAACCTATTGAACCCAATAAAGTAATGTTCTTTAGTTATGTTAGGGTCAAAATGAGAATGAATTTTTTAATTGATATAGATTAATGGCACCATGCCCAGCCTATAACGAATGAAAACCTTGGAGAAGACATTAAGGTAATGTTATGATATATATTCTCTATTTTAATGAAAAATTAAATAATGAATTTTTGATTTAATTTTCATTATTCCTTATAGAGTATATTTATTTTATATGATTTCTATAAGAAATACGTCTTAATAGATTCTATAAAATCCCATAGGGGCTTCCAGACTCTTCTTACCAAGTTTAATCTTGGGGATTTCAAGGGGAACATAAAGCCCCACCCACCAATTACTTATGAAAACATTATAAACTCAGAAACATGGAATTCTTTAATCATTCATCGTGATGATAAATCATTTTAGGTGCATTTTAGTTGATAATATATCATTTGAAATTATTTATTTTATATAATTTTATTAATGAATTTTAATTTATGAAATATTAAAGGAGTGATGAAAATAATAAACATGCATCAAAGACATTTTACCCCTATCTCAAAGAAATAATGGGGTACACTTCTGTAGGGAAGAAATTGGAATGTAATTTAATTCAATAATAAATGTTTTATGTGATATGAAATAACATATGTTCCTTTTTTATATGTAGATTGACGAATCAAAATCTAAAGCCACTTTTATCCCACATCATGTTCTATGAAAGGAGGCCCATATAAATTAGAAGGGTAAACTAGTTGATGAAAACATAAAAAAAGTATGATAAACATGTGTAAGTATGAAATAATGGTAATGTTTTATTATTTATAATATCATTACATAAAAATTTCTATCTTATTTTCATATTTCTTATATGTTTTAGATATAAGATTTTCAAGTGATCGTACTACAATAAAAACTACTTTCAGAAGCTTTGAAGAGGTTGGAATAATATTAAAACATTTTAGGTGTAGGTTTTGGAGATTATCAAAGAACATATTTCAAGAATAAAAAACACAAGAAGATACGTATTAGATGATGAAAGGATTACATGAACAAACAGATGATTTGAAAGTTATTATTTTCCAATCAGGTATAGAAGAAAAATATATACAAAATGACCAAAGAGAACCAACTGTTGAACAAATATCATTACATGAACAACTAAATGACCCCACTAGCTTTGAGGCTAGTCATTCCCCCCATCCACATACCTTACCTGAGGTAATCAATTTTTTCATTAATCATTCTACTAAATGTGAATCAAACAACTTTTGAAATCATTATATTTTTAAAATTCCATAGGATAAAATTATTGGTGATTTCTATCTATCAATAGGAACACACCGCCTTGTTGTGTAGGGTATAGTGTATAATACCCCATGATACATTTTACATAACAAATAACTCCCAAAAGATCACATGAGAGTGGGGATTGAAGCAGTTCAATATCCAAGAACTGAGTTTCTTTTACCACTTGATGATCCATATATTACAATGGTCAATTATACTATTAGAAATTTTGTAGCATGGATATCTAATCTTATAAAGATACATAAGGTATGTACTTAAAAAATTAAAATGAAAACATGTAATATTTGATGAAAAAATGTATGAAGTGATGTATGGTATTATAGAAGAATAAAATGATGGAAAAAAGGAAGTTTGGATCCAGAAAATCCAGTGAATTGACCAAGAAATAAAAAAATACATTCTAGGAGTACCTTATCCCTATAAGTCCAATTATAACCACTACTACAAAAATGGCCTTTTACAGTGCTGTTATTTATCATCACTAGAAGAAAAAACTAATAAATGACATATTTATCAATGCTAAAGAAAGTGCTGATACATTTAACCTTTTATCAACAGATTTATTTTAGGAGTGATAAAGGAAACCTTCATTAGTGCTTTATTTTTAACGCTGATAAAGGGTATCATTTATCAGTTCTTTATTTTTAGTGCTAATAAAAGGCATCCTTTATCAGCACTTTATTTTTAGCACTGATAAAGGGTAGCCTTTATTAGTGCTTAAGTTTTAGCACTGATAAAGGGTACACTTATTCACTGCTTTATGCTTAGCAGTGATATATATTACTTTCATCAACACATTTATAAGGCTGATAAAATGAAATAATTAAATAAATAAAAAAAATGTGTTTATTACAAATTTTATTAATTAAATTATTGATAAAAATGAATTAATTGATTATACATTATTAAATATTAATCTTTTTATTAATTAGATAATTATGACAATTAATGTTATTAAATTGCACACACACACACACACATATATATATATTAATGTTTATAAATATGATTTATATTTGAAAAAATATTTATGCGCTTTACATTAAATATTCATATATTTAGTGAATAATTGTATATATTTAAAAATTAATTTGAATTAAAAATATGGGCTGATTGCATAGTACACGACATATAATTGAATTTCGTTTGATTTTTCAATTTAACATAGATAAAATGTGTGTAATATTGCTTTCACATATATGTAATTAATACATTTTTATATACAATATTCACACACATAGGACTTATCCATTTTTTTCAATATTGTTAACGTGTACCTATACTCTTAATTTATTCAATTTCACTCATTTTTAACATATATGCATGTAATCAAAATTATATATTCATTAATAATGTTAAATTTATAAATGTACAATAACTATATTTATACAATTATATATGTATAATTATAAATAAATAAATATTTTTTTAAAAGTATTTATATAATTATAAATAAATAATTATGTATATTTTAATAACTTTTAAATTTCTAAAATTTTTTATTTAAATAATGAATATATTCAATATATTTGTATTTATATATATTTATTTAATATATATGTATAATTATATAAATACATATAATTATATAAATAATATTTTTTAAAAATATTTCTATAATTGGACCTAAATAATTATAAAATTATAATAAATATATTTAAAAAGGAATATATTTACTATATTGATATTTATATATATTTATTAAGTATTTAAAAATATTTACAATTTTCTTATTTATATTGATAAATACAAGTCCCATAAGAGCACGTTAGTAATAAGCACTGATAAAATAATCTTTATCAGTGCTTTTTCCATGCGGATAAAGATGAGGATTTATCAGTGCTAAATAAAGTGCTGATAAAATGAAAATCTATCAACGCTCTAATTTTAGTATGGATAAATATTGGTTTTATCAGTTCTTTTTTAGCATTGATAAACATAAGACTATATCATCGCTTATTTGAAAGCACTTATAAAAGTGTCCCAATCTATTTTAAAAACCCTACCCATTTGAAAACCTGTCGTGATATAGAGATTTACATGGAAGCCACCCACTACCAGTAATCCTCCTCAGTGAATCGAAGGTCGAATCACACCACTTGAATGCCTCTAAACATATCGTAGGAAATTTGAAGAGGATCTATGATTTTATTCAACCTAGCAAGGTAGGCCTTCTGATTTTCTTTGTGTATTTTTTGTTTCATTTTTTATTTCTTCTTCTACGATTTCGTTATGATCCGTTGTTTATGATTTATTTGTGATCCGTTGTTTAGGGAATGATTTGTGGTCCCTTTGTTTTATTGACTATCGATGTATGTTTGATTGTTTATACCAAATAATCAATTGGATCTTGATGAAAATAGGAAATTACTATTTTTTATTATAATTTATCTTAATGCACTCATGCAATTGAAACTTTAGATATAGAAAGACATCTCATTCACTACTTGAAATTAGTGTGATCCTATCATCAAATCAGATTGAGGGTTTAATATATCTATCTATATCATGCGGGCCACTGGTTGTTTTATTCTCTGGCATTGTTCTAATGATACCAATATCCAATTATACTGCTCATTTGTTGATTATGGTGGAGGATAGATACAGTGTGATTTTTCTATGTGCACCCACTACTGATCTTTTGTGTACATCTGTGGGAAGGTAAGGATCAAGATTTGAGTCAACTTTGTTTTGCATCATGATGGCTTGTTCTTCTCTTTTGATGCTTCTTAAAATTTTTGATCTTGTCATTTTTTTTCTTTGAAGACATTACTAGTGAAAGAAAATTTCACCTTGTGTATCCTCTTTGTATTCTTCCTTAATAATTTTAAGGGGTTTGGGTTGGGCAACCAACTCATGCTCAATATTTATTAAAACAATTCACTACTTGCAATCATCATTTATAACTTCATACTATGTATTAACAAGAATTTTCATCTTTTGATGCAATTTTCATCTATTGGACCTCTTCTTGAAACCTCTTTCATCCTAGTGATCTTCTCTAACCATTCCATGAAATCTATTTATCAATGAAATATACTCTTCAATGAGTTCATGTTTGTTGTCTACTTCTATTCTAGTTAAATATCACTTGATACATTCAATAAAGACATAGTTAACATGGATATAATTATTTGAATAATATCCATAAATTCATTAATATAATTGGCAGCTTTATTTTATTAATCTTCCTTTAACTTTACAATAGTGAATATATTCCAAATAATTAATGGAAAACTAGAAAAATACCCCTGTAATCCAAAATAAAATCACAGGTATTTTTACCTTCTTATATAGCTCATCTGGTTGTCCTTACTTTTCATAGGAGTCATCTTGAGTGTATTTAAAACATATACACTATTTTAACTTTTATTGAGAACTTCCAAATCTCTATTTATGAACCCAATAGGATGGATATGAAATGAAAATAGATGCACGCTATTCATTTGACAAACAGATATGAATATGGAGTTAAAGAGTTCATCATGTTTTCAAAAGAGCATGGAGACGACCCTTCTAAAATCCGCTATGTGTGTTTAATTTTTTTTTATTCATGACAAATTTGTCCGAAAGAGTTGGAAGAACATTTTTTTTGTCATGGAATAGATCAAAGTTATAAATGTTGGACTAAACACAGGAAAAAACTGAATGTGGACATCGATTGGGATGATATTATGGTTTATGAATCATTTGATATGAATACCTTTTTAAAAGATGATGGAGATCACATGGAATAAATGAAAATTGTAATTGAAGATGAACTTATTGTTTTTACAAAGTTGTTTAAGGAGTTAAATAGAATTTACAATAAACCATTTGATACCGGTTGTACTAAATACACAACTTTGTTAGCTATATTGAAGTTATATAATGTGAAATCTGACAACGAATGGAGTGACACCATCTTTGAAGAACTAATTGGTCTTCTAAAAGATATGATAACAGAAGAAAATAATCTACCGAGCTAAACATATGACTCAAAATGAATGTTACATTGAATGGGAATGATATATTAGAAAATACATGCTTCTCCAAATGATTGGATCTTATTTCTCAAGGACCATAAATCAATCATGAAATTCCCTAAGGGTTGCATGGATCTATATAAGGAAAATGATCCAAGTCCTTTTAAATCTGTATGGTACTTTCCTACCATTCCACAGATTAGAAGACTATATGGATTTCAGAAAACTGCAAGAAAATTAACATGACATGAAGATACAAGAATTAAATATGGGAAGCTAGGTCATCAAACCAATTCTCCTTAGTGGAATAAAATTGATTATGTGTTTCTTAAATTTTGAGATGAGATGAGAAACTTTCTTCTTACATTATCTACAGATTGAATAAATACTTTTGGTATACATATTATTTCTCACATTACATGACCTTCATGTTTGTAAATTATAACTTGCTGCTATAGTTATGCATGAAGCGCAAATACATTATGTTGTATTTGCTTATATCGGGACCAAAGTAACTCGTTAATGATATTGATGTCTATTTGGATCCATTGATCGATGATCTGAAATTAATGTGGGATAACAATGTTAAAATATATGATTCCAATAGAAGGGAGAAGTCACATTTAGGGCCATGTTGTATGGAATGATAAATGACTTCCCTACATATGGAAATTTATCAGGCTATAGAATTAATGGCATGTTGGGGTGTCCCATTTGAGAAAAACACACATAATCAGTTTAGTTGAAACATTTCTCAAAGACTGTGATTTTAGTAAATCAATGTTTTTTACCTTTATGACAAAAATAGTGATCTTGAACGACATCATTCAATGGGAATATCGAACAAGGTACAACACCGTCTCCAGCAACGGGTGATCAACTATACAAAAAAGTAAAAAATATAGACACTATTTTTGGTAAACCATTTTAAAAAAACCTTACAAAATCAGGATGGAAGAAGAGATCACTTTTATTTGAATTACCGTATTAGAAATGTTTGTATGTCAGCCATTTTATTTATGTTATTCATGTAGAAAATAATTTATTTGATAGTGTTATTAGCACATTACTAAATTTTCTTGAAAAAATGAAATATGAAATCAAGGCTAGGTTGGACTTGATTGAACTGGGGATAAGGGAAGATTTGGAACTAGTGAATGGAAAAAGGTGGAATTTTCTTCCTCCAATTGCCTACACTCTATCCAGAAAGGAAAAATTTCAATTTTTCATTTTCATTATGAGTGTAAAAGTTCCAAAGGGGTATTTATCAAATATCAAGAATTTCATGTCAATGAATAATTTGAAGTTACAACGACTAAAATCACAAAACGGTCATGTTTTGATGAAAGATTTAATGTTTCCTAGTTTCCATTGCATTATTCCTAAAAATATACGATATTCATTAACTAAACTCTTATTATTTTTCAATGATATATGCAATAAATTTGTAGACCTGGTTAATTTTCCCATCATGTATATAGAGATTTCAATCATATTATGTGTATTATATATGTTATTCCCACTATAATTCTTTGATATAATGGTCCAACTAATGGTTCAATTGGACATAGATGTTCAACTATGTGGTCCTGTCCATTACAGATGGATGTACCCCATTGAACGGTAGATGATGATTTTAAAAAGATATGTTAATAATCGATGTCATCCTGAAGGTTTCATTGCAGAACAATATATTGTTGAGGAATCTATTAAATTCTATACCGATTAATTATCATATATTGAAAGCATCGGTCTCCCAAAGTCTCATCATAGTGAACACCTTATGGGAGAAGGTATTTTTGGAAGAGATGTTGTTACAATTACCTTGATATAGAGGGAGCAAAAACATCTTTACATATTACATAATACTGAAGATTTTGATCCATAAATTGAATCCCACCAAGAAATTCTTAGAGATTTGAATCCATCATGGGATGAAATATGGATATCAGATACACAGAATATAAAATTTATAGGATGGTTCAGAGATCAAATTTAAAAGGAGTTATCTGAAAATATGAATTCATTTATCAAACAACATCAATGGCTATCTAGTGGACACAATAAAAATGTTACATCTTACACTGGGTTTGTAATCAATGGTTATAGGTTATATAAAAAACAATGAGATGAATTCAATATGATGAAAAATACTGGTTTTATTCTTGAGTTTGAAGCGATTAACATATATGGTTCCAATGATATTAATCCAATTTATGAAAATATGTAATATTTATTTCATTATCAAACAGATATACGAGTTGGATTATACAACATTTCAAGTGCCTCTTTTTTGTTTCAAATGGGTTGACAATATCAATGGGGTGAAATTTGATGAATTATGATTTGTGAAGGTGAATTTCAATATAGAAGGAGGAAAAATCAAGGCGTTCATAATGGAATCACAAGTAGTTCAAGTGTTTTATGTCTCAGATCCAACAAATATCATTTTTTTGATTTTTCCTACCGGAAACTAATTTTTTTTGAGTCAGATGAAATTTCAATTGAAGATGAACCTTTGATTGGGAAATCAAAATCAGTTCATACTGGTCCTAATGTAGGAAATGTCTTGTACATTAAAGGGGACCATTAAGAGGGGATTTGGATTCTCAATAGAGGAACCAAATCATTGAATCATTTAAAAAAACAAAGAATGTTCAATAATAAGGTAAGTGTTTTTTAATATATTATGTTTTTCCTCATAATATTATATGTTCTATACTACATTAACATAATCTAAATTAAATGTTTGACAACTCATGTAGACAATGTCTTCTGCACATGTTGATGTCACCAATACCTTGGATGAACAAACTATAATGAAGGAAAACCATTGAAAAGATGTAAAGGTAATGTTATGATATAATTTCTCTATTTTATTGAAAAATTATATAATAGAACATTGATTTCATTTTCATTATTCCTTGAAGAGTTTGTTTATATTATTACTAATATAATAATAGTTTTCTTATATTGATTTGTTCTTTTGCTTGAGTAGGGTGTGGCTAGTTCAATAATAGCATGAGTCAGGTCAGTATTAAAATACAAAGGAACATTAATGTTTTTGAATGTATGTAATAACTTTTATTTATGTAGTTGTATAAAATAATGTTTGAATTGTATATAATATAGTTTCTTTGGTATTTGTGTTTTAAAACTAATTTCATTTAAATTATGTATTGGTACTTGTTTTTTTTTGATATTATATATGATTTTGGTGATATAGTGTGTTTTAACAGCACAATACAGTGGTGTTCCAGTGTGATGTTACAATAAACTATAGTATGTACCTTTATCAATGCTTTTACAGGCACTGAAAAAGAAAACCTTTATCAATACTTTTATAAGAATTGATAAAAGAGGCATTTATCAGTGATTCTAAAAGTAGTGATAAAGGTATAATTTATCGGCACTTCTATCAACACTGATAATAGGACTTTATCAGCGCTTTTATAAGTAATGATAAAGTAATCCTTTTGCATTGCTATTTTAAAGCATTGATAAATGTACTATTTATCAATGCTTTTCTGCACAGATAAATAGACCCTTTATTTGCACATTTTTAACGATGATAAAATTCATGGGAATTTAACATCGCTCAAGTTACCAGAACTTTTCTAGAACTAATATAGTCCATTTATAGCACTGTTAAAGGACTGTTTTTTAGTAGTGAACATATATTATCATTACAAATTCATACGTACACCACATTCAAAGATAGAGATGTGACCTACATTCAATATAAAGAATAATTATTTTAAATAGTCAGTACTGATATAGATGGTCTTGAGTGTATAAACGAGATTCTAAAGATTAAATGGATAAGATTATTAGTTGTGAATACATACATAAGGTACATTTTCATAATATATCTATCAAAACAATTATATGATATATTCATTAAAGTTAATAACTATTTATATTTTCTTCAGGCGTTTATGTTACTACTATATAAAGGGAAAACCTGGTGAAGCACTGTTTGGATTCATTAATCCCCATATCATTTATACAGATGAAATTTATTTGGTGTTGAAATAAATTGATAAGAAAAAATATGATATAATTGAGGTGTTTGAGAAGAAAATAATGGATGTCAGGCTCTTTTTGATTCCTATAATGAAGCTTCTAAAACACTACAGTCCAATCATATAAAATATATATTTATTTTTATCATTACATATTTGTTTTTATTTTTTACGAAGCATCGGTTACTAGTTGAAATCAATTTTAATACCCGAAATAGTTATTTTTTGTATAGAATGAATGTATTTCCATCACATCGACAACACATGATGTTAATGGTGGATTTCCAATGCATTTTAATCAAAATTTTATCGATAAACTTCAAATTATGTGTTTTATTTTTCATTTTAACAAGAATAGTTTTTAGGATTGAGCGATCTATAATTATTGGCTAAATAATTGTATGAGGTATATGACTGAAAATAATAAACCTATAGATTAATTAAAATGGAAATAGATTATGTTATATTAGAAATATTTAACTATCAAAACATTTTTCGAAACAATTTACTTATTTTGGTCAATGTTTATACAGTGTTTGAAGCAAGATAACATCAATTATTGTGGATATTATACTTGAAACTTTATTAAAGATATCATATTATATTAAAATACTAGCATCATTGAACAAGAAATTTATGAAGGTATTTACAATATCATTAAAAAATATTTCTTAATCATTTTTACCTATATTTTCTCAATAATAATAGGATTTAAAACAATATATGTTCTCAAAATAAGAAGAAAATTTATTTAGAGATGATTGGGAGACTTCATGGTGTCATAAGTTTTTCCAACATCAAATTTTGGTGATTACCTACTATGTTTGTGATCTAGTATGGGTTATAACCTTAGAGATACACTTGGGATGTGAATCATTAGTATCCAAATGATTATATATTATACTCAACCTGTTTCAAATGGATAAGTATAATGGAGGAAATTAATTTCTATAGAAACAAATGGATAGAATACATGGTTTCAGAGTCTATACAGACATAATATATAGATGACTTTCCATTACTTATTTAGTTATTTTTATCATAATTTTGTCTACTTTTTTAGTTAATTTCCTTATCATTTTTTCGAATAAATATTTTTTTAAATTTAAAAATTATTTTAAAACACACATCACATAATCAAAACCAACAAAATAAATCCAAATTGTTTTTTTATTTAGGACAATGATCCAAAAGTAATTTTTGATGTGTAAGAATTCACCACACATCAATCTGACATCCAATGTGGTAGGTATTCCTCAATGTGCATGTTTTAAATAGAAAGGTGTCATTTTAGATTAAAACACATGTACCATCACCAAAAATAAGAAATAAATCGCAAATTTTTTTCAATATTTTGGACAAAAATCCATAATTCATTTTTTATGTGTAGAAATCAACCACTTGTAAATTTAGTACCCAATGTTGTTGATATGGCTCAAAGTAAGTGTTTTAAATATAAAAGTTTCATTCTAGTTAAAATTTTACATTTCATGGCCAAATCCAGGAAAACAATCTCATATTGTTTTTCAAAATTTATGAAAAAAATGCATAATTTATTTTTCACGTGTAGGAATTTACCGCATGCTAATCTGACACACGATGTAGTCTGTATGTCTCAAAGTACATGTTTTAAATATAATAGTCATTTATGTTTAAAATGTATTTCACATCATCCAAACCAAGAAAGCAATCTCCAAATTTTCCAAACTTTAGTAAAATGATCCATAATTAATGTTTTACATGTAGAAATTGACCACACATCAATCTGACACTCGATGTGGTCGGTATGACTCTAAGTATGTGTTTTTAATATAAAAATGTCACTTTTGTTAAAAAAAAATCCACCCAATCAAAACTAATCAATCTAGATCATATTTTTTTGAAACTTTAGAACAATGATCCCGAAGTAATTTGTGATGTGTAGGAATTGGCCACACATCAATACAATAGTTTATATGGTCGGAAGGACTCAACGTGCATGTTTTTAATATAATTTTTATTTTAGTTTAAAAATTTATCAAATATCCAAAAATATGTAAATGAGATTATATTATATTCAAATTTTAGTAAAATGATCCATAATTCATTTCTGACGTGTAAGAATCAACCACACATCAAGCTGACACACGATGTGGTCAGGATGAATTGAAGTGCATGTTTTTAATAAAAGGGTTTCATTTCAGTTTATAATGTACATCACATAACCAAAACCAATAAAATACGGTTGGATTATTTTTAAACTTATGGATAGTTATCCAAAATTCATTTTTGACATGTAGAAATCGATCACATGTCATTTGGACAGATGATGTGGTCGACTTGACTCGAATTGCATTTTTTCAATATAAAATTGTCATTTTAGTTTAAAATGAATATAACATAGAAAAATTTTAGAACAAAAGATTTTATTGTTTTTAAAATTTTGGAAAAAATCTATAATATACTTCTGGCATATAGTAATTGACCACATGTCAATCTAACACCTGATGCATTCAGTATGACTCAAAGTGAAATTTTTTAATGTAAGTGTCAATTGAGTCTAAAACACACCTCATATCAATAAAAATGATAAAAAGAGATTGTATTGTTTTTAAAATTTATTAAAACAATCCATAATTAATTTTTTACAAATTTGAATCAACCACACATTAATCCAAAAGATGACCTGGTTGGTATGACTCGAAGAGATTGTTTTCAATATAAAATTATCATTTTACATTAAAACACATTTCAAATATACAAATCCAAGAAAACTATGTTATATTTCTTTTCAAAATTTATTAAAATTATACATAATATATTTTTTATGTTTATGAATCAACTGCATGTCAATCTAACAATCGATGTAGTCTGCATTACTATAAGTATGAGTTTTCAATATAATAGTTTTATTATAAGTTTAAAACTCACGTCACATGCTGAAAAATGATAAACTAATATTATTATTTTTTAAATATTAAGAAAATGATTCATAATTCATTTGTGACATGAATGAATTGAACTAATTTCAATCCAACATATGATGTGGTTGGTATGACACGAAGTGTGTGTTTTTAATATAAGTTTCATTTTAGTTTAAAATGTTTATCACATAGCAAAAACCAAGAAAATGAACTCATATTATTTTGAAAATTTATAAAAATGATCTATAATTCATTTCTAATGTTTATGAATCGACCTCATGTCAATCTGACACATGATGTGGGTGGTATGACTCTAAGTTCCTATTTTCAATATAAAAGTGTCAATTTAGTTTAAAATGAACATCACACAGCCAAAACCATGAAAATTAGATTGGATTATCTTCAAAATTTATGATACCAATCCATAAGTTATTTGAAACATGTTGAATATTTTAACATCCTAGCCCGGGGGGTATGAAATGGTGCCCCGAGCCGGTGGGTCACATGGTCTCAAGCATGCCTCCCCATACGCTAGAGGTGGTAGTGTGAGTCTATAATGGTATGGTATAAAGACTATACTATTAGTTATTAGAGTAGTACATAGGTAATAATAAATAATAAAAAATATAATAAGCATAATATAACTTTTATCACTATAGATGAAAGAAAAATAATCAACAATTGAAGATAAACATCCATGCAATAATTATAATAATCAAGCTATAGGATAATTCATACAAAAAATTATTTTGTTTCATGACGATGTAAAAAATGGGGGATATAGGGGATACAAAGAACATACATATAAAAAATTTTATACAAAATTACAAAATACCCAAATCAATCTCTACTAGAAATGAGAGAATATTCTTGGTCCTCTTCTCAGAATCTCCCATGCTATAATAAAATTAGATCATACATTCATGATCGATCACTTTCCCTTGTCTCTACCTGAATCCATAAGTTCTTTCCGAGTACTAATCAAAAGCCTAAATAGGGTGTGAGATAAATTCAATAGGCCATCACTAACACTGTATAGAACAATTTAGTTGGTGTGCATAGCATAACAATGTGCAAGTGTAGCGAATCATAAACAATGATGAAATCCATAAACTAGTCAGCTCAAGTTTCTAGAGGACACCTGAATGACACTACCTACTTCAGTGTTGGTTGAAATAACATTGATATCAGTTTACCCATTACACATTTGACATGTAATTATATATAATATGTATATAAGTATATACACTATATATGGAAAGACATATATAGGAATATATATATATATACTAGGTTCTAGCAGGACCCATGGCATAACTTAGGCATCCAAGAATATTCAAATGATCTATAGGCTCCAAAAAGGGTACTGTCTTTAAAATATTGGTAATTAGAGACATAATTCCCATCACTTGAGATAGTGGGGTGAGTCATCTTTCCCCACTCCTGATGCAAGGGAACATGGAATGTTGTTCCCATCATCCAGGTAAACAATGTGAGACACCATGCTTAACACCCAATGTAGGGGGGTATGAAACGTCATAATCAACAAGTCCCTTAACTATTTTCCAATGACCAATATCCATGGTCTAATTATAATTATCATATGGTTTTTCTTATTAAGCATTTACATTTATTTAACCCAATATTTCATTGGGTTCCATAAGTTATATAATTAATTATCTGTTTATAACAAGGGACATGGTCTTGAAACTCTCTTCCATTCAATTAAATTAAAAAATTTAATTTAGAGAATAAGAAAAGTCCAATTTAGGGTCCATCCAAACCACTTAAGAGGTGTTTTGGTAAATTTAACATTAATATCAAGGTGGATATTTATTTCAACACACCCAAATGGATGCAAACCAACATGGTAGACATCCTATAATAGTTTAACACTGGATTGTGGGAGTATATTAACTTGGTTCAATTAACCAATAAAGTTAGAACAAATTTTTAGGCATCATGAAAAAGAGCCTTGCATGTGGAACAGTGACAGGTGCTATAAAAACACCTAAAATTTTATGGAAAATTACAATATCACCTACCTTAGGCCTGAAAATGACTCGTTATCTAGTATTAGCTTTAGGTTTGAAGTAGAATAGAATAAATATCTAAAATAGACAAATTCCCAGAAAATATGGCTTATGAGCTCAAAAATAAATAACATAGAAATGGAGAGGTGAATAAAGAGGGTAAGGAAGTGGAATGGATAGATTTCCATTAGCTATCTAATGAATCTAATGATTAAGTAAATGACGTATATATGATGAAATGGATTTAACACAAAGGTTAGAAAACCATGGAGCTCTCGAGGAAGAGTAGGCACTTCTATTAAGGAAATATAAGGGTAAAGGATGGGTTAAAACATAAACTAGGATAGGAAAAATATCATAATCTACACAGTTTGACCACATGGTTTGCTAAATGGAATGAAAATTGTGCACCTAACACTTTCCTAAGACACCCCTCACACGGGCTAGGTGCATGGTTTGAAAAACGATGTGCAACCCATGCAAAGACCCTCTTTATCTAGACTGAGAAAAATCACACAGACATGTGTCCTGGGTCGCATGGTTTATTCTAACCTTGCACCCCTCTACAGCCATTTGGAGCACCCCACACGGTTTTTCCAAACTGTGTGGGCTTAGGGGTACGGTTTAAAAAACCATGTGCCGAGCCTATTTCCTCCGTAACTCATATATCAAGGATCCGAACAAGCCCTGACCACTCCCATGACCCTCCTTAGGCCATAGGGAACATTTACTAGGGTAAAATAAGGAATTTAAACTTGAAAACAAATGATTATTGGCTTCATAAATTTTTGGTCATTACAACATCCCTTTCTTAAAACAACCCATCCCCATGTTTCCCTTCTAAGGGTAGTAAGGGATCATCTAAGAAAATATTTGTCCACAAACCTTATAAATCAATCTCTCACTCCCATGTCTCATTTGGTACTTGGCTATGCTTCCATAACCCCAAACTAGAGTAAATAACCTACCTGAGAGAGCCTCCACACTGTGATCCGTAATATGCATTGGGTATAACCCAAAAGAAGCATCCACATATAACTCAACTTCTTCAGGATGTAAAATATGAGATAAGTC
Source organism: Viscum album (assembly GCA_963277665.1). Classification (NCBI taxonomy): domain Eukaryota; kingdom Viridiplantae; phylum Streptophyta; class Magnoliopsida; order Santalales; family Viscaceae; genus Viscum; species Viscum album. The sequence goes on from OY728119.1 coordinate 569,696,114, forward strand.
TGGGTAATACCGATGAAGTTAAGACATGTGAAAAACTTCGTGAATAGACCTATATCTCGGATGAGGTTATACCATGTAAGACATTGATATTATTTTCTCTAAGATCTTAAAAGGTCTGATGAATATAAGAGCTAGCTTACCCCACCTCCTGATCCATCACTAGCCCTTACTAGGAGTAACAAGAAAGAAAACCAGATCCCCAACCTAAAAATCAAGATGTCATCGGTGGAAATTAGCATATGACTACTACCTAGTCTGATCTTCCATTGTATGCTTCATGATTAGCTAAAATTAATACGACGTATCCTGAAATATATGTTGCCCAAGCAGTGTTTTCTCCCCAGCCTCTAACCAACACAGAGGTGAATGATATGTCTTACCATATAAGGCCCCATAAAGATCCAAATGGATTGTAGCATAAAATATATTATTTTAAGAAAACTCAGCTAGGGGTATGTTTTTCCTCCAAGAACCACCATAATCAAGGACACATATAAAAAGCATATACTATAACACCTGAATCATGTGATCTCTCTGTGCATCATTCTGAGGGTGATAGTGTGTGTTCAAAAGAACCTGTTTACCCATGGTCTTCCAGAACCCCTTCTAGAACCGCAATGTGAAACGAGCATCCCTATTAGACATGATAGAAAAAAATATCTATTAAGGAATATGACCTACATAGCATATAGCATCCCGAGCTCATTTGTTGAGAAGGTATCCCAAATAGTCAGGAAGTGGGAGACATTCATTGACAAATCAATGATGACCCAAACTATATCACTGACTCAAGGCTATCAAGAAAACCCTATCATAAAATCCATGGTGACATCATCCCAATTTCACTCAATAATGGAAAATGGATGTGAAATTATCACCGATCACTAATGTTATATCTTCACATACTGATAGGTGAAACACTGAGTAACAAATATAGCTGTCTCCCATTTCATATTAAGGAAATAATAATAGATATGTTAGTCTTGATAAATCTTGGTGATATCGGGATGCGCTGCCCATATCGAGACATGAGATTCCCTTATCAAATCCTCTCAAATGAATGATGTAATCCAAAAATTCCCATGTATGTTTAATATTTCATCCTCATATATGGTCCAACCAGGTGATGAATCCTTATTTGAAACATTCTCCCTCATAACTAGTCCCTCGGTATCATAATTTTTTCCCATATTAAACCAATCCAAATAGGTATAGGCCATTGATAAAGTTATGAGGATCATACACCCATGATTCTCTTAAACCTTAACATGTATCTCTAAGAAAAATTCCTTAATATTCCACTCACCATTGGCCTCTTGAACCACCTATTTTTTATCCTTTTATATCAGAGCATCGACTATTGTATTACCTTTCCCAAACATATATGCAAGATCAAATTCAAATGACTATATGTATTCAACCCATCTACAATTCCTGATATTTAGAACACACTGTGTAAAAATATACTTGGGGATTTTGTGATCCATAAACATAAAAAATAACTCTCATAGAAAGTAATGTCTCCAACATTAAAAATAATGCACCACTGCTTCCAAATCAAGGTCACGTGTTGGGTAATTACATTGATTATCTCTCAATGGAAGTGACCCTTATGCTACAAATCGATCATCCTGCATTATAACTGCTCCCATATTGATGCCTTATGCATCAAAATAAATAATATATCTTCTTCTTATATTTGTAAGAATAAATATTGGTGATGAATTCAACCTTCCTTTCAATTATTAAATGGATTTATTGTAATATTCTGACTATAAAAACTTCCCAACCCTCTTAGAAAAGTTTGAAAGAGGAAACTCTATGCATTCAAAGTCATGGAAAAAACTTCTATAATACCTAGAAAACCACTGGAATATTCTTATATAAAATAAATTTATGGTATTCTCCTAATAAACTATATCCATCGCCTTCTCTAGGTCTACTAATACTCCCTAATCCAAGATTATATTCCCCATGAAGTGGAATTTTTTGATCCAAAAGTGGAATTAGTGAGTTTTGTGTAAATCTTGTGATCTCTTAGTGTAGTCAAAAAAATATCAAGATATTGGGAATGGCTACATCTAGTGAAAGAATACTCCAATATTTCATCCAAAATTACTACCTTGAATGCGTCCAGATATGGGTGTAAAACACGATCCATTGTGGCTATAAAAACAATTAGAGCATTTGTGAGACTAGACAACATTACCAAGTACTCATATGGACTATACTAAATTTTGAAATATGTACGAGGTATTTTAGAAGGTATGACATGAACTTGATTGTATCCTGACCTCAAATAAATATTTTAAAACACCCTTGAACCTAAAAGCTGATAAAAGGGGTCATATATTTTAGGCAGTGGATATTGATTCTTAACTGTGAGCTGGTTCAGCCATTGATCATCCACACAAATCTTGAGGGCACTATCTATATTCGTAGAGAAAAGGTCTGGTGAACCCCATGGGGAGGTACTAGGTAAAATGAAACCATTAGTTTCAAAGTCTTTAAACTTCTTCTTGAGCTAAAGAACCTATATAGGTGCCATCCTGTAAGGTGGAATGGACAATGGTTCCACCCCAGACACTAACACAATGGTTAATTCTACCTCTCTCACTAGAGGTATCCCAAAAACTTATTCACGGAAGATAACCCTAAAAATGATCTACTACACGACAAAAAATGGTAGGTTTCATCGCTTGATTATCCAAGAAAGGACCAGTGATCAAGCTTGTCACTCTACCCAGGCCATGATGCTCAGGCCTGACTCGAGTCATATGGATATCCCATTCTCCCTTGAAAATATTTCTACCAACCTCTAGTGATAAAAACACCACCTTCCTATGATAATAATTTATATGGGATTAATAGGGAACCAACTAGTCCATCCCAATAACTACATCAAACCTTTTCATATAGAGGATGAAAAGACTCCACATGAATAGAAAACTTCCCATCTCAAGGGTATATTCCTTACATTGATGAATAGTCTCTGATTGGATACCCAATGGGGTTTCGAGTTTCATCACACTACAGAAGTTCTCTACCTTAAGGTCAAGACTCCATAATTTCTACAGATATAAAGGAGTATGGTGCACCTATTTCAAATAATAAAGGAACTAAAGTAGAGTCTACTAGGGTAGTACCTCAGTGTATAGAAGGTATAGTGCTCTGTTCATATGGAATAGGTTGCAATATATGTAACTAGACCATACCGTGGCCCTGATTTACAACCCGACTTCATTGAGTAGCCCTGCTCTGCTAGTGCAATGAATCCTGAGTCATTTTCTCCCTACCTCGACTACCACCTCAGCCTAAGCAGTTGTTGGTACTCCAGTTTTCTACCTAGATAGGTACTACTAGCCTCTGTCTAGAATGTGGTGTCATTATAGACCCTCTCTCACTAGGAAATAGTGGGAAGGTCCTAATTTTGTTTGAATATGACCCATCCTACCATAGTCTCAACAAAAAACTGGATCTTACATGCATTGGTGTTTGATGTTCCCTAGATTCCCATATTGGGAAATATCATAAAACTATCAGTATGATCTATTTGACTACCATTTTTTGAGGGAGTAACCTCAAAGTGACACATCCTTCTACTAGAAGAATTACAATCCAGTGTTGGTGTTGAACCACCCTATCTCATAACTTCAGCTTCCATCAATTTTTTCTCATTAATGAGTGACTAGTTGACTATCTTTGAAATAATAGTCAATTTGAAAACACTAACCTATGATCATATGGAGTATAATATACCATCCTCAAATATCCTCACACTCTTTATCTCATCCCTGGATAGAGTCTGTGTGAATCACTAAAGCTCAGCAAAATGAGCATAAGAATCCATCATAGACATAGCTCCCTTTTACAAGTACATGAACCCTCTTTATTGAAAATCCCTTAATGTATGTGGAAAGAAGTATTCATAGAATACCCTTTGTATGTACCTCAATATCATATCATGATGTTAGTCTACTTGGATAATGACATCCCACATTCGATTGGTAGAATCATGTAACATATAAGCTATGGAATTAAACCTCATTTTCAAAGGAATCTAATTATGGTTGAATATATAAATGATGAAATCCATCTATATCTCAGTACCATGAGATCCCCATCACCTAAAAACATAGGTTGGTGTTGCAGTTGGAAATCCCACCCCAACTCTTCCACGGTTGGGGAATGTTGAGAAAATACTTGCATAAAATGCATCATATGAAGGAAAATATTTCAAAAATGGGTGTTAGTTGCCATGTTGGGGATAACAGGTGGTTCCGTAGGTGGAACCACAAGAGATAAAACTGGTGGATTAGGGACCACTAAATTCGAAGTAAGGTTGTTACCGCCCTCTGGGTGTACGAATCAAGGATTTTATTGAGTAATTTTAAGATAATAAAAAAATTCCTCAAAATAGAATTCAAAAATTGAAAAGATCATAGATATATGATTAGGAAACATACAATCCTTCCTATTTTTATACTAACACCTCTTTTCCTGCACCTAATTCCTAACCTAGGTGATCAAGGGAGACCAAAATAGGCCATATGAATCATAAGAGACACCCCCAACTACCCACTACTAAATTTGTATTTGGGTCCAAGTCTCGTATCACATAACTAAGTTCCATATATATGGAGCTTTAATTTCACGTTAGAGAGGAAAAAATCCTTTAACTTGAAATTATCATAACCATTTAATGGTAACCATTTAATTTAAAAGTTTAGTTTAATTTAAGTTTACACACTTTATATATGTACAAATCATATTTAAATTAGATGTATCACAACTCACAATTTAGAAAATCATACTACTTATGATTTGGAATTGGAACGCCATGTAACTATAACCTACCTGTCAGGACCCGTCCCCCGGAGCCCATGCCATGACTACCCCAAAATCGCCTTCTAAAGGCCATGGGTTAGAGACTAGAACTGGAAAGTTGTATCCCTAAAACGGGAAGTCATTTCCTTTAAAATTGTACAAACACAAACTCGAAGAACACAACAAGATTTAACCATGATGTAAAACTAAATTAATAATGGTGTGTACTAAAAGTAAAGGGGCCGGAATACAAGCCCGATTGAAAGGTACAACTACAACTAAAAAATAATAAACAACTCCTAGAATCATCCACCAAGGATCCTATGTTAAGGGTAGGTATAGATCATCTCCACTGCTCTTCACGTCATCCAATATCCTTGATATACTGCATGGTCCTAGCTACCTGAAGTCTCAGGAAAACAGCTCGTCTTATACACCAGACACATCAAGGTGTGGGAGAAGCCCATGTAGTGTTGAGTATAAAAATACCCATTAAGGACCCCAATACCCCATAAGGTATCTCAGAATTTCACAAATGAAAAACCAAAAAACATGATCTCAATCAAAAATCACAAAGCAAGAGACACATCTCAAACCAGGTATAAGTAAACCACAGAATTATAGATGATTAGTCGAGAAGCTAGATCATATTATTTTGTTGAGAGGTACTACTTCTGACCATACATAGTCTTACCCACACAGTATCGATAGGTACTAACCCCCACAAGAACAACTCAGGATCCGACCCTCTGGGAGTCGATAGGTACTAACCCCCGCAAAACCCACATAGGATCTGACCCACACATGATCAGTATGTGTTGACCCACATAGGATCACTGATCACTGACCCACATAGGATTTGACCCACACAAGATCATTATGCGCTAAACCACATAGGATTTCTGAGTGATGACCCACACAGGATCTAACCCACACAGGATCGGTAAGTGCTGACCCACATAGGATCCCTTGTTACTAACCTCTGTATGATCTGTCTCCAACCTCCGCCTCACTGCCAGCCACTGGATTCCCGATCATAGTATGCTTGATTATGGGATAATTTCTCCTCAATCCATTGATCATATTTCAACTGGAACTAAGTCCCACTAAGAATTTTACCCACGATCCATCACATCATTAGGGTCCCAACGCAACAAACGAAGTGTAAACCGGAGGCCTGGTCTGTTAGTTATTTTCATTTTAGTGTTGAGGGCCCAGTTGGATTCAGAGTCTATCCAACTCGGCCATACTCTCTATTTCTCCAAAACTCTTGTGGAGTATCTCAAAAGTACCTTCTCACTCCAAGGATCCCATCTCTGTAGACAGTTCGTCAAATGGACTTCTAGTTCGCAAGTTACAGCCCTTTTGGCATTTCTGGGCCCGAGAGGGGTCCTGGTCCATTCCGACCTAGTCAGACAAACCCGACCCGACCCAACCCGATCTAGGTCTTCCAGGCCTGTCCCACACTAGGTCTAACCCTGCCCTGCCCGAATCGGCCTGGGTCGGCCCGGTTGGGTTGGGCTGTGGAAGGCTCGGCACGCCGGGCAGCCGGGCGGTCCGACCAGCTGACTGGGCGCGGCCCGCCGGGTGGTCCGGCCTGCCGGCTGGCGTGGCTCGTGCAGGGGTCACGCGTTCCACCTCCCGAATGACTCAAAGATCAGTTTAGTTTATTTAATGGCAGTTACAGGTGGCTCTACCTTGTCACCCACAGGATCTGCAGGAGGCAGGTCCCTTTCCAGCTCGCCGCCTCCACCTCTACAGTCGACCATTGTCGGCTGCCCATCCAACCACCGTGTTGCAAGTGGTGCCACTCTTCCACCCCAGCCGACAGTTTCTGGCCGTCGATCTCGTCTTCTAGCACCGGTAGCCGGTGCCGCCACTCCGGTGTCACACCGACGCTTTTTATGTGTGGATCTGATGATACTCCGGAGCCCTGTTTTCACTTCTGCTCGCATCTACAGGCTCCTTGGGATACAACCGTCACTGCGAGGCTCCCAGGTTCCAGATTCTGATGAGTTGAAGAATTGTCCCCCAAAGAAAAAAATGGAATGAAGCATAGAAGCGTCTAGGCCTTTTTCATTTGGCCAACGGCCTCTACATTTTCATTATAACAATATAGAGATTATTCAATTCGTCTTTAACAAAAAAACCCATTCAAATCCCTCGTATAGAAGACCTGAAAGTTCAATAATGGGGAGAAGAAATTTTGGAATTAATTAAATTAAATGACAACCCCTACCTCAAGAATTTTTTGAGTCATTTCAGTGGTGGAAGGATAATCGGTTCTTTGATGAAGCCTTCGACGATTATCTCTCCTGGTTTGATGCCACCCGAGATTCCTTCTCCGTCGGTGGAAGGTGTTGTGTCAGATCGCTAGAGGTTTCTTGCTTGGTGAAGCTGTGTCCAAACTGCACCCCATGGCTCACTTAAATAGAGGGTGGAAATGGTGAGTAACACACTGAGGAATTAATGAGGTTCATTCAGTGAATGAACCTCTTAATTCCACAATGGTGTAATTACAAATAAAGAAGAGTCAATCCATTAATTGAATTAACAAGTCACCCATCCCCACCACCGCTGCTCATCCTCTAGAGAAAAAGAAATAAAATAACTTTTTAAGTTATTTTAATATTTTTTGGGAAGTCCATAATTTATCTTTTTCTCCCGTCCGACTATTTTTGAAGTGAAGCTTCCCCAAATTGAATCCTAGTGCTGTGGATTCAACGGTGCCCTTATATTTTTAATCCGAGCACTAGTTCAAAAGATAGAAAACGCTGCCCATGAATTTACTTAACGCACATTATTTTTTTTCTTAAATTCATTTAGGGAACATCGAGCCTCGGAATCAAGCACTATAAATTTTCATAGACTCATAATAATCCCAAATAATTTAAAAAAAATTAAATGGATTTTTTTGATTATTTACACTCTCCCCACATTAGGGATTTTTGTCACAAAAACTATAAAAAAACAATGGGAACAAATGGGGGTACTGATCACATATATGGGCCTCCAACTCTTATGTGCTCTCCTGGAGATTCCCATAATTCAAATGAACTCACGCCAGAGGAATTGACCACCGACGTAGGACCCGCTTCTTTGGATCCTCAATCTCCACTGGGAACTCTGCAAACATCACCCCATCATTGAGGTCTAGTTCACCCCAGTCGATAACTTGTGATGGATAATGCATGTACCTTCTTATCTGTGACACATGGAAAATATTATGCAATTGGTGCATCTGTGGGGGAAGATCTAGATGGTACGCCACCTCGCCTACTCTACTGAGGATCTGGAAGGGTCCAAAGAACCTCAGAGATAGCTTTCCACCCCAGCCAAACCTCTGTAATCCTCTTCGGGGTGAGACCCATAGAAATACAGGGTCTCCCTCCTCAAAATCCATGATTCTTTGTCTCCTTTCGTCATAAGACTTCTACCAGCTCTGTGCAGTATTCATCTTCTCCTAGATGATCCTCACCTTCTTTGTGGTAGCATATACCAACACTAGACCCATAAGTACTAACTCCCCAGGGTCTGTACAGCAAATAGGTGATCTTCATGGTCACCTATACAAAGCCTCAAACGGAGCCATACCGATAGTGGAGTGGTATCTATTATTGTAAGAAAAATACAATAGGGGCAGGTGGTCCTACCAACAGTGGACAAAATTGAGGGCACTTGCATGAAGCATGTCCTCAAGTGCCTATATGATCTGCTCCGTCTGACCATCTATCTTAGGATAAAAGGCCATGCTCAAGCGTAGTTGAGTCCCTAACGCCTCTTATAATCCCTCCAAAAGCAAGATGTAAAACATGCGTCATGATCTGAGATGATCGTTGGTGAAATCCCATGTAGTCGCAAAATATTCTACACGTAGAAATATCCCAAGATCTCTATTGATCACTACTCTCAGATGGGTAGGAAGTGGGATGACTTGGTGAGTCAGTCAACAATCACCTAGATGGAATCGTGGCCCCTGGTCGTATGTGGTAGCCCCGTCACGAAGTCCATGGATATACCATCCCACTTTCACTCTAGTACCTCAAGTGGCTGAGCTAAGCCTACTGGTACCAGATGCCCTCCCTTCACTTCTTGACACGTGAGGCATCAGGATAAAAACTCTACCACTGCTTTCTTTATCCCTGGACACCAATACTGACACTGGATGGATTGTTACATCTTTTCCACTCTAGGAAGTATCGCTTAAGGGGATATGTGAAACTCCCTCAACACCTTCTCTTAAAGTATCACTGGTACCATAGTGTGTCCTCTGAAGAGGAAGACACGCTCTTCACCTTCTTAAAATCCCCCTCGGAGACTGTCCTGCAGATATCTGTCTAGGTTGGTTCTCACAATAAACTTCCCCAAGTCGTGCCTCCCGAACTCGCTGAAGAAGTGGGGGAGTGACGGTCATAGATTGAAGGTATGCTACTCCATCTCTATCCATGAAGGATATCTGCAACATGGCTAGCTGCTCTGTCGTATCACTCTGCAGCTATAGACCAGACCTCCTTATGAGTGCGTCTGATACTACGTTCCCCCTTTGCAGGAGTATAGACTATGTCAAATTCATAGTCCTGGAGGAACTCTATCCATCATCACTGTCTCATGTTCAGGTCCTTCTGTGAGAAGATATACCTAAGACTCTTGTGATCAGAGTAGACTATAAAACATTCTCCCATCAAATAGTTCTACCACATCTTCAGCACAAAGACCACTACTACTAACTCCAGGTCATGGGTAGCGTAGTTCTACTCATGTTGTCACAACTACTGTGAGCCGTATGTGACCACTGATCGCTCCTATATCAGGACACAACCAAGTCTATTCCCTGATGAATCACAATAGACTATATAACCAAATAATTATTCCAGTAGCCTCAAGATGGGGACACTCATCAGTCTCTACATCATCTCCTAAAAACTCTTCTGGAACTTCTCTATCCACAAGAAAGGATGCCCATTATTTATCAAGGATGACAAGGTTACTGCTACCCTGGAGAAGTTAGGTACAAATCTCCGGTAGTACCCAGACAATCCTAGGAAACTCCAAACCTTGGTCACACTCATTGGTGGTTCCCAATAAATCATTTCCTCTATCTTTTCTAGATCCACTGTGACTCCAGCATCTGAGATAAAGTTTCCTAGGAAGTGGACTTCCTGTATCCAGAACTGGCACTTTGAGATCTTTCCATAAATATGGTGCTCTAGGAGTGTATCCAAGACTATTTTTAGGTGTGTGGCATGGTCCTCCTCCGACACTAAGTATATCAGGACCTCGTCGATGAATACCACCACAAAGTGATTGAGGTATGGTTGAAAGATCCTATTCATGAGCCCATAACACTTCTGGAGCATTGGTCACGCTGAAAGGCATCACCAAGAAATCGTAATGGCTATACCGACATCTGAAGGCTATCTTTGATATGTCCTCATCCCGTACTCTGAGCTGATAATATCCTAATTTGAGGTCTTTCTTCGAAAACCATCGAGCTCCATTCAGATGGTCGAATAGATCATTGATCCTTGTGAGTGGATACTTTTTCTTCATGGTCACCCAGTTCAGGAACTTATAGTCCACACAAATCCTTAATCACCCATCTACCTTCTTGGAAAACAAGATCGGGGATGCCCATAGAGAAACACCGGGCCTTATGAACCCCTTTCCTTTCAAGTCATCTAGCTATACTCATAACTCCCAAAGCTCCACGAGATCCATCCAATATGTTGGTATAGATATTAGTTCCATACTATGGTACATGTTGATGTGAATGTATACCTCTCTGCATGGAGGTAGTCTTGGAACATCATCAGAAAAGACATCAACATACTGGTCCACCACTATAGGATAACTTGGACTCCTCACATCAACTACTCCAATGGTGAGGCTAGATAACTGATGAGTAATTGGTTGCACCCTCCTCTGAGATAGTCCATCCAATGTTGTAAAGGTTTCCTCCTCATCAGTTAAGGTAAAACTAATCCCATCCTCACAGACATACCTAACTTTGTGCTTAAAACAGTCGATCTGAGCATGGACAGTGGATAACCAATCCATACCCAAGATGACATTGTAAGGCCTCGACGCTGCTACTAGAAGATCCCTGCCAAAGATATGGACTCCTATAGTAAGCTCACATTGTTGGAACTAGTGTGTAATCATATAATCCACTACCGTAGGAGTCTCTAATCATAAGGATTGAGATAATGGATCCATCATAATCTCCAAGCACCGAACGAGTGACGTGGAAATGAAAGAGTGACTGGAACCTGGGTCTATAAGTACTGCAACTAGGGTAGAATAGACACATATTGTACCTCTAATCATCTCTGGAGAGCCTTGGATGTAGGCCTTAGCATCTTGAAGCTATACCCACCCCCATCCACCTACACCCTAAAGTTGGGATGGACTTCCTGGTGGTTGTGGTGGTGGTAGAACCTCAAATCGCCACCCACCGCCTGTTGCACAACCTGCTTCTCTACCTCGTCCACTGCCCTATGGACCTCCTCAATTGAATTTGTGCCCCTTACTCAGTGGTCCCTCAACCATCTGGTGATCATTGGTACGGCCAGTTAGGAAGTCGCGAGCCATGTGGCCCTACCCCCTGTGCGTGAAGAACAATCTTTATCTCAACCGACTTTCTCTGCCTCGCAAGCTCTGCACCTCCGAACCTGCATCCCAGAGTCATCCACTGGTGGGTTTGGGACACTTGGACCTATGCATCATCTGTCTACTTCATCCTATAGATGACTCAGTTTCCTGTCATCCGGTGGTGGCTCTCACAGTCGGTGCCTGCTCAGCTATGAAGCTCTTAACTAACAATGCTCGGTAGAGCACTCCAGCTAGCATCGAGATATTCAGTGATATCATCGACACTCTAATCTCCAGCCGGAGACCCTGATCAAAGATCTGAGCCCCAAATAATTGGTCTCATACCATGTCAGTGGAGTAGCGCGAGAGGTCAGTGAATCTCTCCAAGTACTAGGCTACTGTCAGGCTGCCCTATTGTAAGTGTAGGAGCTCCTGAATATGTAGAGACCATAGTGTCACTAGAATGAATTCCACCCTGAAGAGGCTCTCAAAGTTCATCCAGGTGTGGGTAATCTCATCATTTTGATGGATCATTAGGCTCCAACTCACCTTTATGTTCCCTGGAAAAGTCTAGTATCTAGGAAAACAATATGCTCTACTGGTGTCTCAACTAAGCGAAAAACTCTAGCCACAACCTCCAGCCAGTCCTCAGCTACCTAGGGATCCGTCTTGCCTCAAAAACTCAAGGGCCTATATCTTTAGAACTTGTGAAACACCATCAATCGGCATGCATTGTCTGCATGTGGGGCTGGTGGCATTTTCTTCCCAACGGGTGGTGATGGTTCTGGTACACCACTCGAAGGTTCCAACATAGTAAGGTGGCCCTACACCAAAGCATCATCGCTCGGTGGGCCATCATTGTGTACTATCTAAGGAATCCTGGCAGGCTGTCTATGTGACGGTATCCTGAAAATAAACAGGTTCTCTATGGTAAAAAAATTATAATTGGCGAGCTGACTCAAAAGAGATCAAAAGTAAAAAAATTTCCAAAGCACACGTAGTTAGTTTTTTCATGTATCGAGTCAAAAATCAGAATTTAGGGTCTTGGTGTATGGATACATCGGCTGCCGCACCAACATTAGACTCCTAGAATTGAAAACCACACTCAAAACACTTAACAATATTTCTCCATTAAAATATTAGAGTATTAGTTCTTCAGTAAAACCAAATCATCTGATACCACTTTGTTATGACCCGTCCCTTGAGGCCCATTCCTTGACTACCCCAAGCTCGCCTTTTATAGTCTAGGGGTTAGAGAATAGAACCAGAAAAACATATACCTAAAACAAGAATGAATTGAACTTAAACCTATAAAAACACACAATCCATGAACACAACATGATGCAACCACGAAGTAAAACCAAAGTAGTAATGGTGTGTACTGAAAGTAAAGGGTCCAAAATACAAACCCAACTGAAAGGTAAAACTACAACTGAAAAACAGAAATCAACTCCTAGAATTGTGCATCAAGGATTCTACCTGAAGGGTAGGTACAACTTGTCTCCACTGCTCTCCACGTCAGCCAATCTTCTTCGTGTACCATCTGGTCCTGACTCCCTCAAGTCTCAGCTAAGCTGCTCGTCATCTGAAAAGGCACAACAAGGTGCAGGCGAAGCACTTGTAGGGGTGAGTATAACAATACCGAGTAGGGACCCCGAGACCCCCAAAAGCCTCTCATAAATACACAAAGGAAAAACCATAAAGCATGATCTCAATCACAAATCACAAAACAAGAGACACAGCTCAAACCAAGTATAAGTAAATCATAGAAGTACAGATGATTAGTCGAGAAGCTAGATCATCTTATTATGTGGAGAGGCACTGCTGCTGACCATACGAAGTCTAGCCCACGTATGATCGATAGGTACAAACTCCCGATAGACCCACATAGGATCCGACCTTCCCGAAGTCGATTGGTATTAACCCCAGTAAGAACCACACATGATTGGTATGTGATGACCCACACATGATCACTAAGCGCTGACCCACATAGGATCTGACCCACACAGGATCGGTACGCACTGACCCATATAGGAACGTTGAGCACCGACCCACCCAAGATCTGACCCACATAGGATTGGAAAGTTTTCACCCACACAGGATCACTCGGTACTAACCTCCATATGATTTGTCTCCAACATCCACCTCACTGCAAGCCAATGGATTCCTGCTCATAGTACGCTTGATTCTGAAAAAACCACTCCTCAAGCCATTGGTCATATTTAAACCGGCACTATGTCCCACAAATAAGTTACCCCATAATTTACTTGTTTTGTATTATTATTTTAAATAAAGTGTGAAAAAGGATTACATAACAACACATAAGATAAAATAAATATTTAATAGTCTGTTTAAACCATAAAAATGGATTCATGACCAGAATATAATGTGGTAACATAAATTGATAAACCATCATCCTTGAATGTGATAAATTAACACATCTTAGAAGGTGTTTTCATTTTTTTCGTATAAAAGAAAGGGGAAGGAGAGATGATAATGAATTATCCCATTATAATAAAAACATTCCAGTACATGTATGTTACATGAGTTAACACACCGTTTTTGTGAAGGGAGGTGAGGAAAGATAAAAGAAAATAAAATAACTTGAAAGAAAATAAAAGAATCGGAAAGAGGAATTTACCTCTTGATTTTATATCTGTTGAGAACATATTAAGGGGAGATAATTTCTTTTTTTGAGGATTCTAAGGGCTGATGGACTTGGGGGATGAGCTTGGGGAGAGATTTGGGCAGAATTTTTGGAAGGCACTAGTCTTGAGAGGAGTGAAGAGAAGAGGAGAGTGTGGGTGGTTTTTATAGTGGAGGGGAGGAGGGTTTTCATAGTATTTTAATCATTAGTTTATTATTTTATCATAAGAAAAGAAATAATAATGATTATTAAAGAAAAATCGTAATATGTTCATGTGAGTTCTAAAAAATTACCATTTACATCATCCATGACTCAATCATGATGCAAAATTCAGGTTTTAGCATTTATTGTGATTTATTGTATTGTACTATTTATAAAAGAATTAATTATTTTAGAAAAATCCAAAACAATTCTCCCCAACCTTTTTTCAATGTGTAGAATCCAAAAACAAAATCCATTTTTCAAAAATAATTTTCAATATATGAATAATTTAATTATTAATTAAAATCATAATTTACATGAAAAATATATTTTTTAATATTGTAAGTGATTTTATAATTCTTTCAAAAATTACATAAGGTCTTATAAAATTATCTTAAAAAATACATAAAATATTTAATTTATTAACACCTTTTAGGAAAATATATTTTCTTTTAAATTAAATAATTAAGTTTAATTAATTATTTATGACTTACAAAAATTCCAATACTTTCACTATAGTCATATTATCACTTATAAGATGCATAAATTGTATTTTTACAATCAAGGTTAATGTTACTATTCTTTTGGATGATGTACTATTCATAAGGTTCATATTACTATTCATAAGGGCAAGTTACTATTCACCAAAAAAAGTATTTCTTATCACACTCCAAACATCTTACTGATCACAACCATGTGTGTCAAATTTTCAAAATTCAAAACACAGAAGTGTCAGAATTATGTTTAAAGATCACATAGTACTTAGTAGTTCATTGTATTGTGATTTCATGTGATTATATGACATATTTATAAGAAATGAATTTCCATTGATAAAACATTGGGTTGTTACATTTGAGGTTGAAAATGCGGTTAAGACTTCAAAGGTTGTGGAGTGTTTAAAGAATTCAGAATGTGGTGACATAGCTAGTGTTGCAGGCTTCAATGTGATCGATTCCCCTAATAAAATTTCTCCTTGAGGCCCTCAGATCCCAGCTGGTGATTTGGGTAAGATTTCATCTGATCTCCCAATTTCAGGGGATTTCGATTTTAGGTAGGGAGTTGCTGGATTCTATTCACAGATCATGGTGGGGAGTCATAAAGTGAGACCTACCAACATTCTCACTAGTAAGGATCTGAGGATGGAATGGATCAATTCTTCTCTTTTTGATGATTCCTTGACACTAAATAACTCAGATTTGGGGGTTCGGGTCTTCTCTAATGGCGAGAATAGATTTGGTGTTATCATTGTGTAGTTTGTTGATCTTTCTACTCTTCCATTATCACCTGGAACTCCACATTATCTAACTCTTGCCTCAATATCAAGGAATTTCAAGGGGATTTGAGAGGTAGATCCAACTTCTCATGAAGGAGAATTCTGTATCTCTCCCTTAGGAACCGATTGTTGACCTGAAGGATCTTTTTCCTAATATTTGGAATGATTAAAATAAGGGTGATGGTTCTAGTCCCTCGTTAAAGGAGGTTCTTTTTCATGCTACCTCAAGTCTTGGTGACTCAAGAAAGGGGATCCCGGAAGGAACCAATTTTGAATCTAGTGGATTAGATGATATCGGCGGTGATAAGTGGTTTATAGTGGAGGGTGTCCCAGCCCTAACTCGACATGATGATATGAAGCAGCGACATGACTCCTCATCAATGGTATTTGAAGATTTATGATTTGGGCCCTCTTCTTCAGGAATGACCACAAAGAAGGGCTCACATTTCTTTTTTATGTGAATCATTCGATTATCTCTCAATATATCATCGAGTGTAGAAATTTAATTATTTCTCATAAAGTGGTCTATAAAGGGTCAAATACCTAGAATATTGAGGGTCTATGAAGAAGTATTTTTCAATTTCAGGGATTTTATAGATGGAAAATTATGTCCATCGGTAATGGATTATTTCATATTCTTTTTCTATGGATCGATATGATGGTTGAAGTATAAGGAATGAGTTTCATCACTATCAAACCAATAACTCTTATAATTCAATACTAGGACCCTCATTTTAATCCAATGACTATTATAAATTGAATCAAACAAGTTTGGATTCTTATTTTAATCCTTATTTGGTATTTATGGTACCCCCAAATTCTTTGTGATGTGGTATCTATGATTGGGAACCCAATTGAGTTTTAAAAATAAATAGATCTTGAAATGTTTGAGAATTTTTCTGAAATTATCATGGATATTGATATGAGACCAACCTTCACTGAAACTGTAATGCTAGTGGATGCTGATTACAAATTTGAATTTCATATTAAAGCTGAAAAAATGATTGATTTCTATCAAAAGTGCTGCAACATTTGGAATACTTATGATAACTCTCATAAGGGTACTCATTGTTCTAATTGTAGGAAATTTGGTCATGTGATTGAATAATGTAAGATCATGCTTCCATATACTGATACTATGACCAATACAACTTTTGATGGTGTTGATGCGTAGTAAACTAAGCAGTGCAGGGAAGGGATCTTGGTAGATGATCTTCCTCCATCTATCGATGCGTCTGGTGTAATCAACCTGGGTGACACTACCAGCAAGTTGAGTGATTTTTAGGAAGTGGTTGTAGGTTCCGGGCGCAGCGGAAGCACGTTGGTGGGTTAGCCCAACATTAATTTTAATGTTAAACAACGTTCAATCTGAGATCCGTCATGATATAAAACACAGAATCATCAGAATAGAACGAAGAACGAAAATAAAAGAAGAGTCCCGAAACCCTTGAGGAGGATCATCATATGTTGGTTATAATTAATTTAATTAATGCCTAAGAATTAACTCATTGGAATTATTTCTTCGTTGATGTGTCCGGTCACGATTCGGTGATCCGTCGTTGCATCGTAGAATCCAAGTGTAGGATTCCTCTAGCGGTGATCCACACGTGTGTCATGTATCTCCGGATGTCACCGAAGGGATCTCCGGGTGCTAGCACGGAAGAACCTTTACTTGCGATGTCCGCCTTTGACCGCCTTGATCCGGTGGAGGATCTTGCTCTCATAACTTGAGGGCGTTTTTGGTGGAAAGGTAATTCTCTGTTGGATTGAGAGTATTTCCAAATCCGTTGTGCACAACAATGGCTATTTAAAATGTTGGGGATGCGAGGATATTTGTAATTGGGTTTGAGGTTAATATATTTATGACAATAAATAAATGCGTTACCTGTTTTATTTATTTTATTAAATCTTATTGAAAACCCCCATGTTGAATTATTAATTCCTTCACATGCACCCACGCTGATTATAATAAATATCATTTCATAAAACAATATTAAATCCTCAAAATCCCAACTGGAAAAACTACACAGCGTGTAATAATTAATCCACTGCGTGTACTTGTTTTCCATAAAACTACACGGTGTGTATATTTAATATACACGACGTGTACTTTTATTTTCCATTTTTCTCCACTAAATTTATTATACCGTGAGTAATGACTATTTATTTCTTAAATAAATGTAACTGCATTACTCACTAATAAATATATTATGTCATCCACAATATATTCTCTCGAATAACTAGTGTCAAAATAAATGTGATTAGACATCCTTAAATAATTATTAAACCACAGTCAGGAATAATATTTATTTAACTTGTTAAATTAATATTTAACTGAGATACATGAACACACTTAGTGTGTGACCCTCTAGGACTCTTTCTCGGTGGCATTAGGCTGAGTCTGTCTAAAGTCCAAGCTTAGCATCCAGAAACACGCCAAGGCACCCATTGAGAAAGAAGTTAACGCCGCAATGATGTGTCACTTCCTATGAACGCTTACTGTTTAATATAATCCCTTTGTCTCGATATCTCCAATCAAGCGGGTTGCATACTAGTGCCATCAACCCATGTGCTTGATTATTCTTTCTTTGACTTCCCGGATTTGAACTTTCCCATACCTTACCATGGCCATGGATTAATTTAAGCTATATCAATTCCATCAAAGGGCCTGAGATATCTACTTCCGTTATGGAACGGAATGGAAAAATCGTTTCTCGCATTATCTATTAATGCGGTATTACTCGTGACACACCCAACGTATCCTACCTCGCTGCGAACAGTGTGTCGTCACAGTTTTCGTCAATACATCTAAGTGCGCGAGTTGTAATACCCATTAATAATAATCTTAAAGTCTAAGGACCAATACACATGTCCTCAAATAGGAACATCCAATGACACTATGAAATGTGGATTTCCTACTGGTGGGTCTCATTCTCATAATATCCTCCTGGATATTACGAAGGGCGCACACCATGAGAAGGTGCCTCAAAGTTTTATGAGTACTCACCCCTAATGACCTGTATTACTTGTGTCCCTCAAATAATATCATATGGCCATAGAACATACAGTCAAGGACAATGTTATGGCACTTCTGGGTTCTCATCATAGCAGGGATCCGCTACGACCCTTTAATACAACAGCTGTCCTTAGGACATTATCACATGACATGTCATGGAGAAGAACAATCAAGATGTGATAAGGGTTTTATTTAATGAATAAAGTACAAAGTAGTTGGTTCTAGACCACCAACTCCAATAGACTCCTACTTGGACTAGAGCCAACTGCTAACAACCTTTAACCCGCTAGGTCTCTCAAGATATTCATGCTTCTACTGAGATAGGCCTTCAGTCATGGGGGCTGCCATGTTCTCTTCCGTGGACACTCTGCTCACTGCAACTTCACCCCTTTGATAGAAATACCTCAAGAGGTGATACTTCTGGAGTATGTTCTTTGTCCGTTTATGTGACCTTGGTTCTTTTGCAAGAGCCACCACTGCAGTATTATCACAATACAATGTAATGGGATATTTACTGCTAGGAACCACATCAAGCTCCTGGACAAAGATCCGAATCCAGATGGATTCTTTGGCTGCATCAGAAGCCGCTATATACTCGAACTCCGCTGTAGAATCGGCGATAACTGGCTGCTTTGAACTCTTCCAGCTCACATCTCCTCCATTGAGACAGAAAACATATCCAGATTGTGACTTCAGATCATTCTGATCTGTTTGAAAACCAGCATCAGCATACCCTCTGATGACAAGCTCCTAGTCTCCTCCATACACCAAGAACACATCCTTAGTTCTTCTCAGATACTTAAGGATAGTCTTAACAACACTATAATGCTGTTCTTCTGGATCTGCTTGATATCTTCCTACCGTGCTCAGTGCATAGGCAACATCAAGCATGGTACATTACATGGCATACATGATGGATCCTATAGCCGAAGCGTATGGGATCTTACTCATCCTATCTTTCTCTTATTGTGTCTGGGGACACATTTTCTTAGAAAGATGTAAGCCATGTGACACTAGAACCAATCCCCTCTTGGATTTTTTCCATACTAAATCTCTTTAGTATCTGGTCAATGTATGCACCCTGACATAGTCTAAGCAGCCTCTTGGATCTGTCACGAATGATCTTGATCCCTAGAATGTAGGATGCTTCTCCTAAGTCCTTCATGGAGAAACACTTGTTCAACCAGTCCTTAACTTACTGTAAGGCTGGTACGACATTTCCAATAATCAACGTGTCATCAACATATACCACTAGGATGATGACCACATTCCCATTAAACCGCTTATAAACACATGGCTCACATTCGTTCTTAATGAAACCAAATTCTTTTATGGCTTCATCAAATCTAATGTTCTATGACCTGAATGCTTGCTTCAATCCATAAATGGATTTCTGCAAATTGCAAACCCATTTGGCTTCACCTGGTGTCACAAACCCTTCCAGTTGTGTCATATAGACATCTTCCTGAAGGCTCCTGTTAAGGAATGTTGTTTTGACATCCATCTGCAAATGTCGTAGTCCTGGTAAGCTGCTATGGCAAGTATGATTCTTATGGATTTAAACATGGCAACTGGCGAGAAGGTTTCATCATAGTCAATTCCTTGACACTGTCTGAATCCTTTAGCCACTAGCCTTGCTTTATAGGTGTTAACTTGACCTTCCATGTCTAGCTTTATTTTGAATACCCATTTGCATCCAACAGGCTTTACATCAACTGGCTCATCGACCAGAACCCAAACTTGGTTCTGATACATGGAATCCATCTCAGAATTCATAGCTTCTAGCCATGTTGCAGCTTTTGAGCTTTCTACTACTTCCTTGTAGGAGAGAGGTTCATCATTGTCCAACAACAATTATTCACCATCCTCTGTGACTAGGAAACCAAATCTCTATGGTTCCCTTACCTCTCTTGAGCTCCTACGTAGTACTTTTGTTTCTGGAACCTCTTCCATGGGGACCTGTGGAACTTGTTCTTGTACCAAATCCTATGTATTTTGAGCATCAACTTCGTCGAAGTCAATCTTGCTCCCTCTCAAGAAAGACGGCATGTCTGGCGACAGTCACTTTCTTGTCTTGAGGGTTATATAGGTAATATCTGTTCGTTTCCTTGGGATATCCTATAAAGATACACTTCGTGCCCCGGGGTGCTAGTTTGTTTCCTGAGAAGGCCTTAACAAACGCCTCGCATCCCCATACACGTGTGTGCTACAAAGTGGGTTTCCTTCCATTCCATAACTCAGATGGTATTCCATTTTCCGCCTTAGTTGGTACACGGTTTAATGTGTATGCTGCAGTTTGTAATGCATATCCCCAAAAGGATAATGGAAGATCCGCATGACTCATCATCGACCTCACGATGTCCAACAAGGTGCGGTTACTCCTTTCACTAACACCATTCCACTGTGGTGTATAAGGAGGAGTGAGCTGAGATAGAATCCCAGACTCCCGTAGAAGATCGATGAACTCTTGGTTCAGATATTCTCCACCTCGATCCGATCGAATCTTCTTTATCTTCTTACCAACCTGATTCTCTACTTCATTCTTGAATTCCTTAAGTTTCTCTAAGGACTCTGACTTATACCTCATTAAGTATACATAGCCATATCTACTCAAATCATCAGTAAAATTAATGAAGTAAGAATATCCACCTCTAGCTTCTACCAGAAATGGTCCACACACATCCGTGTGTACCAATCCTAGAAGCTCTGTGGCCCTTTCACCTTGTCCACCAAAAGGCGGCTTGGTCATTTTTACTTGTAAACAAGTGTGACATCTATCAAGTGGTTTTAGCTCAGTAGAGTCTAAATAGCCATCTTGGCAGAGCTTTGTCAAACGCTTCTTGGTCACATGACCAAGGCGGTGATGCCATAACTGGGTGATGTATGACTCATGTGAGTTTGTTTCGTTATCGATTGCCAACACTTGGCTTTCGTAATTAAATACATACAAACCATTATTTAAATGTGCCATACCATAACATACGTTGTTCTTATAAAAGAGACAACCCTTATTTCCAAATTTGAAAAACAATCCATCCATATCCAAACAAGATACAGAAATTATGTTCTTGGTAACACTAGGAACATAACAATAGTTATGTAAAACCAAAATCATCCCAGTCGGCAATGATAGGTGGTAGTCGCCAATATCCAACATAGCCAGCCTTGCGCCATTGGCAGCTCAAAGATCCACCTCTCCTCTGGCGATCTTTCTAAATCTACATGATTCCTGCATTTGAATACATATGTGAGCCCCAGAAGCTGTATCTAATACCCAATGTGTAGAAATAGAAAGATTGCACTTGATAACAAACACACCTTTAGCATCCCCATGCTTATGGGTGCAGTTCCTCTTCCAGTGGCCATGCTTTCCACATTCAAAACACACTGCTTCCCGTTCCTTACCCTGCCTTTGGATATTCCCCTTCTTGGAGGGACGGTGCTCGGGGGCTTCAGACCGTTTATAAGTCTTTGGCCCCTTTGCATTGTGCTTCCTTTTCTTGTTCACCATAAGGACTGCGGGTTTGTCACGCCCCATGTCCTTATCTACCTGGCGAATCAAGGTCAGAAGCTCCGATAGACTCTTCTCATTGCCGCTCATGTTATAGTTGACAATGAAGCTAGAGAAGGTCTTGGGCAGTGATGATAGGATGAGATCTGTACGCAACTCATCCTGGAATTTAATCCCTAAGATGTCCAAGCGTTCAATGTAGCCAATAAGCTTTACTACATGAGGCCCAGCTGGCGCAGACTCTCCAAGCTTCATGGTAAAAAAATCATTAGAGATATCATACCTCTCCTGTCTCGCCTTCTCTTGGTAGAGATCTTTAAGGTGAGACATCATGCTATACGCGTCCATGTTTTCATGTTGCTTCAAGAGCTCATTAGACATGGATGATAGAATGAAACACTGGACATCTGTGGAATCATCCATGTGTTTCATGTAGAGAGATAATTCCTCATCACTATCCTTTTTCCCAGGCGCAATTGAAATAGGCTCTTCCAGCACATATAATTTCCTTTCGTTGCGAACGACGACACGTAAACGCCTCTGCCACTCTTGGAAATTGGTGCCGGTGCGAAGGTTTTCTTTTTCGAGTATGGTGCGCAATGATATGTTTGAAGTCATTTTCTTGTCATTTCTAAAAATTAAGATGAGCAAATGTTTAGTACTTTATTAAAAAAATTGAGACAAATAAATAAATTAATACTTATTAGTCTCCCACTATTTTATCGAAATCCAATAGCCCTCACCATTGACTTCAGAATATTCTGTTGCGTGAATATTCTAGTGGTAGGGATCTATATTGCCCTTCGCATTACCCCAACTAGGGTTGGTCAAGCAACTTGAAGGGTTTTAGGTAGGCATTCCAAATGCCAACTGCATTACCTCGCAGCTCCTTGATCCGCTGAGTGGACTCCCCAATCCTTAAAGCCTTTTTGGATTTCCTCAACCTTTTCCTCTTGGTCACACCAAGTCCTGTTGTGGCAGTCAACCCTTGATGTGAACCAAGTCAAGTCAACCCAAAACCTTGAATTATAATTCCCCGATAATTGAAAGCACCCCAAATAGGGTTGGTCAAGCACTTTGAACTATGGTTCGATTCTAACCAAGATTATGGAAGGCTATTCCAACTTAATATTTATTTTGAGGGATTTTATCCTTATACGTAAATTTCCATTTTATTATCTTTGATTACATGATTGTTAATATTAAGTGGGATATACTTAAGTGATTAACCATGTCTAAGATAATATTTACGTATAAGCCGGTTTTATTTTAGTTCCATCTGGAATTCTCGTTTAATTCATTAATTGTGTG
The DNA here is from genome assembly GCA_963277665.1 of Viscum album. Classification (NCBI taxonomy): domain Eukaryota; kingdom Viridiplantae; phylum Streptophyta; class Magnoliopsida; order Santalales; family Viscaceae; genus Viscum; species Viscum album. Next base: position 569,719,491 of record OY728119.1, read on the forward strand.
ACCGTGACAACACACCATAATAAATAAACCATGCAACTGACAGAAATAAAATAAATGGTATGATCATGAGCTTTTCTATTCGTTAGTTTATCTAGCGGTTGATAAACTAACCCAAGACCTAGGGGAGAAATACCTTGAACCTTTCGTGTTCATGTTTATAGCTTTCCACATGTCCACCTTTGTATCTCCTTGGATTGGTTTCTCCTTGGCTCCTGACTTGAGCCTCCTCCACTAGCTTGGGAGCTCCATCCATTACATATGCATTTATCTCACACGTAGGTGAGGGGTAAAAGGGGTTTTTACATAAAAGAATCCTTGGTCGTGCAGGCCCTACATATTAATGAGGAGATGGCTCGCAGACCAACAAATTTAATTTAAATAAATAAATTAAAAGAAACCATTCACATACAAAGGTCTCGGTCTAGATCATGATCATCCATACATGCAACAATATTTATGCATAAATAAAACTAGTATTCAATTCTTTAATTGTTCTTGTTTAAGATAAATCGCGATCGAATCAATTAATTATCTTTAATTAATCAATCCTTTTATCTTAAATCCATTTTCTGAATTTCCTTGAGATTCTCATCCATCATAATTTTAAACAAATAAATTCATTTAAAATTATCCTTGTACGTAACTTGTACCTTGTAGGAAACCCGGTGAATTCCCATTTATTATGCAGATGTTAAATTAAACACACATATATATAAAACACCTATCACGTGTTGTGCCTCAGCTTTACGCCCGCACCATGGTACACGTCTCAAGGGTTTGTAAAATATAATAATAAATTTTAATAAATCTGCGTAATTTGGGTGAGTACACGACGTGTAGTTCCGACTACACGGTGTGTACTTTTCTTCACCGTCCATCCAAAGTACACGCCCGGGGATAGGGCGTGTTATTGTACTTCAGAAATTTTCGGAGTACACGGCGTGTACAGTGGGACACACGCCGTGTAGTTTCCGCATTACACGGTTTCCAGCCGGGCAGGCCGTGTATGGAGTACACGACCCAACCCTAACCCGAAGGGACTATAGGTCGTGTTCATTGGACCACACGGTGTGTATTCCGGAAACCGTGTGCCACCTGTTTTTGGTCAACACACGGTGTCTTAAATTCATAGAAAGAATCAAATACATGGCCTGATTTGGCGGATCAGTCAATGCATTGAACCTAGACTACACGACGTGTACTTCTGAATACACGCCGTGTATTCTGGTGTTATATGGCTACAAACGTTTGGCTCCTCCGGATGAGTTCCTCTATTTTATTTTAATCAAAATTAAAAGAAAAAATCATTTCTGTGAGGTGAACGAGATGTGAGGGAGGAGAAATAGATCTCAATATTCATATTTCCAGAAAGATTAAACTTGAATTGAAATAACTAAATTATTAAATGCGTAAATTACCAACGAAAAAATAAATAATTATAATCAACGATATGACCCGCTCTGATACCACTTGTAGGTTATGGGCACATCAGAAGCGCATTGGTGGGTTAGCCCAACTTTAATTTTAACGTTAAACGACGTTCAATCCGAGATACGTCATGATATAAAACGCCGAATATTCAGAATAGAACGAAGCACGAAAAGAAAAGAAGAGTCCCGGAACCCTTGAGGAGGATCATCATATGTTGATTATAATTAATTTAATTAATTCATAAGAATTACCTCGTTGGAATTCTTTCTTCGTTGATGTGTCCGATCACGATTCGGTGATCCGTCGTTGTGTCGTAGAATCCAAGTGTAGGATTCCTCGAGCGGTGATCCACACGTGTGTCACATATCTCCGGACGTCGCCGAAGGGATCTCCAGGTGCTAGCACGGAAGATCCTTCACTTGCGATGTCCGCCTTTGACCGCCTTGATCCGGTGGAGGATCTTGCTCTCGTAAATTGAGTGCATTCTTGGTGGAAAGGGAATTTTCTCTTGTCTGGAGAGTATTTCAAAATCCATTGTGCACAACAATGGCTCTTTAAAATGTTGGGGTTGCGAGGATATTTATAATCGGGTTTGAGGTTAATAGATTTATGACAATAAATAAATGCGTTATGCGTTTTATTTATTTCATTAACTCTTATTGAAAACCCCCATGTCGAATTATTAAATACTTGAAATGCGCCCACATTGATTATAATAAATATCATCTAATAAAACAATATTAAATCCTCAAAATCCCAATTGGAAAAACTACACGACATGTAATAATTAATACATGGTGTGTACTTGTTTTCCAAAAAACTACATGGCGTGTATATTTAATATACACGACATGTACTTTTATTTTCCATTTTTCTCCACCACATTTATTAGACCTTGAGTAATGACTATTTATTTCTTAAATAAATGTAACTGCATTACTCACTAAAAAATATATTATTTCATCCACAATATATTCTCTCGAATAACTAGTGTCAAAATAAATGCGATCAGACATCCTTAAATAATTATTAAACCACAGTCGGGAATAATATTTATTTAACGTGTTAAATTAATATTTAACTGAGATACATGGACACACTTAGTGTGTGACCCTCTAGGCCTCTTTCTCGGTGGTATTAGGTTGAGTCTGCCTAAAGTCCAAGGTTAGCGTCTAGCAACACGCCAAGGCACCCATAGAGAAAGAAGTTAACGCCACAATGACGTGTCACTTCCTACGAACGCTTACCGTGTAATATAATCCCTTTGTCTCGATATATCCAATCAAGTGGGTTGCATGCTAGTGCCATCAACCCATGTGCTTGATTATTCTTTCTTTGACTTCCCGGAATTTAACTTGCCCATACCTTTCCATGACCATGGATTTATTTAGGCTATATCAATTCCATCAAAGGGCCTGAGATATCTACTTCCATTATGGAACGGAAGGGACAAATCCTTTCTCGCATTATCTATTAATGCAGTATTACTCGTGACGCACCCAACGTATCCTACCTCGCTGCGAACAGTGTGTCGTCACAGTTTTCATCAATACTTCTAAGTACGCGAGTTGTAATACCCATTAATAATAATCTTAATGTCTAAGGACCAATACACACGTCCACAGATAGGAACATCCAATGACACTATGAAATGTGGATTTCCTACTGGTGGGTCTCATTCTCATAATTTCCTCCTATATATTACCAAGGGCGCACACCATGAGAAGGTGCCTCAAAGTTTTATGAGTCCTCACCCCTAATGACCTGTATTATTTGTGTCCCTCAAATAATATCATCCGACCATAGAAAATACATTCAAGAACAGTGTTATGGAACTTCTGGGTTCTTATCATAGCAGGGATCCGCTACGACCCTTTAATGTAACAGCTGTCCTTAGGAAATTATCACATGACATGTCATGCAGAAGAACAATCAAGATGTGATAAGGTTTTTATTTAATGAATAAAGTACAAAGTAGTTGGTTCTAGACCACCAACTCCAATAGTGGTGCTGGTGGAAAGTCATCTTTTTCTAATGTTGTGTAGGATACATAAAATATGGGACAATATTCTAGAGGTTTTGGTGTCTTTTATGGAGCTTAAGGTGTTTTAAGGGAGGAGACAGTGGAATCAGCTCAGTCTCCACTGCTTTCGGGACAGATGGTCAGTAAAGAGGTTGACAAGCATCTTGAAAAAGGTAAGAATGTTGTGAATGATGAGGGATTTCAAATGGTACCATTTAAAAAACCCAGGTCTTTCAATGCATATGATCATGCATCAGATCAGACTTCTATTGAGGGGATGTTTCTTCAGATATGTGTGGTAGTGGATGTCCCTACTGCTAGTGATAGTGACGATGATAACAATTAGTCTACCCAGATAGAGGCAAACATGGAGACTGGATGTAGTGTTTAAGAGCCTAATATTCATGTGATTCTTTAGCCTCGTAATCTTATAGCTTCTCATGCTACTGATGATCAACAATTTTTATTGTGTTGCAACCTCTAACAATTTCTTTTCTAGGATCTTCTGATACTAAGGGTTGTATCATAGATGTTATACGTCCGGGAAGGGGCATTGGCAGATGAGCTTAGATGAAAATGCGGAATAGTCTTATCCATATCACTTTTTTAATATCATGAAATATACTTATGATTATTTTGTAAAGGATTATCTCCTGGAATGTGAAGTTGCAAGGGGACAAAATTTCAAGGCTCCTCCGGTGGATTATGGGGGTGAGAGGTGCCCCCAAGGTCTTACAGATGAAATGAAAAAAAGTTTTGATTTATAGCTCAAATTCCCCTTAAAATAATAGAACCAGATGTTTTTAGATACATGGATCATTTGATAGACCAAAAATTGTAATAAAAGAATATTGAAGAAGGATTCCAGTATAATTTGAGGCTTTAATTTCAAGATCTATACAGAAAATACATGAGAAAAATCATTCCAAAAGACTCCTCATATTATTTTTCAAGTAAGGATCTTATGCTTCCCCCATGAGAAAAGTCATGGTTGAGAGGGAAACACCCAAAGGATAAAGGTTGATTTCCCAGGAATTTGGGCTCTAGAGGGAGTGTCTATAGTTGATATCTTATTTTCCTTATTGTGGGAATTTCTAACATTTTCAAGCCTCACTTTACTTTATTTTTTATACTTTACTATTTTTATAATAAATTTGGTGTGTGTGGGTTGGCATTCCAACTCATACTCATACCCTTTTGAGTATAAATACATATTTATAATTAGAAAAATATATTTATAATTATATAAATTGTCTTTTTTAATTATATTAATTTCATTTTTAAAATTAATTATATCGGTCTTTATGAGTGGTAAATAAAAGCAATGTTAAAGTGTGGTTTTTATCAGTGTTAAATAAAATCATTGATAAAGGGTATGAACAGTGCCCACATATGTGCGCATCCCACATCGATTCGTGGAAGTGCATTGCAGTTCTTTATAATAAAAACCCCAACATCATAGCCAAAATCAAGTCACATGGGTGTTGGAGGATGTGTACCATCGTAGATGTCGCCTTGTGTCGGTGAAACTCTACTCTCATCATTGTGTGGTCCATACTACCATATGCTGACATGTTCTCCTGTTCTCCAATTGTCCCTCTTCCATGTGGCAGGCTCTCCCTGTTGAGTTTCATGGCCGGTGGGCCCAATCCGGGTCCTTAATGTGGTGGGCTGCCCATTGGGTTGAGGGATATCCAATTGGCACATTTTCTTACCTATAAAATAATTAACTATTTATTAACATATACATAAATTAAATTTATTCACTCTTATACTACAAAAATATTAAAAATTAATATACTAGGAAAATATTAAAATTTTTATCAATGAAATATTTATTAATATTTTTTTAAAATTTATAACATTTAATTAAATAATTCATATACTAAAAAATATTAAAATTTTTATTAATGAAAAAATTTACTACTATTTTCAACTAAAAAACATTTAACTCTTAAAAATAATTTACTATTAAATATATATAATTAAATAATTAATATATTATTTAGTATTATATATATATATATATTAAATTTAGTCACTCTTAAAATAATTAATATACTAACAAAAATATTAAAAATGATATTTCTAAAAAAATATTAAAATGATTATTAATGAAAATTTTATTAATTATTTTTTGATTTTTTAATTTTTAATTAAATAATTAATATACTATTTATTACTATATATATATTAAATTTATCCCAATTTATTAGTAAATATTTCATTAATAGATTTGTAATATTTTTTGTAATGTATTGATTTTTAAATTTTCATTGTTCAATATGTTTTTCATTTTATCCATTTTCGATATTTATTTATACATGTCTATTCATTAACATATAATGTTTTTAATATGGATGGAAATTATATAATTAATATTTATTGATTTTAATTTTAACATGCGTATTTATAAATATTCATTTTAATTTTTTAATAATCTATATAATCAATAACACCTAATAATTTTTTTAAATTTATTCATTATTATTATTATTTATTTCATTAATAGACATTTCATTTCATATAATGTCATTGTTCAATTTAACATGTATCAAATTTGTGTTATATATATATAGACACATTAATTTCACACACACATTTACATAATTGATGAAATATTATATAGAAACCCACACACAAACTTTATTTATTTAATTTACTATAGTTTTAATATTCATTTTATAATTTCACTTAGTAACATAATTTATTTAATATATTATGTTTTTAATTGGTAAACTCTATTTCTTCTTTTTTAATATTTTTTATTTTTTATTTTTTTTGGAATTTAACGATTTTCTAATATTTATTTATACATATTTACTCACTATTATTTCCCACAGAGATTCATGTTGGCCCAACAATTGATTGAAGGGGGTTGGGTTTGTATACAATCATTCTTGCTGGGTTCAATTTTTCTGAATGGTTTCAAACAGGTTTGTTCGTGGAACTGGAAACACCCAATGATTCTGTATCCATAGGGACTTACTTTCCAAAGGAAGACACTCATTGGGGAATTTGGAAAATTATTCTTAAGAACTCAGATTGGTTCAGAGGATGGGAGTCGGGCTCATCACACCCTTTCAGGGGGAATTGTTCCGTACACCGGGAAAATATTGTAGATTTAAGATATGTTCATGAATCCTTCATTAATTCCCAAGTATTATTTGGTTTAGCCTTGAATTAACAATAAATTATTAACATGTATAGAGTTTAAAATCATCTATATGTATATGATGTTAATCATCAATGGAGATATCTATATGCACCTGATGTTATCCATCTATGGTATCCTCTTATGTACTAATTTGAGATTCATTGGTCATTATTACGACAATGCTAATTTTTCGCCACACAGTGGGGCGCTCTGGGGTGTTTCATCATCTAAGGAGATGTGAGTTGTTTTGTTATTGGGACTAGACTGATGATATGGGCTTCCTACATATTCATGTGAAATGGTTAGAACTCACATAGTTTGGTTCCACTTAATAGGGAACATCATACCTTTTAAGGTCATGTGATATGGACCAAACCATACAGATTAATGTCATACATCAATGATGTCTAGCCAAAATGGAGACACACTGGTGTTCACCTATTCATGGCATTTAAAGTTTGTAGGATTCGATGGAGGTTTCTAATTATCCCCCCTCAAGTGAGGTATCATAAGGAAGAGGAGCCCTACCATTGGTGACTTGGAAGATGGCCCAAAGGTGGGCTCGCACAAGTCCTAGTTTAGAGGGAAAATGTTCCTCTCACATGACCTGTGATGAATTGGAGTTGCTACACACAAGAGGTATAGGCCAGCGTGAGTTGGGGTTTCCTTGTAAATGAACCTCCTGGGTAAAAACACTTGGGAATGGCTTGATCCAAGGAACCTCAAGTCCCCTCAGGTGTACCTGGATGTGTCTCACGCATGTCCCTGGTTAGGTAATATGCCTAACGTAGGTGGTTTTCCACTATAGAATAAGGGTTCTTTATGAAGGTGTCTCATGTTTTAGAACCCTAAGGGACTTTTATCTCACATATATCCTTTAATTCTATCTTCTCTTAGGTTTTGGTGAGATACCTATGAAATTTTGGTGACCTAGGAAAAGGGGATGTGTGACCAGAGTTTGGGGGATTCTTCCAATTTTCTAGTTATAAAAATTAGGTTCCTTAGGGACATATTTATAGGAAAATATGGAAAAATGGTCTAAAGAGGATTCCCACATAGGTCCCATGCGTAGGTTCTCAGTGCATGTGCTCCACACAGGGGAGAACTTCTATTTAGTTATGTATAAGGGGGATACGGTAGCCTTTTGATGTACAAGTGTGCATACACATGATGATTTGGGAAAATACCTTTGATTATACTCATGTATTTTTAGTGATTCAACGTGATTATTGTATGCTTCATAATATTTTCACTCCACTTGAAAAAATGAGGTTTCAAAAAAATCCCCACCTTAGAATTGGATCTGATCGAAAGATGAGGGTCTAGTCCTAAGGTAGAACATGGTAAAGATTATGAAGGGTGTTCTAGGGAATAGTCTTGGTGATCAGATCCATGATACATGCCAGTGGTGTTTATAAATATCATTGGACCCTTTTTCATTTTCCTCATATTTTGGGTAAGTGATTTTTTCTCTCACTTCATAGGTAGTCTTCTCAAATTTATCTCACTTCCAATTTGTGAAGGTCTCTCGACTAATTTCCCAAGGTACAACCACTTGACAGATGGTTCTATGCGGATTCACCTCGACGAGGAGCCTAGATGAGGAATCTGGTCAAGGGGTTTACATGTGGAACCTGGTCTAAGGCCCTGTGTAGGGGACCTTATCAAAGGGACTGTGTGAGTTCTTTCCTTGGAAATTTTTTTGAACTCTTCCAAGTCCAAAATTTTAACTTTACTAGGTCAATATTTTAACTTAATGGGAGAACTTGGTGCCTTCTTGTATGTTTTCAATGGGTTCCTTGATGAATTTCGTCGAACAAGTTGTTATACATTCTTCTAAGATGATCAAAGCTATTGGTATGGAGTACTACAATAGGGTTGAGTCTTCTCTTATTGATATGTTGAATTATTTGGAACCATACCAATGAAAGTACCCAAAAAGTGATTACCTACCATTGTATGGTCACAGAATTATAAGGGACGCCTCTATCTGTGGTATTCGAAGTTACTTACTAGATTCATAGTTTGTGAATAATATCAACTACCATTATGCCAATGATTCCTACAAGGGTGTTTATATTTGTAAAGGTATATTTCCCATTGTATGTATCTAGATCTAAATACGTACATCCAATAATATAGGCTTTATTATAATGAATCAACCTTCTACACTTCACATAAAGATGAGATATAGGGTTAGAAGGAGGAATGGGATTTCAGTTTTGGAGGGTGTGTCAGGCCTGAAATGATGTGGGCATACTGGGTGTTCCAGAATTATACATAATTCAAAAAAGAGTTGAAAGATGTCTATATCTATGAGGATGTTTGGGTAGGACAATCCTACGTCTACAAGAAACCTGATATCATCCCCAAACTTTTAATATGATAGTGTTTGTAGAAAAATTATTTCCACTTAACACATGGTGAAGTTGGCATCAACCAGTGGGATGTCTACAGAATCTATATAGCTCCCATTCTTGAGGAAATGTATGAAGATTTCATGTCACTGAAGACAACATGGGATGATGCCGAAAGAAAACCCTCATTGGCATAAGTGATTTTCCATATTGAAAAGAAATTACAAAACAAAGATCCTCTCTCCAAGGGTGAAATCCATGATAAATTGTGGATGTATGCTTTTCTATAAATATAAGGAGAAGATCCAACTTGTGAGTGCACTACTGTATATCCCACCACAAATAATTGTGGTGCTCATGGCACATTTTGGCCTACACTAGAGAAGGGACAATATACCTATTGGGGTTATAAGGTCAACCCCAAGGTTGATACAAAGAATCACCTATACAACTTCCTTGATACGTGGTTAATCATTTATCTTCCTTCATTCTGTGAGTCCAATGGAAGTGTGAGGCCATGGACTTCTTATAGCTACCAAATTAGTAGAGGGAAAGTACACCGGGTTAGATTACCCAATCATGGAAAGAATTTACCATTTCTTGCTGCATACATACAATGGTAAGGCCCTTTTTAGAATTTTAGGGATGTTTCAAGTGTTGTGGTTGTGGATCATGGCACACTTCAATCTATATGTTGCACCGAGCCCAGTTAGAATCCTCAACAGCTGATTCGTCCCATTCATTGATGCTGTCATTATAATCCAACCTATGAACCTGAAGTATGATGAAGGGCTGAGGATGTTGAATGTGTTAGTGTAATTTAACTTCTTTCCACATGGTAAACCACCAATAAGGATATTTACTGATGATTAAATGGAAAATAATTACGAGTTAAGGTCATACATGATAACATTTAGAGATGGCATACTGGTAGCTCACATTGATAGTGAGATCTTTTGCATGTTTTCTAATCCTTATTGATTTGAACGCCAGTTTAAATATCTTCAATAATTAAGCACATGTCTTTATATTCATGTTAGGATTGAGAATCATATAATGGAAGCCTGAAATCTTTGAATCTTGATGGCCCTGGAGGTATCGAAAATGTTAATTACATTGGCTCTATCAGATGCATCGATCAGGATGGAGGCTAGCTATGCCAAGTCATATATTTATTTATACCCTCAAGGGGTATTGGTGAAGGGAATTTACTAAGTTAGGGACAAAAAAAATTCTGGTTGTGGTATGCATGGTAAAGAGGATTAAGATGAAAATGATGATGCTAAATATTTGGAGCCTTCAAAGCAATCTATGGAAAAGACCATCATGTATGAAAGGGTTGAGAATACCACACATACTACACCATGGTGGTCCAATATTCATTATTGGGGTGAGATTCATGCTCTTTCTCCTCATTATACCATAAAGTAATAGAGTCTTAAAAGGCTTCCAAGCCGAAGGGTGTCAGTTCTTCCTCAAAACCATCCACATCAGAGTCAAATTATGTGTTACCCTTAGTGATTTGAGTTTGGAAGAGCATAAATCGTGATGCCAGAGATGTGTGGTAGTTTCTCCAGGACGTATTGTGAATCCCAAATATAGGCCACATCAAATTACCCTTCAATATCAACCCAGATAGATATTTACCTGAGGTGATGAGGTACATTTAGTAGTTGGAGGCTTTGATATATGCAATCGATGATTAGTCCCTGACCCAGAAGTGAGTGTACGACATAATGGACTGAGGTGTTCCTGAGGGTGTAGGTGTTTATCCTGAGGAGGAATGTGACATATACTCTAAACCTACTGATGTATTTCTCTATAATCCATATTTAATCTATTTCATCCATCATCATTAATCCTAATGGGATATTATTTTATAGTTCATAATAGAAGAAGAATAATATTTAGTTGAAGAAGTAACAACAAAAAATTCAATTGATTCGATGAGGTATAGGCCCATGGGCATCCCTATTGGGGCAGTGGACAAGGCTCTTGGGTCCATAAAAGTATCTCTGAGCCAGATGACCATAATAGAGGAGATGGTGATGGGAACACCTCTACTATCCCCTCAAGTCTTAGTTTCCATGAGGTTTGATATGGGTCCTTCACCATCTTAAAAGAGGAAGTGAAAGAGGGAATTAAAGTTGCCCCAACACATGCATTGTATTAATCCTTTGTTCCATCATTTGATATCATGACCAGCTTAACATACACTTTTGATTGTGATTTCCTTTTTTTAAAATTTCATTCAATTTAATTCCTTAAAATATTTAACATCGGTCCTTCAAGGATCGAGTAGGATACCCTAGGGGAAAGACATAACCATGTTAATGAATCCTTCATTAAAATGGATGAAGTATTAATATATGAGGTTGTGTATTCCCCCAGTCCTACGGAGAGGGGATAAGGCCATGGTAAAATCATACACACTCCCTATGGTGTCATGTACTACTTATGAATTTCCTCTCCTCAAGATATTCCAACTCCATTTCCTACACCAGAGGACCCTGAAGCAGAAAATGTTGATCCCATTGTCACCCAAGAAGGGGATGACAAGGATATCAGATGGTCTGATGAAGGTGATGATGCTGACCTTGACTCCATGAGGCCTGATTATACTGATCCTACTAAGCATTTAGTAGAGGGAATCTACATCAGAGTCAATTCGGGCTCTAAAAAATGCGTCTCAGATATCCCCAATGGTGAGTATGTTGTGATACTTGCGGCTACATATCATGAATTAATGGACTTAATTAATCTAGAAATTGATATTTCAGGTTCCTTTAAAGAGTTTGGATACTTACACAGGGAATTCGATGTATGTGAGTTTTTTTTGTTCTTTCATTAAACATAGTTGTTTTTTTACTTGATGCTTCACATCCAAGATAAACTTGTGAATCTTTGCCTGTAGATAATGCTTATAAGGAACTTCATGAATAAAGAATCCAAGTCCACCCTACTCTTATTGCCACAAGAGTTATGGATGAGAATATGAATGTAGGAGATTCTCAAGAGCCTATGATCTCATATGTGGAAAAAAATTGAGAGGATGTTCCTTTTTAGGAGGTTCTTGATCTATGAATTGAGACTAGGGGAACTGGAGAAGTATCAATCCCAAAAATTGATCCAAAAATAGATGACTGTCATTAATTTTTTTGGTTACTTCACAACCTTTTCTACTTTTTGATCTTCTGAAGTTGATGATAATTGTTTCCTTTTATCTAGTTCCATCAGCATCAGTGATTGGGATTGAAACGGGGTCTTCCGTGCCAGTTTTACTAACATTAGTAAGTGGATCCAATGATATTTTAGAGGGAGTGGAACAAAGAATATCACTAAGTGGAAATATTTTGGATTATCTCTCTCCCTCCAAGAGAGGATTTGAGTCTGAACTGGAGACACACGAGGCTTCTTGAACTACACACCTTTTGGTATGGCGGGATATCTGGAAGATAATTAGGTAGAAACCTCTTAAAGAAATTCCATCACGTATTCAATGACTCCCATTCATACTTTCCATATTGGGATATTGTGGATTTTATTACTATAAGATCCATAATACAGTGAAAATTGTCATCTGTAAATGGGAAGAGGAGCGAAAATTGTAGTAGGAAGAGGCGCATTAGGCGGGCCAGTTTGAATAACTTAGATCTACCCTAATCCAAGCTGAGGTTAGATACTCCAAGAAGGTGGAGGAATAACAAGATCTACTCGATGAGAATTCTCTCCAAATAATGCATCTCAAAGAGGAATTAAATGATACAAAGGAAGAGGTTGTCCAACTCCACCGATCCTTGGTGGGGGATTTGGTACAAATAAGAGATGTAATTCATGTAGAGATGGATAAGATTCGAAAATCAAAGGAGTCTGTAGCTATAAAAACGGATGGGCTAATGGAATTCACTGAAATTTATTGTGGTATAATTCAACTTCTCAAAGCCTATGTCATGGGTAAACTGTAAAATTTTGTAGAGTGGATCCATCTTTTGGAAGTTTCCCAACATTTTAAAACATAAATGAAATGATTTTTAACAACTTTTTCTTTCCTTTCAATCTGTATTGGAATTTTAACACAACACTGAAAAATGATTCATTTCATTGAAGTTAATCATGTTATAATTACAATGAAAAATAGAAGATAGCGATCTAATTTTTTCTTAAGCTATGGGGCATATAGAGCATAGTTCGACTGTTGCTAAAATTATATGAAAAAACCTAAAAAAATTCATCTTTTGTTTCACCACCCTAATTTTTTTCTAAGTCTGATATAAGGAAGACTTAGTGGGTGAGACTTGAATTTTTCTTAGACCACTATTTTCTAGGTATTCATCATAACATGTTTTGTGCCTATTTATTTTCATTGCTCATTTTTTTTCCTAAACCACACAGAGTTTAGGCCTAGTGAGTTGAGTCTCAAATTTTTTCCAAAGTCCCCTTTGAAAGGATTCAATGTGGAGAGAATTGTCTCTTTTTATGGGTAGTTTAAAGTTGTACAAGCTAGACTAACAAGACTAGTGTTTTAGGTCAACCATCTGTGACCATTTTCTTTGAAATGATGACCCAGACTAAGATTGTGGTCCAGGAATGTTCCAACATTCTTCAGATACCCAATGGGGAATATTGATCCATGGTTTTTTTGTTTCCAAATATAAAACAAGATATTTGGGAATAAATGAGGTCTCTTATGAGGAACAAGTAACCATTGGTTAAAAAACCCATTTTTTGGGATACTTTATGAAAATCCATATGGGGCATGATACTGTGTAGTCAATAGTATCATCCTTATGCTGAAAAGCCCTAAAATTTGTGAGTAACTTTATGAAAATCCAACTGAGGTATATTATAGAATAGTTATGAAGAGAGGTTTTCGAGAGTATTGACATTCTATTGTTGCTGAACGATGAGAGTTTATGGAGATTCTGATCTCTCATGTCCATGATGAGTGGTTTTACCAAAGGGAGGTGTTTGAGAACTAAGAGTGCATTTTTATTGGAACTATCCATGAATGAAAAAAACGATCCTATATGAATTTTTATCAAGTGAAAAAGGGTTCATTTTTTAGATGAACAATGTTAGGGGGAGCCCCCTTTATGAAAAGATTTTATGTATCATGTAGTTTTCTGTCATGTGACTAGAACATTGACCTTGTATTTTAACATCTTACAATGATGAAATTTTCATACAGTTTAACTCCATGTGACTAGGTAATTTTACTATGAAGTTTAATGTCATACATCAAGGAAATTATGCTATGTATTTTAAAGTCATGTAGTAAGTACATTACACTATGCAGTTTAAAGTCATAAATCAATAACATTATTATATGAAATTTATGTTTTACAGCAAAGACATTATACTATGTAGTTTTAACTTATATAGAAAAGACATTATGATATGCAATTTAAAGTTATATAACAAGGAGATTATGGGGATATAATTTAAGGTCTTTATATTTGACTGAAGGGTTAATGACTCTTAAATTCTTGGTAACCGATCCGAGAATGTACCATCATATTCAAGTATGAGGAGGGGAATGTTGTAAGTTTTGATATGGGGATTTTCTAATCCAAAGAGCATTATAGGGAAAAGGATTATTATGATATAGGATGTCTCTATGAGGATAAAGTTACTACTGATTGACAAACCCGTTTTGTGGGAAACTTTATGCAAAGCCAACTAGGGTGTGTTACTGCATATTCAATAGTGGCATCCTTTGAATGAAAAACCTATTTTTTGTACTAATTTATGAAAATCCAACTAGGCCATATTAAAACATATTCATGAATGGAATTTATCAAGAATTATGATATTCTATCATTGATGGATGAATGAAGTTTATGGAGATACAAATGTCCCTGGTCACAGAGTATGGGTTACAAAAGGAAAGTACCTAAATATGGGAGGAGAATTTTAAATTAATATTACCTGAGAATTGGAGGAAAAGGTTCCCTATACTGGTCTAAACCAAGTTTGGTAAATATGGTTCCAATAGTTTTAGCTCACATGAATAGGACCAAAAAATTATGGAAATGATGTGTGGTATGTGGCTTACCATACCAATATCATTCCTGTATACTTCAAACATGAGGGAGGAAATTTTAAACTATAGTCTTGAGGGTTTTCCGATTAGAAGAAAGGATATGGGAAAAATATTCATGGCACAACCACAGACTGAATTTTAATCATGGGTTACAATATTATTTCATAAAATATTAGAAGGATAGAATAGGTTTCTTCTATGGGTAAAGTTACCATTGGTTGAAAAACCCATTTTGGGCTTATTTATGAAAATCCAACTAGGGAGTGTTACTGCATAGTCAATAGTGGAATCCTTTGTATGAAAACCGTTTTTTGTGAGATACAATATGAAAATCCAACTACTGCATGTTACTTCATTTTCAGGAAAAGGATTCATCAAGTATCAGATATTCTATCAATTGGAGTTGTAGAAAAGTTATGAAGGTCCGAAAGTGTCCAAGATTAGAAGTATGATGTATGGAATATATATTTCTAAGAATAAAGGAAGAATTTGGACTAATATTTTCTATGATTTATTGATTCCATCAAATAGATATGACTCATATTTGGAAGGGGGTCATCTCTATTTCCTCAGTGGAATCCCCTAACGAGGGGACCCAAACTAAGATATCCTACATTTATATATGTATGTACATAAGAGAAGGGGTAATTTTTTACCATGTGTCTAGGAATAGGAAACGAGGCCTAGGGGTCACTATATATCTCACCAGAATTAGAATCAGGCCATATATAGTTCTCAAGGTACCATGCCGTTTAAATTCATGCAGTTAGAACATTATCCTTGAAGTTTAATGTCATGTGGTTAGGATAAAGGTGTCTCAATGTGAAGAGGGTGAGAATACTATGGCTGGGCCAAGGCATGGGACTCGAGAATCACTAAGTATCTTGTTTGATCAGGATTCAAGCCACACATAGTTCTAAAATAAATTCCCCCACACTGATTGAATTCATGAGCAGAGGAAATGGGTTTTTTTAATAAGGGTTCATGCATTGGGTGATAACTCGCATTGGATCCCCTCATATAGATTTGAATCATACATGTAAGAGAAATGTAATTTTGCATATTATTCTATGTCTGGGCACATGATTGAATATCTGAACTCCACTATGTATCTCATTGAAATGATAATCTATCCACACATAGTTGTTGAGGAAATCATGCAGTTTATTGTTAAGTGATGAGTGCATATAATATAAATTTTAAGGTCTTACAGCTAAGAACCTGATAACCACTATGTGAATTTATAATCCTTTCTTATGTAGGGAATAATTTTACCAAACCCCATAATCCAACATGATCTATTATCATTTTGAAAAACAAGGAATGACAATGGTTATTTCCACAACATAATGGAAACAGAAGTGAAGGGTATGAGAATTTATATTTTGTGGTGGTTGGGTTAGGAGATATGATACCGAAATCAGTACATATCTCATTAAGATGAGAATTATGTCACATGTAGTTCTTGGAATCCCATCTATTTTAACATCATGCAGTGAGGATGAAGATGAACTAACGTGAAAGAACAAAAATGTAGTGGCGAGGCCCAATGGTGGAAATATTATCATCCCTATATATATAATGGGAATTAGAATCAAGACACAAATAGTTATGCAAGAACTATACATTTTAATGTCATGTGACAAGGAAATATTATTCCTGGTGTGAAAATGAATATTTTGGCTAGACCAGGTTATAGGTCCTGGGCATCACTATGTATCTTATTGAAACATGAATCAAGCCTTGTGTAGTTCTTTAAAGGTTAACATTGTAGGTCTGATCCATTCACAGAGAGTAAGTTATTTTTTTGATTATGGCTTAACCTGAGATATGATATTTGGGAATCACTACATATCTCATTAGAATGAGAATCAATCCACATGTAGTTCTTGAAAAAAAAACAATTCCTTGTGCAGGCCTAACCCATGCATAGGGAGAGGGACTTTTATCATATTTTTCTATGGATGCACCCAGGATTGGAGATCTGGGCATCACTATGTATCTCATTTGAAGGAGAATAAAACCACAAATATTTCTTTAAATAGGTTCCCCACATTAATCAGGCTTTGACATAAGGAAAGTGGGATTTATAATTTCTTGAATTATAGATGGAACAAAAACATCAGGTATAGGCATCGCTACACATCTTGTTGTAATGGAAATCAAGCCATATGTCCTGGAAAAGTTTCCTATAAAGTTCTAATTCATACATTGTGAAAAAAGAATGGTTTTTTTATTTTAATTTATCATGGATAGACACAACACGGGTGGTCCAAGTGTTACTAAATATCTTATATGGAATGAGAATTAAGCCACACATAGTTCTCTAAAGGATCATGAAGTTTATTATCATGCAACGAGGACGTTGGTCATGTAGTTTTATGTCATGTTGTTAGGAAATGAGAATGTTGGGTTTAGTACCTTTAAATGGGTTCCAAATACCACTATGGAATGTAAATGATGTGAGTGGGGATTATACACTGGATATACCCATCCTTTCATCCTCATGTCTAGCTAAGAGGGAATATCATTCCGATTGGGGGTTAGAGGGATTTTATTGGGGCTTACACTGGATATGGAGGCCCATATTTAAGGTACCATGAGAAGTATCTCAATTCATGGTACTTTTAGGATTTTTTAACATAAATGAGAGAGATGAACACCATGATATTTAATGTCATGCAGTGAGGATAAAAGGTGTCTAATAGCTTTAGGTCATTTTACTGGGACTATATGGAAACCAGTTTATCGTCATGTGAAAAGAATAGTGATGCTGCATAGTTAACATCACAGAGAATGGATGTGATGTCATTCCATTTAAGGTCGGGATATAAAGTCCAACTATGATGTTTAACATCTTGCAGCTGAGACATTGATTATGTGATTATATGAAATATTTTTCTAGGAAACTTTCATTGGTTGGGGTTGTAATAATCTCTCCATACATTGAGATCAGAGAAAAATATCTATTCTAGTAGACCTTATTTATGGAGTAAGTTCCCTTCCACTTCAGTTTAGCCTTTAGAGGCTTCATTTCTAGTATCATCAGAGTTCTAAGGACGAATACAAGTTCTCCTTGGAGGAAGGAGTTTAGGAGGATCTTCTTGTTAAAGGATCATGCTATTTTATTTTTATAGACGTCTAAGTGATGCAAGGTATGAATTGTTTTTCTCGTCTAGTCACTATAATTCATCCCATCATTTATAGTATTTATCATCTATGGATATATTATCAAATATGGCAACACGAAGAAATGGAAACTTGACCTCAATGGGTAAGAATGATTCTATTCCATATACCAGTGAGTATGGGGTCACCCATGCAACAGTACGGGTTGTGGTATGGTAAGCCCATAAGGAATGAAATATCTTGTAAGGTGAAGAATTTTTATCTTTATCCACCATCTTCTGGTGTATGTTTGAAAAGGTCTTATTAAAGGACTCTATTTATCTGTTATCCATTGCATAATAGTGGGATGAATGGATGGATTTGATATTGTACTCCAAATACAGATTTTATACCACAAAAGAATAGAAATTGGTTCCATTGTCTATCAGTATTCTATGGGGGACACCAAATCTTGTGATTGTGTTGGATTTTACAAAGATGAAAATTCTTCTGCCCCCAAATTCTTTGAGGGGTATTACCTCATCCCATTTGAAGATAACATTAGTAGTAGTTAAGCTGTATTTGAACTTCTTGTCCATGGCTGGAGGGTACGGTCCTACAATATCCATTCCCTATATGGAGAATGTATGGGTGTATTTGGTTTTATGTATCAACTCTAGGGGTTGATGAATGAGGTTGTCATTTACTTGGAAGTAATTTCATTTCTTAGTGCATTCTGTGCAATCCCGTGTCATTGAAGGCCAAAAGTATCCAAGCCTTAATATTTGATCAGAAAGCCTATACCCTAACTGGTGGAAACTATAGGATTCCACATGTACTTATTCTATAATATCTATAGTACCTTATTTATTAACAAATTTGATCAGGACTCCATCAGATCCTCATTTATAGAATAATTTGTAGTGATTTGGGCCATCATAAAGAGTGAAACTAACTGCTCGCCGAAGGATTTTCTCCTTCCATACTCTGTTTTATGGAAGTACTCCATTTTGAGTTATTCTATGGTATAATTAATCCACCCTATGGTGGGACCATATGGTTCATGAATAGGTATGACTTTATTGATCTCTACCATTCTATGTTGAACAAAAGGTGATACCATTCTATGATGGGCAATGCTGATGACTGCTTCCACTTAGTATGGATCTTCCAGAGTCATAGATACATTCTCAAACACACATTCATGGGAATTCTATGATTGCGGTATGCAATTCAATGTTGTCTTTGAGGGGAACTCTACTATTAACCCTTGAACATAGTCAAGTAGGGGGATTAGGTCTTCTTTTCTAATGGAATAATCCTTATTGATCTATTTTATTACCATCTCTGAATATAATCTCACCTATAGGTGGTCCAATGGTATTTAGAGTGCTATTTCTAGGCCTCTAATGAGGGATTGATATGCTACCTCATTATTGGTACAACCTTCTGATAAAAGGAAATAGTATGGTAAGACATTATTCACTAGGGAGATAAGAACATCCCTAACCCAACTTTGTTGAGCTGAAGGTCATCCATTATATTTACTATTGGGATCCTGGATACACCATTAGAAACGTTCCAATACATTTGGTTTTTATTGAATAAATAATATCTATTCATCCGTTATTTCAGTATTTAATGACGTTGTTTCTGAAGATGGGTGTTCTTCTAGGAAATAATCTAAGGCATGACTTTTCACTGATTTCTGAGGCAACAATTTTATATCAAACTACTACAGAATAACCACTCACCATTATAGATATACATTCAACATAGGATGGGTGAGGATATTTTTTATTTCAGGTTATTGAGAGAGACCAATTTTAATTCATGGTACTACAGGTAGTGCCTCAGTTTCTGAACTATGAAGATTAATTCCAAGAATCTATTATTGGTATCCAAATAATGAGTCTCAGAATTGAAAATGGTTCAACTGAGATAATAAAGGTTGTTTTCATTCCCAACACCATTATTTTGTTTAAGGAAGGTTCCTAGTGATTTCTCTAGGGCCGTTACATATAGATTTATTGGATTTCCCTCAACGGGTGGCATTAACACTAGTGGTCCGAAGAGGTACTTTTTGAGGGTTTCAAATGATTCCTGATAGTTATCATTACACTGATATATGACCCCTTTACTCATCAGTTTAGTGAAGGGTAAACACTTTCTTGTAAGGTTTTCTATGAATCGCCAGTTGTAGGAAAAGTTTCCTTGAATTCCTCTTAACTCATTGAGGTTTAGATGGAGTTATATACTAAAGATAGATTTTTTTTTCACTGGTTAAAATTTTATGTTGTGATGGTATGAAATGAATCCATGAAACTTCCCTGAGGTTATCCCAAAAGAATATTTGAAGGGGTTCATATTTATTTTATGTTGTTATATCTTGTTGAAGATATTCTTTAGGGAATCTAGGTGGTGAGGGCATTTTTGGGACTTAACCACTAGATCATCAACATGACATTCAAAAAACATCCCCAATAATGGTTTAAAGATGTGATGCATGGATCGTTGGTATGTGGTGCCGACATTTTTCAAGACAAAGGGAATTAACCGATAGAAGAATACTCCCTAGGGTGCTCTAAAGGTGGTGGATTATTCATCTTTTAGGGACATTTAAATTTGGTTGTACCCTTTATATCCATCCCTGAACGATAGGGAATGACAACTACATATCACATCAGTAAGGAGTTTTGTGTTTGGACTTGGGAAATAACATTTTATATTTTACCCATTGAGATATTTGAAGTCGATGAAGAAACTGATTTTACCATTCTAATTCTTTAACGGGATGATGTTGGATAGCCATTTCATATATTGTACCTCTTGGATAAAGTTATCCTTGATGAGTTTATCTAATTTAGAAACAATTTTGGAGGTATGAGTTGGGTGTGTTTGTCGGGATACTTGTTTATACCCCCAATGGTCATCCAGAAAACCCATGTGATGGTTCGACACATCAAGGAAGAGGCCAATAATCTCTATGTAATTCCAATAGAACACATCCCGATGTTTCTTTAGGAAGGAAATATATTCCCCTTTCTCTTCTGGGACACATTGATAAAAATTGGTCATGTATCTTCATATGTACCTAGATTTATCTCTTTGAGATCATCAAAACTGGTGAATACAACTTCCTCAAATACTAGAGGGGAAACCCTAAGATCTTTCTCTTCCTCATCCTCCTTATTAATTGTATCTTTTTATGCTACCTGAGAAGTAGGCGATGAAGCAACTTTCTCATAGTTAGAATATTAATTGACATTTGGTAATTCATAATATGAAGAAATAATTTTGGGCTTTATTACTGGTATGAGTCCTTCTTGGAGATCCTAAGGTGAAATGAGGGACTGAGGATATGACATTTAATTTCCTCCCTTTAACATGACAAATTATTCTAGACAAGTTGATGGAACAAGGCTCTGTTGGAGCTCAGGGAATAGAATGAGGACATTTTCATCCATACTTTCATTATTTCTCAAGGATTTTACATCTTATCCAATGATATTAGTTTCAAATATTAAAATTTAAATCACCAACATTGTTAAAAATGTGATCAAATTTGGACCCACCTATTCTATTTGGTTTATGGGGATCATTTACTCCACACTGAGTTTTTTGAAAGGACTAGTCAGAATAATCTCCCGACCATTTGGGGAATTGATCTAAGTGACATTATCACCCCATGATTGTTTCCATTCCTTATGTTAGAATCCTACATCAATGTATTGTGACTGAAAGGATTTGAATGGGGATTTTTCACCATGTACTGTCTCAATTTGATCATTGATAAAATATTTTAGGCATTGGTGGTATGATGAGTGAATAATAAAATGATGACGTAACAAATGTCTTCCTAGAAGAACATAAAAGGCTATATCCTATCTAACAACCATAAATTATGACTTAGAAACAAGATCCACGAATCAAGTCATGAGTTCGATTTTTCTGAGAGGATTTTTCTCATTCTTTTCATAAACCTATAACATTAGGATAGATGGGGAAAGTGAGATTCATTGAAACCCATCCAGTGAAGTGTTCATGTTAGAATTGGGTTTATTCTTGATCCATTATTAATGAATAATAATCAGATATGAATGTCATTTATCCTACTAGATATATACAAGGGTTTGATGTGTGCCCATGTTATGACTTCCTCATCCGGGTCTATGAAATATATTATCGTATGGAATTCTACATGAAAATTATTTATATGATACACTTCATCAGCATCAATATGGACTTTAAATTCCATAGGACCCGATAAGGCCTCTATGAGTGCTTCACAAAGTATTTTGATAGACTCAAGGTATCCAATATTGACAACCTTGAAATAACCAAGGCTAATTGCTTTAGAACATCATATTTATAGTCCAAAGGTCCACACATCCTAGTATGGGGATGTTTTTTTCATAGGTGGTTTGGGAGATGATGTTCTAGATATAGATGGAACATCCCTTGGAATAGGAGATGAATGTGCTTTTGATCTTCGTGGATTAGGTAGGCTAGGCCTGCCTCTTCACTGAAGTTTATTAGGATATGGCATGTCCTTTAACCTATATTTGAGGATTATTATGTGTTGTAAGACCCTATCACTTGTAGGGGAACTTACATTTTCTTTTAATCTTGCTGTAGAGATCTCCCATGAGTTTCTTATACACGTACAGTTCAAGAAAAGGCATGGTTAATGTAGTAACTCCTGGAACTAATGCGTCTTCCACTACATCCTCGAATCTGGTGGCCTCTTCCCCTAGTTTCCCAATCAAGTGTATAAAATTTGGGTTATAATAACACTTATAATATGAGAAGGGATCCATTAAGTGAATTAAGTTAATTGGGACAATGATCAACTCATCATATGATGAAGATTCTATTTGGTGGGTGGACCCATATTGTACTGTTTGGCAGGGTAGTTCCCATGCTTCTAGGACTATAGAAAAGAAATATTCTAAATTCAAATATATATTCTACATTAATAAAGGATCATAATCTTGTATTTTCTTCTTTTTATCCAGGCCATGTCTCTATTTATAGGAACAATCTTTAGAGGATTGTGACACCAGATGGGTCGAATGTGTCATATCAAAAGAGGACGAAGGAACAATCAGTTGTTGCAACTATTATCAGAGGATAACATGGGTTTGGTTGATAATCTTTATAACCATACAATTACTTAACTTCTTCATACGCTTTAAGTTAACTTCTTTCCATTTATCCTCATATTCTATATTGGTGGAAGAGACATATTCTACCTAAGCATGAAAGTTTTTCAGCTTCACTTTCCCTGAGTCCACCATTTTTTGTAGGAGGTATTTAAAAACAAAAAACTACTGGATGCATTTTTAAAATTACTTAATGGAAGGGAAAACAGTTTGGGAGATCTTTTTTACTCTCTTTTTTTGGGATTCCTAGGCTTTGGAAACTTAATCACATTGTTTTCCAATGAAAATATAGAGTATTCATGGAATTGGCCATTTTGAAAAGAATATACCTTGTTTTTCATTTCTTAAAACTATTTTCACATTTTCTCTCTTTGATCATCCTCATGAGGTGTGTATTTTTGCTGATGATCAGGAGGTTCATCCACATGATATAGTGGAGGCTTCAGAGTAAGATCAGGTATAAGTGGATGCTTTAGTATAGTAGTGGAAGCCTCTATTTTCCCTGTTCTCCTTCCCCAAGTTAATGGAATTACTTGTTAATTTTATTTAGTATCTACGATGGAGTCCTACACTCTTCAAGAAATTTCAACAAGGTCCTGAAACAATAATGTGTATTTTATAGGGATTAATAGCATGAAAAAATCATTTTGAAGATTTTCTATAAATATGGGAAACAATTCTTCTTGAGGGAGTGGTAGGTTCAATGATTATTTAAATCCTTTCCACTAAGGAATGAAATCCAAGACTCTTTCATTCAACCACATCTTACAATTTTATAGATTAAAGACTATTTTCTTATGAAGTGTTGAGTTGAAATGGAAGAAAAAATTTAATAGGGATTTTCCTACCCCATAATTTACCCAGCCTGCAAACTCATATACCATATGAAGGCTAGTCCCTACAGTGATTTCACAAAACACCTGAGTTTCACTGGATCTTGTTGTTTAGGGGTCCCCATCATGGGATCACAAGGAGAGATTAAATCTTTAAATGCTACTATGGGTATCTCAAACTATTAAAATTGGGAAATGTTGGATTCCCAAAGTTTGGTGTGGGAGGAGTTAGATCTGCCAATTCAGGGAAAGTATTATTTTTCTGTTGTTTTTGGCGTTCTTCATTCCTCCATCACTTTTAATAAATCCATGAGTGAATCAAGAGTGTTCATGAGACCTCAGGAATAGCCTGACTAGGATAGAACTTGAGTAGGTGTAGTATCCAGTGGGGCCATAGGTGGCTGCAGTGTTGGAATCTACCATAGGTAGTCCATAGGTTTAGTCCAATAAGTATGTTTCTAATGCCATTATAGTTGTATACCAAACATAGGGAATTTCCAATATTATATTGCGAGATCCAATTTTTTTTTGTTTGGTATCCTATATTGATCAGGTTTTCCATATCCTCTTCAGTTTTTGTGACAAACCCTCTTTACTACGGTGCTCCAGTTGGGGGTGCAAGTTGAGGATATTCGTTTAGTGTATATCTGGTAGGAAGGTTGCCTTAGAGTATTTATTCCTTGATGACCCTCAATTATATCATCTCTTCCTCCCATTGATCCAATCTTTTCTCCAATGAAAAGGGATTAACCTCTCCAGGTGGTAGGCAAGGCACAATATGACCCTTACCCTTTTCTTTTTTATATTCCTTTGAAGGTCGTAAGGATGGATTGTTTGATGGAATGCCCAAATTTAGGGAAAGACTTTTGTTCTAGGTGCACACTCCTCCTTTAATCATTTTGGTGTGGACCACATTATGAACCAAAACTTCTTCGTCTTATTTCTCCCTCGAATTGAACTCATGTTCTATATAATTTTCGGGGCAGCGTTGATGACATTAATTGATGTGTAATGAATTACAAAAATTATATCAGTGTATTTCTGAGACTCTCTCTTTTTATGCCCTCCATGAGTCCTCATCCTCTACTTTTCATGTTCTCTATTATTTTTTTGGTGGACAGTAATCCAAATGGAATCTCTAGATAGTTTAGTCACGCATGTCCATATTGAGGGTACCATATCACATAATGGGATGGACTAGGAGGAACCATTCTGTGGTATTTCCCCTAATGCGGAGAAGACTAATTTCTAATGAGGAGGAGGCTGTTTAGATGAAAAATACTGTATCCCTAAATGTTGAGTTTATTCCTATTCCACTTTGACTACTCTTTGTGCATAGTCATCTAATCTCGAAGGCTGGGTTAAATAATCCCCCATCCCTGCGGGTTGGGGTTATTTCTGAACTGCCATGTATTCTTCTATTGTGGATTCCCTTTTGATTTTATGAAGTTTTTTGTAAACATGGACTGGGTGCATCATTTAGTATGCACTTGTATTACCCATTTCTAAATATATTTTTGCTATTTATAACATTTTTTCTATCTTATGGTTTAATTATTTCAAATGGGTGGATTTCTATAATTTTTTAGATGTTTGGTAAAAAAGTACCTCAATAGACTACTCTCTTCTAGCCTGATGTCGATGGGAGCCAGAAGAAGAAATTTTTTTTGAGCACATCCTTGATTGTGAATAAATTCTGTTTTCTAAATCCAACCTAAATCTATGAAATTACGTGATACCACTTTTGGTGATATTTTTAGATTTGGTAGTGAAGTTAAATTTAAATATAATTGTGCACCCCATCCTTTGATATAAACACCATAGATGCCATCTATGAATAGATGTCACAAGATATTTAACACGGTGAGGCATGTCTGTTGAAGGGATTATTGTTGTTTCTTTGGATGTCGCGCAGATAAGAGAGCTTCCAAGTAAATATGGTATTGCATCATTTATATTACATTGATGTTATTTTGATACTCATCATAAGTAATACTTTTTCTCTTAAGTGACGAAGTGTTTTCTATATATTGATATTGATGTTGTGAAAAATATCTTCTAACAATGCCTCTGGAATTTTGTACTGAGGGGTAGATTAATTCCATAACATGACTGATACATCATCTTTAGCGATTTTTTTTATCATTTTTAGCATTTCATATTTATCTTTTTATGGTGTCTCCTCTACCTGATCTAACCAGAGTAGACACTTTCCTGCTGCCTTATCATAAGAAATAAGAATAGTAGAGACTTCCTCTATTACATTGGATGGTAGGTGAACTAAGGGTGGTTCAGAAAATAACCATTACCTTGGGATGTATTCAAATTGATAAAGTATTTTACATATCAATGATAAGTAATTAGACACAATTGGACTTGTTTTCTCAAGCACCTTGCGGTTAGAGGGATTTCTTGTCACTAAATTTCCAAGTGGGTGATTCTCTTAATAGTGTGAAATAATATTACAGAGAGAAATTTCATAGTGAGTTCCATCATAGAGAGGACCACCATGGTAGATTATATCAAGGTATAAACCATCCTTCTCCTTGATTTTATGGACATGTAGAGGGATTTCATGACTCTCATTAGGAGATGAACTCTTGAGATCGATCAGATTGTGGTCATAAAGAAAGACTTCAAGGTGAAGTGTCTAAGAAGGACCTTTGGAATTATTTCTACTTTTCTTGTAATCTAGTAATGAGAGAGTATAATCTTTTTCTACTACAGATAATAATCTGAGGGATTCAAGAACTCCAAAATTAAGTAGGGAAGTACCATAGATCGACTTTTTTACCTTGTTTTATTTGGAGAGGATTCTTCTTGGATGACTTATTATGAGTGAATAGGGTTTTTTGCTAGGGGAAGTGGTTTATAGGAACAAAATAATTTTTAACAGTTCCCATGTTATTGTTAGAATTTTTGTCTAGGATTCTAGAAATTCGACATCGGTTTGTACCGTCCTCAATGTCACTATTGAAATAGGCTGATTGCCTCCGATTAGAGTGGGTGTATGTTCATGATCCCATTGTTTATATATCATGGGGAGTTTTCCCTAGAACCGTCCTAGATGAGAGAAGATGTGTGTGTCTAATATGGGATGACAATGTGATGAGCCACCCCATTTGTAGGGATAGAGTTGTGTATCCTTCCCTCTAGTACTATCATTGTCACTGTAATGATGTCTTGGAAGGTTTTTAGGATGTGGGAAGGGATTTGTGTCTACCATTTCACCATTTTTAGGATATGATTGGTTACTTTAGTGATTGGAACAAGGATATATTCCCATTCCATATATAGAGTAGGTTTATGTGCTTTCTTATGTTCTCCATGTTCTCTATGTGGATACTAATAGTACTGATGTGTGGGGGAAGAGAGTTGGGTATACCCCTTATTCATCATCAATACTTTCTAAATAAATTATCTGGGTGATTCCATTTGAAATTACTAGAAGGATTGATTATTGCATGCAGGTGTGTGTGCTTTCTTGTGTATGGCCTCCAAACATAGTTGGAAGGTTACTTTTAGTGATTCCAGATGAGTTTGTTGAAAGGATTTGTTGGTGGAGGCAAGTGTATATTTCGAATCATGACATTCCATGAGATTGGAATATCATGCTTTCTTGGATGCCTCCAGGTGAGTATACTATTTGGATGAATTAGAGAGGGTGGGTGCATGTGTTCTATCATAGTTGGACACCAAAATTTATTGGTAGACTTCTCTAGAAGAGATAAGAGCATGGAACTACTCCCGAGTGACTTGTCCCTACCCACGACGGGCTGTCTTGTATTCCCGAGTCTGGATGAACATGGCCAGTCAGTTGAGGACGACACCCTCACCATGTTGAGGGCTCAATACTGTGCACCATTGGTAGTGGGAATTGTGGGAGGGATCCCTTTGTAAGGACCCCTGTGTCTTCTTGATGATGCTGTATTTGGCCTTGTGATCCACTTCCCTGAGATACGATAGGGAATGGTTGTCACATTCCTGGGATAAGCTCTCAAAACTGTTGATGATGGCTATCAGCGTCTTCAGCTTCTGGACCATTGGTCATTACTGACCGGATGATCTGTGTGGCTTAGTGAGTTGGAGGGATTTTTGGGTGGCCTCTAGGGTCGGGATGGAAACATGATAATGATAATATTAGACCAATTCATTAGAGACCCAAAATTGAATAGGTTGGGTTGGTGACGATGCCATTTTCTTAGATGAAGAACTGGTGTGAAAATTATCCAGGGAATACGTTTTAAAAATATGAAATAACGCCATTATATTGAATAGAGTTCTATGTGAAAGTTACCAAATATATTGAAAATTCAAACAAGAAAACCCCGTAAAAAACATCTCATTTGAATGAACACATGCATGATTGATTTTATTGTTTGGACCTCTTTAATTTTGAGAGAAAAAAGGGCCTAACAGGTGGGTGATACTATCATCTTCTTCATCTAGGATTCATGTTGGGTTCACCATTTTTTGTTTCTTATAGAGATTCATGTTGTCCTAATATTTTATTACATTGGGTCGGGTTTGTTTACAATCATTTACATCAGATCCAATATTTCTGAACGGTTTTCACTATTTTTTTGAGGAACTAGAGTCATCCAACGACTCTATATCCTTAGAAAAGTAGTTTCCAAAGGTAGGAATTTATTGGGGGAATTTCCACAATGAAACTTAAGAAGTCACATTAGTTTAGAGGATGGAGGTCAGGATCATCACAACATTTTGGTGGGAATTATTTCCTACTCCAGGACTCTCTTATGGATTTATGATTTGTTTATGAATCCTTCATCAATTCACAAGTATGATGTGGTTCACCCTTGAATTAATAGTCAATTATTTGCATATATGGAGTTTAGAATGATATGTTGGCATATGAGGTTCTTCATCAATTGAGATATCTATATGTATCTAAGGTTCTCAATAAATGGTATCCTCTTAGATACTAATTAGAGATTATTCGGTGATTATTTTCATGATGTTGGTTTTTTGGACACACATTGGGGTTCTATGGAGTGTATTGTCATCCAAGGAGATGAGAGTTGTTTTGATGATATGATTAGAACCATGAGATAGGATTCCTATGTATCATTGTGAAAGGAATCATAACCCACATAGTTCTGTGCCACTTAACAGGGCACATCATTCCTTTTAAGGACATGTGATAAGGACCAAACTATAACATTTAGTTTAATGAGTCAAGGACATCCAAGAAAAAGGTTCCTAGTCAATGTTTAGTGTGGCACTTATGCTGGAGTGGCCCAGGGAACCGAGAAGGGATATGAATATCTATGTTGAATTAGAACCTACTAGGAATGTGTCCTAGAGAGAGTAGGTTTGATTTGGGATATTAGGTTTGAACCTCAAGGAGGATTCCTACATATCCCATTTTGAGGGGAATCGAGGCCCACATAATTCATTTATAAGTACCTACGCCTATAGAGGCTATTGGATTTTTCTTGTAGGGGAGTATGACCCTTTAAGAGGATTAATCTAAGCCTTAATACTAAGGAGGATTCCCTTATTAATCATGGGTCCATGAGGAGTGACTTGACCCATGGTGATTTGGGGGTTTTTTTAGGGGCATACTTCTGAGAAGTATTGCCTTGTATGAGGGTGATGAGATGGTTGGGGATTATACCAAGTATGAGGCCTAAGTGTTTGATCTAGGGGCTTAATCCTAAAGAGGAATCCCTAGTTAATGGGTTTTATGATTAGGGATTACTCCGGAGGTGGAATCCCATAGATTGGTTTGATTTGGGACTTACTCCTAAGAAGGATTCCTATAGGTTGGTTTGGTTTGGTGCTTACTCCTGAGAAGGATTATTATAGGTGGGCTGGGGATTACTATTGAGGAGTATTATCTTAATTTGATGGGGATTTCACTTATAATGAGGCCCATGGTTTAGGGTCATATGGATTTCATGATCGTCTTCAACCTCTAACCCTATGTGAGTCATGCTCAATGTGAGAAATAACAGGAAGTCGAAGATCTGGGAAACCAAACGATATAATTTTCCCTGAGGCTGGATACATGGACTTGAGGATTAATTACTATGGAGGTACTCAGAACTAAGATAAGAGGATGATCTGAATGAAGGTTATCTTCTAGAATATGTGTTCACCTGTGTGTATACCATGATCATGGATATACTCTAAGCCCAAAATTCATGATGAGTCATGCTTGAATATGAGAAACAAGAGGAAGTGGAAGATCCGAAAAACCACACACTTCTCCTTCTCCATAGGTTGAAGAGGTAAGCGTGACAAGAGGAGAAAAAGGAAATGGATGCACCCATTCCTTATCCCATTTTTTATCTAGGATAGTCAGGTCTGACCCGCTATACAGACATGGCCCTCGGGGTCTAGGAGGAGCAAGAGTGAAACCTCCTTAAAGAAAGGCTATGGGCTTACTCCATGGGAGATTACCTAAAACTTCTTCTACAGCAAGGGATGAGTATCTCATTCCATGTTTAATGGGAAATCAAGCATGATCCTCCCCCTCCCTACCTAGAACTAGAGGCTCTGAGTCTTAGAGATGATAAGGGAAGGAAATGGTTCTAGCCCTCAAGTATTGGACAAGGAGTTCCCTAACACCGCACCAATACTCAGGGTCCTCATGACCATGGGAATGAAAATCCACATGCACCCTAAGGACCCTAACTGTTTGGTATGACAAGGGTGGGAAACCTCAGACTGTAGGAATAAAAATCAAAATGGGAGAGACTCTAGTGTTCCCCTCTTCATGATATTGTTAGTCTGGAGGATTCGATAGAGGTTTCAAATTAGCCCCTCCCGGGTGAGGGATCCAAAGGAATAGGAGCCCTACCATTGGTGGGTCGGAAGAGTGATCAAAGGTAGGCTCGTGCTGGTCATCGTTTTGGTATCAATGGTTCCTCATGCTGGGCCTAGGAGGAATTGGAGGTCCTTTGAGCAGGTGGTATAGGCCCACGTGAGCTGGGTATGCCTTGGGAAACAAACAAACTAGGTAAAAAAACATGGGGTGTGGCTTGAGCCTAAGAACCATGGGTCTCCTCAGGAATCCTTTTATGGGTCTTTCACATGTCTATGGTTAGATAAGGGGCCTCACATGGTGGTTCTGGGTGTAGTGGAAGTGCAGGATGGTAGTGTACCCAACTTTGAAAATTTTCACAATTGATGGTTAATCCAGGATCAATACGATGATGAATGCCAATGTTCATAGAATTGAATCAAATATAAAATAAAACGGAGAGAACCTAGAACCTAGAAGAGAGGATTTACATATTTTGTTTATAATTAATTTAATTAAATTATAGAATTACCTCCAAGGTGATTCTTTCTTTATTGATGCGTCCAACCATGGGTATGAGGTGTGAATTTGTTGCGATGTAGAATAAAAGGATAAGAATACTCTAGAGGTGATCCACACGTGCTCCACATATCTCCGCATATTACCGATGGAGCCTCTAGGTTCTAGCATGAAAGATCCTTGCACTTGCGATGTCTTCCTTTGATCGCCTTGAGAATCTCTTCCAAATTTTTCTCCTTGATCCGGTGGAGTAGAATATCTCTTTCTCTTTAGAGTATTCTTGGAGGGGTAAGAGTTCTATAGGATTGATATATTTTCTCTATGGATGTTTCACACACAATTATTGGTTATCCGGTCGAATTACCCCTTGGGTAATATAAATAATAACAATATAATGAGTAATTTAATTCACCAAGTAATAATAAATAACTTGCACATGCTCCATTACTTAATTTATTATTCCACGTGAAACCTAATGTCAAATAATAATAGAAATGCTATTGTTTCCATGACATGTGCTTAACTTGCATGTTATATTTAAATATTATTTATCCAAATAATATTTAATATTATTTCTCACCAAACCCACAACTTGGTCTGTCAATCATCCTCACTATTTACCGAGCTTTGAATAATTACTATTTGTTTATTAAATAAATATAACTACATTATCCACTGATAAATAAATATTCCTTCCAAAATATATTCTCTATAATGACTAGAAAAGAAATGAATGTGATCAGGCATACTTGAATAATTATTAAACTATAACCGGGAATAATATTTATTCAATTTATTAAATAAATAAATTATTTAACTGAGATACTTGCTACACTCATTGTGTGGCGCTCTACGCCTCTTTCTCGTTGGCATTTTGTGGGCTGGCCTAAAGTCCAAGATTACTATCTGGTAATGAGACAAGGAACCCAATAAAAAGAAGTTGATGTCGCAATGACATGTCACCTCATACGAACACTTACCGAGTAATATAATCCCTTTGTCCCAATATCTATGATCAGGTGGGTTGCATGCAAGTTTCATCAACCCATGTGCTCAATTTATCATTATTTGACTTCCTAGAATTGAAATTTCCTAGATAATACCATGTCCATGGATTTATTTAGGCTATATCATTTCTATCAAAGGGTCTGAGATGTATACTTCTGTATAAGTGAAAAATTCTTTCCCACATTATTCATTAATGCAGTATTACTCATGATACACCCAAAATATCCTACCTCTCCGTAAACATCTGTCATCACAATTTTTATCGATACATCTAAGTTCAGGAGTCATATTACCCATTAATAATAATCTTAAAGTCTAAGGACCAATACACAAATCCGTCTATAGGAACATCCAATGACACTTATGAATGTGCACTGCCAAAAAACTGGGCAAGGCCAATGCCACCCCTTTATCAGCGCTAACGAAAAAGCGCTGATAAAGGGCGGGGGATTTATCAGTGCTCAAAAAAGCGCTGATAAAGGGTGCCTTTATCAATGGTAAAAAAGTGATGATAAAAGTACCCCTTTATCAGCGCTTTGTTTTAACGGTGATAAAGCCCCCCCCCCTTTATCAGCGCTTTTTTTAGCACTGATAAAGGGACCCCCTTTATCAGCGCTTGTTTAGTAGCGCTGATAAAGGGTCGACTTCAAAAAAAAATTTAAAAAAATATATTAATATATAAATATAGTTATATAGTAATATTGATATAAATATAATATATAATTTTTACATATATTTTAGATAAGTATAAATGTACATTTACACTTAATATACTTAATATATAAGATATTTAGTGAAAATGGATTCTTAAAAAATAAAAAAAATATTTTTAATTAATACTTTGATAATTATTATGGAGTAATAGTCATTTAATAACAATTTGAAGAATAAAAAAAATTAAAAAATTAAAAAAGATCCAAAATCTGTTGAAAACGCAACTCAAACTTCAAACGGCCATAACTTTTGATCCGAGTGTCGGTTTGAGCTCTAGCACATATCAAATCGAAGCCTGTGACAAGGTCTATGTCATTGTGTCCTGAGGGTACCTCAGTCAAGCATTTTTAGAGGCCCTAGAAGGCCTCCAAAACAGATTTTTTAGCCAGGGTACCCAGAATTTTTAACATTTTGTGGATTTTCAGCCTCGTTTAAGGGGGTATTATTGGATTTTTATTTGGTGGGGACTCAATTTCTTCAAAGGTATTACATTCATATTGATATTATTTCTTTGAAATTTGATCATTTTTTATAATGCACTGCTATTTATAATCAAATATATAACTATATGTACATATTTTTTATATATTCACACATAAAAATTAATTTTTTTAAATAAATAATTAAACATATTTACATATAAAATATACTAGATTTATCTAAATACTAACTAATATCCATTTTATTTAAAATACCAATATATGTATATACAGGATAATCATAATGTACAAATAATTTGGTTTTTAGGGCACCAAATCCAATAGACTCCCACTTTCACTAGAGCCAACTGCTAAAAACCTTCAGTTTTCTAGATCTCACATTATATTCCTGATTTTGTTGAGATAGTCCTTTAGTCCTATGGTCTTCCACATTCTCTTCCATGGACACTCTTATCACTGAAACTTCAACCCATTGATAGAAATACCGCAATAGGTGTTACTTTCAGAGTATGTGCTTTGTTTATTGATGTGACCTTGGCTCCTTTGCAAGAGCCACAACTGAAGTATTATAAAAATAAAATGTAATGGGATATTTACTTCTTAGAACCACTTCAATCTTTTAGACAAAGATCTGAATCTAGAATACTTCCTCAGCTACATCAAAAGCCACTATATAATCGAACTCCACTGTAGAATCAGCAACAACTGACTTCTTTGAACTCTTCTAGCTCACATTTCCTAAATTGATAAATATAACATATCCTAATTTTGACTTCATATCATTCTAATCTATATGAAAACTATCCTCAGCATACCCTCTGATGAAAAGCTGCTCAACTCCTCTATAAACCAGGTACATATCCTTAGTACTTCTCAGATACTTAAGGATAGTCTTAATAGTAGTCTAATATTGTTCTCTTAGATATTCTTGATATCTTCCTACCATGATCAGTGCATAGGCAACATCAAGTCTGGTACATAACATGACATATATGATAGATCCTATAACTGAAGCGTATTGAATCTTAATCATCCTATCTTTCTCATGTTGTGTTTGGGGACACATTTTTTTTGGAAAGATGTATACCATGTGACATTGGAACCAATAACCTCTTGGATTGTTCTATATTAAATCTATGTAGTTTCTATTTAATTTATACACCTCAAATTAGTCGAAACAACCTCTTCAATCTATCACAAATGATCTTGATCCCAAGAATGTAGGCTACTTTTCCTTATCCTTCATGAAGAAGAAATTGTTAAATTAGTCCTTTAATAACTACAATACTGGTATGTCATTTTTGATAAGCAATATGTTGTCAAAATACACTACTTGGATAATGACAACATTCTTATTAAACTACTTGTAAACACATGGCTCACATTTATTCTTAATGAAACCAATTTCTCTTATGGCTTCATCGAATTGAATGTTCCATGACCTGGATGATTTATTTAATCCATAAATGGATCTTTGAACCTTGAATACCCTTTTATCATCACTTAGTGTCACAAACCCATTTGGTTGTGTCATTTAGATATCATCCATAAGGTTCTCGTTAAGGAATTCCATTTTTATATCCATGTTCCAAATCTCATAGTCATGGAAAGATTCTATGGAAAGTATAATTCTTATGGATTTTAACATGGAAACTGGTGAAAATGTTTCATCATAGTAAATTCCATGTTTTTATTTAAAACCTTTAGCCACTAGCCTTTCTTTATAGGTACCTACTTGAACTTCTATGTCCAGTTTATTTTGGAATACCCATTTACACACAACATGCTTTACATCAACTAACATATCTACCAGAACCCATACTTGGTTCTGATACATGGAATCCATCTCAGAATTCATAACTTCTAGACATCTTGCAAATTCTGATCTCTCTAATACTTCTTTATAGGAGAGAGGTTCATCATTGTCCAACAATAATGAGTCACCATCCTCGGTGACAAGGAAACCATATCTCTTTGGTTCTCTTACCTCTCTTGTGATCCTACACAGTACTTGTGTTTCTAGAACTACCTATTCCATGGGAAAATATGGAACCTATTCCTATACCAACACCTAATTATCTTGAGCACAAACTTCATCGAAGTAAATATTTCTTCTACAATCCTTTTTCATGATGTTCTCCCTCTCATGAAATACAACATGTTTGGAAACAATAAATTTCATGTCTGAGGGGTTTTAAAGGAAGTATCCCTTTATTTCCGTAGGATACCGTTTAAAGATATACTTCGTTCCCCCAGGTTCTAGTTTGTTTCATGAGAAATCATTAACAAATGCCTCGCATCCCCACACATATGTATACAAAAAAGTGGGTTTCTTTCCAATCCATATCTTGAAGGGAATATCATTTTCTGCTTTAGTTGGTACATGGTTTATTCTATATACCACAATTTTCAATGCATATCCCTAAAAGGATAACAGAAGATAATCATGACTCATCATCAAGATTACCATGTCCAAGAAGGTACAATTCCTCCTTTCACAAACACCATTCCACTATGGTGTATAAGGTGTAGTGAGTTGTGATAGTATTCCAGAATCCCGTAAAATGTCCTTGAACTCTTAGTTAAGATATTATCCACCTCGATTCGATCGAAGCTTTTTTATCAACTTACCAAGATGATTCTCTCTTTAATTACTGAACTCCTTGAATTTATCGAAGGACTTAGACTTATACCTCATTAAGTAGACATAGCCATATCTACTTAGGTCATCTATAAAAGTAATAAAGTAATAATATCCACCTCCAGATTATACTATAAATGGTCCACACACATCTGTTTGTACCAATACTAGAAGCTCTATGACCCTTTCACCCTATCCACTAAATGGTGGTTTGTTCATTTTACCATGTAAACAAGTGTGACATCTATTAAGTGGTTTTAGCTCAGAAGAGTCTAAATAACCACATTGACAGAGCTTTGTTAGTTGATTCTCATTTACATGACCAATGTAGTGATTCCATAACTAGTTGTTGTATGAGTCATGTAAACTTGGTTCGTTATCAATTTCCAATACTAGTTTTTTTTAATTTAAAACATACAGGCCGTTATTTAAATGTGGCATACCATAACATATGTTTTCGTTATAAATGTAACAACATTTAGTTCTGAATTTGAAAATAAATCCATCTTTATCTAAACTCAATACATAAATTATGTTATTGGTAACACTAGGTACATAATAACAGCCATGTAAAACCAAAATCATTCCCATCAGCAATGTGAGGTGGTAGTCACCAATGGAAAGAGTATCCCATATCGCACCATTAGATGCTCATAGATCCCCCTCTCCTTTGGACGTTTTATGTAATATACTTGGTCTCTAGATTTGAATATAGATGCAAGCACCACAAGTTGTATCTAATATCCACTATGTAGAAATGGAAATA
This sequence comes from Viscum album, assembly GCA_963277665.1. Taxonomy (NCBI): domain Eukaryota; kingdom Viridiplantae; phylum Streptophyta; class Magnoliopsida; order Santalales; family Viscaceae; genus Viscum; species Viscum album. The sequence goes on from OY728119.1 coordinate 569,756,468, forward strand.
TTACACTCGATAATGAACATTCCTTTGTCTTCCCCTTGCCTCTGGGTGCATTTCCTCTTACAGTGGCCTAACTTTCCACATGAAAATAACAATGCCTCCTTTTCCTTACCTTTCCACTGTATATTCTTCTTATTGGTCAGATAATGGTTAGAGGCTATATATATATATATATTTATAAATCTTGGGCCCCTTTTCCTTGTCCTTACTATTCTTATTCACCATAAGGACTGTAGGTTTTTCATGACCCATGTTCTTATCCACTTGGTGAATCAGGGTAAGAAGCTCTGATAGACTTCTCATTATTTATAATATTATAATTCACAATAAAACTATATAAGGTCTTAATTAACGATGATAGTATGAGATCGATACATGACTTATATAAAAATTTAATCCTGAAGATGTCCAAATGCTCAATGTAAGAAATAAGTTTGACTACATGTGGACCATATGGTGTAGATTCTTCAATATTAGTAGTGAAAAAAGCATTGGAGATCTCATACCTCTTCTATATCACCTTATCTTGATAGAGATAACGAAGGTGAGACTTCATGCTATAAGAATCCATTTCCTCATGTTGCTTCAAGAGATCATTGGTCAGGGAAGATTTCATGATGCAATGAACATCTGTAGCATCATTCAGATGTTTCTCATACACAGAAAGATCCTCATAACTCACCTCATTTCTAGATGCAAATAGTAAAGAATCTTCTAACACATAAAGTTTCCTCTCATAGTGAAGGACAACCCGAAGGTTCCTTTTCCACTCTTAAAAATTAGTTCTGGTAAGAATGTTTTCCTTCTGAAGTATGGATCACAATGATATGTTTGATGTTGTTTTGATTGAAGTTTCTACAAATTAATATGAATATAGTTTTAGTTCTTTATCTTGATAAATATAGACAAATAATTAAATTAATATCTATTAGTCTCCCACTATTTTGTCGAAACCCAATAGCCCTTACCATTAGATTTGGAATATCTTGTTTTTTGGATATTCTAGTAGGAAGGATTTATATTTCCCTTAAAATTACCCAAACTAGGATTTTTCAACCCTTTATGTAATCTAATTTAAGTCAACTGAAACCTCCAATTAGAATTCCTCGATAATTGAAAGCACCCCAACTAGGTTTTTACAATCATTTTGAACTGTGGTTTGATTCTAACTGAAGTAATGGAAGGCTATACCGACTTAATATTTAATTAAGTTATTTTATCCTTTATGTGTAAATTTCCACTTATTATCTTTTCACAAGATTGTTAATATTAAGTGGGATATACTTCAGTGATTAACCATGAATAGATAATATTTAATCATAAGACATTTTATTTTAGTTCCATCTTATATTCTTGTTATTTCATTAATTATGTGATCACGTCAAACATCCATAATGAATAACCATACAACTGAAAAAAATAAATAAATGGTATGATCATGAGCTTTACTATTGGTTAGTTTATCTAGCAGTTGATAAACTATCCATGATCTAGGAGAGAAACACCTTGAACTATTTAAGGATTGTGTTTCTAGCATTCACTCGCACACCTTTATATCTCCTTTGATTGGTTCTGCCTCGGATCTTAACTTGAACAAGCTATACTAGCATGGTAGCTCCACCCATTACATATGTTTTTAACTCACATGAAGGTGAAGGGTAAAATGTAGTGTACATAAAAGAAACCATGGGCACACAGGCCCAACATATTAATTTAGAGAAGGCACACATACCAAGAATTTTAATTTAATAAATAAATTAAAAGGGAAAAAATCACATTCAGAAATTTAGTATAACTCGTGATAATCCACATACATGGAACAAATTATGCATTTAATAAAACTAGAATTAAATTATTTAATTTCTCTTATTAAGATAAATTACGTTCGAATCGATTAATAGTTATCTTTAATTAATCAATCTTTTTTATCTTAATCCTTTTCTGAATTTCTTTCGGATTCTCATCCATAACCATGTACATAACTTGTAACTTGATAGAAACCTGGTGAATACCCATCCAAAACTAGACAACATGTATTTATACTTGTATACACTTTTTCATTTGTGACATGTAGCATGAACACATAATTATAATTTTTATACAACTCATACATGATGTTTATATCTTTGAACATTATGCAGATGTCAATTAAACACACACACACACATCAAAAACTTATCATGTGTTGTGTCTCAGCTATACGCCCACATGAAGGTACATTTATCAAGGGTTACATAATATTATAATAAATTTTTAAATCTATATAATCTAGAGACAGTACATGACATGTAGATCCGACTACATGGCATGTACCCTCCTCACCGTACATCCGAAGTACATGCCTGGGGAAGTGGTGTGCAAGGTTTACTTCGGAAATCATTGGAGTACACAGTGCGTCTAGTGGGACACATGCCGTGTGGACTCTGCATTACATGGTCACCAGTCAGGCATCCCATGTATGGGATACAAAACTTGACCCTAACCTGAAGGGACTACACGCCGTGTCCAGTAGTCCACATGGAATGTCGTTCAGCTGTCCATATTCCAGTCTATCCTATTCAACATGCGGTGTAAGAATTAACTCCACTGTGTTTCATTAATGAAAACGGATTCAGTAATTTCCAAATTACTCCTGATGCATTGAAAAAAAATATTTGACGTGTAGATCCGAATACATGACGTGTATTCTTATATTATCTGGATAGAACCATCAGTGTCTTAGGATGAGATCCTCAATTTAATTTTAATCAAAAAATTATTTGTTTCTATTAGATGTGAGAGAAACGATAAGGGATGAGTAGATCTCTAAATTCATATTACAATAACGATTAAACATGAATTGAAAAACTAAATTATTAAAGAGTGAATCATCAATGAATTATTTAAATAATTATAAATTAAAATATGACCGTTGTGATACCACTTTTAGGTTCTGGGCACAACGGTAGTGAAAAATGGGAGTGTACCAAACATTGAAAGTTGTCATAATCAATGAATAATCCCAGATCAATATGATGATGAATGATAGTATCCATAAAATTTAATCAAAGATAAAAGAAAAATAAGAGAACCCAAAACTAAGAAGAGAGGATCAGAGATTTTATTTTATAATTAATTTAATTAAATTATATAATTACCTCCAAGGTGATTCTTTATTCATTGATGCGTCCGACCACAGGTCTGAGGTGTGGATTCATTGCGATGTATAATCCTAGGATAGAAATTCTCTAGAGGTGATCCACACATGATCCACGTATATCCGAACATCGCTGAAGGAGTCTCTGGGTGCAAGTGCGGAAGATTCTTGTGATTGTAATGTCCACCTTCGATTTCCTTGAGAATCACTTCCAAATCACTCTCCTTGATCCAATGGAAGATGATCTCTCTCATTCCTGAGAGTGTTCTTGTAGAGGGAAGAGTTCTATAGGTTTGAGGGATTTCCTCCAAGGATGTTCCACACAAAACAATTGGTTAGCTAGTCGAATGAACCCTTGGATAATATAGAGAATAATAACATTACGAAGAATATAATTCACCAGTTAATAATAAATAATTAACACAGGTTCCATTACTTAATTAATTATTCCATGTGAAATCCCATTTCAAATAATAATAGCAATGCTATTATTTCTAAGACATGGGCTTAACTTTCACATTATATTTAAATATTATTTAACCAAATAATATTTAATATTATTTCTAATAGGACCCATAACTTGGTCCTTTAATCATCTTCAATATTTACTGGGGGTTGAATAGTGACTATTTATTTATCAAATAAATATAACTTCATTATCCACTGATAAATAAATCATCCATCCATAGTATATTCTCTTGAATAACTAGAGACGAAATAAATGCGATCACACATAGTTGAATAATTATTAAACCACAACTGAGAACAATATTTATTCAATTTTTTAAATAAATAGATTATTTAACTGAGATACTGGCTACACTTAGTGTGTGACCCTCTAAGACTCTTTCTCATTTTCATTAGGTGGGATTGCCCAAAGTCCAAGATTACCATCTAGCCACAGGTTAAGGAACCTATATGAAATAAATTGACATCACATCAACTTGTAACATCATACAAATGCTTACCGTGTAATATAATATATTTTCCTGATATCTCCAATAAAGTGGGTTGCATACCAGTGCCATCAACCCATGTGCTCGATTTCTCATTCTTTGAGTTCCTAGGATTGAACTTTCCTAGAGAACTCCATGAACATGGATTTATATTGGCTATATCATTTCCATCAAAGGTCCTGAGATGTCTACTTCTATAGAAGTGACAAATCCTTTCTCACATTATTCATTAATGAAGTATTACTCATGATGCACCCAACATATCCTACCTCTATACAAGAATTTGTCATCATGGTATTCGTCAATACATCTAAGTGTGTGAGTCATAATACACATTAATAATTATCTTAAAGTATAAGGACCAATACACACACCCACAGATAGGAACATCCAATGACACTTATGAATGTGGATTTTCTACTGGCGGGTCTTGTTCTCATAATATCCTCCAGGATATTACCAAAGGCACTCACCATGAGAAGGTGCCTCAATGTTTCATGAGTTGCCACCCCTAATAGATTGTATCATTTGTGTCCCTTTAAATGATATCATCCGAACCTAGAATATACATTCAAGAATAATTTCATGGAACTTTTGGGTTATCATCATAACATAGATCCACTATGACCTTTTAGTGCGACAACTATTCTTGGGACATTATCGCATACTATGTCACGTATAAGAACCTCATGATGTGATAAGGAGTTTATAAATATTCTTACAATGAATACAAGTTTATCATAATGTAAAAAGATGTTGGTTTCTAGGGAACAATCTCCAACATCACATAGGTGGTTTTCCACTATGGGAGAAGGGGTCCTTGTGCAGGTGTCCTGTGTTTCATACCCTGAAGGGATTTTGATCTCACATATCCCCTTGAATTCTATATTCTCTTAGGTTTTGTAGAGATACTTGATGAATTTTGGAGACTTGGGTGCAGGGGCTGAGTGCCAAGATCTTGAATGATTCATTCAATTTTCCAGTTGTGAAAATGTGGTTTCATAGAGTCATATTTGTAGGCAAACAAGAGACCTTGGTCAAAGGAGGTTTCCCACAAAGGTCTTGTCCACAGGTGCTCGACATAGCTGCACTGCGCATGGGTAACCTTCAATTTAGTGCCATATAGGGGGGCTGCACCAGCCTTCTAATAAGTAGGTGTTCTTGTGGGGGCTGATTTGGGCAAGTCCCCACTACTGGAATTTAGGTTTTTCCAAATGGCAGTATACCAACGGTTCAATTAAACCGTTGGTATACTCAGCCTTTGCCAACGGTTTACTGAAACCGTTGGCAAAGGGCATTCTAGTGACCCATTTCCCAACGGTTCTATAGAACCGTTGGGAAAGGGGTGCTAAACTTATCCATTTCCCAACGGTTTTTACGAACCGTTGGCAAAGGTTTTTCCCAAATAGCAACCCTGATCTGCTCTCCCTCATTCGATAAAGAGCCCTTATTATCCTCCGCTCCCGTGCTCTCGTGAACCCCCCGTCCGAACATCATCGACCCTCGTCCGAATAGGTACACCACCCATCCGAACAGGTAAAAATTGATCTCAATCAAGTTATTGTAGTTGTTTTAATGAATTGATTTTTCCATTAATTAAAACATAAACACTATGGTTCCATTTTTATGGAAGCTTAAATGCCGATGGTGGACAAGTTTATAATTCATATAGATTCTATTATTTTTAGATTTATTCTCTTATGGATATGTGTTGGTTTTCCACATGGAATGCCTTGACTATCTACTTAGAATGATAGAGGGTTTCTTTTGGAAATTTCCAATGGAAATTACATGATCCTATAAACATTTTGATGAATTTTCCTAACCTAGATGGAGTGTCTGATGTTTCTCTAATGATCATGGACAGAATGTTTGGAGGACATCACAAGTCCTCACTGGTTGATCCTAGAAGCAATTTCATGATAATGGATGTAATGCCTATAGGGAATCTCTTGATTTTGGTGATCTTCTCCATTTTCATCAAAATACATGTTTGAAACACTAGGAGGGAAACTCTAGAGTCAGTGTGACATGTCTTGAAGGGTGATTAATGTCCATATTGACATGATTTGAGGACATCACATGACCTAGTTGGTGTACCTAGAGGGTGTTAAGGGAGCCATCTAACATTCCTGACATTTAATATGAGACTGATATAATATGTATTGATTCCCCTATATAGAAGGAGATACAAATCTATTGGAAAACATGTAGTCTGTATGGTGAGAATTAAAGGCTTTTCATTACAAGGGTGGCATATTCATGGGTGCTATCTGATTTTATTTGACATGTCAAGGGGACATCAAATGATCAAAATAGGTTTCCAATGGAATGTATTGTGAACATGATGAAATTTCCTAGTGCAATAAAATTTCATAGGTGATGCATGTTATGAAAATTAGGGTCAACATATATTTCCTTCACCATAGTCTCCCATATTTTAGTATTTCATCCATCCTTTTATCCTAAATTCCATAGATTTATACATTATTTTATTATATTATGTCTCAAATTATCTAAAATATGTGTTTGATGTTCTTCACGTCACCTATCATAATTCCTTCTCATAATCTATAGTGATCATGGGAATATCCCATGCATGATTCGGGATCACTCAAATTATTCTGCAGATCATACATAATGGAAGCCATACAGGATGTGAGATGATTATATCTATGAAATCTACTCAGGTACCTGGTGAGGAAGTGCATATTAATTCAAAAAGGTAAATCGCATATGAGGATACCCTACTAATATGGTTATGGGATGAGGCATGCTCTGATGTGATAACACATTAAGTTCATGTTGGTTTTACATTTTTTCAATAACACATTAGTATGTTTTTTTCACATGTGTAGTTGATACCATGATTATTTTCTTCCTTTATCATTTACTTAAATGTATTTTCTATTAAAGTTCAATCTTATTGAATTGTTTATGACAAAATGACTTATATGAATTCTTTTTACAGAATGGACAGAAGTTGGATGTATGAAACTGATCGTATTTCAAGCGATTTTCAAAACAATTTGGAGAGCTTTATAGATTTTGCATTTCAAAATGCTTCAGATAGTGGTCGCATACACTGCCCATGTTCCAATTGTGTTGGTAGACCTTGGTTGAGTCGTGAAGAAGTAAGCTACCACATAACCAAAAATGGTTTTCAAGCAAACTACTTTGTGTGGTATCACAATGGGAAGAAAATGAAATCTCAAATTGGTGATGATCGAAATGAAAGGACTGGAATGGAGGATTTGTTAGATGATCGGTTTCCATTTATTCGTCATCATGAAAAAGAAATGATTTCGACTCAAGAAGACGTCGATATGAGGAAAACTGATGCATCTAGTGAAAATGATGATATTGATAGGGTGAAAAAATTGAATGATGCTGCCACGACTCCAGTATATCAATAATGCGATAAAATGAAAAAGCTGGAATTTTTAATCCGATTGTTTCATGGAAAAAACTATGTATGGGATTTCTAATACAGCAATCGATTACATTATTACCCTCTTGAAGGATTTACTTCCAGATGATGCAGATATTCCCTCAAACCACTATATGGAATGGAAGTTAGTTGAAGAAATTGGATTTTCCAGAAACAAAATTCATGCTTGCCCGAAAGATTGCAGTTTATTCTGGGAATAAACCATTGAACGAAATGAATGTATAAAATGTGGCACATCCCGCTGGAAGTCAAAATCTGATAGAACACCATCCCGCATTCCACAGAAAGTAATGTGGCACTTTCCATTAATCCCCAGACTCCAGAATCTTTTTATGTCTGATGACATATCAATAAAAATGAGATGGCATGATACCGAGAGAAAGAAGACTAATGATGAGTTGGTTCATCCTGCAGATGGATTTGCATGGAAAAGATTTGATGCTCGACATCCTGATTTTGCAGCTGACGTGCGTAATGTGAGGCTGGGTCTTTAATGCGACGATTTTAATCCGTTTGGGCAGATGCTTACTTCGCACAACACATGGCCATTTTTTATACACATTTATAATCTTCCCCCATGGTTGTGTATGAAAAAATCTTTCACTTTCATGAGTATACTCATATCTGGTCCTTCTGATCCCGATATTGATATTGATGTATACATGCAACCTTTAATAAAAGAGTTGAAACTTTTTTGGGATGTGGGTGTGCGCACATACGATGCATGTTCGAAAGACATATTTCAGATGCGTGCTCTGCTTATGTGGACGATCAATGATTTTCCGGCTTATGCAATGATGTCTGGATGGAGCACGAAGGGAAAACTGTCATGTTTAGTTTGTATGAAGAATACATGATCCAGAAGACTGAAACATCGTTGTAGTTTCAGTTTTATGGGACATCGATGATTTTTGCCAAAGGATCATCCATATAGAATGAATCATCGAAGATTTGATAATACTATAGAGACCGATGATCCACCTCAGCGTATGTCTGGAACTGATGTGCTTAATGAATTGAAAGATTTCAGTTTTTCATTCGGGAAGGGTCAAATGAAATCTGGAATGAGAAAGAATGTTTCCACAGAAACCTGTTACAATTGGAGGAAGAGGAGTATCTTTTTTTATTTTCCTTATTAGTCAACCAATTTGCTACGTCATTGCTTAGACGTAATGCATATTGAAAAGAATATATGTGAAATTTTGCTTTCAGTTCTTCTAAATGTCAACGGGAAGACAAAAGATGATTTACGATCTCGACGTGACTTGGTGGATTGGGGCATCAGAACGGAATTGCATCTTGTACGTATCAGTGAAAATAAATGGAAACTTCCATGTGCTTCTTATGTGATGACACCTACTGAAAAAAAAACAATTTCTGTAAGTATTAGAGACTATTAGAGTTCTTGATGGATATTCAAGCAACATATCTAAACGGGTCAACAGAAGAGAATTGAAGCTAAAATCTTTGAAGACTCATGATTGTCACGTTCTACTGCATGAGTTGCTTCCAATAGAAATCTGTCATATTTTGTCCAATAATGTAAGGGTGGGTGTTATTCGGTTGTGCCATTTGTTTAGAGATATTTGTGCTAAGAAGTTGTCCAAGTCTTTCTTGCAAAAAATGTTGACTGATGCCACATTAATTTTGTGTGAGTTGGAGAAAATATTTCCCCCATCATTTTTCACATGCCTGCTTCATCTGACTGTCCATATTCCAACTGAAATACTTCTCGGAGGACCTGTTTCTTTTCATTGGATGTATCCAACTAAAAGAAATATGTTCACATTAAAGTCTTATGTTCGAAACAAGAATCATCCCGAAGGTTCTATCGTGAACGGTTACTTAGCTCAAGAATGTATGGATTTCTGTTCGATGTATTTGTCTGATCTTACTATAAGAATGAACAGACCAATGAGAAATGAAGAAGAATAATATGAGAAAATTGAACCTAGTTTTCCATCACTTCCTCAAACAGGAAGAATTCCTGGATCATATACATTGAAGACATTAATCCATGAAGTGCGGGAGATGGCACATCGCACAGTTTTGATCAACTGTAATTTGTTCGATGACTATATCAGGTAACAAAATTGAATATGTATATCTTACATATACATCTGTTAAACTATTCATATTTTTTTATCTACAGGGAACATAAAACAATGATAAATAGGAAGCATCATTCTTTATCCTTGAGAAGGAGAGAGACTTTGCATAGCAAAGAGTTTTCTGCTTTGTTAAAATTGAAGGTAAAAATATTACTGTTTAAATTAATTATTTCAATATTTACTTAAGTTTAACTGTCATTTATATTGCAGTTATTGAGTTTGTCTGCTGACTCTGTCTCTGAGGAAATAAGAGCTTTGGCTTTTGGTCCTAATACCATGGTTCGTGACTATAAATCAATTGTTATCAATGGGTATAGATTTATTGTCACTGAATGAGCCAAAAACATGAGAACACAACATGATGGTATTATGGTTACTTCCACAACAGATTTTTATGCCAGTGCATCAAATAGTAGACCGCGACTTGAAAATGTGGGTTATTATGGAGTCGTTGAGAAAATAATAATATTGGATTATTACTCTCATGGACGAGTCACAATGATGAAATGCCATTGGTTTGATTCGATGACGAGACATGGCACATTTATTGATGATTGTGGATTTCGAGTAATTAATATGACCCGCACTCTTGCTACCGAAGAACCATATGTGTTGGCATCAATGGCTAAACAATTTTTTTATGTCAAAGATCAACTTCAACCTGAATTTGGTGTCATAGTTGAAGTAATTCCAAGACATATTTTTGATGATGCTGATGATGGAATTGACACTGTCCCTATTTCCATTGGAACCAATCCATTTATTTCTTTTGATGACTCCAATAGATCAATTGTCAGAGTTTATTGTGAACCTGAAGTTGTGGTTGTAAATATATAGAATCATTCATCCATGTTCTCAATTCTTTTGGTTTACCTCGAGTTGGGTTGTTAAGGTTGGTAATATTCATATTTATTTAGTATTGATCACAAATATGTTTTAGCTGACTTGACCGTTATGTGAATTTTCAATGTTTATTGGTTGCTGTTTTATTTGAATTTCATTTTCTAATTTGGAATTGAACTGTATTCAAACCAAATCAAACAATATTTCTAACTTGGTGAACATTACAACTTGTATGTTTTATTAAATTCATTCAAGATCTTCTAAAACAATTGATAGCTAAATTACTAATGAATCAACTCATTCCCTCATATATTTAGTTTTTTTGGTTTACACATTAATTTCCTTTTTCTAATTAATTACATATTTGTTTTCAAATGCAGGAAATGCAGCCAATTGAAGAGAGACGAAGAAAAAAAATGGCGGAGAACAATTGTCAGAAGGAGGAGCTGGGCATTCCACCATTAGTGCCTACAGTGAGTAATTTATTTCACACACACACACACATATATATATATATATATATACAGAATATATAATGTCATGTGATTAATTTTTTTTGTAAACTTTTTTGTAGGATCCACCGTTACGTCGACAGTTATTCGACGAGGAGCCTAGTACTGGTCCTAGTACTCAGGCCGGTGGTACGAGGAGGGTTCATACCAGAGGTGGATGTAGAGTTGCGCGTGCCCGACTAGACCCTGCCCCTCCCACTGACATTTCATCATTCCCACATTCTAATCTCGATGTGTCGTTAGGGACACACGGGGTATTTAGGCCTCTCATGTTTTCGCTACCTTCTGCATCTTCTGCCCCATCATTTTCACATCCCATGATGATTCCCACTCCCCAGTCAGCATCAGGTCATACAGCTGTTCCATCTTCTTTTCCTTCTACTTCTGTCTCTCCGAGCTTTTATATTCCATAGTCTTCGACTCCTATTCCCCCAGAGGGTGTTCCATCAGGTTCTGTGGATCCGGCGCCACTCATTGATCAGACTAGCGCATGTATATTTATAAAACCCTAACAAATTTTTATAGCAATATTTATTTTCATTATAACATGTTTTGATAAAATATTTGTTCTTCTTTCATGACAGATACATCTTCTGACAGGAGGCGGGGGCGGGTCCGTACACGCATGCATTCGGTGTGGAACCGTCACACACAGGTTATGGTGGAATATAATGAAGACAATCAGATGGTTAAGAAAATAGGGCAGCAATGTCGGAGTTTTCTGGAGACGCTTGCCAAATACTCCGACATCATTCCCGTCATCCCGCTGTCGTGGAGACATTTGCCACATGAGGTCAAAGATAGAGCCTGGACAGAGATATGGGTAAAAAAATATGTTGTATTTAATTCCATGAATTATCTTTTTATTTATATGAATTAATATTTTGATTTCAGCTTCGATTTAATTTTCCTGATGGTGAGGGTGCACGACTGGAACGTCTAAAGGATTTAGGTGAGCTTTGGAGAGCCTACAAGCATGAGCTATATATTGTCTGGCGTGCTAGAGTTGGCACTGAGTTAGAGGCGGTACCAGTCATGGATGATTTTCCTATAGAGCAGTATCGTCAGATGATTACTCATTGGACGAGTACCCAGTTTAAGGTATGAATTACATTTGAGGTATTTAAATAATAACATTCAAGTTTTGCATTAATATTATCCTTTGCATTATCTAATTTTATTTAGGAATCATCTGGAAAAAATAAAAAAAAACATTGATGCAAAAAAATACCTCCATACACTAGGACACACGACGATGCCGGATCATGAGAGGCAGCAGGTATGACAATTGTTTATAAGTTTTCTTTACGACTTACATTTTCTTTTGTTTACTCAATTATTTAATCATTTTCTAAAGTTTTTATATAACTTTTGTTTTCAATGTCATTGTAGTGGAAAGTACAAAATATTGAAGGACGTGTGCCTCGAGCAAAACTGTTTTGCTCGAGTAGACGAAAAAAGGATGGAAGTGCTGTCAACGAAGAGACTCAGCAGTAGATTGTAAGTTTTAATCTGTGGATTTTATATTTTAATATCTATTTTGAAACTTAATAATATATTTATATTTGTAACAGGATGCTTTAGAGGCCCTCGATGCCCAAGAAGAAGACAATTTTGGGCCATCTGATCACTTACATCAGGTGTTGGGAGAGGATCATTCTGGCAGAGTATGCTGCCGACCTAGGATAGCCCCGAAGAGGTATTGCCCTGCCTTAGGTACGAGTTGTAGTGCCACCGAGCTGCAGCAAGTTAGGGCACAGGCATAAGAGACTGAGAAAAGGGCCACAAAGATGGCAGAACAGTCTGCTAGGGCGAACAGTGCATTTATGAAATTTATTGAAGCTCTACGTCCAACACTTCCAGCAGAGGCCAGCCCAGCGATTGATGAATACATGTCGTCGATACATTCTATATATGGTGCACCAGGTGGCATTTCCAGTGGTGATCAGGCCGATGTCCAGCTTGAAGATGATGATGGCGAGGAGTCTGATGCGGAAGAGGAGGGAGATGAGGAGGGTGAAGGCGAGGAGGAGGGCGCTGTGGAGGGTGAGGACGATGAGGAGGATGATGACAAGGGTGATGATGATGATGATGATGATGGTGATGCTGATGCTGATGTGGGACATATTGATCCATTACATTTTTGACTTATATTACTGATATTTGATGTTTAATCTATTCTAGTTGTTGGTTTTGTCTAGACTCGTAGTATAGTATTGGAGTTGAGTTATTTTTATATATTTTCTATTTTTATGGATGTTGTTGTCTTTTAGTGGTTGTGTGTTTGATAACTCCCTGGAAAACCCCCCTCATTCTTGGACCCTGGACAACCCCCCTCCCCCTTGGACCCCGAACACCCCCCGAACACCCCCGAACAGCCCCGCGGACAGCCCCCTGGACAGCCACCCGTACAGCCCCCCACCCTCCACCCTGAACCCTGGATAGCCCCCCGGACAGCCCCCCGGACAACCCCCCCCCCCCCCACCCTCCCCCTTGGACCCCAGACAACCCCCCAAACACCCCCCGGACAGCCCCCCGGACATCCCCCTGAACAACCCCGGACAACCCCCTGAACAACCCCTGAACAACCCCTGAACAACCCATGAACAACCCCCGAACAACCCCCTGAACAACCCCCGGACAGCCCCCTGAACAACCCCGGACATCCCCCTGAACAACCCCCAAACACCCCCCGGACAGACCCCGCACATCCCCCCCACCCTCCTCCTTGGTCCCCGGACAGCCACCCGGACACCCACCAGACAGCCCCCCGGACAGCCCCCCGGATAGCCCCTCCACCTTCCTTAATTTCATTAGCTCTGAAATGTTTCATAGCACGATCAACTAAAATCTAATCCATACTAAATATGATATAAAAATATTCTATATGAATTTCCATAAGATTTTAAGTGAAAACAAAAAGTGATATACGAAAAACTGACCAAACACATTCGAAATGTGTTGATGCTTTAGGACAACGATCCATGGGTCATATGTGACATGTATGAATCAACCCCGCCTCAATCTGAGGCACAGTGTGGCCAGAACAACTCAAAATGTATGTCTTTTGTTTCAAAAGGACATCATTTTAAGTGAAAAACATCAACTGGCATACGGAAAACCGGCCAAACACATTCGTATTGTGTTGATACTTTAAGACAACAATACATGGGTCATTTTAGACGTTTATGAGTCAACCCCGCCTAAATCCGAGATGTGGTGTGGTCGGGAACACTCTAAGTGACTTTCTTTTGTTTAAAATGGACAGTATTTTAAGTACATACGGAAAACCAAACAAACGCATTCGGTTTCTGTTGAAACTTTAGGAGAACGATCCATGGGTCATATGTGACGTGTACGAGTCAACGCCACTTCAATCCGAGGTGCGGTGTGACCGACACCACTCAAAGTGTCTCTATTTTGTTTAAAATGGACTTCATTTTTAGTGAAAACAACAAATGACATACGGAAAACTGACCAAACGGATTCTGATTGTGTTGATACTTTAGCACAATGATCCATGTGTCATATGTGACGTGTACTAGTCAACCCCGCCTCAATCCGAGGCGCGGTGTGGCCGGAACAACTCAAAGTGTATGTCTTTTGTTTCAAAAGGACATCATTTTAAGTGAAAAACATCAACTGGCATACGGAAAACTGACCAAACGCATTCAGTTTCTGTTGAAACTTTAGGAGAACGATCCATGGGTCATATGTGACATGTATGAGTCAACGCCACCTCAATTCGAGGCGTGGTGTGGCCGACACCACTCAAAGTGTCTCTATTTTGTTTAAAATGGACTTCATTTTTAGTGAAAACAACAAATGACATACGGAAAACCGACCGAACGGATTCTGATTGTGTTGATACTTTAGAAAAATTATCCATGGGTCATATGTGACGTGTACGAGTCAACCCCGTCTCAATCCGAGGCGCGGTGTGGCCGACACAACTCAAAGTGTATGTCTTTTGTTTCAAAAGGACGTCATTTTAAGTGAAAAACATCAACTGGCATACGGAAAACCGGCCAAACGCATTCAGATTGTGTTGATACTTTAGGACAACGATCCATGGTTTATTTGAGACGTGTACGAGTCAACCCCGCCAAAATCCGAGACGCGGTGTGACTGGTACCACTCTAATTGTGTCTCTTTTGTTTCAAATGGACAACATTATAAGTGAAATAAACAACTGGCAGACGAAAAACCGACCAAACTCATTCGAAATCTGTTGAAATTTTAGGACAACAATCCATGGGTCATAT
This sequence comes from Viscum album, assembly GCA_963277665.1. Classification (NCBI taxonomy): domain Eukaryota; kingdom Viridiplantae; phylum Streptophyta; class Magnoliopsida; order Santalales; family Viscaceae; genus Viscum; species Viscum album. Next base: position 569,771,739 of record OY728119.1, read on the forward strand.
GTGACGTGTACGAGCCAACCCGGGATCAATCCAAGTCACGGTGTGGTCGGGACCACACTAAGTGACTTTCTTTTGTTTAAAATGGACAGTATTTTAAGTACATATGGAAAACCAACCAAACGCATTCGGTTTCTGTTGAAACTTTAGGAGAACGATCCATGGGTCATATGTGACGTGTACGAGTCAACGCCACCTCAATCCAAGGTGCGGTGTGGCCGACACCACTCAAAGTGTCTCTATTTTGTTTAAAATGGACTTCATTTTTAGTGAAAACAAAAAATGACATACGGAAAACTGACCGAACGGATTCTGATTGTGTTGATACTTTAGAACAATGATCCATGGGTCATATGTGACGTGTACGAGTCAACCCCGCCTCAATCCGAGGCGCGGTGTGGCCGGCACAACTCAAAGTGTATGTCTTTTGTTTCAAAAGGACGCCATTTTAAGTGAAAAACATCAACTGGCATACGGAAAACCGGCCAAACGCATTCGGATTGTGTTGATACTTTAGGAAAACGATCCATGGTTCATTTGAGACGTGTACGAGTCAACCCCGCCTAAATCCGAGATGCAGTGTGGCCGGTACCACTCTAAATGTGTCTCTTTTGTTTAAAACGGAAAAGATTATAAGTGAAATAAACAACTGACAGACGAAAATCCGACCAAACGCATTCGGAATCTGGTGAAATTTTAGGACAACGATCCATGGGTCATATGTGACGTGTACGAGCCAACCTAGGCTCAATACAAGTCACGGTGTGGTCAGGACCACTCTAAGTGACTTTCTTTTGTTTAAAATGGACAGTATTTTAAGTACATACGGAAAACCAACCAAACGCATTCGGTTTCTGTTGAAACTTTAGGAGAACGATCCATGGGTCATATGTGACGTGTACGAGTAAACGCCACCTCAATCTGAGGCGTGGTGTGGCCGACACCACTCAAAGTGTCTCTATTTTGTTTAAAATGGACTTCATTTTTAGTGAAAACAATAAATGACATACGGAAAACCGACCGAACGGATTCTGATTGTGTTGATACTTTAGCACAATTATCCATGGGTCATATGTGACGTGTAAGAGTCAACCCCGCCTCAATTCGAGGCGCGGTGTGGCCGGCACAACTCAAAGTGTATGTCTTTTGTTTCAAAAGGACGTCATTTTAAGTGAAAAACATCAACTAACATACGGAAAACTGACCAAACGCATTCGGATTGTGTTGATACTTTAGGACAAAGATTCATGGGTCATTTGAGACGTGTACGAGTCAACCCCATCTAAATCCAAAACGTGATGTGGCCGGTCCCACTCTAACTGCGTCTCTATTGTTTAAAAGGGACAAGATTATAAGTGAAATAAACAACTGACATACGAAAAACTGACCAAACGCATTCGGAATCTGTTGAAATTTTAGGACAACAATCCATGGGTCATATGTTACGTGTACGAGTCAACCGAGCCTCAATCCGAGTCGCGGTTTGGCCGAGAACACTCTAAGTGTATCTATTTTCTTTAAAATGGACTACATTTTAAATACATATGGAAAACCTACCAATCGCATTCTGATTGTGTTTATATTTTAGCACAACAATGCATGGGTCATGTGTGATGTGTACGAGTCAACCCCGCGTCAATCCGAGGCGTGGTGTGGCCGAAACCATTCAAAGTGTCTCTCTTTTATTTAAAAAACACTACATTTTAAGTGAAAACAACAACTGGCATACGGAAAATTGACCAAACGATTTCAGAATATGTTGATACTTTAGGACAGCGATCAATGAGTCATTTGTGACATGTACGAGTTAACCTTGCCTCAATCCAAGGCACGGTGTGACCGGTATCATTCTAGGTGTGTGTATTTTGTTTAAAATGTATATGATTTCGAGTAAAAATATATGGTGTACAAAAAACCAATCAAATTATGAATTGAATTCCAGATTCCACATATGATTGTCATCTAAATTTTAAATTGAATTCTAAATGAATTCTGTATGTTTATAATTATGTTATGAATTCTAATTTAATTATGGATGAGTATATTTCCAGGATGCATTATATGTGTTGGTTGGTTGGTTTGCATTATTTAAATGTGTTGGTTTGTTCTCTATATGTATGCATTGTATATGTGTTACAGTTACAATAATTGAATTGAAAATTGAATTGAAAATGAAAATTGAATTGAAAATGAGCCCAAAACAGACCTGCTGTGCCAAAATGAGCCCAAAACAGACCTGTTGTGCAAATTGCAGGCTGCTGTGCAATTTGCACAGTAAAGCCTATGCCAACGGTTTCAAACCGTTGGCATAGCCCATATGGAGCTGTTTTTACCAACGGTTCATTAAACCATTGGTAAAAACAGACTATCCAAACGGTTCAAACCGTTGGGATAGCTTTTGGAATTGGTGTTTTTACTAACGGTTGGTAGAACCGTTGGTAAAAACCATTCCCAACGGTTTGAAAACCGTTGGGAAAGAAAATATTCATGGGGTTCCCAAATGGGCTTAACCGTTGGGAAAGGCTTTTCCCAACGGTTTGGCACAACCGTTGGGGTAGGTCGATTTTTTCTAACCTATCCCAACGGTTCCTTGTAAACCGTTGGGAAAAGCCTTTCCCAACGGCTTACTTCCCCACAGTTGGCAGAACCGTTGGTATAACATATAATAACGGTTCTGCAGCCTTTCCCAACGGTTCAGAATCGTTGGGAAAGGATGGATTTCCAATAGTGTCCCTTTGATTCTCCATGGGGCTTTTTAGTGCTTCAATATGCTTAAGGTATGATTTATAATATTTTTACTCCACTTAAAAAAATGAAGTGTCAAAAACTATGTTTTTATATTTTCAATATGTATTCATCTTCATCTCAATATATAACCGTATTTAATTTTTTTAATAATTTGAATATTAATAAAAATTATCCATTTTTCAATATTTTAAAAGTCTACTTATTTTTATTTATTTAATTTCACTCAATTTTAAAAATCTTGAATTTAAGATTATATATTCATTAATAATATCAAAAATATATTTATTAATAAATATATTTTTAAATTTATATTTATAATATTTATAAAATTATATATTTATAATTATAAATAAATAAATATAATTTTTTAAAAAGTTTTTTTATAATTAAATATAAATAACTGTATATTTTAATAATTATAAAATTATATATTTAAAATTGTTAATAAATAAATATAATTTTCTTTCAAAATTATTTATATAATTATAAATAAATAATTATATATTTAAATAATTATAAAATTATAATAAATATATTTAAATAATTAATATATTTAATATATTTATATTTATATTTATATATATTTATTATATATATATAATTATATAAATATATATATATATAATGACATAAATTTATTTATAATTATAATTATAAATATATATCTATAATTATATTTATAAATATGTATTTACAATTATTTTAATATATTTATAATTATATGAATTTATTTTTATTTTTATATTTATAATTATATGCATTTAGTTTTGCTAAATATGTTATAAATAAATAAATATATATGTATTTAAATAGTTATAAAATTATAATAAATATATTTATTATATTTATAATTATATATATTTCCATATAAATAAATAAATAAATAAATATATAATTATATACAAATATTTTTAAATATATTTATTTATAATTACAAATAACTATATAATATTTAAATAATTATAAAATTGTAATAAATAAATTAGGATAGTAAATATATTTATTTATAATTATATACATTTAATTTTTTATTATATTATTAAAATAAGGTTTTTATTTGTGCTAGAATTTCATCTCTGGTAAAATGTATCTTCATCTGTGCTTACTATTTTATCACTAATAAAACTACTCTTTATCAGTGATTTTTTGAAAGCGCTGATAAAATCCACCCTCATATTTTAAGTATAACCCTAACCGAGTCCTCCTCTCATGGTTCATTAACGCTCTCACGAAACCAAATCACTGTCACCATTCTTCACCGATCATTACAATGAAATTATCCTCTCAAAAGATAATGAATGTGATTATTTATACACCTCATTAATCACGATCCCTGAACATTCACATCACAGTCCAAACAACGCACCTATTCTGATTCCTATCCCACCATATATTGTCACACGAAAAACAACTGATTGAACATCTGTTGGTCGACCCCATTGAAAATGATTGGTTTCTGCTACTAATGCGCTATTCATTAACCCAAACCTAATGCCTCACTCTTAAAGGATCCCCAAGATCATTTAGAAATACCAACCAAAGTATCAACCAAACTTTTAGTGTGATTTAGTGACGGAATCCTCAATCAACCAGAACCATCATTGCACTCTCCTTCCTGCACTACAACCACCCAACCATTTATGAGTGGTTTCAGTCAACTACCATTATCGATGACACAAAAAAAATTTTCCAAAATAATTTGTGGGTAAATATTTTAAACTTTTTTTGTAAATAATTTTGATAGTTGTTGAAATTTAAAGGTTTTAAAATTAATTTATACAAATAATTAAATATCAATTTAAACTATATATTTCAAAATAAATAAATATATGGATTATGTAAATGATTCAAATGAATATGTGGAATGACTTTTTTTAAACATTTTTTTTAAATTTTAAAATTTTCATCAATATATTTTTTTTGTTTAAAGTTTGTCTATTTTTTATCTTAAAATTATAAAGATATATTAAAATCAAGGTATGGGATCACTTATGATCTGTCACACCACCTATAACATTTTTTTTATTTTTAATTTTCTAAAATGGTATGAACTATTCATTCGCAACAGATCTTATTTGTACTTAATATAACTCATTGATTCTCCACCCAATATTTATTTCCCCAACCCATTGTTGGTATACCCTCTATTTTACCTTCACACTCATTTTCACTCATTCATCATTATTTGTCACTCTGATTTCATGGATCTCCTAGCATTGCACCACCAAAATCCTACCCACTTATCATAAAAGGTGGTGATTAAAAATGATAAGTAGATAGAGTTTTTGCGGTGCATAGTTGGTAACCGGCTTCAAATTACAAGTATCCCTCCTACCATGGATTAAAATCAAAAAATTCTCCCTCTTTTCTTCAAAGTATCCCTCCTAAACCCATGGATTAAAACCATAATTTCTTTTTGAAACATGTCATTTCCCTGTGTATTTTATTTTTTGTAACCATTATAGTACCACATTTCAATATTTTTCCTATTTAGGATAACAAAAAATTACGTTTTAGTGTTCTTTTATTTTTAAATGTGATATGATTGGATTAAATTGGTATCTATGAATGTTATTTTGGAAACATGAGGCTTTAAATAGAATATATTCAAACTTGTTTCATTATTTTTAATTTCTGATATTCTAGAAAGTTCATTATATGCTCTAAACTCATAGGATGGGTTTTATTCATATTTTTAACATGAAAATATTCAATTTAAATATCATTTAATAACAATATATCCTTGATTAAAACTTTAGATATAGTGGTATCCTAATTAGTGAATGATTGATAATTCATTTTACAATTTTTGTGTATCATTTATAATTATATTTGATGTAATTAGTTTGAATGGGGTTTTTAGGTAATTAGTATATATTTTTATGGGTTCTATGTAGTTTTATTAGTTTCATGATATTTTTTTACTTTTATTTAGAATTTATTTTACTAGATAAGAACCTGTATCATTTCAAAAAAAATATTGGAATTGATTTTATTATATTTCATTGAATTTGGATTTTAGGCATCAATAGATTGAAAGTAAGTTTTTGAATAAATGTTTAATCATTTCATTTCATTTATTATAATGATGAATGTTTTAATTACCATAATTTGGTAAGGTCCTTTATTGTTTTTTATAAAATAATTATTGGTATTTAGTTTAAATGAGTTAGATTTTGTATGGATGATGCTTTTATTTAGAAATGAGTTTGAGAATAGTGGATTTTATAATCAAGAAATATATCCTGGAAAATCTTAATAAAAGAGTTTTAGTTATATTGTAAAGTGTTCTTTATGTTTATGAATTACATTAAGAATGTTAAATTCATAATTCTTCTACTAGCGTGTTTGAACCAATTATAATTAAAATTTTTAAGTGATTATCATGTTTTTTTATTTTAAATGTTCTTAAGTGTTTAAATAATGTATATTTATAGTTTTCTTATATGCATCTAAATTTTATTATTTCTATGTATATTGATATTGAAAACTATTACTTTTTAGTATAATGGTTACTTAAATTCATTATTAAATAATTCGAATTATGAAATGAAATGTTTTAATGAAAGTGTTAAAGTTGGTTGTTACTTGAGTTAAATTATAAATTGGATTTTTAATGCTAGGAAAAGTTATTAATATTGAATAAAGTATAATTTTTATAGTTGAAATTTATTATTATTCTGATATATGCATAAAGTTTTATCTAATGTGATATTTTAATGATTTGTGAAGTGTTTATAAATTAAATTTATTGCTGCATTTCTTGTTTGGGATTTTTTATTTGGAATAATTTTTTAAGGCTTTTAAAGATGAAATTTTATTTATACCTTTGGTTTAAAAGGTTTTAATATAAATAAATGAGTTTTATTATATGTTAAGAAAAAAATGTTATTGTTTTTGACCCATTTTAGGTGTAATGTCTTATTTGGGAGAGTAGATATTTAAAAAAAATCATTTTTTGATATTATAATTTTAAAATCCTTTTATTTTGGGTTAATATAATTAATTTGCGATTTGTTTGGTTATTTGAAAATGAAATTGGTTATTATTTCATTCATTATGAATGTTTTAGTATTTGGTAATGATTTCTATTATGTATGGTGAAGCTTTTAGTTATATTTTTTTGGGTTATTGAATTTAGTATATAATTAATTATATTAAACTAGTTACATAATGTTTGAGGGGTATAGATTTTCTGAAGTGTCATAAGGATTTAAAGTTGATTATTTTTGGGTTGGAACATGTGTAATATGATTAAATGGTCATATTGAGTAAGGATTTTATTTATTTTTATTATGAATTTTGAAAGTGTCTTATTTAGTTGTTGAATTTTCATGAGATTAAAGATGTTATATAAAGAAACAGGTGATAGAATGAGTAAAAATCATTAAAACTTGTTTCAAGAAGCTAAATCACACCAATAATAAGTGGGTTTTACCGTGTAATGTGTCATAGGAGAGTTTAAAGTTAGTATTATGAAATATTGGTATCAACTGGGTATTTATAGAAGATTTATGGTCTACTGGAAAAAATGAATGGGTAGATTAATCTATATAGAAAATGTTATTATTATTTTTTATATAATGTGTCATTAATAATGGTTTTAGTGTCACCCATAAAAAGTAATAATTTAAAACACATTTATCTCAGACACATACATGATTAGAATATAATATAATAACTTTATAAATTTAATTATAATCTCTCTTAACCATAAAAGTGGTTTGAATTTTGTTATTAACAAGAATACACTTTTGGATATACCTATGAAGGTTTTGACTATTAGATGTGGGATATAGATTATTGTCATCTATGTCATTTTTATAAGTGGAATCAGAATGTTTTGGATCTGAATAATGAAAAATCCATGATAACCAATTTTTATGGACTATTTATTAATAGAAAGTATTTGTGGTGTTTTAATGGAAATTGAATACTACTTTTAGATATTATAGGATATGTAAAATATACATAAGATTGATAACAATACTATTTTTGAATTAGGGGTTTGTTAGTGGGTTATAGTACAATTATATTTGTTGGTATTCCTATAACACATGGTCTAGAATAATATATTTTAAAAGAGAGTAACATGGGATCTAACTTCACTTATTTCATAATTAACAGTTTCTTCCATTCATTTCATGAAATTCCAAGCACCTTGACCCTATTTAAAAATTTGGTGATTAGATGACCTTGTACGTTCTAAGGAATTATATTTTTACACAAATTTAGAAATCTAGGACACAACCAAATGATAATAAATAATAATAATTACAATGTTAATTCTTTCATCCAATAATAAATAATTTTTTTTATCAATATAATTATTACCACCTTTTTGTCCCACACAACATCAAATTGAGAACCTAGAAAAAACAAACACATGTTCACTAATTTTTTTTTCTTTTCATGTCACACTTGTGTAAAATGATAACTTTATAGGAATAAGAAATGATAATATTCAAATGTTTGGTTCCCCTTATTATAATTATCTATAACTTTCTCCTTTGATTATGATTATCTAATGTTAATTTATTTATTTTATGTAAAAAATGAATATTTTATGAACTAATAGGATTAATATGAATTGAAAATGGATTCTCACTAATCGTATGACAAAATAGTATGAATATATAGTTAAATAGTTCATCAATTTTTCAATAGATAATGCATATGACCCTTCTCAAATTATTTTTCTATATTTAAATTGTTGGAATTCAAGAAAAATCTGTCTGGAAGAGTTGTAAGAACATTAAATTTGTCATTAAATAGATTAGAGCTACAATATTTAGTCTAAAGATGGGGAAAACTAAATTTTCACACTGATTGGGATGATATTATGGTTTACAGATCATTTGATATGAATACTAGTGTAAATGATGATGGGGGCTTTATATAAGAAATGATAATGGAAATTGAATATAACCTTTGTGATTGTCCAAACTTGTTTGAGAATTTAAATAGTTGCGCTAAAAATATATTGTATACCAATTTTACAAAATACACAATATTTTTTGTTTTATTCAAGTTATTTAATTTAAAATATTGTTTCAAATGGAGTGAAACCAGATTTACAGAACTACCTGGTCTTCTGAATGATATGCTACTAGAAGAAAATGAACTTCCTTGTCAAAAATATGCTGCTAAATAAATCCCACATTAAATAGGCATGATATCTAAAGCAATATATTCTTGTCCAAATGATTTAATTTTTTTCACAGACCATGAATTACTCATTAAATTCCCTAAGTGTGGCATGTATCAATACAAGAATGATGAATCAAGTACTTCATATTTTTTATGGAAATTTCTTATCATTGCATTGTTAAAAAGACTATATGGATTTCAAAAAACCATGAGAAAACTGACAAGGAATAAAGATACAAGAATTAAAGATGGAAAACTATGCCATCCAAAACACTCTCTTCTGTGGAATAAAATTAATTATGTGTATCCTGAATTTGGAAATAATCTACGAATCTTCCATCTTGCATTATATAGATGGAATAAATCCTTTTAGTGTATAGAGTATTATTTATAGTATATGCAGAGTTATGTTGGTAAATTATAACTTTCTACCACGGTTATGCATGAAGCACAAATAAATTATGTTGTCTCTATTTATATATGTAAAAAAAATCAGTTATGATATTGATTTCAATTTGGATACATTGATCAAGGATCTGAAGTTGATGTAGGATACATGTGTTACAATGTATAATGTTCATAGAAGTGATGAATTCATATTTAGGGCCATGTTGTGTGGGATGATAAATGAATTTCATAATTATAAAAGATTTTTAAGCTATAGAATTAAAGTAATGTTGGGGCCTTCCAATTGTGAATAAGTTAAACCCTAAATTAAGTTAAAAAATTCTTCATATACTCTTTTTTAGGCATTAGAAATTTCTACCTTGATGATATAAATACCGATCCTAGATGAAAACATTCAATGGGAATATTGGATAAGGTATAACACTATCTCCAGTAATATGTGATCAACTATTCAATGAAGTAAAATATATTGAAACTATTTTTGGAAAACCATTTTCGAAAAACCTTATAAAATCTTGTTGGAAAAAGAGACCAATTTTCTTTGAATTACCGTACTGGAATTGTTTGGACACCAGAAATTTTCTTGATGTCATGCATGTAGAAGAAAAGTATTTGACAGTGTTATTGACATATTAATAAATGTTCTTGGACAAAAAAGATGGCATCAAGGCTAGGTTGTACATGATTAAACTGGGTACAAGTGAAGAGTTGGAACTAGTGAAGGGTAAAAGTTGGAATTTTCTTCCTCCAGAATCTTACACTATATCCAAACAATAAAGATTGTAATTTTTCATTTTCCTTAATGGTGTAAAATTTCTAGAGGGGAATTCATCAAATATCTACAATGTCATGTCAATGACCAATTTGATGTTATAGGGACTAAAATAACATGAATGTCATATTTTGATATATGATTTCATGCCCATCGTGTTATATTTTATTTTTCATAAAAATTTATGGCATACAATAACCAAACTCTTTTTTTTCAAAGCCATATGCAATAAAATTATAGACCTGATGAAGTTACCAATAATGAATAAAGATATTAAATTCATATTATGTGAATTTTATATGTTCTTTCCACCTTTATTATTTGATATAATGGTCTACCTAATTGTTCACTTGGTTTGATAGGTTCAACTATGTGGCCCTTTCCATTACAAATGGATATACCCCATTTAATTGTATATGAATATTTTGACAAGTTACATTAATAATTTAAGTTGTATAAAAGGTTATATTTTAGAATGGTATATTTTTGAATATGTTTTTGAATTATATACCAATTAAATATTAGATGTTGATAAAATTGGTATCCCAATTCTCAACATAACAGAATCATTATGGGAAAAGAGATTTTTGGAAGAGATTTTGTTACAATTACCATCACAGAGTGGGAGTAAAATCACCTTTACATTTTAGATAATAGTGATGATATTTATCCATATGTTCAAGCCAAAAAATTAGTTCTTAGAAATTTGAATCCACTACGGGATGAATAATGGATATCAAATACATTAAATAAACCATTTTTAGGATGATTTTGAGAACATAATTAGATGTATTTATCCGAAAATATGAATTAAATCACCAAATGACTTTAATGGATAGCTAGGGGACCAAATAAAAATGTTATATCTTAAACTGATTTTGTAATGAATGGTTATACATTCTATATAAAATAATGCGATGACTACAGTATGATGAATAATAGTGGAGTTATACTAGTGGTAGAATCAATGTACATATCTAGTTCCAAGGATATAAATCCAATTTATGTGAATATGCCATATTTCATCATGATCAAAATGATATATGAGTTGGACTTTAAAACATTTCAACTAAATATTTTCCATTGAAAATGGGTTGAAAACAAGAGTGAAATGAGAGTGGATGAAATCGGCTTTATAAACGTGAATTTTAGTGTGGTAGGGAAAAAGGGAGATCCATTTATAATGGAATCACATGCAGTGAAAGTATTTTATTTCTCAAATCTAGCAAACAAGAATTGGTCAATTGTTCTTTTAGTGACTAAAACAAATATAGGTTTAGATGACAATTCAATCAACGATGACCCCTTCAATGGGAGATAACAGTCATTTAATATTTGTCACAATGTAGAAAATGTCTTGTACATTAGAGGGGACCACAAATATTGGATTTGGATTCTTAATAGAGTGTCTGAATCCATTCAACATTTAATGAAAATAAAGAGAGTTCAATGTGCATGTTGAATAGTTTTTTAATATATTATACTTTTACTCATAATATTATGTGTTCTATACTGTATGAACATAATCTAATTTAAAATTTTGACTACTCATGTGGACAATGACTTCTAAACATGATGATGTTACCAATATAGGGGAATAGTATATAGTTTTTGATGAAGCCACAAATTATTAGGGGATCAAAAACATGTTGATGAAAACAAATAATGACATAGCATCACTGTGTTAACAAAAATAGTCAATTAAATAATAAAGCGTATAAAATTTAAGGTTGAATGGAATAAAAAAGGCCAACTTGTTGAACCCAACAAGGTAATGTTCTTTTATTATGTTAGGGTCAAAATGAGAATGAATGTTTTAATTGATATAGATTCGTGGCACCATGCCCAACCTATAATGAATGAAACCCTTGGATAAGACATTAAGGTAATGTTACGATATATATTCTCTATTTTAATGAAAAATTATATAATGAAATTTAGATTTAATTTTAATTATTCCTTGTAGAGTATATTTATTTTATATGATTTCTATAAAAAAAATATGTCTTAATAGATTCTATAAAATTCAAAAGGGGCTTCCAGACTCTTCTTACCAAGTTTAATCTTGGGGATTTCAAGGGGAACATAAAGCCCCACCCACCAATTACTTATAAAAACATTATAAACTCAGAAACATGGAATTCTTTATTCATTCATCAGAATGATAAATCATTTTAGGTTCATTTTAGTTGATAATATATCATTTGACATTATTTATTTTATATAATTTGATTAATTAATTTTAATTAATGACATATTAAAGGAGTGATGAAAATAAGAAACATGCATCAAAACCATTTTACCCCTATCTCAAAGAAATAATGGGGTATACTTCAGTAGAGAAGAAATTGTATTGTATTTTAAATCAATAATAAAAGTTTTATGTGATATGAAACAACATATGTTCCTTTTTTATATTTAGATTGATGAATCAAAATCTAAAGCCACTTTTATCCCACGTCATGTGCTATGAAAGGAGGCCCATATAAATTAGGAGGGTAAATTAGTTGATGAAAACATAAAATTAGTATGAGAAACATGTGTAAGTATGAAATAATAGTAATTTTTTATTATTTATAATATCATTAAATAAAAATTTCTATATTATTTTCATATTTTTTATATGGTTTAGATATAATATTTTCAATTGATCGTACTATAATAAAAACTACTTTCAATAGCTTTGAAGAGGTTGGAATAATATTAAAACATTTTAGGTGTAGGTTTTGGAGATTATCATAGAACATATTTCTAGAATAAAAAACACAAGAAGATACATATTAGATGGTGAAAGGATTAAATGACCAAATAGATGATTTGAATGTTATTATTGTCCAACCTGGTTTAGAAGAACAATATATACAAAAGGACCAAAGAGAACTAACTGTGGAACAAAGATCATTACATGAACAACCAAATGACCCCACTAGCTTTGAGGATAGTCATTACCCCCATCTACATACCTTACCTGAGGTAATAAATTTTTTCATTAATAATTCTACTCAATGTGCATCAGTAAACTTTTGAAAACATTATATTTTTAAAATTCCATAGGATAAAATTATTGGTGATTTCTATCTATCAACAGGAACACACCACCTTGTTGTGTAGGGTACAGTGTATAATACCCCGTGATACATTTTACATAACAAATAACTCCCAAAAGATCACATGAGAGTGGGGATTGAAGTATCCCAATATCCAAGAACTGAGTTTCTTTTACCACTTGATGATCCATATATTACAATGGTCAATTATACTATTGGAAATTTTATAGCATGGATATCTAATCTTATAATGATACATGAGGTATGTCCTTAAAAAATTAAAATGAAAACATGTAACATTTGATGAAAAAATGTATGAAGTGATGTATGGTATTACAGAAGAATAAAATGATTGTAAAAAGGAAGTTCGGATCCAGAAAATCCAGTGAATTGACCGAGAAATAAAAAAAGACATTCTAGGAGTACCTTATCCCTAGAAGTCCAATTGTAACCACTACTACAAAAATGGCCTTTTATAGTGATGTTATTTATCATCACTAGAATAAAATACTAATAAATGACATATTTATCAATGCTAAAGAAAGCGCTGATACATTTTACTTTTTTATCAACAGATTTATTTTAGCACTGATAAAGGAATCCTTTATCAGTGCTTTATTTTTAGCGCTGATAAGGGGTATCCTTTATCAGTTCTTTATTTTTTGTGCTAATAAAGGGCAGCCTTTATCAGCACTTTATTTTTAGCATTGATAAAGGGTAGCCTTTATGAGTGATTAAGTTTTAGCACTGATAGAGGGTACACTTATTCACCGCTTTATGCTTAGCATTGATATATATTTCTTTCATCAACACATTTATAAGGCTGATAAAATGAAATAATTAAATAAATAATAAATAAAAAATGTGTTTATTACAAATTTTATTTATTAAATTGTTGATAAAAATGAATTAATTGATTATACATTATTAAATATTAAACATTTTATTTATTAGATAATTATGAAAATTAATGTTATTAAATTGCACACACACACACACATATATATTAATGTTTATAAAGATGATTTATATATGAAAAAAATATTTATGCGCTTTACATTAAATAGTCATATATTTATTGAATAATGGTATATATTTAAAAAATAATTTGAATTAAAAATATTGGCTAATTGCATAGTACACGACATATAATAGTATTTCGTTTGATTTTTCAATTTAATATAGATAAAATGTATGTAATATTGCTTTCACATATATGTAATTAATGCATTTTTATATACAATATGCACACACACAGGACTTATCCATTTTTTCAATATTGTTAATGTGTACCTATACTCTTAATTTATTCAATTTCACTCATTTTTAACATATATGCATGTAATCAAAATTATATATTCATTAATAATGTTAAACAAATATTTAAAAAAATATTTATAAATAAAAAATTTATAAATGTACAATTACTATATTTATACCATTATATATGTATAATTATAAATAAATAAATATTTTTTTAAAAGTATTTATACAATTATAAATTAATAATTATGTATATTTTAGTAGTTTTTAAATTTATAAAAAAATTATTTTAATAATGAATATATTCACTATATATATATATATATATATATTTATTTAATATATACGTATAATTATATAAATACATATAATTATATAAATAATATTTTTAATTTTTTTTCTATAATTGGACCCAAATAATTATAAAATTATAATAAATATATTTAAAAAGGAATATATTTACTATATTGATATTTATATATATTTATTAAGTATTTATAAATTTTTACAATTTTCTTATTTATATTGATAATTACAAGTCCCTTAACAACAAGTTAACAATAAGCACTGATAAAATAATCTTTATCAGTGCTTTTTCTACGCAGATAAAGATGAGGATTTATCAGTGCAAAATAAAGTGCTGATAAAATGAAAATTTATCAGCGCTCTAATTTTAGTATGGATAAATATTGGTTTTATCAGTGCTTTTTTAGCATTGATAAACATAAGACTTTATCATCTCTTATTTGTAAGCACTTATAAAAGTGTCCCAATCTATTTTAAAAACCCTAAACATTTTCAAACCTGTCGTGATATAGAGATTTACATGGAATCCACCCACTGCCAGTGCTCCTCCTCAGTGAATCGAAGGTCGAATCACACCACTGGAATTCCTCTAAACATATCGTACAAAATTTGAATAGGATCTTTGATTTTATTCAGCCTAGAAAAGTAGACCTTCTAATTTTATTTGTTTATTTTTTGTTTCATTTCTGATTTATTCTTCTATGATTTGGTTATGATCCATTGTTTATGATTTATTTGTGATCCTTTATTTAGGGAATGATTTTTGTTCCATTTGTTTTACTGACTACCGATGTATTTTTTATTGTTTATACCAACTCATCAATTGGATCTTGATGAAAAATAGGAAATTACTATTTGTTATTATAATTTATCTTAATGCACTCATGCAATTGAAACTTTAGACAAAGAAAGACATCTCATTCACTACTTGAAATTAGTGTGCTCTTATCAGAAAATCAGATGGAGGGTTTAATATATCTATCTATATCATGCGAGCCACTGGTTGTTTTATTCTTTGGCATTTTTCTAATGATACCTATATCCAATTATACCACTCATTTGTGGATTAGGGTGGAGGATAGATACAGAGTGCTTTTTATATGTTCACCCACTACTGATCTTGTGTGTAAATCTGTGGGAAGGTAAGGATCAAGCTTTGAGTCAACTTTGTTTTACAGCATGATGGCTTGTTCTTCTCTTTTTATGCTTCTTAAAATTTTTCATCTTCTCATTTTTTTTCTTTGAAGACATTACTAGTGAATGAAAATTTCACCTCATGTATCCTCTTTATATTCCTCTTTAATAATTTTAGGGGTTTTGGGTTGGGAAACCAACTCATACTCAATATTTATTAAAACAATTCACTACTTGAAATCATCATTTCTAACTTCATAGTATGTCTTAACAAGAATTTTCATCTTTTGATGCAATTTTCATCTATTGGACCTCTTCTTGAAACCTCTTTGAGCCTAGTGATCTTATCTAACCATTCCATGAAATCTATTTCTCAATGAAATATACTCTTCAATGAGTTTATGTTGGTTCCCCACTTCTATTCCAGTTAAATATCACTCGATACATTCACTAAAGACATAATTAACATCGATATAATTATTTGAATAATATCCATAAATTCATTAATATAATTGGCATCTTTATTTTATAAATATTCCTTTAACTTTAAAACAGTGAATATATTCCAAATAATTAATGGAAAACTAGAAAAATACCCCTGTAATCCAAAATAAAATCACATGTATTTTTACCTTCCTATATAGCTCATCTAGTTGTCCTTACTTTTCATACGAGTCATCTTGAGTGTATTTAAAACATATCCTCTATTTTAACTTTTAGTGAGAACATTCAAATCTCTATTTATGAACCCAATAGGATGGATATGAAATGAAAATAGATGCACTCTATTCATTTTACAAACTGATATGAAGATGGAGTTAAAGAGTTCATCATGTTTTCAAAATAGCATGGAGACGACCCTTCTAAAATCTGCTTTCTGTGTTTAATTTTTTTTATTCATGAAAAATTAGTCTGAAAGAGTTGGAAGAACATTTTATTTGTCATGGAATAGATCAAAGTTATAAATTTTGGACTAAACACAATAAAAAAATGAATGTGGACATCGATTGGGATGATATTATGGTCTATGAATCATTTGACATGAATACCTTTGTAAAAGATGATGGAGATCACATGGAATAAATGAAAATGGTAATTGAAGATGACTTTAGTTATTGTCCAAAGTTGTTTAATGAGTTAAATAGAATTTACAAGAAACCATTTGATACTGATTGTACTAAATACACAAATTTGATAGCTATATTCAAGTTATATAATGTGAAATCTGACAACGAATAGAGTGACACCATCTTTGAAGAACTAATTGGTCTTCTAAAAGATATTATACCGGAAGAAAATGAACTACCAATCAAAACATATCAATCAAAATGAATGTTACTTTCAATGGGAATGATATATTAGAAAATACATGCTTGTCCAAATTATTGGATGCTGTTTCTCAAGGACAATAAATCACTCATGAAATTCCCTAAGGGTTGCATGGATCTATATAAGGAAAATGATTCAAGTCCTTTGAAATCTGTAGGGTACTTTCCAACCATTCCACAGATTAGAATACTATATGGATGTCAGAAAACCACAAGAAAATTAACATGACATGAAGATACAAGAATTAAAGATGGGAAGCTATGTCATCCAACCAATTCTCATTAGTGGAATAAAATTGATTATGTGTTTCTTAAATTTTGAGATGAGATGAGAAACTTTATTCTTACATTATCTACAGATGGAATAAATCCTTTTGGTTTACATAGTATTACTCGCAGTACATGACCTTCATGTTTGTAAATTATAACTTGCTTCTATGGTTATGCATGAAGCGCAAATACATTATGTTGTATTTTCTTATATCAGGACCAAAGAAACTCGTTAATGATATTGATGTGTATTTGGATCCATTGACTGAAGATCAGAAATTAATGTGGGATACAAGTGTTAAAATATATGATTCTAATAGAAGGGGAGAAGTCACATTGAGGGCCATGTTTTATGGAATGATAAATTACTTACCTACTTATGGAAATTTATCATGATATAGAATTAAAGGCATGTTGGGGTGTCCCATTTGTGAAAAACACACATAATCGGTTTAGTAGAAACATTTCTCAAAGATTGTGATTTTACTAAATCAATGTTTTTTTACCTTTATGACATAAATAGTGATCTTGAACGACATTATTCAATGGGAATATCGAACAAGGTACAACACCGTCTCCAGCAACGGGTGATCAACTGTACAAAAAATTAAAAAAGATAGACACTATTTTTTGTAAACCATTTTCAAAAAACCTTACAAAATCAGGATAGAAGAAGAGATCAATTTTATTTGAATTATTGTATTAGAAATGTTTGTATGTGAGATATTTTATTTATGTTATTCATGTAGAAAAAAATTTATTTGATAGTGTTATTAGCACATTACTAAATGTTATTGAAAAAATCAAAGATGAAATTAAGGCTAGGTAGGTCTTGATTGAACCGGGGATAAGGGAAGAGTTGGAACTAGTGAATGGAAAATGGTATAATTTTTTTCCTCCAATAGCTTACACTCTATCCAGACAGGAAAAATTCCAATTTTTCATTTTCTTTATGAATGTAAAATTTCCAAAGGGGTATTTATCAAATATCAAGAATTTAATGTCAATGACTAATTTGAAGTTATAAGGATTAAAATCACACAATTGTCATGTTTTTATGAAAGATTTAATGTTTTCTACTTTCCATTGCATTATTCCTAAAAATGTACGATATACATTAACTAAACTTTGATTCTTTTTCAACGATATATGCAATAAATTTGTAGACCTAGTTAATTTTACCATCATGTATAAGGAGATTTCAATAATATTATGTGTATTATATTAGTTATTACCACTATAATTCTTTGATATAATGGTCCACCTAATGGTTCAATTGGACAGAGAGGTTCAACTATGTGGTCCTGTCCATTACATATGGATGTACTCCATTGAACAGTAGATGATGATTTTAAAAATATATGTTAAGAATCGAAGTCATCCAAAAGGTTTCATTATAGAATAATATATTATTGAGGAATATATTAAATTCTATACCTATTAATTATCATATATTGAAAGCATTGGTCTCCCTAAGTCTCATCATAGTGAACACCTTATGGGCGAAGGGATTTCTGGAAGAGATGTTGTTACAATTAACTTGATATAGAGGGAGAAAAATTATCTTTACATATTACATAATACTGAAGATTTTGATCCATACATTGTATCCCACAAAAAAAATTCTTAGATATTTGAATCCATTATGGGCTGAAATATGGATATCAGATAAATATAATATAAAATTTATAAGATGGTTCAGAGATTAAATTTAAAAGGAGTTATCTGAAAATAAGAATTCAATTATCAAACCATGTCAATGGCTAGACAGTGGACATAATGAAAATGTTATATCTTACACTGGGTTTGTAATCAATGGTTATACGTTATATAAACAATAATGAGATGAATTCAATGTGATGAAAAATAGTGGTTTTATTCTTGAGTTCAAAGTGATTAACATTTATGGTTCCAATGATATTAATCCAATTTATGAAAATATGTTATATTTTTGCATTATCAAATAGATATACAAGTTGGATTATACAACATTTCAAGTGCCTATTTTTTGTTTCAAATGGTTTGACAATATCAATGGGGTGAAATTTGATGAATTAGGATTTGTGAAGGTGAATTTCAATATAGAAGGGGGAAAAATCAAGCCTTTTATAATGGAATCACAAGTTGTTCAAGTGTTTTAGGTCTCAGATCCAACAAATAACAATTTTTTTATTTTTCCTACCGACAACTAATTTTTTTTGAGTCAGATGAAATTTCAATTGAAGATGAACCTTTGATTGGGAAATCACAATCGGTTCATACTGGTCCTAATGTAGGCATTGTCTTGTACATTAAAGGGGACCACAAAGAGGGTATTTTGATTCTCAATAGGGGAACCAAATCATTGAAACATTAAAAAAAGAATGTTCAATAAGAAGGTAAGTGTTTTTTAATATATTATGTTTTTCCTCATAATGTTATATGTTCTATACTACATTAACATAATCTAAATTAAATGTCTGACAAATCATGTAGACAATGTCTTCTACACATGATGATGTCACCAATACCTTGGATGAACAATCTATAATGAAGGAAACCCTTTGAAAAGATGTAAATGTAATGTTACGATATACTTTATCTATTTTATTGAAATATTATATAATAGAACATTGATTTCATTTTCATTATTCCTTGCAGAGTTTTTTTATATTATTACTAATAAAATAATAGTTTTCTTATATTGGTGTGTTCTTTTTCTTGAGTAGGGTGTGGCTAGTTCAACAATAGCACGAGTCAGGTCAGTATTAAAATAAAAAGGAATATTGATGTTTTTGAATGTATGTAATAACTTTTATTTATGTAGTTGTATAAAATAATGTTTTAAATGTATATAATATAGTTTTTTTGGTATTTGTGTTGTAAAATTAATTTCATTTAAATTATGTATTGGCACTTGTTTTTGTTGATATTATATATGATTTTGGTGATATAGTGTGTTGTAACACCACACTACACTAGTGATCCATTGTGCTGTACAGTACGCTATAGTATGTCCCTTTATCAATGCTTTTACAGGCCCTGAAAAAGAAAACATTTATCAATACTTTTATAAGAACTGATAAAAGTTACATTTATCAGTGCTTCTAAAAGCAGTGATAAAGGTATACTTTATCAGAACTTCTATCAACACTGATAATAGGCCTTTATCAGCGCTTTTATAAGTGCTCATAAAGTAATCCTTTAGCGTCACTATTTTAAAGCATTGATAAATGTACTATTTATTAGTTCTTTTCAGCACGGATAAATAGACCATTTATGTGCACTTTTTTAACGATGATAAAATTCATGGGAATTTAACATCGCTCAAGTTATCAGAACTTTTCTAGAACTGATATAGTCCATTTATAGCACTTTTAAAGGTCTTTTTTGTAGTAGTGAACATAGATTATCATTACAAATTCATACGGACACCACATTCAAAGGTAGAGATGTGACCTACATTCAATATAAAGAATAATTATTTTAAACAGTCAGTACTGATATAGTTGGTCTTGAGTGTATAAATGAGATTCTAAAGTTTAAATAGATAAGATTATTAGTTGTGAATACATACATAAGGTACATTTTCATAATATTTTTGTCAAAAAAATTATATGATATGTTCATTAAAGTTAATAACTATTTATATTTTCTTTAGGAGTTTATATTACTACTATATAAAGGGAAAACCTGGTGAAGCACTGTTTGAATTCATTAATCCCCATATCATTTATAGAGATGAAATTTATTTCGTGTTGAAGTAAATTGATAAGAAAAAGTATGATATAAGGGAGGTGTTTGAGAATAAAATAATAGATGTTAGACTCTTTTTGATTCCTATAACGAAGCTGCTAAAACTCTACAGTCCAATCATATAAAATATATTTTCATTTTTTTATTACATATTTGTTTTTATTTTTTATGAAGCATCGGTTACTAGTTGAAATCAATTTTAATACCCCAAATATTGATTTTTTTGTATAAGATGCATGTATTTCCATCACATCGACCACACAGGATGTTAATTATGAATTTTCAATGCACTTTAATCAAAATTTTATCGATAAACTTCAAATTATGTGTTTTATTTTTCATTTTAACAAGAATAGTTTTTAGGATTGAGAGATCTATAATTATAGGCTAAATAATTGTATGAGGTATATGACTAACAATAAGAATCCTATGGATTAATTAAAATGGAAATAGATTATGTTATATTAGAAATATTTAACTATAAAAACATTTTTTGAAACAATTTACTTATTTTGATCAATGTTTATACAGTTTTTGAAGCAAGATAACATCAATTATTGTGGATATTATACTTGAAAATTTATTAAAGATATCATATTCTATTAAAATACTAGAATCCTTGAACAAGAAATTTATGAAGCTAATTAAAATTTCATTAAAAATATTTCTTAATCATTTTTACCTATATTTTATCAATAATAATATGAATTAAAATAATATATGTTCTCAAAATAAGATGAAAATTTATTTAGAGATGTTTTGGAGACTGCATGGCGTCATAAGTTTATCCAACATCAAATTTTGGTGATTACCTACTATGTTTGTGATCTAGTGTGGGTTATAACCTTAGAGATACACTTGGGATGTGAATCATTAGTATCTGAATGATTATATATTAATCTCGACCTGTTTCAAATGGATAAGTATAATGGAGGAAATTAATTTCTATAGAAACAAATGGTTAGAATACATTGTTTCAGAATCTATACTGACATAATATATAGATGAATTCCCATTACTTATTTAGTTATTTTTATCATAATTATTTATTCTTTTTTTCGTTAATTTCCTTATAATTTTTTCTGATAAATATTTTGTTATATTTAAAAATTATTTTAAAAGACACATCACATGATCAAAACCAACAAAATAAATCTAGATTGTTTTCTTTACTTTAGGACAATGATCCAAAAGTCATTTTTGATGTGTAAGAATTGACAACACATAAATCTGACATCCAATGGGGTAGGTATTCCTCAATGTTCTTGTTTTAAATAGAAAGGTGTCATTTTAGATTAAAACACATGTATCATCACCAAAAATAAGAAAAAAATATCAAATTGTTTTCAATATTTTGGACAAAAATCCATATTTCATTTTTTTATGTGTAGGAATCAACCACATGTCAATTGAACACCCAATGTGGTTGATATGGCTCGAGGTAAGTGTTTTAAATATAAAAGTTTCATATTAGCCAAAATTTTACATTTCATGGTCAAATCCAAGAAAACAATCTCATATTGTTTTTCAAAATTTATGAAAAAAATCCATAATTTATTTTTCACTTGTAGGAATTTACCGCATGCTAATATGACACACGATGTAGTCTGTATGGATCAAAGTACATGTTCTAAATATAAGAGTCATTTATGTTTAAAATGTATTTCACATCATCCAAACCAAGAAATCAATCTCCAAATTTTCCAAACTTTAGTAAAATGATCCATAATTAATGTTTTACATGTAGAAATTGACTACACATCAATTCGACACTCGATGTGGTCAGAATGACTCTAAGTATGTGTTTTTAATATAAAAATGTCACTTTTGTTAAAACAAATTCCACGCAATAGAAACTAATCAATCTATATCATATTTTTTTTGAAACTTTAGAACAATGATCCACAAGTTATTTGTGATGTGTAGGAATTGGCCACACATCAATCCAATAGTTGATGTGGTCGGAAGGACTTAACGTGCATGTTTTTTATATAAGTTTTATTTTAGTTTAAACATTTATCAAATATCCAAAAATGTGTAAATGAGATTATATTATATTCAAAATTTAGTAAAATGATCCATAATTCATTTCTGACATGTAGGAATCAACCACACGTCAAGCTGACACACAATGTGGTCAGGATGAATTGAAGTGCATGTTTTTAATAAAAGAGTTTCATTTCATTTTAAAATGTGCATCACGTAACCAAAACCAATAAAATGAGGTTGGATTATTTTTAAACTTATGGATAGTTATCCAAAATTCATTTTTGACATGTAGGAATCGATCACATGTCATTTGGAGAGATGATGTGGTCAACTTGACTAGAAGTGCATGTTTTCAATATAAAAGTGTCATTTTAGTTTAAAATGAATATAAAATAGAAAAATTTTAGAACAAAATATTGTATTGTTTTTAAAATTTAGGGAAAAATCTATTATATACTTCTGGAATATAGTAATTGACCACATGTCAATCTAACACCTGATGCATTCATTATGACTCAAAGTGAAATTTTTTAATGTAAGTGTCAATTGAGTCTAAAACACACCTCATATTAATAAAAATGATAAAAAGAGATTTTATTGTTTTTAAAATTTATTAAAACAATCCATAGTTCATTTTTTACAAATTTGTATCGACCACACATCAATCCAAAAGACGACCTAGTTGGTATGACTCAAAGAGATTGTTTTCAATATAAAATTATCATTTTACATTAAAACACATATCAAATATACAAATCCAAGAAAACTATGTTATATTTGTTTTTCAAAATTTAGTAAAATGATACATAATATATTTTTTATGTTTATGAATCAACTGCATGTCAATCTAACAACCGATGTGGTCAGTATTACTATAAGTATGAGTTTTCAATATAATAGTTTTATTGTTAGTTTAAAACTCATGTCACATGCTGAATAATGATAAACTAAGATTATTATTTTTTAAATATTATGAAAATTATTCATAATTAATTTGTGACATGAAGGAATTGACCTACTGTCAATCCAACATATGATGTGGTTGGTATGACACAAAGTGTGTGTTTTTAATATAAGTTTCAGTTTAGTTTAAAATGTGTTTCACATAGACAAAACCAAGAAAATGAACTCATATTATTTTGAAACTTTATAAAAATGATCCATAATTCATTTCTAATGTTTATGAATCGACCTCATGTCAATATGACACATGATGTGGGTGGTATGACTCTAAGTGCTTATTTTCAATATAAAAGTGTCATTTTAGTTTAAAATGAACATCACATAGCCAAACCCAAGAAAATTAGATTGGATTATTTTTAAAATTTATGATACCAATCCATAATTTATTTGTAACATGTTGAAAATTTTAACATCCTAGCTCGGGGGCATGAAATGGAGCCCCGAGCCAGTGGGTCACATGGTCTCAAGCATGACTCCCCATACGCTAGAGGTTTCCAACTAGTAGCGCGAGTCTATAATGGTATGGTATAAAGTCTATACTATTAGATATCAGAGTAGTACATAGGTAACAATAAAAAAATATATAATAAGCATAATACAACTTTCATCACTACGGATGAAAGAAAAATAATAAACAATTGAAGATAAACAACCATGCAATAATTATAATAATCACGCTATAGGATAATCCATACAAAAAATTATTTGGTTTTATGATGATGTAAAAGATGGGGGATATAGGGGATACAAAGAACATATATATACAAAATTATATACAAAATTACAAAATACCAAAATCTATCTCTACTAGAAACTAGAGAATATTCTTGGTCCTCTTCTCAGAAGCTCCCATGCTATAATAAAATTAGATCATGCATTCATGATCGATCACTTTCCCTTGTCTCTACCTGAATCTATAAGGTCTTTCTGAGTACCAATCAGTAGCCTAAATAGGGTGTGAGATAAACTCAATAGGCCATCACTAACATTATATAGAACAATTTAGTTGGTGTGCATAGCATAACAGTGTGCAAGTTTAGTGAATCATAAACAATGATGAAATCCATAAACTAGTTAGGTCAAGTTTCTAGAGGACACCTGAATGACACTACCTACTTCAGTGTAGGTCAGAATAACATTGATATCAGTTTACCCATTACACATTTGACATGTAATTATATATAATATGTATATATGTATATACACTATATATGGAAAGACATATATAGGAATATATATATAGATACTAGGTGCTAGCAGGACCCATGGCATAACTTAGGCATCCAAGAATATTCAAATGATCAATAGGCTCCAAAAAGGATATTGTCCTTCAATATATTGGTAATTAGAGACATAATTCCCATCACTTGAGATAGTGGGGTGAGTCATCTTAACCAACTTCTGATGCAAGGGAACGAGGAATGTTGTGCCCATCATCCAAGTAAACAATGTGAGACACCATGCTTAACACCCAATGTAAGGGGGTATGAAACGTCATAATCAACAATTCCCTTAACTATTTTCCAATGACAAATATCCATGGTCTAATTATAATTATCATATGGTTTTTCTTATTAAGAATTTACATTTATTTAACCCAGTCTCGCATTGGGTTCCATAAGTTATATAATTAATTATCTGTTTATAACAAGTGACAAGGTCTTTCCACTATATTCCATTCAAATAAATTAAACAATTTAATTTAGAAAATAAGACAAGTCCAATTTAGGGTCTATCCAAACCACTTAAGAGGTGTTTTGGTAAGTTAAACATTAATATCAAGGTGGATATTTATTTCAACACACCCAAATGGATGCAAACCAACATGGTAGACATCCTATAATATTTTAACACTGGAATGTGGGAGTATATTAACTTGGTTCAATTAACAAATAAAGTTAGAACAAATTTTTAGGCATCATGCAAAAGAGCCTTTCATGTGGAACAATGACAGGTGCTATAAAAACACCTAAACTTTTATGGAAAATTAAAATATCACCTACCGTAGGCCCGTAGATGACTCTTTATCTAGTATTAGATTTAGGTTTAAAGTAGAATAGAATAAATATCTAAAATAGACAAATTCCCAGAAAAAATGGCTTATGAGATAAAAAATAAATAACATAGAAATAGAGAGGTGAACAAATAAGGGAAGGAAGTGGAATGGATAGATTTCCATTAGCTATCTAATGAAACTAATGATTAAGTAAATGAAGTCTATACGATGAAATGGATTTAACACATAGGTTAGAAAACCATGGAGCACTCAAGGAAGAGTAGGCACTTCTATTAGAGAAATGGAAGGGTAAAGGATGGGTTAAAACATAAAATAGGATAGGGAAAATATCATAATCTACATAGTTTGACCACATGGTTTGCTAAATGGTGTGAAAATTGTGCACCTAAAACTTTCTTAAGACACCCCTCACACAGGCTAGGCGCATGGTTTGAAAAACTATGCGCAACCCGTGCAAAGACCCTCTTTATCTAGACTGAGACAAATCACAAAGACATGTGTCCTGGGTCACATGGTTTATTCTAACCTTGCACCCCTCTACAGCCATTTGGATCACCCCACACAGTTTTTCCAAACTGTGTGGGCTTAGGGGTACGGTTTAAAAAAACCATGTGTAGAGCCTCTTTCCTCCGTAAATCATATCTCAAGGATCCAAACAAGTCCCGACCACTCCCAAGTCCTTCCTTAGGACATAGGGAACATTAACTAGGGTAAAATTAGGAATTTAAACTAGAAAACAAATGATTCTTGGCTTCATAATTTTTTTTTCATTACAACATCCCCTTATTAAAACCACTCATCCCCATGTTTCCCTTCTAAGGGTAGTAAGGGATCATCTAAGAAAATATTTGTTCAATGAACTTATAAATAAATCTCTTACTCCCATGACTCATTTGGTACTTGGCTATGCTTCCATAACCCCACACTAGAGGAAATAACCTACCTGAGAGAGCCTCCACACTCTGATCCGTAATATGCATTGGGTACTACCCAAAAGAAGCATCCACATATAACTCAACTTCCTCAGGTTGTAAAATATGAGATAAGTCTGGGTAATACCGATGAAGTCAAGATATGTAAAAAACATCGTGAATAGACCTATATCTCGGATGAAGTTATACCATGTAAGACACTGATATTATATTCTCTAAGATCTTAAAAGGTCTGAACAATATAAGAGTTAGCTTACCCCACCTCCTGATCCATCACTAGCCCTTACTAAGAGTAACAAGCAAGAAAACTGGATCCCCAACCTCAAAATCAAGAGGTCATCTGTTGAAAATTTCACATGACTACTACCTAGACTGATCTTCCATTTTATGATTCATGATTAGCTAAACCTAATATGAAGTATCCTGAAATATATGTTGCCCAAGCAGTGTTTTCTCCCCAGCCTCTAACCAACACAGAGGTGAACGATATGTCCAACCATATAAGGCCTCATAAAGATCCATATGGATTGTATCCTAAAATATATTATTGTATGAAAACTCAGCTAGGGGTATGTGTTTCCTCTAGGAACCACCAAAATCAAGGACACATATAAAGAGCATATCCTATAACACCTAAATCATGTGATCTCTCTGTCCATCAGTCTGAGGGTGATAGGAAGTTTTCAAAAGAACCTGTTTACTCATGGTCTTCCACAACCCCTTCTAGAACCGCGATGTGAAACGAGCATCCCTATTAAACATGATAGAAAAAAAATATATTAATGCATATGGCCTCTATAGCATATAGCATCCCGAGCTCTTCCGGTGATGAGTCCTTATCTGAAGCATTCTCCCTCATAACTAGTCCCTCGATATCATAAAATTTCCCCATATTCAACCAATCCAAACAGGTATAGGCCATTGATAAAGTTATAAGGATCATACACCCATGATTCTCTTAAACCTTAACATGTATCTCTAAAAAAATTTCCATAAGCTTCCACTCACCATTGGACTCCTGAACCACCTATTTTTATCCTTTTATATCAGATCATCGACTATTGTATTACCTTTCCCAAACATATATGCAAGCTCAAATTCAAATGACTATAGGTATTCAACCCATCTACAATTCCTGAGATTTAGATCACACTGTGTAAATATATACTTAGGGATTTTGTGATCCATAAACAGAAAAAATCACTCTACTAGCAAGTAATGTCTCCAAAATCAAAAATAATGCACTACTGCTTCCAAATCAAGGTCACATGTTGGGTAATTCCATTGATTATCTCTCAATGGAAGAGACCCTTATGCTACAAATCGATCATCCTGCATTATAACTGCTCCCATATTGATGCCTTATGGATTAAAATAAATTATATATCTTCTTCTTAGATTTGGAAGAATAAATATTTGTGATGAATTCAACCTTACTTTTAATTATTAAAAGGATTTATTGTAATATTCTGACTATAAGAACTTCCCAACCCTCTTAGGCAAGTTTCAAAGAGGAAACTATATGCATTCAAAGTCACGGAAAAAACTTCTATAATACCTAGAAAACCCCATGAGGATTCTTATATAAAATAAATTTATGGTATTATCTTATGAAACTATATCCATCGCCTTCTCTGGGTCTACTAATACTCCCTAATCCAAGATTATATTCCCTATGAAGTGGAATTTTTTGATCCAAAAGTGGAATTAGTGAGTTTTGTGTAAATCTAGTGATCTCTTAGTGTAGTCATAAAAATATAAAGATATTGGGAATGACTACATCGAGTGAAATAATACTCCAATATCTAATCCAAAATTACTACCTTGAATGAATCCAGATATGGGAGTAAAACACGATCCATTAGGGCTATAAAAACAACTAGAGCATTTTTTAGACTGAACAGCATTACCAAGTACTCATATGGACTATACTAAATTTTAAAATATGTACGAGGTATTTTGGAAGGTCTGACATGAACATGATTGTATCCTGACATCAAATAAATATTTGAAAACACCCTCGATCCTAAAAGCTGATAAAAGGGGTCATATATTTTAGGCAGTGTATATTGATTCTTAACTGTGAGATGGTTCAACAATTGATCATCCACAAAAATCTTGAGGGTACTATCTACATTCTTAGAGAAAAGGTCTGGTGAACCCCATGGTGATGTACTAGGTCAGATGAAACCCTTAGTTTCTAAGTCTTTAAACTGCTTCTTGAGCTAAATAATCTATATAGGTGCCATCCTGTAAGGTGGAATGGACAATGGTGCCACTCCAGACACTAACATAATGGTTAATTCTACCTATCTCACTAGAGGTAGCCCAAAAAATTATTCACGGAATATAACCCTGAAATGATCCACTATAGAAGAGAAAATGGTAGGTTTCATCTCTTGATTATCCAAGAAAGGACCAGTGATCTAGTTTGTCACTCTACCCGGGCCATGATGCTCAGGTCTGACTTGGGTCATATGGATACCAATTCTCCCTTGAAAATATTTCTACCAAACTGTAGTGATGAAAAAACCACCTTACTGTGATAATAATTAATATGGGATTGATAGGGAACCAACTAGTCCATCCCAATAACAACACCAAACCTTTTCATATAGAGGATGAAAAGACTCCACATGAATAGAAAACTTCCCATCTCAATGGTATATTCCTTACATTGATGAATATTCTCTGAGTGGATACCCAATTTGGTTTCGAGTTTCATCACACTATAGAAGTTCTCTAACTTAAGGTCAAGACTTCAGAATTTCTACAGATATAAAGGAGTATGATGCACCTATTTCAAATAAGAAAGGAACTATAGTAGAGTCTACTAGGATAGTACCTTAGAGTATAGAAGGTATAGTGCTCTGCTCATATGGAATAGGTTGCAATATATGTAACTATCCCATACCGTGACACTGATTTACAACCCGACTTCCTTGAGTATCCTTGCTCTCCTGGTGCAATGAATCCTGCGTCATTTTCTCCCTACCTCGACTACCACCTCAGTCTAAGCAGTTGGTGGTACTCAATTTTCCTACCTAGATAAGTACTACTAGCCTGTCTCTAGAATGTGGTGTCAGTATAGACCCTCTCTCACTAGGAAATAGTGGAAAGGTCCTAAATTGTTTTGAATATGACCCATCCTACCATAGTCTCAACAAAAAATTGGATCTCACATGCATTGGTGTTTGATGTTCCCTAGATTCCCATATTGGGAAATATCATGAAACTATCAGTATGATCTGTTTGACTACCATTTTTGGAGGGAGTAACCTCAAAGTGACACATCCTTCTACTAGAAGAATTATAATCCAGTGTGGGTGATGAACTACCCTATCTCACAACTTCAGCTTCCATCAAATTTTTCTCATTAATGAGGGACTAGTTGACTATCTTTGAAATAATAGTCAATTTGAAAACACTAACCTATGATCATATGAAGTATACTAGCCCATCCTCAAATATCCTCACAATCATTATCTCATCCCTAGATAGAGTCAGTGTGAATCACTAAAGATCGGTAAAATGAGCAGAAGAATCCATCATAGACATAGCTCCTTGTTACAAGTACATGAACCCTCATTATTGAAAATCCCTTAATGTATGTGGAAAGAAGTAATCATAGAATACCCTTTGTATATACCTCAAGATCATATCCTGATGTTAGTATACTTGTGTAATGACATGCCACCTTCGATTGGTAGAATCATGTAATATATAAGCTATGGAATTAAACCTCCTTTTCAAAGGAATCTAATGATGATCAAATATATAAATGAATACATCCATCTATATCTCAGTACCATGAGATCCCCATCACCTAAAAACATCGGTTGGTGTTGCTGTTGGAAATCCAGCACCAACTCTTCCACAGTTGTGGCAAGTTGAGAAAATACTTGCATAAAATGCATCATATGAAGGAAAATATTTCAAAAATGGGTGTTAGTTACCATGTTGGGGATAACAGGTGGTTCCTCAGGTGGAACCACAAGAGATAACACTGGTGGATTAAAGACAACTAAATTCGAAGTAAGGTTGGTACCACCTTCTAGGTGTACGAATCAAGGATTTTATGGAGGAATTTTTATATAATAAAATAACTGCCTCAAAATGGAATTAAAAAAAATGAAAATATCATATATATATGATTAGGAAACATACAATCCTTCCTATTTGTATACTATAACCTCTTTTCCTGCACCTAATGCCCGACCTAGGTGATCAAGGGAGACCAAAACAGACCATAATAATCATAAGAGACACCCCCAACTAGCCACTACTAAGGTTGGATATGGGTCTAAGTCTCATATCACATAACTAAGTTCCAAATATATGGAGGTTCAATTTCATGTTAGAGAGGAAAAAATCATTTAACTTGAAATTTTCATAACCATTTAATGGTAACCATTTATTTTAAAAGTTTAGTTTCATTTAAGTTTACACAATTTATATGTACATATCATAGTGAAATTAGATTTATCACAACTCACAATTTAGAAAATCATACTACTTATGAATTGGAATTGGCACGCCAAGTAACTATAACCTAGCTGTCATGACCCATCCCCTCGGGCCCGTGCCCTGACTACCCCAAACTCACCTTCTATATGCCAGGGGTTAGAGACTAGCACCAGAAAGTTGTATCCCTAAAATGGGAAGTCATTGACTTTAAACTTGTACAAACACAAAATCCAAGAACACAACAAGATTTAACCACGATGTAAAACTGAAGTAGTAATGGTTTGTACTGAAAGTAAAGGGGTCGGAATACAAGACATATTGAAAGGTACAACTACAACTAAAAAAATAAGAAACAACTCCTAGAATCATCCACCAAGGATCCTATGGTAAGGGTAGGTATAGATCATCTCCAATTCTCTTCACATCATATAATCTCCTCCATATACCGCCTAGTCCTAGGTACCTAAAGTCTTAGGAAAACTGCTCGTCTTATACACCAGACACAACAAGGTGTGGGCGAAGCCTGTGAAGGGTTCAGTATAACAATACCCAGTAAGGACCCCAATACCCCAGAAGGTATCTCAAAATTTCACAAACGAAAAACGAAAAAGCATGATCTCAATCAAAAATCACAAAGAAAGAGACAGGGAATAAAACAGGTATAACTAAACCATAGAACTATAGATGATTAGTCGAGAAGCTAGATCACCTTATTATGTCGAGAGGCACTACTTCTGACCATACACAGTCTTACCCACACATGATCGATAGGTACTAAACCCCACAAGAACCACTCAGGATCCAACCCTCTAGGAGTCGATAGGTACTAACCCCCGCAAGACCCACATTGGATCTGACCCACACATGATCAGTATGCGCTGACCCACATAGGATTACTAATCGCTGACCCACATAGGATTTGACCCACACATGATCGTTATGTGCTAACCCACATAGGATTGCTGAGTGATGACCCAAAAAGGATCTGACCCACACAGGATCGGTAAGTGCTGACCCACATAGGATCCCTTGTTAGTAACCTCCGTATGATCTATATCCAACGTCCACCTCACTGCCAGCCACTGGATTCACGCTCATAGTATGCTTGATTATGGGATAACTGCTACTCAATCCATCAGTTGTATTTAAACTAGACATAAGTCCCATGAAGAAGTTAATCCATGATCCGTCACATCATAAGGGTCCCAACGCAACAAACGACACATCAACCGGAGGCCCAGTCTGTAAGTTATTGTCATTTTAGTGTTGAGGGCCCGGTTGGATTCAGAGTCTATCCAACCCAGCCGTACTCTAGCTTTATCCAAAACTCTCATGGAGTATCTCAAAAGTACGTT
Organism: Viscum album; assembly: GCA_963277665.1. Taxonomy (NCBI): domain Eukaryota; kingdom Viridiplantae; phylum Streptophyta; class Magnoliopsida; order Santalales; family Viscaceae; genus Viscum; species Viscum album. The sequence goes on from OY728119.1 coordinate 569,804,620, forward strand.
CTCACTCCAAGGATCCCAGATCTATAGACGGTTCATCAAATGGACTTCCAGTTCGCAAGTTACGACCCTTTAAGCATTTCTGGGCCCGAGAGGGGTCCAGGTCCATTCGGACCCAGTCAGACAGACCCGACCCAACCCGACCCAATCTAGGTCTTCCAGGCCTGTCCCGCACTAGGTCTAACCCTGCCCTACCGGAATCGGCCTGGGTCGGCCCGGTTGGGTTGGGCCGTGGCAAGCTCGGCCCGCCGGGCCACCGGGCGGTCCGACCCGCTGATTGGGCGCGGCCCGCAGGGCGGTCCGGCCCACTGGCTGGCATGGCTCGTAAAAGGGTCGCGCGTTCCACCTCCCACATGACTGAAAGATCAGTTTGGTTTATTTAAGGGCAACTGCAGGTGGCTCTACCTTGTCACCCACAGGATCTGCAGGAGTCGGGTCCCTTTCCAGCTCTCCACCTCCACCTCTGCGGCCAACCACTGCCGGCTGCCCATGCAACCATCGCGGTGCAAGTGGTGCCACTCTTCCACCCCAGCCGGTAGTTTCCAGCAGTCGATCTCATCTGCCGACACCGGTCGCCAGTGCTGCCACTCCGTTGTCATGCCGACGCTTCTTCTGTGGGGCTCTGATGATACTCCAGAACACCGTTTTCACTTCCTCTCGCGTCTACAGGCTCCCTGGAATACCGCCATCACTGTGAGGCTCCCAGGTTCCAGGTTCTGATGAGTTAAAGAATTGTCCCAAAAATAACACAACTGGAATGAAGCAGAGAAGTGTCCGAGCCTTGTTCATTTGGCCAACGACCTCTACATTATCATTATAAAAAGAATGAGATTATTAAATTCACCTTTTACAAAAAAACAAATTCAAATCCCCCGCATAGAAGACCCAAAAGTTCAATAAAGAGGAGAAGAAATGTTGGAATTTATTGAATTAAATGACAACCCCTACCTCAAGAATTTTTGGATTCATCGTAGTGGTGGAAGGAGAATCGGTGCTTTGATGAATCCTTCGACGTTTGTCTCTCCCAGTTTGATGCCACCCGAGATTCCGTCTCCGTCGGTGGAAGGTGTTGTGTCACATTTCTAGAGGTTTATTTCGTGGTGATGTTGTGTCCAAACTGCACCCCATGGATAACTTAAATAGAGGGTGGAAATGGTGAGTAACTTAACAAGGAATTAATGAGGTTCATTCAATTAATGAACCTCTTAATTCCATAATGGTACAATTACAAATAAATAAGAGTCAAGACATTAATTGAATTAAAAATTCACCCATCCCCACCACCGCTGCTCATTCGCTAGAGAAAAATAAATAAAATAACTTGTTATGTTATTTTATATTTTTTTGTAAAGTCCATAATTTATCTTTTTCTCCCGACCTACTATTGTTGAAGTGAAGCTTCCCCAAATTGAATCGTAGTGTTGTGGATTCAATGGTGCCCATAGATTTTTAATCTAAGAACCAGTTCAAAAGATAGAAAACGCTGCCCACGAATTTACATAACGTACCTTAATTTTTTTAGAAATTAATTTCGGGCACACTGAGCCTAGGAATCAAGCACTATCAATTTTCAGAGTATCATAATAATTCCAAATAATTTAAAAAAAATTAAATGGATTTCTTGAGTCTTTACACTCTCCCCACCTTAGGTATTTTTGTCACAAAAAACTATAACAAAACTACGGGAACAAATGGGGGTACTGAGCACATATATGATCCTCCCACTCCTATGTGCTCTTCTAGAGATTCCCATGATTCAAATGAACTCACGCCAGAGGAATTAACCACCGATGAAGGACCCGCTACTTTCGATCCTCTATCTCCACTGGGAACTCCGCAAACATCACCCCATAATTGATGTCCAGTTCACCCCAGTCGATAATGTGTGATGGATAATGCATGTACCTTCTCATCTATGACACATAGAAAATATTTTGCAATCGGTGCATCTGGTGGGGAAGATCTAGATGGTACGCCACCTCACCTACTCTGCTGAGGATCTGGAAGGGTCCGAAGAACCTTGGAGATAGCTTTCCACCCCAGCCAAACCTCCGTAATCCACTTCGGGGTGAGACCCATAGAAATACATGGTCTCCCTCCTCAAAATCCAAGGGTCCTTGTATCCTTTCGGCATACGACTTCTGCCAGCTCTGTGCAGTATTCATCTGCTCCTGGATGATCTACACCTTCTCTATAGTATCCTGTACCAACTCTAGACCCATAAGTACTTACTCCCTAGTGTCTATCCATAAAAGAGGTGATCTTCATGGTCACCTATACAAATCCTCAAACAATGTCATACCGATAGTGGAGTGGAAACTATTGTTGTAAGAAAAATACACTAGGGGAAGTTGGTCCTCCCAATAGCAGACAAAATTGAGGGCACTAGCATGAATAATGTCCTCAAGTGCCTGAATTATCTGCTCCGTCTGACCATCTATCTGAGGATGAAAGGCCATGATCAAGTGTAGCTGAGTCCCAAAAACCTCTTATAATGCCTTCCTCAAGCAAGATGTAAAATGGGCATCACGATCTAAGACGATCATTGATGACATCCCATGTAGTCGCACAATATCCTACACATAGAGACATCCCATGCTCTCTACTGATCCCTACTCTTAGATAGGTAAAAAGTGGGCTGACTTGGTGAGTCAGCCAATGATCACCTAGATGGAATCGTGGCCCCTGGTCATACGTGGTAGCTCCATCACAATGTCCATGGATACACCATCCCACTTTCAATCTAGTACCTCAAGTGGCTGAGCTATGCCTGCTGGTACCAGATGCTCGCCCTTCACTTCTTGACAATTGAGGCATCAGGATACAAACCCTACCACTGCTTTCTTCATCCCTGGCCACCAGTACTGACACCGGAGGTCCTGGTACATCTTTTCCACTCCAGGATGTACCGCTTAAGGGGATGTGTGAAACTCCCTCAACATCTTCTCTAGAAGCATCACAGGTACCGTAGTGTGTCCTCTGAAGAAGAAGACATGCTCCCCACCTTCATAAAATCCCCTCGGAGACTGTCCTACCGATATCTAGGTAGGTTGGTCCTCACAGTTAACTTCCCCAAGATGTGCCTCCTGAACTCGCTGAATATGTGAGGGAGTGACGGTCATAGATTGGAGGTAAGCTACTCCATATCTTTCCATGAAGGATATCTGCAACGTGGCTAGTTGCTCTATCATCTCACTCCACAGCTGTAGACCAGACCTCCTGATGAGTGTGTCTGCTACTACATTCCCCCTTTGCAAGAGTATAGACTATGTCAAAGTCAAAGCCTTGGAGGAACTCTATCCATCATCACTGTCTTAGGTTCAGGTCCTTCTGTGAAGAGATATACCTAAGACTCTTGTGATCAAGGAAGACTATAAAAAATTCTCCCATAAAATAGTTCTGCCACATCTTCAGCACAAAGACCACTACTACTTACTCTAGGTCATGGGTAGCGTAGTTCTACTCATGCCATCACAACTACCATGAGCCGCATGTGACCACTGATTGCTCCTATATTAGGACACAACCAAGTCCATTCCCTGATGCGTCACAGTAGACTACATACCCAAATACCTCTTCCGGTAGCCACAATATGGGGGCACTCATCAGTCTCTACCTCATCTCCTAAAAACTCTGCTGGCACTTCTCTATCCACAAGAAAGGATCCCCCTTCTTTGTCAAGGCTGACAAGGTTACTGCTGCCCTGGAGAAGTCAGGTACAAATCTCCGGTAGTACCTAGGAAATCCTAGGAAGCTCCGAACCTCGGTCACAATCATGGGTGGTTCCCAATAAAGAATTTCCTCTATCTTTTCCAGATCCACTGTGACTCCAGGCTCTGAGATAAAGTTCCATAGGAAGTGGACATCCTTTATCCAGAACTAGAACTTCGAGATCTTTCAATAAATATGGTGCTCTCAGAGTGTATCCAGGACTGTTTGTATGTGCGTGGCATGCTCCTCCTTCGACAATGAGTATATCAAGACCTCGTCGATGAATATCACCATAAAGCGATTGAGGTTTGGTTGAAAGATCCTATTCATGAGCCCATAACACTTCTGGAGTGTTGGTCACTTTGAAAGGCATCACCAAGAAATCGTAATGGCTATACCGACATCTGATGGATATCTTTGGTATGTCCTCATCCCGTACTCTAAGCTGATAATATCATAATCTAAGGTCTATCTTGGAAAACAATCGATCTCCCTTCAGATGGTCGAATAGATCATTGGTCATTGGGTGTTGATACTTTTTCTTCATGGTCACCTAGTTCAGGAACCGATAGTCCACACAAATCCTTAAGCACTGATCTGCCTTCTTGGAAAACAAGATCGGGGATGACCATAGAGAAACACCGGGCCTTATGAACCCGTTTCCATGCAAGTCGTCCAGCTATAGTCGTAACTCCCAAAGCTCCATGGGATCCATCCAATATGTTGGTATAGATATTAGTTCCATCCTAGGGTACATGTTGATGTGAAAGTATACCTCTCTGCATGGAGGTATTCTTGGAACATCATCAGAAAAGACATCAAGATACTGGTCCACCACTATAGGATAACTTGGTATCCTCACGTCAACTACTCCAAGGGTGAGGCTAGCTAACTGAAGAGCAATTGGTTGCACCCTCCTCTGAGATAGTCCATCCAATTTTGTAAAGATTTACTCCTCACCAGTGAAGGTAAACCTAATCCCATCCTCACAGACATACCTCACTTTTTGCTTAAAACAGTCGATCTGAGCATGGACTATGGATAGCGAATCCATACCCAAGATGACATCGTAAGGCCTCGATGCTGCTACTAGAAGATCCCAGCTGATGCTATGTCCTGCTAGAGTAAGCTCACATTGTCGACACTAGTGTGTAATCATCTAATCCCCTCCCATAGGAGTCACTAATCGTAAGGATTGAGTTAATGGATCCATCTGAATTTCCAAGCACCGAACGAGTGACGTGGAAATGAAAGAGAGCCTGGAACCTGTGTCTATAAATTCTGCAACTAGGGTAGAATAGATACATATAGTACCTCTACTCATCTCTGGAGAGCCGTGGTTGTAGGCCTTAGCATCTTGAAGCTATGATCGCCTCCATCCACCTGCTCCCTATGGTTGGGATGGACCTACTGGTGGTGGTGGTGGTGGTGGTAGAACCTCAAATCACCACCCACCGCATGTTGCATGACCCGCTTCTCTACCTCATCCACTGCCCTATGGACCTCCTCACTTTAATTTGTGACTCTGACTCGGTGGTCCCTCAACCGTCTGCTGATCATTGTTACGGCATGTCAGGAAGTCGCGAGCCATGTGGTCCTACCCCCTGTGCATGAAACACAGTCTTTATCTCAGCCAACTTTCTCTACCTCACGAGCTCTGCACCTCTGAACCTGTATCTCGATGTCATCCACTGGTGGGTTTCGCACACTTATACTTCTACTTCATCTGTCTCTTACCTCCTATAGATGACTCAGCTACCTGTCATCCAGTGGTGGCTCTTACAGTCAGTGCCTGCTCAGCTATGAAGCTCTCAACTAACAATGCTCGGTAGAGCACTCCAGCTAGCATTGGGATATTCCGTGATATCATCGACACTCTAATCTCCAGCCAGAGACCCTACTCAAAGGTTTGCACCCTAAATAATGGGTCTCATACCATGTCGGTGGAGTAGCATGAGAGGTCAGTGAATCTCTCCAAGTACTAGGCTATTGTTAGGCTGCCCTATTGTAAGTGCATGAGCTCCTGAATATGTATAGACCATAGTGTCACTAGAATGAATACCACCCTGAAGAGGCTCTTAAAGTACGTCCAGGTGTGGGTCATCTCATTATTTTTCTGGAGCATTAGGCTCCACCTCACCTTGTTGTTCTCTAGAAAAGTCTAGTAGGTAGGATAACCGTCTGCTCTACTGGTGTCTCAACTAAGCGAAAAACTCTAGCCACAACCTCCAGCAAGTCCTCAGCTGCCTGGGGATCCATCTTGCCTCAAAAACTTAGAGGCCTCTATCTCTAGAACTTGTGAAACACGCTCAATTGGCATGCACAGTCTGCAAGTGGGGCTGGTGGCATTTTCTGCCTAACGGGTGGTGGTGGTGCTGGTACACCACTCGATGGTTCCAACAGAGTAAGGGGGCCCTACAGCAAAGCCTCATCGCTCGGTCAACCATCATTGTGTACTATCTATGGAATCCTGGATGGCTGTCTATGTGACGGTATCTTAAAAATAAAAAGGTGCTCCGTGGTAAAAAAAATTATATTTGGTGAGCTGACTCAAAAGATATCAAATGTAAAAACATTTCTAAAACACACGCAATTTGTTTTTTCATATGCTGAGTCAAAAATAAGAATTTAGGGTCTTGGTGTATGGATACATCGGCTGCCGCACCAACATTAGACTCCTAGAATTAAAAACCACACTCAAAACACTTAACAATATTGCACCATTAAAAGATCAGAGTCTTAGTTCTTCAGTATAACCAAATCATCTGATACCACTTTGTTACGACCTGTCCCCTGAGGCCCGTTCCTTTACTACCCCAAGCCTGACTTTCATAGTCTAGGGGTTGTATAATAGAACCAGAAAAACATATACCTAAAACAAGAATACATTTACCTTAAACCTATACAAACACACAACCCATGAACACAACAAGATGCAACCCTGAAGTAAAACTGAAGTAGTAATGGTGTGTACTGAAAGTAAAGGGGCCAGAATACAAACCCAACTGAAAGGTAAAACTACAACAGAAAAATAGAAAACAACTCCTAGAATCGTGCATTGAGGATCCTACCTGAAGGGTAGGTACAACTCATCTCCACTGCTCTCCACGTCAGCCAATATTCTCCATGTACCATCTGGTCCTGACTCCCTCAAGTCTCAGCTAGGTGCTCGTCATCTGAAAAGACACAACAAGGTGCAGGCGAAGCACGTGTAGGGGTGAGTATAACAATACCCATTAGGGACCCCAATACCCCCAAAAGCCTCTCATAATTGCACAAAGGAAAAACTATAATTGATGATCTCAATCACAAATCACAAAACAAGAGACACAGCTCAAAAAAAGTATAAGTAAATCAAAAAAGTACATATGTTTATTCGAGAAGCTAGATCATATTATTCTGTGGAGAGGAACTATTTCTGACCATACGGAGTCTATCCCACATAGGATCGATAGGTATTGACTCCTGAAATATCCACACAGGATCCGACCTTCCTGAAGTCAATAGGTATTAACCCTCGTAAGAACCACCCATGATTGGTATGTGCTGACCCACACATGATCACTAAGTGCTGACCCACATAGGATCTGTCCCACACATGATCGGTATGCACTGACCCACACAAAATTGTTGAGCACTGAACCACACCAGATCTGACCCACATAGGATTGGTAAGTTTTGACCCACACAGGATTGCTCGGTACTAACCTCCATATGATTTGTCTCCATCCTCTGCCTCATGGCAAGCCAATGGATTCCCGCTCATAGTATGCTTGATTCTAGAAGAACCACTCCTCAAGAAATTGGTCATATTTCAACCGACACTATGTCCCACAAATAAGTTACCCCATGATCTATCACATCATAAGGGTCCCAATGCAATAAACAACGTGTCTACTGGACGCCCGGTCTGTTAGTTATTTGATTTTTTTTGATGAGGGCCCAGTTGGATTCAGAGTCAATCCAACCTGACCATACTCAAAATTTCTTCAAAACTCTTGTGGATTATCTCAAAAGGAAATTCTCTATCCAAAGATCCCAGCGCCGTAGGTGGTTCATCAAACAAGAATCAGGTTCGTAAGTTACGACCCTTTAAGCATTTCTGGGCCCGAGCGGGGTCAGGTTCTGGGTTCCATGTGACCCAGCCCGGGCCGACCTGACCCTATTTGGGTTTGACCTAGCACGACCTGAATCTTCCTGGGCCAGCTAGGTTTGGTTGGGCCGCAGTGGGCTCAGCCCGCTGGCTGGCGCGACTCACGCAGGGGTCACGCGGTCCACCTCCTGAACGACTCAAAGATCCATTCTGTTTATTTAAGGGTGGCGCAAGGTGGAACCACCTTGTCACCCATGGGACCCATAGGATGTTGGCCCCTTGAAAAATCACCACAGCTTGGAAGCCGCAGATTCCTTCATCACGATGCGTGATGATGCACCGCCTCCACCTCTGCGGTCGGCTGCTGCCGGCTGCCCGTCCGCCCCTGGAGGAGCCGAGTAGCGCCGCTCGTCCACTGTAGCTGGCGGTTTCCAACTTCTGCTACCATCTGCCGGTGTTGGTCATCGACACCGCCGCACCGGTTCCGTGACATCACTTCTTCCGCGGGGCTCCGACGATGCTCCGGAGCCCCGTTTTCACTTCTTCTCACATCTAAGGGCTCCCCATTATACCACCGTCACGGTGAGGCTCCCAGATTCCAGATTCTGATGATTTAAAAAATTTTCCCCCAAATAATCCAACAAGAAAGAAGTGGAGGAGGGTCTGAGCCTTGTTTGTTTGGCCCACGCCCTCCGCTTTATAATTGTAACAAGCAGGAGATTATTCAATTCATCTTTTATAAAAAACCCCAATTCGAATCCCCCATATCGAACACCCGCAAATTTAAGAAGGAGGAGAAGAAATGTGAGAATTTATTAAATTAAATGACAACCCCTAACTTGAGAATTGTTGGAGTCATCGCGGTGGTATAAGGAGAATCTACACTTTGATGAATCCCTCGGCATTTGTCGCTCCTGATTCGATATCGCCCGAGCTTCCATCTCCGTCTGTGAAAGGTGTCACATCACTTTTCCAGAGGTTTTTTTCTTGGTGGAGCCATGTGAAAACTCCACACCAAGCCTCACTTAAATAGATGGGGGGGAGGTGATTATCACACTGAGGAATAAATGAGGGTCATTAAATGAATGAACCTATTAAATCCCCAAAGGTGTAGTTAAAAATAAATGAGATTCAATCCATTAATTGTCTTGACAAGTCACTGGTCCCCACCACCGCTGCTCATCCACTGGAGAAAAATAAATAAAATAACTTGTTAAGATATTTTATTATTTTTTGTAAAGTACAAAATTTAACTTTTTCTCCAGACCTACTCTGGTTGAAGTGAACCTTCCCCTAAGAAAATACCGGCGTTGTGGGTTTAACAATGTCCTCATATTTTTAATTCGAGCACTGGTTCAAAAGATAAAAAACACTTCCTGCATGTTTACAGAATGCACCTTAAAAAAAGTTCATAAATTCATTCCAAGAACACCGGGCCTTATAATCAAGTTTAGTTAATTTTCACAGACTCGTAATAATCCCAAATAATAAAAAAAATACATGTAATTTTCGGGTCTTTACACTATCCCCTACATCTGATATCAAGATATAACGTGTCATATAAAATTATTTTATTAAATAAATTACCATTAATATTAAATAAATCAAGTAAACTAATGTTTAATCCCATGGAACCAGGGATACATTACTAAAACATCGTATAAATTTTCAATTAAGGTTCCATTATCGATATATATAGGAAAACACCATTTATATTGATGTAGTTACTTTAATTAATTTAATTAGTCTATCCCTATAAGAAACATTTTCACATTTACAATAGATGTCAAGACACCAAACTATATATAGTGGGAAATTCATGAAATAAGTAAAAATGGCATGAAAAAATTCCTGTAATATAATTCCTAAAGTACCCATGAGGATGCATGAACCTCTACCTACTTTTCATACTAGGTCGAGGAAAAATAAAATCTACAACAACAAAGAAAACAATAATAATGCCACAAATCTTGTGTGTTACCCAATGGTGAAATTTATACAACTATATTAGTAACAAACCAAGAACAACAATATCTCATCTCTGTTAATTTGGGTTTCCCATGTATGTGGCCCATTTACTACTAGGTACATGCTCATTACCAAATTTTGACACATTTCAAGGGTCCTGTTTAACACCCAAACATTAAAACAAAATGAAAAGAAAGAATCTGATACTACTTTTTAATATCCCGACCCAAGGACCACTAAACGGTTCCCCAAGATAGTGGGTCACATGGCCTTGATCATGCTTCCTCGTATGCAAAAGCTTTATGACTAGCTATAATGATATATGGTGGTATTAGGGGAGACCATACCCTTAGTTATTAGAGTAGTTTGGTGGTAATATTAAAAAAACAAAAATAGTAGAAGCATTATATAACTATCATCATAATAGAAGAAATTTTAATAATCAACATCGGAAGATAAACATCCAAGAAAAATTAATAATAATCAAGACATAGGTTGAGTTATACACAAAATGAAGTCATGTTATTCTTATGTTCAAAATGAGGGATACAATGGACACAATGCACAAACATATACAACATTCTATACAAAAGTATAAGTGGACAAAAGATATATCCACTTGGATTGTGATCATACTCTCGGTCCTATGCTCCTAAGTTCCCATGCTATAAGAAAACCAAACCAGGAATCCATGATCAGATGCTTTCCCTTGTCCATACCTATATCCATATGGTTTTTCTAGGTACCAATCGGCAGACCGAACAGGGTGAGATATAAACTTAGCAGACCACTACCAATAGTGTCTATAATAACGAAGTTGTTGTGTGTATAGAATAGTTGTGTGTAGGTTTAACAAATCATAAACAATGATTAAATCCACAAACTAGTTATCTAAGGTTCCTAAAGGACACCTGGATGACACTGCTTGTTTCATAGGCTAGAATAACTCAGATCTTGGTTTACCTAGTATATATATTGATTATTAATTATACATAGTATTTATATATGTATATAAACTATATATGAAAATAAATATATAGGAATATACATAGATACTAGGTTCTAGAAGTACTCAAGGTGTGATTTAGAAGTATAAGAATAGTCAAATGAGCTATAGCTTCTAAAAGGGCACTATCCATGAATCTCATGGGAATGTGATACATCATGCATGTCACTCTAGATAGTGTGGGTGAGTTGTCATGACCAAAACTCAATGAAATGGAAAATGGAACATCATTCCCATTATCCAATTAAATAGTGTGAGATACTATATCCAATAAATCCAGCACACTATGGAATTTAACCTACATCATTGGGAGATGCAAATTTTTGACTGATCACGACATGGAAGTATTACACACCTAGGGGTAGGGAAACTTCTCTACTGATTGTATCTCAAGTAAAGGGATACCATTGGATATATTAATTATTTATCATAATATAGGGTCTTTACATAGTGATTATAACATTTTTCTAGAAGTGATGACCTAGGCTTTCACCATTTCAGAACCCCAAATTTTGAGGGATAATTAGTAAAAAAGACATTTTAAAGAAAATAAACCATTGTTCAATGACCAATATCCATGGTTTAATTATAATAATCATAAAACATTTCCTTTTGAGGATTTAAATTCATTTAACCCAATATCTAAATGGGATCCAAAAGTTATATAATTCATTATCTATTTATAACACGTGACATGGACTTTCTACTCACTTCTAGACAATTAAATTAAACCATTTAATTTATAAAACAAGGGAACTCTAATTTAAGGTCAAGATAAACCAATTATGATGTGGTTTGGTCTATTAATTTTTTTAAAAATGTGTGTATTTATTTCAACACACCCAAAGGGGTAGAAACCAACAAGGTAGACATCCTATAATATTTTAACATGAGATAATGGGTGTATCTTAAAATGGTTTAATTAATTAAAAAATGTAAAACATATTTTTAGGAATCATCTTGAAGAGTCTGGAATGTGGCACAATGGAGGGTGATAGAAAAACACCTAAAAGTTTAGGAAAAGTACTATACCTCATACTTTATGAATGTGGAAAACTTATCATGTGATATTGGCTTCAGGTTTGAAGTATAATATAAGAAATCACCAAAATAGACAAAGTCCCTAAAAATTGAGCATATGAGATCACACCAAAATAGCACAAAATATGGTGAGGTGGATGGAGAAGGTAATGAAGAGAAGTGGAGATATTATATTTATCTATCCAATATAACCGATGGAAAAGTAAATTAAGTTTGGATGATGAAATGGCTTTAAATCATAGTTTGGAAAACCATGGAGCTCTTAAGGAGGAGGAGGAGTGACTGTGCGAGCCATGAAAGGGGAAAGCATGGGTATAAACATAAAATTTTCTAGTAGAAAAATCACAATCTTCCAACTTGTTTAGAAAAGCATGGTTTGTATGCATGGTTGGACAAACCATGTGAAAACTGTGTTACCAACATAGTCCCAAGACGCCCCTTGGACATTCTTGGCATATGGTTTGACTAACCATGTCCATCTATTGAAAAACCCATCTTATCTCTAGACTGAGCGAGGCCATATGACCATGCTTCCTGGTTTGTATTATTTAGTCTAACCATGCGCCCCTCTATAGAAAAATGAGGCACCTCACATGGCTTAGCCAAACCAAGTGGGCTCAGGAGCACGGTTTGAACAAACCTTGCACCTAAACTATTTTCTCTATAACTCAGAGTTATAGGCTATAAACAATCCTCATATTCTCCCTAGAACTGTATTCATCCATAGGACACATTTACTAGGATAAATCAAAGAATTTAAACCAAAAAACGAATGATTCATACCTTTTAAAAAAAGGGTTGTTATAGAATCTACCACACATTATTTCTACAAACGATGTGGTTGGTATGAATCGAAGTGCATGTTTTCAATATAGAAGTTTCATTCTAGTTTAAATCTTGTATCACATAGATAAAACAATGAAAATTGTCTGGTATTATTTTCAAACATTTGGGAAATAATCCATAATATTTTTTTAACTATAGGAATTGGCCGCACATCAATCCAACAAATGATGTGGTCGGTATGACTAAAAGTGTGTGTTTTTAATATAAGTTTAATTTTAGCTTAAAACATTCCTCGCATAGACAAAACTAAGAAAACGAGCTCAAGTTGTTTTTAAACTTTAATAAAATGATACATAATTCATTTTTGATGTATATGAATTAACTGCACTTCAGTCCGACATATGATGGGGTTGGTAAGACTCAATGTGTGTGTTTTCAATATAAAAGAGACATTTTAGTTTAACAAAATGCCACATCAAAAAAATAATAAAATGAGCTTGGATTATTTTAAAATTTTAGGACCAAAATCCATAATATATTTTTTAGGTGTAAGAATTTACTGCACATCAATCTACCACATGATGATGTCAGTATGACTCAAATTTTGTTTTTTTAATATGAGTTCCATTTTAGTTTAAAACATGACTCACATAGACAAAACCAATAAAACGTTTCTATACTATTTTAAAATTTTAGGAAAATAACCCATAATATATTTCTGATGTGTATGAACCAATCTAACATCAATCCGACACAAGATGTGATCAGTATGAATCAAAGTGTTTATTTTCAATATAACTGTCATTTTAGTTTAAAACAAACCTCACATGGGCAATACTATGAAAAAGATATCAAATTATTTTCAAAATTTAGGAAAATGATTCATAATTAATTTGTGACATGTAGGAATTGACCGAAAATCAATATGATACATTATGTGATTGGTATAACTGGAAGTTCATATTTTCAATATAAGTTTCTTTTAGTTTAAAATGAGAATAACATATCCAAAACTATGAAAAAGAGCTCAGAATATTTTCAAACATTATTACAATGATCCATAATTCATTTGGGATGTATATGAATTGGCCTCACATCAATACAAAATAGAATGTGGTTGATATGACTCGAAGTGCATTCTTCCAATATAAGTGTAATTTTAGCTTAAAATGCACCTCATATAGCCAAAACAGAGCAAAAAATGTCGGGTTTTTTGAAAAATTTATTAAAATGATCTATAATATTTTTATGACATGTAGGAATATACCTAACATCAATCTGATATATGATTAATTGATAATACCATTATTATATACTATAACTACCAATATGATTTACCTTAATTGTATTACATAACATAAAAATTAAAATTTCATTATATTTATTTAATATTATTCAAAAAACATTGGTTTTATTATAGGGACATAATTTTATATAGTGTTTGATCCTTGGAAAGAGTCTTATAGTTTTGATTCTACATATGGGTTGTAATTGTTTTGGTTAATTGTAAATATAAAGTTAATGTAAATATTTTTTAAGTAAATTTTGAATTAAAATGATAGTGAAATTTATTATCCTTATTACATTATATTTTTATATATATTTATATTTCTTTTTTTGTATTCTAATAGGGTTTTATTTTACAGGGTTCTTGAATAGTTGTTGTAGGGTTATAATTATGTAGCATATGAAATGGCCTTTATGAGTGGTAAATGAAATATTGTTAAATGGTCCCTTTATTAGCACTTCATATGGGTCCCTTATCATTGCTTCATCTAGAACTGATTAATTTCACCCTTTATTATCACTTTATCTAATGTTGATAAAGGAACCATTTATCGTCACATCATCTAGCACTAATAAAGGTACCATTTATCAGTACTTCATATAGAACTAATAAATGATATAGGCCAAGGAGTTTTAATGTCTCTTGGATTGTAAGTGATTTTAAGTCGATTTCAAATATCATTTTTAGCATTGTTAAAATTTTGTTTTGTATTAGTGCATCCAGATTCAGAGGACCATTTTACCTTAAGTGTTCCTTCTCACACACCATAGGTTTCAAAATAGTGGTGATAATTTATAACCAATCATGGGGTGACTAAACTCTTAGTATCATCACATATATTAACATATAAATAACTAAATAAAAATAAACATTAGAGTGAGTTTAATGATTTATAGTGAATATCTAACCATGAAAAACTTACAAATATCAATATATTATATCAAAAAGTAACCCATGATCAATAACAAAAACAACAACACTAGGGTCACCCTATAGGATGAATAAATTAAAAAGTAACCTAAAAAATATAGAGGAGTCTCAAATATAAAACAAAGATCCATCCTCAAAACAGTCTTCTGAATCTTCATCCAACTACACTAGAAAAAATTATTTTATACCCTGTCACCTAAAAGTGAAACATGAAGATCTTCACATCCACTAGGGTACCCATGAAAGGAGTGAGAAATAATCTCAATAGGGAACAACTAATAGGATTCCTTTGATATACCACAACATATAGTGTTTTTTCATGGATAATAAATATATAACACAAATTCATATGCATGTAACACCTGAATGATTTTAGGAAATATTTTATTTAAATAATTTTTATTCTTCAGTACCTTTCTTTGCATAAAATCAGGAGTTTAAACAAACTATGAGATGCCCTGATTATAAAATTACCATTATATCCTATGCATTAGGTTAACGAGAATAATTATAACTAACTTACAAAAATTCATTGTGAATTCATTGGCTACCAATTATTTATGAAAAATATAAATCAATTAGATATTGTAATTTTTTAGTGAATTAATTTTGATAATGAATTTAATGAGATATATATATGTTATATACTCAATAAAATATTTTTGATAATCATCCAATGGATATTTTAGTCATAGGGTATGAATAAAACCCTATTTGATGTATAAATACCTATTTTTTTAATTTTAATTTTACACCATTAAATGGAAAACCAATTTTAAATTAAGATTTTGAAACATTAATATTTTTTATATAATAATATAAATATTTTATTTTGAAGTGGGATATAAAAATTTACTTTGGATGAATTTCTGATATTTTTCTGATAACATTCATGTTTTGATGAATAGAAAGAATATGCTAAATTTTAGTTGAAAATGACTATTTTCATTGAAATAATTTATATTTTTAAATTATAATATTAAATGGTTTTAAATTATAAATATAATATATTTTTATCATTCAATATAATGTTTGTAATTATCATTAATTTAACATTGAATTCATATGTAAATACATTTTAGTCTTTTGAAATGTTTTAACTTTTAAAAACCCGTTCTCTCATTCCGACAATGAGATTGATTTTAAATTAATTACTAAAAATAATGTGTTTTGAATTTTTAAAAATGGACTCTATATTTGAAATCCGTTGGTCTAAATTATGTTAATAGGCTACTTTTATTTTTGGGCATTATGAATAGTAATTTTGGTATTTATTTTTATTATTGTGGCTCAAAGTAAATCAGGTAATTAAGAATAAAAATAATATTATAAAATTAACTGAACACCTATAAAAATACTAATGGATGACTAAATTATACCCTTAACATCTATTTTTCTAAATTTAATCACTTAATGGCCACTTACCTATGAATATGACTTGAATATAATAAAAAAACTAATGAATGTGACAAAATGTCACAATCTCATTTTATATGAGTATAATAATTTTAATATAAGGTTAAACAAAATATAATATAGGCTATAGAAAGTATCTGGAAATATAAAATAATTACCTACATCATAGAAATTTATTTATAATTTTTTGCGGATTATATAATTACAATTAATTATGACACAATACTGATGTAGAAATTAGTTTACCAATAGAAATATCAAAAAAATGGTTTTAAAATTACTAAAATAAATATCATATGAACTAATTAATGTTCTCACGAATTTTCTAGGTTACTATGACATTTTAGGAGTGTATTAAATATTTTGTTTCTAATTTATGGTCCGTTTGGATTTTATTTAATGTCAAATAAATGAATAGTTTAAAAATTAACACTATTGATATTTTATAAAAATAATATTTTATTAAATTATTTCAAAATAATAAAATTATTTAAAAATTAAAAATTTATTATTATAAGGTCTAAAATGTCATAAAATATCAATTTATGTTAAATTAACACCATATAAGTAAATATTTATAGCCATTTAATGTTTAGAATGTTATTACCACAATTAAAATTAAATAGAATAAAAAAGTGTCAATTAAAATGATATGGTTGAAATTGAAAAGATAACTTGTCAAAAATTTATGGTTGATGATATTACAACCCTATATCATCTCATCTTAAAAATTGGTACATTTTGTAGGTGTTTGTTTAGGAATTTATTTTATTATTAAATATTATTTATGGAGTTTCAAAAAGTACCCCTCACCTCAATTATAAAAAGTCACCTCCTCCCTTTCGTATTTAATTAATTTTGAGCCTTCAAGATAATATATAACCTGACTGTTTTTCCTTATCAACTTACCAATTTTCATTATATATGATCTGATCATCTTCAAATACCAACTCTAGTTCTCAAAGAAGAGATTTAGAGGAAGCATGTCGAGGGAGAGGTAATATCTTCTACCTATTCTTTCATACTTATTTATTCCTATACTTACTCTTCATTTTTTTCATTTAATTATCAATAATATACTGATAATATATTATAAATATTAAAAAACTATATTTCACCTTCTATCCATCCTATGAAAAACGAAACCACCGCGCATGTGTACGTAGGACTTACCGTTTCCATGTCGTGGTGTAATATGTTGTTCACCATCACCTTACATGGATGAATATAATTATGGAAGTAATAACTATATGTTATTATTATAACATGTAACTAATTAAGAAATATTATACACCATCCATTTCAATTCTATTCGACAATTTTGGAAATGATATCATCGCCCGTGCATACGTACGACCTACCATCTCTACAACGTGATGTGATTCATTCTACACAATATTCATTAAACCATGAATATATACCCTATTTTAATGAATAAATGTGATATATATTATAATAATAATATTATGTAAATTATTTAACTATAACCTAATAAGTTTAACTTGAAATTTTCTGAAAAATATTACATAAGAACATAATGTAGTTAATGTCCAAATAATGTGTGACAATGAAATATTACTAACAAATGGATGATAATATAATCATATATGATATAATAAAAATTATTATGATTTTTTAATAATTCAATAACATTATTTAAATCATTATAGAGTATGTTCTGATACATATGAAGGATATCAGATGCAAAGTAAGGGATAACTTTGAAAATCTCATTTTTATCCGAGATTGTTTATTTGTAAGTATTTACTTGGGTTTATTTATAATGCACATCCATGTTTCCTATTTATTTAATATTATTTATATTATTATAATTTTTCTAAAGTTAATTTTACCCTTTGGTGAATTTTTATTAATCGTTATGAAAGGTATCTTTTGTCATTAATTGATTTGAGGTACCTTTTTACTTTTCTGACAAAAGTAAGAGGAGAATGTTTTTTAACTTACATAGTATGAGTGAATTTTTATGGTTTCATGACACATTATTTAAATGATTCTTCCCATATACGATTCCAATATTATTTTAAACTATTTTCTTTTTCTTTTAAAATTTCATGTCATTTTGAGAAAAGAAAACATTTTTGAAAAAGAAAGGATATTTTCCTCATGAATTATGTTCAAGTGTTTTATGAATATTATTTTCCATCTATGATGACATAGGGTTAGTTTTATATCCTATTATTACTTTGATTTTATTGTGTTTATTATGAAATTATTTTTATGAAATACATTTATTTTATATGTATTATGATGGAATGATGTTTTAGAAACCCATTTTATTTCATCGGTTATGATATGATAAAAGATTTATGTTTTTTCCCAACACATAATAATGGTTTCATTATGAGATGGGTGGGACCTATATCTCTCTCAAATGAATTGGGTAAATATTTACATCTCATGATATAGACATTAATGGAACAATAAGTAAATCAGATTCAATAATATAGGGCTGGAAGGGGGAGTGAACTCGGTTCAGTGATGGACTTTGTTCTCTATGATGGTCTCAACAATGCGCCTTGAATAATATGAAATGATTTTCTATGCTTATATGTGTATTCAAAAAAATTTAATATCTTATGTTATGACTATTGGGATTACATTTCACTTTTATTATTTATCCCATGACATGATATTATGATCTTTTTTATGTAGGATAATATTTTCAAATGTTATGTTCTTATGATTATGAAATGATTGATATTTACATTGTTTACCCTTACTCAGAATTTGAGCTCACCCTTTAATATGTTTCTTTTATAGAGGTCATGAAGAAGGGTATTAAGTAAGATATTTAAAAAAGGAGTCTAGTTTTGAATAAATAAACGGGAGACAATGTAGATTATTTATGAACTATTTGTTTGTGTTTTCCAGTTCCAAAAGACACTAAACCTCTACGTTCCTAGAGTGGTTTTTGTTATATTATGTAATAAATATTATTTAATATTGAATTAATATCTACATGTAAAGTATGGGCTGTTATAGTTGGTATCAGAGCAGAGTTATGGTTAACATTTAGAGACTAGGATGAGAGAACCTTAGTAAGAACCCTAAGGATATATCTAAGTATATGTTACAATCCTAAACTAGTGTTTTAGATATGTTCATGAATAACTTAGGATAAAACATTAAGTGTCATAAATTGAAATTTTATTCTTGAATTATGTGTTTTTACATTATGATTAGTGTTTTTCACACTATGATTCTTGGTTTTAGTCAATGACTAGAACCCAAAGGAATCATGTTGATGATGAATGCAATGGGAAATGCAATGATTTTCCCCTTAAGAAATCAAATGTTATAGAAGATAGAATGAAAAATCGTGTATCCATGCTCACACAACTCTCTTAAGCTATGAATCATGTCAGACTTCTAAAAGAGAAAAAGAGGGAGAAACATTCTATTTAATCCTCCATGAGGAAGCTTCCAGCTTCGTTCAATGGGTCTTCTGATCCATTAGTGGCTGAACAATGGATCAGTACCACTGAAAATATATTTTTAGTTCTACAATGTTCTGAACATGATAAATTCATATTAGTAGTATATCATTTGGAAGGTGAAGCTGATCAATGGTGGAATCTTATAAAGAATATAAGGCAAAGAGATGAAATTGAGTCCATCGTACGGGGTGAGTTCAAGAAATGTTTTTCAATAATTACTTTCCTCGTATACTTCGAAAAAATATTGAGAATGAGTTCCTTAATCTTAAGTAAAAGGATGATTAATTTGTTGGTACCTTTGAAGAAAATTTTACAAGACTTGCAATGTATGCTTCTAGAATTATTATCCAACCTAAGAGTAAAATTGATCGATTCTTTAGTGGCTTAAAACCAAGTATCCGAATCGAATTAGCCATATGGGACATCAATAACTATGAGGAAATTGTTCTATGTTCTCTCAAAATTGAGATGGATATTGGAGTAACCCATCAATCAAATGGGTTTGATAATAACGGAAAAATGGAATTCAAAGGAAAATCTAAAGACCACTTTGAAAAGAAGATGAGTTTTCCCTTATGCTCAAAATGTGGAAAGAAACATGGAGTGAATTATCTTAATGGGAATATTAAATGTTTTATGTGTGGAAAAGAAGGTCATAGAGTAGTTAAACGCCTAAGTAATGGGAAAAATATGTATAATGATGAGAACAAAGAAAAGGATACACAAAATGCACCTCATACACTTCAATGCTATATGTGAAAGGAAATGGGGAATTATAAAAATCAAATCCCTAATCCAAGGGCTATTGATGATGATCGATGTTAACAAACAATTAAGTCCAAAGACAAAGGAAAGTAACATGAAATCACTATCGGCAATATGGAGTACGATAATAAAGTGGTGAAAGGTACAATTACCATCCACTATAAAGTAGAAAATGCTTCATTTGATTCTGGATCAACCCACTCTTTAATTATGAAGAATTTTATAAGGGTATCACTGTATTACCTCAATAATTAGATGTTGAGTTAGCTATGACAACTCTGAATGGAACAAAGGTAACATCAAAAGTTTATAATTCTTCTCTGGTTAAAGTTTATGGGAATGTGCTTATTGAAAATCTTGTGATCCTTCTTATAGTGGAATTTTATGTGATTCTTAGCATGGATTGGATTTCTCTATATAGAGAACATATTAATTTCCTTGTAAGGGAAGCCAAATTTTATATTCCATATCAATATATGATCATTTAGCGATAAAAACTTAATATAAAATTATAGTAGAAATTTATTACATATTATGGGTCTTGATTCCTATAAATGAAGTCCATTTATCTCAAATGGTTGGGGAGAAACTTGTGATTAATAATACACCCATTGTATGTGAGTTTTATGGTTTATTTTCCGAGGAATTTCCAGGTCTTCCACCAAATAATAAATTTGAGTTTTCAAAAGAACTCACATCAGGTGTTATTCCTATATCAAAGACACATTATAGAATGACCCCAATTGAGTTGTAGTAATTGAAAAAGAAACTCCAAAAGAATCTTGATAAGGTATTCATATTCCCTAGTGCGTCACCTTGTGGAGAACCTGTTCTGTTTGTTAAAAATAATGATGGATCATGGTGACTATGCATTGATTATCGAGAACTTAACCTGATCAGTATCAAGAAAAAATATCCTCTTCCCCACATTGATGACTTATTTGACCAACTATGAGAAGCTAAATACATTTCCAAGATTGATCTTCATTCAGGATATCATCAATTAAGGGTCAAATAGAAGGATATACGCAAGATGAAATTCTGTACAAGGTATGAACAATATGAATTTATAGTGATTCCTTTTGGTCTTACTAATTCCCCAATATCTTCATGGATATAATGAATAGAGTCTTTAGAGACTATCTTGATCAGTTTTTGGAAGTCTTTATGAATGTTATTATTGTCTACTCAAAGAGAAAGTAAGAACATTAAGATCAATTGAGAATCGTACTGAAGACCCAGAGAAATGAGAATATTTATGCCAAATTTATCAAGTGTGATTTTGTCTATAAATTTTCTTTTTTGGGTCACGTAATCTCAAGAGATGGGATATATGTAGATCTAGTAAAAATAGTGGTTATTAAAATATGGTCGAGACCAACAATGGTAACTAAGATCCAAAGTTTTCATGGGTTGGTTAGATATTATCGATGTTTTGAGATATATTTTTCACTATTATCTAATCCACTCACCAAGTTGACTCAAAAAGAAGTTATGTTCATTTTTATGGAGGAATGTGAAGATAATTTCAAAGAACTAAAAAGAAGGTTAACTGGTGCACCTGTGCTCACACTACCTTGTAGTAGAGAAAGGTTTGTGATCTACAGTGACACATATAATAAGGTTATGGGATGTGTTCTCATGAAAAATGATATAGTGATATCTTATGCCTCACGACAGTTGAAACTCCATGATCAAAATTAGCCAACTCATGATTTGGAGTTAGCTGCAGAAATCATTGCATTACATATATAAGGACATTATCTTTATGGTGAAAGGTGTGATATTTATACCGATCATAAAAGTTTAAAGTATATTTTCAAAAAAATGAGTTGAATATGCCCCAAAGAATATGGTTGGAGTTGATTAGAGATTAAGAGTTCTCAATACATTCCACCCTGGGAAAGAAAACAAGGTGGAAGATGCATTAAGTTGACAAGACCATGATAACCTATCCATGACGAGGATCACAAAATATCCAACATTTATGGATTTGAAAATGATGGATCTTGAAATTTTAAAGGATGTGGGGAAGTCTTTTCTTCCTCAAATGAAAGTTCAACCATCAATATAAGTGAAGATTAAGGAGGAACAAAATAAAGATATAGAGCTACAAAATAAAGTGAGAAATGTTCTTGAGTTCAATATTGATTGTGATGAAATAATAAGGTTTAGGTGTCACGACCCGTCCTCGGGGCCCGTGCCGTGACTACACCAAGCCTGCCTTCCATAGGCCAGGGCCTGGCGACTAGCACCAAGGCGTAAATCCCGGTAAAAGGGAAGGCATTGCCTTTGTAAAGTAAACCACAAACACCACAGAGCAAGAAGGCAGAAGTAAACACTAAGTAAAAACTAGTACAACTGTAAGTGCGGAAAATTAAGTGGGCTAGTACACAAACCCAAACTGAAAGTAAAGTATAACTGGAAAGGGAAAACAACAACTGAAAAGTAAAACCGCAATGTCGAGCTGTCCACTGGAAATCCCACCTGAATGGTGGGTATAGATAGCCTCCACTGCTCCTCGGGTCCAGCCAACCTCTCCAAGTACGTCCCGCCCAGTGGTCCACCTCCAGGTACCGTCCTGCTCCACAAGCCTCAACCACGATCTGCGATGTCCGTCGTCTGCAACCAACACAACATAGTGCAGGCAAAGCCCATGAAGGGGTGAGTATAAGCTACTCATTAGGGACCTTGAGACCCCCAAAGGTCTCCCGGAATCCACAAAGGATAATCCAAAAAGGAAAGATACAATCACGAAGTAACATCCGACACTACTTAGGTATACGCCCAAACATATACCTAAGTCATCAATTCTCGTCCGACTCCAACATCTGAAACCAAGTACAACCCATTCCACACAGGAATGAAAAATGTAAATCCACACAGTATAGCACAACACAATCCACATAGGAAAGTAAAACAGGATTTAGCTCACACAGGTATACTTCTTCGTATGACGATAGAGATGATCAGATATTGCCACTGAATCATCAAAGCCGTCAGACCCACAAAGGATCGATAGGTACTAACCCCCGCAATGACCCACAAAGGATCTGACCCACACAGGATCTATAGGTAACTAACCCCCGCAATGACCCACAAAGGATCTGACCCACACAGGATCGATAGGTAACTAACCCTCACAAAGTCCCACATAGGATCGAACCCACACAGGATCTGTAGGCGCTGGCTCACACAGAACCATTGAGCGCTGACCCACACAGGATCGGAACCACATAGGATCGGTAGCACTGATCCACGTAAGATCGCTGAGTGTTGTAGTCGTTGCCGTCGAATCCACTGAGGATCTCTGTACAGTCGTCATCGTCGTCACAATCGCAAACGCAGCCAGCTCTAGGGTTCCCCCACACAGCAAGCTCGTTCAGGAGGGTCTACTCCACGAGCCGAGAGGCTGATAAATCAACTGACACATAGTCCAGAGTCGATGTATCCAAAAGTTCCGTATCGTCAATAGGAACTCAACGTCGCAGACGGCGCGTCAATCGGACACCCAGTCAGAGAGTTATTGGCCTTTTCGTCCCAGGGGACCAGTTGGTTTTTAAGGCAAAACCAACTCGACCGTACTCCACCTGCGTCCAAACCTCGGATGGAGAATGAAAAAAGATTCGCCTCACTTAGACGAATCCAACAAAGTTAATGACACGTCAATCGGACGTCCGAAGCTTAAGATATGAGTGTTTCCGCTCCGAGGGCCCGGTTGGTTTCGTGTACGAACCAACCCGACTATACTCAATGTATTCCTAAAACTTGAGCGCGATATACCGAAACGACCGTCTCGATCCAAGGATCGTATTTCCGCTGACACCGTGTCGATCGGAGGTCCGTAGCCCGAGATATAGGCAAAAGACCAAAAAGGTTCTGAAAATGGGGGTTTCAGGCCTGGACCGACCCCGCCCGAGACCCCTTGGGTCGGCCCGACTGGGCGCGGCCGAGCCCGGCTCGGCTGCCGGCCTAGCGATCCGGCGCGCAGCGCCAGCTGGCTCGGCCGAACGGCCGAGCCATTCGGCTTTTGCGGGGGGGGGGGGGGGGGGGGGGTTGCCCCCCGTGATTTGAACCCCCCTCCCCCCCCCCCCCCTTAATAGGGGCCGCTAGCTTGGCCGGCCGGGGGTTTGAACCCCCGACTTCCCTCCTGTCCGACCGGCCCGCCCTGGCCGGCCGATTTCTGCCGCCACGGGACCGGCGTCGGCCGGTCCCCTCCCTGCTCCAACACCGGCAGCCTAGAACCGGCTGCCGGTCACCCTGCTCTGCCGCGGCCCGGAACCGGCCGTGGCTTGGTTCGTCCAGCACGGCACGACGGCACGACGCCCCTCCGCCGCGGCCCTGCTCCAGCCGCGGTGTCTTAGGTTCTCTCCGACACGGCGCGACGGCGTCACGTCCTTGTTCGATTTCACAGCGTCGCGCATTCTTTGTTGCACGATTCCGCGTGGTGCGTCGGCACCACGACATTCTGTTCCAATCCACAATAGAAGCAACAAGGATAAAGGAGGTGGGTCGGCCGTGTTTGTGCGGTCCAACCCCCCTCTCGTTAATCGATAGCGTTTGGTGTTATTACACGAAGAACGTCAAAGTAGTATTCACGAATCAAAAATAAAATAAACAAACCCCTACCTCGTGCGAGCTTGAACAGAGGTTCATTGAAAGAGGATTCATCGTGGAAAAACCGTCGAGGAAAGAGACGTCGCAGAAGGAGGAATTCACGTTGGCGTCGCGGTACACGGCATCGTGTAATCAGTTTCCGAGAACTCGGCGTTCTTCATCGGAGACCGATGTATTCTTCGCATTCTTCATTGAAGACGAAGAAGTTCCTCAAGTCCTTAGTCTTTTCTCCCAAAAACTCCACCACAAGGTTCCAACCCCAAATAAAATAAGATCACCTTTTATTTTATTAACATAACATAACTTTTGAATTTCAAGAGTTTAAAATTCAAACATCCACACTTAACTCACTTAATTAATAACATAAGTTTTCCAAAATTAATGGTGAGTTGACGGGGTTTAAGAATATGAAGGGGTGGGGTTCGTGGGGGACCCACCACCCTCATAAACTCCATTGGGAATTTGGGTAGTTACCCAACTTCCACCCAAATCCTTAAACCACAAAAAGAAAAAAAAATGTAGTTAAATTATAAATTAAAATTCCACCATTTTTATCATTTTCTCTTGAGAAAACGCAACTCCGGAATAGGTGTTCCTAATAAAATATTGGCGCTACGGTTCCATCGGTGCCTTCGGAATTCGATTCCGAGCACCGGTTGAAAAGTTAGAAAATCCCACTCGTTCGTTCACTGAACGTACCCGAGCTAATCTTCGGATAGAAATTCCGGGCACACCGGGCCTCAGAATCATGTGCCGTTAGAAACTGCGTTCTTGTAAAATTTCAAAGAAAATTAAGAAAAAAATTTCCTTGAATTTTACGGGCTTTTAAATTACTCCCACCTCAGGTCTTTACATCCCCATAAAGATACATCATAAGATAGGGAAACAAATGCGGGTACTCATCACTCATCTGAGCCTCTCGCTCCCAAGTGCTCTCCTGGAGATTCCCGTGCTGCCATCTGATGCGCACTAGAGGAATCGACCATCCACGTAGGACTCACTCCTGTCGATCCTCGATCTCCACTGGAACCTCCGTAAAAGTCGCCTCATCATCAACGTCTAGCTCCCCATGGTCGATGATATGCGTCGGGTCGTGCACGTATCTCCTCAGCTGAGATACATGGAAGACGTCGTGCACCCTGTGCAACTGAGGTGGTAGAGCCAGGCGATAAGCCATCTCGCCAATCCTGCTGAGGACCTGGAATGGTCTGATGAAGCATGGAGACAACTTTCCGCCTCGGCCAAATCTCCGTAAACCACGTCGAGGTGAGACACGTAAAAAGACGTGGTCGCCATCCTCGAACTCTAGTGGCCTCCACCTCCTATCAGCATAATACTTCTGCCGGCTCTGAGCTATCCTCATCCGTTCCTACATGACCTGGAAATTCTCTATCGTGGCCCGGACCATTTCTGGTCCCATGAGTGCTGACTCCCCAGGGTCTGTCTAGCACAAAGGAGATCTGCAAGGTGGGCCGTAAAACGCCTCGTACGGTGCCATCCCGATGGTGGAGTGGTAGTTGTTGTTGTACACAAACTCCACCAAGGGTAGGTGGTCCTCCCAGCTGCGACCAAAGTCAAGGACACATGCACGGAGCATGTCCTCGAGAGTCTGAATGGTCCTCTCCGTCTGACCATCTGTCTGAGGGTGAAAGGCGGTGCTCAGACGTAGCTGCGTCCCGAACACCTCCTGCAACCCCTTCCAAAGCCGGGAAGTAAAGCAAGAATCTCGATCAGAGATGATAGATGATGGCACACCGTGAATCCGCACAATCTCATGAACGTAAAGTCGTCCCAAGAACTTCACTGAGCCCGGCTCTCTGATGAGTAAGAAGTGTGCCGACTTGGTGAGTCGGTCGACAATCACCCAAATAGAGTTGTGACCTCTGGAAGTGCATGGAAGTCAAGTCACGATGTCCATAGATATGTCATCCCACTTCCACTCCTGGACCTCCAAAGGCTGTACCAAGCCTGCTGGTACCTGGTGCTCTGCCTTCACCTACTGGCAGGTAAGGCATCGAGAAACGAACTCCACCACAACCTTCTTCATGCCCGGCCACCAGTGCTGTCGTCTGAGATCCTAGTACATCTTCACCACTCTAGGATGTACTGACAAAGGAGAAGTGTGAAACTCTCTCAGCACTTACTCTCGTAAAGCAACTGGTACCAAGGTACATCCTCTGAAAAGGACATCGTGCTCTGCTCCAAAGGAGAAACCATCAGGTGCCTGTCCTGAGGATATCTATGCACGCCGCATCTCACAGCCAGCGTCCCCACACTGTGCCTCTATGACCCGCTACAGTAGTGGAGGGGTGACTGTGAGAGACTGAAGGAAGGCTACTCCATCTCTATCCACGAAGGATATCTGCAAAGAGGCTAGCTGCTCTATTGCCTCCTAAAGTAGCTGAATGCCCGTCCTTCTGCTGAGGGCATCGGCTACCATGTTCCTCTTCCCAGGAGTATAGACTATCTCAAAGTCATAGTCCTGGAGGAACTTGATCCATCGCCGTTGTCTCAGATTCAAGTCCTTCTGAGAGAAGATTTATCTGAGACTTTGATGGTCAGAAAAGACTGTAAAGCACTCACCCATCAGGTAGAGTCGCCATGTCTTCAGAGTGAAGACCAATGCTGCAAACTCCAGGTCATGGGTAGTGTAGTTATGCTCATGCGGCCTTAACTGACGTGATCCATAGGCGATCACGGCCCGCTCCTACATCAGGACACATCCGAGTCCGGTCCCTGATGCATCGCAGGAGACTACGTACCCTACTCCCTCCTCAGGCAACCTCAAGATAGGTGCGCTGGTCAATCTCGGTCTCAGCTCCTGGAAGCTCTGCTGACATCTGTCTGACCACACGAAGGGTTTTCCCTTCCTCCTTAACGTTCTGCAAAGCTGCAAAGATTTCTCCTTTTCCAAAAAGGGAAATCTGGACTCATCCCCTAAATGAACCATGTTCCTTGCCTAATACAGTCAATCCCGTCATGATTAGTTAATTCATGGCATGGATGACGTCGTAAGGCCTCGACGCTGCAACCAAGAGATCCAACCGTTACTCTCGCCTCAAGGGTTGAGTCACACTGTTGGCATCAGTGTGTGGTCACTGGGTCTCCTCCTGTTAGAATCTCGCAAGTGAGGGTCAAGTCAACAGTTTTTAACAGGCACCTCTTAGTAATAACAAACAAAAGACAAGAAAGAAAACGTCACCATTGCAAGTGTCTTTTATTACATCAACTCAAAGTACAAGGACACAAGGCAACACAAACTACGAAGCTAGAGGCATTATGGGCGAAGGCCTCTATGCCTGGAGCTACTCCCACACTAGTCCACCTGCTTCCGGATCTCCATGATCATAAGCTTCAGCTGCCTGAAGCTATGCTCTCCCCTGAGATTGGGGTGGACCTCCTGGTGGTGGTGGTGGTAGAGCCTCAAAACGTCGTCCACCACCTGCCGCTCGACCAGCTCCTCGGCCTCGTCCACCTGCTCCCTACAGACCGCCACGGTCGAACCTTTGCCTCTACCTAGGTGGTTCCTCAACTGTCTGCTGCTCCTCTGCATGGTGGGTCGGGCAGTCACGAGCCATGTGGCCCTACCCGCAACATGCATAGCACTGTCTTCCACTCATAAGGCTGGTTCTGCTGCGTGTGCCTCACACCTCCGAGCCAGTATCCTGTGGTCGTCCTCCCATTGGCCTGGCCCACTTGGACCTCTGCGACATATGTCTACTGTCGACTACAGAAGACTCTGCCACGTGTCGCCCTGCGGTAGGTCTCGCAGCTGGAGTATACTCAGCAAGAATGCTCTCAATGAGAAATGCTCGCTCCAGTACTCCTGCATGAGTCGGAATACTGAGGGAGATCAGCGATACCCTGATCTCATGTCTCAATCCCTGCTCAAAGGTCCGGGCCCGGAAGAATGGGTCCCGTACCATGTCTGTCGAGTAGCGCGAGAGATCGGTAAATCTCGCCGAGTACTGAGCGACCGTCAAGCTGCCCTGCCGCAGCTGAAGAAGCTCCTGGATGCGCACCGCACGGAGGTTGGATGGGACGAACTCCAAGAGTAAGATGCTCTCAAATTCTGACTAGAGAAGAGATGCCTCATCCAGAGAAGAGATGCCTCATCGTGCACCTGGAGCATCAAGCTCCACCATCCGCCCGCTGCCGCGTGCAGTAGGCTTGCTGCGAGGATCACCATGAGGTCTGCTGGTGTCCTCAGTAACCAGAAAAATCGTACCACTACCTCCAGCCAGTCCTCGGCTGCCTGGGGGTCTGTCTCCCCGCGGAACCTGGGCGGTCACTGGCGCTGGAACTCGTGCAGTGCACTAAGGCGATGTGCATCGTCAACAGATGGGGCTGGAAGCATCGGTGGCTCAACGTGTAAAGGTACCACCACCGGTGCCTCTGCTGACAAAGGGAACTGTACCGAGGCCTCGTCGCTTGGCGGGCTGTCGTCACGCTCAACTCTCGGAACCCTAGCTGGTTGTCATCGTGGGGCCATCCTGAAAAGAAACAAGTGCGCCACGGTCAAACAGTATACCTGGTGAGCTGACACAAGTAATCACAAATAAAACTTGAAACACACATGCAATCAATGTTTTCGTGCATTAAGTCGGAAATCAGAAGTTGGGGTCTTGGTGTACGGATACGTCAGCCGCCGCACCAACACTGGACTCCCTGGACTGATAACCACACTCAATAAGCATAAAATTATTGCTTCACATAGAAAAAGATCAGAGTCCCATGTTATATGGTAGAACTGAACTCCTCTGATACCAATTTGTCACGACCCGTCCTCGGGGCCCGTGCCGTGACTACCTCAAGCCCGCCTTCCATAGGCCAGGGGCTGGCGACTAGCACCAAGGCGTAAATCCCGATAAAAGGTAAGGAATTTCCTTTATAAAGTAAACCACAAACACCACAGAGCAAGCAGGCAGAAGTAAACACTAAGTAAAAACTGGTAAAATAGTAAGTGCAGAAAAGTAAGTGGGCCAGTATACAAACCCAAACTGAAAGTAAAGTATAACTGGAAAGGGAAAACAACAACTGAAAAGTAAAGCCGCAACATCAAGCTGTCCACTGGAAATCCCACCTGAAGGGTGGGTACAGATAGCCTCCACTACTCCTCGGGTCCAGCCGACCGCTCCGAGTACGTCCCGCCTAGTGGTCCACCTCCAGGTACCGTCCTGCTCCGCACACCTCAACCACGATCAGTGTTGTCCATCGTCTGCAACCAACACAATGTTGTGCGGGCATAGACCGTGCAGGGGTGAGTATAAACTACTCATTAGGGACCCTGAGACCCCCGAAAGTCTCCCAGAATCCACAAAGGATAATCCACAAAGGAAAGATACAATCACGATGTGACATCCGACACTACTTAGGTATATGCCCATACATATACCTAAGTTATCAATTCTTGTTCGGCTCCAACATCCGAACCCAAGTACAACCCAGTCCACACAGGAAAGAAAAACGTAAATCCACACAGGATAGCACAACACAATCCACATGGGAAAGTAAAACAGGATTCAGCTCACACAGGTATACTTCTTCATATGACGATAGAGATGATCAGATATTTCCACTGAATCATCTAAGCCGTCGGACCCACAAAGGATCGATAGGTACTAACCCCCGAAATGACCCACAAAGGATCTGACCCACACAGGATCAATAGGTAACTAACCCCCGCAATGACCCACAAAGGATCTGACCCACACAGGATCAATAGGTAACTAACCCCCACAAAGACCCACACAGGATCGGACCCACACAGGATCTGTAGGCGCTAGCTCACACAGAACCGCTGAGCGATGACCCACACAGGATCAGTAGCACTGATCCACGTAGGATTGCTGAGTACTGTAGTCGTTGCCGTCGAATCCACTGAGGATCTCTGTACAGTCGTCGTCGTCGTCACAGTCGCAAACACAGCCAGCTCTAGGGTTCCCGCACATAGCATCCTCGTTCGGGAGGGTCCGCTCCACGAGCCGAGAGGCTGATACATCAACTGACACATAGTCCAGAGTTGATGTATCCAAAAGTTCCATATCGATAACAAGAACTCAACGTCGCAGACGGCGCGTAAATCGGACGCCCGGTCTGAGAGTTATTGGCTTTTTCGTCCCAGGGGCCCGGTTGGATTTTAAGGAAAAACCAACCCGACCATACTCCACCTGCGTCCAAACCTCAGGAGGAGTATTCCAAAAGATTCTCCTCACTTAGAGGAATCCAACAAAGTCGACGACACGTCAATCGAACGTCCAGAGCATAAGATATGAGCGTTTCCGCTCCGAGGGCCCGGTTGGTTTCGTGTAGGAACCAACCCGGCCAAACTCAAAGTATTCCGAAACCTTGAGAGCAATATACTGAAATGACCGTCTTGATCCAAGTATCTCATCGCCGCTGACGGCGCGTCGACCGGAGGTCCGTAGCCCGAGATATAGGCAAAAGACCAAAAAGGTTCCGAAAACGGGGGTTTCAGGCCCGGACCGACCCGGCCCGAGACCCCCTGGATCGGCCCGAACCGGGTCGGCCCGACAGGGCACAGCCTGTCCTGGCCTGGGTGCGGCCCAGCCCGGCCTGGGGGCGGCCCGGCCCAGCTCGGCTGCCGGCCTGGCGGTCTGGCGAGCTGGCACGCGGCGCCAGCTGGCTCGGCCGAACGGCCGACCCGTTCGGCTTTTGCGGGGTGGGGGGGGGGGGGGGGGGGGGCGTTGATCCCCTTGATTTGAAACTGTGGCCCCCATTAATGGGGGCTGCTAGCTTGGCCGGCCGGGGGTTTGAACCCCCGACTTCCCTCATGTCCAGCCCGCCCGCCCCGGCCGGCCGATTTCTGCCGCCACGGGACTGGCGTCGGCCGGTCCCCTCCCTGCTCCGACACCGGTGGCCCGGAACCGGCCGCCGGTCACCCTGCTCTGCCACGGCCCGGAACCGGCCGCGGCTTTGTTCTTACGGCGCGGCACGATGGTGCCGCGCCCCTCCGCCGTGGCCCTGCTCCAGCCACGGTGTCTTAGGTTCTCTCCAACGCGGCGCGACGACATCGCATATTTGTTCGATTTCACGGCGCGGTGTGACGGCGCCGCACATTCTTTGCCGCACGATTCCGCGTGGTGCGTCGGCACCACGCTATTCAGTTCCAATCCACAATAGAACCAACATGGATAAAGGAGGTGGGTCGGCCATGTTTGTGCGGTCCGGCCCCCCTCTCGTTAATCGATAGCATTTGGTGTTATTACACGAAGAACGTCAAGGTAGTATTCACGAATCAAAAATAAAATAAACAAACCCCTACCTCGTGCGAGTTTGAATAGAGGTTCTTCAAACGAGGATTCGTCGTGGAAAAACCGTCACGGAAAGAGACGTCGCGGAAGGAGGAAGTCGCGTTGGCATCTCGATACACGACGTCGCGTAATCGGTTTCCGAGAACTCGGCGTTCTTCGTCGGAGACCGATTTGTTCTTCACGTTCTTCATTGAAGACGAAGAAGTTTTTCAAGTCCTTAGTCTTTTCTCCCAAAAACTCCACCACAAGGTTCCAACCCTAAATAAAATAAGCTCACCTCTTATTTTATTAACATAACATAACTTTTGAATTTCAAGAGTTTGAAATTCAAACATCCACACTTAACTCACTTAATTAATAACATAAGTTGTGAAAAATTAATGGTGAGTTGTGGGGGTTTAAGAATATGAAGGGGTGGGGTTCGTGTGGGCCCCACCACCCTCGTAACCTCCATTGGGAAGTTGGGTAGTTACCCAACTTCCACCCAAAGCCTTAAACCACAAAAAATTTAGTTAAATTATAAATTAAACTTCCACAATTTTTATCATCTTCTCTTGAGAAAACGCAACTCCGGAATAGGTGTTCCTAAGAAAATACTGGTGCTACGGTTCAATCGGTGCCTTCAGAATTCGATTCCGAGCACTGGTTGAAAAGTTAGAAAATCCCGCTCATTCGTTCACTGAACGTACCCGAGCTAAACTTCAGATAGAAATTCCAGGCACACCGGGCCTCAGAATCATGTGCCGTCAGAAACTGCGTTCTTGTAAAATCCAAAATTAAATTAAGAAAAACAATTTCCTTGAATTTTACGGGCCTTTACATTAGGAATCGGGTTTGTATTCCTCCCATAATATAATTAAATAATGAGATATTGGATGAGGATCATAGTTCTTCATTCTCTATTCACCCTGGAAGCACAAAGATGTACGAGTACCAAAAAGAGTACTTCTGGTGGGATGAAATTAAAAGAGATATCATTGAATATGTCTCTCGATGCTTGGTTTGTCATCAAGTTAAGGCTGAGAGACTGAAGTCTAAGGGGATTTTACAACCATTACCCATACTTGAATAGAAATGGGAAAGTATTACTATGGAATTTTTCATCAGACAATCCAAAACATCCAAAGGCAATAATTCTAGCTCAGTTATATTTGATCGGCTTATGAAGTCATCAAAATTCATTTCTATTAGAGATGATTTCTCTCTTGATGAAATTTACAGGATACATGTAAAAGAAGTGTTAATATTTCATGGAGTACCACTTTCCCTCATATCCGATCAGGATCCAAGGTTTAACTCAATGTTATGAAGAATTCTTCAGCATGCTCTAGATACAGAGTTAAGTTTCAGCACTTATTGTCATCCTCAGAAATACGGTCAGTCTTAGAGGACAATTCAAACTCTGGAAGTCATGTTGAGAGCCTGCTCTATGGATTTCAAAGGTGTTTGGTATCAACACCTACCATTGGTGGAATTTTCATACAATAATAACTTTCACTACATTATTTAGATGGCTCCTTATGAATACCTCTATGAAAAAATGTGTAGATATCTAACTTTTTGGGATGAAGTTGGGGAATGAAATCTACTAGGACTGGATCTTGTTAATAAAATGGTATAAAATGTTAGATCTATTCAATAACACATAAGAGAACCTTAGAATCGAAAAAAAAGTTATGATGATAACCGAATAAAAGACCTAGAGTTTAAAGTTGGTGATAAGGTGTTCCTAAAAATCTCTCACTGTAAGAGAGTAATGAGATTTGGAATGAAGGGAAATCTGATCCCTTGATATATCTGTCCTTCTGAAATTTTTGATTGTGTTGGGAAGGTAGCTTACCAATTGGAACTTCCAACAAATATCTCTCAATTCCATGATGTGTTACATGTATCTCTGCTGAGAAAGTACATACAGGATTATTTAGATGTACTAATCTCAAAATTTATACTGCTGGAGAAAGATCTTTCTTACAAAGAACAACCGATAGAGATTCTGGATTGTAAAGAAAAAGTTCTATGAAACAAGACCACTTGCTTGGTTAAAGTTTTATGGAGGAGCCACCAATTTGAAGAATCTACATGGGTACTTGAGGATATTATGTGAGAGACTTATCATCATCCTTTTGTTTCCAAGTGATGAATTTCGAATGTGAAATTTAGTTTAAGGGGGGTAGAATGTAACATCCATATGTTTTTAGGAAATATTTTCTTTAAATAATTTTTATTCTTAAGTAGCTTCATTTTCACACAATCATGAGTTTAAATGAACTGGGAGACACCTTTATTATAAAATTTATATTATATCCTAGCCGTTAGGTTAGCAGTAATAATTATAACTAACTTATGAAAATGCATTGTGAATTCATTGGCAATCAATTATTTATGAAAAATATAAATCAATTAAATATTTTTATTTTTTAGTGAATTACTTTTGGTAATGAAATTAAGGAGATATATATGTGTTATATACTTAATAAAATATTTTTTATATTAATTAAATGGATATTTTAGTCATAGGGTATGAATAAAACCCTATTTGATGTATAAAAACCTATTTTTTAAAGTTTAATTTTACAACGTTGATTAAAGAACCCACTCTAAATTAATATTTGGACACATTATTAATTTTTATATGGAAAAATAATTTTTTTAATTTTAAGTGGGATATAAAAATTTACTTTGGATTATTTATTGATATTTTTATGATAACTTTCATGTTTTGATGAATAGTAAACATATGTTAAATTTTACTTGAAAATAACCTTTTTCAATGAAATAATTTATATGGTTAAATTATAATATGGAATGGTTTTAATGTATAAATAGAATATATTGTTTTCATTAAATATAATGTATGTCATTAGCATTAATTTTACATTGAATTACTATGTAAAAACATTTCAATCTTTTGTAATGTTTTAACTTTTAAAAACCCATTCTCTCATTCCAAAAATTTGATTGATTTTAAATAAATTATTAAAACTAAGGTGTTTAGAATTTTAAAAAATTTAATCCATATTTTAAATCATTATGTCCAAATTATGTTAATAGGCTACTTTTATTTTTGGGCAGTATGAATACTAAATTTGGTAATTATTTTATTACCGTCATTGAAGGTAAATCAGGTAATTAAAGTTAAAAATATTATTATAAAATTACTTTAATACCTCTAAAAATATTATTGGATGAATATATTATAGCCTTATAATATATTTTTAGAAATGTAACCACTCAATATCCCGTTACTTATTAATATGAAAAGAATATAATAAAAACTGATGAATGTGACAAAATGTCACAATCTCATTTTATATAAGCATATTATATTTAATATATGGATAACTAGAAGATAATATCGACTATATATAGTATCTGAAAATATAAAATAATTTCCTAAATCATATAAATTTATTTATAATTTTTAGATATTATATAATTACCATTAAGCATGACACAATCGAGATGTAGAAATTATTTTATTAATAGAAATATCAAAAAATGTTTTTAAAAATATTAAAAGAAATATCGTATGAACTAATTAATGTAGTAAAAAAATTTATAGGTGACTATTAAATTTTATAATTTTATTAAATATTTTTGTTTGAATATAACTTCCATGTTAATTTTATTTTAAGTCAAATAAATGAATAGTTTCAAAATTGACACTATTGATATTTTTTAAAAATAATTTTTTAAATCGTTTAAAAATAATAAAATATTTAAAAATTACAAAGTGATGATTATATGGTCTAAAATGTCATAAAATATCAATTTATGGTCATATGACACCATATAAGTAAATATTTATAACCACTAAATATTTAGAATGTTATTACCACAATTAAAATTAAATAGAATAAATAAGTGTCAATTAAAAATATATGATTTAGATTGAAAAAATAACTTGTAAAAAATTTATTAGTTAATGATATTACAACCCTATCACATCTCATATTTTAAATTGGTATATTTTGGAAGTTTTTGGGTAGGGTTTTATTTTATTATAAATTATTATTTATGGAGTTTATAAAAGTGCCCCTAGCATCAATTATAAATTGTACCTCCTCCCTCACATCGTCACTTCATTTTGTGCCTTCAAGCTTGGAAATATCCAGAAATCCTTCCTTATAAAATTTTCTATTTTAATTCTATAGGTTATAGTCATCTTCAAAGACCAACTCTAGTTCTCTAATAAGAGATTTAGAGAAATCACTTCGAGGAAGAGGTAATCTCTTCTACCGATTCTTTCAAAATTATTTCTTCTTATACTTCATATTAATTAGTTATTTAATTATAAATTAACAACAAAAGTGTCACTAATATATTAATGTTTTATTAGAAATATTAAACAACCATATTTCACCTTCTATACATCCTACGAAAAATGAAATCGTTGCGCGTGCGTACGTACTACTTACCATATCCACGCCGTGGCGAAATCTGTTTTTCACCACCACCTTACGTGGATGGGTATAAGTATGGAAATAATTTCTATATAATATTTTCATAACATGTTACTAATTCTTAAATATTATTCACCATCTACTTCAATGTGATTCAACAATTTTGGGAATGATATCATCGCTCGTGCGTATGTACAACCTAACGTCTCCATGAAGCGATGCGATTCATTCTACATGATCTTCATTAAACCATGATTATAAACATGAATTGAATGAATAAATATAATATATATTATACTAATATCATTATGTAAATGATTTAACTATAACCTAAGTAGTGTAAAATGAACTTATCAAACAAATCCTACATAGGAACATAAAGCATTTAATATCCGAATAACGAGTGACAATGAAATGTTACTAACAAAAGAATGATAATATAATAATATATGATATAATAAAAATTATTATTATTCTGTAATAATTCAATAAAATTATTTAAATCATTATACATGATGTTAGGATACATATGAAGGATATCAGAACCAAGGTAAGGGATAACTTTGTAAATCTTATTTTTATTCAAGATTGTTTATTCGTAAGTATTTAATAAGGTTTATTTATCATCCACATACATCTTTCCTAATTATTTAATAATATTTATATTATTTTAAAATTTTTTAATGTTAATTTTATCCTTTGGTGAGTTTTTATTAAATGTTATGAAATGAATCTTTTGTTGTTAATCAATTTGAGGTACTTTTTGAATTTTCCAGAAAAAGTACGAGGAAAATGTTTTTTAACTTATACGACATGAATGGATTTTTATGGTTTCATGAAACATTATTTACATGAATCTTACTCTAAACTATTTCAATAACATTTTCAACTAAATTATTTTCTTTTAAAATTGTGTGGAATTTTGAGAAAAGAAAATGTTTTTGAAAAAGAAAGGGATATTTTCTTCAGGAATTATGTTCAAGTGTTCTATCAAAATTATTTTCCATTTAAGATGAAATAGGGTTATGTTTATATACTGAATATTAATTTGATTTTATTGTGTTTATGATATGATATTTTTATGAAATCCATTTATTTTATATAGATTATGATAGAATTATGTT
This sequence comes from Viscum album, assembly GCA_963277665.1. Taxonomy (NCBI): domain Eukaryota; kingdom Viridiplantae; phylum Streptophyta; class Magnoliopsida; order Santalales; family Viscaceae; genus Viscum; species Viscum album. The sequence continues at coordinate 569,842,497 of OY728119.1, forward strand.
TAAGAAACCCATTTTATTTAATGGGTTATGCTATGATAAATGATTTATGTTTTTTGTGGAACATATAATAATGGTTTCCTTATGAGATGGGTGAGACCTATATATCACTAAAATTCATTGGGTAATGATTTATATCTCTTGAGATAGACATGAATGGGATGAAAAGTAAATCTAGTTCAGTAATACTGGGCTGTAATAGGGAGTGAACTCAGTTTAGTAATGGACCTTATCCGCTATAATGGTCTCGACAATGATCCTTGAGTAATATGAAATGATTTTCTATTATTATGTGTGTATACCATGAAATTCCACGTCTTATGTTATGAATATTGGGATTACATTTCACTTTTAGGATTTATCCCATAAAATGATATTATGATCTTTTATATGCAGGAAAATATTTTCAAATGTTATGTTCTTAATATTATTATATGATTAATATTTACTTTTTTTACCCTTACAGATAATTTGATCTCACCCTTTCATATGTTTCTTTTACCCTAGTCATGAATAAGGGTATTAAGTTAGATATGTCAAAAAGGAGCCTAGTTTTGACGAAATAAGTGGGAGACAATGTAGATGTTTTATGAACCAGTTGTTTATGTTTCCCAGTTTCAAAAGACACTAAACCTCTACAACCTTTGTGTGGATTTTGTTATTTATATAATAAATACTCTTCAATGTTTAAATAATATCTACATGTAAATAATGGGTCATTATATTAACCAATTCATTATGTGATAACCTAAAAACCATAATTTTTGACCTCACCAATTCTATCCAATGCTAGTTGAAGATGTCATCCTATAATTCAATTAGACTTTAGTTCCACCGCTCAATTATATGTCCAAAAATAGATCTTTTATCACTAACCCCGTCCATCTAATAAGGTCTTTTACCAAGTATTAATCTTATATATCATCTCATACCTGTACTACCTAACTCAGAGTGAGGTATCACAATAAACCTGGAACCCAAACCCTCTCACTCATAGTGGTCCATGACTGCACCCTCTCACTCAGGGAAAGTCTACATAACAATATCCTAGAACCATACCCTCTATATTATGGTAGAATTTTCTAGTACCCAGTCAATAAGGGAAAGGCCTCATAAAAATATTATGGACTCGTAACCTCCCACTTAGGGTGGTCCATGCTAATGCCCTCTCACCCAGGGATATGCATTGATAGAAATGGAAAAAACATAATAATCATATTTTATTAATTCTATATATCATAGACTTAGAAATGAATATGATTCATATCTTAGGATATTATTTGGGTTCTATAATGGGTATGAGTTTCTTGTACATTATTGTATGATAGGCCAGTGATATGGGATAACAAGTGCCTAAATTGGGACACATATTCCAAATGCTATATCATAAGTCATGAAAAAATGATTTTATTTATTTATAGAATTAAAAATCATTGAAATGTTCAATTTTTATGAAACACCAACATCCATGTGTTATGGTAATTCATGTAGACTTCCAAGTGTTAATGGTCAACCCTCAAATCTCTTTATTGAATGTAATGAGTCTATAAGTATGAGATCCTATTTCTAGTGGTGTTTGTGATTCATTATTTCCAAAGATAAAGCTCTCCTCCAGCTAGATTTTACATTTATCATTATTGAATATTATTTTAGAAAATCTCTTGGATATTTATATATCCTTTCATAGCATATGAGGATTCTAGTGGACGATGTACATCCTTATAGGTGCAGTAGTCTTTGGTTGTTTCTTGGTGATCTATATCTAATTATTTTCATTAATATTGACAGATAATGCCCTATATCTATCATAAAATAAAATATAAGGTAAAAATAAAATAAAAATTACTATTTTGGATAAAATTATTATAGTTTATAATTTTTTATAAAAGATAAGTTTTTATTATTATAAATGTAATATTTTTATTCCTAAATTAAATATGAAGTGTTTATATTAATATATAGTGTTAATGAAATAAATAAAATGTTTATTTTTTTATGTATCCCTTTTAAATATTTATTTTCATAAATGTATTTTATAGTGGTAGTATTATGAATTCTTTAATTTAGGCGATAAATTTATTCCTATAAAATTGTTATGTCATGAATTACATGGTAGAAAAATAACATAATATCTAGTTTTATTCTACCTTATTATTTGTTTTTATTGAAGTTAAAATCCTGAATTTGTAATTTTAATATAGTTTATACAGATTAGGTGATGGAATTATGATGGAATTTAAATCTCTCTTGGGTAAAGTGTCCTTGGAAAGATGAACCTTGGGTTTAAATTATCACTATCCTAGAGTCTTTCTCATTATCTTGAAAAGTGGGTGTTGGCTAGTTGTGGATCCAAGATTACTCATGTGAGTATTATTAATTTCATAAAATTATATGGCATTATATGGGAAGTTTATATTACATAAGCATAAGATGAATTTATATGTTTCTAAATATGTTTGAATTCTATTTTTTTGGTGTGTAACACAAACTTTGAGTTGTGTAAATAGTTACACAATAATATGGTTTGAAAATATTAATTTGGGGGATGTAATGGGGATTCCTAAATATATATTTGAAGGCATGCCTATATAAATTATTAAAAAATATATAATAAATATTACATGGTATGTAATAGTTTTTTATTTAATAGTAATATGATGTATATTAAATTGGTGATAATTTAAAAGAAATCATCTGGCATACTTTGTGTGAGATTCCATCCAAAGTGAACACATGTTAAGACTAAAATAGTCTAATCGGGTAGTTTCATGCCAAATGAGGGTGCCTATAGATTATATTGTTTAAGGAATGGTGTATTGGGGATTTTGTTGAGTCAATCATCTATTTTAATATTATTTTTTTGAAAATAAAAAAAACACTCACTTTAAAATTTAATTAACTTTATGTTTTTTGGGAATTTTATATGTGTAGTTTTTAATTTAAAATTTTATGTTCAATTGAACTGAAGATATCCATAAATTTTGTGGAACGTGATAAATTTATGTGATGGTATACTAAAATACTTCATTGGAATTTAGAGCTACATTCATTAGAAGGAGATGAATCTTCTGGTGATGTTTCAAATGAACCCGAAGTTATTGAAAGATGACTATTAAGGTTTGTTACATTGGATTATAAAATTCAACAAAGAATTTTAGGAATGAAAGATAAAAAGAACTAATTTTATCATTTTGAATCTTACATCAACTCATTACTTTTTTAAATTCCAATTATGTTTTTATTTGTAGTGCGTTTCACTTAGTGATACCATTCTGATTTTTTATTATAAATATATATGTTTCTTAGTAATTATTATTATTCTGATGTCCATGATCAATGGTATTCATGTGGTAATTCTAATACTTTTGATCATTTTTATCAACTAGGATCTATGATAATAAATCTACTACATCCAAATAGTTTTCTCAATGAAGTCTGTGGTCCTTGGACTTATTACTAATCATTATGATCAAACAGTTGATCGGGGAAAGAGAAACCTAATGTTTATGGTTCTTTATAAGAAGTTATAGGTAGAATATTTTTCCACTAACTGGATTAGTCAAAGATCTTTTGGTACTTAGAAAATGATGATACCTTGTATCTATTCTATGGATCCACTGACCAATTTGGTTTAAGAGAGAAGAGTTCTTGTAACTGATCTATTTGGTAATAATATCCTTTAAGGATATTAAGGACAGTTAACCTTAACTCGAATAATTTTTATACTTACCTTGTGTTTTTATATTCTTATTAATTTTTATGATTTACCTTGGTTGTTTATTTAATTTCCAACTGATTATTCCATTTTTAATTTACTCTATTTAGTATGATTTGATCAGAACCTATAATTTTCAATCGATTGATTACATGAGTGGATGAAAAATTATAAGTTATATTTTGGATGTAATTCACCGCAAATTATTGTTTCCATATTAATCATATACTAGGTATATTTGATGGATATAGATAACATTAAGAGTTATATAACAATGTACCATTATGAAATTTAGGTTAAACTTATCTAGGAAACCCTACAATTTTTGATACTAGATGAATAGAGCGGATTTTATCTATATGATAGATTAGGAAAAATAGTTTTTTACTCAACTATTAAATAATAATATGCGTAATGATTGGTATTGTGTCCTACATAAATTGATTAAGTGATAAGGTTTATACCAACATGGGTTCATTACTTAGTGAAATATGGATCTTTGACCACTAAAGGTATTGATATATGGGGTCATCATTTTAGTGGGAGTACATTCATTAAAATTCGTTGATGAAAAGATATTAAACATGATACTGACCTATAGATATATTTTTTTATAGATTTTGGAAGGAATCATGTTTATTATTTTGATGTATCTTATAGGTAGGATTTATAAAACTATTATATATTTGAATATAAGGTTTAGAATAGTTTTTAAAGTGAATAATTCTTAGCATATATATGTAAATGGTATAGAAGTAAATTTCTCCAACTTTGACCTGTGGTAATTATTTATCAGTTTTGCATCACATATTTGAGTTGATAAGAGGATACTTAGAGATATATGAGTATTGGAGAATGGTTAGGTAGATCTATGTATTGGTAATGTGGAAATATTTTTTACATTTGAGATCAAAAGTTATGATTTATGTCAACATAGTGGATTAGTTTTAGAATTATAAAAGTTTTATTATGTTCCTAAAATAAACATAAATTTTAGTTTTAAACCTTATTTACAAAAAATGTGATTTTTTTCATTATGAAGAAAAATATTTGGTCTATATATATGAAATAAATGTTTTATGGAATTGGTAATATGGTAAATGATTTATATATTTTGGACATGGATAATCTAATCTATAAAATTTAGAATAAAATGGTAAAGTTTGATTCTTAACCCACTTAACTTTGGAATTGTTTCCTTGGATATATAAAATGGGAATGAATTCAAAGACTCTATAGAGATATAATATTAGAATAATATTAATATGAATAGTTTTACCAAAATGAATCCTTTTTATTAATAAAAATTTCCAAAACACATTTTAGTTGAATAGGTGAAAGTAATAGTCGACTATTGCATCTTATACCTTGTGATATATGTAGATAAATGAGTACTCTAGAAAGTGGTGGTTATAGGTACTTTGTAACCTCTTTCGACAACATTAGTTTGTATGGTTTTGGGTTTCTAATGAGATACAAGTTTTTAACTTGTTAAAATATTAAAGAGTTTCAAAACAAAGTATAGAGTCAACTGGGAAAAGTTTTTAAGATTCTCCAATCAGATCGGGTGGTGAATATTTAATGTAGTAATTGAATGATCATCTACAATATTGTGTAATTATTTGACAACTCACTCCTCTTTGGACATAACAATGTAATGGTGTGTATGATACGGGGAATTATAAACATTGTTTCATGGTTCAATGGATGATGATTCAAAATGACCTTACTATGTCATTCTTGCGATATTCTATAGAAATTATTATATTCTTACATAATTGTGTTCCATATAAAGTTGTAAAAAATACACCATGATATATATACTGTGAAGAATTTCAATTTTACTTTTATTAATATTTGTGGTTGTGAAGTATAAATGTGATGCATATCTTTTATAAAAATTATCCTTAAATATGAAAATTGATTATTTTTGGGTTATCCCAAAGAAACTAAGGGGTATTAATTTTATACTTCTACCAAACACAATGCATTTATAGTTATAGATGGTTTTTTCCATGCAGGACAACACATAAATTGGTGAGTAAGTGGGAGGGAAGTTACAAAGGTTCTCGTTGTAGTGGTCACACCTTGGTGGAAGAATAAACAATAAGGTTTTATTAGATTCTATGGATCATTAAAATATTTTGAAAGACATAAATGTCATGAATGATGAGTTGTTTACATTGAATATTGACTTAGAGAAGCCTATAACCCAAATAATGAATCTTTACACATTTTTTTGTATTTATTTTATAGATATCTGGAGAAATAATATTTGGTCTGAGGATATTTCTTCATAGATGATGTTGATCATATGGAACCACTTTTCTATATAACCTTCATTATGTAGGGAGGATACAAGTTTAGAATCACTATAGTGGCGATCCACATGTTCTCTTTTAATCTCTGAATAATGTTGATTGATCCTTCAATGATATCATAGTGTACCTATAATCTTTTTCCATTTTTCTTGATAACTTAATGTTATTTTTTGGCTAGAAGTAATCTCACTTTATCTTCTCTTTCTTGATAGGAGGAGAGAAGTAGGAATTCTAGAGAGAAATCTGTTGTGTTAAAAAAATATCAATTCTTGATTGAACCATTAGAATAGATATATACATTTATTTTTAGAGTTAGGGTTTTATTTAAAATAGTATTTAATTGGAAAATAAGCTAGAAATAATATTATAATCCTTATCAAACCCCATGAAATATAATAATACTACTAATAATATTACTTTATGAAATGAACTAACTGGAACAATAATAAATATTATTTTACGAGATTTCAAATTAATATTGATCATCGGACATGATCTTGGGTTTTTCTAACTCCTTGAAATTTATTATATATTCAAATAAATGATTTATTCATTAATAAATATTATATCCAAAAAGCATGAATAAAATTATTCATGATTCTTGAGAATAAAAAATATTCCATTATTTAAATTGAAATTGAATTTAATCAAGATCAACAAAAAATATTAGCGTGTGACCCTCCTAGATCCTTTCTCATTTGAATTATGCGGCCTTGCCTAAAGTACAGGTTTTTTGTCTAGAAATGGGTCAAGGAACACAAGAGAGAGATCGTAATGTCTCAATGTTGACAACCACATATGAATACTTACTATGTAATCTATTCCATTTTTCTCAATATCTCATCAAGAAAGTTGAAAATTTGTTTCATAAACATATATGATTGATATTTCTTTCTTGGATATCTGAAATAAACACATTATTACACCATGCCCATGGAATTTAAGATGATAGTTCCATTCCAGTCAATGTACTGAGATATCAACTTCCATAAATATGAAATGTAAAATCCTTCCTTGACTTCATTAATAAAATTTCATTTATGGAACAACTAACATACCCTACTTTTCAAAAACATATGGTGTCTTGGTTTTGGTCAGAAAATATAATACCATGAAACATGACAATAATTAATGATAATATTAATGTCTAAGGACCATTAAACATGCTCAAATATTGGAATATATGATTAAACCAAGACCTGTGAAATTTCTACAAGAGGGAATATTACCATAATATACCATATTAGAGATTACCTAATGCGAGCATCATGAGAATAATTCTCATCAACTCCAATTTACTCACATATGACAATCTATATACTATGTTCCCCACTACTGAATGTTATCCAACCAGAGAACTGATTTTAAGAATATCATCATATAACTTCAAGGTTCTCCTCACAGTGAGGATTTCGTACAACTATATCAATGAAACAAATACCCTATGACATTATTATATCAAATTCATTAAAAATAATGAACGATGCATGATAATAACTTTTTATTAATATTCAAAATATTATAATATAAATATAATCCAATGTATAATTAGTTGGTTATAGAATACCAAATATAGTGATGTATGACTTAGATTAGTGATAACTTCCTATTAACTTTAGTCCTCTAGACCTCACAAGATGACCATGTTTCTACCGAGTCAAGGATTTAGTCAAGGGTTTTTCCACATTTTTTTCTATGGATATTCTGCTCACCTCAACTTCACCTGTCTGAGAAAAATACCTTAATATATAATACTTTAGAAGTATATGTTTTGTTCACTGATGTGACCTTGGGATCCTTTGTGAGATCCAAAGATGAAGTATTATAAAAATATAGTGTGATATGATCTTTACTCTTAGGAATCACATCAATATATTATAAGAAGTAGAGTATCAAAAAAATTTCTTTTGTTACCTCACAAGTTAAAATATACTTTAATAATATTAAGGAATCATCAACCAAAACATTACATTATATCTTCCATCTCACAACATCACCATTTATAGTGGTGATATATCATATCTATGATTTCAATCATCTTGATCTATTTAGAAACTAGAATCCACATGTCCTCTAATGATTAGTTCTTCATATCCCCCATATACTAAGAATATATCCTTAGTGTGCCTTATATACCTTAGGATAGTCAAGAATTACATCTAATGGTAGTCACCTGGGACATCTTGATATATAACCACCATACATAAGGCATAAGAAACATCATTCCTAGTACACAGTATAAAATACATGATTGAACTAATCACATATGTGTGTGGAATCCTTACCATCCTTTGTCTTTCCTCATGTTTAGGAGGACAAAATTTTCTAGAAGGACCAATGGAAAGTGACATTGGAAATAATAACCTCTTGTATTATTCCTTAATGAAAATCATCAGTATCTTATCAATATATGTACCCTAACTTAGGCATAGTAGTCTCTTGGATCTATCACTATGGATCTTAATCCTAAGAATATATGATGCATCTTTTAATTACCTTATAAAGAATCATTTATACAATCAAGTTTTAAAATAAAATAAAACTGATATTTTATTTCCAAAAAGTAATATGTCATCAATATATACTATTAATAAAATGAAAAACCTCCCACTAAACTAATAATAGACTCAAGGCTCACATTAGTTCTTTATAAAAATAGATTTTGTTATGCCTCCATCAAACTGAATGTTCCTTGACCTAGATTCCTATTTTAATACATAAAAAGAAATTTATAATTTTCATAATTTATTAGAACCATTTGGAGTAGTAAACCCTTTAGGATATTTTATATAGACATATTCCTAATGGTTCTCATTAAGGAAAAATACTTTGATATTTAATTTCCAAATCTCATAGTCAAGGAAGGACGTAGTGTAAATTATAATTCTGATGGATTTGAGTATTGAAACTCATGAAAAGGTTTCATCATATTCAATGCCTTAAAGCTATTTAAACTAGTCCTACATTAAAAGTGCTAACTTATCCATCCATCTCAAATTTCTTCTTGAATATACATTTATAGCTAACAGGATCAACATCTACTTGAAGATCTACCAAAATCTAAACATGGTTTTGGTATATGGATTCCATTTCTGAATTCATAGATTCTTGCCAGTTGGTAACATGTATTCCACTCACTACATCCTTATATATTACGAGATCATTATTATCAACTAATAATGAGTCACCATACTCGGTGGATAGAAAAAATCACTATTCTATTTCTATAATATCTCTTGTAATCCGATGTAGTACTTTTGTGTCTGGAACATCTTCTTCCCGGGGAAAATTCTATATCTCTCCCACTATAACTTTTAGATACGTTCTCCTTCTCAAGTAATATGGAATGTCTTGGCACTATAACCATTTTTTAGGGGTCATAAAGGAAATATCCCCTTATTTCCTTTAGGTATCCCATAATGGTACACTTTATGCCTAGGGGTGCAATTGTTTTTACCTAAAGAGGCATTAAAAAATGCTTCTTAACCCTACACATGTAAGTATGAAAACAATGGTATCTTTCCATTCCATAATTAATATGGGATAACATATACTACTTTAGTTATAATTTGATTTAGTATTTGTGCTTATGTTTATAATTCATATCCCCAAAATGATAGTGGAAGACCAGTATGTCTCATCATTGATCTCACCATGTCTAACAAGGTGTGTTTCATCCTTTCACTTACACAATTACAATGTGGTGTATAAGGATCCGTTTGTTAGGAGGGATCCCAAAATCTTGTTAATAATAAATGACATATTGATTAATATATTATCTTCCATGGTCTGAGTGGAGTTTCCTAATATTCTTACCAAGCTAGTTCTCAACTTCATTATTGTATTCCTTTAATAAATCAAAGGAATCCGACTTATACTGAATTAAGTAGAAATGTCCATATCTATTAAAATCATTAGTAAAAGTTATGAAGTTTGAGTACCCACCCCTTACTGCAACGGGAAATGCTCTACACAAATCGGTATGAATTTATTCAACAAGATCCTTATTCTTTTCACCAATTCCACTAAATGAGGATGTGGTAATCTTGCCTTATAAACATATGTTACATAAAAAAGTGTATTAGTTAAAAATAAAATAAATATCAATCTTGGAATAATTTAGTCAAACACTATTCATTTACATGACCTAACTGGTGATGTTAGAGTTAAGTGCGGTATGAGTCATGTGTACTTGTTTCATTATCAATTTCCATTACTTGGTTTGGGTAATACAATATGTAAATACTACTATTTAGATTCACATTACCAAATTTTTTTTATAGTTATAAAATAAATAACATTTATTACCAATTTTGGAAATAAATATATTTGTATCAAGTATGGATACATGAATAATGTTTTTTAAAATCAATGAAAGAATATAAAAATTATTTAAAACCAAGAACATTCTAATCGGTAATGTGATGATTAAAAAAAGTTCAATTTAGTGATGTTTTTTTAGAAATGTATTTTAAAATAATTGCTAAATTTTTTAATTTAGTGTCATTTTAAATGAAACATCACTAATTTAGAAACATTGTTAAGGAAAAATCGTTAATTTAGAAACATTTTGAAGGAAAAAACACTATATATATAGCTGATTTCTATGAATCGATTTAAATATATATATATATATATATATATATTAATATATATAATAGACACACACACACACACACATATAAAAACACACACACACACCCACACCCACACACACATATATATAATATAAAATTTAAAGACAATGATTTAATATTATATAATATAAATACAGACACACACACACATATACATAAAATGTAAAATATAAAATAGAAAACATATATATGTATATTAATATATAAATATAAATATATAATATTAAATTTTAAATACAAAAATGTATTTATATATATAAATATAACATTATACAATTAAATATTTTAAATTTAGTCACATTTTTAAGAAAACATGACAACTTTAGTGACTTTTGTACCAACATTTTAAAATGTGAGAAATTATATATATATACATAGATGCAAATATATATATTTATACACAAACACACACAAATATATATATATAAACACACACACACACATATCTATTAATATAAACATAAAATATATAAAACACACACACACACATATATAAATATATAAACACACACACTCATATATATAAACACACACATAGATATATATATATATATATAATATAAACATATAAATAAACATAAAATATAAAAATTTATAGATTTAATACAAAACATAAACACAATGATATATTTATATATATAAACATAGAAAAAGATAAATAAATAAATAAATAAATAAAATACTTATATATATAAACAAAAAATATATAAATAAAATAATATAATTTTCAGAAAAAAATATAATTTTCGAAAAAGAAATATACTTTTTAGATAAGAAATATAATTTTTAAACAAATTTGATGTAAAATAATTATAAATTTCAAAAACAAAAATTGCCGATATGTTCTAAAAACATTTGTAAATGGAGTTCCATTCACCGAATTTTCTATAAAACATCAGAAAATGAGGTTTCTCTAAATAGTAATGCTTATAAACATTGCTAAATTAACGATGGTTATTTATTGACGTTTCTCAAAAATATCAGTAAATGAGGTGCCTCTAAATAGAAATTCTTATAAACGTCACTGATTTAACAACGTTTATAAATGTTTCTAAATTAAAAACACCCCATTTAGTGAAATTTTTGAGAAACACTGGTAGATAAATTTGAAATTCTTTAAATAAGCACTAATGAAAAAAAACTTCACTAATTAGAATTTTTTATAGTGGATGTGGTAGTCCGTGATAACCACAACAACAATTTTTTGTCTATTTTTTCACATTGATCTACCACCCCTTTGATCAGTATTTTTTTAATCTAATTTATTCCTATATTTTAATACATATGTGGTCTCTCAATCCAAAGTATTTACCTCGTGTTGAAGAGGAAACCTAGGATGATAGCGAAGGAGGCTCATCGAGCAGCAGGGCCTAGTAAAATTCCACTGAGGACTTTCAAGGTTTACAGGGGGTTGGGAGAAGCCAATGAGTAGGATAAGACTAAATAAGAGCATTTTCTATATTAATCAAAGTAATCATTTTTAAGGGATGAATGAGGAAGGGCCAAGTAAGATAATAGGAACCCAAGGCTAGTTCAGGAAGAGGGCACTTAGGAAATAGCTGATTTTGGAAAGTGTATGCCTTTATCTGAGGAGATCCCCATAGTTGACCAAGGTTTCTTTGAGGTTGATTATTCTGAAGAGTTATCTATCCAATTCATAGTTGATAGTGTGGAGGGATCACGTCATAAAAGGATTCATATTCAAAGGAATAAGAAGGGATAGAATGGGAACCATGATGCAGGGGGATGTATTGTGGTTAAGGGGAAGGAAACTAAAGTTTTAAAGGATTAATCTCTACTACCAAATCCAATGAAAATAAGGTCTTATAGAAAGAACAAGGTGATGGTTGGAAGAAATATGAAACAATTCAAGAATTCAAGAAGAGTCCAGGTATATGAAGTGTAATTAAAAAGTTCAAGAGCGGTGACCCCAAGGAATGTAGACAAGTTAATGAGAAAGGGAAGGTAAATGGCGGAAAAGAAAAAGAAAAAAGAAAACACCTTGATCACATAATAAATTATAATGAATAATTTTGGGAAGGGTTATTCCAGATTATGGTATCCAAGGAGTAGGGGAATGAATCTTAGAAATAATATTGTGTGTCAATGTCAACGAGGATCAAATGGATTGGATAAGTAAACAAGACCAAATCTTAGCACGAGGCTTCAGTGAAAAGAAAATAAATATGGAGGAATACATCCACACTTGAGACAAGTTGGACTCCCAATTTGAATATTTAATCAAAGAATATCCAGATATGAAGGTACATGTACTTAAACGGGGGCTATATAGGGTAAGGGGATCCAATAGTTTTAGTCTTGTTTTTAATGTTTTTGTGATCTATTACTGTTTTAAATGTTCATTTTCTTTGAACTGTTTTAGTTTCTCAATTTTCCTCCAAAGTGATTTTTGAATAGAATTTTATTTTTTGGTAGAATACATATGTGATCGCCATAATCTATATCAAATAAATAGTTTATAGAAATAGATAGATTTCACTCGATAAAAAATGTACCTGAATATTCCCCTTACTTCTTTTCGTAGGTGTAATATTTCTTCAAGTGAACCTTATTTCTATTTGTGAAATAAATAAAATATTATTCCTTGTATTTCCCCTTAATAGTTAACTTCATAGATGGGTGTTTCAAAGAGATTTTGTTAATAGATTTATTAACTATATCTTTTAATTTATTCACCATAAAGATATAATTATTTTCAATATTTGTCTCTTTATCAACTTAGAAAAGTATATTGGATAGATTTGGGAGTGAATTATCGATGTTGATCATATTAAAATTAATAACAATACCAGATAATCTCTAAGGGAATGATTCTATGATGAAATTGGTGAGTAGTTTTTCAGGGAGTTTAAACCCCAAAATTTTATAAACTCAATGTATTTGAGTTTTACTAACCCTCTATACGATTACTTTTAATGAGTTCCTTGGATATCTCAAAAATATTCCTATATTTTTCTCTCCTAGTAAAGGCCATGGTGATGTTTGAGAATTCTATATGAATCTAGGTATTCATAAGACTTATTGAGTTTATTATACATAGATGATAACATTATACAATGAAAATCAAATGTGTATCTCATGTGTTCATCATAGTCATCGAACTCTTCATCACTCACCACCATTATAAGAAGGAAAGAGATGATAATTCTATTATGTAAGATTTCCATTCACAGAACAACACAACCCAAATGCATCTGAACTATTCTTGGAAGTAAGGAGACAATATTTCTCCAATACTGATCATAAGGATAATTTGGATGAAGAACTTACCATTTTTCTACAACTATAAAAGACAATATTATTATTACAATAAATTGATTAAAATTTATTTGAGACATAATAAATTAAATTTTATTAATCCTCCCAAGATTTTATCAATTATAAACATCCCCCACCATTGGACTCAAAATTTATAGTTTCTAGGATATTTTACTAGTAAGGATACACATTCCCTTTCACATAAACCCAATGATTATTGGTCAAACTACTAGATGGCATTTAGGTAAGAAGGCGTTTTACAACACTAGGATTGAAGATTCTTGATTCATTGATTAGACTCCAAAATTTTGAAATCCTAACTTGGATTATCTCATCACTTTCTTCTATTTTACATCAAATCTAGTGTGGGATACTTATCCTGATATAAGATGTTTAAGTCTACCCTTATCCTTCATAAGAACTTCACAATAAAAGAAAGTGTCCCAATTAGAGTTGGTTAAACACTCAGTTTCATGGCACTTATTCATGATCAAGTAATTTAAGGTCAAGTATGACTTAATATTATGTTGATGGATTTTGTTTATTATGCGTAAATATTTATTGTTCTATCATTTATATGTACTGTTAATATTAAGTGGATTTTACTTATTTGATTAACTATATTTTTGATAAAAAAATTACACATAATCCATCTACTCATTTCCATATTTGAATATTAGTTCATTTTTTATGTGATTGTGGTCTTTAATCCATAAAATAAATAATGAAAAATATGAAAATAAATAAAAAATAAGTGACTAAGTTATGAGATTATCTAACGGTTTATTTATTGAGTGGAAAATAAATAAATCTATGACATAGGGGAAAATGATTATTCCTGTCTTTATATGAGTTACAGTATTCCACTTATCCACATGTGTATCAAAGAGGTTGTTATCATCTCAGTTCTATATTTAACCACCTCCACATGACTTGGGATGCTGCTTTTATTACATGTTTTTATAACTCACTCACAGGTGATGGGAACCAAAGGATTGGTTAAGTGGCATTATATAAATAGCATTGGACTCATAGGTCTTACAAAATAATGGAGGGAGGGATGAATCACATGCCATTATATTTTATTTAAAAATTAATAATCTAAAAACTATGCAGTAAATTAAATTACATAAAACCATCACATATATATTTTATGTTCAAGATTGTGAACGATCATACACTTGAAATGAATACTTAAATGTACACTAGGAGACATTAATTTCTATTCATTCTATATAATTAGGATAAAAAAACTTGAATTAATTAATTAATTAATCCCCTTATATCATAATGGCGATCTTAATTCTCTTGGATATACCTATCATAATTAAACTTTTAGAAAATAAATGGTATAATGAATAATTATATATAATTACAATAAATTAATTGAGCATTTATAATTTATTTAAAAATTTATTAAATTTTCAAACACTTCAGGTTTCAATGAATATAATAAGTTTCTAATGTTGTAATGAGTAATTTAACATAATTTAATTATATGATTTATTGAGGGACTAATGTTGTGTAATTACAAGATGCATGACATGTACCTCAATTTACATGTACCCAAGATAAATGCATGACAGTTTAGAATTTACCTAAAATATATTACATGGTCTGTACTATCAAGATACACATCATGTATCATTATTTATTATGTTTGTGCATCTTGATGAAGGACTCACCATATTCTTTGGATGTGGAACCACATTATGTGTATGTCGGCTACATGATGTGTGTTCTTCTAGTCATGTGTCCTACTAACACACCAAATGACTCAACACTTATTTTCAGAGATGGTAATTAATAAACTAAACATTTTATATATTGACTACACATTATATATTTTATTAATCCTCTATGATTTCAGTCTAACATTGGGTTTGACTATGTATTTTACCATATAGTTTACAAGAATTTCTCTACTAAACCATGTAGAATACATGAAATGTACTCCAGCTACACACAGTGTGATCTTAAAATTTATATTCCGAGTTATCTCAGTCTACACACACTGTTAAATAAATGAAACACATGTATTCATGTCTTGGAATTTCTTGTATCTCATGGAACATCCAGGTGTAGTGCATTTGGGAACACGGTATGCACTTCAGCTACACACTGTGTAACCCAATCTCACTATCTAAAATCCATGGAACTTCCAGATGCAATCTATGGTTGTTCTTCATTTATTCTTAGTCCTTTTAGAAAATGAAAACCTTAATGGGAATAATTAATATTTTTAAATAGTGTTAATTAAAAATCATATTTAAGAACAAATATTATTGAAATGAAACATCTAAACACTATTTTATATAAATATCAAAAATAAAATGAGAAATTGTAAATTTAAAATATGACACCACTAATATCAATTGAAGATTCCATGCATAGAGGAAGTACCTTGGTGAGTGAATATCCAAGAAGAGTTTTTTGAATTAAATGGATCATTCGAAAATCATGAAAGGTGTAAACATCATGACCAGTGAAATTTTTTCATTAAATATTGACTTAGAGAATCCCAGAACCTAGAGAGAGGAAATTTTCACATTAAATTAATAATTAATTTATATAGATCTAAAGAAAGAATACTTGGTATGATAATATTTCTTTTTAGATGTTATTGATCATCAAAAAACACTTTTCCGGATTACCTTTATTATGTAGGTAGTATCCAAGTGTAGAATCTCCCTAGTAGTTATCCACACATGCTCCTTTGATCTCTGAATGACACCGGTTGATCGTTGAGTGTTTGTGCGGTGGATATATCATCTTATGTTGTTCATCTTGACCGCTTTAATTTTCTTTAGGAATGAAAGAATCTCCCATGATATTATCATTGTTGAGAGGATGAGAAGGATGAATTTGATAGAGAAATCTAGTTTCTGAAAAAAATTATCAATTATTGATTAAAACTATAGAATATAAATAAACATTTATTTATAGAGTTATGGTTTAGGTTAAAATGTTAATTAACTTAAAAAAGTCACTTAAATAATATTATTTTTATCAAAACCTAATCCATATGTTATTATTATTATTATTATTATTATATGGTGCACGCTAACTGGCATAATAAAAAATATTATTCTATCATCTTGTAAATTAATATTTATCACCAGACATGATCTTGTTCTATTCAAACTCCTTAGTATTTATTGAATACTTAAATAAATACATTACTCATAAATAATTATTTTATCCTCAATATTTTGAATAAATATTTAATAAATATTTTCACTCGATAAAATATGAATAAATTCATTACTTTATTTTAATAATAATTTTTATTCCATTAATTAAATTCAAATATAATTTAATTGATATGAATGGAATCAATTAGTGTGTGACCCTCAAGGTTCCTTTCTCATTGTCATTAGGCGGGATTACCTAAATCCCAAGATTACTATATAGAAATAGGTCAAGGAACCTCAGATAAATAACCTAAAGTCAAAATATTGACAACATTATATGAACTATTTAAATTTAATATAATATCTTTGTCTCAATATCTTATCAATTAGGTTATGAATCAGTGTGGTCATCCTATATGCTTGATGAATCTTTCTATGACTGTCTGAAATAAAACTATTATTACACTCTTGACATGGAATTTAGGGAAAGTTTCCATTCCAATCAAAGGAATGAGATATCAAATTCCATAAATATGGATGTGATAAATCCTTGAATTATCTATTAATAAAATTTCAGTCGTGATTCACCCGATGTACCCTACTCCCTATAAGAATATGGCATCAAGATTTTAGTTTTTAAATTTAAGTATGTGAGTCCTGACATGAGTTAATGATAATATTATAGTCTATAGACCGTTACACATTCTCACAAATCAGAATATCCGATGACACAAAAACATATAGAGTTCTTACTAGAAAGACTATTCTCATAATCTCCCATATTAGAGATTACTAAGTACAAATATAATGTAATGAAATATCATACAATTACTCTCCACTAAAAGTCTAAATTCCATGTTTCTCATCAAAGTACTTCATCTGAATGGAAACCTGATTTTAAGTATATTTTCATATCACTTTGTGGTTCTCATTATAGACAGGATATTCTAAAACATTATCAACATGATCGATACCCTATGAAATTATTACATCAAATTCATGATGAACAATGAATTATATATAATAATATATTTTTATTAACATTAAAATATTTAAATATATATGTAATACAAGGTTCAATTATTTGGTTCTAGAACACAATGTCCAAAAAGTATAACTTATATAAGTTCACATGAGATAAAAAAAGTGTTGTTGAGATGGAATTTGAGTTGGCTTCATAATGTTTTGTGGAAGAATAATTGGCTCAGGTTACACAAGAACCTTGAATGTTGGGAAAGATTCATCAGGATCCTATGATATGTGGATATTTTTTGGTAAATGATGAGAAATTAATGTTTATAGATAATGATACTACTACCTACTAAGAGGCCATTTAGAGTTCTGATTCTAGGAAAAGGTTAAAATTCCTAAAATATGGGATGGAATACATGTACACTATCTAGGTTTGGAACTTGGGGGGGGGGACATCCAAAGGGATGAGACCCATTAGGTTTCAGGGGATTTTCTAAAAGAAAACTTATTGTTCAGAGTGAGTAACTCAAGAGGGGGGGGGGGTAAATTGAGTTCTTAATGAAATTCATATTAAAGAAAGTTTAAATAGAACCCCCATTTAAAAAAATAAAAACACCCAATTAATCAAAAGAGTAGTTTAAAATAATTTGTTATTTGAAAAATTCCTCAGGTATTAATTAGTGACCAATTAAAAACAATATGAATACTATTATAGATTTTGAAATGAATTTACTCAATCAAATACTAATATAAAAAATATTTATGACTGACTATCAAAGTAGTGGTTTTTTATAGTTTAAAACAAATTGAGTTTATTAATTTGAAATGAAAAAACATATAACAAGGTTAAAAAAGGATTAAAATCCCAAGAAAGTACCTAATACCCTGCACTTGGAAATCACCCACTAAAAAATAGATTATATAAATATAATCTCGATCCACAACCTGAATTCATTATATTCAATAGCTAACAAGTTGTCTAGGCTACACATGGGTGTCTTCCACAATAACTATTTGAAGTAAATATTCTTTGGCCACACAAGGACCTCTTCCACAACATGTGGGTAATAAAAATGTAAATAGAGGGTAAGGTAATATCAATTATTCCCTAGTCTCAGAATAGTAGATGGTGCATATTGATAAATAGGTTAAACAACACACTAATCAAATATAAAAAATCAAATAGAAAGAGAAATATGTAAGAATATAGAAATTATTTTCATACTCAGTCTAAAGTGATTCAGATACATGAGACTCCTAAAATATAGATTGTGAATGAGTTCAATATGATTATATCAAAAACATAGTAAAATAGATCATCATAATCTCTCTTTATTGTGATTATAGGGAAGGGCTTTTAGGTTTTGTATGCTCTAATATTTTACAGTTGAAACATATGTATGAATATTTCATTTAAGGTTCTTTAGTAAGTGGAAAAATTGATCATATATTCTCATTTATCCTAGATATCAAAATAAAATGGTATAACCTCATGAGGGAGGATTCCTTTTAATATATGGTGATACATAAAGGAGAGGTATTTGAAGAATAAGAATCATGATCCACTGCATCCTCATATTGAGAGATGAAACAACCTTTAATGTTTTCTTAAAATGTTCAATAATAACCCTTAAAATAATCCATACCATTAAATTCATTAATATATCCATTAAAATATTTTAATTAAAATATCCTAGATTAGTGACTATGGGTTAGGCTTGCGATGACTCATGTATGGTGGTGATTCAAGCTCAACGGTGAGTATAGTTGGCAGTAAGTCATTTGGCGGTAGGTCATCTTGTGGTAGGTCATCTAGAGGTGACTTAGATTAGTGGTGATTCATTCTCAATGATGAATCATCTCAATGGTAACTCATATCAATGGTAAATCATCCCAATGGTGACTGATCTAATGATGAATTTTCTTAATCATGACTCATCCCAACAGTTACTCATCTGATGGTATGTTATCCTAAGTGGTGAATCTTTATGGGTGTTGAGTCATTCATAGTAGTGAGTCTTTTCTGGTGGTTACTCAACTCCAATGGTGAGTCTTTTCTGGTGGTGAGTTAATCTTGATGGTGACTCATCTTCAACAGTGATTGTTTTTTGGAAGTAGGTATTTTCAACACTTGGAAAAAATATCATCAAACTGCTTTACCATATAAAAAGCTATCATAAAGAATAAAACTCATTAAAAACATAATTTACATTATTTTTTATCATTAAAAGAAGGTTTCAAACAATCTCCCCCTTCTTGATGATCACAAATCATGGTATTTTAGAAATCATGTATGTGCTAAATTTTTTCAAACAATAGATTGATTTTAAAAAGTTATCACATCCTCTTAATATTAAAAAATATTTATTTGGAGAGTTTTATCGTACAATTTCAAACTTTAAAATAGAATATAAATTAATTAATATGGTATAAGAGATATTAAATAAATGTGGTATCAAGTGATTTTAAACCAAAAAATATATCAGAGATATGTCAAAGGTATGGTATGAGAGAATAATATAAGCATAAAAGTACGTACCCCTATTAAATGTAGTAGTTATTAATGGAATAAATTAAATATTTATGGTATCAAAGAATATCATAAATGAAAAATAAACATAAATTAAAAAGAAATTCCATAATAATTACCCCCCCTTTTGGGATTATCAAAAAGTAACAATAATAAAGGGTAAAATTTAAAGTGATAAAAGATGAATAAGAAGAGAATTTTCCTTAAAGAAAAAAGTGATTACAACAAAATAATAGATACAATAAAAATCATACAACTGTACCTATCGAAAATAAAGCCTAATCTAAATCATTTTTCATCCTGGGTAGTGGGAACATAAGGTGACATTCCCTTATCAGAGGAAGAGGGAATAATGGTAAATAATGAAACTAAGGTAAATGTGATGGATCCTATGTGAACTACATGGAGAGAGGGAGACTCTCAGATGATAATAATATAGAGATGAATAACTTCTTACACTAGAGATAAACTTATGATCTGAAAATGAGCAGGAAGAGGCGCATTCGAATTCCATGTAATAACTGTTCTGAAATACTCAAAATTAGTGGTTGGAGAAGTCAGATGAAAAGTAACTAGAATAGATTCTTGATCCACAACTTATTTCCCAGACACATAGAAAAAAATACTTCATTAGATTGATGAATTCATTATAATCTGACCCTTCACTCCATGTAAGAAAAATATTATTGATTTCATTCCAAAAAAAATATGAAGCACCAGTTTTATATCCATTAACTGGTTGACTTTATCCTTGAAATCACTGGTAATAGGAGGAAACCAAAAGTTTTCTGTAAAAAACATTAAATGAGTGTTAATCTCATGCTTAGTAAAGATTTGGGACAGATAATACTTAATTTCCTTTTTATTTGTTCTCTATCACTATTTATATCATTCATACATTCCATTACCATATTATACAGATCATCATTGTTATGCCGAATATTCCTCAAAATCCCATGAGGGATATTAGGAAAATCTCCTAAAATTTCTCAAAGATCCTATCAAACAACTGATTTGATCAAATAAATATATAAGGAATGAGGTGGAAAAATAGAATTATATGTTCTTGAAAACTGAGACTCTAACCTAACCAATAAATAAGCTAATATATCCATAAAATTGGGTTTCATATCCTCCATCAAAGTCCTTAAGGGCTCCATCTCATTTTCTATCTACTTGATCTCTATTTCTACTTCCTCGATGTGATGAAACATCTCTGGATATATTTAGTGTATCACTAGCTCAAAAATACATCTAACATCTATCTTAATAAGCTTTGGGACAAGAGAAGGTTGATTCCTTAGAATCCCATAAAAGTCATAAAGGGGTATTTTTCTGAAGGACTATTGATTAGCTCAAGAAACCACATCAATAAGCATAGGATCTAAAATAGAAAAATAAGAATACACTATCTCAATAGAAGCCTTTGCTAACTCAGATATAGAAGGAACCTCTGAAAAAATATAGGAATCTCCCCTGTAGAATCTATCTATTCCACTATTCTCTAGTGCAGTCATATCATCATCAGAATCTGGGTAGTCAATGACTAGTCCCACAAAACATAGATATCATTCCCATTCTTACATAGTCTTAACATCTAACATGATATAATATAGAAATAAAGGCTCTACATCTATCTTCTCAAAAACTATAGTCTCAACATGGAGACTAACAAGGAATAAGGATTCATACCTCTAAACAGACTCCCTCAACTCTTCTCCAGTAGCATCATCAATATGTTTAACCAAGCTTGGTCACTCCTCAAATCTATAAGATACATACAAACCTAGAGAAGAAATATATTCCTAAGGTATCTCATGATCATCAGGCCTATCTTGGTCATAACCATATCCATCTTATCTGACATCTCCAACATTACTTCCTCCATATTTTCCTTTTGTATATTATTTATCTTTTCCTTCTTCTTTATCATCTCCTGAACATCCATCATCATCTTCTTATTCATTTTCATCATCATATCCATTATCATATGCTTCATAACATCTATTGTTACTATAAAAACCATTTATAAAATCTTTAGAGGATTTGGATGAGGAACTCTTATATTGTTACTCTTCTAATTATTTAGTTTCGTCTTCTTCACTCCCTTATCTTAAAAGAGTATCTCTAACCGGTAGAGACTTAGGTGGAATCGTCGGACCAAAAAGTAACATATAGTCTCTTAGGTAATATTGTTTCACTCCCTCATCAACTTAAAATTTATCCTCATTACCAGAAGTAGAAACCTCCTATTCTTCTTTCTCTTTATCTGAAAAACCACCTCATTTGGCTCTAATCAAGGATCAGAAAGATATTTTTGTCAATTAGGCTGATCTATAGGATTGGACTCTTCAAAAAGATTATCAATATCATCAACATATTACCTCTTACATGGTTTCAAATTCATTTTCATTCTTTTGAAAATAACTTTGGTCAAATAGAAACCACTATAGTTTACTTTGGATTCTTCATTCTTAGCAACTATTCCCTTTGCCTCATCATGACTGAAATGAACTTAGGGTAAATCAGGGAGTTTGACCTAGAAGATGACTTACATATCTCTATTATATGAACCATAAAATGTCTTCATAGGTTGATTTTATCTCCCCTTATCATAATATAATGCAGATACACATCTAGGTATCCCATTGTACTAAAATCACCTTTCCTCAGGCACAACATGTGATGAATGTACTTAACGAGAAGTCATCAATCTCCACACAACTTGCTGGAACATGGTTTCCTTAGGGTTATATCTCTAGTTAGCTTAGAAAAGGCATTATCATATCTAAAAGAATCAGAGTCACTATGAATTGATCTCTGATAATCAATAGAGACTCCTTCATGAGCTAATTTAACACATCTATCCCATTGAATTGAATAAAACACAACCTTTTTTCCATTAATCCAACTTCACAACCAGTCTTTATATTTCCTAAAACTAAACTCAACATTATGATAAAACTAATGCACTATCTTAGGTTAATATGGTCTCTCATTATCTAATAACCATTATACCAATACCGAGTGTTTGATTACTTTCATCACCAATGATATGTTTTCTATCAACCAATCAACATTCATTTCCATCATAAGAACAATTATTCTACTTGCATATCATGGATTTCACGGATTAGATTTAGGTCTACATGAATCCCCTTTATGATTCATTGAATATTTGACTTCTTAGGATTCGATTCAGCTATACACTTTGCATTTTCTATTATGATAGAGTTGAAAGGTTCAGGAGAGGTCGGGGGAGGGTTATTGGTCGTGGGAGAAAGGTTGCAGAGAAGTTCAAAGGTCAAGAGGCATGAGAGAGAGAGTGCATTTATTTAGACTAAGTTTATAATTTATATCATTTAGGTATTTTAAAATAAAATAAATAAAATATAACATTTAAATCATAAAGAAATAAAATAAATTACCCAGAAATAAAAAATGACAATGGTGACTTAATTCTAAAAGTGGGTTATTACAAGCAGTGGGTTATTACCATAAGAAGGTCATTACCAATGAAGAGTTTTTACCAATGAAATATTATTTCCAATGGTGGGTCATTACCAGAAAAGTCTTATTAAAAATGGTGTTTTATTAACCATGGTGGTTAATTTCCAATGCTGGGTAATTTCCAATGGTGGGTTATTTCCAACGGTGGGTAGTTTCCAACAATGGATAATTTCCATTGGTGGGTAATTTGCAATCGTGGGTACCTTGAATTTAAGTATAAATTTTTTTTATCACACCTAATTCTTGTATGATGTAATTTAATATCTCAAAATTCAATGGATTAGTGAAAATATTTGAAATTTGATGTTTAGTTCTAGTGTATTCAAGAGTTATATCACCCTTTTGTAAATGGTCACTCAAAAAGTGATGTATTACACCAATGTTATTTTTCTAGATTGAAACACAAGATTATTAGATATTTTTATAGAAATTTTTTTGTCACAATTTATATGAGCATGTAGGAATTGATAGTAGATAGTGCAATACAATTTTGTTTCTTACCACACTAAGAAATTAGATACTTCACCAAATGATGACATGATCTAGAGGTTATTTTTATATATAAATTAAAACCACCAAAATGTATATCTGAATAACTAAATAAGTCAAATTATATTCCTATTTTATAGAACAATCCTAAATTAGTATTATATTTGAGGTATTTGAAAATTATTTTGACTATAAATAGATGTGACTATTTTGGGTTTTCTTGAAAATGATCACACATACACACACCAAACTTAATTTCAGTTTAGATAGAAGTTAAGTAGAGAAGACTTACAATCATACCTATAAAATCAGTTTGATCCACTGGCTTCTTATTATCATCATGATCTAACTTACATATGGTACTCATAGAAGTGTCAGTAATTTTAGTTCCATCTAAACCAGAACATTTTAAAATTTATTTGATGTAATTACATTGATTTAAAACAATTCCTTATTTATTTTGAAAAACTTTAAAACTAAGAAATATTTTTTGTTCACCCATTAAAATCAATTCAAATTAATTTTATATCATATTTGAAAAATCAGAACAGAAATAATATTTTGAAGAACCCAAGATAATATCATCTACATTGATTTGAATAAATAAAACATATTTTTAAATTATATTTATAATAATAGTAGGATAATATATAACTTTTTAAAATACTTTAGAAATAAGAGAAGAGATGGGCCTATCATACCAAACTCTAGGGTATTTTTTTAAACCATATAAATATTTTTTTAGTCGAAAAAATGATTTTGAAAATGATGATTTTAGAAATTTTGAGGTTGTTCAGCAAAAAAATCCTTAACCTTATAACCATTCAAGAATTCAGTTTTAAAATCCATTTAATAAGGATTTAAATTAAAATAATCTTCATAGGAAAGTAGTATTCTAATGGATTCATGTCTGGAAATAGGTGTGAAGGGTTCCTCATAGTCTATACCTAACTATACCCTTTTAAAACCAGTCTTTACTTGATTCCTAGTATTGTAATAGATTCATAAATATTGTTTCTAAATACCCATTTAGTTCATACAATGAAGGTGTATTTTTTCCTATCAAAAAGTTGCAAAAATTTATTTCCTTCAAATTTATCCTATTTTTTCATTTCCATTACCCAAAATTCCTCATTAATTGCATCACCGATGTTCTTAGGTTCAAGCTATGACAAAAATGCTTGATGTTCAACCCTGTTTCTTAGTTAATCTCTTATCTATTTACCTCTATCTAAGTCTCTAACTATCTCATATAAATGACGGTATTTAAGTGTTATAACGACTCTAGGAAAACAATGAATGGTCACCTCATGGTCTTCTATATGTTTAGGTTCTTAAAGTTCTTCATAACTATATTATTTTTTTACATGTTTTACAGTAGTGTCAGTAGGTTTTCTATTAATGTATATATTTTTTAAATCATCCTCATCATTTTCTAAAGTGGTTTTAGGCTCATGTGAATCTGTTTCATAAAATGGGACATTAACGGATTCTTTCATAGTCTTGGTTATTTTATTAAACACTCTATATTATTTAATTGATGTCGAATAACACAGGAAAATTACCTCATCACTCTTGGAAGAAAAATTTTCAATGCTATCCTTAGTGTTAAGAATAAATACTTTGAAACCAAAAGATATTAAGTAATTAATCAAAGGATTTTTAATATTACAAATCTCAAAAGTGGTTTTATTTAAAAGAGGTCTAATTAAAACACAATTAATTATATAATAGGTTGTATTCACAACCCATTCCCAAAAGTAGATAGGTAAGTCATATTCATTAATAATTGGCTAACCTATCTCTTGAAGGGTCATATTCTTCGTTTCAACAACTCCATTATGTTGCGGGGTTCTAGGAGTAGAAAATTTATGGTTATAGAAATTTTTTGAGAAAAATTATTCAAAATATTGATTTTCAAACTCAAAAACATGGTCACTGATTAAGGTATTTATCTTAATCCCACTTAGGTTTTCTATAGATTTTTCATACATGGTAAAGTAAGAGGAGGCTATAGTTTTGTGAGATAAAAAGAATAACCATGTATACCTAGGAAAGTCATCTATAGGGACACATACTAGTGCTTTCCATTTAAAATAGATACTCTAGATGGTCCAAACATATATATGTGAACCAAATCAAGAGATTGATAAGTTGAAAATTCATTCTTTGATTTTATAGATATTTTGTGTTGTTTTCCTTTTTGGCTTGGGTTACAGACTTTATTGTTTTGGAATTCAAGTTTTGGTATCAAGCTTTATCATGTTTTGGAATCTTGATTAATCCCTAGTCATAAGTCTAGAAAAACAGATGTCCATGTACCATAGACTTCTATTGGAGTTCTTTAAAAATGTTCCCTATAAAATAAGTTTATAAAAAAATAATTGGTACCCAAGTCTTCTTGGGTATATAAATGTTAGTGATTTGATCTTTAATAATGCATATTTTTTTAATGGGTACCCTATAAGTAGATTTAAAACTTTTGGAAATAAAAAATTTATTTGGTCTAGTTGAATAATTACTAGTAGTAGAATTTCCAGCATTAGATTTTGGAATAAAATTTCTATTAATAATTCTTCTATGTCTAGGTTGATAACATATACTTGTAACATATTTAAGAGAAATTTGTTTTCCCTATATTTAAGTGAAATTTCCTCTTCAATTAGTGAATCTATCTAACTATTTCTTTAAGTACACATTAGATAACTTTAGTTTAGTTTTTTCTTTCAAGAATTTATCATTCTTTTCTTATTCTACATCAAGGTAAGTTTTTAAATTAGCAGATAAAGCATGATGTTTCTTCAATATTTTGTATTTATCTTTAATCTCATTGAATTTATCTTTAACCATATTAAAATATTAAATATGCTATCATAATTTTATCATTATATTCATCTCCAGAATGATTTGAATTATGTATAAGACAGATAATAGGTACCTTAGATATTTTTTCTCATGAAGCACATATTTCATCATTTAGAATTTTCTTAATGAGTCGAGTATGAGACGCTGGATCTTTAATCAGAGAAAATCCTTGTGGTTTTTGTTGCTTTCTTATGATATTTATCCTTATCATCATACTTATTTTTTTATTTTAACTCAGGATAGTCATACTTGACATGTCCTTTTCTTTTTCACTCGTAACAGGTAATCTCATTTGTATTTTCATATCTATTATATTATCCCTTCAAATTCTATATATTATAGTACTTTATCTTGTATCTTGGTTTCTATAAAAAATTCATCTTCTTATTGAATTTCTTAAACCTTCTTTCCAGATGAGCCATCTCCTCATCACTGGAGCTTTCAACTCGTACGTTTTCTTTCTATTTTGGTGCAGTATTCTTTAAGGCTCTTGAATTTATTTTCTGATCATATACCACTTCTAGATTAAATTTAATATCTTATTAATACATCATTTATATTAATATTATCTCCTTAAGAGGAAATTTACTAAGGTTGAAGATTCTATTATTAAAACTGATGTTCCCCTCCATCTTTCTAAAAGGCACCTCACCAACCACAAAATTTGATATTTGTATGACACTACATTTCTTAAGGAACTCATTGTATCCACTATCTCGTTGAACTTGAGATACATATCATAAACAATGTCATCATTTTTATTATTAAATGTATCATATTTAATTGTATAACTATTTAGTCTCATTTCTGTAATATTGGTTGTTACTTTGTGAAAAATAGCTAATGTATCCCAAATTTCATATGTAGTTTTACAAGAAGATATCCTATTGAAATATTCATTTCCTGAGTAAAAATAAATATAATTCATGGATTTAAAATTATTTTTGTAGGATGTTTTAGTAGAATCATCCCATTTATTCCTAGCTGTTCTAGGTAACTCATATTTATCTTCAATACCATACTATATTTCAAAACCCATGCTTTTAATGTGCATTTTCTTCTTTATTTTCAATTGAGCATAGTTATATCCACTAAATAAATGTGTTCCATTGGTAAAAAAACCTTATTGTATCTTATCCATTTAAAGAAATAATATTATAAGTAATAGATATTTAGGATCTTTAAAACATAACTAAAATCACAATTGAAAAGATTCTGAAGAACCTCTGATTCCAAATGTTGGTCGCAGTGAGTAACTCAAGATGGTGGGGGGGGGGGGGGGTGAATTGAGTTCCCAATAATTTTTTTGTTAAAACAATTTTAAATTGAACCCCCCATTAAAAAAATAAAAATTCCCAATTAATCAAAAGATTGGTTTAATATAATTTTGATCTTTTAAAAGAGTCTGCAAAGCTTGAATATTTATCATTTAAAAACAATATGAATATTATTATAAATTTTTAATCAATTTAATCAATAAAATAATTATATAAACACTAGTTAAGATTAAGTATAAAAATAGTGTGGTTTTTATAGTTTAAAACAAATTTTATTTAATAATTTAAAATGAAACAAAAGAAACAAAACACATAGGAAAATTTAAATAATGGGTTAAATATAAATATGAGACCTAATCCCATCCACTTGTAAATAACCGGTGGCCAAGTAGATTATATAAATATAATATTGATCCATAACCTAGATCGGGTATACAAAATAGCTAACAAGCTATCCAAGCCTTACAAGGACCTCTTCCACAATAACCTTGGGAAGTAAGAAATCAAAGTCTATACAAATAACTCTTCCAAAAAACATGGGTAAGAAAAATGTAAAGAATGTGTAAGGAAATATGAAGTATTCCCCAGTTTCAGTGCATGGGATAGTGCATGTTGATAAATAGGTTAAACAACACACTGCTCAAATATAAAAAAACAAACAGAAATGGAATGTAGTAAGAATATAAAATTGATGTTTCTACTTATTCTGATGTTTTTTAGATACATGAAACACCTAATATGTAGAATGTAATGGAGATCAAGCCGATTCTATAAAAAACAATAAAATATGGAATCATAATCTCTCTTTTTTCACACTATAGGAATGGATTCATATGTTTTGTAAGCTCCACTCATTCATAGTCAGAATGTATATATGAACATTACATGTATGGTTATTTAGTAAGTGGAACACTTGATCATATTTTATCACGTTTCCTAGCTATACACATACACTTCTATATCCACATGGGGGAATCTTCCTTTTAATATATGGTTCAATGTGGAGTAGAGTCATTTAGAAAATAATCATCATGATCATATGCATCCCCTTATTGAGAACATACACAACCTTTATTGTTTTCCTAAATTATTAAATAATTATCCTTATAACAATCATTAACATTAAATTCAATAATATAGATGTTGGAAGAATTTAATTTAAAAATCCCATATCAGAGACGGTGATTCTGGCTACTGGAGACTCTTGTCTGGTGGCGAGTCAGGCTCAATAGTGAGTTTGGCTCGTAGTATGTCATCTATTGGTAGGCCATATGGCAGTAGGTCATCTGTCAGTGACTCATCTAAGTAGTGACTTGTTCTCCATGGTGACTCATCTCAAGAATTACTCGTCCTAATGGTGAATCATACCAGCGGTAACTCATCTGATGGTGGCTCGTCTCAATGGGGACTCATCCCAAAAGTGAATTTTCTGATAGTAGGTGATTCTCAACAGTGACTCCTCCTTGGTGTTGAATCATTCTCTATGGTGAATCTTTTCTGGAAGTGACTCATCTTCAATGGTGAGTCTTTTCTTGATGTCAATTAATCCTGAGGGTGAATCCTCTTCAACAATGAGTCTTTTCTAGCAGTATGTCTTTTCAACAGTTGGATAAAAGTTTTTCAAACTACCATACAATATAAAAGTATATAATAAATCATAAAACTCATTAAAAACAGAATTAACTCTATTTTGTGACCATTAAAACAAGGGTTCCAAGAAAAGTGACTTGGATGATATGGTTTATACTTATAAAGCTCTCATAGTGGCAGAGCATGACAAAACATTTGTCGTATTAACTATGAAAATACCTTTTCACTAGTTTCTATGTCAAATTACATTTGGATATTTCTTTATATAGTATCTCACTATGATTTTCAGATATATCATATCGATATCAAAACCACTTTCCTAAACATAAATTTAGTCGAGGAAATATATATGATACAACATGAAGGTTTTGAAGGGCCAAATTACCATGTTAATGTTTTAATGTTGAAATCGTCCACTTATGGATTGAGGAAAGCTTCTCATATTTGGAACATCTGGTTTGATGACGCAATCAGAGAGTCCGATTTTAAAAATAATGTAGAAAATTCTTGTGTATACAAGAAGATTAGTGGATGTGTTGTGGTTTATCAAATATTGTTTATGGATAGAATAATAATTATTGGAAATTATTCATGGATTTATTTTAAATAAATATGTGTTTTGGAAGGTTCTTCTCAATGAAATATGTAACACCTAAGATCTCATTATAATAGGTAAGCACTACATACCAAAACTATAACACAATACACACCCTATAGCTAATTTATTCCAGATTATAAAAAGAATTAAATTTTATAAAATCCAAGGATTTATATTTGATAAAAGTATTTTATATTTTGATTAATCATGTCAAAATTATCTTAGGGTGATTTGTTTTGTGTTTTTTTCTAGAATAATTCATTTTAGGTGAATAATGAAAATGCAGTTTTTACTAGAATCATAGAACTATCAAGAAATAAGTATATCTTAAAAACTTATAAAAAAATTTCATGAGGAAAAATTATTTTAGAATTAAAATTATTAATTTTAAAATAATATACTGAATTTATATAACTTTGTTTAACATTTTGGAAGCATAAGTAACATTTTACTCTAGAAATTATTTTTATTCACTTATATTAAAAATTAGTATCCGTAAATTATAGAAATTAAATATAACAAAAATGAACTATATATTTTATATCATAAAGTTTATATTATTTAATGGGTTCAATTTCAATTTTAGGGAACAAAATAATATTACCAAGATTAAGGTTAATTATCACAATAATGGTAAAACTATTATATTCAAATAATTCTTTTAATAACATTGTGTAATTTTTATCTAATAAAGTAAATTAATATCTTATCCAAAATTAATATAATATAATTCTTAAACCTATATATAAATATATTAAAACCTTTTCAATTGGTAATCAATACTAAATAATATTAGGAACACTTAATGGTAAAAATGACATTTTTCTAAAAATTAGATTTTCTAAATATTAAATGTTTTAATTTAGAAGATAATTTATAATATTTATAAAATAAATTAGATTATATGGTAATTAAACTAATGTTCAGAAAATAAATATTTGGTAATATTTCTTACCTTATTTTTTAATTTAATATAAATTTACTTGTGTAAAAACGAGTTACCATGTTAATAACAAAAAGAATAAAATGTAAAAAACTAGTGATAATGACTTGAAACATGTTTAAAAAATGTGTGAAAATGAATAGTAGAGGCCTTATTTATCTTAAATCACCTCACAATTCGTTATTTCCCAAATTTTGAATCATTTAACTTTGAATAGTGTAAGTCCATCATTGAAAAAGTATGAGTATTTACAAAAATTCAATTTTTTCATTTAGATCACTTCCAACACATTTTTCCACCCCTTAAAATGCATTTGCTCTTCCAAAACACTTACATAGTTTCTAAAAACTCACTTCCCACATACTTTAAGTTTTATTCTTTATAAAATACCAATCTACCTAGCCTTAATGTGTTACCCTAGAAAGAATTTCCAAAGGTAGAGGTAATATTCTCAATCGACCACTCTTATTTATTTTCTTCTTCTACCACATCAAACTTATTATATACATAAAAGTTTGTTAACGTTTTTATTAATAATATTATCAAATTTTATTATACTATTCTAATATCTATCATGACCCACTCCCTCTAAAGGTACCCCACCCAGACCATTATAAAGGAAGAGAGATGAATACCCCCAAGTCCCATATCCAGTAGGCCCCGAGCTGATGACTTGCACCAAGGGTATAAATAAATCCACTTATTAGGGAGGAATTGGAATCAATAGAAAATAAGAATCAGTATATAGGATATTAGAAACCAAATAATTCCATAAATAGAAATGAAAAACCCACAAATACCCCATAAGGCTTGTAATGTCTTGTGGATACAAATAAAAGTATCCAAGTAAAGTACCAAAAGACTATCCAATGAAAAAACTCAAGAGAAAAAATCTCTAATCTATAAATTTCTAGATCAATATCCTTATCCCTATAAATAAACTTAAAATAGTTTATATGTATATCTGGTTGAGCATAACATGTATACTTCGTAGGATTATATGTAAGGACTCACACGAAAATGTGGGAAGATCATATTAACTCCCCAGTGAAAAAAACATAATTAACATGAACCTATCACATAAAATAGTTCTCAACCTCACCAAGGATCACTCAAAAAATACCGTATCCAAGTATAATAATATAGGAACAATAGTTTCTAAATGGTTACCCCTCACCGCTTCCCAACTATTTTTTTCATTCTCGCACCCCAACACCGTATGTCTCGAATCTCATATTCCTTCCATATACACTGGCCACATATCACCACAAGCCTCAACATAATGGTAAATCCCTATCTATAAACCCTCACCATAACCATCACATCCTCATCATCACGTAACATCTTCCTTGGAAGTATGATAGTTGAGTATCATGAACGTAAAGGACATCAACCTCATTACCTCCTCCTACCATGCTGACCCCCACCATGAACCCCATCATACTCTTTAAATTCATCACTACAATCACATTATATCTTCAATCCATCATATCCCAAACATTAAAACCACACCTAGAAGTGAGAGTGGGGAAGAGGTGGTATACATCTAGCTATCCTCACCAAATTGTATGTTTAGAGAAAACACTTGGAACCGAAAACCTTTGGTAATCAGTGTAAACTAATGACTTGGGTGGGTGTATATAAAAATAAAAATAAAATAAAATATATAATAGATACACATAAATAAAACCACCCAACTACAAAAACCTACATATCCCCATTTCCACACATCAACATCACTACCAAAAAACCATCCACCTATCCATTCCCACTTAACAAACACACAATCACACATCAATTTCATAATTCCCATTTAACCACATCAATTACAAACCATCTATATATTCATTTATCATATTTCTATATTTAATGAAAATACATTTTTTACCTAAGGAATATGTTTTTTCTCATACATTCCCATTAAATTTAAGTATCATTATCCATTTTACACCCATCATTAATTCATTTACATCCCTAAACCATGTAATCTAACACAAGTTCATTTACTAGAATTTAACATCTCATGAATTCCATAAACATTGAGAAACTATCTAGTAAACACACAATGCCATAGAATATTTCCCAAATCAACCTCATGATTCTGTATAACACTTAATCAGCACAACCCACACAATTCAAACTTAGCAAGACACCAAACCCATAATTCTACCCATCACACAAACAACCACATCCTGTCAACTTCATATAAAAGGGTAAACACAATAATTCTTTATTTACACATAACTAGTTTAGTCACTATCTTTAAGGACTTTTACATTTTCATGTGAGGTGATTTACACAATTATATTACATAATCCAATCAAAGATTCAAAACAATACACATTACATAACCAACAATAACCAACACACATACATGGAAAATAAAAAACATGAAAATAGGTAAAGTGAATTTGAAATCCCACTTACCCATCAATTTCATTATTTACAATTAATTATATTTACTTTTCCAACAATTAACATTCACCCAAAAGGAAACAAAGTCATACTAATATTGTATATTCCCAAAGATAAAGAGAGGACTTGAATCACCAACCTCAATCATCACTTCAAAGAGAACCATTCTTTAAATGGAAGAATCAATGGATAAAATATAGCCAAACATAAAGAGAAACCCAACAAAATATATCCAAAACAATCCATAAAAAACCACACTCACAACTCTTCCCAAAATAGTGGAATTTTTAACAATGAATGTAATTACATGCCAATTATCATTGGATTGAGAGTACAATGAGTCATTATTAGGCCTTAAGAGACATCCCCAGGATGCCAAAGGCTGGAAATAAATTCCTAAGGGTTTCAAATACAAGTGGGGGATGATTTAAACTTTAATAAATAAACCAATAAACCAACCAACCATAATCAAACATTCACTATATGATGCATGAACAAATGAAATACAACACAACAATTTCATGTATCTCAAGACCACATCAAAATGTGCAAAAATGGAAGAAAAAACAATTATCAAAGTAAAAAATGGATAAAATACTAAGGTATCTCAAGAGACCACAAGAGCCCATACTTCACATGCTCCAAGATTCACAATCACCGAACAACCAAAACGTCACGAGGTAGTGCTTAAAACACAGGAAACTTTACCTTTTCCCCTATCCCAGAAGATAGCATCTACAAAAGCACCAAAGTACCAAAGCATGGTTGAGTATAAAACTCAGTAGGTTTTCACCCAATGACTTCTCTACTCACACCACTAGGATATAACAGTTAGACACATTTATATAAAATAGTTTATATATAACAATTTACCAAAATATTTTATAACCAAATATAAACAATTTCCAAAAAATAGTTTGCAACCAAGTGAGAAAAAAACTAAATGAAACCAATTTCCAAAAAGTTAATTTTTCCAGAAAAATAACCAATCAAATATTTGAAACCCATTCTTATTATCATTTGGCATACCCATTTCCATAGTTCACAACACACCCACACATGCATGCTTCGTTTGACAGTTCCATACCCATGAGCCATCTCTCATCCAATTACCTTGTGTCCCAATGACACACTCCCCTGATCCATGGTCACATACCTTGTACCCTAATGGTAATCGTCCCATTTTAAGGGAACATCAAGCATTAATTCCCACCAACACCATTTATGCCAAATATTTCCATTTCCAAAACAAACCACTTTAATAAAACCAAAATTTTATTGAAAACCAAAGCACAACCAATTTTAAAGAAACATTTTATTTCAATAAAACCTCCCATTTTATTGAAAACAACTAATCCCATTTATGTGACATCAATCCATAAAAATCCCCCTTTTAAAACCCATGTTTCAAAACAAAGAACCAAAGCATTTATTTAAAACCCCCAATTTTCCAGATTTCACAACCACCACACAAGAAGGTTTCCAAAAAGTGTTAAACAACAAAATAACAATAAATTCAACACCACATAGACAATTCAAAAGCATGCCAATCAATTCTACTAAGAATATTAGAGAGTGAAGCCTCCTACCTTGAAGGTTTTTAGGAAAACCACAATGAACGAAGAACACTCAAGAAAACAGGGTTGATTCTTCAAGAACCCGCCATTGATATTTTCTACTAGAAAGACCAAGACCAAATCTCAACATATTGGGAATACAAACACTTAGATCTACACATAACAGGCATATATCTAAGAAACTGAGAGAATATGAGAAGTAGATCTAAGTAGATCTACAAAACCGATCAAGAACGATGAAGAACGATCACATACATCAAGAATCCATCTTGGATTCACGAAGTAAATCCTTCATATCGCCTCCAAAATGATTTGAAGAGGTTATAATACCTTCAAGTGAGAGTAATACTGATTTATGGATACCTAGGAGGAAACCAAGACATTTAGAGTCAAAAACGTGTGAGATCCACATTTTTAAGATCTCACATAAGTGTCTGCAAAGTTAGTTCGCATGGTTAGACAAACCGTGTGTTAACCGTGCGTTAGACACTACCTCGAAAGACCCTCAAAAAACCTTTTTTCATGGTCTCAAAAACTATGCTCCAACCATGTGGGATCAACAAACTCAAAAGTTCCAACTACTCATGGGTTGGCCACATGGTTAGACAAACCGTATGACTCCCGTGCGAATTCCAACTTGCCCCAAAGCACCTCCAAAGTTCTCCCAACTCTGCCAACCATCACCCTTAAACATTAGAAAATTGAAAAGAATTAATTAAAGGTTACATACCAGAAATAGAGGGTAATACATTCTCCCCACCATTGGTCTCTCCATCCCTAAAAATTAGAAAACCCTCACCCACCTAAAAGAGTTCTGGCCACTGCTCTTTCATTTTCTTCTCACGTTGCCAAGTCTCTTCCTAAATCTGACCATGATGCCACAAAACCCACACTAGACTGATGCTTTTTCCATGAAAGAAATTATCTTTCATATCCTCAATCCATACCAAGATATGTATTAGCAAAGCATCGAGCTCTAGGTTAACGTGATCCCATATGATTACAAGGTTAGGATCAGGCTGATACATTTTAAAACTGAGATACATGGAATGCATTATGCACCAATGTGAACCATGGTGGTAATGCCAACAGATATTCCACCTCTCAAACCCATTATAGTTACTCTAAAGGGTATAAGTATCTAGGAGATAACATTCACTATTTCCCAAAACGATGATGTCCAAGCCTTGGAGATATCACCAAAAATACATAATCACCCACATCGAATGAAAACAGTCTTCTACGGTGATCTGCATAAGATTTTTGACGACTCTGAGTTGTCTCTATCTTTTTTCTGATCAAATGGATCATATCTCTTGTTGGTTGAACAAGTCTCAGCCCAACTAGGGAAGTTTCACCTGTTTCCACCCATTATAGTGGAGAATAATAAGGTCTACCATACAATGCTTCAAATGGAGCCCTCTGTATCGAGGCCTACTAGCTGTTATTGTATGAGAACTCCACCAAGGGCATATGATCCTCCCATGAGACTCCAAAATCCATTACACAATACGTCAACATTTCTCCCAATGTTTGTATCATCTGATCATATTTCCCATCAGTCTAAGGATGATACGCCATGCTCATAATCAACTGTTTCCCAAGAGCTTGATGTAAGGATTTCTAGAAATGAGACGTGAACCACAGATCTCTACCTGAGACTATTTAAACTTGTATGCCATGCCTCTTTACCACCTATTAGATATATATTTTTGAAATATCCTCCACCATATGAGTTTCACGAATATGGATGAAATGTTATGACTTGGTAAGATGATCCACTACCACACATATGGCATCGTGTTTCTGAACCGTTCCTAGAAGACCAATAAAAAATCCATTACTATCTGATCCTATTTACACACTAGGATGGGAAAAGATTGTAACATAACAGCTGGTCTCTGATTCTATTCCTTAACCAGATGACTTGTTAAGCACCATGAGATGAACTCAGACACCTTTCTTTTCATGCTGCCCCACCAAAATTGCGCCTTTAATGACTTATACAAATTTTCTGTAACCGGATGTACAACCCATCTCAAATGATGGTAAGAATTAAGGAGTTGTTCCCAACAAGCCATATGTACAACTATTCTATATCTAAAAAAAATTGAACTCCCATTAAGTTTCCAACCCTTAATGGTCTCCCCACCATCGAGTTTTAAACTCATAACCAGAAATTCTGAATCCAAAATTTATACTTTTTTGACCACATCTACCAAATCGGGAATAAGCATATCTAAAAATAAAACCACAAAATCACCTTGGTCTTCACATTCCATGTGAATTTTGGCTAGAACTGACATCAACATACATTCGTGTAAAGCTTTGTTTTCCAACTGTGTATATGAATTTCTACTCATTGCATCCACCACTGAATTCCATTTTCATAGTGTATACATCAAGGAAATGTAAAACATCTGGAGATACTCCATCCATATCCATTTCCTCATATTTAAATCTCATTGTGAGAAAATGTGTTTCAAGATTTTTTGGCCCGTGAACATAGTAAATTTCTCACCAAAGAGATAATGTCACCATCTCTTCAAAGCATGGATGACTGCAGCTAACTCTAACATGTGTTTTGGGTAGTTTTTCTCATGTAGTATTAACTGCCTTGAACCATAAGAAACCAAATGATATCCTTGCACAAGAACACAACCCAACACTAATCTTTAAGCATCATAGTACACCACATACCCCTTTCTTGATTCTGGAAAAAATAAGATAGGTGCGGATGTAAGCTGAAATTTCAACTCATAGAAAGACTTCTGGTATTCCTATGTACATTGGAATGGAGTATTAATTTTTGTCAGAGCTTTCATTGGTGAATCTAGTGATGAAAAATCATGCCCAAAGAAATGGTAATAACCAAAGACCAAGAAAACTTTGTATCTCGAAGACATTATTCAGTGGTTTCCATGAGATAACAACTTCTATATTGTCAGGATCAACTGAAACACCGTTTTTAGAAATGACATGGCCAAGAAAATTTATTTATTGTATCCAAAAATCATACTGATAATTTGGAATACAAACGGTGATCTATCAAAACAGTTTATATAAAACAATTTACCAAAAGAGTTTATAACCAAATATAAACAATTACCAAAAATAATTTGAAACCAAGTGAGAAGAAAACTAATTGAAACCAATTTCCAGAAATTTATTATTCCAAAAAAATAACAAATCAAAGATTTGGAACCCATTATTATTATCATTTGACATACCCATTTCTATAGTTCACAAATCACCCACACATGCATGCTTCGTTCGACAGTTCCATATTCATTAGCGGTCTCTTGTCCAATTACCTTGTGTCCCAATGACACACGCCCTCGATCCAAGGTCACATCCCTTTTACCCCAATGGTGCTCACCCCTTATTAAGGGCCTGTTAAGTATGAACTCATACCAACACCATTTATTCCTAATAATTCCATTTCCAAAACAAATCACGTCAAGAAAATTGAGATTTTATTGAAAACCAAAGCACAAAAAATTTTAAAGAAACTTTTAATTTCAACAAAAATTCTGATTTTATTGAAAAAAAACTCGTCCCATATATGTACCATCAATCCAGAAAAATCATCTTTTTAAAACTCATGTTTTAAAACCAAGAACCAAAGCATTCATTTAAAATCCCAAATTTTTCATGATTTCAAAAACATCAATCAAGAAGGTTTCCAAAAATTGTTAAACAACCAAATCACAATAAATTCAACACAAAACATTCAATTTGAAAGAATTATAATCATTTCTACTATGTGGGGTTGATAAAGAATCCTTCTACCTCAAAGATTTTGACGAAAACCACAATGAACAGAGAACGCTCAAGAAAATCGGGTTGATTCTTCAAGTACCCGCCTTAGATCGATTATCCTAGAAAGGCTAAGACCAAATATAAATATATTTGGAATCGATAGAATTTTATGTTCCCATAATGAGCATATATCTATGAAACCAAGAGAAGAGGAGAAGTAAATCTAAGTAGATCTGGGAAACCGATCAAGAATGATGAAGAGCGATCACATACCTAAAAAATACGGCTTTGATTAGCCAAGGAAATAATTCAGAGCACCTCCAAAATGATAGAGAGAGGTTCTCCTACCTTTAAGTGATAGTAATCATGAGTTATGGCCGATTAGGAGCAAAACGAGCCTTTTAGAGGAAAAAACATGCGAGATCCACTGTTTTAGGATCTCACTTAAGTGCCAGCATAGTTAGTTCGTACAGTTAGACAAATAGTGCACTAACTGCGCATTATCCACTACCTCGGAAGACCCTCTCATAGATTCTTAACACAGTATCCTAAACTGTGATCCAACCATGCATGAGACATTGCCTCAAAAGTGCAAACTACACATGGTTTGGACGCATAGTTAGACAAATAGTGTGTATCCCATGCGACTTCCATCTTGCCCCAAAACAGCTCCAAAGTACCTCCCCACTCTCCCAACCATCACCTTTAAACTTTATAACAATGAAAATCATTAATTAATGGTTACATACCCGGAATTGGGGATATTACAATGAAAATAAAAGAAAGTTATAGAGAAAAAGAGAAAAAGTACCCTACATCAAGGGGAATCGTTCCTCTACAATCCAAGAGGTTATAACCCAAAAACGAGATGATCAAAGGAATCCAAGTGGATATGGAGTCCTCTAAGTCCTGAAGCTGAATAATGGAGATGTAAAAAAGGGAGGTCAGGCCCACTATATATAGAGGATTCCTAAATCGCCTCGTCATGGAGTAGAGACAACCTGTTACACTGTGGTCTCCCTTGGTCAAAAGAGATCTGAATCTCTAGATATTGTTTCCCCATTTTACTCATGTTTTTAAAAACTAGTTTGAACCACACTATGGACATTTCCCTGATGTAGTCCAAGTCATGGTGGCTCCTCCGATACCTGCCACAACCA
Source organism: Viscum album (assembly GCA_963277665.1). Taxonomy (NCBI): domain Eukaryota; kingdom Viridiplantae; phylum Streptophyta; class Magnoliopsida; order Santalales; family Viscaceae; genus Viscum; species Viscum album. The sequence goes on from OY728119.1 coordinate 569,883,268, forward strand.
GCCACTATTGTGTAACATAAAGGTACTGACCATTTTCTCCTCACCATGCCTAGAACAATGGTGTGGTGGTCTCCAACTACCTATTTTACATAGGTTGTCCCTCAAATTCAATGTCCATCACCATTCCATCATTAGGAATTTCCAAGCTACCATGTTACAGAAAGAGACTAACCAAAATCCAAAATCAATAATATAGTGAACCAAGATCTTTAACTGAATGAGGTGCATCAAAAAACCATACATCTAGAACCATGTCTAACCTCTAAGAACCCATGGTCAAAATAGCCCACACCACACCCACTACCATGGAATTGTGACCCTATGATTGGAATTGACACTTAAATAGCCTACATAAATCTTCCAAACTACTTCTTGGAACTAAAAATCCATTTAAAAATATAAAGGGAGAGTCTTTGGGGAACTTGGGACCTCACATAATATATCTTTTAAAAAATTATCATCATATAGAATAAAAAAATCCCATGAAAAATAGATGAGAAATGGGGTGGTATAAATAAAAATTCTATAAGATATCTCCCATGGAGCTAATTATTTCCTAAATGATACCATAAGATACGAATTATTAGAAATAGGTAAAGGGAACATTCCAAAAACCATCCTCAAAATAAGTTTTACACCATCAATGGAAAAGAAAGAAAAACCAAAACTCAAAAAAAACTCAGGATACTGAGTATTCCTCTCTATCAAACATTCTTAGGTACTCTCCTCTGAGCCACCATGCCTCCCCAACACACAAACCAAATTGATAAATCACCCCTAAAACATATCCTCTCAATGGTCTTGGATCTCAACTGGTCACTCCATGAATGTTGCTTCATTCTCAATATCTTACTCACCCTAGTAAATGACATAAGAGTTATCATGATGATATAGATAAATATCTGATATGTGGAAGATATTGTGGATATTTCTCTTCTATATAGGAATCACCAATTGATATTACAACTCACCAATGTGATCTAGTACCTTTAGAGGTGTGAAAAATAGATTTACAACTTTCTTCCATGACTAAAAATCTACTTCCCACGACATGGGGAAACCATCAAGAACACATGGTCTCCAACCTCAAACTCTAAGGGCCTCCTCCTATGATCATCGTAATACATATAATGATATTAAACTTCATTAATCTACTCTCAAATGATGTTGAACCTCACAGTCATACTCGGTACCACATCGGGACCAAGAGTAGATGATTCTACAACATTAGTTCAACACAATAGAGAATGAAATGACCACCCATAAAATGCCTCAAATGATTCCTTATCGATAGAGGAGTTAAAGCTATTATTATAGGAAAAATAAACCAAGGGTAATTTATTCACCCAAGATACATCAAAATCCAAGGACTTTTCCCACAAAATATCCTCCAACATCCAAAGAGTATGTTCTGTATATCCATTTATATGGGGATAGAAATTATTGCTAAGGAATAACCGAGTACCAAAATCATGCTGAAATCCTCTATATACTTTCGAGGTAAAATTATTTCCCTAGTCTGAGATGATGGACCTTGGATATATATGTAATTATATGACCTCATCCACACACCACCTTACCAAAAAAATCAATGATGAATGGATCCATGATTATTAAGAAGTGAGATGATATCATCTTCTGATCTTGTTTGAATTGGTGTCCTAGAACCGACTTCTATATACATTATGATAACATGTATTCATATTTTTGAATATTAATGAACTTATTATTACATAATTACTATTCTTTCATGCAATGTAGTATGTGATAATGTCCAAAGATTATCTATCACACTAAAAGGTCATAGAAATTCCACACTATGATGAGAACCCATAAGTGATGTGAAAGTATTCTCAAATATATGTTATACAGATTGAGTATTTCATTTGATGGACAAAAACAATACATACACTTATAGATGAAGACTCATAGTACTTTGATGAACTTTCTCATGGTGTACTCCCTTAGTAATATGTAGTAGGATATTAAGAGAACAAGACCCGCCAGTAGGAAATACATATTTAAATGTGTCATTGGAAGTTCCTATCTATGGGCATTTGTATTGGTTCTTATACTTTAATATTATTATTAATGAGTATTACGAGTCATCTAATTTGATGTATTCATGAAAACTGTGATGACTGATGTTCGCGGTGAGGTAGGATACATTTGGTGCATCAGGAGTAATATTGTATTAATGAATAATGAGAGAAATGATTTATCCCTTATATTCTTTATCAAAAGTTGATATGTTATGATCTTTGATGGAAATGATATGTACTAAATAAATCCATGGCCATGGTGTAAAATAGTCATGTTTAGTTTACTAGATGTCAAAGAAGGAGACATCAAGCACCTAGGTTGATGGGACCAGCATGAAACCTGCTTGATTTGAGATATCATAATAAAGGGATTATATTACCCAGTAAGCATTCTTATAAGTCATCATGTCATTTTAGGAATAATTCATTCTCTATGGGTTCCTTGGCACGTTTCTAGATGCTAACCTTGGACTTTAGGCTGCTTCGCATAATGCCACTAAGAAAAAGTCATAGAGGGTCACACACTAAGTGTATCTAGAATCTTAGTTAAATAATATATTATTTTTTATTTTTTAACAAGTTGAAAAAATATTATTCTTGGATGTTGTTTAATAATTATTCTTATATTATTGATCACATATAAATATTTATTTTCTATTTAGTGAATATAATATTCATATATTTATTGGTGAATAATGCCATGATATTTATTTAATAAATAAATTTTTATTATTCAATGTCTGATAAATATTATAGAGGAATGACAGATTGAATTTAATGGTCCATTGAGAAATAATAAATATTGAATATTAATTGAATAAAAAATATATTATTTAATTAACAAGTTAATAACATGTTGAGAAATAAAAAAATTATTATTATTATTTGACATGGGGTTCTATAAGGATTAAATAGAAAATAAAGGGAACATGTGAAATAATTTTACTTTATCCCTAGAAAAATAAAAACCCAATTATATTATTTTCTCAAAAATACTATTCATTTTTTTGGTCATGCATAATGAATTTGGATAATTCTCTAAATTCCTATAGTGCTCCATTATCCAAGAATAATTCCAATAATGGAGACCTATCTTCCTCTACCTACCACTCTTGAGTCATGGGAGATCTAGGAGAATGCTTTGGAAGCAGTTCTCAAGGAGATCAAAGGAGGATAAAGAAAGAGCTAGGACTTGCCGTGCTAGCACTCGGAGATTCCTACTGCAACATCCGGAGATTTGTGGAACACATATGGATCATCGCTAGAGGGAATCTACGTTGATTCTTATAACAAAATGATGAAAAAACATAGATATGTTGTTAGATCCATCAACAAAGAAATAATTCCATCAATGTAAGTTTTTATTTAAATTAATTAATTATAAATAATATGTGATGATCATTTATCTTGGTTCTAGAGTTCTATTCCTTGTCTATATTCTTTGATTAAATTCCATAGATCATGATGTTTATCATTGTGTAAATCTCAGATTGATCATTGATAATGGAAACAAACAAAGTTGGGCATGACATAGTGAATGCTTCTGCTGTGCCCAGAACCTACAAGTGGTATCAAAGTGGTCACATAATTATTTATAATTCTTTTAATATCATTGATGATATACCAATTTGTGATTTATTTATTCAACTTAAGTTTAATTTTTATTTTAATCTGAATTGAGATATCTGTTTATTGAACTTTTATTTCTCATAGATACAATTGAGAAGATTGATTTTATGTATAAAATAAAATTGAGGAACTCATCTAGAGAAACTGTGTTTTCAGATCGGAAAACAAAGGAGAAAATTCCATGTGACTGGAGTTACACTCCATTTACTTTTGTTCAATTCACCATGAGTTAATTTAAAAGTTACTCAAATTGTTTACATTGATGAAACATGATGTAGTTAATTCTTACAATACATGTTGATCGGGAAAACCTGACACATGGTCCTCCGGATTACAAACCATTTAGCCTATACACATGGAATATAGTCACTTTGAGTCACAGATGGGACATGTGTTTTATACATGGACTACCCGACTGGTGACTATATAACTCAGAGTCCACATGATGTGTTATCCCCTTTACATTCCTCATACCCCATTTTTTCTATGGTATGATTTACACATGGAGTTTCTGGGTGTGTACCATCGATAAATGGTGAGAGATGTACATTCCTTGTAGCTCTCCTATACAAACCATTTACTTTTACCAAATTACGCAGATTTAAAATTTATTTATTATATTATGTAAACCTTGAGACATGTTCTTGTATGTGTTTATTAAGTTGATTGGGAACACCATGTGATGGGTTTTTAATATATATATTTATATATCTTTACATAGTATTTGTGTAGTGTTTAGATCTGCATATCATGTATAAGGTGTATTATAGTTGTTACTCTATGTGCATTGAAGTATAACACGTGACCAAAAAATCATGTAATTAATGTAATCCTTAAGTTGATAGTACACTTCATGAATGTACGTGATAATTCTTGTATTCCATATGTCACAAAAATGTAAAACTGTATAATAGTATACTACATGTTGGGTAGATTAGGGTGAGTATTCACCGTGTTCCCTCCAAAGTATATTTAATGTACATAGTCAATTTTTAATTAATTTATTAAATCTATTTAAAATTATGATGGATGAGAATCTCAAGGAAATTCATATGAGAATTAAGATAAAATAAATAAATAAATAAATATTTTAATTAATTTATTTGAGCATGATTTAACTTAAATAATAATGATTAATAATTGATTTCTCATTTTATTAAATGCGTAATTTTTTTCATACATGTGGATGATCATGAGCATAGAACAGATCTTGAATGTGATTGGTTTCATTTAACTTGTTATTAAATTAAATTTTTTTATTGTGTTTCTTCTCTCCTCTTATTAAGTAGGGATTGTGTTCCCATTATTTCTTTTATGTAAACAGTTTTCGCTCACCTACGTGTGAGTAAAAGAATAACAGATGGATGAAGATCCCAATCTAGTGGAGGGTATTCAATATTTAAGTTGATATGAAACTATTTCACTAGAAATACAATTGTGGAAAGGTGTAAATATTCAACATGAACCTTAATTGGTTCATCTTGTTCCCCCCTAGGTCAGAAGTTAGCATACTAACTGCTAGATAAACTAACCATTAGTAAATGATCCTGGTCATACCACTTTATTATATTATTTATATCATGTTTTATTTTTATTTCATTATGGATTTTTTTTCATGATCACATAATTTAAAGAAATTAATAAGCATGAAAGATAAAACTAAAATAATTTGGAATATCTGTAAATATTATCTAATACATGGTTAAAGAGTTAAGTAAATCCATGTAATATGAAATATAATATAATAAAGATAATAATTGTAAATTTACGCATAAAAGAATAAAATCCCTAAATTATATATATTAATTTTGTATAGCCTTCCACTACTTTAATCAAAATTGAACCATAGTTCAAAGTGCTTGACCAGCCAAATATGGTATGCTTTCAATTATTGGGGAATTCTAACTTCATGTTTTTGGTTGGCTTAACTTAGTGTACATCAAGGGTTGACTTCCAAATAAGGACATGGTGTAACTTAGAGGAAATGGTTGAGGAAATCGAATTTAAGGATTTTAGGATTGGGAAGTCCACTAAGAGGATTGAGGAACTATGATTTAATATAGTTGGCATTTGGAATGCCTATCTAAAACCATGAAAGTTTCTTGAAGAACCAAAAATAGGGAAATCATAAGGGATATTTGGATACTTTCCCCTAGGATATCTAAGAAATGGGATATTAATAAACCAATGGTGAGGGCTATTGGGTTTCGATAAAATAGTGGGAGACTAATATATATAATATTTATTTATTTTTCTAAATTTTGTAAGAAAATGGACTAAAATTATGCTTATCTTATTTATAGAAACGATAATAAAATGACATAAAACTTATCATTTTGATCCATAATTGAGAAGGAAAACCTTCCCGTTGATAAAAATTTCCATGAGTGAGAATGGTGCCTATGTGTTATCCTTCGCCCTGAAAGGAAATTTTATGTGCTGGAAGAACCTTCTCCTGATGCACCTGGTAATGAGGCAAGTGATGAAGAGTTATCACTCTACAAGATAAATTTGAATGATTCCAGAGATGTTAAATTTTTCATAACATCATCCATGTACAATGAGATTTTGAAGAAACATGAGGACATGGATATGAATTGCATGATGTATCCCCTTTGGGATCTCTATTAAGAGAAGGTGAGATAAGAGTGGTATGGGATCTACAATTATTTTTTTACAACTAAGGTTGGAGATTATATGATAGTTGGGCCTCAAGTAGTGAATCTTATAGGCAACATTGAATGCTTAGACATCTTTGGGATTAAATTCCTAGTTGACTTGCGTAGAGATATCATATCTTCATCACAGCCCAAGACGTTCTCCAGTGTTATTGTTAATTAAAATATTAGTAATAATTAGAAGAGTATTTTAGAAATTGTTACTTTAATTCACTAAGTGGATAAGGAAATTAGGAGTGATAAAACATAGATACTTATGGTGAATTAGAAACAAAATAATAAGGTAAAGGGAAACAAGACCTATAAATAGTCTAGATATCCTGAGTACCATCCTTCCAAGAAGAGTAAGATCTATATGTAAGGAAAGGAAAATGAGGGAGTATGTTTTTTAGGTGGCAAGACTATCCACTAGAAGAATAATTGAACCAAGAAGCCAGTGGAAGATAATGATGAGTTCATTATCCAGTGTAATCATTCCATATCTATACATTGGGTATTAGATAGAGCATATGATGCTCACATATGTATCCAAATGTATTAACCAATTAGATTACAAAAGATTTCCAGAGAGAGGTGGATTAGAGAGAAACTAATGGAGTGAGGCTGACTACCCTATCCATTGGTGACTATGACCTTTCAATTACAATAAGAATGATTTTGGATTTAAAATATTTTAATTATGTACCTACGGTTACCAAGAACATAATTTTTGTATCATGATAGATACATATGGTTTTATTTTCATGTTTTTAAATAAAAGTTTTTTCTTTTATAAATAAAACATATTTTATGTTATGGGGAATTTAAATAATGGACTTTATTTGTTAAATTTCCAAAACCATGTATTGGAAATTGATAATGAATCATGTTCATAGTAATCATAAATTGCCAAGATTTGTAATCACTGTTTGGTCATGTAAATGAGAAACATTTGACAAAGCTCTATCAAAAAGGTTATTTATACTCCTATGATCTAAAACCACTTAAAATATTCCATTATTGTTTACAAGGAAAAATTCCCAAACTACCATTTGGTGGATAGGGTGAAAGGGACACAAATCTTCTAGTATTGGTACACACTAATGTGTGTGGACCATTAATGGTAGAAGCTAGTGGTGGATATTATTAATTAATAACTTTTACTGATGACTTGACTAGATATGAGTATATCTAATTGATGAGGTATAAGTCCAAGTCCTTCTAGAAATTAAAGAAATTCATAAATGACATAGATAATCAGCTTAGAAAGGAGATAAAGAGGATTTGATCAGATTGAGGGGGTGAATATCTTAATCAAGAGTTCATCAAAATTCTAAGGGAGTATGAGGTTCTCTATCAACTCACTCCACCTTAAAAACCACTGTGTAATGATGTATGTTAAAGGAGGAACCATACCTTATTAGACTTGGTATGTTAGATGATTAGTCATGCATATCTTCCACTATCCTTTTGGGTATATGTATTACAAACCCTAGAATACACATTAAACAAAGTGAAAAATAATGTAGAAAATTGAATTCCCTTCTAGATATGGAGTGGAAATAAACCCATTTTGTTGCACACATGTGTATGAGGTTGTGAGGAATTTTTTAAGACCTTCTCAGGAAACAAACTAGAACCCTGGGGAATAAAGTGTATCCTTATAGAACATCATATGGAAACAAAAGGATACAACCTATACAACCCCTCATACAAGAAATTGAGTGTCACCTGACAAGCCTTATTTATTAAGAGATATAACATTCTCAAAAAATGATAGTGGGAGAAAGATTGAATTCAATGAAGTAGATGCACAAGATACCAAAGAGTTGGTACAATAACATATTTCAAATGTATCCATGGATTATATAGTCCCTGAAACACAAGTACTGCGTAGAATTGTAAGAGAGGTAATAGAACTATAGAGATATGGTTTTTTAGTCACGGAAATGGTGACTCATTATTGGTTGAAAATGATGACCCTATGTCATATAAGGAGTAAGTAGATAGCTCGTAGGATACAAGATAGAAAGAAACCATAAATTCACAAGTGGCTTCCATGTATCAGAACCAAGTTTGGGTTCTAGTCGATGATCCAGCTGATGTAAATAGTATTGGATGGAAAAGGGTATTCAAGAGGAAAATGGGCATGGAAGGTAATGTAAATACATATACAGAAATGATAGTGGATAAAGGGTTTAAAAAATGTAAAGGAATTAACTACAATGAAACCTTTTCACCAGTTTCTATGTTTAAATCCATCAGAATTCTACATGATAGAGTTTCTTACCTTGACTATGAGATTTGAAAGATGGATTTGAAAACTACATTACGTAATGGGATCCTTCAGTAAGAAGTATACATGACACAACCATAATGGTTTGTGACTCAATGTGATTCCAAGAATATTTTAAAGTTACAGAGATCCATTTATGGATTGAAGAATGCATCCAGGTCATGAAACATTTTATTTGATAAAGCCATAAAATAATTTGGTTTCATTAAGAACTAATGTGAGTCCTGCGTTTACAATAGGTTTAGTGGAAATGAGGTAATTATTCTAGTAGTATATGTTGATGACAGATTACATATTATAAAGGACATACCAGTCTTACAGTCTGTTAAGGACAGGTTAAACTAGTGTTTCTTCATGAAGGATTTAGGTGAAGAAACATATATTCTAGGGATCAATATCACTCATCATAGATCCAAGAGGCTACTTGGACCAAGTCAAAGTACATATTCTGACAAGATACTATAGATATTTAGTATGGAATAATCCAAGAGGGGATTGGTTGAAATTTCATTTGGTTTACATCTTTCTAAAAAAATGTGTCCTCAGACACAACAAGATAAAGAGTAAATGAGAAAGATCCCATATGATTTAGAGATGTTATCAATCATTTATTAAATGTTATGTACTAGACTTGATGTTTCCCATTCATTGATCATGGTAGGTATATAACAAGTATATCCAGGAGGATAGCATTAGAATGCTATTAAGGTTATACCTATGTATCTGATAAGAACTAAGGATATGTTCCCAGTTTATAGCAGAGATTAGGAACTAGTCATAATGGGTTATACTGATTCTAGATTTAAAATAAATTATAATGATCTAAAGTCATAGTGAGGATTTTTTTTTGTCTCAACAGAGGAGCTATGAGACGGAAGAGTTCAATGAAGCTAGTTTCTACTGATTCTACAGTGGAGTTTGAGTATATAGTGGCTTCTTATGCATCTAATGAAGATTTTTGGATTCATAACTTTGGACAAGAGCTCTATGTGGTACATTTTAATAAATACCCTATCAAATTTTATTGTGATAATACTGTAGTGGTGGTCTTATAAAAGATTCATGGTCACAAAAATAGAAAAAACACATATTCTAGATGTGTCACCTCTTGAGGGATTTTCATCATAGGGGTGAAGTTGTAGTAAGTATAGTATCCATATAAAAGAACATGGAGGACCCATTGACTAAATCCTTATCTCAATCGAAGAATGAGTATCATGTGGGAGCTATCAGACTAAAGGTTGTTATCCGTTGTCTCTAGTGGAAGTGCGAGTCTATTGGAGTTGGTGCCCTAGAACCAAATTTTGTGTAATTTATGATAACCAATATTCATATTATTGAAGATTAATAAACTTAATATCACATCCTGATTGTTATTATGTTTAACTTAGTATGTTATAATGTCCCAACAGTTTCATTTACACTAAAAGGTCATAGCAGTTCCCTACTTGGATGAGAACACGAAATTATATGGTATTATTCTTAAATATATGTTCTATAGATTGATGATATAATTTGATAGACACAAATGATATATTATATCAAGGGTGGAGACTCATAAGAATTTGAGGCACCTTCTCATGGTGTATGCCCTTGGTAATATCTACTAGAATATTATGAGAATGAGACCCTCCAGTAGGAAATCCACATTTATATGTGTCATTGGATGTTACTATATTTTTATGTGTGTATTGTCCCATAGACACTAAGATTATTATTATTATTGAGTATTATGAGTCACATAATTTAATGTATTGGTGAAAACCATGATGATATATGTTTGCAGAAAGTTAGGACATGTTATGTTAGTCACGAGTAATATTGCATTGATTAATAATTTGAGAAAGTATTTGTATCTCCTATTCTTTAATATTAGTTGATATCTTAGGACCTTTTATGAAAATTATATCACTTAAATAATTCCATGGCCATGGTGTAAAATAACAAGTTAAATTTCATGGAAGTTAAAGAAAGGGACATCAAGAACATTGGTTGATTTCCCCAGCAAGGAACCTTATTGATTTGAGAAATAATAATAAAGGGATTTTATTAAATAATAAGCATTCATATGAGGAATATTTCTCTTAAAACATTAAATTAATTCTCTATGGGTACCTTGGCGCACTTATAGACACTAACCTTGGACTTTAGGTTACTTTGAATAATGCCATTGAGAAATAGGACAAGAGAGCCACACACTAAGTGTATCTAGAATCTCAGTTAAACAGTATATTATTATTTATAATTTAACAAGTTGAATAAATATTATTCCTGCTTGTCGTTTAATAATTATTCATGTATACTTGATCGCATGTAAATATTTATTTTCTTTTAGTTAATATAATATTTATATATTTAATGAAGAATAATGTAGTGATATTTATTTAATAAATAAATAGTCATTATTCAAGGAATGATAAATATTTTTGAGGAATGGAAGACAATGTTTAATGGTCTGGTGAGAAATAATAAATATTTAATAATATTTAATTAAATAATATTTAATTTAATTATCATGTTAAGTACACGTCTAGAAATAGTAATAATATTATTATTATTTTAAATGGGATTTTGTAGGGATTAAATAAATAATAATTGGCACTTGTGTAGTTATTTTATTTTTAACCTTGCGTTATATAAACCCAATTATATTATTTTCTCAAAAATAAAATACATTTGTTTGGACATTCACAATGAGTTTTGAGAATTCTCTAAATACCTATAGTGATAACTTCTCCAAGAACACTCCCAAGAACCAAGAGTGATCTTCCTCGACCTCCCACTCTTGAGTTAAAAAAGATACAACAAAATGCTTTTGAAGCGGTTCTCAAAGAGATCAAAAACGGTTGATTCAAGCATAAAGATCTTCCACGCTAGCACACAATGATTACTATGATGATGTTTGGAGATTTTTAAAACATGTTTGGATCACCTCTAGAGGGAATATAGTTTCATATCTACAACACAATGAAGAAACAATGCATATCTGTTTTTAGATCCATGAAAGTATTAATAATTCTATTAAGGTAAATATTTATTTAATTAATTTAATTATAAATAATATTTGATGGTCCTCTATCCTGGTTATGCCATTTTATCCCTTATATATATATTAATTGATTAAATTCTATAGATCCAAAAATTTATCATTGTGTAAATCAAGGATTTATAATCGATCATGGAAAAAGAAAAGTTGGGAAAAACCCATCTTATGCTTATACTACACCTAAAACCTACAGATCCATGTTTAAGTATATTTCATCATATCCAACCTAATTATAGGGTAATCCCATGATAGTTTCCATTAATATGTTCTGTAACTTCAACATGGGGGCATCCAAAGGTTACAATATTCCACCAATAATATCATGTTCCATCTTTACCTACAAGAAAACCAAACACCACCCCATGAACTTTGCCACTACCAATTTCATATTATGCCACCAGAACTGTGTCATCAAACTACAGTACATTTTGGATATTTCTGGGAGAACCACTAATGGTGGTATTTTAAACTCATGAATTACTCCCTCACACATTTCCATTGAGAAAAACATCCTCCACTAAAATATTAACTAATACTTTTCATCCTCTGACCATAATTTAGGAGCATCACCACACAAAACATGATACTAAATCACTTATTACTCTTGGTCGCACCTTAAGACTCCTATACCTGATGCATAAAGTTATTATTCACTAATATATTTAATATGAAACTCCCTCCATCAACCAACCATGCATCTAGGTGCACGTTTACCGACTCCTCCACCACCCTCCATGCATTCCTAGACTCCTAAACAACAACCCTTCCTGAATTATTATATAGTGTGTTATCCATGACATTAACATTCCATAAGTAGCAGGATAGCTTGAATAAATTGTCCTACAGAAACTCTATCTGCCTTTATAACCACATATTCATGTCATATTGATATAAAATATACCCCAAATTCTTGTGATTAATGAAGACCAGAATGTGTTATCTAATGAGGTAATGACACCACGGCTTCAAGGAAAACACCATAGGTTATAATTTAGGATCATGGATGGTATAGATATGATAATGGATGCATAATTATCTAGACCCATAAGAGATCACTTCCCACTACTGCATCAAGATGAAACTCAGATCCAAATGTGAAGCATCATAGGACACCTTGGTCATCACCCACTAATTAAGAAACATGAGAATTGAGGCACTAACCAACTACCATTGAAAATAATCAATGGTTTCTTGAAATTTATCATTAAAAATAAAATCAAGTTACTTACTAGTTATATTTGTTAATTGGACCTATAATCCTATATAATTTAGATGAAAACCTATGATAATATTATATTAGACCTATAAAGTTGTGAACTTACACCATATTCATGGGCTTCTCCCAAGAACAAACCATCTCAAACTTTGAAGGATCCACTTGTACTCCCTGTTGAGACACTACATGTTCATGTAAATGAACATTACATATATAGAACATACACTTAGATAACTTCCCATAGATTTGGTGGTGTTGGAGAGTTTGTAAAATGATCCTAAAATTCATTTTGTTCTTCTCATTAATCCTTGAGTATATATGAATTTATTTGATGAAAATGACTATTAACTAGTTATGGACCTCATAAAATAAGGATTTCATGAGTCCATGAACACTTTAGGTGCATTCTTGACATAAAAAGGTATAACTATAAACTCTATGTGTCCATATCTGCACTGAAAGGTTGTCTTAGGGGTGTTTTTTTCCTTTACCCTCAACTGATGATAACCATACTATAGACTGATCTTGGAAAACCTATTATCTCCTCTCAATAGGTCAAAAATATTATCAATAATTGATGAGAGTGTAATGTATTGATCCCATGAATGAAGATGTTTTTGAGAATTTGGAGAAGAATAATTAAATAAGGGAATTAAGTTGACATGTTTCTTGTTTTGTATTTTGTTTTCAATATACACATCATATTCAAACTAACTCATTGATATTTTTTAATGTTTAGGGAGAGCTTTTTAAAAGTTTGGAGGTATTTGAAATTTGTTTAGAATAGTTTGGAAGAAGTATATAGGTTTTGGAAGTCGATCCGTTTTGGGTATGATATTTTAAAAAGTAATCAATACGTATGAGTCTTAATATTCTTGGGAAAGATTAATTTTAAATCCCACTAGAATACGTAATATTCATTTTGATGTTGGGATTGATATTTAGATAAATTCCCAATTATGTAAGAGTAAACTTACACAACACGTAAGGGTATCCTCAAAAAAATGACTAAAATTTGGAAAAGTCCCCAAACATCCATGTATACATAAATATAACTTTTCTCAATATGTAAAGGTCACCCTAAGAAGAATTAAAAAAATTGGAAATGTCCTATGATTCTTTGAAATACGTAAAGGTAACATTGTATAATACATAAAGGTCATTGAAGTTGGTTCCCTAGAAAAAACTACTTTATACTTTAGATTATATTTATATTAAAAGATCTAAATATTCCTAAATATAATGTAATGTATTGATTTTTATTTTGTTTAACCTTAATATAATAATGTCTATGAGTATTCATCATATTGAAAAGATCATATTTTTCCCCTCAATGATGTGAAACTTGAAGTTATATGATAATATTATTAAACCTAAGTTCTATGGTCATATGAAAACATCTAATAGGGAAAAAATGATGCATTACTTTAGGTTCTGGATTCTCATAAGTAGATAAAGCTTCATCTCATGAAATTTACACTTGTTAAGATGGGAGATTATAAATATAGACCCACCAGTAGGAATTACACATGTTTACATGTCATTAGATATTCACATTTTTGAATTTGGGTAATGATCCTTAGACATTAATATTTTTATCAATACAAATCCTTAATTGCATAATTTGATATATTTCTCAAAACGATGACTCCATATGTTCCTAGTAAAGTATGATACATTGGGTATATTATGAATGATATGTTATTAATGAATTAGTTGAAGAAAGTTTTTTCCAGTTCATCTTTATGAATGTTGATATCCCGACCCTTTGATTGGAATGAAATGAAAAAACTAAATTCCATGGATAGAGTGTATTAATGGACACTATTATTGATTCATCTACATTCAGTTATCACATTTATTACTACTAAGGACAATCACAAAAAAGGACGAATTTTATCGGTGGTGATGAAAAACAATGATAAATTCATTATTTATCATCTGTAAAAAAAATCACTTATAAAAATATCATTTATCATTGCAAGATTTTCGTGCTGATAAAGAACATCTTTATCAATGCTTTTAGTTATCATTGATAAAAGAATTCATTAATAACTTAATTTATATATATATATATATTTATGTACTTTTAAATATTTTTTTTATAAAAAAGCAAGCATGTATTATATATAGATACAATATGATTATATTTTTACACTCTACATATATATTTCTTATATATATATATATTTCATATTATATATTGAAATATAACATATGTTTTAATATACTATTTATATTAAGACTAAAAATTTATCATCAATTATATTTTCCTATTTATATAATTAAAAATTATTATATTAATCTATTGAAAAATTAATAATAATGTATATTTATGTATGCGTGTGTGTCTACATGAATTATTATATATATATACATATTTTTATGTAAGTGGTCATTTTTTTCAATTTATATATATCAAACTTGTTAGATGTGATTAGTGTAATTTATATAGAAACACACACACACACATTTATAATATTTATTATTTTTTCACATATATATTTTTTTATTTTATTCATTTTAATATTTTAATATTTTTTTGTCATTTTTAATTTTTTTCATTTTTAGTATTTATTCATTTTTAATATATTTATTAATTTTATATTCATGTAATTTATTCTTTTTTAATATTTACTTATAAAGTTTTGTTTGTTAATGTTTAATATTTCTGATATTTTTTATATTAATATTTACTTGTTTTATTCTAATATTTTTATATTTAGATATCTATTAAATTATTATATATTCATTTTTTAAAAATGAACAGAAGGGATGCCCCCACCCTTTTATTTATTAAAAGCTTAAAACCCATTTTTTATGGAAAAATGGAAAACCATTGCAAAGCTCGTTGCACCAGGGGAACTTAGTCCCTTTGAAACACATCATCATTCGTCCCAAAGAGACCATTAAGACCCAAAACACACTGTTGACAACCATAGACCCTTGAGTAAACTATAGAGTTGAACCTAGCCATCGTTAGTCAACCAACCACCATATGTGTTTACTAATGGGGAGGTAATGACCCCTTCATATAATGATTCGCGTATAGATTCGTGACCCCTCCACCATCGAACTACTGCATCACCCCATCACCATCATGCCTAAAGGCATGGCTGCTATTTACACCAACCCCCTCTTTAATGCCGAAACTAGTCACTGACGACCCCCATATCTAGTGGGATTCCTTTGACTACCCCTAATATAATATAAGATTTTCCTTCACTGTGTGTAGATTATCCTTACCATCTAACATTGCCACTACCACCCCCATTCTATGTGGGAAACCTTTGACACCGAAAGCAGCATTACCCTTGTAATTTGTCCATTATCCACAATATCTTATTCTCCACCAACCACAGTTTATCCATGCTAACTGATAGAGGAATAACTCTTATAGAATTAGATATCACCTTTTCTAATAGTCTACAGTCTAACATTCACATCAATTGAGGTTCAATTTCGACCTTTACACACATCCTTCTAGATCTCCATGGTTGAGGATCTACCAGCACTGCCCAAGGTCTTCCTATTTTTGGGAGATAAGGAATCTCCTCCGATCCTTGTAGAGGGATATCCTTCGACACTGCACATGTCCTCCCCCTTCTAGGGTTTTTAGAGTCAACTAATCCCCCTGCACTACTGGAAAAGGATCCAATAATGATGGTTTAAAATAATGTGTATTGGTTATACACATGGTTTTAAGAACTGTGGGTGACTGAGGTGTCGATATAGATCTATAACCACTGTTTTAATAAAAACCGTGGGTATAGGCCCTATAAATTCTTTAATACAAACAATTTTACAAAAAAAACATGGTCATTTATTATCCCACAAGGTAAGCTAAACCCATGGTTCTCCAAACCGTGGGTATAGTTATTTTTCTAGATTTGGCTGCAGTAGCAGCTGCACCTCTTCCAAACTTCTAAACCTATAATTCAAGTAAATCATATAGTACACATTCAATACAACATAAATATTGTATATTCATCATTCAATAATCTACTTTTAATAATTTACAAACCATTTACAAAACTAATATATATATATATATATTCCCATACAACCGTTCAATTAAATTCATTATACAAGTTTAACATGTCTCATTACTACAAAGTCAAAAATGTAGGGGATGAACAACTTCCCCATCACTTATATCCTCATCCTCATCACCATCACCAATATCCTCATCACCAACACCATCAACCAAATCAGAAACACCATAATCATCAAAATAATCCTCAACAAAAACATCAATATAAGTATCAACGACAACATAACCACCTCCATTGGATTGACTAGCACTAGCACCTCATTGGAATCACTCAAGCCATCATTTGAAGACATATTTAATTCCATATATGAATCGATTGTACTATAAACATCTGATGTAAGTGATTGAATTATAAATAACATTTCTTTTAGGAAATATTCAGTGATTAACTTACTTATTTCACACACCTGTAAAGATTTGTTTCCCTTAGCTGCTTTTGCATGATTAATTTATAGCTCAAGGGGTCTAAGAGGTAAGAGAGGATTCTAATGAGGACTAATACCTTGAGGGGATGATGTTTTTACGTAGTCTACATTATAATATCCCTTGGTGCTGCTCACCGAAAACCTAACTCAAATGATCATTTGGGACGAAGTTTCCATCTTCTTTATCATTGAGGGCCTCCAGGGAATACTGTTGAAAATATAAAAAATATATTAAATTATTAATTTCTTATAAATATTTTAAATATAAATAAAGATTCTTACAATCTTTTCTAGTGTTTTTGGATTTACCTCACTCCCATTTCTTTTCTTGCTACTCGAGAAAAATAATTTTTCTCAAGCCACACAACCTTATATGCCCAGTACCACCTACTCCAAAAGAAATTAAATTGTATACACATATTCAGAATATAAATTGTTTTTATAATATTGAATAAAAATAAAATAGAATAAATTTTAAATGAATGAAAAAATCATAAATTTAAACATGTGGTAAAGAGTGATATAAAATTCATATATAAATAAAAATCATAAAGGCAGTGTAATTTCAAGAAATAATTATGGTCATTCTATAAATATATTTTATTATTTAGTAATGAAAATGGGAATAAAATCCAAGTGAAAACCAAAAACATTTATTTAAAATTAATATCTTATATTTTGTAGGTTACTTATCATAAGGAATGTTAAATGATCAAACAATCAGTTTTTAAATTTATTAATGTTACAAATTGTAAATTATTTTCGGAAGTTATTTTGTATCAATAAAATTAGAGCATCATTTGTATGTTAGAATCAATGAATGGAAGGAGGAATAATGGGATACAGAATTGATGAATTTTTAATGGAACATGTTGTCACAGTTCATAGGTGGGGTGTTGGGACTTTTTTTAGTAGTGGTTCAAGGAATTTGATATTTGTTTCAAATTTGTGGGAACTCTATATCAATTATAAGCATAATTCGTTCCGTGTTTTCTTTAGGGAGTGTCTCAAATGTGGTGGAAGTTTAATCATGGTTCCTCTGATAAATATTCATGGGTAGTATTTCCCATCATGGTTATAGTGGTATCTATTTCACAAATGTGGAATTAAAATGCATACAGATTATCTTAGAGTTGTAGAAATAGGGATCAAGAGTTTATGACCCCGATGTTCATTTCTGGAAACTCATTGCATAATTTTTGGTCATTTTTGTTGATGAAGAAGCTCAGTAATTATGTGTTGAGTGTGTTTTGACGACAAAGAATCAATTAAGGCTATCAAGTTTGTAGTTTATTTCTTGAAAAAATGGGAAAGATCATGTTTAGATGATGAACAAAGGTTAATTTTAGCGTGTTGAGAAATCTTGAATATGTGTCATGTAGATCTGGTTTTTTTCTCAGGTTAGATGTTTTTTCTCTATTGTGATGAGATATCTATAGTATGAGTTCCCTATGATTTAAGTTATTCCATGGTTTAGGTTCGGTGCTTGTTTTTTCTAGTGGCGTGGTTAATATTCAATGGGTATTTGGTTTGGGTAGAGTGAATTTGATCTGTGAATTTATGGGTTTGTATGATTTGATTCGATAATGCTCTTCTATTAATTTCAATGATTCATAAATTTTCAGTTTAATATATCTTTTTGAAATATTTTTACTTTACACCTCTAAATGTGATATTAAAATCCATTTTGATTATGTTTTAATGGGTATATAAATTTAACATCGATTCATTTGAAAACATAAAATGAATAACAAGGTAATTATATAGTTTTCTTTCTTTTAAATAAATTTTAGAAATGCATGAGAATTTTCAATAAAAAATAGTTGTGTTTCTAAGAATAATATTTTAAAAAACATAATTTTATTAACCTATTATAACATTATGTTAGGATTAGATGTTATTAAGTGGGTGAAGCTTTAGGATGATGTGATTAATTTTTTTATCTTCAATCCTCTATTATGTTGGTCCCATTTATGTAAATGAATTTTTATTTGGTAGTTATCTCATTGTATTGTTTGGTTTTCAGGAATATTTAGTATGGTAAGGGGAGGTGTTGCAACAATGTTCTAATGATGATGGTGATAAGTGCGCAGTATATTATTCCTTGAATTTTTTAATATCTATAATTTATATTATATTCCCTTGAGAATTTTAGTCATTCTAAAGGATTTAGGAGTAGTTTTATTGGATGGTGTTAGTATTATCAAAGATGTGTCACCCTTTTTAGTTATTGTTAAATAATTTCCCCCACATATTTTTTGATTAATGTTGAAATATTTTATTTTGTGTCATTTTGATCACGTTGTTTCTCAACATTCAAATGGTTTCACTAAAGTAAACATTTGAAAAAATTCCAAACAAAAATACTCATGATATCCTAGATATATGTATTCAAAACCCACACATACAAGAGTTTCAATGACATATTGGTTCCTTTTTTATATTAAAATAATCCAAATATCATTATAAATCATTACATCACATTTTAAGATCACATATTTCAGATACGTCTTAAAAACCTTTTAAAATCCAATTGAACCCTCATATTTAACTTCATTATCTATAAATAATTTCAAAAAATTATTTTAAAATCATTTTAAAATAAATCCATCAAATAAATAAGGATTAAATAACAAAATAAGTCACCTACATCAAGGTCAAATGATAATGACAAATAAACAACAAGAAAATGTCTACCGACCAATAATACTTAATAAAGTGGTACAATAGAATAATTAGGTGAAATCACCTTAAATAATACTATATTGGATCCTATTTACATGGGTATCATCTAAATACTCATGTAAACAAGTCCCAATAGGGTTCATGACCATTAGGTGGGAACTACTAATCATTAATACATCCTTGGTTTGTCTCATTAGACAATCTCAAAATAAAATCTACCAAGATTTACCTCTAGCACAGACAACTAAACTTGTTTCTATTCCCTTAACAAATGACTGCTATTTTAGGGCATGCACTTATCCAAGAAACAATATATTCATTAAATAAATTCCAGGAAAATACAAATGGAGGTGATTGATATCTATTATTTAGGGATTCAAATATAAGTCATTTGAAAACAACCCATGATTCACCTCCTTACATCCTCACATGAATATAACCAACCACGTCAATCTTTGTAAAGCCTAAAAATATGAATAAATATAAAAAATACCCTCTTTGGATCACAAGATCCCATGTGCATAACTTCACATTAAAATCCTAGTCCACTCTTGATTCCAATGTGTTGAATCAATTCCTGGAACCTATTTGGATATCCACACAACCATGAAAATCTCTATTGAAACCCTTCAAGTCCATAAAAGGTTTCATGATAGAACTATCGTAAATTTACACACAATTTTAACATCAAAACCCAATTTCATATATTTATAACAAATTAAAATACTCAAAATTTTGGTTCAAAAATTAATTAATGAATTGAACACATTCTAAAATACCGGGTGCTTCTAATTTTCATGAATTGTAGTGTGCCCCAATGTGTGAAGATATGTCATTGATGCTTTATTATTATTTTTCCCTAATTTTATGAAGAAAAATCAATACAACCAATACGAATTAGATTTTATATAAAAAATATTAAATATTGAGATTACCTTAAGCTCACCAGTCTTCCAATATGCAATCATTTTCTAATATTTTGTATTTGGACGGTCAGGGAATATTGGTACACCCTCTAAATTAGAACCAACTATACTCCACCAACTAACATATAAATCATGCTTATTTGATCTCCACAACTCCCCAAGATCCATCAATCTTTCAACCTAAGTAGCTTCACTGTCCAGAAAGTTAAACGGGCTTCATAATAAACATTTTAATTCATTTAAATATAAAAATAATATAGATATAAATTATTAAAAAATTCATACCCATATATGTGACCATTATTTATCCTTTATTCCCTCACTAAGATGCCTCTTTTATAATAGTTCCAAAAGAATTATATTGTTGTACTTAGATAAAGTGGACATAAAACTTCTATACTTTCTATCATTTTTACCTGTCATTTTATTTTTTTTCATTGTAATCCACCATTACTTGTGTTTGGAGATTCCAGACTCCCCGCATATGGGTGCACCTACATCTCCTAATAGAATATCCCACTGAATGAGATATAAGGGGGAAAACAAATAATTAATTGTTGGTATAATGAGATAAAAATGAAGTGATATAATTTGACACAATTTTAATAAAAAAACATGATGCATGTTTATCAATATGCTCTAATAGATCCATGGCATATCCTAGATCAATAGCCTCTGAAGGATGTATCTGTTTTAATGCATATGGGTGATCATAATGCCCTTGAGTGGGAGATGAAGAAAAAAAATCATCTGATCCTATATGGATAGAAGGAAATGTAAGTGATTTAGAAATTCCATGATAGGGGTAGTAGTGTGGGGAACACATAAAAGGATATGGAAATGGTAAAGGTGGAACCATCCATGTAGGTGATGTATACATGGTATGAGAATAAGAGGCTAGATGAGATGATAGAAGCATGGGTAGGAATATCCCTACAGGCAATTTTGACATGGTGTGGGAAGAAGAGGATAAATGAGATGACGGTGAGGTCATGGGTTGTAACATCCCTATAGGTGGTGTAGACATGGTATGTGAAGAAGTGGCTAAATGAGATGATGATGGAGGCATGCATGGTAAAATCTCTGGAGGATATAGTGGATGATGTAAATTCATGGTATATGGGGTGTTCACTAGTGGGTAAGTGTAACACCCCAAGCTTCTACGGTACGTTTCCCTTTGAATAATGCGATAGCGTGTGTTGTACGCAACCTCGAGTTCTAACACACACCACAACTAATTAAACTAGCCGTTGTGAATAGTAATACCTAATTTTTGAAATTATATATATTTTATATTTGAAAATGGACTTCATTTTTGGACTCGGAATATCAAATTTAGCCTAAGGTGAAATTTTGGTACTTTTCGGATAACTTTCATATTTTGATGAATAGTGAAAATTACTAAATTTTAATTAAAAACAACTTTTTTAATCAAAATAATTAATAGTGATAAATTATGAATTTTAGTAGTTTTAAAGTATATTTAGAATATATTTTTACCATTTAATATAATGTTGGTCATTGGACATAATTTTACAATTAAACCGAACATAAACAAGTGTCAATCTTTTGATAGTTATTATCTCTTAAAAACACGCTTTTTGTTTTGACAGCGGGAATTAATTTTAAATTAATTTCTGCCACTTCTGTGTTTTGAATTTAGGAAAATGGATTCCATATTTGGAATCAGGATGTCCAAATTATGTAAATAGGTAACTTTTATTTTTAGACATTTTGAATAGTTACTGTGGTAAATATTTTATTTACCATGGTTAAAGGGTAAATCCGGTAAATAAGGGTTAAAAAAATAATATTATAATAATACTAAATTACCCTAAAACGTGTCTTAACCCTATTGGTTGATACATGGTCAAACATGTGTATCTTTGGGTCTATTTTGGGACCCCATGGATCCACTTGTAAGTGATAATGACACTTTATTTTAATTAAGTTAAAATGAATACAAAAATGACACAAGCATATATCTTTTAGAACAACAATTGTTACATAGGGTTATATATGTTGGATTTTAGATTATAAATATTCATTAGAAAGATAAAAATATTTCCTACATAATGATATTTTATTTATAATTTTTAGACATTAAATAATTTATTTTATATATGACACAATGATGATGCAGTAATTACTATAATAGTGAAAAATTAAAATAATTGATACTATAAATACCCAAATAAATATAATATGAAACTTTTAATGAATTAAACTAATTTTCTAGGATAATATGATATATTAGGATTGATATAATTGACTTTTTGCGAAGTAATCAATCTGTTATGAGTTTCAAAAAAATCAACTATTGAATAGTGTCAAAATTGACATAAAAGAGTTCTTAAAACAAATATTATATTATTAATTGATATTAAATTCCTAAAAATCTAAGGTTCGGCCAAGAGACTTATATCATGATAGGTTCATCATTAATGTACCACTTGGGGGTCGCTTGGATGTATATAGTAAGTTTATTAACCATATTATATAAAAATACAAAGAGACATTGTAAAAGTGAAACTAATTAACTTAGAGTTAATACTTAAAGATAAGGTTAATATAAGTACCCAAACCTGTCTAAATTCTATTGGTTGAGTTGTTTTCGACCCATCCCCACCTTATCCTTTGAATAGTCAACTTTGGAGCCTTTAGAAACCGAATATGAATTTATTATAAATTAATATTTCTAGCTTTTCCAAAGGTGCCCCTCACCCCTCTTATAAAAGGGCACTCCTCCTTCTCATTTCTTCACACCTTCAAAGCATTTTGGTTCGGCCAAACTTTACCCAAATACTCTCCCAACATCCCTCACTACAACCTAGAGGCCTTAGTTTGATCAGAAAGCCAACCTAAGGAGCCCTTTTGATCAAATCAAAAGGAAGAACCCGAAGAAGAGGTAATGATTTCATCACCCTTTTCTAAGTTCATTTCTTCTTCCACTTCTTCTTCCTTTGTTCTTACCATTCTGAAATAATAACTCCAGTATCTCACATATACTTTGATGTTATTATAAATATGGTACAATCATATTCAGTATTCTATCCACCCTTTGAATAACATGTCACCATACGTGCGTACGTACGGCTTACCGTCTCCACGTCGTGGTGTAATTGTTATTCAATATAATATTATTTGGATGGGTATAATAATGATGTGTAACTCATGTAAATAATAAATATAACATGTTAATGATTCTGTATATATGATATACCATCCATTTATATATTATTTTAATATCAAAAGAATGATATTGTCGCTCGTGCGTACGTACGGACTACCGTCTCCACGAACGCGATGAGATTCATTCTCCATCGTATCCATTCAAGTATAATTATCATTTGATGATTTAAAAATGATGTTTAAGGACTGTATATCATTCTGGATATGAATAAGATACAACAACCATGGCTTATGTAACAAAACATATAAAAGAAAATGAGTAAGTTAACTCCCGAAACGACGATAATTCTAAGATATTATTAACAAATCAATGTTAAAAGATCATATATGATATCATATTAATATATATGATTCTTGTATAATTTAATAACAACTATTTCACCATTATACAGGAGGTTAACCTACCCCAACCAAGGAAAAGTACAAGGTAAGGGTTATTTCACAATCTCTTCATTATCCGAGGTTGTTTATACGTAATAATCTACTGGGATATCTTTATCATCCACATCCATGTTTCTTAAAAATGTATTTCAAAACATTTTTTTATGGGTTAAAGTCATTTATACCCTTGTTTGAATTTTTATAAGAGGTTTATAAAGGAATCTTTCCGTCGTTTTCAAAACAAGGTCCTTTTTAACCTTTTCGATAGAATTGAGGTAAGAATGTTTTTTTTAACTTATACGGCGGGTGCGGTTATTTTACGCCGTTATAAAATCTTCAAAGATTTCCTTACAAGCTTATAAGAATATTTTCAAAGAAAATGTTTTATTTTATATGGATCTTAAATGGTTTCAAAATGAAAGGAGATATTTCTTTAAAAAGAATTTTGATTTCATCTATGTCAACATCCTTTGATGGATTTTAAGATTATTTGAAGTTGATTTATTATGATACAAAACTTCTATATTGTATTGAAGGTTTTGTGATATGTTTGACTATGGATGTGCTATTTTTATACCATTCATAGTTTATGGTTAAATTATTGACATTTCGTATGCTAGTTTTAATACGAATGTTTATGTTATGTTTAAACCTTTTCATATGGGAATGCATTGGACTTAATAAGTGACGGGTGGAGCCCGCTATAGCTCCTCGATGCATCGGTAGGTCTCATGAGACAAACTAGTGTCTTGGCACAAGGCTTTGACAAAATCTTATTTGTAGTCTTGGCACGAGGCCTTGGCTATGTGGTTATGATAGTCTGGCATTATGCATTCCAACATTATGAAAGTGGTTATTGATTTTTGCATGTGATTATTCGATTAGTAGAATATCCATGTGAATAAGTAAATGGCATTATTTCATTTTATTTATGCCATACCATGTTGAAAGTTCATATTTAAAAGGATTTTGTTTTAGTTATACATTGCCTTAAATGTTTATTCTTATTTATGAAAGTTTCCGCTATATTGTTATCCTTACTGGGCATTTGAGCTCACCCCTTTTCTATGTTTTATTTTTTCCAGGAAGTGAAGAAGTAAGTTATGAATGACTTGCAGGGATATTATGAGGGGTTAATAGTGTGGATATGAAGACTTTGTTGTTGTAGTAGTTTTTCACTTTGTAATGTAATGTAAAACTTTATGATTATATCTAGTGTTTCCAAGGCTACTAAACCAATCGGTCTTTCGGGATTTGATCTTTCTTGTGATCATGCCAATGTTATGTAATTAATGCACCGACTCTGGGTAACTGGGGTCGGGGCGTTACAGTTGGTATCAGAGGAAGTTTAGTACAAACCTTGGAAGCTAGATTTAGATGAACTCTGATTAGAGCACGTAGACCTAAGATGAACTTTGAGGATTAGTATAGAAGAAATTCCTAGAATTTTGGTATTGTAGAGATTTTGTGAGTTTTCCGAGCAATACATCCCTGTCTGGATACGAGCAGGTAGAGGCGGCTCTGGCACAGATGTACCTAGGGGTAAAACCCGAAAACACCGCTTTGAGCTAGACTCGAACGGGAACTGGTGCACGACAACGGGCCTTGCTGCACTCTTGGTTACGACACTCCCAGGGGATATTCTTAGGATAACTCTCATTTTCTTTACAAATCATTATGAAGGGTTTATGAGTATATACTTCCTCAAAGAAAACATTTTTATGGATTATATCCATAAATAGTTCAATTTATGTTAAGTGTTTTATAAGTATGGGATTATGTATTTTGATTCATAAACTGATCTAGTTTATGCCATTGTTTAGAAATGGCGCCTAGTGGAAGAAATGGAAACCGTATCAATGCACGCACTCCATATAGGGATTTCCCTCCTGCTCAAGATAATTATAGTGGGGCTGGTGATGCAACTGGTGCTGATCAGCTAATCACCATACTGGGACAACTTACTCAGGTTATGAATAATAACCTTACCCGTATGGAGCACCCTGATCCGCAGCGTGGAGGATCAATGTTAGATCGATTCATGAGGCAACAACCACCAACGTTCAATGGGAATACAAATCTCTTAGTAGCTGAGAAATGGATATTTTCCCTAGAGAAAATATTTCAGGCTTTGGGGAGCAGTGAAAGGGAAAAAGTTATCATGGCAGTTTACCGCCTCACTGGAGATGCTGATCAATGGTGGTCATTGATTCAAAACATGAAGGAAGATGATGAAGTATCAAACATGGAATGGAGGGAGTTCAAAGATCTGTTTTTAGAAAAATACTTTCCTCGCGACCATCGAGCAGATATGGAAAGGCAATTTCTGAGTCTGAGACAAAAGGAGGATGAGAATGTCACAAAGTATGAGGCTAACTTTACAAGGTTAGCGAGGTACGCTGGTGATTATATTCGCAACCCAAGAAGTAAGATTGATCGTTTCTTTGATGGGTTAAAACCATTTCTCCGTCGAGCATTAGTCTCACAATCCTTTTCATCGTACGAAGACATTGTCTCATGTACTATCAAGACCGAAAAGGAATTCTCTAAGTCTTATGACTTTAAAGCAAAGCAAGAGAAGAAGAGACCTGCTGATCAATCTGGGAATGGAAATAAGGGGAAGAAGGGAAAGGTTGAATATCCATCTTGTGGTAAGTGCGGGAAGAAACACCCCGGTGCTTGCCTGAAGGGAATGGGAGTCTGTTACAAGTGTGGTGAAAAAGGCCACCAAGCTCATGATTGCAAGGGGAAGAAGGAAGCTACCAACGTTCAGTGCTACAATTGCAGGGAGATGGGGCATTATGCAAATGCATGTCCTAAGCGTCAGGAGAACTTACCTCAGAAAAGGCCAAGGGATCAAGGCCAGGCTTATGCTATCACTACTGCTGAGGTAGAAGCTCCGAAAGACGTGGTGGCAGGTAATTTAATGGTTTCCTCAAGTTTAGCAAATGCATTATTTGATTCTGGATCATCGCATTGTTTCATATCTTCCCAGTTTGCTAAGAAAATTAGATATTTCCAATTTGATTTAATAAGGGAGTTGTCAGTTAAAACTCCTAAGGGAAGTATCGTTGCAACAAAGTTTTGTGAATCAGTCCCCATTAGAGCACATAAATTTTCTTTATCTGCTGATCTCATCATCATACCTATGATTGAGTTTGATATAATCCTCGGTATGGACTGGCTTTCGGACTATGATGCGAAGATTTATTGTAAGAAGAAAGAGGTTACGATTCATGATGATAATGATAAGGAGCACCTTATTTTTAGAGCAGAATCGTCACCACCTAATTCTTATTTAGATCCACCCCCTGTAGCTCAACTTAATTCAATTATCGGGGAGGAAGAGAATGAAATAACTGTCGGTGAGGAAAGGAATGTTCAAATAGAGGATGTACCTATTGTGAAAGAGTTTGTAGATGTATTTCCGGAACATTAAACTGGACATCCTCCAGAACGAGAAGTAGAGTTTTCCATTGATTTAATTCCTGGATCAAGGCCTATATCGAAGACCCCTTATAGGATGGCCACTGTAGAGCTAGTCGAACTAAAGAAACAACTAGAGGAATTGAGTAATAAGGGATTTATTCGCCCTAGTATTTCTCCATGGGGAGCCCCTGTTCTTTTTGTTAAAAAGAAAGATGGATCTATGAGGTTATGTATCGACTACAGGGAGATCAATGCTATAACGATAAAGAACAAGTATCCCCTACCTCGTATTGATGATTTATTTGACCAACTGCATGGAGCTCAATACTTTTCAAAGATTGACCTTCGATCTGGATACCATCAGTTGTGTGTAAAGAAGGAAGACATTCCGAAGACAGCATTTCGAACCAGGTACGGGCATTACGAGTTTACTGTAATGCCATTTGGATTGACTAATGCACCCTCTGTATTCATGGATCTGATGAATAGAGTTTTCAAGGAGTATCTCGATGAATTTGTGGTGTTATTTATTGATGATATCTTGGTATACTCCAAAACCTACAAAGATCATGAAAATCACTTGCGCATTATCTTGAAGACTCTGAGGAGGCATGAATTATATGGAAAGTTTAGCAAGTGTGAATTCTGGCTTCAGGAGATTTCTTTTCTTGGCCATATTGTCTCTAAAGATGGAATCTCTGTTGATCCTTCTAAGACCAAGGAAATCCAAGAATGGCCAGCACCTACGAGTATAACTGAGGTACGTAGTTTTATTGGTTTGGCAGGTTATTATCGACGTTTCGTCCAGAATTTTGCCCGATTGGCTAACCCATTAACGAAGCTCACACGTAAAGGGGTTAAATTTGTTTGGACAAAAGAGTGTGAAGAATGTTTCGAAGAACTGAAGAGAAGATTAGTCAATGCTCCTATATTGACTCTACCATCGGGGAATGATGGGTTCGTTATTTATAGTGATGCATCAAAGAAAGGACTTGGCTGTGTCCTTATGCAGAATGATAGAGTTATTGCCTATGCATCACGACAGTTGAAAATTCATGAACAAAACTATCCTACTCATGATCTCGAGTTAGCAGCAGTGATATTTGCTTTGAAAATATGGAGGCACTACCTCTATGGTGAAAAATGTGAGATTTATACTGATCACAAGAGTTTGAAGTATATTTTCTCACAAAAAGAACTCAACATGAGGCAAAGGAGATGGCTTGAATTACTCAAGGATTATGATTGTACGATACACTACCACCCAGGGAAGGCAAACAAGGTGGCAGATGCTTTGAGTAGAAAAGACCATGGAGTTTTGAACAATATGAGAATTGAAAGGGATCCAATTTTCATGGAGCTAGTGAAGATGGACATGGGAATAACCAGGGAAGGTGAAACATCAATGCTTTTTCAAATGGTTGCCAAACCATCTTTACTAGAAAGGATTAAGAGTTCTCAGACTGATGATGAAGAATTCCAAAAGAAGATTAAAGCTATGAATGATGGGAGATTGAGAGACTTTGCGTATGAAGGTGGAATTTTGAAATTCGGGAAGAGACTTTGTGTTCCCAATATACCTGATCTAAAAAGGGAATTGCTGGATGATTCTCATAGTTCCAATTTCTCTATACACCCTGGGAGCACCAAAATGTATAGAGATTTGAAAGAACATTTTTGGTGGGACAACATGAAGAGGGAGATTGCTGATTTTGTGTCAAGATGTATGGTTTGTCAACAAGTGAAAGCTGGAAGGCAACAGCCTTGAGGAGTCATGCAACCTCTTCCCATACCGGAGTGGAAATGGGACAATATTACGATGGACTTTGTCATGGGGCTACCAAAGACTCCTAGAAGGAACGATGCAATATGGGTTATTGTTGATCGTCTTACCAAGTCAGCACATTTTCTTGCTATAAGAGAAGATCTACCCCTGGAACGTCTAGCAAGACTATATATTAATGAAGTTGTGAGACTTCATGGAGTACCCCTATCGATTGTTTCTGATCGTGATCCCCGTTTTACTTCAAGATTTTGGAAAAGTCTTCAGAAATCCCTAGATACTGAACTTCATTTGAGCACTGCTTACCACCCTCAGACAGACGGACAATCAGAACGGACTATTCAGACCTTAGAAGACATGTTGAGATCTTGCTCACTTGACTTTCAGGGTATGTGGGATCAATATTTACCACTGGTAGAATTTTCCTATAACAATAGCTTCCATTCGAGTATACAGATGGCACCATATGAAGCGTTATACGGAAAGAGATGTCGTACACCAACCTGTTGGGATGACGTTGGTGAAAGAAAACTTGTAGGCCCAGAGCTGGTGGAGGAAACGGTGGAAAAGGTGAAAGTAATCCAAAATCACATTAAAGCAGCTCAAAGTAGGCAGAAGAGCTATGCCGATAATCGAAGGAAGGATTTGGAATTTCAAGTCGGTGATCATGTTTTCCTGAAGGTATCTCCATGGAAGGGAGTCATACGTTTTGGTAAGAAAGGTAAATTGAGTCCCAGGTACATCGGACCTTTCGAAATTCTAGAACGAATTGGGGCTGTGGCTTACCGATTGGCAATGCCGCCAAGTCTCTCCAAAGTTCACGATGTGTTCCACGTATCTCTGTTGAGGAAATACATGCCTGACCCAACGCATGTACTCACCTATGAAGATTTAGAACTGGAACCCGATCTGTCTTATTGCGAAGAGCTCATCAAGATTCTTGATACGAGAGAACAAGTGCTGAGAAACCGGACGACGCGTCTGGTAAAAGTTTTGTGGAGGAATCATATGATGGAAGAGGCAACGTGGGAACCCGAGGAACTTATGATGAAGAACCACCCGAGTCTTTTTATGCAGTAATACCCTAGAAATTGCGAGGACGCAATTATTTGAAGGAGGGGAGAATGTAACACCCCAAGCTTCTACGGTACGTTTCCCTTTGAATAATGCGATAGCGTGTGTTGTACGCAACCTAGAGTTCTAACACACACCACAACTAATTAAACTAGCCGTTGTGAATAGTAATACCTAATTTTTAAAATTATATATATTTTATATTTGAAAATGGACTTCATTTTTGGACTCGGAATATCGAATTTAGCCTAAGGTGAAATTTTGGTACTTTTCGGATAACTTTCATATTTTGATGAATAGTGAAAATTACTAAATTTTAATTAAAAACAACTTTTTTAATCAAAATAATTAATAGTGATAAATTATGAATTTTAGTAGTTTTAAAGTATATTTAGAATATATTTTTACCATTTAATATAATGTTGGTCATTGGACATAATTTTACAATTAAACCGAACATAAACAAGTGTCAATCTTTTGATAGTTATTATCTCTTAAAAACACGCTTTTTGTTTTGACAGCGGGAATTAATTTTAAATTAATTTCTGCCACTTCTGTGTTTTGAATTTAGGAAAATGGATTCCATATTTGGAATCAGGATGTCCAAATTATGTAAATAGGTAACTTTTATTTTTAGACATTTTGAATAGTTACTGTGGTAAATATTTTATTTACCATGGTTAAAGGGTAAATCCGGTAAATAAGGGTTAAAAAAATAATATTATAATAATACTAAATTACCCTAAAACGTGTCTTAACCCTATTTTTTGATACATGGTCAACCATGTGTATCTTTGGGTCTATTTTGGGACCCCATGGATCCACTTGTAAGTGATAATGACACTTTATTTTAATTAAGTTAAAATGAATACAAAAATGACACAAGCATATATCTTTTAGAACAACAATTGTTACATAGGGTTATATATGATGGATTTTAGATTATAAATATTCATTAGAAAGATAAAAATATTTCCTACATAATGATATTTTATTTATAATTTTTAGACATTAAATAATTTATTTTATATATGACACAATGATGATGCAGTAATTACTATAATAGTGAAAAATTAAAATAATTGATACTATAAATACCCAAATAAATATAATATGAAACTTTTAATGAATTAAACTAATTTTCTAGGATAATATGATATATTAGGATTGATATAATTGACTTTTTTCGAAGTAATCAATCTGTTATGAGTTTCAAAAAAATCAACTATTGAATAGTGTCAAAATTGACATAAAAGAGTTCTTAAAACAAATATTATATTATTAATTGATATTAAATTCCTAAAAATCTAAGGTTCGGCCAAGAGACTTATATCATGATAGGTTCATCATTAATGTACCACTTGGGGGTCTCTTGGATGTATATAGTAAGTTTATTAACCATATTATATAAAAATACAAAGAGACATTGTAAAAGTGAAACTAATTAACTTAGAGTTAATACTTAAAGATAAGGTTAATATAAGTACCCAAACCTGTCTAAATTCTATTGGTTGAGTTGTTTTCGACCCATCCCCACCTTATCCTTTGAATAGTCAACTTTGGAGCCTTTAGAAACCGAATATGAATTTATTATAAATTAATATTTCTAGCTTTTCCAAAGGTGCCCCTCACCCCTCTTATAAAAGGGCACTCCTCCTTCTCATTTCTTCACACCTTCAAAGCCTTTTGGTTCGGCCAAACTCTACCCAAATACTCTCCCAACATCCCTCACTACAACCTAGAGGCCTTAGTTGGATCAGAAAGCCAACCTAAGGAGCCCTTTTGATCAAATCAAAAGGAAGAACCCGAAGAAGAGGTAATGATTTCATCACCCTTTTCTAAGTTCATTTCTTCTTCCACTTCTTCTTCCTTTGTTCTTACCATTCTGAAATAATAACTCCAGTATCTCACATATACTTTGATGTTATTATAAATATGGTACAATCATATTCAGTATTCTATCCACCCTTTGAATAACATGTCACCATACGTGCGTACGTACGGCTTACCGTCTCCACGTCGTGGTGTAATTGTTATTCAATATAATATTATTTGGATGGGTATAATAATGATGTGTAACTCATGTAAATAATAAATATAACATGTTAATGATTCTGTATATATGATATACCATCCATTTATATATTATTTTAATATCAAAAGAATGATATTGTCGCTCGTGCGTACGTACGGACTACCGTCTCCACGAACGCGATGAGATTCATTCTCCATCGTATCCATTCAAGTATAATTATCATTTGATGATTTAAAAATGATGTTTAAGGACTGTATATCATTCTGGATATGAATAAGATACAACAACCATGGCTTATGTAACAAAACATATAAAAGAAAATGAGTAAGTTAACTCCCGAAACGACGATAATTCTAAGATATTATTAACAAATCAATGTTAAAAGATCATATATGATATCATATTAATATATATGATTCTTGTATAATTTAATAACAACTATTTCACCATTATACAGGAGGTTAACCTACCCCAACCAAGGAAAAGTACAAGGTAAGGGTTATTTCACAATCTCTTCATTATCCGAGGTTGTTTATACGTAATAATCTACTGGGATATCTTTATCATCCACATCCATGTTTCTTAAAAATATATTTCAAAGCATTTTTTTATGGGTTAAAGTCATTTATACCCTTGTTTGAATTTTTATAAGAGGTTTATAAAGGAATCTTTCCGTCGTTTTCAAAACAAGGTCCTTTTTAACCTTTTCGATAGAATTGAGGTAAGAATGTTTTTTTTAACTTATACGGCGGGTGCGGTTATTTTACGCCGTTATAAAATCTTCAAAGATTTCCTTACAAGCTTATAAGAATATTTTCAAAGAAAATGTTTTATTTTATATGGATCTTAAATGGTTTCAAAATGAAAGGAGATATTTCTTTAAAAAGAATTTTGATTTCATCTATGTCAACATCCTTTGATGGATTTTAAGATTATTTGAAGTTGATTTATTATGATACAAAACTTCTATATTGTATTGAAGGTTTTGTGATATGTTTGACTATGGATGTGCTATTTTTATACCATTCATAGTTTATGGTTAAATTATTGACATTTCGTATGCTAGTTTTAATACGAATGTTTATGTTATGTTTAAACCTTTTCATATGGGAATGCATTGGACTTAATAAGTGACGGGTGGAGCCCGCTATAGCTCCTCGATGCATCGGTAGGTCTCATGAGACAAACTAGTGTCTTGG
Organism: Viscum album; assembly: GCA_963277665.1. Taxonomy (NCBI): domain Eukaryota; kingdom Viridiplantae; phylum Streptophyta; class Magnoliopsida; order Santalales; family Viscaceae; genus Viscum; species Viscum album. The sequence goes on from OY728119.1 coordinate 569,917,337, forward strand.
CACAAGGCCTTGACAAAATCTTATTTGTAGTCTTGGCACGAGGCCTTGGCTATGTGGTTATGATAGTCTGGCATTATGCATTCCAACATTATGAAAGTGGTTATTGATTTTTGCATGTGATTATTCGATTAGTAGAATATCCATGTGAATAAGTAAATGGCATTATTTCATTTTATTTATGCCATACCATGTTGAAAGTTCATATTTAAAAGGATTTTTTTTAGTTATACATTGCCTTAAATGTTTATTCTTATTTATGAAAGTTTCCGCTATATTGTTATCCTTACTGGGCATTTGAGCTCACCCCTTTTATATGTTTTATTTTTTCCAGGAAGTGAAGAAGTAAGTTATGAATGACTTGCAGGGATATTATGAGGGGTTAATAGTGTGGATATGAAGACTTTGTTGTTGTAGTAGTTTTTCACTTTGTAATGTAATGTAAAACTTTATGATTATATCTAGTGTTTCCAAGGCTACTAAACCAATCGGTCTTTCGGGATTTGATCTTTCTTGTGATCATGCCAATGTTATGTAATTAATGCACCGACTCTGGGTAACTGGGGTCGGGGCGTTACAGTAAGGGTGGGAACATGTAAGACAAGTGCTACATCTAGGTCTAAGAGCATTTCCATTTGGACCCATGCTACTCAGATCAAAATTCAAATCAAGTGAAACTGAGTTTATTTAAAGAAAAATTGATAAATAACATGAACATGTCATCATATTTAATGTATAATAAAAATACTAAAATTATTATACTCACTAAGGTAGCAAGAGGAGATAACCCACGTTCGTGCCTCTATTGACCAACATTAGATAATCACTTCCTTCGACCTTCTTTCATAATTTGTATAAGAAGAAAATGTACAATTTTTAGAAAAATATTTTAAAAATCATTCATATAAATTATAAGTAAAATAAGTCATAAACAATGTGACAACATGTTTTAGTAACAATAATTTAAAACCATGTTATATTTTTTTAACAACTCATTTTAAACACTATTTTATAAATTGAAATAAATCTTACTAAATTTAACAAAAACAGACAATTCTAAAACATATATATCATTCCAAATTGAAAATAAATTAAGGTAATTACATTAATACTATCCTGAGAAACTTATGTCCAGTTAAAATAAATGAACTATGAACCTATATGGTTTCTTATATATATTACCCACCACTAATTTAAGTTCAACATCAACTCTCACAAAGGGACAATTTGAGTTATAAAATGAAATATTTTGGTCAATATCAATTGGGGAATCAATGGTGTCAATTTCATCCCCAACATCATGAAAAATATGTCTTGGGATTACTTCATTAATGACACCATAATCATGTCTTAGATGATATTTCATATAAAATACTTGTTTTTCCATTGATGCCAAAATTTATTGATCATCGGTATCTAGGGATTGACTCATTTAAATAACTATAAATCTATAAACATCAATAAATGTACCATATCACGTCATTGAGTCAAACCATTTACATTTCACCATGGTGACTCGACCTCGATAGTAGTAATCCATTAAAAATATTTTCTCAACACGCCCATAATAATACAAATGTTAATTTTAGGGCTGAATTTTTGATGTACTGGAATAACATTCTGTTATAGTAGTTAACATAATTCCATCATATGTTTTCTCAATTTCACTGGTCGGTCCATTGTAACATATTTTTTCCCATTAATTATTAAATATTTCAATTCAAGAACGAAAGAATTTGGGCTAAAATCCAATGCTCTTACTTCTTCATAAATAGAGTCTACAAGTAAAATCAATACTAGAAGTGTATATTAATAATACAATTAAATCAATATCAAAATTTTAAGCTAATTAATGTAATGGGAATATCTTTGATTTAAACCAAGTTGGAAACTCTTAGCTTTGTAAAGCCTCTCTCCTTCTCAAAGGAAAAGATAGATGAACTCTAATTAAAATCTACTTATTTTCCCTAAATTGAATGATAATAAAAGTATATGATATACTTGAAATGGCATAGTATGAGGTGACATATAGATATCAAAATTATATACTTGATATAGTCATCGAACAAACCACAATTAAACAGGATTGTTCCATGTGCCATATCTCACTCTTCAAGGCTCAATGTAGCCAATGTATATGAGTTAGGAAGTCCTCCCATTTAGGAAAGATATGGAAAAAGGGCTTAATTTCCCCATATTTCTCATCTTTATTTCTCATTGGTTAGTTAAGTATTGTTCCCACATAAGATAAATATATTGAACAAAAATACATACATTCTTGATCCAGATAACCACTCACAATTGAACCTTCCAGACAATTATTAATTTAGGCATAAGATTTCACTGCGTTCATTTTCCATACAATATGATATATCAACAAAAAAGAAATAGGTCCACCAAAAAGTGTTTTAGTTGGAAGGTGAACCATAAATGTATCATGCAGGTAATAAATAATGGAGGAATTGTTTTTACAAATAAAAAAATTAATGGCGCCTTCTACTAAACTTTTATCAAGAATGACATGGATGGACTTTTAAAACAAAGATCTCTAAAAAATGACACAAGTGAATGAATATCACCTTTAAATTATTGGATTCAAAATTCTTAATTACTATTAAAATCAATTCATGAATAATGATGTGATGAGTTATTTTGGATTTTAGTTTCAAATACCTTTTGTTTAATCATTTAGATATGTTTCTAGAATATATATCATGAACCATGATATTCTCTAATACTACCAATTTTTTTTCCAATGCTGTCATTACGTAAGAAGCATAGAAAACATTCCATTTATTTTCACCGATATAAAGAGGATGAATTTCTAGTTTAATACCCCAATCCATCAAGTCCCTACATGACTGAAATTCATCTTTGGTCTTCCCATTTATATTTAGAATAATATAAGGTAACAATTTAATTATATTTTTTTCAATGTTCATTACATTTAAACAACGACAAAATAAATTGGTACACCAATATATAAACTCAAAAAATATACTTCTCTTTTTCCAATTTTTAGTGGTTTTTGTGTCAACATTCTTTCTATTTTTATATTTTATCATACATCTCCCTAATGAAAATTTTATTTTTTAGTTCATTAAGCACATCAGTTCCTGATATATATCGAGGTGGTTTTTTAGTGTCAACAGTACAATCAAACCTTTGACTATTCTTTCTGTATTGATGATCCATCAACAGGAATCGTTGATGCCCCATAAAACTAAAACTATGACGATATTTAAGCCTTATAGATCGTGTATTCTTCATAAAAATGGGAAATGATTGTTTTCCTTTCTTTCTCTAACCAGGAGTCATTTAATAGGAATAGAAATCATTTATAGTCTATATAAGGGCATCACACATCGAGAATAATTTTTTTGAAGAAGCATTAAATTTGTGCACACCAACATCCTAAAACTACTTCAACTCTCTTATTAAGGGTTTTAGATAGAAATATATATCATTATCGGGATCATAAGGTCTAGATATCAGTACAGTCAAGAAAGTGAAAGGTTTTTTAAAACAAATCCACGAAGGAAGATTATAAATTTGAATAAAAACTGGACAAGTGCTATGAGTTGTAAGCATATAACCGAATAGATTAAATCCATCACGGGATAGACCCAAAAAAACATTATGCACCTCATCTATAAAATCAATATATTGTGCATCAAATTCTCACCATGCCAATCCATCCACAATATTAAATAACTCATCATTACCTTTAATTCTCTCAGCATCATTCCATCGCATATGGGATGAGATTTCTGCATACGTGAATAGATTTTAAATCTTAGGAATTAATGGAATGTACCACATTAATTTTTGTGGCATGTGATACGATGTTCCATATAAACATTCCTTCCTTCGAGATGTACCAAATTATTTATAGTCATTAATATTATCCATTTCCTCCCAAAATTAAACTAAAATATTTTAGACAACCATAACTTTATTAATTGGAAATACAATATCCTTATCTTCCATGATTTATAATGATTTGAGGGAATATCTGCACCATCAGGAAGTAATTATTTCAGAAAAGTAAGAATACAATCAATGGTGGTATTAGAAATTCCATACATGGGTTTTCCATGATATAACAATATTATAGATTCAAACTAGGTCATTTCATTACATTACAGCTATACTGGAGTTCTGGAATTATCCATTAAAATTTTCACCCTATAAACATCATCATATTTAGTCTTTTCCTCATGTGTATTGATATCATTCCCTTCTTGTACAAGCATAATATCTCTCTCCTCGTGATACAAAAATGGAAACTTGTCAAATATCAAATTCTCTATAAAACTTCATTCTTTTGATTCATGAATAATATAATATTTTATTGTCTCTCCATGGTGATACCAAACATAATAGTTTTTTAGAAATCCATCTTTCATTATATAGTATCCAACTTCTTACTAGATTAACATTGGTCTTACAACACATTTATAGAATGTAAACTATATACAACCTCCATATGAATCATTTTTAAATGATAAATCTAAAAAAACATCCAAATTCTATTGAAACTCAATTGAAATATGATCAGTATGATACATCTAGCTTCCATACATTCTATTAAAGGGGAAAAATGTTATGTTCCAAACAATAATGTAAAATATAATTAAAAAATTCATATATTTTTCATTATATCATATAAAATAAAGGGTTTTGAAATAAAGAACATTCAAACATTGAATAATAACATTATGAAATATTAAATGTATTATAAAACATAAAGATATAAAATATAAACATAATCATGGTCGTTTAAATATATTCAACTATCATATAAAACATCCAAAATAATGGAAAAAGGGGATTTGAAGACAAAGAGGCTAGAAACCTAAAAATGTAATAAAATATAAATTATAATAGAAAATAAAATTATTCTACTCATATCCATGTGGAAAGTATGCATATCCCACCTATTAAATCATTCAATCATGAAAAATACATGGAATACCCATTATCTCAAAAAATGAATTTTTGATAAAATTCCTAAATTGAGACCAAGTCTATATGCACAAAAATTGTGTATAAAGGTTGAAATAATTAATTCCCTTTAGGATTCCACCAAATTCTCTATGCAAAACCTTTATGAAAAAAGTTGAAATTCTATTTTGAAATTCATATATGAAAATAAAACATTTAAATATAAGAAATAAAAGTAATAACATCTAGCAAGTAGTATATAAATTTTACACAAAATATAATTTTAAATAAACCATATCTCTTATGTTTGATAACCTAAAAAATATTTTCAATTCTCCAGATATGAGAAAGATACGTTCCTTTAAATAGAAGAAAAAATAAGGGATGGGTTTTGAATCTATGTGGACTCATATATTAAAATATTAAGAACCTAAAGCATCTACTGAATATAGTTATGTAGAGGAGATATATTATGATTGTGAAAGAATTATGACTATAATATATAAAATATTTAGAAAAGGAAAGGTTAAATATGAAGGAAAACGAAGATTTATATTATTATAATATGTATGTATTACAAATTATTCTACAAACATTATTAAGAAGTAAATAAATGAATTTTATGTTAATAATAAAGATAAAAACATCAAAAGAAGAAGTGGTGGAAGAGATCAAAATTAGTTAACAAATTTGGTGATTGGAAAATGGAATTTTAAAGAATGAAAAGTAGAATCATAATGATAAAATCAACGGAGGATCATGCCTCTTCATATATCAAATATGAAAACGTTCCTGAGAAATCCTAATATTTTATAGAGAATGTTTAGAAGCATAATGTGTCCTCAATCATTGATGAGGATAAAGTTGAAGAAATTTACATGGAGTGTATTCTTAGACATGAATTAAAAAACATGTCTTGAGTACAATAAAAATTGGCACATGTTGGTAAATGTTCTAAAGAATGCTATTTGAATAAAATCTAATCTAAATAAAGCGTTTCTCAAAAGAGAAACATAGAATAAATCAATGTTTAAAAATAAAGATAATGAGAAGATCATGAATGATATTAACAATTTTTTTTTGTAAAATAACATTTTAGAATTCATTTGAAGTCATATTTTAATCCTTCAACACCTAGGGTAAATGGAAAAATAAATTATATTAAAATTTTACCTAAAAATTATAAATAATATTAAATATGTTTTATACAAATATAATTGTAAAAGTTGAAAATCTAGGAAATAATGTGTTGCAAAGGATGATAAGAAAAATATATCCACATATACATATGAATAAATATTACAAGGAAAATAAACATACCTATAAAAGAATAAATATTAGGGAATCCTTTTATAAGAAATGTAGAATTTTATAAGGCAGATTTATAGAAATAATTTTATTTATTATAGAAGATACATGTTTAAAAGATATTGATTGTATTAGAGGTTATTTTGTGATAAAAACTTTTCATTTGGGTTTTCATATGTTTAATTCAAGGAATATATGAATCAATTATAATAAATTATGATATTAAAGATAAATAATCAATAAACAAGCAATCTATAGACACAAAATCGTCAAATCTATCTACCTAAATAAATCTGAAATTGCACATGAAACATACAAATACTCAAACATTAACACACACTACCAATCTAAGGTGCAATGCTAAAAACAACATCTATAATTCTATAAAAACAGGAAAACCAAAAAAAGTCATGAAAGAAAAAATAACATCAAACCACATTCATTAGAATTAAAAATAGTTGGAATGATTTACTTTTTGACATGAAGAACACTAAAAAATAATTAAAACAATACTAAAGAGATGAGAAGAATGATTCAGAACTCACTTATGTGAAGTTTATAAGGATTATAATCAAAACAATAATTAAAATAGTGGAAAGTACTGGAGTAGTTTGAGGTTTCCACTTGCCGATCGCTCTGGAGGTCGTTGCTCATGGGGTCTCTAGTCTCTTGAGAGGTCACCTGTCACTTGGGAGGTCACCACTCAGGAGGTTGCCGGTCGGTCGGGAGGTCACATCTCGGGAGATCATGACTTGATCTAGGAGAGTGAAATTAGTGTTAGAGATTTTGAGTGGGGGAGGTTTGGAGTGGCCTAATTTTTACAAAACATATACCAAGGGTTCTAAAAATCCATTGGTATATGTCACTCTATACCAACGGTTTCAAAAAAACATTGGTATATCTTCATCTATACCAAGAATTTTAATAAATTGTTGGTATAAATTTGATATTGAAACCCTAGACCCACATTTTTCTTGTAATGTGGGTAAATATGTGTGGGGATAGATGCAATTTCTAGTAGTGATGTCCTTGGATCTTCCAATGCCACCCAGTGTGGCCATCCCCTTTATGGGAGATCAAGATTCGCCGCCACCGCCATCCTTGGATTAGGATTTACCTTTACTACTACCACACATGGACTTCCCTAGATGGTGTTTCACTTCCCCAATCCATCCATCTAGCCTTGTTTTATCAAAATTATTATATATTCTTGTTTAATTAGTAATTTATTATAAATATTTTATATTTAAATGTAATTTTTAAGGAGTATTCAATTTCATTTTAAAGTATATTCATTTATAATTATTTTAATAAATTTAATAATTATAATAATATATTTTATTCAATTTTAAAAATTTATACATTTTATTTCTTTTTTAATTATTAAATTTCACCCATTTTTACATTCATTCATTTAATATTTTATATTCATTATTAATAGTAATTATGTTTTATTGTTTTCTAATTTATTCATTTTTAATATTTAGTTGTTTAATATTTATTGTAATTCAATCAATTATATATACATATATATTTATTCATTAATATTTTTAATAGGGTTTCAACAATTAATAATTAATGTGTATTCATTTTAATGTATATACATTTACATATATATTTTTTATTAATTTATATAGTTAATAATAATTATTCATTTTATAATATTTTTTCAATCTATTCATTTTTTAATTATTAAATTTAATTCAATTTAAAAATTAATTCATTTAATATTATTCATCCATTAATAATATAATATTATATATATATATATATATATTCTTTATTGTGATTTATCCATTTTTCATATTTATTCATTTAATACATTTTTTAAATTTAGTCCTTTTATATGTTTACATATACATATTTACTCAGTAACATTTAATATTTTTAATATGGTTGTAATTTACACTATTAGTATGTGTTTAATTTCATTTTAATATTTTTCAACTTTTATTTTTTTAGTAATTTTTAAAATTAATAATAATTATTCAATTTTTAATATTTTTACAATCTATTCATATTTTTATTAGTAAATGTCAATCATTTTTAAGATTTAATTCATTTAATATTGTTTAGAACATCACCGACTATGGATAGAATCCATGGCCCTAAAAATTTATTTCAAAATAAAAAGTACAAGTAATAAGACTGGGTTTACAATGTATAAGAAGCATCACCAACATAAATCCACATTCGGTTCCTTTTAAATCTACCACCCCTTTTATTTGAGATTCCACAACTCCTCATATGTTTACCCACCCTCTATTGTTTAGGGAATTCCAATTGTCCTCCTGATCATTCATACTCAATGGATCACCATCTTCATTATGTGTCTGATTATTACCGAATCTGTGGACATTTCCAAACTCCTCCTGGAAGACATCCTTATAGTTAGATCTATTTAAAATATCAATCAATATAAATGTATTCATACATGGGCCAAGGAATGATGGTTCCAACACATTTACCTTCCATTCTTGAGTGCCCCCAATAGTTAGGCCTCCCACAATATCAACAAGACCAGCATGGTCGTCATCAAACATATGTGAGGGGTCCTGATTTTCCTAGAAGTATCCAATTGTTCATCTACATCCATGAAATTGTGCATCATTTCCTTTGAGATGGTAGAAATATCACAAGAGGGATGCATACAAGTCTTACCCCTCATGCTCATATGCTCTTTAATGTCTAGTGATTTCCCATCATCCTTGGTGGGCCTATCTCTAATATCTCCAACAAAAAAATCTGAGAGGAGGCATCAAGTAAAGCAGCTCCTTTCTGGTAGTCCACCTTGGGGTCAGAATCCTCACGAGGGGCACTTACAACCTCTTTTGAACCTTTAAAATCCCTTGTGTAGTGAAAAACATGAGTATTCAACACCTATATGAGAGGTCATGGTTTTCCCACCCATATTATTATTGATCAATTATTTTTTATTAAATAATTTTTTTTTCATTTATTCAATTAATAATATTTATTCATCAATAATATAAATTATTTTTTTCTTTTTTTTCTTTTTTAAATATTTTTACAATCTATTCATTTTTTAATTATTTAATTTCATTCATTTTAAAGATTTTATTCATTTAAAATTAGTCTTTCATTATTAACATTAATTATAATTACTTTATTTAGTTTATTTATATTAATATATTCATATTTAATATTTTCTAATTTACTCATTTTTAATATCTAAATATACATATTTATTTATTAATATTTAATATTTTTATTGTAGTTATAATTTACATAATTAATATGTATTCATTTTAATGTATATATATATTCATTATAAATTTTTTAAAAATTTATATAACTAATAATACATATTAATTTTCTGAATATTTTTTAGATTAATTCAATTTGTAATTATTAAATTTCACTCTTTTTTAAAAATCATTCAATTAATATTATATATTCATAAATAATATTAATTATTTTTTACTTTTTTGTAATTTATTTATTTTTAATATTTTTTGTCTAATATTTTTGTAATTTTATCATTTTTAATAATAATAATATATATATTTTCATTAACGTGTTATGTTTTTAATATGTTTATAATAATATTTATTAATTTTTATTTTAAATATTTATAAACTTATTATATATTCAGGTATATATTTATTAATATAGATATTTTATATTAGTTAATATTTAATTAGAATTTTTTAATTTTTTTACAGGTTTTTATCATTGCTAAATTAGAATGATCTGATAAAATATATCATACAAATGTTAAATTACAGGGCATTTAAAAACAAATCGTTATCAATACCAAAATATTAACACTGATAAACACTCATCCTTATTTGCATTAAATTTTAATGCTGATAAAGATATGTTTTATTAGTGCTTTCTAATTTAGTTATTATTAAAGAATATTTTTTTAGTGCTTCTTTGGAAGCACTAACAAAACCCTTAACCCTATTTAAAATGAACCCAAAGAGAATAACACCCTCTCATTATAGTCAAGATCTCACAGAACTGAAACACTACTGCTGCACCCACTCAAATTTCATAGATGAAAAAACTCTCCCAAAAACAAAGGCATGAAATTATTCTTACTCCTTTTCAATCGACCTTTCATTGTTTTGGAAATTTTTAGTTATTCTTACTATGTATTTGATCTGTGGAATCACTCGTTTCAATAATATTTTTCAATGTTTATTCAATAATTTCTGTCATAGATCTGAGGGTTTTCACATATTTACAACCTCTTCCACTCCAAGTACATGGATCTCTAGGGTTCCCACTCTCTCAGTGTAGGTAATTTAGAATGCAGGGTAGTTATTGATCACACTAAATTTGCAAATATATAATGCCTTTAATTATATATATATATATGTGTGTGTGTGTGTGTGTCTTTGTGTGTTTACAAGTGTGTGTGTGTGTATTTGTACGTATATATGTAAATATTGACAAATGTATAATAAAATTAAATGAAATTAATCTATCTATATTTAAATATATATGTATTATATATATAAATTAAAAATAAAAAATGTAAATATATTATGAGATATGTGTGTGATCAAATATATTTTTATGTTGTTTAGTATTTAAGTTTCTCTTGCCTTTAGTGATATGATTTTTTACTTTGTAAATTGTTATTAAAAATCATGTTTAAAAGATGAAATATATTCATTAATGGTAGAGTAATTAAAATACATCAAGGAAGAAATATTTAATATAATGTCATGAAACAATTTTTCAAACATGTTTATGTTTTTTAGTATTTAAATTACTTTACATGCACTATTTGTCATGTTATTCTCACCAAAAAAGATTTATGTAAGAATGGGTGTATCCAATTTTCTTGACAAAAATATAACATTATTTCATTTTTGTCTCTATAAATTTTTCTTTCACTAATTCATTTAGTGTCCAAAGTGATTTTGAATTTTTCATGGAAAATAATCAAATTTATTAGAAGTATCAATAAAATCATCCTTTCATTTTGAATATTTACTATCTTCTTTTAAAAAATTATCCAACAAAGGATCAAGTGAGAAAATAATATTAAGAAATATATTATAAAACATAGGATTTATATATTTACAAGCAAATATGTTTATATACAGACATATTGATAGGTTTCTAGCCTCTGGGAAGCACCTCTATGACATGACCAACTTGACTTTTAGTCTTATTTTATGAATAATCATTATTGTACATGAAAAATAACATCATGTCTGACAAAAACCATAGGTTACTTGACTAGTGAAAATTCCTAAACTAGAAGAAGGAGGATCTTCACATGTAATTTATAATTAATTTATGAGCAAATATTGAATTACCTCAACTCATAAGTCTCTCTTAATTGATGATATGGTTGAATATATCTTATCATTCTATCATTTTGCTGAAGGATTTGAGTATAAAATTCCTCTTGTGTTGATCCAAATGTTCACCCAAATCTCTAAATGTTTTTATAGAATGATCATGTAATAGGATGGTCATTCCTAATCGCTTGTGTTGTTCATGGTTGGTCGTAAAAAAATATCTTCTTGAAGGAGGAAGAACTCTTGATGTTATCTCGATGGTTTGGTGGGGGAGGAAGAGAGATCACGTTCTAGATCTCCAGATCTCTCTATAGGGATTTCTGTAGTCTCTCACTATCCTTTGTGTAGAAAAAAATTCCTTTTCAGAAATGATATAATTAGATATTTATTATGGAAGATTTAGGGTTCAAAAATTTCACACAATTCCCTTTCCACTTTTACAAATCTTAGTTGGTCCCATGTTCAATAATAATAATAATAATATTAATCATTTTATATGTGAAAAAAATTAATAATATAATTAAATATCATTTATACCATTTCTAATTTGACTATTAAGCATAGTTTACATTCCCTTGTCGACATTTACCGATCCATTAATAATACTGTTTATTTAATAAATAATTATCACTGGATTATTCATCAATAAATATAATAAATATTATATTTTACAAATCTATAAAATAAATACTTATTATTATTCAAGTCACTTATTCTTTCAATTTTTTTTATTAAATCATGGTGATCAACCAAAAACCCAAATGAATATTATTTATTCCAACCTATTAAATTTAGTACTTAAATTTAACTAAGATTGCGGATACACTTAGTGTGTGGCCCTCTAGGCCTCATTCTTAATGACATTATACATAACCACCTAAATTCCAAGGTTAATGTCTGGAAACAAGCCAATAAAACCGTAGAGAAATAAGATAATGTCCCCATGATATCCATCCTCCAACAAATTCTTGCCATGTAATATAATCCCTTTATGATAATATCTAAAATCAAGTGGGTTACATGCCAGTTACGTCAACCTATATGCTCGATTTTTCACTATTTGAATTTCCAGAAATGAACTCACCCACCGAACACCATGGACATGAATTTCTATAGGCATCGCTAGTCCCATAAAAACATATGATATATCAACTTTCATCAAGGGATGAAAGGGATAAATCCTTTCTCACATTATCCATTAATGCAATATCACTCATGAAAAACCTAATGTATTCTACTTGATGGCTCTATTATTATAACCTCTTATCATAGATATTCCCAAGTGAGAACACAATGGTAAGGTTTCTTAATGTCTTATGATATTCCTACCCATAATATCATATATCATCTATGTCGCATAAAAAAATCTTTCTCCCATAGAAAAATATTCAAGTCTAAGGTCATGGAACCTCTTAGTTCTCATCATAGTGGGGAATTTCCATGAACTTTCTGAGCATAATCTATTCATAGGACATTATCACATGAAAGTTTCCTGCATATAAATAATCATTATGTGATAAGAATGCTTAACAAATGAAACATGTAATCAATTAAAATGATATTCATTTTTAGGGAACTAACTCCAAAACATATACATAATTATATATTTACACTCAAATTACGATACATTGTTTTCATATCAATGTATATATACATTATATGCATAAATTTTGTGTGTTTAATTTTTTTTAAAAATAAATATTTTCAAACCAAATAGGATGGATATTAATTGAAAATGGATGGACACTAATCGTATAAAAATGCAGCATGAGGATGGAGTTAAAGTGTTCCTCTATTTTTCAATAAATTATACACATGAACCTTCTCAAATCATTTTTCTATATTTACATTGTTTTTAGTCAAGATTAATTCATCCATAAACATTTTAATATCATTTGATTTTTCATGGAATGTATAAAATCGATAAATGTTGTTCTAAACATGAGAAAAAACTGAATGTGCACAATGAATGGGATTATACCTCAATTTACGGATCGTTTGATATGAATACTAGTATAAATGATTATGAAGATCATATAGATGAAATGTAAATTGAATTTAAATATGATAATCATGATTGTCCAATTTTTTTTGATAATTTAAAGATATTTGAAAAGGGACCATAGTATATCAGTTGTATTAAATATACAACATTTTTCTATATATTGAAGTTATATAATTTTTAATCTGGATGAAAATGGAGAAACACTATATTTTAAGAACTACTTGGTGTTTTAAATGATATGATAATAAACGAAAATGAGCTTACTTATCAAACATATGATTCTAAAAAAATTTACATTCAATGGGTATGATATCTAAATAATAAATTCTTTTCTAAATGATTGTATATTGTTTCTAGAGGACCATGAATCACTTCAAAAATACCCTCAGTTTGGCACGAATCAATATGAGAAAGAATAATCCAGTCCTTAGAAATTTTTATTGTAATTTACAATATTTAAAAGGTTTACATGACAATATAGATTTCTGGAAACCTCTATAAAATTGACTTGGAATGTAGATAAAATAATTTATAATGAGAAACAATGTCACATAATAGAATCTCATGAATGTAATAAAATTTATTATGAGTATATGAAATTTGTAAATGATCCAAGAAACCTTCTTATTGAATTATCTATAGATGGAATGAATCCTTTTGGAGTATAAAGTAGTAATCAAAATACATGGATAGTTATGTTGGAAAATTATAACTTTCCACCATAGTTATTCTTAAAGATCAAATACACTATGTTATCTCTTCTTATAAGTTTACTAAAAATCCCGATAATGATAATGATGTCTATTTAGATCAATTGACTGAAGATCTAAAATTAGGGATGGATAAAAGTGTTGCATTGTAAGATTCTCATAGAATTAAATATTCACTTTGATATCCATATTTTATGGGAAGATAAATGACTTTACTTCTTATATAGATTTTATTTTCTATAACGTTATATAATATTTGGGTATCCCCTTTTTGAAGAATATAGATATTCATTTTGGTTGAAACATTCCTTGAGGAATATATTTTTAGGAAATCATAAATTTTTACCTTGAAACAATAAATACCAATCCTTGATGACATTATTTGATGAAAATACCTAGCAAGGTAAAACACCATCTCCATTAATGGATGGCAGAAAAATCAAGAAAGTACAATATATTGAAACTAGTTTTGGATAAACTTTTCTGAAAAACCTTATGAAATATGAATGGAAAAAAGTGATTAGTTTTCATTGAGTTATCTTATTATAATTTTTTGTACATCATATTATTTCTTGATATCATGCACATACAAAAAATATGTGATAGTGTTATTATCATGTTACGAAATGCACTATACATAACAAAAGATGACATTAAGTCTAGGTTGGATACGATTGGCAAGGGTGTAAGGGATGATTTGGCACCAGTGAAGGTTGGAAGACAAATATTTCTTCCTCTCGTATCTTACACTCTATCCATACACGAATAATTTCATTTTTGAATCTTTTTTAATGGTGTAAAATTTCTAGAGGGGTATTCATCAAATATCAATAATGTCGTGTCAATGACTTATTTGAATTTAAAGGGTCTAAATTCACATGAATAACATGTTTTCATTCAGTACTTAATATATGCAGATTTATGTTTCATTCTAACTAAACATTTATGATATATATTAACCGAAATTTTACTATACTTCAAATCTATATGTAGTAATGTTATAGACCTGATGAAGTTTCTAATCACAATTAAAGAAGGTAAAGTCATATTATATGAATTAGAGATGTTCTTCCCATCATCATTATTTAATACAATGGTCCACCTGATGGTTCAATGGGTTGGATAGATTAATCTATGTGGTCTTGTACATTATAGTAAGATATACCACATTGAATGGAATATGAATATTCTGAAAGGGTATGTTAAGACTTGAAGTCAATCAGAAGGTTTCATTATAGAGTGATATATTGATGAAGAAAATATTTACTTTTTTACTGATTACCTATCAATATTTTATAGAATCGGTCTCCTAAAATCTCATCGAAGTGGAAGCCTTATGGGTGAAGGGATTTCTGGAAGAGATGTTGTTAAAATTAACATTACAGAGGGTAACAACCCTTCTCTTTATTACATATTAATTCAGGATTTATTGCATAAAAATACACATAATACAACCTTGATGATCGAGAAGTATAATTTGGGAGTAAGGTACATTACTTAACAACTTAAAACATGGAACACATAATCTTTATTGAGAACTTTGTTAACATGATCATATTATTCATTCGTACTTGACACTACAAGGGATAACATGGGGATATAAATAAGAATGGGTTGAACTATAAAGCCTAAAAGGGAAAAAACAGGGCATAACATGAGGAAAAAATACATTTTAAACAATAAGTATATCAATGGGGCATAAAAGGAGTTAGAATCATAAACATGAACAATGAGGCTTCATATAACATGATAATCATAAGGGAAACAAGGGAAATTTGACAAAAACACTTAAAACTATGTATCATAATCATAATTCAAGGTTAACTACCAAGATAAAATGATAGAAAAAGTCATGTGATGGTTTAGGTTCATTCCCTAATACCTTGTATGAAATCCAACGAAAGTAAAAAATTACATAATGCAATAGAGTACTATATAATTCTGGGCACACCTGTCACTTTCATTTCATTCTCATACTTAAGTGTTCCAAATAGATCATAAATCATGGAATCATTTTTCATCACTTTTTATTCCATGATTAAGTAGTGTGTAATACATACATGTATGTCCTAATAAATAAGTATAAGTCCATAAAGGTGAACACCCTTGATAAGAAATGGGTATGGGTATTCATTACATAATTTTGTGTAACAGAAAATTACAATGAAACTCAGGCAATATGGATAAATAAGAATGAGACCACAACACTACTTTCTTTCATGCTTCTTGAAAGATAAATTTTAGAATTGTGTATCAAACACTCATTGTGATGATTGTTCTTTTAGAAGCAACCTAGAAGAAATTGGTGGTATGATTAATTCCCACTTCCATTATTTATTATATGCTTCTAACCCATGCATATAGAATGAGTATTCTGAAGTACTAGTGGATCTTTTCTCCTCAATTACATGAGTAATCTCCTACCATGCCAAAATTTTTACTAGAAAAAACCAAAACAAGAATGAGGTGTTAAACCAGATTTGTTCACTTAACCAGGATAGTGCGCTAGAACCAAATAGATTACTAGGTTCTTTTTATGTTATCAAATTAAGAATCATCAATAAGGATATTATTTCATCCTTCCAATAATTCTTCTGTAGGGGTCCACTCCATCAGTTTTCTTGTTCCACTTCAATGATCCTCCTTCAAAAGGTGAATAACCCATCCTCCATCAACCAATTTTTCTTATAAGCATGTGAATTTTTTTGTATATGGTTCTCACTTCAATTCTCAACATTATATTGTATTAATTCATCAAACATTGTGTTGTATAAGAACAACACACATTTATCCAAGGACGTACTATCCAGTGTTCCATTAGAAAAAATCGAGAGATGATTAGTGAAATTAATAAGAATGTGATAGGTTCTAATCTTGTAATCAAGGTTGACATGGATAGGTCATACGATCAAATAGTGTGGATATTTATCTTTAGGTACATGAGATGCACAGGGTTCTCTCAGTGGACCATCAACTTGTTTTTTCATTTCTACAGTTCACCATGGTTTAACATCATTTTTAAGGGGAGGCGCTATGGAATTTTTAAATCAGTTAGGAGCCTCAATCAAGGGGACCCACTCTCCCCTACCAAATATATCATGATTCAATATGTCCTGATTAGATATGAAAACTTTCATATTCAGCATGGCCGTATAAAGACATATCATGGAGAGGAAACCTTTCTGGAGTGTATCACATTCTGTACATAGATAAATTAATATTCTTCATTAATGACTGTGGTTCCTCAGTTAGGGGATTCAACCATATTATGGAAGAGTATTCTTAGTGTATTAGGAAAAATATCAATTGGTAGAAGATCTATTATTTCTTTTTTTCAAGATACTCGACCATGAGAAGTTATTCCTCTAAGTTAATCTTGGGAATTCATGGTAATGTTGTTTTCGAGGATTACTTGGCATCTCATATTTATCCTGATAGAATCCAAGTTAGACACTTTCAATCCTTGTTCCAGAAAATTACCAAACACATCACTAATTATAAGAACAATTTTCTATCTTTTGGTGGGAGAATCACTACGGTCAACTATTTTTTATCTTCTATCCCCATCCATATTCTCTTTGTGCTGAATGTGACCATGTCAATTCTCAAGGAAATTGATAACATATTAGACTCCTTCATCTAGGATGCACAAGGGGAGAGAAAATGTCATCGAACCACATGGTCTAGGCTATCCAGAGTGGTGGATCAAGGGGAATCAATGTGAGGAATACAAGGGAATTTGTGTATTCTCTTTAGCGGAATATGGATTGGGAATTCCATGGGGGAATGAAACTTTGGATTAGATTTATCAGAGTTAAATATAGATATAGTTTTAAAGAGAAAATAAGTAATCCATGTCCTTTTATAATTCATTAAGGGGAGAAATCCCCACTCTCAAGCACAACTGTCAGTGGATCCTTAGAAATGGAGACATTAAATTCTAGGAGTGTAACTAGGTGGGTGATACTTTGGGTTACCCTAGTTACCCCATGCCTGATATGACCTATAGGAAGGCCAATAATCCCCCTCATTTCATCCGTGTGATCCACAATACCACTAAAAAATGGTTTTTGATGGAATAAGACTAGAATAAAAGCCATACTAGTGCATCTTCCTGGGCTGCTCATCAAGAAATTTCATAGACAAGGTGTACATGGAAAAGGTTTATACAGCAACCTTTGATGATCCTTGTGGGAAAAGACTATGGTGTAAGTACATCACCAAAAATTAAAACTTCCTAGTTTGGAGAATCTATAATCGCTCCATACCTACAAACATAACAATGAAAGGAAAATGTGTCCATATTTCCTTTATGTTCTTCTGTTATCTGGATCCCAATGAGGAAACTAATTTTCATCTCTTATTTCAAGGTGATTGTGAATCCAAGTTTTGGGGGGGGGGGAGCTAGGATAATTCATTGATCCTATTGGGGAAGTGATTTCTATGTGGAGGTTCCTTCAAGAATACTTTGGAAAAGCTGTAAGGTACATTCAGGAGGAGAAGGCTTGGGGTATTCTCCTTAGGGCTGGTTGTTGGATCATTTGGAAATCCCATAACCATTCTCGGTACAAAGTTCCACCATATTATACCATTTATTTCATTGTGATAACCAAATTCCTAGTTGAATACTTTGTGTGTATCCTAAATCTCTAGGGGGATGTGCCTTCCTTAGACTCTTTATGGCCAGAGGCCCCCATCCTGAGGCAACCAATTTTGTGTAGCTGGGAAAATGGGTAAGTTGGTCTCCTACCATTCATGGACTTAAATTAAACACTAATGGTGTATATAGGTAGGGAATCATGTATGGGGGAGGATTGGTCCATGAATCCATAAGATCAATTCCGTTTTCTTTTAACACATGCTATACGAAAGAAAATTAATTAAAGAATGAAGCCAACACTATGATGAATGAACTTGATTTATTCCATTCACTTCAGATACAGTTTACTATTGAAGAGGTTGAATAAAAAATCTTCTTGAACTCTCTAAAAAATCTTTCCTCCACCCTTTGATAGATCATATATCTGGTTGAAAGATTCAAGGCTCTCATATGTAATGAAATGGAACTCCTCCATATATAGCGTGAAGGTAATCACCAAATTTAAATTTTTTATTATGAATCCATTTTCAGGAAAAAAAATGGGAAACCAAAATTCAAAAAAGGTACAACTATGTGCTGAAAGAACTCACAAAATGGTTAAGCACAAGACTAATATTACTAGACCCAACTACTATATAGAGTTCCCAGTGCAGCGTACTAACCTGGGTATCTGTATCCTCTCTGATAAGCTCTTCAAGGTGAAAAATCATCCTTTCCATTGTCTAAATAAATTTCTAGTGTAGCCTGAAGGTAATCACATAACATAATTCCTATCCATAAAGGCCTCTGTGGATATTACCCTCATGGATTTTTTCACTCTTGGGTCCCTCCCTTCTAGTAGTGTTGATGTTTTTATGGGTGATGTGCTTGAAAATCATTTTTTTAAACCTCCCAAAAAGCTTTTGTTTTTCTATTTATTCTCTGGATTTTTTATACTCTGGATTTTTATTTGCACGAAATACATAAAAATGTCTTTGTTGGTGTAGGATAGATAAAAGAACCATTCCCTTGAGAGTGTGATTAAAAATTCTTGGGAGTAACTTATTGACATCTTGGGGGAACCTCAGGGGGACTCTTTAGAGGGGAGGGCAGATAAAGGAAATTCTTTAAGTAATTTGATTGAAGATAATTGGGAGTTTGGGTGGGTTTGTATAGGAAACGTGTGGTGAATTTTTTATCATTTCTCAAACATAGGTTTTATAATCTATATAATAAAATAAAAAAACCACAAAACATTACATGGTTTCCTCGAAAGTGTGGTTTTATTAATTATTTTATTTGGCCAAGGTCCAAACATACTAAAATATTACACTTGGTGATGTAGAGGTGAGTCATACTCTTAATGAAATAATTTTAAAACATTAAAACTGATTATAGGTTTTGTAGGATTCATAATGGCTTTATAAAATTAATGAAATAAAAATAAAATCACATTATCTTAATGGGAAAACATAGATTGGGTCATAGATACCATTTATAGTATTTATTATATAACTCTTGGGTAATTATCATGTCATAATAAAAACCTCATATTTATACAATATTTAATTATTAACTAAACATTTGACTGTCTCTGAAAATCATGAAAAAGTCACTATTAATTTTTTTTGACTACATGAAATCAAAAATAATATTCATTTTATCAAAATAATTTTTTCCAAATATGTGAATTTATACTTTTAAAATAAGAATCTATATTTATCCATAAATGCTAGGTTTTTTTGATAATAATAGTTTTGAAACCCTTGTGAAAGTCAGATTTGACTTTATAAAAATTATATGATCACTTTTTTTTAATAAAAATTATTTTACAATAATATTTCAATAAAATATTATTTATTTAGAAATTCTATTAATTCATAAAAATAAGTTTTTTAATTGGATTTGAGTATTACCCAAAAATATATTTTTTGTTTTATTATATAAAAATCAAAATCATTTATAAAGTAATAATTAGAAGTAAATAATAACATTATTCTATTGAAAATATTGCATAAATTTTCATATTATTATGGTCATTATACATATCCATTTAATACACTAGAAAATTATCTAAGGGTAAGGTGGATGACTGGGAGGTTTTCATGGGGTTGTTCGACATATATGGTTTGGGTCGTGATGTTGATGTGCTTGAACTTATCCCATAACTTTTATCAATAATGATTTAGTTGTTTGTTATCATCTTGGGATAGGTAAAGTGTAAATACTAGTGATTCTATCACCCTTGGAAGCTCTGATAAGTGGGATTCATAGGGTAAGATCCTACTAGTTGAGTACATTACTTCCTGTGTCTATGCCAATTGGATTTATCAAAACCCGGTATTTATACTAATCATAAGATCACTATTTAATGACTATATTATCAATGATAAGGATAATTAATAGTATTTCAAATTCAATTATAAATAATGAAACCAAATAAGTGCATCTATTTTCTATATCCATAATATATAATAAGACATTTAATTAAATCATACGGGGAAATTTATTTATAAACGTTTAGGTCATTATAATCTTCCCCATTTTAGAAATTCAAATGTTGAAATTTCCATTTCATAGACTAAAAAATATGAGGGTAATTATATTTCATCACCTCATATAGTTCCCACATCAATTTTTAAAACTTTGTGTTTCTCCATAGGACTTTGAATATGTGCATTGTCTTATTTCACAGAACTTTGTCTCTACAATCTAAGATCTTCACTGGTTGCTCCTCATATGAGAGATCATTCCCCAATAGTACCACCACTAGATTGAGTTCATGTGAGGGGTCTGGTATATAACTTTTTAAGACGGATACATGGAACTCATCATGTAACTTGATATAGGGTAGGTGGGAGTTCTAGTCGATATGCCACTGTTCTGATGCAATAAATGATCTAAAAGTGAACAATGTATCTTAGAATAAGCTTTCCATTATTCCCAACTCTCATGGATTTCTTCCATGTATATATACATAGGAATATAATTTCTCCAACCTCAAACTCTAAGACTCGTCTAATATTATCATCATAGCTCTTATGAAGACTCTTAATAGCCTTTATGTACCACTGAATGGTCTTAACAATTTCCACCATTTCCTTGACCATTTATAGACCCAGAAGTTTTCATTCCCCAACTTCATCCCAACATGTATTTTTTTCTACACCTATTCCCATAAAGGTATTCATAGGGATCCATTTGGTTGATAGAGTGAAAATTTTTATTGTATGAGAACTCAACAAGAGGAATATTTTGATCCCATCCTTCTTTGAAATTAATTGATCATACTCTAAACATGAATTAGATTGGACATAATTTTATGGGTGATAAGTCATTCTAATGTTCAACCCAGTATTTAGACAATGTTGGAGACTCTTTCAGAATATAGAGTTAAATATTAGGTCATGATCATTTACAATTGATAGTGGTTTTCCATGCAGCATCACCTCTTCTCTAATGTATATATTTCAATTTGATCTAGTGAAAAATCCTACAAAATTTAAATTAAGTGAGAATTCTTTTTTAGATGATCCCCTATGACCTATAGATCATTATTTCCCCTTGCTGTATTTTGAATACTAATGAAAGAGTCCATAGTGATGTTCTCCCATTTCCATGTAGGTATGGGTAATGGTTTCCTCATCCCCTTAGATTTTTTCTTTTCCTCATTCACTTCCTACAATACATATTGATGTATATTCTATGATATACTACTTCATATTGTCCCAATGATTGTGCTCTTAGAGATCTAGATACATCATTGTGATTCATAGATGGATAGATAAAGACAAACTATGTGTATCATCCAACAAATCCGTTTTTAAATCAAGATTTTATGGAATAAATAGTTGTGATCCAAATATCACCACTCCGTCTTCATTAATATTGAACTCCAAGGATTTAGCTTTTCATATTACTTCAAATTTCATATAAATTCCCACATAATATCTTTGAGCATCCTTTATACTCTACAGAATGGATGGTCGATAAATCATCTATTAAATTATTGATGATGTCCCATCCTTTATGATTCCCACGGCCATCCTTTTCAAATATTAGAATATCAGATCCTTCTCAATTATAATCAATGATAAAATTGATGGATCCTTTCTACTTATAGGATCTTCAACTTTATTTTATTTCCTATGATGGTAGTGGATTAAAAATTCATGGTCATTGTTCTTAACTAATTATCTTCATTGGCGTGTATTCATCTATTTATATGTGAATATACTTGAGTCTTTTTTGATCCGTATATATTTCATACTTCTCCCACAATAGATAATTACACCCGATTTTAAACACAAATATCACTACAACTAAATCAAGATCATGCGTTGGGTAGTGCTGTTCATGAACCTTCAATATATGGAAGATGATACTTTTTATCTACCATTATCTTGTTTAGCTCTGGATAATAAATACAAAGGTACATTGATTTATCATTCTTTTTGTTGAAGATGACAGGTTCACCCCATGGCGAAGAACTTGGGTGTATGAACCGTTTATCCAGATTCTTTGGTAGTTGTTTCTTCAACTCCTAAAGTTCCACAACAACCATTCTATACAGATTCTTGGATAATGATAGCACCAAAAGTATAAGCTTGATTGAAAATTTACCCTCTCAACATGAAGGAATACTAGGAAATTCCTCAGGAAACACTTCAGTGTATTCACTCACAATGGGAATGTATTCAATGATGATCCTTTCCTTAGACCCAATAATTTTAGAGAGATATTATTTATCATAGGGAAATTATATACATTCTTTAGATATTGGTGTTAAAGAACATTGGATGGTCATTTTGCCGAAT
The DNA here is from genome assembly GCA_963277665.1 of Viscum album. Lineage (NCBI taxonomy): Eukaryota > Viridiplantae > Streptophyta > Magnoliopsida > Santalales > Viscaceae > Viscum > Viscum album. Next base: position 569,940,985 of record OY728119.1, read on the forward strand.
GTATGTTTTTCAGTGTCCCAAATTATATTTACCCTAACAAGTACAATACCAGTAAGGGGTCGATCCACAGGGAACTATGAGGTTATTTTATCTTGGCTTAATTTAATTTGTATTTTTGTTTTTAGTGAAGTATACTAAATTAAAAATTGATTTTTGTTGGTTGTTTGGGTATAAAAAATCAATTGGATTTAAAGCTTCTTTTAACAGATTAATTACTAAAATGAAGGTAAAGATGGGAAGGTTGGTTTAGATGAAAATAAGAGATAGAAATGTGTTGGGGTCATGGATTTGTGATAGGTTTATTATTAAATCAAGTTGCTTATGAGGTTGTGTTGTTCATGATAACCCAAATCTCTAGGTTTAATTTGTAATAAGTTTTCCTTGGTCCAGTAAACATTATATTTAGAACTGAAGAGACTAACTCCTTGGTTCGGTAGTTAGTGTTTAACAGATATTTATTTGGATTAGTCTATTTTGAGTCGGTGATTACTTCTAATGGTCATAAAGTTTTTCATCGTTAGTATTCTTTTGAATCCCTTAAAATTTTTCCCTTGGTCCGGTACAGAATTTTTAGTGATAATATGATGTGATTTAAGAAGAATAAGAAGAGATTATTAGAGAAAACATATTCATAGCAACTTAATTAAAATTAAAACTTATCGAATTCCACAACCCCAACACACTGGGTGTTTAGTTACACATATTGAAAATGATCAATACAATGAAATTGATACATGATGAAATCATGCATGGAACTTTCAAAAAGGAAATGGTTCTTCGGTAGATGGAATCATGGTAGTACGATGGTAGAGCATCTTTCCTTCGGAGCCTCAACCCTTTTCACCACAAAATAACACACACACACCACTCCTGGTCTGGATTCCAAGGCCTACTATTATAGAAAATTAAACTACATGGCATGTAGAAAAGTACACATCGTGTACTTATTGTCAACGTGTTTTCCCCCATTTTCTATGCTAGCGAGCGGCCTAACACACAGACTTTGACTTGGAACACGGCACCGCCTGGTTGGTGAATCTACACGGCATGTAGCGCTGCCATACATGATGTGTAGTGTCAAAATACGGCCACCAAACACTTCTAGAAATGAATACACGGTGTGAATCAGTGGAACAGGACATGTCTCCTTCGGCCGGCCACATGGGCGTGTAGACTCTTCTCAGTCACCAACTGCTTTTGTAATGTCTTACATGGCACTTGTCAATATGAACACGGTGTGTACTTCCTTTTGGTTTCATGGGCATGTGTTTGTCCTGCTCAACCTGTGTCTGATCTTGAAAGTACATGGCGTTTATATAAGTACACATCGTGTAGTTGGAAATTTTTGCTCGGTTTTCCTTCTTTTTGTGTATTTGGCCAAAAACCTTATGAAAATGAACAAGATCCCAAATTAAAAGTATTTGTCTACTAGGCAGTAGATAAATGCTGAAAACTTGTTCTTATTTTTCAATAAAGTAAATGAAAATGTATACAAAAATCGGGTGTATCAAACTCCCCCATCCTTAGTCATTTTCTTTCCCTCAAGAGAATCTCAACATCTAATTAAAATAATCTACATTGTAAAAGGAAGAACATTAGTTAATCATAAATGTAAATAATAAGTGATAGGAGAAAATTTCAAAAAGAATACAAAACAGTTTCAATCTAGGAGATATTCTAATCATGCCTCATATATAATTCAATTAACTACTTGCATCCTCTTTTAACACATGTTTCAACCTTTCAAATATAAGAAAGCCACTCTATGATTTACCTCACAAAAAATATGCTCAACACTCAAGATGTTTTTTAAAAAAGGTATGCTCAATCGAAGATATATACACTCTATACATATGTTTGCAAGAATTATTGTTCTCCACTTTAGACAATTTTATTTACAAAAATCTTGAGGACTTTTCAAATTGGATCATATGATTCTATGGCTAAAGGTTGGTAGGTAAAGATGGGAAAAATAACTCTGAGGCTTGAAAAAGGAGGCTAAATTCTTAAATAACAATGCATGATATTCAATGTTAAACTCAATGTAAAAACATCCTCAACAGGCTTTATCAAATGATCTCATCACCATCATCTCCTTTAGTTAAGTAGGAGTCACCAACCAAAAAATGTCAATAAAACCCCTTTTGATTGTATAATTTTTTAGAGACAAAGGAATCCTTTATGAATTTCCAAAATAGAGGCTTGGAACTCTTTTCACCCCAAATGATCAAGAGACACTCCCCCATACTTCATCTATTAACAATTCATTAATTTATACCATGTGTTTCCAATCCCTTTTTGTGAGAGGAAATGAATATTCATGCGAAATCATAAAATAATTTTGGTAGGAAGAGAAATAGTCTTGTAATCTGGATTCCTATAAAGGCTATTCATTGTCTCTAGGGGTTTCATGAAAATAAGATGTAGGGTAGGCTCAAGATAAAGGGGTTAACAATCTTATACCTCAATCATTTTATTGTAATTCAAAAATTACTCAAGTTTCAAAAAGAAAACTTGCAAATTCTGGTAGTTATGTATATTCTACGAATCTCTCAATAAATAGGGTATTAGAAAGAATATTACAAAGTGGTTTAGAATACCTCTCGGGAGTGGGAAAAATAAATAAAGAGACAATCAGGTCATGTCTTGAAAAATAATTGATTAGTCTAATCGATGTAATTATCCAAGGATTACATGTTTTTAATTTAAATTATATCAGAAATCATTTTAAAATACCTAAGAATCAAAATAAGCATGCAATTTTTAAAATTTTCCACTTTCAGCTTTATTATTTAAAAATATGATTAACCAAAAAATGTCTTCACGTTTTCAAATATATATTTTAATAATGATGCCTCCTAGAATTTGAAAAGAGAAAATACTAAAGAGGTCTAGAGACACCCCCATACTTATGATCACACGTGGTCCACCAAGTTCCCAATAAAGAATAACAAGTGAAGGTGGGGACACAATAGTGGACCTGACCGAGGGGAAGTAAGGAAAGAAGTAAACTAAGAAAAAAAAGAAAAAAATGGAAAAAAGAATACTCCCTCGTGTCTAGGCCTATTGCAATGGTATGTGATGGAAAAGCGTAGCCCAAAACGTGCCAGAGTACCTGTGAGGGGGAAAATAAAAAGAACACTTCAAGCAGGGATAACAAAAACAGGCACAAGAGATCACAAAAATATATATACAATGAAAATCATGTGTCCCAAAACCAATCATGGGGTCGACTCAGAAGAGGCATCATCGTGTACAGAACCAGCCTGAAGAGATGGCTCAGGAGCCATGGAAGTAGGAGGCTTGGACTCGACATTGGGAAGGGAAGCTGAAGATGTAGGACCCACAAGTACCAGACTCATGAAAGGAAGCGCGACATCCCCCCTGGACTGGAAACAGTGTCGGCGGCAGCAGTAGTTGCAGTAGCTAGACCCACAGTAGAGTGGAGAATAGAATCTGTGGCTAGCGCAGTGAAGGGCAGTGGAGCAGTAGTAGAAGGGCCAGGAGTCAAGGAAGAGGCAGGTTGTAGAGGTAGCAGAATACCAAGATGCTGAACAATAAGCTCCAACAACTGCCCCATGCAATCCTGGCAGCTGTCGATACGTACCAGATGTTGCTCCATCACAGCCAGGCTGAGTGAAATGGTGAGATCGAACGAGGGTGCGAGGGTAGGTGGGGCTGGTGGGGGACAGAATAATGAAGGCTAGAAGAAGTGGCGTCAGTAGGAAGGGGGTGGGGTGAGGAAACGGGAGGGGTGGGGAAGGAGGAGCTGGGGCATCAGCTGGGGAATGAAAGTCAGCGGGTGGCTGGGGCCGAGCATGGGCAAGGATGTAGGCACCCCCTCCATCCGGACCAATCCCATGAGAATAAGCATGAGATAGTCCATCCTCTGGGGAGAACCTAATAGGTCATGGGGTAAAGAAGGCTCGAAATCCCCAAGGTGGTGGGAGAGAAGAGTGGCGTAAAACCCACCGTTCAGGTTGCCCTGACGGCTGGTAAACATAGAATGGAAATAAGAGGTGGCTGGGTAAGGAACTTCCCTGTAGTCCTGCAAGGTGACATAGGTAAGGAGATCCATGTCACAACCAGTCACAACCACCATATCCTCATGTAGGGGGAAATGAATGGTGCTGAAGCATAGGTGGGTAAAACATAGGATGGGGTCTGTGATTAGGGTGCTCTTCTGCCAAGTAGGGGAATAACGGTGGTCAGGCCCACCAATCTCCCGCCACATAGCCATGATCTTAGAGTGGTCAGGTCTAGTTAGGGTAGAAACAGGTGGTGGGGTGATGGGATGGGGGTCGAAACTGCACCCTTGGCCAAACTCTGTCACGATGAGGGAAAATCATCGGCCTCCCAGCCAAAACTAAACCACGGGCACCGCATCAACAGGGGTCTCCCGGTACTCAGCTCCATCGAACTCGAAAGAGGACGCGAACTCCAAAAATAAATCATGGAAAATAGGAGTGCTAACCTGGAAAATAGCGAGCAGTGGAGTGTGTCCAAGGAGATCCTCCAACTCTCCCCAAATGCCTAGATGCTTAGGAACAGTGTTGTCGAGGTTGCAACCGCTCAACGAAATCAGACGGCGAGAAAAGCGCCGAACCCTGCCATGTGCTAGATCGGTGACCATGAATACCATGCAGGGATAGAGAGAACCTTAGGTCCCGGACTAGGTGCAGGTGTAGCACCAGGAGCTGGCTCTGTGGGTGGATATGATGCAGTAGGTGAAGGGTCGCTGAATGGGGCAGTCGAGGAAGTGCCAGCTACGGAGGAGGAGATCTCAGGTGGAGTGTCATCTGGGAAGGAAGTAAGGATGGTGCTCGGACCAGCCTCAGTAGAGGAAGTGAGGGGTTGAAAAGTGGCCAAAGTAGGAAGCACATGGACCGGAACATCTGGGTCTGGCTACACTGGAGGTCGGAGTCGAATCCGCCGAAAAATGGGCCTCTCTCCCTTAGTGGCGGAGGCCAGATGCTTCCCCCTGGGAAATATCGTGATCTACCATAACCTAAAAAAGAAATAAAAAAAGAAAATAAATAGAAAATAAAAGAAAAAAAGAAAAAGTGAGAAAGTGGAAAAACAAAAGTACATGGTGTGTACATCTAGAGTACACGGTGTGTTGTACAAGTTGAGTAGCAGCCCATGTTCACTAGATAAACACTCTGAGGGTGAATAATATTGACCTCGTAAAGGTACACGCTTTGTATCGAACATACACACCATGTGCATACAAATTAGACATGGTCATGTATCACAAATGACACAACCATGATTGTATCAGTTCTAAGAATAAAGGACACGCCATGTATGGGATAGACACAACATGTTCATGAATCGAGGAACATGGTTGTGTAGGGTATAGACATGGGACGACTGAAAGAAATAGGTTACACGACGTGTACTGAACATACACGCAATGTAGGGGAACATGGGGCAAGAGGTCGTGCCAAGTGCTACACACAGAGGGGCCAAATGAAATGATATACATGGAGTGTACCGAACACACACATCGTGTGTGTGAAAATGGTGTGTGAGGCTATGTACAAAGTGTACTTGGGCCGGATGTGGGAAAGTTCACAGTGTGTACCAAACATACACACCGTGTATATTCAAACTGTGAAACATTTTGTGTGGGGCCATGTACAAAAGTACACGAGATGTGTTCTTCAATTTGTGGCCGTGTATCGTGGAAGCTGAATGGTCGGTAGATCCAAAAACACCCTAAATGCTTCTAAAATTTTTAAATAGTTAGTATAGAAGGGCATACCTTGACCGATAATCAAAATTAAAGAGAAATCAGAGCTCAAAATGAACCAAAATGACGGATCGGGGAGTGGGGAATTCAGGTGACATTCGGGAGACGAAACGGGAAGAATGGGAGGAAAGGGAGAGCCGTGCGTCATGGCCTGAAGCTGGGTGGCCCGCAGATTATATATCCATGATACATGGGGTGAAATTCTAGACTACACGCCGTGTATCACCAATTTTTTTTAGAACAAACATGTATATACAATTATTATAACAAACTATATAATAATTAATATAAATTAATTAAAATAATAAAAATGGATAAATAGATATATATACACATAATTTAAAAATAAAACTATACACGTAAGGTAGTGGGAAAATACACGTCGTGTGTTTAAAAATTGTAAAAAGAGAAGTACAACCTTTATTCCGGTGCTTGGGGAGAGGTTTGAACTGGCAATCGGCCGTTCCGAATGGAAGCCCTTATCCACTAGAGCGAAGGTTGTACCGCTGCCCATATTTATTATTTATATACAATTATCTTATACGTTCTATAAGAAACGGAAATAATAAAATGCACAGCATATAGTTTTTTATTATATAAGAAGGGGATGGAGCAGGGAGATTAGTCGAGTTTGAACCCGGGTCTTTTGGATCCAGGGCCGAGACTTTTCCAATCTACCAACTTCATCCGCATGAATTTATTTTAGAAGAAATCATTTTTAATTTAGAAATGAAAAATATGGCACACATGATGTATATCGAAAGACACACCATGTAGTTTTATTAAAAGGGTAAATGATGGAAATAGGATGGTTTCTAGGATTCAAACCTGGGTCTTGTGGAACCGGGTATGATTATTTCCCACCGATCCATCCCCACCATGGGTTTTCTTATAAGTATATATATATATATATATATGAAATATACTACACATTCCTTGTAAGAAAAGGAGGAACCCCGTGCCAAAGGTAGGGCGGGAGGATTCGAACCGGGGATGGCTCGGATAAACTCTAATGACCTTACCATCAGCACCGACATCATCCCTATTTATTTAATAGTTACACTATAGATTTAGACTATTTATGATTTAAAACTAAAAGGTTATGTACAGTCCGTGTATATAAGTGGGACATGACGTGTAACCTCTGGGTTGGCTCCCAGGAAGCACCTTTGTTTTAGGTCATTGGCTTGACCGACTTACCTTTCATACCTGAGAGGGGTGGTGGAGATTGTTCCCACTGTATCATCCATGTGATGGTAAATATTCAGTTGTTGTCCGTTCACCTTGAACAGTTGAACATCCTCCTTAGACATTTCTACTACTCTGTGGGGGAATACTCGTATGACATGGAACGGTCCCGACCACCTCGACTTGAGTTTTCCTGGGAATAGGCGGAGATGAGAGTTGAAGAGGAGTACCTGATCATCATGTTGAAATGTTTTTCGAGAAATCATCTAGTCATGGATGGCTTTTGTCCTCTCTTTGTACAATTTAGCATTCTCATACGCCTCACTTCTAATTTCATCAAGTTCCGATAGTTGGAACTTCCGACATTCTACAGCAGATTTCAGATCCAAATTGAGGGCCTTGACGACCCAATATGCTTTGTGTTCTAGTTCCACTGGTAGATGGAATGGTTTTCCATAGATGAGCCGGAATGGTGACATCCCCAGTGGTGTCTTGAAGGTGGTGCGATAAGCCCACAAAGTGTCGTCAAGCTTTTTGGACCAGTCTTTCCGTGAGGTATTTACTATTTTCTCTAGAAATTTTTTGAACTCACATTTGGAGAGCTCCACATGTCCACATGATTAGGGATGGTATGGTGTACCCAAATGATGTTTTATCCCATATTTAGACAGCACGCCTTTCATTAATGTGTTGTCAAAGTGAGTCCCCCTATTGCTGATTAGCACACGAGGAATGTCGAACCTGCTAAAAATGTGCTTCTTGAGAATGGTCATGACTACCTTAGCTGTGTCGTGTGCCGTAGCAATGGAATTTATTTCATTCGGAGACATAATCAACGTAGATGAGGATGCAGGTAATCTCGAAATAAGGGGGAAATGGTCCCATGATGTCGATGCCCCAAACGTCAAAGATCTCGACCTCCTGGATGGGGTGCTGGGGCATCTCGTCTCTAAGTAACATATTACCTATACGTTGGCATGGATCACAATGGGAAACGAAGGCTCATGCATATTTATTCATGGTGGGACAGAAAAACCCATATTGCAGAATCTTTTCTATGGTACAATCCGGCCCCTAATGTCCTCCAACGGGTGAGGCATGACAAAATTCTGGGACCCCTAGAACCTCTGTCTCTAGGATGCATCGTCAGATCACCCCGTCTACATAGAATCGGAATAGGAGTGGGTCTTCCCAGAAGTACCGCTTAACATCATAGAGGAACATTTTCTTCTGTTGTAAGGTGAGGTCGGGATGGATGGAAACTGTAACTAAATAGTTAGCAATATCAGCAAACTGGGGCCTAGGGGACTCAATAATTGAAAAGAGATGCTCATCAGGAAAATCCTCCCTTATCTCTTGATTCTCATCCTTCTCCAAGTGAGGTAGCTCTAGATGGGATAGATGATCATCAACCATGTTCTCACTCCCCTTCTTATCAAAAATCTCTAAATAAAATTCTTGTAAGAGGATGACCCATCAGATGAATCGAGGATTTGCATCCTTCTTGTTTAATAGGTAATTAAGTTCTCAATGGTCAGTATAAACAATAACTTTAGATAGAACAAGGTAATAACGAAACATATCGAAGGAAAATACTACTTCCAGCATCTCATTCTCTATATTAGTGTAGTTCAGTTGGGCCTCATTGAGTGTTCTGTTGGCATAGTAGATGGGTCGGAAAATTATATCACGTCGCTGACCCAGGACTTCTCCCACCGCATAGTCGCTAGCATCACACATGACTTCAAACTGTGTCTCCCAGTTGGGAGCGACCATGACTGGAGCTTCCACCATGCGTTGCTTTAGATGCTCAAAAGATGAGGTGCATGCCTCAGTGAATTTGAAAATGGCATCTTTGGCCAGGAGGTTGGTGAGTGGCTGAGATATCTTTGAGAAATCGCGGACAAACTGCCTATAAAAACATGCATCTCCCAAGAAACTTTGGATTGCTATTACATAAGTTGGGACAGGAAGTTGTTAAATGACTTCTATTTTCACTGGGTCCACCTCTATCCCTTTTTCCGAAATTCTATAGCCAAGAACTATTCCACTTTGCACCATAAAATGATACTTTTCCCAGCTCAAAACTAGGATAGTGTTTTCTCATCACTCCAATACTAGCTCAAGGTGCCGCAAACAAGTGGTAAATGACTTCCCATAAACAGAAAAATCATCCATGTAGACCTCCAAGATTTGTTCTGCCATGTCGTGAAAAATAGATAGCATGCATCGCTGGAATGTGGCGGGAGCATTGCACATACCGGAAGACATCATACGGTAGGCTAATTTTTCATATGGGAAAGTGAAAGTGCACTTCTCTTGATCTTCTAGGGAAATGGAGATCTGATTATAGACAGAGTATCCATCGAGGAAGTAGTAATATTCATGCCCTGCTAGCCTTTCTAGCATCTGATCCATGAAGGGAAGGGGAAAATGATCTTTCCTTATGGCGTCGTTCAGCTTCCTATAATCTACACAGACACTCCAGCCTGTGACTGTGCGAGTAGGGATGATCTCATTCTTGTCATTTGATACCACAATGATGCCTCCCTTCTTAGGGACCACTTGCAGGGGACTTACCCACAGACTATCTGATATAGGGTAAACGATGCCTGCATCTAATAGCTTGATTGCGTCCTTCTTTACGACTTCCTTCATGGGAGAGTTCGAACGCCACTGGGTTTGTCTAGATGTCTTTTCTCCTTCTTCAAGTAACACCTTATGGGTGCAAATGGTAGGTATGATACCCTTCAAATCTGAAACTATCCATCCAATTGCCTGCTTTCTTCACTTAAAAACATGAAGAAGTGCATCCTCCTGTTCCTATGATAGTGTTTCACTAAGTATAATGGGAAAAGTATGATGATCTCCCAAATACCCATACATTAAGGAAAGTGGGAGAGGATTCATCTCTAGTTTAGGTGCCTTGAGAATTGAAGGTACTAGTGGTTGTACTTTTGCACTATCTAGGATGTCAGGAATGACAGCTCATTGCTAGTAGTGGCCGCTCTGGCCTTCAATGAATTTTAGGTCCTCGGGCGCTTCATCAGTGGGGATGTCTGAAAAAATCATATCATCTGAAATGGAATAACATACCAAATCCTCTTCTTGTCTAATCAGTTGTTCATCCATGATAGTCACTGCATAGCAGGCCTCATGTTCAAATAACAATGCTTGTTTGATGGCCTTTAGAATATTGTAGGAGACTCTTTTGTCCCCTACCCGGAAAATCAACTCCCCCTGGTGCACATCGATCAAGACTTTCCATGTGGTCAGGAAAGGTCTTCCCAATATAATAGGTGCCTCCTGATCCTCCTTCAGGTCTAGGATAATAAAATATATAGGGAGGGTCAATCTTACCACCTTCATAAGCACATCCACCAGTAGCCCCTTTGGGTATTTAATGGATCTTTCAGCAAGTTGAAGGGCGACTCGGGTAGGTTACAGATCATGGAGTCCGAGCTTTTGGAAAAATCTGAATGGCATGAAGTTTACACTAGCCCCTAAGTCACACAAGGATTTTCCAAATTCACAGGGTCCAATTTTACATAGAATAGAAAAGATACATGGATCCTGGATCTTGGGAGGAAGGGAATGTTGTACATCTGCGGAGCACTCCTTGTTAGTGCTATGGTACCCAAATCCTCCATCTTCCTTTTATTCGAGAGGATCTTCTTCATGAATTTATTATATGTGGGAATTTGTGTCAGAGCCTCTGCAAATGGAATATTTATGTGTAGCTTTTTGAATACTTCCATGAATTTTCTAAACTGGTGATCTAGCTTCCTTTACTTCATCCTCTCTGAAAAAGGTAATGCAGACTCGAATGGTTTGACGACCTCATTTATTTTTCCTGGTTGAGCCTCTAGTGATAGATTTTTAGATAAATAGGGGTCTAAAACTATTCCTTTGTTGTCAATAGGGAGTATAGGTGAAGTTTAATGTGTTGGTTACTTTTGATGAAGATTCCTTCTACTTCGTAAAGTGATTTCATGGGCCTCCTCCCTTGGCTACTTCTAGGTGTTTCCTCGTAGTGTACCGGGATATCTCCCTAAGGGCTGTTTGGCTAACTAGACAATTTAGTTTTTGAGGGATCAAATAGAAGCCTCTTGGTTCTGAAATCTGGTCTCTGAAGTTGATATGAATATTTTCATAAGATCCTCTAACCTTGATGTATTCTCTTACTGAGGTGGTTGTGCAGCTGGTGGAGGTGGTTGCTGCATTGGAGGCTGTGGGAAAGGGTTTTGATACCCTTGATGATGGTAGGGTTCCTGCTGGTTCTGTTGTTTTCTTGGGTATGGGTTCTGATATTGTGTCTGACTGTAGCTAGGCGGTCACTGGGGCGGTGGATTCTGCTGCTGTTGGCCCCAGACTGTGTTCTGGTTTTCGCACCATGTCGGGTTCTGGTATTGTTGATACTGGTTTGGCCCTCTGTTTTGAGAAACATATCTCACCTCGCTTGTCGAATGGTCGACTGAATATCCCATGAATTATTCCAGGATGTGGTTGTTACCACAATCACTGCATGTTGGATGGTTCGCCACATGGACTTGAGATGCGCCCTTGAGATTCAGTGCATCGATCTTTTTGGATACTACATCCAACTAGGTATCAATCATGGTAGTAGCATCAATACTATACATACCTCATTTTTGGGTCCCCCTCTCGGAGTTCCACTAGAAGTTGCTGGAAGACATATCTTCCAACAGTTCGAAAAGTTCATCGGGGGACTTTATCATTACCATACCTCCAGCAACTGCGCCCACCATGGACTCTGTATTCATTGTCAGTCCTCCGTAAAATTTTTGGAATTTCATCTAGAGTGGATGTCCATGGTGTTGTCATTTACGTAACATTTCCTTGAAACGTTCCTGTGATTCATAAAACGACTCTGAGTCGTGCTGCTGAAAGTTGTGGATCTCATTTCGCAGGCTTACTGTCTTTGAAGGTGGGAAATATTTGGACAGAAATGCCTGGGCTTGCTTCTCCCAAGTGAGGATAGATCTTTGTAGAAACCCTTTGATCTAGTATTTCGCCTTATCATGTAGAGAGAAGGGGAAGAGGCAAAGACGAATGGTGTCTTCAGACACGCCATGGTAACGAAATGTATCGCAGTTCTCTAGAAAGTTGGAGAGATGGGCGTTCAGGTCTTCACTAGGAAGGCCACAGAATTGAACGGTGTTCTAGATCAGCTACATAATAGCAGTCTTGATCTCGAAGTGTTGGGGCTGCACTGGAGGACGAAAAATGCCCGTATCAGCTCCTTGGATTGATGGCATACTATATTCCATAAGAGTAAGTCGCAGAGGTTGCTACTGAGGGGATGGATGTTATATGAATTGATGCTCCTAAGAAGGGAAATAAGGCCTTTGGAAGATCTAAAATGGTTGTTGATGTTGGCCGCACTCCAGAGGAGGTTGCTATGGTGGCCTTTGGTAGTTCCTTGGGAGGAATTCCATGAAGCCTCCGGGTGCCTGCTCCGGTATACCAACAGGGAGAGGCTGCTGGTCCTGGTACGGGTGTTCAGCTGTAGCATTAACGGCTGGTTCTCCCTATTCCTTGTCTGCCATGGTTAATGGATTGTGGTTGTGCGTTTCCACCAGTGTACGTCAACAACGAGACAATATCCGTTCCATTTTTGGGTCAAGTGGAAAAAGATCTGATGACTCGGTGCTCCTGGACCGTGTGAGGCGTTGGTTCATGCACCTGTGATCAAGCACAAACACAAAACAAAACCCAGCTGTAAAAGGGAAAACAAAAGATAAATATAAATGTGGTTAGGAAAGAACTTTTTAGGAATTTTTGGTTTTTATTTCCACAAAAATTTAATACAAATTTAATTGAAACAAAAAAAATTATTCTAAGTTCCCCAGAAACGGAGCCAAAATTTTTACAGTCTTTTTACTGAATGTATGTTTTTGATGTCCTAAATTATATTTACCCTAAAAATTACAGTACTAGTAAGGGGTCGATCCATAGGTAACTATGAGGTTATTTTTTCTTTTCTTAATTTAATTTGTTTTTTTGTTTTTTGTGAAGTATGTAAAATAAAAAATCGATTTTGGTTGGTTGTTTGGGTATAAGAAGATCAATTGGTTTTAAATCTTCTTTTAATAGATTAATTACTAAATGAATGTAAATACGGGATAGTCAGTTTTGATGCAAATAAGAGATAGAAATGCGTTGGGGTTAAGGATTTGTGAAAAGTTGATTATTAAATCATGTTGCTTATGAGGTTGTGTTGTTCATGATAACCCAACTCTCTGGGTTTATTTTGTAATAAAGTTTCTATATAGACCTGAAGCTTGACGTACATGAATATTACATTACTTTTGCGGAATACATAATACATAAGAAAAACAAACACACAAGGACCGTAATATTTTAGTGTCTTTGGAAACTCGGAATAAAATCTTCTAATCGTGGTTAAAGATCTTCAACATCTCCCAATAAAGATCTTCCCTTTTTTTCTTACCTAAAACCTTTCTTTATATCCTTGGGAAAAGAAAACATAGAAGGGTGAGCTCAAATGCTCAGTAAGGGTAAACAAAAGAAATATCAATCACATCATATTCATAAGAACATATCTTTTGGAAATCTTAACCTGTAAAAGAGATCATGATTTCATAACATGGGATAAATCATAGTAGTGAAATGTAATCCCAATAATCATAACTTAAAACATGAAACTTTGTGGCATACACACATAATCATAGAGAATCATTTCTTATTAGTCAAGACTCATTGCCGAGACTATCTTAGTGGACAATGTCCCTTTCTGAACCGAGTTCACTCCTCGTTTCAGTCATGTTTCACTGAACCGGTATAACCTACCGTTCCAGCCATGTCTATCTCATGAGATATAAAATCTTTACCCAATGCATTGGAGGGAGATATAGGTCCCACCCATCTCATAATGATACCACTCTTATGTGTGCAAAAAAAATCATAAACCATACATCATAGCATAACCCATGTAATAAAAAATGGGAATCTTAAACATCATGACATCATAAAAAAATTTATATAAGATAAAGGAATTCATAAAAATAATTCCATCACAACAAAATCAAATCAATATAATAATAGGGATAGAACCAGAACCCTTTATTATCTTAGATGGAAAATAATTTTGATAAAACACTTGAACTCCATTCTTGAGGAAAATATCCTTTTTACTTCAAAAACACTTTTCCTTTCTTAATATGTCATAGAATTCTAAAATAAAGGAAGTTGATTAAAAATTGATTTGAAAACTTGTAAAGGAAGATTTTTGGAAATAATGTTTTAAAAATCCATTCATGCCGTATATGTTAAAAAAACATTTTCTCGTACTTTTGTCGGAAAAGTCAAAAAGTACCTTGTACGAAAAATGACAAAAGATTCTTTTCATATCTTTTACTAAAAACTCACCGAAGGGTAAAATTGGATTTAAACAATTGTAGGTGGATGGAAATAATATTACATATTGAGAAAACATGGATGTGGATGATAAAATACACCCCAGTAAATACTAAAGTATATACAATCTCAGATAAAAATGAGATTGTGATATTTCCCTTACCTTAGGTCCGATTTGCTTCGTAAGTGTCCGAACCTCCTGTATAATGATTTAAATAATGTTATTGACTTATTAAAGAATCATAATTATTGTTATGATATTGATGTTATTCATTTATTAATATCATTTTATATACTCCCTCTACTGATTTTCAATTAAATGAAAATAACTTATGTGAAATACTCGTGCTTTAATATTAAATATTATTTTGGAGTATTGTTTCGAATAATACAGATTCATGTCTGTTTAGTATTTTAAATATAACTCTCACCCTACTAATCAAAATTGTGTGATTCTTGTCTTGTAGGGTTCTAAATTCCATTTCCTACAAATCACTCAACTGGAGCATTGACTAATTCGGCCATTTGAAGGGCCATATGGACCAAACAAGATGACCCACCGGATCTGCCTAATTTCTGGACCATCCTTGAAGATTTCATTACTGGACTCAATTTCTAAAGCCAAATGAGTGGATATTCTTTTTCAAGCTCTGGAATTTCCTAAGGAGTCACGTATTAAAATTTAAAGTCCCAACTCTACAATTTTGGGGCCCAATGGATCCATTGAAATCAAGCCCACCATTCTGTCCGGGATTTTAAATCAGCCCACCATTCTTGACTTTTCAAATAATCCACTTGTCCAAAGAAGCTCATATTTTGTGGTGTGAAAGATACGATATGGAGGATCAACTTTACAGAAGAAGTGGTTCGGATTTGAAGGCATCTCCATAGCCATAAATGCATTCATATTTAGGCCATGTAAACTTTCTGGAAACAATTGGACGGTAGAAATGTTTTTAGTAATCTGGCCATAACGTTGGCCAAAAAAGTCTAATGACAGCCCAATTATGAGGGTGACTAGGACACATCTATATCTACAATATTGAAGAAGGATATCTCTCTATATTCAGCTGTCTGAAAGGTAATATTGGTGGGCCAACGTGAGGGTCAGTTTGGGAATGAAAACAGTCCACTACCTTTGGCTATAAATACACTCCCCTCTTTTCCTTGCAAGAGGTTGGAACTTTGGAACTTAGGAGGATATATTGGCACGACCAATTCCTTGAAAATGGCTTGGGAGGAGCTGCCATACTCATGTTTTTACTTGATAAACCTTTCCTCCTTCATTTCTTTCCATGTATTTCATGCTCTTTCCTTTGTAATTGTTTTAGTGTACTTGTAATTTCTTTTGAGTTTTAATGCATGTTTCTCCTTCATCACTTCTAATTATCATACAACTTCTGTATTTTAATATTAATAGTTTCTTAATTGTTAAAAATCAATCTTAAAACCATTTCATTTTAGTGATTTCTTATTCAATCAAAACACGTGTTTCATTCACGTTCTTTGTAGTTCGTGTGTGTGTTCGGCACACCACTCTTTTCTTGTTCAATTCTTCTTCCTCTTCTTCTCATACCCTAATACTATAAACATCCCTACCAGATTAATAAGCATCCTAATGGCTGATTAAATCTCTCATTGAGGTGAGTTATAATTTAGGTATGTTAAGCGATGGAGGGATTTTGCTCGATGTGTATTCTTTGAATTAACATTGCGAATGTTGGGCTTAGCATGCCATGGATTAATGACTTGTTTTGTTTTAAATGTGGTTTCAATGGATTATTGGAACCATAAATATGTTACCATAAACAAGATATGATTAAGATTAGAACCCTAAGTTAAGTCAAGGCTTGGATTAAAGCCTTAACACTTGAGAATTCCAATCAATGTCAACTTATGACATTGGTGTTAATTTAATGCAATATAATGAAAAGCTC
The DNA here is from genome assembly GCA_963277665.1 of Viscum album. Lineage (NCBI taxonomy): Eukaryota > Viridiplantae > Streptophyta > Magnoliopsida > Santalales > Viscaceae > Viscum > Viscum album. Next base: position 569,957,266 of record OY728119.1, read on the forward strand.
AAGGATATCACAAGCTTAACTACCTAATGATGAAATCACCCAAATATTTATCAAATTGTTAAATCAATATTAATCAATCAATCATTTCAATTAAAACTCTACAAACAAACCCCCAAATCAAAACACAATTCAAAAACAATCAACTATAAAAAATTGTACCATCGCTGAGGATTCGACCCGAGTGCTGCTATACACATTAGCAGAGCACCGGAACCTTGAACGGTCGATAGGCGACAATCGGCCGCGCTTTCAAATGGCGCCGTTGCCAGGGATGGTGCATAATTGTAGTTGATAGTTTCTGATTTTTGAAAAAAAAGACCAAAAAAATAAAATAACCCACAAAAAAAATATAAAAACATTACACAGAGAAAAACCCTCCATCCTCTTCAAGTCTTACTCTACTCTTGATGCCCCGTAGCCTCCCAAACAATCCCTCGGATTTTTTTGATCCTGAGATTGAGCGAACTATTCACCGAATTAGGAGGAACCTTAGGGACAATCAAAACAACCAAGGCCCACTCATTCCTAGACCAATTGATTTAGTGATGGCTAATCCTAGGGAACAAACCCTTAAAGAACTCGCTGCCCCCGATATGAATTACCAACCTCTTGGTATTCAATATCCAAACATCGAGGCTGATTTCGAACTCAAATTGGGTTTGATTCATCTTCTTCCTCATTTCCATGGGCTAGCTGGTGAGGATCCTCATCTTCAACTCAAAGAGTTCCAAGTGGTCTGCTAAACCATGAAACCTCAAGGGGTTTCTAAAGAACAAATCAAGATTAGAGATTTCCCCTTTTCCCTAGCGGATTCTGCCATGTCTTGGCTCTACTACCTCCCACCTGGTTCAATAAACTCATGGGTTGACATGAAGAGACTTTTACTTGAGAAGTTCTTTCCCGCTTCCCGAACAGCTTCTATCCGAAAGGAAATAAGCGGCATCCGTCAATTCACTAATGAATCACTCCATGAGTATTGGGAGAGGTTCAAAAAGATTGTAGAAACTTGTCCACACCATAAAATCCCTGACCAACTCCTGATCCAATACTTCTATGAGGGGTTATTGGCTATGGAGTGAACTCTCATTGATGCCGCAAGTGGTGGTGCTCTTGTTGACAAAAATCCTGCAGCTGCACGAGAACTCATAAGCAACATGGCTGCAAACACGCAACAATTCCATACTCGAGGACATGATCAAGTGAAACAAGCCCAAGAGAATCAATCCATAGACCCCAAAAAAATGACTGAGTGGATGAGTGAACTTACATGTCTTGTGCGTCAACTAGCTATGGCTTCCAAAGCCCCAAACTCCTCTCCTCAACAATCTCTTTTCATTGGGCCTGTCAAGAACTGTGGAATCTACAACTCACCAACTCATCTGACTGGCACATGTACACAACTTCAAGATGATCCATCTGATTCATCTAGTCCAATGGAGCTCAATGTGGCATATGCTCAGCGAAACTTCAACCCTCAACAATCAGGTTAGTTTGTTAGAAACTTCAACCAACCCCACTCTGAGCCCTTGTCTTCTAACTTTAACCCACCTCCGAGGTATGGTAATCCCATTTCTCATCCTCCTCAGTTCCCTCATCAAAATCCAAACCAGTTCCAATATGGTCAAAGTGGTGGTAACATCCATCAACCTTATCCTTTTTCCCTCAACCCCAAAGGAACAATCCTCCTCCAAGATTCCACTATCCTAACGAGCCTTCCCAATTCCCCACCCAATACAATCGGTTTCCCAAGAACCAAAATCAAGGCCAACCCAATTTGGGACAAGCCTCTTCTTATAAACAACCATGGGAAAGTGTTGTAGAGGATCTTTCTTCCTTCACCCGTTATAGCCTCAAGAACATTGAAACCCAAATAGGTCAACTTGCATCCCACCTTAGCCAGCAACAACCATCCAATTCATCCCAACTCCTAGCTCAACCATTACCCAACCCTAAGGGTAATGTAAGTGCAATTGCACTTAGATCGGGAAAGCAAATTGCTATGCCCCATGCTGATTCCTCTACCTCCCCTTTCGATGTTGGTCTAGAAAATGAAAAGAATAAAAAGTTTGAAAAGGAACTTGAATCCACTCCTTCACCTCCTTACATTCCTCTAAGGAACCCAATTCCATTTCGTCAAGCCATCTCCAAGCCTAAGAAGTCCTTTGAACCTGATCCTGAAATGCTTGACATGTTTAGACGTGTTGAAGTGAACATCCCACTCTTAGATTCCATCAAACAAATCCCTAAGTATGCCAGGTTTCTTAAGGAATTGTGCACCCATAAGAGGCAACTTAGGAACATTGAAAATGTTTCAACCTAACAGTTCATTCCCATGAAGTGCAAAGATCCAAGGACCTTCACAGTTCCATGTCAAATAGGGAGTTCCAACTTTGATGATGCACTCATAGACCTTGGAGCCTCAATAAATGTCATGCCCAAATCCATTTTATCCAACCTTGGTCTAGGTCCCTTGCACCCAACGGGTGTTGTCATTCAATTATCTAATCGACGCACTGCCAGTCCTGAGGGGATAATTGAGGATGTTCTTGTTCGGGTCAATGATCTTATCTTCCTAGCTGATTTCTATGTCCTTGACATGGAAGGTGAGACGACCTCTTCTCGATCTCACCTAATTCTAGGAAGACCGTTCCTCATGACTACTAGAACCAAGATTGATGTCCATTCAGGAATCTTATCCATGGAATTTGGTGACCAAGTGGTCAAGTTCAACATTTTTCAAGCCATGTGATACCCATCAGAGAATCACTCTGCATTCTGTATTCATGCATCTGATGACACTTCTGAGAATCAAATCACCTCCATTTCTTCATTCTCATCTTGTTCTAATGATAGTGGAGACTATGAAATCTACTCAATGATTAACCAAGTTATAAATGGAGAAGTTGATGTTGACCTTTCTTTCTTAGACTCCATCAATCAAAGTGAACTTGAAAACTCCCTTGAATCTCACATCAACTCTGATCTCTACTGCTCCACCTTGGACAATGTTGAGGAAAATGACCCAAACCCATCTGGAATCCCTTCTCCTGCTCCTAACTTGTCTAGCTCTCAAATCAAGGCTGAAATTGATCTAAAACCACTTCCTTCACACCTCAAGTATGCATTCCTTTTGCATGATCCCTCCTACCCTGTCATTATCTCTGCTTCACTTTCTGAAACTGAGGAGTCCCAACTTGTTCAAGTGTTAGAGGAAAACAAAAATGCCTTAGGTTGGACCCTATAGGATATTCCAGGAATCAACCCTGCCCTTTTCATGCATCATATCCATCTAGAGGAATCATCCAAACCAATTAGGCAACCTCAAAGAAGACTCAATCCACTCATACTTGAGGTAGTTAGGGAAGAGATTACCAAGATTCTTCAAGATGGTATTATCTACCCAATTTCTGATAGTGAATGGGTTAGTCCAATTCAAGTCATTCCTAATGCACCTCAAGACCAAGAAAAGACCACATTCACTTGCCCCTTTGGAACCTATGCCTATAGGCGAATGCCTTTTGGCCTTTTTAATGCCCCTGCAACATTCCAGCGGTGTATGATGTGTATCTTTTCTGAATTCATTGAGAATTTCATGGAGGTCTTCATGGATGAATTTACCATTTATGGAGAGTCATTTGAATCTTTCTTACATTCACTCTCTTTGGTCCTTCAAAAGTGTGTCAAGTGCAACCTTGTGCTGAATTTTGAAAAATGTCACTTCGTGGTTTCAAATGGGATTGTTCTAGGGCACATAATTTCTCAAGAGGATATCCAAGTTGATCCAGCCAAAATTGAGGTGATCTAATCACTTCCTGAACCCAAATCAGTTCGAGACATTCGGTCCTTCCTTGTTCATGCCAGTTTCTATCGGCGATTCATTCATAACTTCAGCAAGATTTCCCTCCCACTCACTCGTTTACTTCAAAATGATGTCACATTCAATTTTGATGAGGCTTGCAAGAGAGCCATCATTGAACTCAAATCTACTCACACATCTTCTCCAATAATCCAACCCCCAGATTGGTCCTTACCATTTGAATTGATGTGTGATGCTTTTGATAGGGCCATTGGGGCTGTTCTTGGTCAAAGAAGAGAAAACATTCCTCATGTCATCTTTTATGCCTCAAAAAAATTGGATGAAACTCAATCACACTACACTGTGACTGAAAAAGAACTTTTAGCTGTGGTTTTTTCCTTGGATAAATTCCAGACCTATCTCTTAGGTGCCAAAATCATCATCTTCACAGACCACTCAACATTAAAGTTCTTACTTAAGAAAAGTGATTCCAAACCAAGGCTAATAAGATGGATTTTAATGCTCTAGGAGTTTTACCTTGTGATAAAAGATAAACCTTGAAAAGAAAACCCTGTGGCGACCACCTGAGTAGAATTTCTAATTCTTCTCATTCTGAAATAATTGGTCCTGAATTTCCAACTGAACACCTCTCATCTATCACTCCAAAGTTACCATGGTATGCCCCAATTGTCAATTACTTGGTTTCTGGTGTTTTCCCTGAATATTTTTCAAAAGAACAAAAAGAAAATATGAAAAGTGATTCAAAGCATTATTTTTGGGAAGATAATAAACTTTGGAAAACTGGGGCTGATATGGTAATTAAGAGATGTGTTGATGAAACTGAATAATCCTCCATCTTGGAAGTCTTCCACTCAATGCCTGGTGGTGGCCACTTTGGACCACAAAGGACTTCTCGAAAGGTCCTAGATTCTGGATTCTTTTGGCCTTCACACTTCAAGGACTCACACGAGTTCTGTCAATCATGTCCCACTTGCCAAAAGTTTGGCACAATTTCCAAAAGAAACGAAATGCCTCAAAAGCCATTAATCTTCTGTGAGATTTTCGATGTTTGGGGCATCGATTTCATGGGACCTTTCCCCCCTTCCAATGGACTATCCTACATTATCCTTGCTGTTGACTATGTTTCTAGGTGGGTTGAGGCCAAACCCACTAGGAAAGATGATGCTCAAACTGTGAGTGAGTTCCTCAAAACCCATATCTTCCATCGATTCGTAACACCACGTGCTTTGATAAGTGACTTAGGAACTCATTTCTGTAATAGAACCATGGAGTCACTTTTGAAAAATAATGAGGTTGTACAAAAAACATCCACTGCATATCACCCTAAAACAAATGGAGTGGATGAACTTTCTAATAGAGAAGTGAAAAGAGTGCTTGAAAGAATTGTTAAGCCCATGAGAAAAGACTGGCCCGATAGACTTGGTGAAGCACTTTGGGCCTATCGAACAACCTATAAGACACCCATTGGTATTTCTCCATTTAGGATAGTTTTTGGTAAAGCCTGTCATTTAGCAGTTGAAATCCAACATAAGTCATTTTGGGCTGTCAAAACTTGTAATTTTGATTGTGAAAAATTTGGTGAAGAAAGATTGTTGCAGTTGACTGAATTGGACGAGCTTCGACTCGATTCATATGAGAACTCCATTCTCTACAAAAAAAAAGGCAAAGTCACTCCATGACAATCACATTATTCAAAAGGTATTTCATGAAGGTGAAAAGGTAATGCTCTTCAATTCTTGATTTCGACTTCACCCAGGTAAGCTCAATTCTCGTTGGGATGGACCTTTTATTATTACTAATGTTTACCCATTTGGTGCAGTGCAAGTCCAAGACCCTTCTTCAAAAAGAACATTCACGGTAAATGGAAACCGGTTAAAGCATCACCATGAGAGGACATTCACTTCAGGTTCCACATCAACTTCCATTGACCCACCACTAGATGGAAACGGCGACCCACCAAATCCAAACCAGGGGGCACCTCTTTCCCTTTAACTCTGTCTCTCTCTCTCAATCTCTCTTCCCTCTCTTCTTCTCTCTATTTATTCTTCTTCCTCTCTCCCTCCCATTTTCTTTACAACATTCTTCCACAAATTTTTTCTATTTTCTCTTTTGTGTGGATGTGTCATTAAAAATAAAAAAAATTAAAAAAATGAAAATTAAAAAAAGGGGTGTCATAATTACTCATCATCCAATATTGAAATTCTGTCCAACCATTTTGGGGAGTCAAAAGGATTGTTTTAAACTCAAATATATTGAATTTTTATCTCAAACTTGGGTAAACAATTTTGTGTCAATAACAAACATTTTGAATTAACAATTTTTGGTGGAAAATGATTCTCCCCTACTGTGAGGAATAACATTAGCCTTCATTCCAAGGTCATCTATGGACATCTTTTTCATTGTGTGTCTTCACCACTGATTGTGAGTCTTGAGTTTGTGGACCTTCGAGCTGAATTTCCATCTTTTGTGTGCATTAATATGATAGAGGCATTTTCTAAGCCACATGAGAATCAGAATAGCCAAATAGCCTCCCGTTACCCTTACATTGATCCTACTTTTGAAAGCCCCTTTGAGCCTATGACAACATTTCTTTTGATAGCCACATTACAAGCCTAATACCTTGTCCCACCCAACATCTTCATGGATTTTCATAGTACAATTTATTGAAATTTAAGTGTGGGGGGAATGGACTTCATTTTTGGGCATACTTTCATTGATTTCCAATGTGTCATCATATGCTTGAGGGAAAGCATCCACTAAAGTGTGGGGGAGAGGTTGTAATTCTGTGAGCTTTGGGGTGTATATGTGTAATTGTCATTTGTACAAAAGTCATTGAAAAGTGTTAAAAAAATGAAAAAAATTATATAAAAAAATGAAAAAAAATAAAAAAAAAGGAATGGGTTGTGTCTTGGGTGGGTCAAAAATAATTCATCATCAACCTTTGTTCGTGTTATAACTACTAAAATTAGTTCCATGAGGAGATCAAGCATGAGTTGGGAGATGACTGTGAGACTTGTTTCAAGCACAACTTTCGAAGAAAAAAAAGAAAAAAGAGAAAACAAAACACTTGAATCATCTTGTACTGTGTCATTATTGGAATTCTTCCATGTTGTACATATTCCACCATCTCACCCTATTCCATTTTCTATCTCCCTCACTTTTCATTCATCACACATTCACGCCCTTGTAAATATGTGTTTCTATTTCCTTTCAAATCAAATTTCAAAAGATGTGCATTGATTTTTCCATATTGGTGTTTTTAACCCCTCTTTTCCTTTGGACATTATATACCTACCGTCCCATAGCCACTGAAAACCCCCTTAAAAGACCTCTTGATTCTTTTACACATTAGATTTGGGAATGGAAGCCGATATCTCTTACAAACTCTTGATTTTCACTTTTTGTTGGTGAATGAGTGAACCTCCTAAAATACATTTTTATCATCTGGAGAGGAGTAAATTTTGAGTGCCTACATTTTCCAATTCAAACCTTGAACATGAAAAAATGAATTTTTTCTGATGCGTTATTGTGAACCAAATTTGTGATGGAATTCAATATGGATGAGTGAAATAGTCTAAACCTCCCCTGATTGGTGAAAACAAAATTTTAATATTTGTTGGTGACTGAATATGGTTTTGTTTTGATTTTCTTTTGAGTTTGTTGCACATGAGGACATGCACAATATTAAGTGTGGGGGAGTTGATGTTATTAATTTATTAATATCATTTTATATACTCCCTCTACTAATTTTCAATTAAATGAGCATAACTTATGTGAAATACTCGTGCTTTAATATTAAATATTATTTTAGAGTATTGTTTTGAATAATACAGATTCATGTCTATTTAGTATTTTAAATATAACTCTCACCCTACTAATCTAAATTGTGTTATTCTTGTCTTGTAGGGTTCCAAATTCAATTTCCTACAAATCACTGAACTGGAGCATTGGCTAATTCGGCCATTTGAAGGGCCATATGGACCACACAAGATGACCCACCGGATCTGCCTAATTTCTGGACCAGCCTTGAAGATTTCATTACTAGGCTCAATTTCCCAGGCCAAATGAGTGGATATTCTTTTTCAATCTCTAGAATTTTCTAAGGAGTCATGTATTAAAATTTAAAGGCCCAACTCTACCATTTTGGGGCCCAATGGATCCATTGAAACCAAGCCCACCATTCTGTCCAGGATTTTAAATCAGCCCACCATTCTTGACTTTTCAACTAATCAACTTGTCCAAAGAAGCTCATATTTTGTTTTGTGAAAGATGCAATATGGAGGATCAACTGTCCATAAGAAATGGTTCGGATTTGAAGGAATCTTCATAGCCATAAATGCTTTCACATTTAGGCCATGGAAACTTTCTGGAAAACATTGGACAGTAGAAAAGGTTTTAGTAATCCGGACATCACTTCGGACACAAAAGTCCAATGACAGCCATATTTGTAGGGTGCCTAGTACACATCCATATCTACAATATTGAAGAAGGATATCTCTCGAGATTAAGCTGTCTGAAAGGTCAAATTGGCGGGCCAACGTGAGGGGCAGTTTGGGAATGAAAACAGTCCACTACCTTTGGCTATAAATACACTCCCTTCTTCTCCTTGCAAGAGGTTGGCACTTTGGCACTTAGGAGGATATATTGGCACGACCAAGTCATTGCCAAGGGCTTGGGAGGATCTGCCATACTCATGTTTTTACTTGAGAAACCTTTCCTCCTTCATTTCGTTCCATGTATTTCATGCTCTTTCCTTTGTAATTGTTTTAGTGTACTTGTAATTTCTTTTGAGTTTTAATGCAAGTTTCTCCTTCATAACTTCTAATTATCATACACATTATGTAGTTTAATATTAATAGTTTATTAATTGTTAAAAATCAATCTTAAAACCACTTCCTTTAAGTGATTTATTATTCAATCAAAACACGTGTTTCATTCACGTTCTTTGTAGTTCGTGTGTGTGTTCGGCACACCACTCTTTTCTTGTTCAATTCTTCTTCCTCTTATTCTCATACCCTAATACTATAAACATCCCTACCAGATTAATAACCATCCTAATGGCTGAGTAAATCTCTCATTAGGGCGAGTTATAATTTAGGTATGTTAAGCGATGGAGAGCTTTTGCTCAATGTGTATTCTTTGAATTAACATTGCGTATGTTGGACTTAGCATGCCATGGATTAATGACTTGTTTTGTTTAACATGTGATTTCCATGGATTATTGGAACCATAAATATGCTACCATAAACAAGATATGATTAAGATTAGAACCCTGAGTTATGTCAAGTCTTGGATTAAAGCCTTAACACTTGGGAATTCCAATCAATGTCAACTTGTGACATGGGTGTTAATTTAATGCAATATAAAGAAAATCTCAAGGATATCACAAGCTTAACTACCTAATGATGAACTCAACCCAATATTTATCAAATTGTTAAATCAATATTAATCAATCAATCATTTCAATTAAAACTCTGCAAACAAACCCCCAAATCAAAACACAATTCAAAAACAATCAACTATACAAAATTGTACCATCGCCGAGGATTCAACCCGAGTGCTGCTATACACATTAGTAGAGCACCGGAACCTTGAACAGTCGATAGGATACAATAGGCCGCGCTATCAGATATCATATATGGTCATATTCTTAGTTTCTTGGTAGTAATATTTCATTGCTACTTTTTATTCGGGTGTTTATAACTTTTTGTTCTTATGCGTGTTTTGTCGAATAAATTCTTATCATTCTCTTTAGGTTATAGATATATCATTTATATAATGGTATTAATGTACTATCTATCATATTTATTCATTCAATTCATTTATATAATCATTATCCAATGAAGATCATGTAGAACGAATCGCATCACATCGTGGAGACGATATTCCGTACGTACGCACGAGCGATGATATCGTTCCCATGATCGTGGAATTGTATTGGAGTGTATGCATACTATTTCAGAATCAATATCACTTTATAATAGTCATATATAGTCATTATTTATACCATTATACCCATCCAAGTAAGGTGGTGGTGGAAAATAGATTACACCACGACGTGGAGACGGTATTCCGTACGTATGCACGCGCAGTGATTTCTTTTTCCGTAGGATGGATAGATGGTGAAATAGGGTTGTTTCATATTTATAATAACATATAAGTATATGAGTGATACTTATGTTATTACTTCATAATGAAACAACTAAATAAGAAGAAGTGTAAGAAGAAATAAAGATGAAAGAATCGGTAACGGACATTACCTCTTCTTTGAAGTGCTTCTTTGAGACCTTCTTTTAGGGTACTAAAATTGGTCTTTGAAAAATACCAGGACCTCTAGGATGTCTCTAGAGAAGTGGAGAGTAGAATTTGGCAGGGGTTGGTCGATATTGAAGGCTCAAAGTGGTGTGAGGAAGAGAGGGAGGAGGTTCCCTTTTATAAGGGAGGAGAGGGGCACCTTTGGAATTCTTAAAAATATTAATTTATAATAAATCTAACCCAACTTAAAAACCTCCAAAAACGGCTCATATTTGAAGATTAGACGAGATAAAGTTGTAAGATCATCAACCAATCAAATTTATAAATGTTTGGCTCTTATTTTAAACCTTATCATTTTGATTTATCCTTATTTAATCTATTTATGTTTATTTGTGGTAATAAAATTCTAAATTTTAAATTATAACAAATAATTACTTCTTTGTTGTGAATTTTTCCTAATTTTTTACTTTATAACATTATAGACCATATAAATTTAAATTTATAATTTTTAAATATTTTTCTGATTTTTAAACAATTTTATAATATGTTATATTTATAAAATAACAATAGTGTCAATTTTGACACTATTCATTTATTTGAATTTAAATAAAATATCTAAAAAAGAAATGTTCAAACTAAAAGCTTTAATAGATTTATAAAAGGTCATATGTATTTATAAAATTAGTGTATCACATTAAATAGTTCATATAATATTTATTTTATTATTTTTTAAAACCATTTATTTGGTTTATCTCTTAATAAAATAATTACTACAAAATTTTTGTATAATTATTTAATATACATATTTGTTGCGTAAAAAATTAAAATAAAATACTATGATGAAGATAAATCTATTAAATTTCACAATAATACTTTTACTCGAATTTATCATCTTAAAATAACAATATTTAAATTGTTATATTTATTAAATTATGAACGTGACAACTTTGGCATCATTTAAAATAAAATAATATAAGCGTCATAATCACTTTTATAAGGATTAAAACGGTTATATATTAGGTAATTGGATGATTAAGGTGTATATATACACTAAAAATAAGTTTTTGTGAGGTTTGTGGGCCTTTTAATGGGTATTATTATTTCAATAAAAACTATAATACTTATTTTCCACTTAATAAATAATTTCTGTATCATTAATGTATCACCATTAATGATAATTATTTAATCCCTAAAAATTCTAAATAAATTATCATGATGTAGATAATTTTATTATATTTCTGGATAATATTAATGTTCGAAGTTTTATGATGTTTATCACTAAATTAAAATTATTATACTTATAATATTTAAGAGAGTGACATGTTGTCACTTTCTTTGGTTTTAATAATAATTAAATTATTTTCATGGTCAAAAGTTCATAAAATGAATCTAATCCGACCCTTAGATGATATAGGTTTACTTTTAGCCATCCAATAAAATTTTGGCATGTGTTAGGGTAATTTTATAATATTATATTTACCCTTAATTACCCGATTTACCTTTAACTATGGTAAATAAAATTTACCGTAGTTACTATTCATAATTCCCAAAAATAAAAAGTATCCTATTAACATAATTTTTACCCACTGATTCCAAATATGGAATCATTTTTTTCAAATTCAATACACCGAAGTTGCATAAATTAAATTAAAATTAATCCCGTTGTCGAATGAAAACGGGTTTTTGTTTAAAACATTGCAGAAGATTGAATTGATTTAACCTACGAATTCAATGTAAAATCAATGATAATGACATAAATTATATTAAATGTTAAAAATATATTCCATTTATACTTTAAAACCATTAAATATTATAATTTGACCATATAAATTATTACGATGAAAAAAGTTGTTTTTCATTAAAATATAGCATGTTTTACTATTCATCAAAATATGAAAGTTACCAGAATAATATGAAAAATTTATCCAAAGTAAATGTTTATTTCTTTATTTCAAAGAAGAATTTTTTTTGTCAAATTGAACTTATAAACATGTCAAAAACTAGATTTAAAGTGGGTGTGCCATCAAAAGGCGACAAAACTGCATTTTTTGAAAAATACTTATTTTACCCGAAAAATTTATTTTGTTCTTATACCATGTTCTAGAAAATGTGTAAGATAAATAATAATGTTATAAAATTCAAAATTTAGTTAATACTATTCATAACGGCTAGTTCATAATAATATTATAATAATATATCGTTATTTAGTAAAACCCGGTATTGCATACAACACACGCTATCAAGGAAGGTCGTGATTGTGTGTAATGAAAGCCAAGTCAGGGTTGCATGTTGTGAAAGAATCCTTCATTGTTTCGTATAACATAATCCAACCATATTTCATATATACATTGAATATATATATATATATACTCAATGTTGCGTAGAATAACTATTATCAAAATTGTGTGTAACATGATCCAAGAATAGTGTTGCGTATACTGCAAGCTAATACGGTGTTGCGTATAGTGCAAGGTAATCTTGGTGTAACAGACAACACAATACATTAATGAAATTAAAAGAATATTTTTCATAAAATCTCAGGTTGTTACATTCTACCCCCCTTAAAATGAATTTCTCTCTCGAAATTCGTCGGGGTTATAAATGGTTTACTACTCGAAAGTTTGTTTAATAGAAACCCACATCATAAAAAGGAATACCAAAACATGGCTTTAAAAACTAAAGTATGAAATGTAACGGTTACCCAAATTAACTCATCACTGGGTTTCCACGTAGGAGAACATATGTGAAAATATGGATATGGAAGAAAAATCTAACCATCATGTTATGATGGAGAGTGGTAGAGAACATGGCTATGAAAAATCCAACAATTACAAAGCTATTGATTTGTGATTATCTAAGGTACCATCTGATTCATCAGATAAAAGGGAACTAGGACAACATTTTTGGTTTTCAAGATCATTTCCCTAAATTTGATGAATCAAAAGAAATACTTGCATGATTTTGGTACAATCTCACTGTTGTTTGTGAATTGAACAATTTTCACTTCATCCCTTAAAGAAATGAAGTTGAATTTGTTATTCGTGATGTGTTAGCAGATCATGTGATAGAATGATGGGTCATTCCATCTCATTCAAACAAAAGGTTAGCGAAAGTTATAAGTCCATCTTATGGTTAGATTAATCGTATATGGTTACAAAAATAAACTTATACTTCATATATCATACCGCTTAATAAAATAAAACTAGTTTATACTAACCAGGGACTTCCTGTAGGCCAGTGGTACGCGATAAAGGCCAGTCGCACTTTGGTTGTGGGTTCGATTCCCATAGCCTTGTCCGACGCGATGGGCTGTTGCCCATCCTGCAGGTTGTCCTTTTTCTAATAATACATTACTATAACATCCCATAAATAATATCGAAAAAAATTTATCCTTAAACAATACTAACTTATGTCTAACATTGTACATTCCAATCTTTAGGCTTATCCATAATACTGTTGTCCAATATCATATTATAGTGAAAATGATTACCAAAGACTTCATATAACAAGCATGTTAATACCATCGTTGATCCCTGTATATCATGAGATATGTCTTTCTGGTCACATTCCAAACATTCGAAGGCCTTAATCATGTATTCTCTTGAAAAATGAATACCCATTGAACCTTAGTGAAAACATTAATGCAGTTAAAAGTTCACACTTTCCATATACCAAAATCCTCAAAATTCTATATACTCAAACCATGATATCACTTAGTCCTTATATCAATCATGAGCTCATGAATACTTTCAAATATGTCATTTTCTTGTTTTCCCTTCATTATGCGCATATCAGCTTTTTTTCCAAAAATATCTCAATCACTTTCCATGGTTACCGGTATAAAATTATTGAAGACCACAATAGACCAATACATAAATATTCCAATACTCAACATTATTTTGGAATCCCATTACATAAACACTTAATCATTCCACCACATCGTTGTCATATTCAACATCACCAATGGTGATCGCATGTGACTTCCCTTTGTCCTTTGCCTTAAGTGGTTGCTCATGTCGATCATCACTAACCCTTGGATTAGGGCATTTATTGGCATAATGTCTCATCTCCTTGCACTTGAAACATTGAAGTGTAGTAGGTTAATTTTGTGTATCCCTTCCTTTGTTTGCATCATTAGACATATTTTTCCCATCATTGCGGCATTCAAACGCCCGATGACCTTCCTTTCCACATTTGAAACATTTACTTGTCCCTTTAAGAAAATATCCACCATGCTTCTTTCCACACTTTGAGCATAAGGAAACATTCATCTTCTTTTCACCATTATTCTGATATTTCTCCTTGAAATCCATCTTTCATTTCTTGTCAAAACTAATAGATGGATAAGTAACACCAACTTCCATTTCTACCTTGATAGCACAACACACAATTTCTTTATAGCTACTGATGACTCTTATAGCTAACTCCCTTCGAAGATTTGGTTTTAAGCCACTGAAGAATCGAACAACTTTACTTTCAGGTTGGATGATAAAGCCAGATGCATACCTTGCAAGCCTTGTAAAATTCGCTTCGTATACACCAACAGATTCATCATCCTTTTTCTTTAGTTCAAGAAACTCCTTCTCCATATTTGTTCGAAGAATATTAGGGAAGTACTTAATGAAAAATAATTACTTAAACTCGTCCCATTACATGGACTCAATTTCATCCCTTTGCCTCGTATTCTTAATAAGATTCCACCATTGATCAGCATCAACTTCCAAACGATACACTGCTAAGATGAATTTATCATGTTCAGAACATTGAAGAACTGAAAATATCTTTTCAGTAGTACTAATCCATTGTTCAGCTACTAATGGATCAGTAGACCCGCTAAAAGAAGGTGGACGTTGCCTCATGAAGGACTCAATAGAATATTGTTCCTTTATCTGCTCATTTGGAAGTCTAGAATTATTCATAGCTTGTGTAAGTATAGAAATAAGATTTTTCACTCCATCTCCCATAACATTTGTTTGTTCAGGAGGACAATCATTGCATTGTCCATTGCATTGATCAACACGGTTCCTTCGGGTTCTAGCCATCGTCTAAAACCCAAAAAGAATAGCGTGAGAGGAAAAAATCATGCTAGGGAAAACAACATAATAAAGAGGGAGTATCCTCAATATCTAAAATCTTAGGTTAAATTCTAAGATTGTTACTATAGTTCTAGGACTATATCCTATACGTATACTTATCCTTAGGGACATCCCTAGACATACCTTAGTAATATCTCTAGGGATCTCACTAACGTTTTCGCATCCTAGTTTCCAAAGGTTGACTAAACCTATCCTCTAATACCAACTGTAGAGACCCGAAGCTTGACGTACATGAATATTACATTACTTTTGCGTAATAATTAATACATAAGAAAAATAAACACACAAGGACCGTAATAGTTTAGTGTCTTTGGAAATTCGGAATAAAATCTTCTAATCGTGGTGAAAGATCTTCAACATCTCCCAATAAAGATCTTCCCTTTTTTTCTTACCTAAAATCTTTCTTTATATCCTGGGGAAAAGAAAACATAAAATGGTGAGATCAATTGCTCAGTAGGGGTAAACAAAAGAAATATCAATCACATCATATTCATAAGAACATATCTTTTGGAAATCTTAACCTGCAAATGAGATCATGATTTCATAACATGGGATAAATCATAGTAGTGAAATGTAATCCCAATAATCATAACATAAAACATGAAACTTTGTGGCATACACACATAATCATATAGAATCATTTCTTATTATTCAAGACTCATTGCTAATACTATCTTAGTGGACAAAGTCCCTTTCTGAACCGAGTTCACTCCTCGTTTCAGTCCTGTTTCACTGAACCGGTATAACCTACCATTCCAGCGATGTCTATCTCATGAGATATAAAATCTTTACCCAATTCATTAGAGGGAGATATAGGTCCCACCCATCTCATAATGATACCATTCTTATGTGTGCCAAAAAATCATAAACCATACATCATAGCATAACCCACGTAATAAAAAATGGGAATCTTAAACATCGTGACATCATAAAACAATTTATATAAGATAAAGGAATTCATAAAAATAATTCCATCACAACATAATCAAATCAATGTAATAATAGGGATAGAAACATAACCCTTTATTATCTTATATGGAAAATAATTTTGATAAAACACTTCAACTCCATTCTTGAGGAAAATATCCTTTCTACTTCAAAAACACTTTTCCTTTCTTAACATGTCATAAAATTCTAAATTAAAAGAAGTTGATTAAAAATAGACATGAAAACTTGTAAAGGAAGATTCTTGGAAATAATTTTTTAAAAATCCATTCATGCCGTATATGTTAAAAAAACATTATTCTCGTACTTTTGTCGGAAAAGTCAAAAAGTACCTCATACGAAAAATGACAAAAGATTCCTTTCATATCTTTTACTAAAAACTCATCGAAGGGTAAAATTGGATTTAAACAATTGTATGTGGATGGAAATAATATTACATATTGAGGAAACATGGATGTGGATGATAAAATACACCCCAGTAAATACTAAAGTATATACAATCTCGGATAAAAATGAGATTGTGATATTTCCCTTACCTTAGGTCCGATTTGCCTCGTAAGTGTCTGAACCTCCTGTATAATGATTTAAATAATGTTATTGACTTATTAAAGAATCATAATTATTTTTATGATATCATATATGGTCATATTCTTAGTTTCTTGGTAGTAATATTTTATTGCTACTTGTTATTCGAGTGTTTATAACTTTTTGTTCTTATGCGCGTTTTGTCGAATAAATTCTTATTCTTCTCTTTAGGTTATAGATACATCATTTCCAGAATGGTATTAATGTACTATATATCATATTTATTCATTCAATTCATTTATATAATCATTATGCAATGAAGATCATGTAGAACAAATTGCATCACATCATGGAGACGGTATTCCATACGTACGCACGAGCGATGATATCGTTCCCATGATCGTGGAATTGTATTGGAGTGTATGTATACTATTTAAGAATCAATATCACGTTATAATAGTCATATATAGTCATTATTTACACCATTATACCCATCTATGTAAGGTGGTGGTGGAAAATAGATTACACCACGGCGTGGAGACGGTATTCCGTACGTACGCACGCGCGGTGATTTCTTTTTCCGTAGGATGGATAGATGGTGAAATAGGGTTGTTTCATACATATAATAACATATCAGTATATGAGTGATACTAATGTTATTACTTCATAATGAAACAACTAAAGAAGAAGTGGAAGAAGAAATAAAGATGAAAGAATCGGTAACAGACATTATTTCTTCTTTGAAGTGCTTCTTTGAGACCTTCTTTTAGGGCACTAAAATTGGTCTTTGAAGAAGACAAGAACCTCTAGGATGTATCTAGGGAAGTGGAGAGGATAAAGTGGAAGGGTTTGGCAGAGCTTGAAGGCTCAAAGTGGTGTGAGGAAGAGAGGGAGGAGGTGCCCTTTTATAAGGGAGGAGAGGGGCACCTTTGGAATTCTTAAAAATATTAATTTATAATAAATCTAACCCCACTTAAAAACCTAAAAAAACGAATCATATTCAAAGATTAGATGATATAGGGTTGTAATCTCATCAACCAAGCAAATTTATACATGTTTGGATCTTATTTTAAACCTTATCGTTTTGATTTATCCTTATTTAATCTATTTAAGTTTATTTGTGGTAATAAAATTCTAAATTTTAAA
This sequence comes from Viscum album, assembly GCA_963277665.1. NCBI lineage: Eukaryota > Viridiplantae > Streptophyta > Magnoliopsida > Santalales > Viscaceae > Viscum > Viscum album. The sequence goes on from OY728119.1 coordinate 569,975,050, forward strand.
TTATAACAAATAATTACTTATTTGTTGTGAATTTTCCAAAATTGTTTAATTTATAACATTATAGACCATATGAATTGAAATTTATAATTTTTAAATATTTTTGTGATTTTTAAACAATTTTATAATATGTTATTTTTATAAAACAACAATAGTGTCAATTTGGACACTATTCATTTATTTGAATTTAAATAAAATATATAAAAAAGATATGTTCAAAATAAAAGATTTAATAGATTCATAAAATGTCATATGTATCTATAAAATTAGTGGATCACATTAAATAGTTCATATAATATTTATTTTATTATTTTTAAAACCATTTATTTGGTTTATCTCTTAATAAAATAATTACTACAATATTTTTGTATAAATATTTAATATACTTATTTGTTGCGTAAAATTTAAAATAAAATTCTATGATGAAGATAAATCTATTACCTTTAAAAATAATAATTTTACTCAAATTTATAATCTTACAAAAACAATATTTAAATTGTTATATTTATTAAATTATGAAGGTGACAACTTTGGCATCATTTAAAATAAAATAATATAAGTGTCATAATCACTTTTATAAGGATCCAAACGGTTATATATTAGGTCATTGGATGATTAAGGTGTATATATACACTAACAATAAGTTTTGGTCGGGTTTTTGGGCCTTTTATAGGGTATTAGTATTTCAATAAAAACTATATTACTTATTTTCCACTTAATAAATAATTTTTGTATCATTAATGTATCACTATTAATGATAAATATTTAATCCCTAAAAATTCTAAATAAATTATCATGATGTAGATAATTTTATTATCGTTCTGGATAATATTAATGTTCGAAGTTTTATGATGTTTATCACTAAAGTAAAATTATTATACTTATAATATTTAAGAGAGTGACATGTTGTCACTTTCTTTGGTTTTAATAATAATTAAATTATTTTCATAGTCAAAAGTCCATAAAATGAATCTAATCCGACCCTTAGTTGATATGGGTTTACTTTTAGCCATCCAATAGAATTTTGGCATGTGTTAGGGTAATTTTATAATATTATATTTACCCTTAATTACCCGATTTACCTTTAACTATGGTAAATAAAATTTACCGTAGTTACTATTCATAATTCCCAAAAATAAAAATTATCCTATTAACATAATTTTGACCCAATGATTCCAAATATGGAATCAATTTTTTCAAATTCAATACACAGAAGTTGCATAAATTAAATTAAAATTAATCCCGTTGTCGAATGAAAACAGGTTTTTGTTTGAAACATTGCAAAAGATTGAATTGATTTAACCTACGAATTCAATGTAAAATCAATGATAATGAAATAAATTATATAATATGGTAAAAATATATTCTATTTATACTTTAAAACCATTAAATATTATAATTTAACCATATAAATTATTACGATGAAAAAAGTTGTTTTTCATTAAAATATAGCATGTTTTTACTATTAATCAAAATATGAAAGTTACCAGAATAATATGAAAATTTTATCCAAAGTAAATGTTTATTTCTTGATTCCAAAGAAGAATTTTATTTTGTCAAATCGAACTTGTAAACATGTCAAAAACTAGATTTAAAGTGGGTGCGCCATCAAAAGGCGACAAAACTGCATTTTTTGAAAAATACTTATTTTACCCGAAAAATTTATTTTGTTCTGGTACCATGTTCTACAAAATGTGTAAGATAAATAATAATGTTATAAAATTAAAAATTTAGTTAATACTATTCATCATGGCCAGTTCATAATAATATTATAATAATATATCGTTGTTTAGTAAAACCTGGTATTGCGTACAACACACGCTATCGAGGAAGGTCATGATTGCGTGTAATGCAAGCCATGTCAGGGTTGCGTGTTGTGAAAGAATCCTTCGTTGTTTCATATAAAAGAATCCAACCATATTTCATTCATACATTGAATATATATATATATATACTCAATGTTGCGTAGAATAACTATTATCAAAATTGTGTGTAACATGATCCAAGAATAGTGTTGTGTATATTGAAAGCTAATACAGTGTTGTGTATAGCACAAGGTAATCGTGGTGTAGCATACAACACAAGACATTGATGAAATTAAACGAATATTTTTCATAAAATATCGGGGTGTTACAGTTTCCTTGGTCCAGTAAAATTTATATTTATAACTGAAGAGACTAACTCCTTGGTCTAGTAGTTAGTGTTTAACAGATCTATATTTGACTTAGCCCATTTTGAGCCGATGATTACTTCCAATGGTCATAATGTTTTTCATCGTTATTCTTCTTTTGAATCCCTAAAAATTATGCCTATGTTATGGTACAGAATATTCAGTGATATTATGAAGTAATTTAAGAAGAATAAGAATAGATTAGTAGAGAAAACACATTCAGAGAAACTTAATTCAAATTACAACTTATCAGCTTCCACAACCCCAAAACACTGGGTGTTTAGTTACACATATTGAAAATGATCAATAAAAATCAATTGAAACCTAATGAAATCTTACTTGGAACTTTTAAAAAGGAAATGGTTCTTCGGTAGACAGAATCACAATAGTATGATGGTAGAGCATCTTTCCTTCGGAGCCTCAACCCTTTTCTCCACAAAATAACACACACACACCACACCTGGTCCGGAGGCCAAGGCCTCCTTTTATAGAAAATTAAACTACATGGTGTGTTGAAAATTACATGTCGTGTACTTATTTTCAACGTGTTTTCCCCCATTTTATCCGCTGGGGGGCGACCTAACACACCGAATTTGACTTGGAACATGGTGCCGCCTGGTTGGCGAATCTACACGGCGTGTAGCACCGCCATACATGGCGTGAAATTTCAAAATTCTTCCACCAACCGCTTCTAGAAATGGCTACACGACGTGTATCAGTGGAACACAATGTGTCTTCTTCGGTCGGCCACATGGGCGTGTAGACTCTTCTCGACCACCAACTGCTTCTAGAATGTCTTACACGACATGTATCAATATGAACACATCGTGTAATTCCTTTTAGTTACTTGGGAATTTGTTTGTCTTGGTCAACCAGTGTCTGAGCTTGAAAGTACACAGCGTGTATATAAATACACGCCGTGTAGTTGGAAATATTTTCTTGTTTTTCCTCCTTTTTGTGCATTTGGCCAAAAAAACTTCTGAAAATGAACAAGATCACCAAAATCAAAGTATTTTACCACCAGGCAGTAGTTAAATGCGAAAAAATTGTTCTTATTTTTCAATAAAGTATATGAAAATGTATGCAAAAATCAGGTGTATCAAACATTCGTCCATATCCATTCATTTTCACAGAATCAGAGGATGATTTGTGATTTGAAGAGTGATTTCGTTATGACGATAATTTATTTTGGCTATATACAGGGAAATCCAACCCATACCCAAAATTTCATAAAATTCTACCAAAGGGGGTATCAGAAGTTTTTATAATAAGTTCATCCCACAAAATTTGATCAGCGATGAGTTATATACTAAGGATTGAATTATTTTTCCATTTTCATTTTCACAAATATCTCTACTTACATGCTTTGTGGTGGTGTTTGAACAGTTCTACTAAAATTTTGTGATATGAAGGAATGTGTAGTACGAGAATTAAATTGTATGTTCTAAATTTTGTAATGAATTACCTAAATATCTATCACTACTCTGTTGTTGGGATCCACCTCAACAGTTTTTGATAGAAAAATATCACCCTTTATATCATGGTTGTTTTTGGTGGTCTTTGAAATCCCTTGGCTTAGTTAATTAGTTTGAAAGGTTCCCTAGTTACTTGCAATATAAGTAATGAAAAATTCATAGAGGGTTGAATATATCATTCATTTCATCCATCGCACAAGTGGGATTCTCCTACTGAAAATCACTCACAAGGTGTCCTTATTTCCTACACCTAAATCATTTTCTCGTCCCCCTCAGTCAATTTATGTGGTTCTTATTTCTATACCGTTGAAAAGTTTGATGTTGAAATTTATTAGAATCATTATATTTCTCTAATGGAATAATAGAAAAAAATTATTTTTTTTCTTCCTATCCCTATGATACCCTTGAGATTTTCTGATCTCCATTTCAAATTTGATCGAATATCAGACAATTTACTAATATCTATCAAAGTATCAGACCACTGGGGCTTTTAGTTGACTAGGTTTTATCCCACCAAATAAGAAGTTAAACATTAATTCATTGGTAATGTAGAATATGGAAGCATATTATGCATGTATTGTGAATTTTTCTTTATATGTACTGATAGATTCATTATCTTTTTTTCTTGAGGGGAAGGAAATCCCTTTCCATTTTAAGATGTAGAGTGTGAGGAAAATATGTATTAGAACAAATTTTCTTCAATTTGTTCCACCCAATTGCTTTGATATCTTCTTCATGCTTCATATTCTTGATCAATGCCCCTAACTAATAAAAGTTTACCTCCATATGACAAAAATCTAGAAGAAATTTATCTTACTCAGGACATTGAAGGATTGAGATGATCTTCTCAATGGAGTTGATATAATGACCCATACTTTACATACATTGTTATTACTTCAGAATTAAAGCACACTTATTACAACATATAACAAAACCAAGAAAGGACCGTATAGGTATAGTGTCTTTAGAAACTAGGAAACATAAACAACTGGTTCAGAAAGCATCTACTTTGCCTCCCATTTATTTCATCATATCTACAGTCCCTTTTTGGCATATTCTACTTTATAACCTTCTTCCTGACCTGGGGAAATAAAACATACAAAAGGTAGCTCAAATGCTCATTAAGGGTAAACAAAAGAAATATCAATCACATCATATACATAAGCACCTAACTTTTTGAAATCTTAACCTGCAAAAGAGATCACAATTTCATAACATGGGGTAAATCATAGTAGTGAAATGTAATCTCAATAATAATAACTTAAAACATGAAACTTTGTTGCATACACAAATAATCATAGAGAATCATTTCTTATTACACTACGGGAAAATGGACCTATACCTACGGTTTTGGAAAAAACCGTGGGTATAGGTCACCCTATCCCCACGGTTTGGCCATAAACTGTGGGTATAGGTGAGATCTATCCCCACGGTTTGCCCAAAACCATGGGGATAGCCTTTGGTTAAAAACCTATACCCACGTTTTTGACAAACCGTGGGTATAGGTTTCCCACGTTTGCGTGGGAATTTTTTTTTCCACGGGAAATTTTTTTTTGGCGGGAGTTCTATACCCACGGTTCTTCCCTCTATACCCACGGTTTAAATAAATATATTTAACAAAATATATATACATATACGTAAAGTCAACATTGGGGCAGTGGTAAGGTGGTTCGTTAGCGGCGAAGAGGTCACGGGATCGAATTCGGACACCCGCTATTTTATAAAACCTATACCCACGGTTTGAAAACCGTGGGTATAGAGTATTGAAACGGTGGCAAAAACCTATACCCACGGTTTGACCAAAATCGTGGGTATAGGTCAGGGACCTATACCGACGCCGTTCAACTGCACGGTTCCCAGAACCATTGGTATAACCTATACCCACGGTTTTGGGGGCTATACCCACGGTTTTGAACCATGGGTATAGGTCTATTTTCTAGTAGTGTTAGTCAAGAATCATTGCCAAGACTATCTTAGTGAACAAAGTCCCTTTCTGAACCGAGTTCACTCTTTGTTTCAGTCCTGTTTCACTGAATCGGTATAACCTACCATTCCATCCATGTCTATCTCATGAGATATAACATCTATATCCAATGCATTAGAGGGAGATATAGGTCCCAACCATCTCATAATGATACCATTATTATGTGTGCCACAAAATCATAAACCATACATCATAGCATAACCCATGTAATAAAAATGAGAATCTTTAAACATCGTGACATCATAAAACAATTAATATAAGATAAAAGAATTCATAAAAACATTTCCATCACAACATAATAAAATCCCTATAATAATAGGGATAGAAACAGAACCCTTTATAATCTTAGATGGAAAATAATTTTGATAAAACACTTGAACTCCATTCGTGAGGAAAATATCCTTTCTAGTTCAAAAACACTTTTCCTTTCTTAACATGTCATACAATTCTAAACTAAAAGAAGTTGACTAAAAATAAACTTGAAAACTTGTAAAGTAAGCTTCTTGGAAATAATTTTTTAAAAATCCATTCATGTCGTATAAGTTAAAAAAAACATTCTTCGTACTTTTGTCGGAAAAGTCAAAAAGTACCTCGTATGAAAAATGAAAAACGATTTCTTTCATATATTTTACTAAAAACTCACCAAAGGGTAAAATTAGATTTAAACAATTTTAGGTGGATGAAAATAATATTACATATTTAGGAAACATGGATGTGGATGATAAAATACACCCCAGTAAATACCAAAGTATGAACAATCTCAGATAAAAATGAGATTGTGATATTTCCCTTACCTTATGTCCGATATGCTTTTTACGTGTCCTAACCTCCTGTATAATGATTTAAATAAAGTTATTGACTTATTACAGAATCATACTTATTTTTATGATATCATATATGGTCATATTCTTAGCTTCTTAGTAGTAATATTTCATTGCTACTTGTTATTCGGGTGTTTATAACTTTTTGTTCTTATGCGTGTTTTGTCGAATAAATTATTATTATTCTATTTAGGTTATAGATACCTCATTTCCAGAATGTTATTAGTGTAATATATATCATATTCATTCATTAAATTCATTTATATAATCATTATGAAATGAAGATCATGTAGAACGAGTCGCATCACATCGTGGAGACGGTATTCCGTACGTACGCACGAGTGATGATATCGTTCCTATGATCGTGGAATTGTATTGGAGTGTATGTATACTATTTCAGAATTATTATCACTTTATAATAGTCATATATAGTCATTATTGACACCATTATACCCATCCAAGTATGGTGGTGGTGGAAAATAGATTACACCACGGCGTGGAGACGGTATTCCGTACGTACGCACGTGCGGTGATTTCTTTTTCCGTAGGATGGATAGATGGTGAAATAGGGTTGTTTCATACTTATAATAACATATCAGTGTATGAGTGATACTTATGTTATTACTTCATAATGAAACAACTAAAGAAGAAGAAGTGGAAGAAGAAATAAAGATGAAAGAATCGGTAACGGACATTACCTCTTCTTTGAAGTGCTTCTTTGAGACCTTCTTTTAGGGCACTAAAATAGGTCTTTGAAGAATACCAGAACCTCTAGAATGTTTCTAGGGATGTGGAGAGAAGAAATTGGCAGGGTTTGGCTGAGCAAGAAGGCTCAAAGTGGTGTGAGGAAGAGGGGGAGGAGGTGCCCTTTTATAAGGGAGGAGAGGGGCCCCTTTGGAAAAACAAAAAATAGTATTTTATTATAAAGTCAAGATCGGTTTTATATAGCTCAAAATTGATTTATTTCGAAACTAAGGTGGGTATGGGTCGAAATAAACTCATCCAATATAATTTTGACAAGTTTAGGTTCCTATTTTAACCTTATCATTTAGATTTAACATTAAGTTAAATAATTTTACTTTTATCGTGTCTTCTTGTGTTCTTATACAATAAGGTTAATAAACTTACTATAAGCAGCCAAAAGAACCCCAAGTTGTTTATTATTAATATATATAACCTTATCTAAGTCATTTGGCCGAACCTTATATTTTTAGGAATAAAAGAACAATTACTAATATAATATTTTTTTAAAAACTATTTTATGTCAATTTTGACACTATTTAGTAATTAATTTTTGTGAAAATCATAACAGAATGATTAGTTCGAAAAAAGTTAATTAAATCAATACTAACATGTCATAGTAATCTATAAAATTAGTGGAATTCATAAAAAGTGTCAAATTACATTTATTTTGGTGTTTATAACATCAATTATGTCAAGATTTCATTAATAAGTTAATTACTGCATCATCTTTGTGTCATACATAAAATAAATTATTTAATTTCTAAAAATTAAAAATAAAATACCATTATGTAGGAAATCGGTTTATCTTTCTAATGAATATTTATAGTCTAATTTATCTTATGTATAACCCCATACTAAAAATGATTTAGTTATTAAACATTGATTTTAACTATTTTAACCCTTCTTTAAATAAATTAATAATAAATGTCCTAATCTAATCCAAGTGGGCCTAAATGGTCATTTGTTATTCCTAAGTTTGTTTTTGGTCGAATTACACTTTTCCAATAGAATTAGGACTTGTGTTAGGGTAATAATAATATCATTTTTACCCTTAATTACCCTATTTACTTTTAACAGTGGTAAAAAAAGTAAAAAGTTACTATTCACCAAAAAATTATTTTCATCTCATTGAACCAAATTTTACTTACTGACATCAACCGTGTCCCTCGGAGTTTCGAAATACCACTCATAGAAGTGGTAAAATTATGTTTTATGAAAAAATCAGTTTTTTTAACTACCACTTAGTGGTTTCACTATTCATCAAAAATTGAAAGTTTTCAGAAAAATACCAAAATTTCACTCTAGGCTAATTTCAATATTACGAATCCAAAAATGAAGTCCATTTTGAAAAATAAAATTTATAAAATTTCAAAAAGTGGTTATTACTATTCGTAACGGCTAGTTTTAATAATATTTTATTAGCATATCATTGTTTAGTGAAACTTGGTATTGCGTACGACGCAAGCTATCGAGGAAGGTCGCGATTTCGTGTAAAGAAAGAGAAGAAAGTGTTGTGTGTAGAAAAAGATTCCTTTGATGATTTATATAACATGAAAGTCTCGGGTGTTACATTCTACCCCCCTTAAAATGAATTTCACCCTCGAAATTCGTCACTTTGTAACAAACAGATGAGGATACCTCTCCCTCATCATATCCTTAACCTCCCATGTAGCTTCTTCTAATTGGTGGTTACTCCATTAAACTTTCACCAATCGAGTGGTCTTGTTTCGTAGGATTTTTCGCTACGATCCAGAAACTCTATCGGTTGTTCTTTATAAGAAAGATCTTGCTCCAGCGGTACAACTTCTGAGCTGAGTACATGTGAAGGATCAGGTATGTATTTTCTTAAGAGAGATACATGGAACACATCGTGATCTTGAGAGAGATTCGGTGGAAGTGCCAATCGGTAAGCTACATACCCAACACGATCCAGTATTTCGAAAGGACCGATATATCTAGGGCTCAACTTCCCCTTCTTTCAAAATCTCATGACCCTCTTCCAGGGAGATATTCGTAAGAACACTTTATCACCAACTTCAAACTCTCGGTATTTTCTTCAGTTGTCGGCATAACTTTTATGTCGACTCTGATCAGCTCTTATGTGTTTTTGAATAGATCTGACCTTTTCTGCCATTTCATCAACGAGATCGGGTCCTAATAGCTTTCTTTCCCCAACTTCATCCCACAAGTTGGAGTTCTGCATTTCTTTCCATAGAGAGATTCATAAGGAGCCATCTGAATACTGGAGTGAAAGCTATTATTATAAGAAAATTCCACCAAAGGTAGGTGTTGATCCCAACCAACTTTGAAATCCATAGAGCAAGCTCTCAACATATCTTATAGAGTTTGAATTGTTCTCTCAGACTGACCATCTGTCTGAGGATGATAAGCAGTGCTGAAACATAACTCTGTATCCAGAGTATGCTGAAGACTTCGCCAGAACATTGAGGTAAACCTCGGAGCCCGATCAGATATAATAGAAAGTGGTACTCCATGCAATCTTACCACTTCCTTTACATATATCCTGGAAAGCTAATCCAGAGAGAAATCCTCTCTAATAGCAATGAAGTGTTCGGACTTTGTAAGACGATCAACTATGACCCAGATAGCATTATTGCATTTGGATGTTTTAGGAAGCCCTGTGACAAAGTCTATAGTGATGTTTTCCAATTTCCATTCGGGTATGGGTAATGGTTGTAACATCCTCTTAGACTTCTGTCTCTTAGCTTTAACTTGTTGACAAACCAACCATCAAGAGACATATTCAGCAACATCTCTTTTCATGCCATCCCACCAGAAGTACTCTTTCAGGTCCCTATACATCTTCGTGCTTACAGGATGAATAGAGAATGAAGAACTATGAGACTCATCCAGCAGATCCTTCTTTAATTCGGGGATGGGAGGAACACAAACCCGATTCCTGAACTTTATTATCCCATCACAATCAAGGTTGAATTCAGGAACATTTCTTACCTTCTTTTGTAACTCGACATCTTCTTTCTGTGCCTCTTTAATCTTCACATGTATAGATGGTTGAACATTCATTTGAGAAAGATACGATTTTCCCCTTTCATTATAATTCCAAGATCCATCCTTTGTAAATCCATAAATAATGGATCTTTTGTGATCCTCATAATGGATAAACTAGCATGGTCTTGTCGACTTAATGCATCTACCACCTTGTTTGCTTTCCCAGGGTGGTAATGGATTGAGCAGTCGTAATCCTTAATCAGCTCCAACCATCTTATTTGGCGCATATTCAGCTCCTTTTGTGTGAAAATATACTTTAAACTTTTATGATTAGTATAAATATCACACCATTCACCATAAAGGTAATGCCTCCAAATATTTAGTGCAAAGATTACCGCAGCTAACTCCAAATCATGAGTTGGGTAATTTGGTCATGTATTTTCAACTGTCGTGAGGCATAAGATATCACCATATCATTTTTCATAATAACACACCCCAATCCCTTCTTGGATTCATCACTGTAGATCAAAAACCTTTCTCCACTACAAGGCAGTGTGAGCACAGGTGCACTGGATAACCTTCTTTTCAACTACTTGAAATTATCTTCACATTCTTCCGTCCAAACAAACTTAACTCCTTTCTAAGTCAACTTGGTGAGTGGATTAGATAATCGTGAAAAATCATTCACAAAACGTCTATAATATCCATCCAAACCAAGAAAACTTTGGATCTTAGTTACTGTTGTTGGTCTCAACCATCTTTCGATAACCTCTGTTTTTGATGGATCCACAGATATCCCCTCTTTTGAGATTATGTGACCCAAAAATGAAACTTTTTAAAGCTAAAATTCACACTTGGTAAATTTGGCATAAAGCTTCTCCTTTATCAGGGTCTTCAATATAATTCTCAAGTGATCTTCATGTTCTTCCTTGCTCTTTGAATAGACAAGAATATCGTCTATAAAGACTACTACAAACTGATCAAGATTGTCTCTAAAGACTCTATTCATTAGATCCATGAAGATAGCAGAGGCATTAGTAAGACCAAATGGCATCACTATAAATTCATAGTGTCCATACCTTGTACGGAAAGTTTTCTTTGGTATATCCTCCCTTTTGACCCTTAATTGATGATACCCTGAAAAAAGATCAATCTTGGAAAAGTATTGAGCTCCGCGTAGTTGGTCAAATAGGCCATCAATGCGCGGGAGAGGATATTTGTTCTTGATAGTGATCTTGTTAAGTTCTCGATAATCAATGCAGAGTCTCATTGATCCATCTTTCTTCTTAACAAACAGAACAAGTGCTCCCCAAGGTGACGCACTAGGGCGTATGAACCCCTTATCAAGATTCTCTTGGATTTTCTTCTTCAATTCCTGCAACTCAATTGGGGTCATTCTATAAGGTGTCTTTGAAATACGCAAAGCACCCGGTATGAGTTCTATTGAAAACTCAACTTCACGATTCGGTGGAAGACCTGGTAATTCCTCCGGAAAGACATCATCAAACTCCCGTACAATGGGCATATTCTTAATCGTAAGTTTCTCACCAACCATTTGAGATAAATAACCTTCATTTAGTGGAATAAATACCCATAAAATGGATGAAATTTCCACTGGAAGGTTATGTTCATCCATGCATCGATAGACGATCATAGATTGATCTGGAATATGAAATGTGACTTCCCTTCTTTGGCAATTGATATGAGCTCTATGTAGAGAAAGCCAATCCATGCCAAGAATCACATCAAATTCCACTATATAAAGGATCACAAGATTTGCAGGAAGCACTTTCCCTCAAACTTCAATCGGAGAAGAATTATAAACTTTTGATGCGACTGTTGTGCCATTAGGTGTTGTCACAGATAACTCAACATCTAATTGTTGAGGTAATACAATGATACCCTTTGAAAATTCTTCAGAAATAAAGGAGTGGGTGGATCCAGAATCAAATAAAACATTTGCTACTTTAGAGTGGATGGTAAGTGTACCTTTCACCACATCGTTATCGTACTCCACATCGCTGATAGAAATTGCATGTGACTTTCCATTGTCTTCAGCCTTAAGAGTTTGTTGATGTCGACCATCATCATCAACCCTTGGATTAGGGAATTTATTGGCATAATGTCCCATCTCCTCGCACTTGAAACATTGAAGTGTAGTAGGTTCATTATGTGTATCCCTTCCTTTGTTGGCATCATTAGACATCTTCTTCCCATCATCGTGGCATTCAAATGCCCGATGACCTTCCTTTCCACATTTGAAACATTTACTTGTCCCTTTAAGACAAATCCCTCCATGTTTCTTTCCACACTTTGAGCATAAGGGAAATCTCATCTTCTTTTCAGTGTGCTCTTTAGATTTTCTTTGAATTCCATTTTCCTCTTCTTATCAAACCCATATGACTAATGGGTTACTCCAATCTCCATATCAACTTTGAGAGCACATCGAACGATTTCCTCATTGCTATTGAAGTCCCTTATGTCTAAGGCCCTTCGACGAATTGGTTTTAAGCCACTAAAGAATCGATCAATCTTACTCTCAGGTTGGATAATAATAACAGAAGCGTACCTTGCAAGTCTTGTAAAATTTGCTTCATAGGTACCAACAGATTCATCATCCTTTTGCTTCAGTTCAAGAAACTCTTTCTCCATCTTTGTTCGTAGAATACGAGGGAAGTACTTATTGAGAAATAAGTTCTTGAACTCATCCCATTCCATGGACTCAATTTCATCCCTTTGCCTCGTATTCTTAATAAGATTACACCATTGATCAGCATCACCTTCCAAATGATACACTGCTAAGATGACTTTATCATGCTCAGAACATTGAAGAACTGAAAATATCTTTTCAGTAGTACTAATCCATTGTTCAGCAACTAATGGATCAGTAGACCCGCTAAAGGAAGGTGGACGCTGTCTCATGAAGGATTCAACAGAATGTTTCTCCTTCCTTTTCTCATTTGGAAGTCCGGCAAGATTCATATCTTGAGAAAGTTGTGTGAGCATGGCTACAAGATTTTTCATTCCAGCTCCCATAACATTTGGTTGCTCAGGGGGACAATCATTGCATTGCCCGTCGCATTCCGCATTAACACGGTTCCTTCAGGTTCCAGCCATTTACTAAAACCAAGAAGAATAGTGTGAGTAACACTAATTATAATAGGAAAACCACATAATCATGAATAAAATTTCACACTTAAGGTCTTATCCTAGGTTATTCATGGCCATTTCTAAAACACTAAGATTGTGTTCTATGCTTAAACTTATCCTTAGGGTTCTTACTAAGGCTTTCACATCCTAGTTTCCAAAGGTTGACTATACCTTTCCTCTGATACCAACTATAACGACCCATAATTTACATACATTGTTATTACTTCAGAATTGAAGCACACTTATTACAACATATAACAAAACCAAGAAAGGACCGTATAGGTATAGTGTCTTTAGAAACTGGGAAACATAAACAACTGGTTCATAAAGCATCTACTTTGCCTCCCATTTATTTCATCATATCTAGAGTCCCTTTTTGGCATATTCTAATTAATAACCTTCTTCCTGAACTGGGGAAATAAAACATACAAAAGGGTGATCTCAAATTCTCAGTAAGGGTAAACAAAAGAAATATCAATCACATCATATACATAAGCACATAACTTTTGGAAATCTTAACCTACAAAAGAGATCATAATTTTCATAACATGGGGTAAATCATAGTAGTGAAATTTAATCCCAATAATCAAAACTTAAAACATGAAACTTTGTGTCATACACACATAATCATAGAGAATCATTTCTTATGAGTCAAGACCCATTTCCAAGACTATCTTAGTGGACAAAGTCCCTTTCTGAACCGAGTTCCCTCCTCGTTTTAGTCCTGTTTCACTGAATCGGTATAACCTACCATTCTAGCCATGTCTATCTCATGAGATATAAAATCTTTACCCAATGCATTGGAGGGAGATATAGGTCCTACCCATCTCATAATGATACCATTCTTATGTGTGCCACAAAATCATAAACCATACATCATAGCATAACCCATGTAATAAAAATGGGAATCTTTAAACATCGTGACATCATAAAACAATTCATAAAAGATAAAAGAATTCATAAAAATATTTCCATCACAACATAATAAAATCCATGTAATAATAGGGATAGAAACAGAAACCTTTATTATCTTAGATGGAAAATAATTTTGATAAAACACTTGAACTCCATTCTTGAGTAAAATGTCCTTTCTACTTCAAAAACACTTTTCCTTTCTTAACATGTCATACAAATCTAAACTAAAATAAGTTGATTAAAAATAAACTTTAAAACTTGTAAAGTAAGCTTCTTGGAAATAATGTTTTAAAAATCCATTCATGCTGTATAAGTTAAAAAAACATTCTTCGTACTTTTGTCGGAAAAGTCAAAAAGTACCTCATATGAAAAATGAGAAAAGATTCCTTTCATATCTTTTACTAAAAACTCACCGAAGGGTAAAATTGGATTTAAAAAATTTTAGGTGGATGAAAATAATATTACATATTTAAGAAACATGGATGTGGATGATAAAATACACCCCATTAAATACCAAAGTATAAACAATCTCAGATAAAAATGAGATTTTGATATTTCCCTTATCTTAGGTCCGATATGCTTTGTACATGTCTGAACCTCATGTATAATGATTTAAATAAATTTATTGACTTATTACAGAATCATACTTATTTTTATGATATCATATATGGTCATATTCTTAGCTTCTTAGTAGTAATATTTCATTGCTACTTGTTATTCGGGTGTTTATAACTTTTTGTTTTTATGCGTGTTTTGTCGAATAAATAATTATTATTCTCTTTAGGTTATAGATACCTCATTTCCAGAATTCTATTAGAGTAATATATATCATATTCATTCATTCAATTCATTTATATAATCATTATGAAATGAATATCATGTAGAACGAGTCGCATCACATCGTGGAGATGGTATTCCGTACGTACGCACGAGTGATGATATCGTTCCTATGATCGCGGAATTGTATTGGAGTGTATGTATACTATTTCAGAATTAGTATCACCTTATAATAGTCATATATAGTCATTATTTACACAATTATACCCATCCAAGTAAGGTGGTGGTGGAAAATAGATTACACCACGGTGTGGAGACGGTATTCCGTACGTACGCACACGCGGTGATTTCTTTTTCCGTGGGATGGATAGATAGTGAAATAGGGTTGTTTCATACTTATAATAACATATCAGTATACGAGTGATACTGATGTTATTACTTCATAATTAAACAACTAAATAAGAAGAAGTGGAAGAAGAAATAAAGATGAAAGAATCAGTAACAGACATTACCTCTTCTTTGAAGTGCTTCTTTGAGACCTTCTTTTAGGGCACTAAAATAGGTCTTTGAAGAAGACCAGAACCTATAGGATGTTTCTAGGTAAGTGGAGAGAAGAAATTGGCAGGTTTTGGCTGAGATTGGAGGCTGAAAGTGGTGTGAGGAAGAGGGGGGGGGGGGAGGTGCCCTTTTAAAAGGGAGGAGATGGGCTCCATTGGAAAAATAAAAAATATTATTTTATTATAAAGTCATGTTCGGTTTTAAATAGCTCCAAATTGATTTATTTAGAAGATAAGTTGGGGATGGGTCGAAAGACTCTCATCCAATAGAATTTAGACAAGTTTAGGTTCCTATTTTAAACTTATCATTTAGATTTAACATTAAGTTAAATAATTTTACTTTTTCCGTGTCTTCTTGTGTTCTTATACTATAAGGTTAATAAACATACTATAAACAGCCAAACGAACCCCAAGTTGTTTAGTATTTATATATATAACCTTATTTAAGTCATTTGGATGAACCGTAGATTTTCATGAATAAAATAAAAATTACTAATATAATATTTGTTTTAAAAACTATTTTATGTCAATTTTGACACTATTTAGTAATTAATTTTTGTGAAAATCATAACAGAATGATTAGTTCGAAAAAAGTTACCTAAATCAATACTAACATGTCATATTAATCTATAAAATTAGTGGAATTCATAAAAAGTGTCAAATTACATTTATTTTGGTGTTTATAACATCAATTATGTCAATATTTCATTAATAAGTTAATTACTGCATTATCTTTGTGTAATACATAAATTAAATTATTTAATGTCTAAAAATTACAAATAAAATACCATTATGTAGGAAATATTTTTTTCTTTCTAATGAATATTTATAGTCGAATTTATCTTATGTATAACCTCATATTAAAAATGATTTAGTTATTAAACATTGATTTTAACTATTTTAACCCTTCTTTAAATAAATTAATAATAAATGTCCTAATCTAATCCAAGTGGGCCTAAATGGTCATATTTTATTCCTAAGTTTGTTTTTTTTTCGAATTAGTCCAATAGAATTAGGACATGTGTTAGGGTAATAATAATATCATTTTTACCCTTAATTACCCTATTTACATTTAACTGTGGTAAAAAAAAGTAAAAAGTTACTATTCACCAAAAAATTATTTTCATCTCAGTGAATCACATTTTACTTACTGACATCAACCGTGTCTCTCAGATTTTTGAAATTCCACTCACAGAAGTAGTAAAATTTAGTTTTATGAAAAATTCAGTTTTTTTAACTACCACTTAGTGGTTTCACTATTCATCAAAAATTGAAAGTTTTCAGAAAAATACCAAAATTTTACCCTAGGATAATTTCGATATTACGAATCCAAAAATGAAGTCCATTTTTAAAAATAAAATTTATAAAATTTCAAAAAGTGGTTATTACTATTCATAACGACGAGTATTAATAATATTTTATTAGCATATCATTGTTTAGTGAAACTCGGTATTGCGTACGACGCAAGCTATCGAGGAAGGTCGCGATTTCATGTAAAGAAATACAAGCAAGTGTTGTGTGTAGAAAAAGATTCCTTTGATGATTTATATAACATGAAAGTCTAGGGTGTTACAGTTGATCTATTGTTATGTGATTAAAGTATGAGATAATCCATTGAAAGTCAAATATCTTTATTGCATAAAGCCCTCAATTATAGCTTGTTCATTATTAGGGGAATTTTGAGGCTCTTCCTGATCTATGTTTCTATTTAGAACCTGATTCATTTGAGAGAGTATAGTCATAATGTTTTTGATTACTACTCTCATCAAGTTGGGTATCTCATTGGGGGAATCCATCACATCTCCATTCCCATTGGTCGTTTACTCGATTCCTCATATTTCCATACATTATCTAGAACAAATGGAAAATTAGGGATGATTATTTTAAAAATATGAAACATATAAATGGGAATCCAATGACATTAAAGGGATAAATTATAAATTACATTAAATTAACTAACTTATGTATTTCAAGTCATTAATCTATGTTATCCATGATCTATTTCCAAACATAGAATCTTATGTTAATTTTCTTGTTCCTGTGATAATGGTTTGTAATGAGATTATGAATTTCCCATTGAATATCCTTTGGGAGTTTCAAACCAAGTGTGAATCAAGGATCATTTTCATGCACGAGTTCTCGATCATGTCTAGATCAATGTGGCATTGTCAAGTTTTACCACCATGTGCATCTATACGAGAGACTTTTCCACTTGTATTATCTAGAAATAGATTTATTTTCATGATAAACCGGTTACTATATACTTCAAAAATATTTAGGAATGTTTTATTATATTCATTTTTAATCCTATGTATTTGACTAGGGTATTTTAATCATAATCCCAAAAATTACTAAACCTTTCCTTTGGTACCAATTATAACATCCCTTATCTTTATTACATATTAATTCACGATTTATTACATAAAAATAAACATAATAAAACCCAAAATATCAAGAATTATAGTGTATTTGTAAATTAGTTACCTTACATAATAACTTAATATAGGTAATACATAATCTTTATTGAAAAAATCCTTAACGTTATTGTACTATTCCTTTTTACTTTACACTAAAAGGGATAACATGGGGACATACATAAGAATGGTGTGATCTATAAAGCCCAGTAAAGCAATATACATGGTATAACATAAAGAAATTAATACATTATAGATAATAGGCATATCAATGGGGAATAAAATAATTGATAATCATAAACATAAACAATGAGGCAATATATAGTATTATAATCATAAATCCAACATGGGATATGTGTCAGCAACTTAAAACACTCCCTCATAAACATAATTAAAGGATAAATACCAAGATTTCATGATAGAAAACGTACCATGATAGTTTAGGTTCACTACCTAATCCAATATATAACATATCAAGAGTCTAAAACTTTACCCAATGCATTGGTGCTATATATATTTTTGGGTGCACCTGTCACATTTATTTCATTCTCCTACTTAAGTGTTTCACATCGATCATAAAACATGGAATAATTTTTTAACACATTATTTTACATGATCAAGGACTGTGTAATACATATATATAAGTAAAAATAACGAATTATATGTTCATAAAGGTGAACACCCATGATAGGAAATTGGTATGTTTATTCACTACACGATTGTTTGTCATGGAAAATTGTAGTGAAATTTCATCAGCTTAATGGGGGCGTAAAAATGATCATGGAAGTGATTAATGAAACTGGAAGGGGTATCTCATAATTTAGTAATAAAAGGGTAATTAATGTAGATATAGAAGAAAATATCCCAATATTACTAATTGGAGAAAAGGGAATAATATTATGAAGAAACATGAATAAAGAGGAGAAAGAAAAGAACCCTTACCTTGAGAGTGTGATTCCAAATGCTTGGGAGAAACTTATTGAGAGCTCACAGGAACCTTGGGAAGAATATTAAAAGGGGAGGTAATAATAATAATTTGTTCTAAGGATTTTTACTAAAGGTAAATGAGATATTGGGTGGGTTTATATAAGAAATGAGTGGTTAATTATTTATCATTTCTCAAACATATGTTTTGGAATCTATATAATAAAATAACAACAAACACAAACCATACTATGGGTTTTTACCATGGTTTCAGAATAAGATGGGTTGTCTTCATTATTTTATTAGTCTAAGGTCCAAAATTATAAAAATATTACCCTTGCTTATGTGTTAGTGATTCATACTCTTAAAGAAATTATTTTAAAACCTTAAAATATATTATAGGTTTTGGAGGATTCAAAAAGGCTTAATAAAAATAATAAAATTAAAATAAAATAACCTTATTTTAAAGGGAAAACATATATCTGGTAATTTATACCGTTTATATTATTTATCACATCTCTTTTGGGTCATTATAATGTCATAATACACATTGTATATTTATATCGTAATTAATTTTCTTTGAAAATATGGCTGTCTCAGAAAATTATGAAAAAGTAACCATTGGATAATTTAAATGTTTTTATTAAAAAAAGTATTAATTTTATCAAATTTGTTTTCTAAATATGATAATTTAAACTTTTAAAATAAGATTTTATATTTATTAAAAAATGCTGGTATTTTTGACAATAACAATTTTTGAACTTTTATAAAAATTACATTTGACTTCCTGAAAATTATATGATAATTTATATTTAATAAAAATTATATATTAATAATATTTTAGTAAAATATTATTCATTTAAAAAATCCATCAATTCATCAAAAGAAATTCACTAATTGAATTTTAATATTACCCCAAAAGACAATTTGTGTTTTATTGTATCGAAATCAAAACCATTTATAAGGTAACAATTAGAAGTAAATAAAGTTATTATTATATTTTAAATACAATATAAATTTTTATATTATTATGTCCTTGATACATATTAATTTAATACACCAAAAAACACCCTAATGGTAAGGTGGGTGAGACTGAAATTTTTGTGGGGTGGTTCAGCATACTTAGTTTGGGACATGATCTCGATGAGCTTGAACTTGTCCCATAAATGGGTTTTTTCATACTTTAGTTGTCAGATATATGATTCGTATTATTCAAGGAAAAATAAAAATGATGATATCTCCCTCATAAGATCCGATAAATTGTCTTCATAGGGTTTGATCCTACTGGTTGAGGCCATTACTTCCTTTGTCTGTGTCAATTAAGTTTATAAAAACAGTATATTTATACTAATAATAAGATCACTATTAAATGGATATATTATCAATGGAAATGATAGTTAATGATATTCTAAATCCAATTGTATATAATGAAACAAAATAATTTCATGTGTTTTCTGTACCTATTATATATGATTATACATTTAATTAAATCCCAAGTGGAAATTTATTTACAAAAGTGAAGGTCGTTACACATAGTGGGAACAAGATCACCATTATATTATACATAATAGTAAAAAGTTTTCTCCAAAATTTGAATCCCAAAAATTAATTCATAGACATTAAAATCCATCTAGGTATGAAATATGGATATCTAATACACATAATCAATAGTTTATAGGATAGTTTTGAGATCATGTTTAAAAGTAGTTATCTGGAAATAAGAATACAATTCATGAAAAACTTCTATGGCTAGTCAATGGAATATGTGTAAATATATTATCTTACAATGGTTATGTAATTAATGGTTATACATCCTATAAAAAGGAAAAGGATGAACACAATACAATGAAAAACACTGGAGTTACACTTCTAGAAGAATTAGTGCACATATCTGGTTCCATGGATCGAAATAAAATTTATGTGAACATGTCATACTTCGATATCATTGAAAACATATAAGAGTTGGATTATAAAATAATTAAATTTTTTATTTTCCATTATAAATGGGTAATAATATGAGTGAATTTAAATTAAACTAATCAAGCTTCGTACAGGTGAATTTTATTTTAGAAGGTTATAAGGATAAACTGCTCATAATGACCTCAAAAGCGATGTAAGTATTTTATGTCTCAAATCCTATGAAATAAAATTGGTCAATTGTTTTTTTGGTGACTGAAACGACTTCAGGGTAAAATTAAAATTCAATTTTGGTGGTAAATTTCATTGGTATATCACAATAATTTCGTAATGGTACCATTATAGACAATTTCTAGTTCATTAGAGGGGACCACAATGATGAGATTTGGATTCTCGATAGAGGATCCAAATCGATTTATCCTTTAAAGAAAAAACAGATTTAAATAAATAGGTTAAAGTGTTTTCAATATACTATTATCTTACTCATAATATTATTCATATTCTAATATATTTATTTAATATAAATTAAATTATTAACTAATCATGTAGTTAATGAATTCTACGCATACAGATCTTACCAATCCTAAGGAAGAACACACTATTGATAATGAAACTAAGGACCAATTATGTGATCAAAAACATGTGGATGAAATAAATCAAGATCAAAATAGCATCACCATGTTAACTAAATTTATTAAGGTAAAAAGAAAAGGAATAAAATTGGAGGTTAGATGGAATCTACATGACCAACTTATTGATCAAAACAAGTCAATTTTCAACAATTTCATTGGGGGGAAAACTGGAATGCATATTCCAATTGAAATATGGAATAATTTCAGGAATGTGTTGAGGATAAATGTTTGGTAATATATTATGGTATTGTTATGATATAATTTCTCCATTTACATTAAAATATATACATATATTAAAATTTTGATTTATTTTTAATTATCCCTCTAAAAGTTCATTTATTTTAGAATATTTTTTATAATAAATTTGCATTAATGGTCATTGGAAATGATTTAGAGCCACTGAGACACCTCTGAGAAAGTAGTATATTATGGATGTTGAGTGGAAAGTAAAACCCCACAGACCAGATATATATTTACAAATTATAAAACATGAAAACTTGAGAATATCTCTTTAGTAATTGTGATGAGAAATCATTTCTGGTGCACTATAATTAATTATGCTTTATTCGATTTCATTTATTTTATCTAATTTTATTAAAATTATTAATTTATGAAATAAAAAGGAGTGATAAAAATAATCAGTATGAATCAAACCCAATGTACCCCTACCATAAGGAAATGATGAGTTATTCTTCATTTGAAAAGAATAGTATGTATTTTAAATCTACATTAAAAGTTTTACATGATATGAACCAACATATGTTAATTTTTTATATCTAGATTGGTGAAATAGAATATAAAACCACTTTAATTTTACGTCATCTTCTATGGAAATAGAATAATTCAAATAAAAGACTAAAAATAGATTAAAATATGAAACAATAATGATAATCATGTCTAATTATGTCATAATAAAAATTTATTATGATTAATAATAATATTACATAAAAATATATTTTTATGTTTTTATGTTTTTATATAGTTTAGACATAAGAATCATCATCAACTATACACGAATAATAACTAATTACAATGGATTTATAATGGACAGAATAATATGACCATGTTATAGGTGTAGGTTTCGAAGTGTCACCCCAAGAATATTATGAGAAGAAAATTTCACAATTTTCATATGTATATGAAATAAAAAAGAAATATATGAACAAATAAATTCATTAAAAGATATTTTTGTCCAATATTGTTTGGAAAACCATTATATATTAAAGGGTAAAAATAGTACCAATAGTAAAACAAAGATGAATATATGAAGAGGAACACCCCCATTATCTTTGAGTCTAGCAATTCCCCTCAACTACCTACCTTACTAAAGGTAATTAGTTTTTTCATAAATATTTATGTTAAATATGAATAAAAAACTTCCAATGACTTTCTATTACTAAAATTATATAGGGTTGAATTATTTTTGATTTATATCTATCAATACTCATCCATCACCTTGTTGTGAGTGGTATGATGTACAATATCCAAATAGATATGATACACAATAAAAAACTACAAAAATATCAAATGAAAGTGATGATTTAAGTAGGTCATGAGATGAGTATCGAGTTGTATGTTCCTCTAAATGACATGGATGTCAACATGGTAAATACTTTTATGGGAAATTTCATATCATATCTAGTTAATATTATAATTATATATGGGGATAATGATTCATGTCCTTTAAAATTGTTTTTCACAGGAAAACCCTTTAATAGTTGATAGAAAAGGACTAAAATGAGGCACAATATTACAGATGAAAAAAATGATATTGAAATGGAATTATGGATCAATAATATCTAATGGATAAACCAGGAAATTAGAAGCACTATCTAAGAGTACCTTTACCCCACCCGTTCCCCTACTGTATATTTTAACATTATAAATTCATGAGAATAAAAAATTCAAAGATGTAAATGTGTATTAACTTGAATATGAAGATGAATATTTTAAGTGGACCCTAAAAATGAAATTGTACTAGAGAGTATAAATGAATTTATCAATTTTGAATAGATGTGAGTCTCAGTTGTAAATGAATACTTGAGGTACGTTTTCATAATCATTTTTCATAAAAAATGATCTAATATGTTCATTATAGTTAATAAATATTGAAATTTTCTATAGGAACATATATTAATACTATATAAATGGAAAAACATTGAAAACATATGTGGGCTCATTAATCTTGCTATCATTTATACACAAAAAGTTAATTTGGAAATGAAATAAATTGAAAAAAAGATGAACCAATCCTG
The DNA here is from genome assembly GCA_963277665.1 of Viscum album. Taxonomy (NCBI): domain Eukaryota; kingdom Viridiplantae; phylum Streptophyta; class Magnoliopsida; order Santalales; family Viscaceae; genus Viscum; species Viscum album. The sequence continues at coordinate 569,998,752 of OY728119.1, forward strand.
GCATATGAAAATAAAATAATAGATAACTTTAAATTATTGATAACTACAATATGGGTGTAAAAATATACAATCTAATCATATAAAATATATTTTTATTTTTTCATTACTTATTTATTTTTTATTTTCTAGAAGGACTGGATTCTAATTGCACTCAATTTGGATACCCTGAATATTAATTTTTTGGATGAAAAACATGGATTTCCAATAAACAGACCACACATGATGTCTATTGTGATTTTTCAATACACTATAGTCAATATTTTGTAAAATGTATAAAGTTAATTTAGATATAGTAATATTTAACTATCAAGACATATTTCAAAACAGTTTACTTACTTTGATGAATGTTTATGATGTTTTTAAATCTAAATTACAACTATTATGGATATTATATTAGTAAATTTATGAAATATATCATATAATATCAAGAAACTAGAATCTCCAAATAGGTATCTCTGAAGGTAATTACAATTTCATTTAAAATAGTTGTTAATATTTTCTCAAAACTACAAGGATCGTCGATAGTTTATGTACTCAAAAGAGTAAGTAGATTTGTTTATGGATGAGTGGGAATAGTATATGTTGCTAGAATGTTTTCTGATATCACGTTTAAGTGATTACATTTTATGTTTGTAATTTTTTTATTTCATATAGATCAATATGAGTTGAGCACATATCAATCTGACACACAATATGACTGGTATGACTCATAGTGTGTGTTTATAATAAAAATTTCACTTTATTATAAAATGATATTCACATGGATAAACTCTAGAAAAGACCTCGTATTATCTTTATAATTAATTAAAATGATCTATAATTCATGTTTATGTGGGTAGGAATTGATCGTACATCAATCCGACACACGATGTGTCCAAAATGACTCAAATTTCTTGTTTTCATTATAAAAGTGTCATTTTAGTCTAAAACACAACTCACATATCCAAAACTAAGAAAATGATATCAAATTATCTTTATATTTTATGAAAATTAACTATAATTCATTTTTGATGTGTAGGAATCTACCATATATCAATCTAACACATTATGTATATGATATGAATCAAAGTGCATGTTTTCAATAAAAGTGTCATTTTAGACTAAAATGCAATTCAGATAGCCAAAATGATAAAATGAGATTGTATTGTTTTGATACATTATGAAATTAATAAATAATTCATTTATGATATATATAAATCGACTGAATATAAATCTGAAACACACCATGGACGGTATGAATCAAACTATGTGTTTCCAATATAGTAGTGTAATTTTAGTCTAAAGCATGATTTAGATATCCAAAATAGAGAAAATGAGCTTGAATTATGTTTATGAGTTACAAAAAAAAATTATAATTAATGTTTTAAGTGTAATAGTATACTGCGCATAAAACCAACAAAATACATGGCTAGTATAACTCAAAGTTCTTGTTTTCATTATAACTGTGTCATTTTAGTCTAAAATGCAATCCAGATTGTCAAAATTGAGAAACTTAGCCCATATTTTCATGGTACATTAGTTAAATAAATAACTATTCATTTTATATATATATATGAATTGACCTCATGCCAATCTAAAAATTGAAATGGACTGTATGACTCAAATTTCTTGTTTTCAATATAAAAGTGTTATTTTAGTCTAAAACATGATTCACATAGCCAAAAACAAGAAAACCAGATTTAATTATCTTCATACTTTTGAAAAAAGATACATAATTCATTTGTAATTTAAAGGAAATGACTAGACATCAATCTAAAAAACGATGTGTCTGGTATGACTCAAAGAGGAAGTTTTAAATATAAATGTGTCATTTTAGTCTAAAATATTATTGAAATATCAAAATATAAGAAAACAAGCACATAATTTCTTAATACATTAATAAAATGATATATAATTCTTTTTTATGTGTGGTAATCAACCACACATCAATCCAATGCATTATTTGGTTTGTATGACTCATAGTGCATGTTTTCATATTAAAAAGTGTGATTTTACTGTAAAACATATGTCACATAACCAAAACATTTCAAAGTAGATCATAGTTTCCTGAAAATTTACTAAAATTATCTCTAATTAATTTATTTATATATAGGAATCAACTACACATAAACCATACACATGACGCTGACAATGTGGCTTAAAGTGTCACGAACCAGGATGGGTCGCCATCCGACCCGGCGCCGACCCAGTCCGCGGCAAGGCCCGAAGGGCGTTCCCAATCCCCACGGGCTGGCACAAGTGCCCGGGTATCAAGTTTAACAGGTGGGAACAGTTTTACCCGAAATACAAGACAGAAAAACCAACTAACCAGATAGATAAACTGAAATTAGAAATAGACAACAAAACGTGCCTTTAAACTATGAACAAGTTTAAAGTCTACAACTTGAAGAAATAACTAAAAAGAAAAGACGACAGCGGAAACTAAAACTCATACCCAACCTCCCGGCAGAAGTGAGACCACATCAACACCATTCTGCATGAGAAGACCAGCTGCAACCTGGACCACCATCACTGAGCACGAAGTCGCAACCTGGAAGACAGAAGAAACAGAAACTACATACACCCAAGGGTGTATGCAGGGTGTGAGCTAAAAGCCCAGTAGGACGCCACTGAGAAATGGTTCCATGCCACAACATCAAAAGACAATTTAAAGTGCCTATTCAAAATTTTAATTTAAAAATTATTTTAAAGAAAACATTTACAAGCTAAACGCTAAAAGAAAAACATTAAAAGAACTCACTTAACAAACACAATTTTTAAAGGGGAAGAGAAATGTTCAATATGGGAACACACACACATACTCACACACACACACACATGCTCACACACACACACACACTCACACACACACACATACTCACACACACACACATGCGCACACACACACACATACTCAAGTGGTCTTCCATATGCCGACGGAAGGCACCACGCAAAAGATGGTAGAGCACTACGGGTAAATCCCCTAAGGTTCATCTAGCTCAAGTGGGACCCTAGAACCTCGTGTCTCAGTGAATCATGGCTTAGAAGGCCACGACCCTCAGAAAACGTGGCTTAGAAGGCCACGACCCTCAGAACACGTGGCTTAGAAGGCCACGACCCTCAGATATTATATGTTTAGTTAGTGTTGCAATCGTCAATCCAGCTAAGTGAAACAGGGACGATACCCATCCGGTTCACTAGCACACTAGTTCTAGTCTGCCCACCTAGATACCCAGGGTTTCCCTTGTGCTCAAATAAGTTTCACATTCACATAATGTATATCACTTCCACATATCTGAAACCAAACAAAACATTACACATACACGTCACCATTTTCATACCCAAACACCATAAAAAAAACACACGCACACCAAAACCATTTTATCACATTGTCCAGATCACTTGCATGACTTGATAAACTATTTAAACAATTAGAAGAACATTTCAAAATAGCACAATAGGAGTTTTCACATGAGACATGTCCAATTTCACAAGTAAGAATACCTTTAAAACTTAACGCGCACATAATTCTTTCAAAAACAACTCTCGCGCTCCACATATAATTTAATAAGTGCAATTAACAATTTATTAAACACTTAAAATTGGAAAGAAAAGGTTTGCACCAGAACGACAAACTCAATTTCATATACGAACGTCACTTTAAAACCAAAGTGCATCTTATACAAACTAAAACATGTTTTCCCATTGTTCAAACAATTTTTCAATTTAGTTCCAAAAGTACGCCACACGGCAAACACACCCAAAGTGACTCATTTTGGTTGAAAATCTACATTTAATGACACAGACACCTCAAAGAACTTGAAAACACAATTTGCACAACCTAAACAATTAACTATAACGGGTCTGAACATTTCGACGACACAACGCACATGAAAACGTTGGCATTTACTTAACAACAACTCAAATTCACCAATATGCATATCGAAGCACGTCCAAAAAAAAAATTCGCATCATGCAATTTATCACTAGAACACATTATAATTTAATTAATGAGTAATTAAATTATCTAGAGATGGTATGGCATGGAACCACCTACCTTGTCATCGCAGACTTCACAACTGTTGTGCGCAACGTCCATCGCACATCAACCACAGCTCAACAAAACCAAATCGACCCTAAACAAACAATTGAACCAAAACATTAAGAATTAACCCAGAAATTTATTGAACTCTTCAACCGCACCCAATGCGCACCATAAAAGAACCAAAGGTGAACCATAAATAAGAATTTGAACCAAGACAAATTAAGATCACACCCTAAAATATATACTTAAACCCGCTGGAACAATTAATAGTGAAAAAAATAAAATAAAATAACACTCAAATTCTAAAGGGGAATACTCATCCGAAGGGGGAAGTAGGGACCGCCGGCCTAGGGGGAGGTGCGGTGCGAGCTGGCTGCCGAGAGGGAGAAGTGAAACTGGTCGGGATGGCCGAAGGAGATGGTGTGTCACCGGATGGAGAAGGCGGTGGCGGTTCGCTGCGCCGAAAGAGTGCGGGACGCCGGAGTCGGGGATAGCCGAAGAGGTGCATGCAGGGAGAGGAGGGCGCGGCTGGTCAAGGAGGTGCGGGGGTGCGGCCGGTTTGGCTAGTGGAGGGGGCGCGACGGTGGTCCTTGCAGGAGGGGAGGGCAGAGCGGCGATCGGGCTGCAGAAAGGAAGAGGTCCCGGCGGTTTTGTGGAAAACAGAAGAAAGAAAAAGGAAGGGGGGGGCTACGGGATCCAGGGGTAGCAGCCACCGGCAAAAAAAAACCCTAAAGCTTTGGGAGGAAAGGAAAGGAAGGAGAAAAAAAAAGAAAAAGGAGAAGAAAAATAAATTAATAAATAAGTAAAATAAAATAAAAAGAAATTAAAATAAAATAAATAAAAAAAGAAATTAAAATAAAAAGAAATTAAAATAAAATAAAAATAAATAAAATAAATCGAAATAAAACCTAAATTTAGTATTATTAATAATAATAATAACACCTCAAATTATAATATATTTATTGTTATCATTAAAACAAACTATTAATCCTTATTAGTTTTATTATTATTGTTGTTATTATTATTATTATTATTATTATTATTATTATTATTATTAAGAGTAATATTAATAACGACACAAGAAAAATTATATTCTTAACACCATTAATATTATTGTTTTATTATACTGATCCATTTCATTTAATTAATTAACCATTAAGCAGGGTGTGCGGTGAAACGGGCGGGGCCGCGCGGCGACCCAGGTGAGGCCACACAGCTCCGGTCGCGTTGCGCTGGACGCAAACTAGACCAAAACACAAAGAACTCGAAATCTAAAGTCGGGTTTCGACCTGAACTAACTGGAAAAAATAATATTAATAAAATAAATAAATTTTTTAAATAGTGGGTGCGACAATTCTCCCCACCATAAAGCTTTCCGCCCCCGGAAAGCCGCAACTAAGGCTGAGATCCAAAGTAGGAAACGGCACCCCACTAAGGATCAAATAGGATCCCCACAAACATCAACAAAAGAGAGAGAGAAACATCGTGCTCAGAGAATGTGACTCAAAGACAACATCAAGAAATGCATAAAAAGACTTTCCGATATGTGTCGCCCGGCCCAAAAAGCTAGAACGCCTCCAGCCAATTGTTTTAGAAAACAAACTCTTGAACCCACAAGAGCCAACTTCACACGCCAAAAAACCTCAAGCACTCTGAAACCGAAACCACACCACTTAGATAATATGAATAAAAGGGGTCAAACCACGTCCTCGGGACACTCCTATCACTATCAACAAACTATCTTTGAAAACAGAAGCTATAGATCAACATGGGGAAGCTCGAGGGGCTCCCCACCATTAAGAAGTCACTGATGCTCGAAATGAGAGTGGACAACCGACAAGGGGAGGTTCGAGCAGACTCCCCGCCATTAAATAAAATTCCAGCACTGATTCATCCTAGAGACATTCGTGCGAGACCCAATGTGGGTCTCCCCACCATTAAGAACCTGCCAACGCCAAAGGCGAGACTAGAAAACCAGCATGGGGAGGTCCATGAGGACTCCCCACCATTAGAACTAACAAAATGCATAGAACTTTGAAAAACTTCTCAATGGTGACCAAACACCCCACCACAAGGGGCAGGGAGGGAGGGGCCTAACTACCCGGGCGTCAGAACCATGACCTAAGACCTGACCAACACATCCACATCCCAGGATGATCATTATAAAATTTTGGGATTGATTTTTCCCCAACAGACTCTCAAGGACCACTAAAGGTGATTGCATCCAATGGGACGCAACCCCAAAGACTTTAAGTCAACGAGACGAACAAGCCTCCACATGATCATGAAAACCATCTGGAACCAGATGGTTCGTTTGGAGCAGAACAACCATAGAAATCAATTTGAGCTGCATTCACTTTCAACACCGATGACAGAAATAAAGTCGGGGTCTCATACCCCCTCGGGGTTCCTGACCACGCTCCAGCTTCACTCCGAGGCCTATGGCTGGAGCCCTGATGTTTGAAGCATCTTCTACCTCGTAGTCAGGCATGGAAAACTCCCGAACGGAGCTTCTCCTTTTTGGTGTCACACGAAATCCTATTGCACCTGAGGATACACCATCAGACACAACACACCATGACATCCAACTGATCATACACAAAACATTAACCAACATAAAAGCTGCAATGGTGCATGCGCATCACCCTTTGTCACACTGGATGAGAACACGACACCGCAAATCGTCACCGAACATGACCATTACTGTTGAGAGGAACATTATACAGAGAAGGACTTCAAACTAGGTCTTAAACAACACATGATTCCTGCAATTGACCGTAGCATCCCCATGTGACTGGGTCTGCCACACTAGTGGCCTAACGTAAACCTCTTTCTTAAACAAGACAAACCAAAGATCAGAGGTCATTTAGAACGATAGGCTACACCGACGACTTAGGGTTGCTTCCAAACCACTGTTGATTATCAAAGACGTCTCACGCTGCAAGACGTCACCGAACATGACCCTTGCGGCTAATGTAAACACTACCAACCATTCAAAACATCGATAAGCACTAACAGCTCTCAATCGCCTTCACCCTTCCCCACTGGAATTTCTTTCGCCATTTCTAGGGGAAACCTTCAAGCGTAACGACGTCAAATTTCATACTCGATGACTCAGGCAACTCAAAGAAACCAAAACTCTGTTCAACTCCCCTCGCATCTGTCATCCCAGTGAGAGAGGATCCACTTAGTTGTAAAAAGTAAAGGTGGGTTTAATTCTAGAATTCAAAAAGAGAATCCTTCGATCAACTGGAGTGTCGGCCAACGGGGAATTCCCCGTAGTCGTACTTCAACCACATGCCAATGCTTTATGGGGGCATACACTAGTCAAGAAAGAAAACTATGGACCCAACCAAACTGGTCCAATAGTCAAGACATAACACAAGCAAACACCAAACGTGCAGGGGAAACCACTGCAAGTGCTCCCCGATGTACTCTTCAAAGGAATTTACTAACCACACGCTTACATACCAACTTACAAATAAGAACTCAAACTCGGGACAGAAACCATTCAGAAATAATACTCAGTTCAAAACGCCACGCATCCAACATCTCAAAAACACAAGGACACGCCACAGAAACACCGTTTACTAAAACACCAAACATTTTCTTTAACAAGACATTTTAAAAATAAGCAAAGCCAGTGGGTTGCACAAACACCAATGGTGTCTCATGGGCCTCGCACATGCATGTTCTCGTGCCGCACTGGCACCCACCTCATATCCATCAGAGCACTCATCCGCTCGTGCCATTAACCATTTTTTTCCATATACACTCATGCATGTGGTTTCCCACGAGAACACAAAGGGTCAAAAACAAACCATTCCATTTTTTTTCCAAAACCAAAAAATCCAACCCACACTTTCCAAACCTTTCGCGTCATTTTCTTTTTAAAGCTTTTCATTTGAAAACATTTTCCCAGACCAAAACATATTTACCTAAAAACCAAATTCTCACGAATCCAAAACAAAGAGACGAGAAATGACGCAAGAGAAAACTTGTGTCAGAGGGTGACTGGAACGTATGGTTGGCGGCCATACGCCAGTCATGCCACTGCAATGGAGGGCATTCTAGGACAGCGTCCCCGGCTCCACATGGCTTGCCAGACCCTGCGAGCTCACTAGGACCACTGACCTTACCCCTTTTTCATTTCCCATGGACAAGATTAACCACAATGACCAAAAACACAGACAAACCTCAACACACTTTGGTTACTCGAGTTCCGACACGAGGTGTGCTGGCCAGGCACATTGCTCGTAGCTAGAACGCCGAGTTCCGACAACCTTAATTTTGGTCCAGTCTAACTCTATCTCAAAAGAGAAAGACCCAAGAGAGAAAACCTTGCCCTCTGATACCATTTTGTCATGAACCAGGCTGGGTCGCCATCCGACCCGACGCCGACCCGGTCCGCGGCAAGGCTCGAAGGGCGTTCCCAATCCCCACGGGCTGGCACAAGAGCCCGAGTATCAAGTTTAACAGGTGGGAACGGTTTTACCCGAAATACAAGACAGAAAAACCAACTAACCAGATAGATAAACTGAAATTAGAAATAGACAACAAAACGTGCCTTTAAACTATGAACAAGTTTAAAGTCTACAACTTGAAGAAATAACTAAAAAGAAAAGACGATAGTGGAAACTAAAAATCATACCCAACCTCCTGGCAGAAGTGAGACCACATAAACACCATTATGCATGAGAAGACCAGCTGCAACCTGGACCACCATCACTGAGCACGAAGTCGCAACCTGGAAGACAGAAGAAACAGAAACTACATACACCCAAGGGTGTATGCAGGGTGTGAGCTAAAAGCCCAGTAGGACGCCGCCGAGAAATGGTTCCATGCCACAACATCAAAAGACAATTTAAAGTGTTTATTCAAAATTTTAATTTAAAAATTCTTTTAAAGAAAACATTTACAAGCTAAACGCTAAAATAAAAACATTAAAAGAACTCATTTAACAAACACAATTTTTAAAGGGGAAGAGAAATGTTCAATATGGGAACACACACACATACTCACACACACACACACACACACATGCTCACACACACACACACACACACTCACACACACACACATACTCTCTCACACACACACACACATGCTCACACACACACACATACTCAAGTGGTCTTCCATATGCCGACGGAAGGCACCACGCCAAAGATGGTAGATCACTACGGGTAAATCCCCTAAGGTTCATCTAGCTCAAGTGGGACCCTAGAACCTCGTGTCTCGGTGAAACGTGGCTTAGAAGGCCACGACCCTCAGAAAACGTGGCTTAGAAGGCCACGACCCTCAGAACACGTGGCTTAGAAGGCCACGACCCTCAGATATCATATGTTTATTTAGTGTTGCAATCGCCAATCCAGCTAAGTGAAACAGGGACGATACCCATCCGGTTCACTAGCACACTAGTTCTAGTCTGCCCACCTAGATACCCAGGGTTTCCCTTGTGCTCAAATAAGTTTCACATTCACATAATGTATATCGCTTCCACATATCTCAAACCAAACAAAACATTACACATACACGTCACCATTTGCATACCCAAACACCATAAAAAAAACACACGCACACCAAAACCATTTTATCACATAGTCCAGATCACTTGCGTGACTTGATAAACTATTTAAACAATTAGAAGAACATTTCAAAATAGCACAATAGGAGTTTTCACATGATACATGTCCAATTTCACAAGTAAGAATACCTTTAAAACATAACGCGCACATCATTATGTCAAAAACAACTCTCGCGCTCCACATATAATTTAATAAGTGCAATTAACAATTTATTAAACACTTAAAATTGGAAAGAAAAGGTTTGCACCAGAATGAAAAACTCAATTTCATATACGAACGTCACTTTAAAACCAAAGTGCAGCTTATACAAACTAAAACATGTTTTCCCATTGTTCAAACAATTTTTCAATTTAGTTCCAAAAGTACGCCACACGGCAAACACACCCAAAGTGACTCATTTTGGTTGAAAATCTACATTTAATGACACAGACACCTCAAAGAACATGAAAACACAATTTGCACAACCTAAACAATTAACTATAACGGGTCTGAACATTTCGACGACACAATGCACATGAAAACGTTGGCATTTACTTAACAACAACTCAAATTCACCAATATGCATATCGAAGCACGTCAAAAAAAAAATTCGCATCATGCAATTTATCAATAGAACACATTATAATTTAATTAATGAGAAATTAAATTATCTATAGATGGTATGGCATGGAACCACCTACCTTGTCATCGCAGACTTCACAACTGTTGTGTGCAACGTCCGTCACACATCAACCGCAACTCAACAAAACCAAATCAACCCTAAACAAACAATTGAACCAAAACATCACGAATTAACCCAGAAATTTATTGAACTCTTCAAACGCACCCAATGCGCACCATAAAAGAACCAAAGGTGAACCATAAATAAGAATTTGAACCAAGACAAATTAAGATCACACCCTAAAATATATACTTAAACCCGCTGGAACAATTAATAGTGAAAAAAATAAAATAAAATAACACTCAAATTCTAAAGGGGAATACTCATCCGAAGGGGGAAGTAGGGACCGCCGGCCAAGGGGGAGGTGCGGTGCGAGCTGGCTGCCGAGAGGGAGAAGGGAAACTGGTCGGGATGGCCGAAGGAGATGGTGTGTCACTGGATGGAGAAGGCGGTGGCGGTTCGCTGCGCCGAAAGAGTGTGGGACGCCGGAGTCGGGGATAACCGAAGAGGTGCATGCAGGGAGAGGAGGGCGCGGCTGGTCAAGGAGGTGCGGGGGTGCGGCCGGTTTGGCGAGTGGAGGGGGCGCGACGGCGGTCCTTGTAGGAGGGGAGGGAAGAGCGGCGATCGGGCTGCAGAAAGGAAGAGGTCCCGGCGGTTTTGTGGAAAATAGAAGAAAGAAAAAGGAAGGGGGGGCTACGGGATCCAGAGGTAGCAGCCGCCGGCAAAAAAAAAACCCTAAAGCATTGGGAGGAAAGGAAAGGAAGGAGAAAAAAAGAAAAAGGAGAAGAAAAATAAATAAATAAATAAGTAAAATAAAATAAAAAGAAATTAAAATAAAATAAATAAATAAAGAAATTAAAATAAAAAGCAATTAAATAAAATAAAAATAAATAAAATAAAACGAAATAAAACCTAAATTTAGTATTATTAATAATAATAATAACACATCAAATTATAATATATTTATTGTTATCATTAAAACAAACAATTAATCCTTATTAGTTTTATTATTATTGTTGTTATTATTATTATTATTATTATTATTATTATTATTATTAAGAGTAATATTAATAAAGACACAAGACAAATTATATTCTTAACACCATTAATATTATTGTTTTATTATACTGATCCATTTCATTTAATTAATTAACCATTAAGCAGGGCGTGCGGTGAAACGGGCGGGGCCGCACGGCGACCCAGGTGAGGCCACACAGCTTCGGTCGTGTTGCGCTGGACGCAAACTAGACCAAAACACAAAGAACTCGAAATCTAAAGTCGGGTTTCGACCTGAACTAACTGGCGAAAATAATATTAATAAAATAAATAAATTTTTGAAATAGTGGGTGCGACAATTCTCCCCACCATAAAGCTTTCCGCCCCCGAAAAGCCGCAACTAAGGCTGAGATCCAAACTAGGAAACGACACCCCACTAAGGATCAAATAGGATCCCCACAAACATCAACAAAAGAGAGAGAGAAACATCGTGCTCAGAGAAAGTGACTCAAAGACAACATCAAGAAATGCATAAAAAGACTTTCCAATATGTGTCGCCCGCCCCAAAAAGCTAGAACGCCTCCAGCCAATTGTTTTAGAAAACGAACTCTTGAACCCACAAGAGCCAACTTCACACGCCAAAACACCTCAAGCACTCTGAAACCGAAACCACACCACTTAGCTAATATGAACAAAAGAGGTCAAACCACGTCCTCGGGACACTCCTATCACTATCAACCAACTATCTTTGAAAACAGAAGCTATAGATAAACATGGGGAAGCTCGAGGGGCTCCCCACCAATAAGAAGTCACTGATGCTCTAAATGAGAGTGGACAACCGACATGGGGAGGTTCGAGCGGACTCCCTGCCATTAAAGAAAAGTCCAGCACTGATTCATCCTAGAGACATTCGTGCGAGACCCAATGTGGGTCTCCCCACCATTAAGAACCTGCCAATGCCAAAGGTGAGACTAGAAAACCAGCATGGGGAGGTCCATGAGGACTCCCCACCATTAGAACTAAAAAAATGCATAGAACTTTGAAAAACTTCTCAATGGTGACCAAACACCCCACCACAAGGGGCGAGGAGGGAGGGGCCTAACCACCCGGGCGTTATAACCATGACCTAAGACCTGACCAACACATCCACATCCCGGGATGAGCATTATAAAATTTTGGGACAGATTTTTCCCCAACAGACTCTCAAGGACCACTAAAGGTGATTGCATCCAATGGGATGCAACCCCAAAGACTTTAAGTCAACGAGACGAACAAGCCTCCACATGATCATGAAAACCTTCTGCAACCAGATGGTTCGTTTGGAGTAGAACAACCGTAGAAATCAATTTGAGCTGCATTCACTTTCAACACCGATGACAGAAATAAAGTCGGGGTCTCATACCCCCTCGGGTTTCCTGACCACGCGCCAGCTTCACTCCGAGGCCTATGGCTGGAGCCCTGATGTTTGAAGCATCTTCTGCCTCGTAGTCAGGCATGGATAACTCCCGAACGGAGCTTCTCCTTTTTGGTGTCACACGAAATCCTATTGCAACTGAGGATACACCATCAGACACAACACACCATGACATCCAACTGATCATACACAAAACATTAACCAACATAAAAGCTTCAATGGTGCATGCGCGTCACCCTTTGTCACACTGGATGAGAACACGACACCGCAAATCGTCACCGAACAGGACCATTACTGTTGAGAGGAACATTATACGGAGAAGGACTTCAAACTAGGTCTTAAACAACACATGATTCCTGCAATTGACCGTAGAATCCCCATGTGACTGGGTCTTCCACACTAGTGGCCTAACGTAAACCTATTTCTTAAACAAGACAAACCAAAGATCAGAGGTCATTTAGAACAATAGGCTACACCGACGACTTAGGGTTGCTTCCAAACCACTGTTGATTATCAAAGAGGTCTCACGCTGCAAGACGTCACCGAACATGACCCTTGCGGCTAATGTAAACACTACCAACCATTCAAAACATCGATAAGCACTGAAAGCTCTCAATCGCCTTCACCCTTCCCCACTGGAATTTCTTTCACCATTTCCAGGGGAAACCTTCAAGTGTAACGACATCAAATTTCATACTCGATGACTCAGGCAACTCAAAGAAACCAAAACTCTGTTCAACTCCCCTCGCATCTGTCATCCCAGTGCGAGAGGATCCACTTAGTTGTAAAAAGTAAAGGTGGGTTTAATTCCAGAATTCAAAAAGAGAATCCTTCGATCAACTGGAGTGTCGGCCAACGAGGAATTCCCCGTAGTCGTACTTCAATCACATGCCAATGCTTTATGGGGGCATACACTAGTCAAGAAAGAAAACTATGGACCCAACCAAACTGGTCCAACAGTCAAGACATACCACAAGAAAACACCAAACGTGCAGGAGAAACCACTGCAAGTGCTCCCCGATGTACTCTTCAAAGGAATTTACTAACCACATGCCTACATACCAACTTACAAATAAGAACTCAAACTCAAGACATAAACCATTCAGAAATAATACTCAGTTCAAAACGCCACGCATCCAACATCTCAAAAACACAAGGACACGCCACACAGACACCGTTTACTAAAACACCAAACATTTTCTTTAACAAGACATTTTAAAAATAAGCAAAGCCAGTGGGTTGCACAAACACCAATGGTGTCTCATGGGCCTCGCACATGCATGTTCTCGTGCCGCACTGGCACCCACCTCATATCCATCAGAGCACTCATCCGCTTGTGCCATTAACAATTTTTTTTCCATATACACTCATGCATGTGGTTTCCCACAAGAACACCAAGGGTCAAAAACAAACCATTCCATTTTTTTTTTCCAAAACCAAAACATCCAACCCACACTTTCCAAACCTTTCGCGTCATTTTCTTTTTAAAGATTTTCATTTGAAAACATTTTCCCAGACCAAAACATATTTACCAAAAAACCAAATTCTCACGAATCCAAAACAAAGAGACGAGAAATGACGCAAGAGAAAACTTGTGTTAGAGGGTGACTGGAACGTATGGTTGGCGGCCATACGCCAGTCATGCCACTGCAACGGAGGGCATTCTAGGACAGCGTCCCCGGCCCCACATGGCTTGCCAGACCCAGCGAGCTCACTAGGACCACTGACCTTACCCCTTTTTCATTTCCCATGGACAAGATTAACCGCAATGACCAAAAACACAGACAAACCTCAACACACTTTGGTTACTCAAGTTCCGCCACGAGGTGTGCTGGCCAGGCACATTGCTCATAGCTAGAACGCCGAGTTCCGACAACCTTAATTTTGGTCCAGTCTGACTCTATCTCAAAAGAGAAAGACCCAAGAGAGCAAACCTTGCCCTCTGATACCATTTTGTCACGAACCAGGCCGGGTCGCCATCCGACCCGGCGCCGACCCGGTCCGCGGAAAGGGCCGAAGGGCGTTCCCAATCCCCACGGGCTGGCACAAGTGCCCGGGTATCAAGTTTAACAGGTGGGAACGGTTTTACCCAAAATACAAGACAGAAAAACCAACTAATCAGATAGATAAACTGAAATTAGAAATAGACAACAAAACGTGCCTTTAAACTATGAACAAGTTTAAAGTCTACAACTTGAAGAAATAACTAAAAAGAAAAGACGACAGCGGAAACTAAAACTCATACCCAACCTCCCGGCAGAAGTGAGACCACATCAACACCATTCTACATGAGAAGACCAGCTGCAACCTGGACCACCATCACTAAGTACGAAGTCGCAACCTGGAAGACAGAAGAAACAGAAACTACATACACCCAAGGGTGTATGCAGGGTGTGAGCTAAAAGCCCAGTAGGACACCACCGAGAAATGGTTCCATGCCACAACATCAAAAGACAATTTAAAGTGCTTATTCAAAATTTTAATTTAAAAATTCTTTTAAAGAAAACATTTAGAAGCTAAACGCTAAAATAAAAACATTAAAAGAACTCATTTAACAAACACGATTTTTAAAGGGGAAGAGAAATGTTCAATATGGGAACACACACACATACTCACACACACACACACATGCTGACACACACACACACACACACTCACACACACACACATACTCTCTCACACACACACATGCTCACACACACACACACACATACTCAAGTGGTCTTCCATATGCCGATGGAAGGAACCACGCCAAAGATGGTAGAGCACTACGGGTAAATCCCCTAAGGTTCATCTAGCTCAAGTGGGACCCTAGAACCTCGTGTCTCGGTGAAACGTGGCTTAGAAGGCCACGACCCTCAGAAAACGTGTCTTAGAAGGCCACGACCCTCAGAACATGTGGCTTAGAAGGCCACGACCCTCAGATATCATATGTTTAGTTAGTGTTGCAATCGTCAATCCAGCTAAGTGAAACAGGGACAATACCCATCCGGTTCACTAGCACACTAGTTCTAGTCTGCCCACCTAGATACCCAGGGTTTCCCTTGTGCTCAAATAAGTTTCACATTCACATAATGTATATCGCTTCCACATATCTCAAACCAAACAAAACATTACACATACACGTCACCATTTGCATACCCAAACACCATAAAAAAAACACACGCACACCAAAACCATTTTATCACATAGTCCAGATCACTTGCGTGACTTGATAAACTATTTAAACAATTAGAAGAACATTTCAAAATAGAACAATAAGAGTTTTCACATGAGACATGTCCAATTTCACAAGTAAGAATACCTTTAAAACTTAACGCACACATAATTCTGTCAAAAACAACTCTCGCGCTCCACATATAATTTAATGAGTGCAATTAACAATTTATTAAACACTTAAAATTGGAAAGAAAAGGTTTGCACCAGAACGACAAACTCAATTTCATATACGAACGTCACTTTAAAACCAAAGTGCAGCTTATACAAACTAAAACATGTTTTCCCATTGTTCAAACAATTTTTCAATTTAGTTCCAAAAGTACGCCACGCGGCAAGCACACCCAAAGTGACTCATTTTGGTTGAAAATCTACATTTAATGACACAGACACCTCAAAGAACTTGAAAACACAATTTGCACAACCTAAACAATTAACTATAACAGGTCTGAACATTTCGACGACACAACGCACATGAAAACGTTGGCATTTACTTAACAACAACTCAAATTCACCAATATGCATATCGAAGCACGTCAAAAAAAAATAAAATTCACATCATGCAATTTATCACTAGAACACATTATAATTTAATTAATGAGCAATTAAATTATCTAGAGATGGTATGGCATGGAACCACCTACCTTGTCATCGCAGACTTCACAACTGTTGTGCGCAACGTCCGTCGCACATCAACCGCAACTCAACAAAACCAAATCGACCCTAAACAAACAATTGAACCAAAACATCAAGAATTAACCCAGAAAGTTATTGAACTCTTCAACCGCACCCAATGCGCACCATAAAAGAACCAAAGGTGAACCATAAATAAGAATTTGAACCAAGACAAATTAAGATCACACCCTAAAATATATACTTAAACCCGCTGGAACAATTAATAGTGAAAAAAATTAAATAAAACAACACTCAAATTCTAAAGGGGAATACTCATCCGAAGGGGGAAGTAGGGACCGCAGGCCAAGGGGGAGGTGCGGTGCGAGCTGGCTGCCGAGAGGGAGAAGGGAAACTGGTCAGGATGGCTGAAGGAGATGGTGTGTCACCGGATGGAGAAGGCAGTGGTGGTTCGCTGCGCCGAAAGAGTGCGGGACGCCAGAGTCGGGGATAGCCGAAGAGGTGCATGCAAGGAGAGGAGGGCGCGGCTGGTCAAGGAGGTGCGGGGGTGCGGCCGGTTTGGCGAGTGGAGGGGGCGCGACGGCAGTCCTTGCAGGAGGGGAGGGCAGAGCGGCGATCGGGCTGCAGAAAGGAAGAGGTCCCGGCGGTTTTGTGGAAAACAGAAGAAAGAAAAAGGAAGGGGGGGGCAACGGGATCCAGGGGTAGCAGCCGCCGGCAAAAAAAAACCCTAAAGCGTTGGGAGGAAAGGAAAGGAAGGAGAAAAAAAGAAAAAGGAGAAGAAAAATAAATAAATAAATAAGTAAAATAAAATAAAAAGAAATTAAAATAAAATAAAAAAAAATAAATTAAAATAAAAAGCAATTAAAATAAAATAAAAATAAATAAAATAAAACGAAATAAAACCTAAATTTAGTATTATTAATAATAATAATAACACCTAAAATTATAATATATTTATTGTTATCATTAAAAAAAACTATTAATCCTTATTAGTTTTATTATTATTGTTGTTGTTATTATTATTATTATTATTATTATTATTAAGAGTAATATTAATAACGACACAAGACAAATTATATTCTTAACACCATTAATATTATTGTTTTATTATACTGATCCATTTCATTTAATTAATTAACCATTAAGCAGGGCGTGCGGTGAAACGGGCGGGGCCGCGTGGCGACCCAGGTGAGGCCACGCAGCTTCGGTCGCGTTGCGCTGGACGCAAACTAGACCAAAACACAAAGAACTCGAAATCTAAAGTCGGGTTTCGACCTGAACTAACTGGCAAAAATAATATTAATAAAATAAATAAATTTTTGAAATAGTGGGTGCGACATAAAGTACATGTTTTTAATATAAATGTCATTTCAGTCTAAAATGATATTCACATTGTAAATATTGGGAAAATGAGCTCACATTGTCTTGATACTTTATGAAAATATTTCATAATTTATTTTTATGTGTAGTAAATGACCTGACATTAATCTATCAAATGACACAACTGGTATGACTCAATGTTATTGTTTTCAATATAAAAGTCTCATTTTAGTCTAAAACATTATTCAAATAGCCAAAACTAATAAAATGATATTAGACTGCCCTAAATCACTAGGAAAACTATCCATAAGTCATTTATTATGATTTTTATTCAACAACACATTAGTCCAACACATTGTGACCGGTATGACTCATAGTGCAAGTTTTCAAAATAAAAGTGTCATTTTAGTCAAAAACATAATTAAAATATCCAAAAATAATAAAAAATATTTTATTGTATTGATACTTTATAAAAATTATCTATAATTCATTTTTTACATGTAGTAATCAACCAAACATCAATATAGCACTCGATGTTGCTGGTATGAGTCAAAGTGCATATTTTCACATTAAATAAGTGACATTTACTTCTAAAAAATACACCACATATCCAAAACCTATAAAATGATATTGTATTTAATTGAAAATCTAGAAAAAAATATGTAATTTATTTTTGGTTAATAATAATTGACAACACAATAATCTGAAAATCTATGTGGCTAGTATGACTCATAGTTCATATCTTCACATTATAACGTATCATTTAACCCTTAAACATGTGTCACATTTTGAAAAATGAGAAAAAAAGGTAAAATTGGCTTAATATTTGAGGTAAATGACCCATAATTCATTTGTGACATGTAGTAATTGAATGGATGTCAATTTGACACACGATGCGCCCAATGTGACCCAAAGTGCTTGTTTTCACATTTAAAAAGTGTCATTTTAGTCTAAAATGAGATTCATGTAAACAAGATTGTATTATTTTGATACTTTAGTTCAAATATCTATAATTCATATGTGTCATGTATTAATTGACGACATTTCAATCTGGCACATGATGTCGAAGGTATGACTCAAAGTTATTGTTTTTAGTATATGTGTCATTTTAGTCTAAAAGGTGATTCATGTATCCAAAAATAAGAAAATAAGATCTTATTATCTTTATAATTTATAAAAATAATCCACAATTCATTTTTGGTGTGTTGTAGTCGACTACATATCAATATGACACCTGATGTGTCCAATATCACTCAAGTGGTTTATTTTCAACATTAAAGTTTCATTTTAGCCTAAAACATGATTCACATAGCCAAAAAAAAAGATCTTATATTATATCGATATTTTAGAAAAATTATCCACAATTTTTATTTGATGTGTAGGAATTGACTTTATATCAATCTAACACACGATGTGTCCGGTATGGCACAAAGTGCATGTTTTCAATATAATAGTGCCATTTTAGTCTAAAAAGCAATTTAGATAGCTGAAATTGAGATAATGATCGCATATTGTATTAATGATTTTGGAAAATAATCTATAATTCTCATTTGAAATGTAAGAGTCGAATGTACACCAATCAACACATGATGTGGCCGGTTTGACGCAATGTTCTTGTTTTTAATATAAATGTGTCATTTTAGTTCAAAACATGATTTACATATCCAAAACCATAAAAATGATCTTGGATTGTCTTGATACTTAAAAAAACAATCACTAATAATTTTTTTACATCTAGGAATTGATCGATCATCAATCTGACACATGATCTATCTGATATGAATCAAAGTGCATGTTTTCAATAAAAGTATCATTTTAGTTGAAAATGTACTACACATATACAACACTAATCAAATGATCTCAAATTTTCTTGACACTTAATAAAAAAGATACATAATTTATTTATGATATATAGGAATCAATTTCACATCAATTTGACAAACGATGTGCCTGATTTGAATAAAAGTTCACGTTTTAAGTATAAAAGGTTCATTTTAGTCTAAAATGTGATTCACATAGCCAAAATAAGAAAATGAGATCTGACTGTTTTGAATCTTCCAGAAAACAATACATAATTCATTTTTGGCATATAGGAATTGACCGCATTTCAGTCTAACACACAATGTGGTCGATATGACTCAAAGTGAGTATTTTTAATACAAAAGTGTCATTTTAGTTTAAAATGTGCATCACATTATAAAAAAGAAGAAAACAAGATCAGTTTGTTTTCAAATTTTTAGGAATATGATCTATATTTCATAAAGTGAGTCTCTAAAAGCATGAACAGAGACCCCCTAACCGAAGGCGTGAACCATGTTCACGCCTGGAGAGAAAGTTTTAATAACTAATAACATAATTAATGTAAATAATTACATCAATAACTAATAATAAAAAATTAATAATTAATATAACTAATAAATTATAATATAATTAATAATATAATTAATAATATAATTGATAATTATTAATGTAACAAAAATATTATTACTTAATGATATAATTCTGAATAACTAGTTAAGTAATTAAGATAATTACCAATTGACAATATCATTAATATATTGAATAATTAATGATATAATTTATATAGATTATTAATTAACAATGTAATCAATAATTTATAATATAATTATTAATTAATAGTATAATTAATAATTAATAATACATTTAATAATATAACCATTAATAATAAAATTGATATTATAACTGATAATATCATTAATATATTTTGTAATTAGCAATATAATTTATAATATTTGTAATATATAACAAAAAAATTATAATTTTTTTTGCACTATTACTAAATAAAAATTGGTTTTATTTTTGGGTCATGCTTTTGTATAGATTTTAGTTGATCATTGAAAATATCTTACTATAGGAGTTTTGTTTCTGTGTTGGTCTGTATGTTTTTTGATTAATTATAAATATTATATCAATGTAAATATTTTATATGAATATATTTAATGTATAATTTTGAATTAAAATGATGGTGAAATGTAATATTTATATATTAATTTTTTTAATTGTAATATTTAAATTCTTTTTCAATGATTTATAATTTATGGTTTTTTATTACGAATGTTGCAGTTCTACAACAACGGGTATTAGATTTATAAGTACTAAAAAAAGTGCTGATAATGGTGGCCTTTAAATATGATTTATTTTAGCATTGATAAAGGGGGTCTTTATCAATGGTTTTTTTATCATTGATAAATGTCATAGGGTTTTATGGAGCTTTGATTGTCAATACTTTTTTGTGATGAGAATGGAAATTTTTAACACTATCAATTTTTGAATATGTAGTAGTGAGGTTCATTTCATATAGTCAAATATAGACTTATCAGTCATATAGGTTGATGAAATGAGTGTGTAACCTTCTTATCTTTATATCGAGATGAATGGATTATATTACTGTCTGAGAATTTTTATGTTGTTATCATTGTCCCGACATTAACTTCTTTCTCTATGGGTAGCTTTACATATTTCTATATATTAATATCATACTTTAGGAAAGCCCACCAATTGCCACAATGGAAGAGGCTTAGAGGGTAACACAATTAGTGTTTCTATCTATCTTAGTTAACACTATTTGTATTTAACAATTAGAATAAATATTATCCTTATGATTGATAAATAATATTTATTCCAATTTATTGATTGAATTTATTCAGTAAATATTTATATGCAAGTTAAATATTTAAATAAATATATGTTCATAATACTATCGAAAAGAATATTTATTTATCTATTTTTTTACAAAGTTATAAATAATATTTTTTTTATTTAGTTACATAAATATTAAATTAATAAATATTCAGAAGACCATGAATATAATATTTATTTATTTATCAATTTAACCATATCTATTTTTTATTTGAGGATCAGTAAATACTGAGGAAGTTTATTTGGCCAAGCTAAGAACATAGTAGTGTGAATGATATATTAAATATTATTTAAATAAATATTAATTAACTTATTGATATTTATATTTTTCTGGAGACATGCACATGTCCAAGAAATAATAATAATACTATTATTAGATATGGATTTCACTAAGGATTATGAAATTATCTAAGAGCCTATGAGACATTACTAATTCTATAACCATGATCAATATATACAGTATAAGGAAAGGGGATTCATGGTAGTCATGAAAATCATTGTTAAATATTTCAGTGGAAAAATCCACGGTGTTTTCCTTAAAATCGTTGTTAAAAGTTTTTTTGGAAGTTTTTAAAAACTACTTCTAAGTAATATTTTACATTTGTTTACTTTTTATTTATTTATTTTTTGGGGTTATTTTTAAAAATCCACAACTAAAATAATGGGAAAAAATATTAAATATTAAATATTTGGTGATTATTTTTACTTAATAATTATTATTTATTATTTATATTCATTTTTTTATTTTCTAGAATTTAATTAATTATAATGTGTTAATTAATTATATGTGAATATTAGTTAATAGTTATTTGAAACTTAAATTAACTCTTGTATAAGTTGAAAAATCATAAATCAGCATCAAATGACCATAACTTTTGATATGGTTGTCAATTTTAGCTCCACAAATAGTAAAATCAATGCTTATGAAATGATCTATGACCAAATTAGATAATAGTTCAGTAATAATAAATTGAATAATATTTTTTATAGTTTTAATAAATTTTGAGAATCAAACTTCAACTTCAAAGGATCATAACTTTTTACATGGGTGTCTAGTTGGGCTCTACCACATATGAAATTGAACCTTATGATGATATCTATGTCATATTGACTAGGGTTAACCATAATAACTAATTTATTGAGGTAAAAATGGGCCTATAAGTCCTCCAAATCATTATTTTGTTCAAAGATCATGATTTTTAAACATTTGATGAGATTTCATCTTCGTTTAAGAGTGTCCTTATATGATTTTTAGGTTATATATGATTTTATTTCATTTATTTAAATTCATATTTATTTGATGGTGTTGCATTTTTTGTTCTTTTCCCTTTTTTGATGATTATATATATATTTCTGAACTTCTATACATTTATGTACATTTATTTAAAATTTATGAATATTTAATAATATTTAATTAAAATTATATATAATATTATCTAGGCATGTATATTTATATGTATTTATGTTTTTTTCTATATTTATATACATTTTTAAAAATTTATATGTATATATATATGTTATGTGGCTATATATATAGATATTTATATTTATTTGTGTATATATATTTACTTAAATTAATATACAATTATATATATATATATTTATATATGTTTGTGTCTTTATATATATTTATGTAACATAAATGTGTGTTTATATATATTTATGTAATTTTTTTATATGTATATTTATTTACAGATATTTATTTCTATTTATTAATTATTAGTTATTAATTATTAATTAATCATTAATCTTTTATGTTTTATCTTTTATCATTTATCATTTATTCATTTATTAGTTATTCATTTATTATTTATTTATTATCTATTGATTTGTTATTTATCATTAATTTAATATTAAATTATTATTTAATATTTATTTACTATTTATTACATATTATTAAATACTATTTTTTATTTTTTTATTTTTTACTACATATTACTTATTGCTTATTTATTTATTTACATTCGATTTATTATTTATTATTTATTATTTACCTATTGTTTATTTCTTTACTTATTTGTTATTTATTATATATTGATTTGTTATTTATCTATTGTTTAATTGTTTTATATTGATTTATTTTTCATTTCCAATTTATTATTCATCATTATTTACTTATTTTTTTTAAAAATATTCAAAAATATTTATCATTAATTTATTATTAATTTATTATTGATTTATTATTCTCATATTATTTATTAATTCATTATTTATTATAAATTTATTCATTATTTATTCATTATTAAATAACTAAATAATTATTAATTATATATTAATTATCTTTTTATCATTTCTTTATTATTTATCATTTACTTAGAATTTACTATTATTTATTTTTGGTTTTTTTATTATTTATTCATCATTTATTCATCATGTATTTATTATTTTTTATTTATTATTTACCAAGACGGTGAAGACCATGGGTTATAGCCTGTGGTTCATATATTTATTGAAAATTAAATAAACATAAAGAAATAAGAGAGGATGAAATGGGTAAAGAAATGAAAAACCACTTCTACAAAGTGAATTGAAGAAAAATTCATTTATTAAAATGAAATCGATTTCCAACCCTTCCTATATGATGACGACCCCTCCTTTAGGTTTTGGTATTATTCCAGGTCTTGTCATCATCATCTTGAGGATCATTATTGTCAACTGGTGGTGTTAGATCCACAAGGGGATAAGGGTCCTATTTTTAGACCAAACCTACACTATCCTATAATATCATCAGATTAGGAATGATCCTTGTTTTAACAATGTCAAAGTTTTAGGAAATCGAGTTTCTGCTCATATTTAAAATGTCATGTGAACTAAGACTATTTTTCCTGGAACCCTAGTCTGGTCAAACATTTTACGATGCGAGTTGAAGTGAGTGGTCACTTACCTTTGGATGAACATTGGTTGAGGGAGACTAATCATGAGCGTAAACATGATTTCCCTTTTCATTGATATCAGAATCCTTTCTAGCTACCTAGCTAACCATTGGATTCCCACTGTCATCAGCCAGTATCTTAGCTTTCCCTACTTCATGCATAGGGATTCACATTAGTTTCCCTGTGACTTTAGAAGCCTCCACTCCTAAAGACACATGATTTCTGTTAGATTCTAAGTCCTGTTCACTACTCCTGTCCATCCATAGGAGTGTATGATTCTCATGATTGTCTTTACTAGAACCCAGGAATGGATGGCCCCAAAAATTTTAGAGTTGGGAATTACCTAGAGGACTTATAAAGATTCAGACACATTGGATTGATAAATATTTTACTATCATCATTGATCAATTTGGCAGCCACTATCATAGTCAAATAATTATTATGTTGGAATAATACAAACTATAATTCCTCTTTTTGTATCAACATATGCACTATGAATATCAAAATGTCATCATTGTTGCTCCGGGTGTTAGCGTAGAGAAACCAGATTCCTTGAGTCATACACAGTTGATCACAAAAAAAATAATCTTTTGGTCTTGACAGAATTCACTCTTGTTCTTTCATCCTTGAGAGGGAGGAGGAAAATCATATCTCTAAATTCTTGAGAAAGTTATTTAGATGTTCTCTTGGTCTTGAGATAATTCACAAGGGAGAATCCACTGTGCATAATAATTCACATTCCCCCAAAAAATGATATAAATCCGATTATATACTTAGGGTAAAAAAGGACGAATATCTAATTCATTATTCTAAGTAATTCCCATATCAAATAATAATAACAATATTATTATTATTTTCCTTGACATGTATTAACTCTTAGATGTTAAATATCATTTTCATCGGGCCCTTAACACAACTCGTCAATCCTTGTCAGTATTTATTGAACCTTGAATAATAAGTATATTTATTTAAATAAATAAATATAAATATTAATTTCCATAAGTTTACCACCAAATGAAACAACACACACACACACCCATGGACTATTAAATACAATTCAAACTACCCTTCAAGGATTGACCCGCTCCATAAATGATCCATTATAATTTTATTGACCGAAGTCCCCATCACACCATCCTAAAGGTCCCTGCCAATGTCATGTGTTGTGGTGACATGTACCTGGGTCTACACCTCTATCAACTTCACCACTTATGTCCCTTGATGTGTTATCTATCATAAATTCCATATAAATCCCCCCATCAAGGAGGGATTTTAGGATATTAACCCTAGTCATATTTGAAATTGTGGGTTGACATTACCTCTCAAGAAAAACCCCCAACTACAAAATAAATAAATATTATGTTCAAAAAAATTTATTTTTATTTATTTTAATATTAATATGACTAAATAAAAAACTATATTAAATATTTATTTATCACATTGCGAATAATAAAAAAGAGATAATTAAACTTTATATTCCCTGATTTATGAATTAATTTTTTTTGTATTTTACTCAAATATATTATAAACTCCAATAACTAGTAACTGAATTTATAAAAAAAACTAAATAAAAATAATTATTTTTCACCAAAAAAAAGAAAAATATTTATTTCAATATTATATTCAAATAAAATTTAACTAATATTATAGATACACTTAGTGTGTGACCCTTTAGAACAATTTCTCAATGGGATTAGGAAAGATTTAATAAAGTACAAAATTGGAGTATAACGACATGTCAAGGCACCCATATAGAAAGTTGATAATGTTACAATGAAAGAAAACCCATACGAACACTTACTGTGTAACGTAATCTCTTTTTATGAATATCTCATCAAGAAAGTTGAATACTTTAGTCACTAACCTATAATCTTGATTTATCTTTTTTTATCTGCTACCTGAAATGAACTCGTCGATTAACTACCATAGCCATAGATTTAATCAGATAGTTCTATTTTAATCAATGATATAAAGATATCATTTTCCATTAACTCATAAGTGGAAATAATTTATTGACTTATTCAATTAATTCTGTATCAACTATAATTCACAAAATATATCCTACATTATGTCAAGAATATGTCATCAGAGTTTTCATCAATATGTAAAAGTACACAATTCATGATTTATATTTATAATTATCTTAATTCTAAGGAACGATAAAAATATATAGTGTGAAACTTAATGAGTATAAGCCTCATCCACTTATGATCATCCAACACATGATAATCATTTGTGTCCTATCATATATATGTCATTTATATGATAAGGAATATGTCTAATAATACCATCATATCATCTCAAGGTTTTTATTATAGTACATAACTACTATATCCATTCAAATAAATAAGTACAATAAGGACATTATCACATTAATGTTACAAAAAAAACATTGATCATTTTATAATATATTTATTCGTATTCAGGTATATAAATATTCTATCAATGGAAAGTATAAATTCAATTTTTTCTAAGGAACCTACTCTAATAGTCTCCCATATTTACTAGAGGAATTTGATAACCAACCAGTTATCTTCACATGATAAACATTTTTCAGATTAGGTATGGTTATATCTATTGATCCTGCCACATTCTCCTATGTATATTCTTCTTATAGTGACTTTACTCTATTTCTCTATCAAAGAGAGCCATTATAGAGGCAAGCTAAAGATGGTCCTTTATGGCCCCAAATTTCTACTCCATGTTTATTGAAAAGAATGTGTGTGGTGACCTACACACTGGACTATGTAATACCCCCTTATGATGTCATGAATGTATTATTATTCAATTATATTCAGTTGGAGTGGGTTTTCCTAGCTCTTGGAACTCTTGGATTAATATGATAACACTTAACTATCTTGGAACAAATCCAAAATATGGAAAAAATCATTGTTAAAATTCATTATAAGATGTAACATATGAAGTCTATATATAAATAGAATCCACCAATTTTAATAAGTTCCTTATGCTTATTACATTACCTTTAATGTGATATTAGATAAAATTGATCTAAAAGAAGACTAGTTTTGTATCCCCTTGAAAACTAGTATTCCCATTTCTCCAATAACTAGTTACTCATAAATTTTCCTTTCTCATGTACCACTAGGTAGTTATGACTACAAGCCTCTACAATTATACTAGTTATGTTTTTATTTTAATACTATGATTTACACATAA
Source organism: Viscum album (assembly GCA_963277665.1). Taxonomy (NCBI): domain Eukaryota; kingdom Viridiplantae; phylum Streptophyta; class Magnoliopsida; order Santalales; family Viscaceae; genus Viscum; species Viscum album. Next base: position 570,026,314 of record OY728119.1, read on the forward strand.
TAAACATCAAAACTTTGTATATATCATCAAATAATTGATAATTACAAGAACATAATTATATGTAATCCTATTTATCATAAGAATCTCCTCTAGTTCATTCACACATGAACCTAGAGAGATTACATTCCATGTGATATAAAAAACAATTATTTCTTGAGTTTTCCATGTTTTTTAAATGTTGTTAGATTATGTACTATCACTTAATCTAAGGAACCTTATATATGTATTTCATAAGTTAATGTTCCATAGAACTTGGGTCAATACTAAAATTCATTCTTGGAGAAATATATTTCCTTTAGTCTTAACAATCTATAAGACTGACCATTATTTTTCCATATGTTATCAATATATTTTCCTTGGAAGACAATAGTACTCCCACTAACCTCTTTTAGACACATGACATACAATATTTATTAATAAAACTAAACTCAATCATGGATTCATCAAAAAATATATATTCTATGATCACTGTCCTTAAATAAATAAATAAATAGATCTTTGAAACTTTCATACCTTAATATATTTGATCAATGTCACAAACCGTTTTGGTTAAATCATATAGATATCTTCCAAATGATTTCCTTTAAATAATGTGTTCATGACATTCGATAGACCGATATAATGATCCTAGAAGAATGATACGAAAAGTAGGATTTTAATGGATTTAGCATGATGATTGGTGACAAGTTTCATCAAAGAATATGCCTAGATGAAACTTGAAACCTTTAATAATCAATCAAGCCTTATTATTAAAGATTTCACCATCCATTCATTGTAAATTATTGAATACACACGAATGTATTTACATCAACTGATAATTTTTAAAAATATAAAACATGAATTTGGTTCATGGAATCCATCTCTGAATTCATATGAACTTACCAAAATAATCAACTTTCTATTTGATAATTACTAATAGGATTCATTATTATTATCAAATAATATATCACCCATCTTGGTGGATTTGAAACCACCTATTTGGTTTTAACTTTGGTACACAATATTTTACTATATAACAATTCATCCCACAATAAAAAAAGAGTATTTCGAGGGGGTAATTTTGCATTTAGAAGGGGTTAAAATCCCCTTTAAATATATTAAAATTCATCATTCAAAACCACCAAAAAAGTGGTCTCCCACTGATGTTAGTGACGGTTTCACAGAAAGGCTGGTAAAATAAAAAAATAAAGGCCGGGTTTAACCCCCTCAAATTATATTTTTTAAATAATTTTGGGGTGGTTGTATTCTACCCCAATTTTTTAAATTCCCCTCATGATAGAGGGTGTTTTACCCTTGCTTGTCGGACCCACTCCCCTTCACCTCTGACAAGATGTCCTCCCCTGTATGATGAATCCCTATCGGAATTGTTCTACCCCTCAATTATGGATGATGGAAGAATAAACCTCGCAAACATTTCCACATAATGGAGCCCCACCAGCCCCTCACACTTCCTCTCAACGGTCCCACTCTCCCTTAGATGCCGACAGTGCTGAACTCTCCCGAACACATGTTCGTCAACACCCCTGGACATCATAGCTAAACCTCACCTACACACATTCTCTTTGACACCCCGACACACCGTCACTCTACCTCACATACACACATGATTTTCAACACCCCTGTACATCATCGCTCGACCTCGCCAGCACACACGCTCATTGACACCCCTTCATGTCACCCCTCGACCTCACCCAGACACATGCTTGTCGACACACCTATTTTTCATCGCTTGACCTTATCCTCACAAAATCTCATTGGGATCTTACGATAATATTAGCCCCATCTAGAGTTGACCCCAGTATTGGGGGAGTGAAACACTAGCCCATGATGTAGGCATAATGTAGGCTTGATGCTATAATGGGACTTCAGGATATATTATAGGTATTTGGGTCATGTAATGGGATTCATGCCCACTAGGAATTTGGTCTATGTAATTAATAAATAAGACTTGATGGGTGGGTTATCCCTTGGGAGGGATATTGGCTTTCTTTCTGGATTATGTGGGCGGTGTGTGTGTGTTTGTGTGTTTAATGTAATTGTACTCCCAAGCACCTTATATATATATATATATAATATTGTTGTATATAAATATATATAATATAATATATTTTTTATATGTATATAAATATATATTTATGTATATAAAAAAATATATTTATGTGTGTGTACTTATATATTTATATAATCTATATAGATGTAATATTATTATAATATATATTCATATATATATTATTTAATGAAATAAGATGATGTTGGGGAGTTGAGAGATTCCGTCTCCTGAAAATGATTAGGGTTTCACTGTAATTGCAATGAGGAGGATCTCATCACAGCCATCATTTTCCTCTCATCACACCGTGATGCACTCTTCTTGCTGCCGGTACTCGTAGTGTGGAGGAGATCATCCCCAGCCGTCGTTCTTGATTCCGGGAGTATAATAGTGGGGTCTCCTCTCACCATTTCTCCACTTAATTATCCATTTTATTTTTATCTCCTCCATGTGCCCTGGTCTCACCACTACACGATGATCTTCTTTCTCTTCATCTCTGACGAATGAGGTCTATACCCTCCAGCTGTCGATATACCTTGTGATTCAACTATGGTGAATGATCTATACCTTCCGGCTGTCATTGTGTTTTGCATAGACTGATTCCATATCATGATGTAAGGTCTCCTTCTTCTGGGATGGTTTTACACTTTTTGATTATTCAGTATTGTTTCAAAATGAAAAGGGCCTCTCAAGGTTGATGCGAGTAAGACTAGTGTTGGTTTGAACCACTGATATCCTCTTAAGATTGAATATGTGGGTCATATTTTTGATGGATTGACAAAGTAGCATGGTCGTGAGGGGTCTTTCTACCTCTACAAAGGGTAAACATACTTTTCCATCCTTTATAAGGGAAGCATTTCCCCTATCAAGGATGATCGATATGTGGTGTCTAAGAGACTTGAAAATGGTAAACATTCTATCATTACTTGGCTTATTTTTCCTAGGAGATATTTTTTGTTGAAGATTAGTGATTTGGTTGATCGGTTATCAGGGATTTGAGGATTTATCAATTGGCGATGTGTTTTATTGGGACATGGATTTTATCATATCCCATTCTCTTCTAAGGATTTGAGGATGCATGCATGGGGGTTTGGTTCTGTATCTCTTAAGTATATTTTTCATCATATTAATGAATGGGAAAAAAATTAATATGTTGGATATAGGTAAATAATTTTCTTAACTCTGGGTGAAGGTATATGATTTTCATTAGATACTTTGGCATCCAAAAATTGTTTATGATATTTCCATGTCAGTTTTCCTCCCTATTAAAATTGATAAAGAAACTGAGACTATAAGTTTTTGTCATTTTTAACGATTTCTGGTCGAGGATGATTTGGGTTTAACTATAGTTGATCATGTGTTTTTTTATAATAATGAAGATGGGTTTGATTTGAAAATTCTCTATGAGAGGATTCTTAAAAGTTTCAAGTAATTTAATATTATTGGGAATAATCTGACCAATTGTAGGAGATCAGTTATTTGTGAGGTTATTCATACTCACAGTCATGATAAGGATTCTTGTTTCAAAAGGGGTAAAAAAATTATGTGTTTCTAATACTCAAAAGAGTGGGTAGTTTGAGGTTGTATTTAATGTTGATACATGAAATTATGGTCAATAAAGAAAACCTACTAATTCTGTAGGGAAAGTGGATGCAAAGGGAACTCAACAGTCAACTAAAATTCCTGTGCAGGTTTCTGGTCAGTAAAGGAATTGGTCGGATATTATTGATGTCGAAACTCATGATGATGATAGGAAAATGGTGACCATAGTGAAATTTATAGCAGATGATATTCATGAGTAAGTGGATAACTCAACTAGTCAGACCATTGAAAATATGGGTTCTTTTTATTTATTAGTAATATTAGAGTCTTTCTAGATGGAAGATACTATTTATCCAACATATTACATGCATAAGGGAATGATCTTGGGAAAGTAAAATGTGGATAATGATGGTTTCCAAATGGTTCCAAGGAAAAATAACTTTGATCCTAAGTAACATAAACCTCAAACATCTGACTCAAATAATGTCACATATGGTAACTATTTTCAGGAACTTTCTATTAATTTTCTTGATGAAATGGGTGCACATGATGGATTTATGCATCAAAAAACATAGATGTGAGGTAGGATACGAAATGTTGAGGAAGGGATGGTCGTGGTGATTCAAATTGAGGGCATGATAAGGTTAAACAATAGTATATTTTTATTCTTAATCATAGGAATTCATAGTTAGAGTGGGAGTCTACTGATGTTGTTGATGATTATGGTCATAACCCTGATTATGATTATGGTGTCACTTGAGTTGCTGTTTTTTTCCTTTTGGATGTGGGCTTACCTTATTGAATCCATCCTTTTTTATATACCTTTATTTTTTCTTTCATTCTAATAATAAGGGACTTGGCCCCAAACCTTCTTGGTATATTTTTTAATTTTCTATTTTTATTTACTTATTTTTATATATGCTTATATAATATAATAAATATTATACACACACACACACACACACACACACACACACACATATATATATATAATGTATTTATATATTGAACATATTATTTTAAATTCATTTATGATATATAGAAATCATATATGGATTCATATATGTGTACATAATGTGTTTTTTATAATAATCATAATACTAATAGAAATTAAGTTGGTATTAAATGCACTTATATGTATAAAAATATATTGTATGATTATGTATACAATTAAATATATGTATATAATAGGGAATATAAGGTATAATTAAATAATATGAATTCACTATATTAATTTATAATTAATATATTATAATAAAACAAATATATAATAATATAATATAATATAATATAAATTTATATATACTAAATGTATTATAATATATCTAATATAATATATCTATATGTATATAAATATTTTTATATACTTATAGATGTATGTGTTTATATGATAATTATGATATTTATAATATTTTTTATTATGGTTATTATCATTATTAAACATAATTTTTTAAATTAAAAAAAGTGTATGTAGTTTTATAAATACTATACATTCATTAAATGCATTCATCTTATGATTTAGATTATAAATATATTATATTAAATTTATTTATATAATATTTTTTTTGAAGAAGGTGGTGCCTGGAAAGAAAACCGAGATAATTATTATAAAAAAGAGGTTAAAAGAGACTAAAAGATAGAAACATATTACAATATTTGTTATAAAAGGGAAGTAGATCACCAAGCAGGGTAATATCTTGATTAACCCCCTTGTTTGCATGACCATCCGCAACCGTGTTAGCTTCATGATATATATGAGTGATTGCGTAGTTGATGTCGAGAAGAGTACAGATGCAACCCATCAAAGGGGTGGTGATCAGCCACGCAAGACGTATCACATCATTCCAAATTTATTGCACAATGGTGTTCAATTCATTCACAATCCAAATGTTGCTCCAACCATGTTGTTTGGAAAAATAAACAGCATGAGTCATACTCATCATTCTAGCTTCCAGTGATGAGGCAATGCCAGAACTACAATAAAAGCATCCAAAGATGGAACTGTAGCAGTACTGTAGCAATGAAAAAACTTTAGCAACGGTGGCATTATAGTAGGAGCTGTAGCGGCAGTGGTACTGTAGCATGTACTGCAACAGTGCTGGTACTATAGCAGTACTATTCACCGAAGGGTCTTTTTGGCCAAAAAATGGGCTTTCAAGCCATGCTTCAGTTACTTGGACTTGGGCCTTCAGGATATGTAATGGGTCTCCCTATACCAAGACTAAAGAGGTCTTTTCTTTAATAATAAATTGAGGATTCAAATCTAACCTTTGGAAAAAATCCAAGGTTCGAACCATCATGATTCCTATATATTGCACCACAACCCGCAGGGCCCAAATTTCCTTTGAAAAAACCATCCACATTAACTTTAACCCAACCAGGAAGATGGAAAATTCAAAATAATTCAAAAGTGAGGTGATGCTGGAAGTAGTTTCCTTCATTATAGAGTCATCACAGAATGCCAAATTCATGCACTGTGTTGTTGTAATGTCCCTTTTGGATCGAAGAAGCTTCAGGAATGGAAATGATAATCTGCATTCGCCCTACATTATGACTAAATTAGAATTTATTATGAATAAGATAATTTATATCATACCATATCATGTGGTGAAGCTCAGTGAAAAAATCCAGGAAAATATTCTTAATCTGCTGAGAATTATCCATATCTGCATATCTCTTTAATTGAGATTTGACAGTCATTTTTCAACCACCTATAATAAAAAATATGAAAAATATAATTCCAAAGAGCAGAAGGAGTGGAAAAAATAAATAAAGAGATGATTAGTATCTTCTCTTTGTTGGTTGTAGAGACTACATTTAGAATAGAGCTGAATACCATATGATTGAAGGCAGCCATTAGTGGGGATCCTTTTGTGGGAAAGTCACCAGATAAGAGTAAATATTGAGGGTTTTATCAAAGGTTTTTCAAAGTGCTTTATCCACCCAAAATCACTTTTAGAGATTCAAGAATAGTGGTTGTAATAGTTTTTTTGAATTAAGCATGAAATTGTGAGTAGGTTACGAAACTAAGAATTCATGGTGATAGAGAAAGAATAGGTATTAATGACATTCATGATGGTGTCACGAAGATGATCATTTTGGGAGTAGAGAAAATATATGATAGAGAGGTTGGTGTTCTCAGGACATTGGTCAAGAGAAATTATGGAGGTTAAAGGAGTTCCAGTCTAGTTATCCGACAAAAAATTCCTTAAAGAGATACTAGAGACCATCCACCCGGCGTTATTCATAATGGAGGAAAAAGATTGTTTTATGGATTTTCAGATATAGGAGGCAAGAAAAGTTTAGTTTCCTTTCATGAGTTCTTCAAGAGATATATTTTCAAGGAAGATAGTTGAATCATATTTATTATGCAGAAGATTCCAAGTGAGACTGGCTTGAAGAGCCTCATTAGAGTGTTTAAGAATTTTTATGCCAATTCCTCCTTTATCAATGGGTTTGCAACAAGTTAACTAAGGTAGGGTGACAAGTTTTCTTTCCACCGTGCTACATGACGAAACAAATTTTTTGATAGAGGTGTTTATTTTTTTAATAAGACCAGCAATCCATTTGTATACCATCACAGAGTAAACCATTTTAGAGACAAGAGTAGATTTAACAAGATAGATTTTTCCGGCCATAGAAAGAGATTATCCTTTCCAAGAATAAATTTTAATTATAACTTGATTAGAAACTTCAAAGAAATGGGAAGATTTGTGTGTTTTCCAGATGTTGGGGACACCTAGATATTTCAAAGAATGATATCCCTCCTTTATACCTAAGTCACTTATAATGCTGAATTTCCTGTTAGGTGGAAAATTTTTCCCAAAGAAGTTAGAAGATTTACTCCAGCTAATCACTTTCTTAGATATCTCCTCATAATGGGAAAGTGATTTCTTGAGTTTTCAGATGTTTCCTTTATCACCATGAAGAAAAATAATTATATCATCCGTATACAATAGGTGAGTGGGAGCATTAAAATTTCACAAAACATGAATGGGAATGAGTTTGTTTTGATCAACCATACAAGTGAGAAAATCGATATGATAATCCTCCATAATGAAGAAAAGGATGGCAGATAGATGGTCACACTGTCTTACACCTTTTGTGAGATTGAAGTATCCTCTATGGGAGCCGTTGATCATAATAGAAATGGAAGCTAAATTGAATAAGGTTCTGATAGTAGAGATAAAGTCATTACTAAAACCAAAAGATTGAAGCACTATGAAAATAGAACTCCAGTCAATGGTTTTAAAAGATTTTTTTTAATTTCAAGTTTAATGGAAATATCACCTCCTCTTTTGGATTTTTATAAAGTGTTAAAGCACTCTGAAGAATGAAAAATGCAGTTTTGGATTGATTTACCCAGGATAAACCCAAATTGATTCCAGGAGACTATTTTTTAAATGATGGATGAAAGCCTATTAGCAATGATTTTTGTGATGATTTTATATAGTGTGTTAATGATAGAAATGGGCCTAAACAAGTGGATCTCAAAAGCATTTTAAACTTTTGGAATTAGATAGTGAAATTGGGCATTAAGGCCATGAGGAAGAACACCATTGGAGAAGAAATATTTGAAAATATTGAAAAAATAAAATTGAATAACATCCCAATTGCGCTGGAAGAAACTATTATAAAATCCATTAGCTCAAGGAGCACTATTAGGATTTAAAATGAAGAAAATATCTTTAATTTCATGATCTAGAGGAGTGTTAAGAAGAAAGTTGTTATCTTCATCATTGACAACCATCAGAATGATCTGAGGAAAAATGTCCTTTTTGTTATCAGGGCCATTAAATATATATTCAAATTAAGAGACAATACAATTAGAAATATTATCTTTATTGTCTAAGATTTTGTCTCCATCTTTTAAAGAGGAAAGTGACTTACAATATTTTAGAGCTCTTTAAAGGGAGTTATAGAACTTAGTATTTCTATCACCATCATAAATGCATTTAACATTGAAGGCCTTTCCATCATATTCTCCTTAAATGTGAGTAGAGAGTTCAGCTTTATCGAAGTATTAATTTCGTGATTTGGATCAATGCTAAAATCAGATTTAGTTATATGGTTTTGGAGTTGATTGATCTCATTCTCAAGGCGGAGGATATCCTTGTTGATTTTTTTGGTATGCAAGCTACTCCATTCTTTGAAAATCTATTTAAGAGTCTTTAGTTTTATAGAGTAAGCAGAGGAATCATTACAATGTGTCATGGAAATACAAAAAGTTTTATTGATGTGAGTGCATTCAGTGTTAGTGAACCAAGAATTATTAAATCTAAAAGGAAGTGGACGATTCAAAGTGTTGGTGGAGACAATGACTAAAATAGGATGGTGATCAGAGTGAATCTTGTGAAGTGTGGTTCTTGAAATGGAGTTCAAAAAATATAAAACATGAACATTCCTGAAGGCTCTATCCAGTTTTGAGGCAACTATCCTATTGTAATGATTCCTATACCAAGTGTATTTGGAAACAGTAAGATTTATTTCAAAGTGGTTGTTTTATTTAATAGTTTATTTGAGTTCTCTTGTGGAGATCGTAGCTTGTAAAGGACCAATTTTCTCATTTTAATTGAGAATAGCATTGAAATATACAATTACTAACCAAGGTGTGTTGATGCTAGTACCTAGACAAGTAATATCATCCCAGGGGTTCCTTCTATCATGGTATCTATTCTTGAAATAAAAAAAATAGAAAAAACTAGAAGTACCTCAAAAACTAAATCACATGTGAATGCTTACTCTGAGATGTTAAAAATATTGACATTCTGAATGTAACATTGTGAAAAGATCCATAGAGAATCAACCAAGGAGGAGTTTTTTGGAGCACTAGTATAAGAATAGCCATGTTGATAATGTATATTGGTATTTATTCAATGTATTTATATAATGTATTTATATAATATGTTTATAATGTATTTATATAAATTTATGTATAATTTTTATATAACACACATACATGTATATTATAAAATTTGAATTTTTTAGAAAAACTATATATATATATATATATGGTGTTAACCCCTATATGTTTTTCAATTTTTAAATAATTTTTAGATATTTTAGTGGTATCTTTTAAAAAACTGCTATGGAAATATGACAACATAAAATAAAAATAAATATAGGTGGTTTTTACTTCCTCTAACTTTTTTGTTCTTTTTAAAAATAAATCAGGTATATTTTAGTGGTGGTTATGTTAAAACCACTGCTAATATATATAAAAATTTAATTTATATGGGGGTTTTCTGTAACAACCCAAGCTTCTCCGATACTCTTCTCTTTGAATAATACAATAGAGTGTGTTGTACACAACTTCGAGTTCTAACACACACCATGACCAATCAAAGTAGCCGTTATGAATAGTAATACCCACTTTTTGAAATTTTATTAATTTTATCTCTCAAAATGGACTTCATTTTTTGATTCGGAATATCGAAATTAGCCAAGGGTGATATTTTGGTACTTTTCAGATAACTTTCATATTTTGATGAATAGTGAAAATTACTAAATTTTAATTAAAAACACCTTTTTTAATTGAAATAATTAACAGTGATAAATTATGAATTTTAGTGGTTTTAAAGTATATTTAGAATATATTTTATCCATTTAATACGATTTTGGTCATTGGACATAATTTCACTTTTAAACCGGACATAAACAAGTGTCATTCTTTTGATAGTTATTGTTTCTTAAAAACACGCATTTTGTTTTAACAGTGGGAATTAATTTTAAATTAATAAATGAAACTTATATGTTTTGAATTTGGTAAAATACATTTCATTATTGAATTCTCAATATCAAAAATTAGCTTAGGGTAAATTTTTGGTATTATTTTGAAAACGTTCAATTTTTGATTAATAGTGAAAAACACTGAGTTGCTATTTAAAACTGGCTTTTTATTTAAATAATTATTTATATTATTTAAATTTATTTTAGGTCAAAATAGATACATAATACCTATATAAATTCAATTTAATTCATTAGAGTCAGTTTAAAATAATTTTAGATATATAAAAATTTTATCGAACTTTTTCACCGTCTTTTACCCACCTCCTAGGAGAATTTATAAATTCACATAAAACATAATTTTACCAATTCTGTGAGTGGAATCTCAAAACTTCGAGAGACACAGTTAACATCAAGGAGTAAAATGTGGTTCAATAAGTTAAAAATAATTTATGGTGAATAGTAACTTTTTACTTTTATTTACCACGGTAAAAAGTAAATATGGTAATTAAGGGTAAAAATTATATTATTATTAACCTAACACATATCCTAATTCTATTGGATAAGTTTAATTCGACCAAAAATAACCATATGAATAAAATATGACCCTTTAGGTCCACTTTTATTAGATTAGGACATTTATTATTATTTAATTCAAAGAAGAGTTAAAAGAGTTAAAATCGATGTTTAATAACTATTTTTTTTAATATATGGTTATAAATGAGATAAATTAGATTATAATTATTCATTAGAAATCTAAAACTATTTCCTACATAATTGGATTTTAATTATAATTTTTAGACATTAAATAATTAAATTTATTTATGACACAATGTTGATGCAGTAATTACCTTGTTAATGAAAGAATAAAATAAATTGTAATATAAATATTAAATTAAAAATAATTTCATAGTTTTTATGACATCCACGAATTTTCTAGGTGACTATGACATGTTATGGATGATTCAATGTATCTTGTTCGAAGCAATCAAGTTTTTATGACTTTCACAAAAACAAAATACCAAATAGTGTCAAAATTGACATAAATTAATATTTAAAACAAATATTATATGATTAATTGATATTATATTCATAAAAATATAAGGTTCGGCGAAAGGACTTATATCATGATAGGTGCGTCATTAATGGACCACTTGGGGGTCTCTTGGAAGTTTATAGTATGTTTATTAACCATATAATATAAAAATAAAAAGAGACATGGTAAATGTCAAACTAAGTAACAAAGGGTTAACACTAAAATATAAGGTTAATAAAGTGAAACAATCCTGTCTAAAACCTATTGGTTAAGTGGATTTCGACCCATCCTCACCTTATACTTTGAATAATTTACATTGGAGCCATTAGAAACCGAATATGAAATTATTATAAATTAATACTTTAAGTTTTTTCTAAAGTGTCCATCCCCCCCCCCCCCTTATAAAAGGACACCACTTCTAACCAATTAGTCACACCTTTCAAGCCTTTTTTTCTCATCCAAACTCTGCCCAATTAAGCTCCTTGCATCCCTATACTCTTTTCAGAAGCCTTAACATAGGTAGAAGGCACTTCAAGAGTCCTTTTTGGTTCAAACCAAAGGGAGTTACCCAAATTAAAGGTAACGATTTCTCTTAGCTTCTTTTCATTATTTTTCTTCTCCAACCCCTAACCTCTTTTTATTATTTTATTTTGAAACAAAAACAGTATCATAAATATACTAGTATATTTTTATTTTATGTATTCTAACTACACTTACACACACCTCCATCTAATGGGTGAAGAACATAATGATTCTGTGGATGGAAACCAAATGCCTCACGAAGCAATGATTGTTCAATTATCTCCTACAACCTCTCATGGTGGCCATTATGATGGAACTATAATTATATATGATATTAATGATATTTATTTTATATATAAGCTTATGTAATTCCATTTTATATCATACCATTATTCATTTCATGTTGTATATATATACGATAATTTCATTTGAGGATGTGCGGACTACCGCCCCTCAAAGTGATATGACTCGTTCATACCCTAAATGGAACGTATAAATGATGGTGTTAATGAACTTAAGTAACACATATAAGATATTATATTATACTGGAATAAATATATACCTATTTATCATTTGGTTTTGATTCATTTTAAAATGAAAAATGAAATGGAAGTAGCGTTCATGCGTACGTACAGATTACCGTCTCCACAAACACGATGAGATTCATCCCCCCATCATATCCATTCAAGAATAATTATCGTTTGATGAGTAAAATTATTTTTTAAGGACTTGATATAATTCTGGACATGAATAAGATACAACCTATCCATAACAAACACAACTTACGTAATGAAGCATATAAATGAAAGCGAATCAGTTAACACCCGAAACGACGATAATACTAAAATATTATTAACAAAGAAATATTAAAAGATCATATATGATATCATATTTATGTATATGATTCTTGTATAATTTAATAAAAATGGTTTAACTATTATACATGATGTTAACCTACCCTGGAAAAAGTAAATGTACAAGGTAAGGGGTTTTCATCTCACTCCTTATTCTCGTGAGATTCATACCATATTGCCACTATTAACTTTTGTGTGGTGTATGTATTTCCCATAATTGTATTCTTTGTGTAATACAATTTAATTTATGTGTATTTACATATTCATTGTATGATACCCCTTTCATGTGTTGTATGTTTCGTAAGTTTCCAAATTTTTAAGGGTTTATTTCACCGTCTCTTCATCATCCGAGGTTGTTTATACGTAATTATCTACTGGGACCTCTTTATCATCCACGTCCATGTTTCTTAAAAAAAATTTCAAAACATTATTACTATTTTACTGAATTTGGATTAAAGTCATTTATACACTTGTTTTACATTTTAAAAGATGTTTATAAAGGAATCTTTCTGTCATTTTCCAAACAAGTTCCTTTTTAACCTTTTCGACAAAATAAAGTGAAGAATGTATTTTTTAACTTATACGACAGGTGCAGTTATTCTCCACCATTATTAAATATTTTAAGATTACCTTACACGCTTATAAGGATCATTTGGAAATAAATGTTTTATTTTTTAATTATGTGATTTTTAAATGATTTCAAAAAAAGAGACATTTTTCTCAAATATATGAAAATCCAGTGCAAATGTATACGTATTTAACGCAAGATTAAAAATGTTTTTAGAAAACCTAACTCTCGAGTGTGGTAGACAGGAAGAGATTGGGCGTGGACCCATCATGGCCTGTAATTAGTCGAGCAGTCTCAGAATTAGTTATTTTGTTTTCAGAATCTTGCATAATGTTTTCAGAAAAACACTGGAGTATATTTGGGCAATTTTAAACGTAAGTATCTTCTAAAAAATTGCATCAGTATGTCTCATGAGACAAACTAGTGCCTTGGCATGAGGCCTTGACAAAAATCTTATTTGTAGTCTTGGCACAAGGCCTTGGCTACGTGGTGATGATAGTCTATCATTATGCAATCCGTCATTATGAAAGTGGTTATTGGTATTGCATTGATTATTCGACTAGTAGAATATTGATGTGAATAAGTAAATGGAATTATTTCATTTTATCTATTCCATATTATGCTGAAGTTGAAATTTAAAAGTCTTTTGTTTTAGTTATACATTGCCTTAAATGTTTCGGTTTATTTATGATAGTCTCTGCTATATTGTTTTCCCTACTGAGCATCTGAGCTCACCCTTTTCAATGTTTTATTTTTCCCAGGATGTGAATAAGTAATTTATGAATGACCTACAGGGAATGTATATGGGGGATATGAGTGTGGACTATGGAGACTATGTTGTTGTAGTTTTCATTTTTATGATGTAATGTAATCTTTATGAATGTATCTAGTGTTTCCAAGACTTCTAAACTGATCGGTACTTCGGGACACAATTCCTTGTAATCATGACAATGTATTAAAATAATGCACCGACTCTGGGAAACGGGGGTCGGGGCGTTATAGTTGGTATCAGAAAAAGTTTAGCAATAACCTTGGAAACTAGATTTAGATAAAATCTGATTAGATCACATAGCCCAATGATAGAATTTGAGGATTAGTAGAGAAGAACTTCCTAGAATTTTGATTTTGTAGAGATTTTGTGAGTTTTTTGAGAAAAACATCCCTGTCTGGATAGGAACAGGTAGAGGCGGCTCTGGCACTGATGTATCTAGGGGTAAAACCCGAAAACACCGCATTGAGCTAGACTCGAATGGGAACTGGTGCACGACAACGGGCCTTGCTGCACTCTTGGTTACGACACTCCTGGGGGATATGCTTAAGACAAATCTCATTTTCTTTACGAACCATTATGAAGGGTTTATGAGTATATACTTACTCAAAGATTTTTTTTTTTTATGATTATGGATTATATCCATAAACTGTTCAATTTATGTTATGTGTTTTACAAGTATGGAATTATGTATTTTGATTCATAAACTGATCTAATTTATGCCATTGTTTAGAAATGGTGCCCAATAGAAGGAATGAGAACTCCAGCAATACGAATGATCTAAAGAGTAAGAAAGATCATATCTTTCATGGTCTTAAGCCAGAATTTAGAAGGGAAATATTCTACCACGAATTATCATCATATGAAGAAATAGTATCATGTGTTGATATGATAATTAAAGAATTCTCAGTGTCCTGTGGTTTTTAAGGGAAGACAGAGAAGGAAAGGATGGTAGAGAGAAAGACATATAAGGTGAATAAGGTAAATAAGGTTTTTCCCATATGTGATAACTGTGGAAAGAATCACCTTGGGAAATGCTTTAAGGGAATGTGAGTATGTTATAAGGGTGTAGAAAAAGGACACCACGTTATTGATTATGAGGGTAAGAAAAAGGATTCAAATGTACAATGCTTCATCTGCAAGGAGTTTGGACACTATGCGAACCAATTTCCTAGTCATCAGACTAGGCCTCAAATGATGCTAGTGGATAATAATCAAGTTATGATACTTCCACAAATGAAGAGGAATGACTAGTGTTCTTATGTTATTATTTTGGAATTATTTCATTTAAGTGTTGTATCAATGATGTTCTAGAAATAAATAAGGATTATACTGCAGTACTATTTCATTGAGGATTTGAGATATTATGGTACTATGAAAAGTGACTCAACATCAAGTTAAACTTTTATTTTTGAAAATAAATGGTTGAAGTAAAGGTAATCCTTAATATGGTCTTGATACTAAGGTAGTAATTTTTGAATAAGAGATGGTTGATTTGGATGAATTATATTGGATATTCTTGACTAACTTGGAACTGATTAATGGTTTGTTTATTTCATCATTGTTGGAATATTCAAAGTTTTTGGATATAAGGAATATATCTAATATTCTATAAGGAATAAGGGAGAATTAATGTAATCAATAAAGTTTTATGGTAATTCAGGGTGTTACCATATTTTAAAAGAATACATGATGAAGGTGTTTACATGCTATTACATGAAAAAATGATCTTCATTGTGT
The DNA here is from genome assembly GCA_963277665.1 of Viscum album. Classification (NCBI taxonomy): domain Eukaryota; kingdom Viridiplantae; phylum Streptophyta; class Magnoliopsida; order Santalales; family Viscaceae; genus Viscum; species Viscum album. The sequence continues at coordinate 570,042,118 of OY728119.1, forward strand.
TTACCTACCTTATAAATTTTGGGCTGTGAATTTGGGTAGAAGTATTTTGGATAAGTCTAGTTTGAGATTATTTTTTGGATTTCCATAAAAAGGACAACCCGGAGGTTTGGCAGCAACCCGTCGCGTCTGACAAGGCCGCAAGACTTGAACCAACAACCGAAGGGCAATAAGGGTGTATCACCTTCCACTAGCCCACGTGATGTCCTGGATTGGATAATGTAGTTTTTTTAAAGGTTATGATATGTGAATTATAAATTCATTATATTTGGTACCCTATACGATTAGGATAAATAGATTATTTTTTTGTTGTATTATGTTTTGAGTTTGTGGTAGAAATTTATTAATGGATAAAACTATAATTATAAAGTAATTATATCTCCTTATGATCTTAGCCAATCTCATAAATAAATTCCTCAACATTAAGAAAAGGAACTTAGAACAAAAATGTTGTCCTAGATGGTACCTTAGATCATCACAAATTTATGGATTTGGGATTATTAGCCATTTCATAGCCATTTTCTCTACCACTCTCCGCATATATTGATGGATAGATTTCTCTTCCATATCCATATTTTCCTACATGGAACCCTAGTATGTGTTATTTTTGGTAACCTGCATACCTACCACTCTTTATTTTAAATAGAGGCCTCATTAATCCATTTTTTGATGTGGGATATCAACAAAGATAGTTTGAAATGTCAACCCCAAGTTTCCAATACCGAGTATAAATTGTGAGGACACAATTTATTGAAGTAGGGGAGAATGTAACACCCCCTGATTCTACAGTACGCTTCTCTTTGAATAATACAGTAGTGCGTGTTGTATGCAACTTCGAGTTCTAACACACACCACGACCAATCAAAGTATCTGTTATGTATAGTAATACCCACTTTTTGAAAATTTATAAATTTTATCTCTTAATATGAACTTAATTTTTGAATTTGGAATATTTAAATTCCCCAAGGGTGACATTTTGGTACTTTTCGGATAACTTTCATATTTTGATGAATAATGAAATTTACTAAATTTTAATTAATTTTTTTTAATTGAAATAATTAACAGTGATTAATTATGAATTTGAGTGGTTTTAAAGTATATTTATAATATATTTTTACCATTTAATATGATTTTGGTAATTGGACATAATTTCACTTTTAAACCGGACATAAACAAGTGTCATTCTTTTGATAGTTATTGTTTCTTAAAAACACGCATTTTGTTTTAACAGCGGGAATTAATTTCAAATTAATAAATGAAACTTATATGTTTTGAATTTGGTAAAATAGTATTCATTATTTAATTCTCAATATCAAAATTTTCTTAGAGTAAATTTTTGGTATTTTTCTGAAAACATTCAATTTTTGATGAATAGTGAAAAACACTGAGTTCCTGTTTAAAACCAGCTTTTTATTTAAATAATTATTTATATTATTTAAATTTATTTTAGGTCAAAATAGATACATAGTACCTATATAAATTCAATTCAATTCATTGGAGTTTGTTTATAATAATTTTAGATATATAAAAATTTTATCGAACTTTTTCACCGTCTTTTACCCACCTCCTAGGAGAATTTTAAAATTCACATAAAACGTCATTTTACTGCTTCTATGAGTGGAATTTAGAAAATCCAAGAGACAAGATTAATATAAAGGAGTAAAATGTGGTTCAATAAGATAAAAATAAATTATGGTGAATAGTAAATTTTTACTTTATTTTACCACGGTAAAAAGTAAATAGGGTAATTAATGGTAAAAATGATATTATTATTACCCTAACACATGTCCTAATTCTATTGGACAAGTTTAATTCGACCAAAAAAACCTTCAGAATAAAATATGACCCCTTAGGTCCACTTGGATTAGATTAAGACATTTATTATTATTTAATTCAAAGAAGAGTTAAGAGAGTTAAAATCAAAGTTTAATAACTAAAACATTTTTAATATATTGATATACATGAGATAAATTAGATTATAAGTATTCATTAGAAATATAAAACTATTTACTAAATAATATTATTTTAATTATAATTTTTAGACTTTAAATAATTAAATTTATTTATGACACAATGATTATGCTGTAATTACCTTATTAATGAAGGAATCAAATAGATGGTACTATAAATATTAAAATAAATATAATTTCAAAGTTTTTATGACATCCACGAATTTTATAGGTGTCTATGAAATTTTAGGGATGTTTCAATGTATCTTGTTCGAAGTAATCAAGTTGTGATGACTTTCACAAAAATAAAATACCAAATAGTGTCAAAATTTACATAAATTAATTTTTAAAAAAAATATTATATGATTAATTGATATTATATTCCTAAAAATATAAGGTTCTGCCAAAGGACTTATATTATGATAGGTGCATAATTAATGGACCACTTGGGGGTCCCTTGGAAGTTTAGAGTAAGTTTATTAACCATATAATATAAAAATAAAAAGAGAATGGTAAATGTCAAACTAAGTAACTAAGAGTTAAAACTAAAATATAAGGTTAATAAAGTGACCCAAACCTATCTAAAACCTATTGGTTAAGTGGATTTAGACACATCCCCACCATAGACTTTGAATAATTTACTTTTGAGCCATTAGAAACTGAATATAAAATTATTATAAATTAATACTTTAAGTTTTTCCTAAAGAGCCCCTCCCCACCTTTCTAAAAGGACACCACTGCTAACCAATTAATCACACCATTCAAGCCTTTTGGCACATCCAAACTCTGCCCAATTAATATCCCTACATCACTCTCCTCCTCTTAGAAGCCTTACCTTAGGCATAAGGCACTTCAAGAGTCCATTTTGGTTCAAACCAAAGGGAGTGACCCAAATTAAAGGTAACGATTTCTCTTAGATTCTTTTCTTTTATTTTAATTATCCAACCCCTAAAGACTTCTTATTATTTTATTTTGTAACAAAAACAGTATCCTAAATATACTAGTATATTGTTATTAGAAGTATTATAACTACACTTACACACACCTCCATCTAATGGGTAAAGAACATAATGTTTCTGTGGATGGCAACCAAACGCCTCATGAAGCGATGATTGTTCAATTATCTCCTACCACATCTCATGGTGTCCATTATGATGGAACTATAATTAAATATGATATTAATGATATTTATTTTATATGTAATCTTCTTTAATTCCATTTTATATCATTCAATTATTCGTTTCATGTTGTATATATATACGATAATTTCATTTGAGGAAGTACGGACTACCGCCCCCTCAAAGTGATATGACTCATTCATAGCATACATGGAACCTATAAAGGATGGTGTTAATGAACATAATTAACACATATAAGATATTATATTATACTCGAATAATTATATACCTATGTATCATTTGGTTTTTATTCCTTTTAGAATGAAAAATGAAATGGAAGTAGCGTTCGTGCGTACGTACGGATTACCGTCTCCACGAACACGATGAGATTCATTTACCCATCATATCCATTAAAGAATAATTATTGTTGGATGAGTAAAAGTAATGTTTAAGGAAATGATATCATTATGGACATGAATAAGATACAACCTATCCATAAAAAACATGGCTTATGTAATGAAACATATAAAGGAAAACTAATCAGTTAACACCCAAAACGACGATAATACTAAAATATTATTAAAAATGCAATATTAAAAGATCATATATGATATCATATTTATGTATATGATTATTGAATAATTTAATAACAGTGATTTAACTATTATAAAGGATGTTAACCTACCCTCGACCAAGGAAAAGTACAAGGTAAGGGGTTTTCATCTCACTCCTTATTCTCGTTAGATTCATGCCATATTGCCACTATTAACTTTTGTGTGGTATGTGTATTTCCCATTATTGTATTCTTTGTGAAATACACTTTAATTTATGTGTATTTACATATTAATTGTATGATACCTCTTTCAGGGGTTGTATGTTTCGTAAGTTACCAAATTGGTAATGGTTTATTTCACAATCTCTTCATCATGCAAGGATGTTTATACATAATTATCTAACGGGACCTCTTTATCATCCACGTCCAAGTTTCTTAAAAAAAATTTCAAAACATTATTACTATTTTACTGAATATGGGTTAAATTCATTTATACCCTTGTTTTACTTTTTAAAAGATGTTTATAAAGGAATCATTCTGTCGTTTTCCAAACAAGGTCCTTTTTAACCTTTTTGACAAAATTAAGTAAAGAATGTATTTTTTAACTTATACGGTAGGTGCGGTTATTCTCCACCATTATTAAATATTTGAAACATCCCTTACACACTTATAAGTATATTTTAGAAATAAATGATTTCTTTTATAATTATGTGATTTTTAAATGATTTCAAAAAAGAGGCATTTCTCTTAAATATATGAAAATCCAGTGAAAATGTATACGTATTTAATGCAAGCTTAAAAATGTTTTCAGAAAACCCGACTCTCGAGTGTGATAGACAGGAAGGGATTGGGTGTAGACCCATCATGGCCTGTAATTAGTCGAGCAGTCTCAGAATTAGTTATTTTGTTTTCAGAAGCTTGCATAATGTTTTCAGAAAAACACTGGAGTATATTTGAGCAATTTTAAACATAAGTATCTTCTAAAAAAATTTCATCAGTATGTCTCATGAGACAAACTAGTGTCTCGGCATGAGGCCTTGACAAAAATCTTATTTGTAGTCTTGGCATGAGGCATTGGCTACGTGGTGATGATAGTCTGGCATTATGCATTCTGTCATTATGTAAGTGGTTATTGATATTACATGTGATTATTCGACTAGTATAATATCCATGTGAATAAGTAAATGACATTATTTCATTTTATCTATGCCATATTATGCTGAATTTGAAGTTTAAAAGGCTTTGGTTTTAGTTATACATTTCCTTAAATGTTTATGTTTATTTATGAATGTCTCCGCTGTATTGTTATCCTTACTGAGCATCTGAGCTCACCTCTTTCAATGTTTTGTTTTTCCCAGTATGTGAAGAAGTAATTTATGAATGACCTGCAGAGAAATTATGTGGGGATATGAGTGTGGAAGTTTTCATTTTTACGATGTAATGTAAACTTTATGAATGTATCTAGTGTTTCCAAGACTGTTAAATTGGTCGGTCCTTCGAGACGTGATTCCTTGTAATCATGCAAATGTATTAAAATAATGCACTAACTCTGGGAAACTGGGGTCAGGGCTTTACATTTTTACAATACCCTTTAAATAATTTCTACTAAAGGAACAATTGTTTTGTAGTGTCCCAATAAGTATTGAATATTCTAGTGTTCTTATGTACACTCATGGGCATCTATATCCTTAAATTTAATGAATTCAGTTTTTCTCCTGCTTCCTCAAAAGATAAGTGTTTCCTTCTAATAAAAATACAGCAAGTCCTGAATAATACCATGTTATATAAGTAATGGTAATATTTTATGTATCTTTAGGATAATTAGAAGAGATGTACTTAGTTCTTTCCTTCATAAAAATTTATAACTAAATCCATATTTACCAAACTTCTATCATCAAACACATTACATCAAGGCATAATGGATTCTCAAAATATTATAACTTATAAGATATACATCAGTCAATGTAGTTTTCATTTGGCTAACTATTATGCTACTATTTACAAAACATGTCTTGAGAGGAATTTTTAGAATACTTGCATTACATAAAATAATCCTCACAAAACCTCATTATAATACCATCACTTTGGGTGTATAATGAAATGTATGTTCAAGAATGGATCTACTCTATATTTAATCACCAATAAATACTTCATTGAGATATTCTCCTATAATCTCTCTTTGAGGATCCTATATATTTTACTAAGTGTATTCATTACATCCATTTTACATTCCTAAAATGTATTCAAGGAAAATTATGATGTATTTGAATTTTACACAAGATTATCCCTAGAATGGTTAACACAATATTTCTGGACTAATTCAACAAGACTTGTGGTATGCCTTTATCTCCAAAGGTTTATTTCTATAAAACTTAATACATAAATGTGTCAAATACTAAAGAGTTAGATATGTATATTCTAAACATCCTTTTGGGTATATACCTAACTATTTAATTTATGTTTACATAAAAATGAATTATCTTTCCACAAAAAGGTATTATCCAAGTATTATATTTTATATTCATCAATAATTATCAATATTGTATAGCTACGATTCATGTATTACCGATATATTAATTAAGAATGAAATACCATAGGAAAATTTATTTAAAACATGAAATGATGTCTCATTGTGTCTATAATTAGACACTTATATTTTTTTTGGTAACACATAATAAAAAATATTATTTTAACTATAATAAATCAACTTGGAAATATAAATACATATTATTCCCATTGCTGACTTATGAATCACTCTTTATCAACTACTTAAAGTGTTCACATTACTTATTATTATATTTTCAATCATCCTTGGTTATTTTATTTATATATAAATATGTGAATTTCATATAGTATTTAATAACCAAGAAGTGAAATAGAAATAGTGCACATAATAATAAATATACCTAAAGAAGTACAATCTACTCTATTCTTCTATAAATCATTATTATTCATATTTCAATGGATTTTGTTTCCACATGAGAAGAATATAGCCTCTGATTCAATGTTGTCACTTTAAATCATCTATATATTTTATGGATTTATTAAGGGATCCATCAAATTTGAACCAGTAATAGGCTTTTAAAAATTGAATTTTACTTTGGTCACCATAAGGGGTGATTAACCATGTTCCCACCAATCCTTATCTTCTTGGTAAATCATAGTCAAAATATTTCCAAGAGGCATATTCATAATATTTATCATGTGATTTTTAATGAATATGGATAACTTAGTGGAAAGGATAATAATATGATATTTATGGATAATTTTTTATCCATATGGATTCCCAGCTTCTCTAACCAATAAATTCCTTTCAACATCTTGAATTGAAGACCACTAGTTTGGTGCCCATATTACAGTTTACACTAGTATAATGTAGTTACAATCTTATTTATTTTTATCCTATATTTGTTTGTCCAAATCATTGAAGATGAGTTTTCATGGGATATGAATTTATTTTAATATATTTATTCTTCATATATCCAGATATATTTAATATCATGATACAAAAAACATTAGAATCATCTTCTATGTATCTCACATAGGCATCCTTTTCACCCTCACTCGCTTTCAAAGGAGGTTGACCAGGAATAACAGATTCTAGTACATGATATAAATTTAATTATAGAAGTTAAATGTATAAAATACAATAACAATATTTGAAAATTGTACTAATGAGGACATGGAATTTATCCAAGAATGGACACAGTGTTTTCATGGTTTTAATTTCCATTTTTTATAATAAATAAAATCATATCTTAACAGACTATCTTGATTAACAAGTGATATATAATAAATTAATTTTATTAGTGTCTAGTTATTTTATCATATTCCAATATCCCTCACAATTAGACTTATAATATCTCATCAAATGGATATTATAGTGGAAAGGATCCATATTACCCTTCTCATAACCTATACTATGTCCATGAAAATTACTCAATGGTATCTTGGTAGGAAATCTTTCCCACTACATTAACCCATAGTTTATTTGATCCATTTAGTGGACTCCATAATCCTAAAATCCTAACCTTATATTTTATCAATAATTGACTCTAAATTTTATTATTTATATTATGACCATTATCTTTAATACTAATTTGTTTAACTAGACTCATTATCTTTGCAAAGACCCCCTAATAATTTAAAGCATCCTAGACTACAGGCTGTCCAAGAATTTAGCTATGGTTAACATAGAATATCAATGGTTAAATAAAAATTGATATTTCCTTGAGTGATTTCATTTATCATTTAAATAAATATTCTTTATTTTATCCTTTACGTGCATGTTAATATTATATATATTTTACATAATTAATTAACCATGTCATGATAAAAATATTCACTCATAATAACTTTATTTTAATTTATCTTTGATTCTTGATAATTAATTTATTTAAAATAAGATCAAGTTTGAATCATCTAATAAGACATTTAATTTAATTTTATAAATAAATAACCATTCACTTGAAAAAATAAAATTAATAAGTGATACAATCAGGTGATTTTAACTACTAGTTGGTTTATCGAGTAGAATATAAACCTACAATTGACCATAGGGGAATAACTCCATAAGTCTTTACTTGGATGGAGTTACAACATTCAACCATTAACCTATATATCTCCTTGGTTATATTCATCTAGAATTGGTCATGAATCATCTTCCCTCACTTAGAGTTCTATCCTTTACATATGATTACTTACTCACAGGTGTGGGGAACCAGGGGTTTTAGATTACACAACTTTAAAGTGGATACACGATATCATACATAATAAATAGGAAGGGATTATATAAATATCATCATATTTAATTAAATAATAACTTTATCGTAAAAAATATATTGAATAAATAATTAAATTAAATAAAAACACAACACATACATAGGTTGGTGAAGCTCATGACTATCCAAAAATGAAATGACTACTATTAGAATTCCTTGAAATTGTTTTTTTTATTAAAATAAATATATTGGATTAATAAATTAATAACATTTTTAATAAATTAATTCTATATCTTAATTAACAATACAAACAATCCATGATATTCCCGTACCATGTAATTTTAATTAAATTAAATTAATTATTTTTAATTTAAAATTAATTTGTACATCGTGTTTAATTATTGGGAATATGATGTGTACCCTCAGGAATGACTAAATTTTGTATAATATTTAATATATATACATGAAATATAACAAATGAAACATGATGGGTGCCCTTTTGAATTACAAAACATGTATTGTCACTCGTAGGATGCGTGAATTACAATATGTATGGTCTTTACGATGTACATTGTACTTACATGAAATGTATGCATACACATCATATTTTGATATTACATAGTGTGTTGTTCGATGGGTAAAGTCATGTAGTCTTAATGACATGTGTAACCACATGTCATGCCTTGAATATATGTGGTATGTATTGCTGGAAATTCCAATGAAGCACATGAAATGTTAAAAACCAAACACATCAAGTATTTTTTAGAATAACATGGAAAATATTTATGAAATTATTTAAAACCACATGACCCACAAAAAATCACTCATTTTGTACTCTTGGTGGAAAAATCCTTTTACAAGATTTATACACCAGCCACATGTTCTGTGGTTTGGTTTTTATTTAATGATTTTTTTTGTGTTTGGATTTCATAACATGCCTATTTTGTCATGCATCTTGCAAGAGTAAGTATACATCACATAACATGTACAACCCACTATATGTCAGGTACTCTTTTACTGTACACCCATACAATATGCCTAGGGACTTAGCATGTATTATTTCTGGGTGATTACACAATACACAACTTTTAAACTAGCTACAGTCGGTGTAGTAACTTTTGGATAATGTCACTCCACCAATTCTCAATACACAACGTTGGTTTTAATTACACGTCATGTTCTTCGACCACATAGTTTTGAGAATGCATGGGGTTACACTACTTGTACACTAGATAAACATTGTATACTCTCTATCAAATCATGTTCCAACTGATAGTTAATACACAACAAGTAATGACACCCAATACCAACCCCCAAACAAGGTTCCTTGATTATCATGACTCACCCTTATGTGGTTTACCATGGGTACACAATATGTACCTTTCCATTTCTTGTTGATTAATTATGATGCCTTTTCAGAATATTCAAAACCTATGAATGATATCTTCTAACATTATTTATCTATTTTTGGATTGTTCTTGATCATATGAAACTATATGATAATGTTATCTCTACTTTTAGGTTTAAAGAAAAAATAACTATAAATGATATCTCCCTAATAAAAAATACCAATAAACCAAAAATAATTATACATTAATATGTGACCATGTTGATACCACTTCAGGGTTCTAGGGAACTGTAGAATCATTTGGGCCCACATCCAATAATTATTTTTATGAGCTTCAAAAGATAAATATGAATATCTTGGATACCACACCCTAGAATATTCATAGAGGGGATTTTTTTCACATTTAGTTTGAATTTTTTTTATAACTATAATTACCTTGACTTGATAATTCTTTCATTGTTTTATTAGTTTATCAATTTGATATCATCTCTGTAATTCAAGTCATCATTGTGGTGGAAAAATCCAAACTATAATTAATCTAGAAGTATCCAAACATGATCCTTGAATATCTGAATTTCTTAATTATTATTTATTTTACTAGTGTGATGGAACCAAATACCTTTCTTCGGTCACCATTGATAATAATAAATAATCTTTTGGTCTTCAAATAATTCCTTCAAACTCTGTCAGTCTTGAGGCGGATGAGAAGGATTATCTCTCTACATTATTGTGAGAGTTCTAGAGAGGTTCTCTCAGCCTTTAAATAATTATCTTGGGTGAAACTGTTATGAAAAATAATTCACATTCCCATAGATAATGGTATAAATCAGATTATATAGTTTGGGTTAAAAAACGAGTGATTACATAGAGACCCATTATCTAATTTTTTAATATAATTAAACCCCACGTAAAATAATATTAAAAATATTATTATTATATTCCATGGAATGCACTTACTCATGGATACTAAATATCACTTCTATCATGCCCTTAACACATCCCGTCAGTCCTACTTGGTATTAATCAAACAATAAAAAAATAAATATTTATTTAAATAAATAAATATCATTATCTTATTCATTAAATAAATATATATAATATATATTAACTAATGGATTGAATAAATATTAATTTTATTATTCACAAAACTAAATAAATATTTACATTAAGTATCTATTTATTACCTTATGAATAATAAACAAGAGATAAATGAATATTATATTCATTGACTCATGAAAAAATGATTATTTAATATTTAATTGAAATGTATTCTAATATCAAATAAATAGTGACTGGATTTGTGTGATCATCCTAAATAATTATTATTCCACCAACTATAAATTATATTTATTCAAAATACTAAATTCAAATATAATTTAATTTAGATTATAGATGCACTTAGTTTGTGACCCTCTATACCTCTTTCTCAGTGGCATTATGTGTTCTTTCCAAAAGCGCATGGTTGGTATCAAGTAACAAGTCAAGGAACCTATAATGAAATAAGATTTTGTCTTAATGAAAAAAACCTCAAAAAAATGTTTACTATGTAATATAAACCATTTATCTTTATATCCCATCAATAAGGTTGCATAGTTCTGTCATAAACATATAAGCTTGATTTATCTTTATTTGAGTACCTAAAATAAACTGGTTGGTAAACTACCATTTCATGGATTTAATTTTACCATTCCATTTCAATCCAAGAGATTGGGATATAATCATACATTAACTCAGAAGGTAAAAACCCTTTCTTCACTTATTCAATTAATGGAATATAATTTATGATGCACCCAATGTAACATACCACACCACTAGAACATGTCATCACAATTTTCACCAATACATCCAAGTACACGATTCATGATATGCAATAATAATATTCCCAAGTCTAAGGAGCAATAAAAACATATAATGATATTAATCTGTAATGAAATATATGACATTTGAAATTCCTAGTAGTGGGAATGTCCTCATAACCTCCTCTCTTGAAGATTATCAAGTGTTAAATTTGATGAGTAGATGTATCACCCGCTTCTGTGAAACAAACAATTAATATTTAAAACATAATATGTGTCATGTCAGATACAAATTATTTAGACCAAAAGACATATGTTTAGGAATACTGTCATAACATATGAAGATTATCATTATAGTGGTAAATTACTAAAACCTTTTAACATGACAAGTACTCTATGTAAACTATCACAGTAATGCTAAAAAAGGTACATTGATAAGGTGATAATATATTTATTAACATTTAGGTAATCAAAATTACAAATTCATTTGGTCCAAGTGAACCAACCCCAACAAATAACATTTATCTGATACATAAAGGTCATTATGAGGATAGATAAGGTTCATCCAGAGGCAAAGGAAATATGTAAGGGTCATTCATATAATACACAAGGTTAATATGGTGTAATATATATGATTAACTCTATGGTATTGAGTAACTGTAATGGCCATTTTTGTGATGTATAAGAGTTCAAAAGAAGACATTAATATGACAATAATAAAACTAATTATTTCATGGATTAAAAATATTGAACGGAACTTAAGATACAACCTGTTGAAGAAAAATAGTTACACTGTGAAAATAATATCACATTATGATTGTACAAACCTAGTGTGGAGGAAGAGTATAATTACATCGTGAAGATTATTATTGCACCCTAAAGAGATAACTTATTGTTGAATCAGTTACATGAATTGTTTTTTATCACACCATAGTGTATTGATTCATGTCGTGATAACCTAGAAAGATTCAATTACAGAAAAGTGGGAGAAAGATGGAAAAAAGTTAAAGAGTAATTGAATGATGTTATTAGTTTAAATTTGAAATTGAAATTGAAATTCATACATGAAGAAAAAATTCCATTTCTATAACACCCTAATATTTTAAAATAAAAAAATAATGTTCGATAGTGCATATGACACATAACACCAAGCTTAAATGATGCATGAAAAATAATATTTAAATATGTCCATTATAACCTAGCCACTGAATTGGTGGGTATGTATAAGATTAACTAAATTATAATATATATATATATATATAAACTTCCAAATAAATATAAATTTATTGAAAAATTCTTTTTAAATAAACACATAATTTTTAGATAATTTATTTTATTTGTTAAAAGTACATTTTCTTCAGAAATAGATTTTATCACTATTCATGGGAAAATATTATAATTAATTTTTGGAACTTTAAAAAAAATTTATTTTATAAAAATTATATCATTTTAAAATAATCATTTCAAAATTTTATTAGAGTTAAATTTTGATAACTTTCTGAAAAGATTGATTTTTGTATGAATAGTGAAAAATAATTTTTTTATTGAAAATTTCAATTTTTAAAGAATTTACAAAGTAATTTTATTAAAGTTTAATTAGTTATATTAAATTAATAAAAATAAAATTTAGGTCTTTTTAATTAATTAAATATTTAATTTTTATATAAAAAAATGTATATTATAGAAAACATTCCTTTTTAAAAAAACTTATTTTTATCGCACATTGCAGGATAATTATTAAATTAATTTATACTACTTATAGGGATTCAATTAGGTAAAATAGATTCAATATTTTAAATAAAAATTATATTTATTATTTAATATGGTTGAACTTATTTTTTTTCACAATGAATAGTTAAAAAAGTAAATATTTGTCACTATGGTAAAAGGGAAAATTGGGTCAACTTAGGTTAAAATTAAGTGATAAGTCCACGATATTTCATATTAAATATTATTATATGAAGGGATCTATAAAATTATAAACTTAGTCTTAATATTTATTTTCTTTATGGGACACTTGTGAAGGAAAGTGACCTACATAATGTGTTAAGTAAAGAAAAAGAGAAAATGTCACTCTATTACTTGAAAATATCTTATGTGCTCCAATAAAGAAAAAAATAAGTTTTGAATGAGTATTAATAGTAGTTATGAGAATAATTAAATTATTTAAATTAAGGTAATTTATTTCTAATTTTTACTAATTATTTAACTTCCTTAACTATTTATGCAACATTAACATAATATTTTTTCAATTAATAGAAAAATAAAATAAATGAATTTAAAAATATTACATATAATATAAATTGAATAAATTATTTCATTACATGATTTTTTTAGAATAGTATAACATTTTATAATATTTTTAATGGAATATTTTAAAATTAATTTTTTTTCATTTTTTTTCGAAGTCAAATTAAATTAATAGTTCAAAAAATGACATTAATGTAATTTAATAATAAATAATATTTTATTAAATGATTTAAAATTTCTAAAAATTCTTGACTTTGACAAGTGTTTTTTATATGTTAATAAATATCATCTATGATATATTAATGGAAACATTTTCCTTTTATTGTAACTATACTAATCCATAATGAGCAAAAACATTGTTATCCTGGTATATTTCAAAAAGGGTTAATGCTGGTTAAAAATAGATAGTGGTAAAAAACATTCTAAACCTAGCCATTTTTTCAGATATAATTTATAAAAAAATCATACTTTATTTTAAATATATTGTTTTTATTCTATTTTTCCATGATAAATAATTTATATTAATTTAATTCTGTAAGAAATTCCAAATGTTCCCCTCCTCTCAGTTATAAAAGGACACATCCTCTACTCTTTTCTTTACACTTAAAAACACTTTTGGTTTAGAAAATGACTATAAAAATAACATTATTAATTCCATTCCCATATTCTAGAGGCCATTTTTTGAGAATAAAACCCTCATAGAAAGGCTTTTGGTGTACACCTAAAGAGGTTGTTTGAAAAAGAGGTATCATTCTTAAATGAGTTTTTTATTTTATTTCTTATTACTCCTCATTTAAATATTATTCAAACGTAATTATATAATAACATCAATATATATAATATTCTGAAATATGTTTATGTTAATGGATAACCCTATATCCATAACCACTTCCATCAAATGGGAAATGAAACCTTCATTAGTGTGTACGACAGACTACCGCTTCACGAACCGATGTAATTAATTTTCCATCACAACCAATAATGGATGGTTTTAATGATAGATTTAATATATATATATATATATGTGTGTGTATGTATGTATTATATTCATGAAATTATCATTATTATTAAAATATAATATATCTTATAATTTCTTACCTTCCCATTCATTTAAAAATGATAGTGTTGTTTGTGTGTAGGCATGGATTACCACCACAAAAAAATTGATGTGATTCTTTTCATAAACAAATGAAATTATTTCTATATATAAGTGTATTTAATGTAATATTATATTTATTTTATAATATCAATAATGAATTATAAAATAATAATTATGTTCTTTCCATCATTATCATTGAAAAATGGAAATGTTACCCATGCGTACGTATGATTTACCGTCACTAGAGTTTAACATGGTCCAATTTTCATAACCATATTTTATGGTTGGTTTAAAAATTATAACTGATTTATAAAAACTACAATTATATAATTATTATTATTATATATATGGTGGAACAATGGACTCTTTTACCATAGTAAAACCACCAAAATCATTAAAGTCATATGGACTAAATATCATCAAAACATACAACGTAAAATTAAAATATAACGCATTTAAATATAACTTGGTATTGAAAAAAATAAATGGGATAATAGACATGAAAAATATTCTTTATAAAGTAAATAATTAAAATAATTTTATTATTCAAGAACATAAATAACATATGTGATGAGTTGGAACTGAGGTTACGTATTTTGTCTCAATTTCCTATCATTTGGGAATATTTTAATGTTATGCAAGTAATTTATATTATATGGTGTATTTGTTTCCCATTTTACATGTTGTATCATGAATCCCCATAATTCCAGAAATGTTGAGTTTCAATTTAAATTATTTCATGTAATAGGATTTTACTTGAAATTTGCCAAGTAGTAAGTGTTTCATCAGTCAATTTTCATTCATTAGGTTATACCACTTCTTCATTGATTAAATTATGTAAATATTATTATTATGTGTGAAATGGAATTTATTTTATTTATGTTTGATTCCATTTTTTATGAATTTATATTTGTTACACACAATTAATTGATTTATGAATTCTCACTTCAATAACATGATCATTATAATAGATTCTGTCTCAATATCCACTCTGTTGAGACATATTTTGTATTATACTACTATTTATTTTTATGATGTGTATCAAATAAAACATGTATCTCCTATATCATGAATATATTACATTCATGGTATTTAATCATTAATTTTATATTATTTATTCCATGGGGGTTATGATTCAAAAGATACCAAAATGGTAAGAGTTTATTTCACAATCTCATCAATATTCCTGATTATTTATGTTTATGTATCCTATGTAAAAATTATTTTATTTTTCTATCTTAAACACATAATATTTTATTCTCATATAGATATTTATATAAATTAAAATTTTTAATTTTACTTATCACTCTTTGAGTACTCAAGATACCGAAATCATGTTTTTAAGGAAACAACCTTATTTTTCTACCCAGTCAATAATAGTTTTATCTAATATCCATATTTTGCTAAAAATTATTTAATGAATATTTTTAATATTCTCAAATTATTTATTTGTGACATTTTTTACACATGTTTTACTTTTTTAAAATGGTTTAAATTGAATCTTCTTTTCATTTTCTGAACATGGTACTTTTTGAATTTTTACTAAAACTGTGAAAGGAATAATTCTTTTAACATACTTGGTATGAACATATTACTCCCATAATCAATAACAATCATTTTTTTAAGATTATTTTACAAGATTCCATTATTATTTTCAAAGAACCATCTTTTCATAATATTATGTAGTTTTTTAGTTTTTAAAAATTGATTTCCATATAAAAAAGTTATTTTTATCAAGAATGTTTTAATTGATATTTTTATGGTATTTATATTCATAAAAATACATTATTTTTATTATAATCTATTTGGGATACATTACAATGATACCATCTTTATCCGTTCTGTGGATGGTTTATGATTAGTTTGAATTGAAAAAATTATCATTTAGTATTTTAATTTTTTAATATTAATGTTTACATTGATTATGTATTGTATTTTTATTCTTCTTTTTCATATAATGAATATACTAGACTTAGTTAGTGATAGGTGGGGATTTATATAACCCCTAAATGCATTTGTAGGTCTCATGTGACAAAATATTTTAGATATTTGGTCATTTTCTTACCCCTTTATGTAATATGTCTTGGCATGAAGCATTGATGATATGTTTATGATGTTTTTCCTTATTCATTCCATGATTATGTGATTAGTTATCGATTTACATATGATAATTTTAATACATATGATATGCATGGATAAGTTTCAAAGTCATGTGATTATTTATATGGTGTTATTTTTTCATCATTTATTCCTTTCATATTATTATTTGTGATCAATTTATTAATTAAATGGAATGTGTTTTCAGTTATTCACTATTTCATATCTATCATTACTCATTTATTCTATGATAGATTCTATCATTTTCATTCTCTTACTGATAATTTGAGTTTACTCGTATATGTTTCCTTTCCCCAGGTTATGAAGAATTAATATTGGAATGAGTCAAAGGAAGCATCGTTTTTTACAATTACTATGTTCTTATAATTTAATACCAATATAAAATGATAATAATGCATGTATATATTAATTTAGGACTAAAAAACTATTCAAAACATTGGGATGTGATTTCTTGTATTCTATGCCACTGCAATAAAGTAACCATCTGCTCTAGGCTACTGGAATTAGGGTCATTACAATTAATAAGAATGATAAAATCTAATATGGGTCTTTCATGTATGTTTTATCTAATAGAATAATACATAATATTTTTCAATACATATGGTAGAAGAGAATAATTGTTTGTATAGTTTAGTTCACACAAGAAGAGTACTTACAATAGTGTATGTAAAAGAATAATATAAACATTTCACACTTGGTTTGTTGGGGATCATTAAACTTGTGTCATGTGTTGAATAAAGAGAAAATCCACACCTATTTTATAAACATGAATAATTTTGGAAGCATAATAATATTTTTAAATGATAATCCTTTCAAGGAGAAGGATACTCCCTTCCAAAGAAATGTACAAGAAAAAATTATAACTTATCGAGCGACTAATCTAGGGAAAATACTATTATGTTCTTATATTATAAGTTATGTATATAATCTTCTAATTTTATCCATAATAGTTTTTATAGTGCATTTTATGGTCTTAAGTGGTTCCAGATCATTCTTAGGATTATCTACACATTTTGAGTAGTGCACCTTATACATCAGCTATCCTTGTTTGTTTTATTTCATCAATATATGAGAGTTTAGATGTGAGATCTCTCACTCTAATAATACTTTTAGGATTATTTCATATGAAATCATAAAAGGAGAAAAATATTATTGTCCACTGATTCACCCCTAGTGAAATAATACTATTAATGGGGATATTACATGTGGTATCAAAGTTGTACAGTTTTCCTCTAAATAATAAAAGGATGAAATTTTTCTAATGTGATATTTTTTGAACTATGTTAGTATTTTAGTTTTTATATTCCATTAAAAATTAAGGTAGTATATGAGTTTCTTTGTAGAATGTGTTTTGTAATGTTAATGTTGTGATCTATAATTCCTCATGTTTTGTGGATTATATAAATCCAATTAACAAAAATAGAGTACCCGCATTCAATGGAAAAAATTATAATATTTGGAAAAAATAATTCTACTATATTCACATTAATTGGGTAGGTATGTTGTATAAATTAGGATTGATGGTTTCACACATATTTCACAAGGAGTTTATTTTACTTGATATTCAAGAAAAAACATAGAGTGTGATGTGAATTAAGAAATTACATTATATACTATCGTTTAGAGATATAGTTTTTAATGGTAAGGTAGATCATGATTGAAAAATAAATTTCAGAAAATATGAAAAATATATATGAGGCTAATTTCTAAAGTTAAAAGTGTAGAATTATAATTTTGGTTATTAAAGTATAAATATATGAATATTCTACAAGTAAAACTATTGTTGAATTATTTGCAGTGGAAAATTAGATTATGATCACTATTAATGGATTTCTTGTGACTCTTATAGATTCAAATTTGTCCAATAATATACTTTAAATCTTAACAAACATATTTGATGCCAAATTTTTGGTTCTATAGGATCATGATGTAGACACACTTCCTTTGGATGATTTAATTTTTTTTATAAATATAAGATGAGAAAGGAATAGACTCCAAATAAGAAGAGTTATACTGAGAAGAGGATATCATTTTCTGTTATAAAGAATAATATCACTACAAATAAAATTGAGGAAGAATATTAATATGTAGTTGGAAGTTTTGATTTGGATGAAGACATTTATTTAATGTTTTAAAAACACATGTCACTCATACCAAGAGTTATCTAAATATGAAAAGTTAAATATCATGGTATGTTACATTTGAAATGTTTTATCTATGGGGTCATTTGACATTTCATTGAAAATTATCCAAAGATGGAAGAAGATGAAAATGAAAATGAAGAGGATTCATCTCAGGAAGCATTGGAAAAAAATATATGAATTTTAGAATAGGTAATGTTTCATCCAGGCATTTAGGAAATAGATATTATTTTACTAAAAGAGATAGTTATTTATCCAATAACGATGAATCATCAAGTGATGCCAGTGATATTAGTTCCAAAGGTGAGAAGACATTCATTATAATAATGGAGGTGAAGGAGTCAAATAGTGAATATGAATCCAATAGAGAAGAGGAGGTTTCATGAAGAAGTGATTAATAGGCACATGAATCTTAAATAGATTTTATTTTGAATAAAGAATTGTAGAATAAAATCTGTGAGGTTGTTAAGTCAGAGATAGAAATAATGATCTCTCTCACTTGGAAAGAGTTCAAGCTACTGAAGGAAGAAAATATCACCTTTCAGCCTCCACTGGTGCCAACACATTTCTTATCTCCATGTTAATCATGTCGAACATAAATTTAATATTGTCCTTTGTTTTAATGGGTGCATTTAGAAATATTACATTGACACTGATGCATATGTTTTTTCTATGTACATGACTCAAGAAAAATTTTGATGTACAAAAAATTCCAATATAGTAATTAAAAATAAACTAATCTATTTTTCTTATAGGTTTTCATAAGGTTTTTTAAAAAAAGGATTACCCCAATCAATGACCATATCCTTTACTTTATCAAGATATTTACCACTAGTTTGTGGATATATTTTTGTTCCTTCTTATAAATTCTCATCGGTATTTATTTCATTGTTGTAAAAAATTGTAATGCCCTAGAAACATAGTCTCCAATGAATGATTCAACTTAACTGAGTGTTTACCTTGTTCACAAATGGGATACCCTAGAATTCATTTAACGATATATCCTAACAAATTTACATAAGTAGGAAGGTTATTTATAATCATGTACAACATGGATCTCAAAGATAAGTATTCCTTTTTATGAGAATCATACACCCTAAAACCAAGATCCCACATTAATTTCAGATCCTTTTTAGTGGAATTAAATAAACATCAATATCAACACATGGTTGTTTTGGTCCTGATATAGGTAGAGAAAAAAATAATGTATTTTATCTTTGTGAATAACCATTGTGGTAAGTTATAATTTTCCAACATAGCTGGTTATATATTGTGAGTTCTAATTTTGACACCAAATGGATTCACTCCAATTGTAAATAGTGAAAGACAAAGGTTTCTCAGCTCATTTGTAAATTAAAGAAAGTCATGATCAATTTACATTAACTGAGGAGAGTCTTATAGTTGACAAAGTT
This sequence comes from Viscum album, assembly GCA_963277665.1. Classification (NCBI taxonomy): domain Eukaryota; kingdom Viridiplantae; phylum Streptophyta; class Magnoliopsida; order Santalales; family Viscaceae; genus Viscum; species Viscum album. The sequence continues at coordinate 570,062,620 of OY728119.1, forward strand.
TCCCATGATTAATTATTGTATCTAAATGTTTCAATAATAGCTTTGAAATATTGTAACTTATATATATGAACCTAAACCTTGGAATGATAGGAAAGTATCATATAGATTTAAAATGAATTGATTCATGTTTCTTTTATCGCAAAAAACAGCACTTAGGGAAATTTTTATGTGATTCATGGTCCTTTTGAAACAATATATAGTCATTTGTAAAGATAAGTATTTTTTCATACATCACACCCATTGACCATAGTATTTATTTAGAATCATATGTTTATCAAGGAAGATCATCATTTACCGGTAGCATATCATTCAATAGATAAAGTAGTTTAGTAAATCTGATGCCACTCCATCCGTTGTCAGCTTTAAAATTACATAGATTTGGTATGGATGACAATGTTTTATATTTAGTAATATAAACATACAATGACATATTCTCATAACACATTAACTTATCAAACATCTTATGAGAATTGAGAAGTACATATTCAACTATCCTTATCATTTCCTGAATATAATTTTCATCATTGTTTAAACTTGTAATCATATCCTTGATAAGATATTCATAATCATTAACACTTGTAATCATAGAAAATTATTTATAAACTACAATTTTGTCCTAACAACTAGCTGCATTCGTTTTTCCCCATGTTTAGTCTCATATTTATGACTTTGATCTCTTCCATAACAGATCAAGTGTTCTTCCAAATCCCCTAAACTATTTAGTCTTTAATAAAAACACCGCAATATAAACACAGGATTTGTTAAGGGTTATATGCATGATTTTTTTCATGTTTGATGAGCTATTTAACCCCATCCTCATACTCTTTTGTCAAACAATTAACATCCATTCAGTTTTTATTCATATTCGTCATATTTTTTTTTTAATAATATCTATATTTAATAATAAATAAATAAATACACAAAAGGTATGAGATTAGATTTCGAAAATGATAATCTTTATATGCGTGCACACACACACACACACACTATCATCATATTTGATATAAATTATTATTACATCAACAACCTATTATAACATTTGAATATGATGTATTATATGAATAATAATTATAATTAAACTTATTTTTTTATTCCAAGAAAACACATATCATAATTCATTCTATTTTTTGGAATGGATTCTTTGTTGGAGACAATTCACTCTCAATAACTATTAATGTTCATAAAAAACCTATATATTTCTTAAAATAGAAAAGTATTGGGTTATGCATAATAATATTTTACAATCAAGACAATTATCAAGAGAAATTATTATTATTTTTTTAATGTTTCTGTAGTGTTCAAAGGTATAAGGTGTGACAGTTCCTTTTAAGAAAGACATAAATTTAAAAAAAAAACTTATTATAGTGAAGAATAAGGAGTTACAACCCATTTTAATTTCAATAACTAATCATTTATCAACAATTTGAATTTATTTTAGAAAACATTGTCTTTGAAATACTCATATAAGTAAGAAAAGAACTAGACGAAAAAGATAATTACAAATTTTATTTCATGCATCATAATTTTCAAAAATAAACTCTAACATCTAACTTTCAACCTCAGATAACTCAAAGATAATTTTATAGATTTCCATTCCAACAAAAACCACTCAAAATTAGATGCATGTGTTCTAAAACCAGTTGTTAACATTCAAACTCAAAAATATTTTAAATATTGCATCCTAGAATACCCTATTCCTTCAACCAATGACCACATATTTACTAAATTAAAACCAAATCACATCTTTTTATTAAATAAATGTATATTTTGAAATAATTGACGGGGCGAATAGTGGATAAATGTCACAAAACAAGGGAGACATAGAAGAAAGGGGAAGGAAGAAAATAATAACCATCATTACCACAAAAACATGAAATGAAGAATCTCAAGGAGTGGAAAATTATGGTGCGAGACTACAAGATTAACAAGGGAGCCACATGCACCACTATTCAATAAGAACAATAAAAAACATCATGAAAATTCACTAAATCATTCGAGAAGTACAAAAAAACCATAGTTGAATATCATACCTTCAATTTTGATTGTTTGGATTCATCTAAAATGTCCCACGACATGAGGAGTAGAGATCACTATTATTGTTCTTTTATAAAAACAGAAATAGTTTTATTAGTGCTAGTAAAATGGTCTGATAGAAGATACCCCTATTAGTGAAAAAACAAAATTTTTTATCAGTGCTGATTTATATCTTTATCAATGCTTAATTTAGATCTAGTAAGGTGTGGGTTTTTCAGTGTTAAACACAGAGTTGATAAAGGGTAAATCTGCATAAGGGAAGATCGAGTAACCATTATATGGGTGGGAGACAATCCTTTCATGAGGTCGAGTTGCCTTTATGTGATGTTAGGTTTCCCTTTATCAGAACTAATAAATAGCTTTATCAATGCTAGGTTTAGCTTTAATAAATACCACTTTATAAAAATTAAAATTAAAGTTTAAAAATACAATAAATAACTAATTAAATAGACATGTATAACAAATGTTCCAAAATTAATATACTCTAAAAAAATAAATAATTAAAATTACTAAATTAAAATATATATTAAAAATTACTAAATTAAAAAAATATTAAAAATTAATATTTAATATTAAAGTAATAAACAATATTAATTATATAAATTAAAAAAAATTAAATAGAAAAACTAATATTAATTATATTGATTATAAAAAAAATTAAAATGGACAAATAATATTAATTAAGTAAATTAAATAATTTTTAAAATAAGTATATTATATAAATTATATATTAAGAAATAATATAAATTAATAAATATTAAAATAAAATTTAATAAATGCTGAAATTTCCATTTAAATAAAATATATTTATAATAAATTACAAATTAAAAATGAAAAAAATAACAACTATATAAATATAAAAATAAAAATACAAAAAATGAATGAATATTAATTATATAAGTTACTGATGTATTAAAAATAAAAAATATTAATAAATAAATATGAATAAATAAATGTTAAATTGAATAAATTCAAGAAATATTAAAATAGTAAATATTAAAAATGAAAAAATTTAAAAAAATATTAAAAGCTCATAAATATTAAAAAAGGGAAAGGAAATAATAAATGAATAAATATCAAAAATGAATTTATCTTATTAATTAAAAATTAATTAATTAAAAATGTTAAATAATCAACTAATAATTTTAATTATATAAATTAATGATATATTAAAATTGAAAAAAATATAAATATTTAAATAAAATAATATTAAAAGTTACTTAAAAAAAGAGAGATTTATAATAAATTAATAATTAATAATGAATAAATAATAATTGTATAAGGATTTTAAAAACAATATATTAATATAAAATAAAATAAATATTAATTATATAAATTATATGATTATTAAAAGCATCAGATATAGATATTTAAAAATGTATAAATAACTATAAAAAATTACATTACTAAAAAAATTTAATGAATAAATATTAAAAAATGAATACATAATATTTAATGAGTAGATGTTAAAAATGAATAAAATATAATAACTAAAATTGAATAAACTACAAAATATAAAAAAAATCAATAAATAATGTTGATTATATTTGTTACAAAAAACAATAAAAACAAATAAATTTTAAAAAATTAAAAGGAATAAATATTAAATAGTTACATTTTAATAAAAAAGTTTCATATTAAGTTACTAAATAAAAATAAGAAAGTAACAGTTATATAAATGATTAAATAAAAAGGTATTAAATTAAAAATGAATAAATACTAATTATATAAATTACAAACATATTTAAAATATCTAATATTAACAATTAAAAATGCTTAAATAAATATGAAAATATGAAAAAAAAATTATAAAAATATTAAACGTGTGTGTGTATATTTTTATATAAAATGTCATTATTTCCTATTATTGTTCAAGTGTATGTATATACAGATATACATATATTGTAATGAGATGTTTCAAATTGAAAAAAAAATTTTTTTTCATGTTATATAATGATATATTCATATACATGTACTCAGACATACACATTACAAACATACACAAACACACATACAAACACATATACATAAATACCATACACACACACACATACAATTAAATACATGTATATATGCATTCATACACATACATACACATACTACATAAACACACACACACACACACATACATACATACACATCCACATACATACACATACACATCCACACACACACACACACAAATAGACAAATACAAAAACATACATACATATACATGCACATAAATGCACACACATACACATACATACATACAAGTACACATAAACATATACCTACACAACACATGCATCATTATACATAAACATAGATATACACAACACATACATATGCATGCATACATACACATATAAATACATAAACATACATACAAATATATACTCATACATACACACATATGCACATATGAAAATATATCCACATGAATACCTGTATATAAAAATGTAAAAGTATATTTTATATTATTTAATATGAATTTACTAATATATAAATTCAAATATGATAAATATTAACAGTATTTATATATTTATTTAAATAGTTCATATAATTATATTTTAATATACACAGACAAATATATATGTGTGTGTGTGGGGGGGGGGGGGTTATAATTATATATATAATTATAAATAGGTATACAAGAATGAATAAAAGTATATATATATTATGTTATATAAATCATATTTAGAATATGTAGACATTCAAAATGGTTTGGGGTCAATTCCATTTTTATTGAACAAAAGAAACACTAATTTTTCACTAGGTTGAGGGGAATCCCATTACATGGTCCGAAAGCCTAGAAATTTGAAATCCCATTACATGGTCTGAAAGAACACCATTTTTCTGACCTGATGGCCCTGTGTTGTATCAGTGTCACTATCGCCTTCCCGTGTCACCACATATTAAATAAATCCCCCCAATGGGACTTCCAGGTTTCAAACCTTGGTCTCTTGGATGTAGTGGTCGTGACAAGTACGACTCAACCATATTTAAGAATATATAAATATGTTTATATAATTTATATATATACACATATATTGTAAATATAATTAAATAAATATATATCCATATATATATTTTTATAAATATTTAATATAATATATTATATAATATATATATATATATATTAACTTATAAAAATATTTAATGAAACTTTATTATTACAGAATAGGCTAGAGTCAAAACACTTTTTATTAAAGAAACCAAATCCTATTTCTGACTCAGTGGAGAAGGAACCCATTATATTTATCATAGGATTAAGACACTACAGACTACAAGATATAGAATATAAAGGCCCATACATTGTCTAATGAACTTGTAATTCCCCAATCTGAGAGGCACTAACCCGATTCTCTGAGCCTGTTTTCCACACGACCTCAAGCGCATCTTCTTGTACACTAGAGGCTGTCGACTAGAATCTGGGGTCTAAAGTGGAACTATGAGGAGACTATACCCCATTATTTGAGTGAACATCCAGAATTTAATATCTAAATATAACACACATTAGATTAGGTATATAAAAAACTGAAACATTCTATAATAAATAAGATGAAATAATGGTACGAACAACCATGTCATACATACAACCAACCGACCACTGAGCTGATTATGTAACATTAGAAAAATAAAAGAAAAAAAGGATCCAAAAAATCACCAATCCAAACCCATCCAGACACCTAATACCACCTGAGTAATCTAGGTTGACCAAACTATATTCTATTTGGGCCTTAACCCCAATCCTATTTCAATAACAAATATATGAGAGCTGATCGGGTACCCATGTGTAATGGAGACCTGAGAAGGGTGTGAGTAAAACTGAGCAGGACTCAAAAAATGGTGTCTAAAGTGAATACGAATCAGTGAAATAATGTATGGAGGTAAACAAAAGAATAAATAAATAGTACAAAAAGAAGTAGAAACTGAGGGAAATGTCATCTCATCTAGTACCCACCAACCAATGAGCTCAAAGGTGACACCTTGGGCTGACAGATAACCATAACCTAAAGCAGTAATTCAATGCATGACATGAGGGTGCATATATTATAATCCACAAGGGGTTGTTTCCTAGTCCATCAACTCAGGGAAGCAAAATCAAACATCCACAACCCATGTCTCAAGTGCTCGTGCCACTAGTGTCCCGAACATCGGTTTGGAATCTAAATCAGATATCAATGTCAGTGATGAATCATGGATGGAACCTATCTATAACACCTAACCATACAAAATTATTGATTCATATACTGAAAATCAAGTATATCAATGATCATAACAACACAGAATAATTATTTCCAAAGCCTCAATCCAACATCCATATATACATAACATCAATAGTTCCTAGAGAAACAGTCTTTCCCTTCCCAAGGATGTGGAGTGTTAGTCAAACATCTGATTTCTCATGGTATACCATCATCTCTTATATCCTTAGTATGGTGCTTTACCTATGAAGTATACTATTAGTTACCATGGACTCAGTCTAACACCATATCTGAAATATACTATGAATCCTCGAAGCATCAGTCCATTACATAAACCATTCCCTCATTTCTCAAGTATCTAGGCCCAAAAAATCAGTTCATCACTAAAACCACTTTTCATAGGTTGTAAGACATGGATCATCAGTCCATGAATCCAATAGGGATTCATCATTTCATGTTTGACCATTCCTAACCACTACATTATCAATCATAATAAAGGTCTCTTAATTTCATTATGTAAACGAAATTAATAATTAAACCATTTCATCCTTACTTTAATCACAACATTCCTCATGGACCCGACATAACCTTAAATTAAAACATGAATCAAACAAAACCTAACCCTATTCACATGTCACTAAGAAAAAGAAAAAAATCCTTTGAAAATAGTAGGAATCCCCCTCAACAAACAAGTCTTACACTTTGAAAAACCAATATGGTCCATGAACTTCATTTCACATCAAATATATTACAGGGAAATGAATACATTTTCCCCAAAATGGAACTACACACCCCTTTTAAGACTATGTTTTAAATACAATTAAAAAATATTTAAATCATATTGAGGTCAACAACTCATTTTAAAACAAGAATCCATTTTTATTTTCTACCATTGACATCAAAAACTGTGTTAAAATCCAATTAATGAATTTAAATCTATTTCAAAAGACTTATAAGAATTTTCACAAAACCAAACAAAAAAAGTATGACATTTCCACCACTTAAATGTTTCAACCACTTATTTCCATATTAAACACATTTTCCCTTTCTATAATTTAATAAATCCAACAAATGAGATTAATCAAGCTAAACTCATCACCACACAACATTACTTAAGTCAAGGAAGAAACAAATCCACTCATGGGATGTAAATAACACACCAAATACACATAAAAATATAATAATGTGACTATGGGTAATGCTATTACACCACATGTCTCATCAATGAATATATCCAAAACATTTCCAAAAGCACGACAACCTTGTCGAGACCTTTCCAAAAATCATCCAAATATCTCGGCACCCAACTGATCTCATCACGGTCACCCAACCTTTAGTATCACACTATAAAATCAAAATAAAGTAATTATAACTACTATAATTAATTAATTAACCAAAACCCAATTTGGTATAATGCTGGAAAATCCATATGGTCGTTGTACTCCACCGAAACCAAATCCAACCACTCACTGAAGACCCGTGGAATAAGAACATCCACATTCATAGCCAAATAACTATGAGGCAATACCGAACCAACAAAAATTTAAAATTAAATATTTATAAAAAACATAAACAATTCACCAAAAATACTTATCTTAAAAAATGTCTCACAATGACATGCATAATCCACCTCGGGACCTCCTCTACACAAACTGACAAAAATCCACAAGAGAAACAGATGTTTACACCATGTTCTAGGGTAATATTACATGAAACCCTAAATATGGAACTCCAAAATTAGATAGAAACAAGAAGATAATTGAGGGGGGTCCCTAAAAGCAGATACTTCACCTCAAATGCCAATGGAACACCACCAAAATACCTCATTGGTGGGGATTGAAGAGGTCAGGAAGGGATGAGGAACCTCTATTGGTTTGTGAGCACAAGGGGAGAGGAGATGTGGAGGGTAAAAAAAATAATATATGGGGGAAATGGTAAAAATTCCATTTTAATGAAAATATAGGAATCCACATGGTTCGACCACACGACTTTAAAAACCGTGAACCAACCGTGTTCCCTTAACTATATAACTTCCAAGTCTAGAAAGGTTGGGCTGCACGGTTTCAAAAACTATGTACCATCTATGCAGTTAGTGTTTCCACCCACCTACAACAAGGATCATGGATTGTTTGAAACTGTGCATAGCCTGTGCACCATGTCTCGTAGACTCATAATTCTTACACAATATCCCCCTGGACCACAAATGGTTTGACCTTAACCATGCCGAAACTGTGAAACCAGACCATTATCAGTTAAAAAATAACTAAAAACCTCATAAGCATTGGGTTGTCTCATGTTTTATCTCAAACTATGGACACCAAAATATACACCATTGTAAGAGAATTACAAAACTCTTATAACTTAACTTAAAGCCTCCAAAGCTCACCCAAATACCCAGTCCAATTCCCAAAAATCATCCCTTGTCTCAAAACAACAATCTGATGCATTCCAACTCCCATAACCCATTCTGAGTCTTATCTCAAGATTAAACCCATCAGATAATGAAAATTTTAAAATCCTTCAAAAAAGTTTGATCCGTCTGGATGCAAAATATTACAACCTCCCAACCATAACACATATTTTCATAGAGAATACTCGGTGGCTGTCCATAAACATCACCCAACCTATATTAGTCATCTCATTTTTCCAATAGTCTCATTATGTTTTTGGTATCTTAGGACACTATCTAGGTACCTCTTAAAATGAATTCCCACAACCAGCCACAATTTTATCCAATACCAATTTCCAAAATGAAAACACCATGATGTAACTTACCTGATCCCGTACAACTAAAACATTAATCACAAAATCTCCCAAGCAGTAATTGAGATATGGTGCTCCCCACTATAATATTCAACTTATAACCACCAAACTTCGATACTAAACACCCTTACCATCAGGAAAAACCCAACCAATCCTAAACTCATGCTACCACCAAGAGCCTGAAATATTTCTCAACATACCATTCCCCAAAACCCATGAGAATTCCAATCATCATTGGTACCCATCCTCATCATAAAAAAAACTAAAGAATACACACACACATCATATTTAAATGAACCATGAAGATACTAGATTTTCCTCTAAGTTTTATCTCAACCAAAAACATACCCATTGTTCCTAGACATAGCTTTCAAACTACCGCACCCACCTTGTGAGCTATCCCTAGTCAGACAATCCTCAACCGACTCACTCTCATAATGCTAGACTTCAACCACTGGTCTTTCCCCATCCCACCTAACAACTATGTCGTCACCCAAAGTAATTCAACAACCACCCAAACACAACCACTAGACTATATAAACTTACTATATTCTACAACTACCACATTTTCGAAGACAATGCTCATCTTGATCATCTATCAAAAATAATGTCTTGTCAACATTCCCTACAGAATATATGTATTCACCACAAAGGTTTCTTTTCACTAGTTTCAGAATTCCACCATGACATATCCATGACAGGTCCACACACCTGAAACCCTTCTAGCTCGAGGGTTTCACCTTCACAACAGATATGTCACTCCCCAGCATAGGTGTGTCATCATCCCTGAATCACCAAAACATCCTCAACCACTTCAACCCACGCCCGAACCACTACTAGCCTAAGAATTAGATGTGGACATCTTTCCCTCACCTAAGAAACCAAAAAAAATTAATATCATCCATCCCCAACATCTCATAATGCAACCCACAACATTACTAAATATACAGTCTATATCGAGGACCTCACCCATCAATGGTTGATGATTCACTTCCTACCATATGACTCCAAACACACTGCTTCATGAGCGTACCCTCCAAGAGGCCCCATATCAAACCAAAATAAATCATGGTATCTTGGTTTATAGAAATTTCTCTCTTATTTTACCCAAGACGATGTAAATATATTGGAAATGATCATAACTAAACAAGTTTATGCTAAGTTATCATAGATGAATTCCACCACTACCCATCCATATCTAATGTCTCCTCTATCTCTAGGGACATGTCAAACCCATCCAAAGGTCATGGTATACCCTACCCATAAATATATCTTCACAAAAATATTTATTCTCATCATACTAAAGGAAACTTTTAAAACTGAAGCACCTCGAGAGTACTCTCTCATAATGTCTGATCCACAAACCCAAATGACACAACATGTCACCATGCACTTATACCACCAATATCCCATTAACACTTAACTATTACATTTACTTGGGTAACCCAACCACTGAATCTGTTTACAACCTCTTCAAATTATGTCTCATGAAAACTTAGCTCAAAATCCCGATCCACTAGCCATGCCTACCCTGCATGCATATATCACCTGTTGAAGAGTGCCGTTGGTGCTTTAAAAAACCAAAATAAACTCACAAAAATAGTACCACTTACTCAACCACTAATTTCTTGAGAATTATTCAAAATTCCACAAATACCTTGTACAATCTTACGATGTTCCTGAAGACACATCCAGAGCTAACCGAGATAGGAACCAATCGATTCTTTCTACATAACCTCAAGCACCGTTAGATAATCAATACTCCAAGTATTCCAAAACTCAAGGAAAATTCTAACCTCCTCATGTCTCATACCAAAAATAATATTGCACGTGCATTCTCCACCCAAATAGAACTCATCCATAGAAACCCAAATTTATTTGAGCACTTCTTTTGGTACCGATCCAACTCATAACTACTAGGTATAACTCATTTTCATGACTCATTACCCAAGCTAGACACCCAAATAAACTTTCCATTCGTGAAAACAACCACAAACCTAAAACACCACCACAAAAGTTCTCTTTTGTAAAACCAAAGGCATCCCATGTGTCTAAAACCTCATTATAGGTTTCCCCAAACATGAACCACTTTCAAAAGTATGAAACATCCATCCATTCCTCGCACACCCAAAAGCACTAAAAACTCTACAAACTCTTCTAATGGGTCACCCTCTAAATCTACATGGAACAAACTACGTCATATAATGTCTTCCCAAAAGATCACTAGGTCTAACCACCTAGGGTTTACACCATCTCAAATAAGGCCACAAGTCATGGGGTATCAGAATGAACCCATCTCATCATAACACAACATAAACAAGTTAAAACACCTTCATCTAGGGTGTCACACTCTAAGACGTCACACACTAACCAACTCACCACAACCAGGGATTCTGTCCTGTCCATGTATATTCACATTAGAACTTTCCCTCAAGGACTCATACATACTACCAATCTCAAACAAATCAATCCCCTAGGGTTCCATCAGTCACATTCTCATAACACACTAACCCACTAGGGTCACCATACCCACAACTCAAAAGGACCACTTCATCATCCTCAACATCAAACATCCCACCTTCGATCCATATAACATACCTTCAGAAGGAAACCCATAAAATCACACACTAGAGGGCCTATAACATGTGAATCTTACATGTCTACATGATGCATGATAATCCTCTTGCCTCTAGAGTAAAAGATTAAAAAATGAGTTATAGGACTCTTGACGATGACCTAATGGACTGAAACCCATCATAAACCATGAAATCCAATCAACATGTGAATTTATCAAAGATATAACCATATATAACCATAAAATCACATACAATAACATCAATACTAATCCTGGGTAACCATGAATTCCTATAGGAATAGGTGTTTGGTTTACACCAACCTGATATCCATCTCAGGATCTGAAACATTACATTATCTATAGTCTACCAAACCCCAAATAGTAAGATAATAAGTAACTAAAATCATAAGATACAACTTTGTAATTCCCCAACTAAGGGGAAACTAACTTGGTGATCCAAATCAGTTTTCCACATGAACTCAAGCGTGCATCTTTGTATGCTAGAGGCTACCGACTAGCAGCAGGGTTCTTAAGTGGAACTATGAGGAGAATATATCCCCATATTAGAGTGCACATACAAAAGTAAATATCAAAATATCACATATATAACAGTAAGAGGATAAAACACTAAAATAAGATATAATAAGTGGTATGCAATGAAGGCCTGAAGGACTATGGAATACACACAATGAACCGCCCACTAGGTTGATTACGTAACATGCCAAAAAATAAAATAACTTCAAAAATACTCCATAAAATCATAGATCTAAAATCATAAAAACACCTGATACCACCCAAGAAATATAGTTTGACCAAACTAAACTCTATGCATGCCTCAACCCAAAACATGTTCCTACAAATAACATGTGATAGATTCTTAGGTACCCAAGTGCATTGGCAGCCCAATAAGGGTGTGAGTAAAACTCAGTAGGTCACCACCAATAGTGTCTAAAGAGAATACCAGTCCATGATATAGTGTATGAATGTAAACAAATGAATAAATAAACAGTATAGAAATAAAGACAAGATAAGGAAGAAATCAACTCATCCAGTACCCACCAACCTACGGGCATAAAAGTTGTGACCCTAGGCCAACCCAAACAACCATAACCTAAACTGGGTATTTGATGCATGACTTAAGGTTGCATAGATTATAAGCCATAAAGGGATTGTTTCATAGTAAATCAACTCATGGAATCAAAATCAAATATTCATGAAAATGGTCTCACGTGCCCATGACACTATTGTCTAGAACAATATTTTGGAATCTAAATAAGATGTTAATGTTAGTGATCCATTATGGATGAAACCTACTTCAAGAATCTAACCATACAAAACAATCGGTACCGATATAGGACATAAAGTCTATTAATACTCATAACAAATCATAACAATCATGCATAAAGAATTAGTCCAATATCTATCTATACATTACATTGGTGGTGCCTAAACCAAAAGTCTATCCCATCCCAAGGATGAGGGTGTTAGTACAACTTATGATTCCACATGGTATACCATCATTACATAGAGCCTCAGTCTGCCGCTTTAATTATGAAGTACACTTTCTATGTCTAAATCCTCAGTCTGACCCCATACAGATATTATACTACTTGTGCCCAGAGATTCAATACATCACTTAAAATATTCCATCATTTCTCATGTATCTGTTCGCGAAGCATCATTATAGCATTTAAACCATTTTTCACAGGTTGGAAGACATGGAGAATGGGTCCATGAATCAAATTTAGATTAGACATTTGATTTCCAACTATCTCCAACCACTATATTATGAAAATATATAATTGTCCCTTAATTTCATCATGTAAACAAAATTCACAATTATACAATTTTGTTCTTTATTTAATCACAACATTCATCATGGTTGTGACAGACCTTTAAATCAACACATAAATAAAATAAAACCTATCCCTTTTCACATGTCACAAAAAAATAAAAACATCCTTTGGAAATCCTTAATATTCCACCCTTTAGAACGTGGGTCTTCCTATTTGAAAAATCAACATGGTTCATGACCTTCATTTACCATGAAAACCATCAAAGGGTAACGAAGATATTTTCACCAAAAAGGATGGCAGAAACCCATGTTTTAAACATTTAAAATCTAATTAATACCAATTTAAAACATATTGCTGTCAAAACCTCATTTCAAAACAATAATCATTTCAAAACATTGGCATCCCCCTTTGACATCCAAAACTGGGTCAAAACCTAATTCATTCATTTAAAAGAATTTCAAAATCATCATAGTTATTGTCAATAAACTCAAACCATAAAACACTAAATTTTAATCCCTTTATAGGTCTCAACCACTATTTTCCATTTTCAACCCATTAGCCCTTTATATAAATTAATCAATCTGAACAACAAGCTTAATCCATCTAAACCCACCACCCCGCCACATTTATTAAGCCAAGAAGAAAACAATACACTCATGGACTATAATGAATAAATTACATGGACATAAAAATATAATAATAAGACCATGGGTAAGGCTCTTAGACCACCTACCTCATCAACGAAGCCATCAGAAGCATTTCTCAAAGAATGAAGGCCTTGTAGAGACCTGTCCAAGAATCATCCAAACCTCTTGTGTAACAGCCCGAGATTTTATTAAAAATTATCTTTTTAATTTTAATGTCTTGTGTTGTACGCTACACCAAAAGGAGCTTGCACAACACACATCCTTGACTTGCCTTGCATTACACGCAATCGCGACCTTCCTCGATAGCGTGTGTAATACGCAATACCGAGTTTCACTAAACAACGGTATGCTATTAAAATATTATTAAAACTAGCCGTTATGAATAGTAATAACAAATTTTTGAAATTCTGTAAATCTTATTTTTCAAAATGAACTTCATTTTTGGATTCGGAGCATCGAATTTAGCCTAAGGTGAAATTTTGGTACTTTTCGGATAACTTTTATTTTATGATGAATAGTGAAAATTACTAAATTATAATTAAAAACAACTTTTTTTAATCGAAATAATTAATAGTGATAAATCATTAATTTGAGTGGTTTTAAAGTATATTTAGAATATATTTTTACAATTTAATACAATGTTGGTCATTGGATGTAATTTCACATTTAAACCAGACATAATCAAGTGTCAATCTTTTGATAGATATTGTTTCTTAAAAACACGCTATTTGTTTTAACAGCGGGATTTAATTATAAAATTAATTAATGCAACTTTTATGTTATGAATTTGGTAAAATAGACTTCATTTTTGAATTCGGAATATGAAATATATCTTAAGATGAAATTTTGGTATTTTTCTGAAAACTTTCAATTTTTGATGAATAGTGAAACCACTAAGTGGTTGGTTAAAAAACTGAATTTTGCATAAAACTTAATTTTACCACTTCTGTGAATGAAATTTCAAAAATCCGAGAGACACAGTTAATATCAAGGACTAAAATGTGGTTCAATGAGATGAAAATAATTTTTTGGTGAATAGTAACTTTTTACTTTTTTTACCGTGGTTAATAGTAAATAGGGTAACTAAGGGTAAATATGATATTACTATTACCCTAACACATGTCCTAATTCTATTGGATAAGTGTAATTCGACCAAAAACAAACTTAGGAATAAAAAATGACCATTTAGGCCCACTTGGATTAGATTAGGACATTTATTATTAATTTATTTAAAGAAGGGTTAAAATAGTTAAAATCAAAGTTTAATAAGTAAATCATTTTTAATATGGGGTTATACATAAGATAAATTCGATTGTAAATATTCATTAGAAAGCTAAAACGATTTCCTACATGATGATATTTTATTTGTAATTTTTAGACATCAAATAATATAATTTATTTATGACACAAAGATGATGCAGTAATTATCTTATTAATGAAATATTGACATAATTGATAATATAAATACAAAAATAAATGTAATTTAAGACTTTTTATGAATTCCACTAATTTTCTAGGTTACTATGATATATTAGTGTTTATTTAATCAACTTGGTTCGAACATATAATTCTGTTATGACTTTCACAAAAATCATATATCAAATAGTGTCAAAATTGACACAAAATAGTTTTTAAATCAAATATTATATTATTAATCGTTATTTTATTCCTAAAAATCTAAGGTTCGGCCAAATGACTTCGATAAGGATATATATATTAATAATAAACAATTTGGGGTTCGTTTGGCATGTTATTGTAAGTGTATTAACCATATAGTGAAAGAAAACAAAAAGACATGGTAAAAGTTAAATTATTTAACTTAGAGTTAAATCTAATTGATAAGGTTAAAATAATACCCTAAACTTGTCTAAATCCTATTGGTTGATAGGATTTCGACCCTTCCCCACTTTAGCGTCGAAATAAGACCCTTTGGAACCATTATAAACCGATTTTGACTTTAATATAAAATAATATTTTGAGATATTCCTAAGGTGCCCCTCTCCTCCCTTATAAAAGGACACCTCCTCCCCCTCCTCCTCACACCAATTTGAGCACTCAAGCTCGGCCAAACCCTGCCAAAATCTCTTCTCCACTTCCCTAGAAACATCCTAGAGGTTCTGGTCTTCCTCAAAGACCAATTTTAGTGCCCTAAGAGGAGGTCTCAAAGAGGCGCTTCAAAGAAGAGGTAATTACCGTTACCAATTCTTTCATCTTTATTTCTCCTTCCACTTCTTCTTCTTAGGTTGTTTCATTATGAAGTAATAACATCAGTATCACTCATATACTGATATGTTATTATATGTATGAAACAACCCTATTTAAACATCTATCCATCCTACGGAAAAAGAAATCACCGCGCGTGCGTACGTACGGAATACCGTCTCCACGCCGTGGTGTAATCTATTTTCCACCACCACCTTACATGGATGGGTATAATGGTGTAAAGAATAACTATACATAGTTATTACAACATCATATTTATTCTGATATATTTTATAATCCACTCTAATTCAATTCAATATTTATAGAAATGATATCATCGCTCGTGCGTACGTACGGACTACTGTCTCCACGACACGATGAGATTCATTCTCCATGTTAACCATTTAAGAATGATTATAAAGTATATATAAGAAATAATAATGAAATATATGACATTATAAAGCTACTGGATTTATGTATATATATATATGTATGTCATCTACTTACTTCCATTTCAAGACAATAAGGAAAGGAAAACAACGTTCGTGCGTACGTACGGACTACCGTCTCCATTAACGGTGTTTTTCATTTTATTTATCTATCTATTATAAATATATATACTGAATATATATGATATATAAATCATGTTTTATATTCTGGAAGTAATTAAATCATGATATAAGTAATAATAATGTCAAGAACAACAAGTCAAAACACCTACGATAAATGAAACGATTTTACCCAAAACGCTTCTTTAACATGGAATTTACAAAAGAACGGGTAATATAATGTCATAAGTGAACCATATATGATATCATAACAATGAATATGATTCTGTAATAAATCAATGACATTATTTAAATCATTATACAGGAGGTTCAGACACATACGAAGCAAATCGGACCTAAGGTAAGGGAAATATCACAATCTCATTTTTATCCGAGATTGTTTATACGTTGGTATTTACTGGGGTGTATTTTATCATCCACATCTATGTTTCCTCAATATGTAATGTTATTTCCATCCACCTACAATTGTTTAAATCCAATTTTACCCTTTGGTGAGTTTTTAGTAAAAGATATGAAAGGAATCTTTTGTCGTTTTTCATACGAGGTACTTTTTGACTTTTTCGACAAAAGTACGAAAAATGTTTTTATTAACTTATACGGCATGAATGGATTTCTAAAACATTATTTCCAAGAAGCTTCCTTTACAAGTATTCAAGTTTATTTTTAATCAAATTCTTTTAGTTTAAAATTGTATGACATGTTAAGAAAGGAAAAGTGTTTTTGAAGTAGAAAGGATATTTTCCTCAAGAATAGAGTTCAAGTATTTTATCAAAATTATTTTCCATCTAAGATAATAAAAGGGTTCTGTTTTTATCCCTATTATGACATGGATTTTATTATGTTGTGATGGAAATATTTTTATTAATTCCTTTATCTTATATGAATTGTTTTATGATGTCATGTTGTTTAAGAATCCCATTTTTATTACATGGGTTATGCAATGATGTATGATTTTTGATTTTGTGGCACACATAAGAATGGTATCATTATGAGATGGGTGGGACCTATATCTCCCTCCAATGCATTGGGTAAAGATTTTATATCTCATGAGATAGACATGGCTGGAACGGTAGGTTATACCGGTTCAGTGAAACAGGACTGAAACGAGGGTTACTCGATTCAGAAAGGGACTTTGTCCACTAAGATAGTCTTGGCAATGAGTCTTGACTAACAAGAAATGATTTTCTATGATTATGTGTGTATGCCACAAAGTTTCATGTTTTATGTTATGATTATTGGGATTTCATTTCACTACTATGATTTATCCCATGTTATGAAATTATGCTCTCTTTTGCAGGTTAAGATTTCCAAAAGTTATGTTCTTATGAATATGATGTGATTGATATTTATTTTGTTTACCCTTACTGAGCATTTGAGCTCACCCTTTTATGTTTTCTTTTCCCCAGGATATAAAGAAAGGTTTTAGGTAAAAAAAGAAGATCTTTATAGGAGATGTTGAAGATCTTTCACCACGATTATAAGATTATATTCCGAGTTTCCAAAGACACTAAACTATTACGATCCTTGTGTGTGTGTTTTTTGTTATGTACTAAGTATTCCGCAAATATAATGTAATGTCCATGTACGTCAAGCTACGGGTCTCTACAGTTGGTATCAGAGGAAAGGTTTAGTCAACCTTTGGAAACTAGGATGCGAAAACGTTAGTGAGATCCCTAGAGATATTTCTAAGGTATGTCTAGGGATGTCCCTAGGGATAAGTATACGTATAGGTTATAGTACTAGAATTACGCTAACAATCATAGAATTAAACCAAAGATGTTGGATATTGAAGGTACTCCCCCTTTATTATGTTGTTTTCCCTAGCATGATTTTTGCCTCTCATACTATTCTTTTTGGGTTTTAGACGATGGCTGGAACCCGAAGGAACCGTGTTGATCAATGCAATGGACAATGCAATGATTTCCCTCCTGAACAAACAAATGTTATGGGAGATGGAGTGCAAAATCTTATTGCTATACTTACACAAGCTATGAATCATTCTGGACTTCCAAATGAGCAGAGAAGGGAACAATATTCTATTGAGTCCTTCATGAGGCAACGTCCACCTTCTTTTAGTGGGAATTCCGATCCACTTGTTGCTGAACAATGGATCAGTACCACTGAAAAGATATTTTCAGTTCTTCAATGTTCTGAACATGATAAAGTCATCTTAGCAGTATATCGTTTGGAAGGTGAAGCTGATCAATGGTGGAATCTTATCAAGAATACGAGGCCAAGGGATGAAATTGAGTCCATGGAATGGGACGAGTTCAAGAACTTGTTTTTCAGTAAGTACTTCCCTCGTATTCTTCGAACAAAGATGGAAAAGGAGTTTATTGAGCTGAAGCAGAAGGATGATGAATCTTTTGGTATATACGAAGCGAATTTTACAAGACTTGCAAGGTATGCATCTGGCATTATCATCCAACCTGAAAGTAAAGTCGATCGATTTTTCGGTGGCTTAAAACCAAGTCTTCGAAGGGCATTAGCTATAAGAGACTTCAGTAGCTATGAAGAAATTGTGCGTTGTGCTATCAAGGTAGAAATGGAAGTTGGTGTTACATATCCATCTCATGGTTTTGACAAGAAACGAAAGATGGAGTTCAAGGAGAAATCTCATAATAATGGTGAAAAGAAGATGAATGTTTCCTTATGCACAAAGTGTGGAAAGAAGCATGGTGGAGATTGTCTTAAAGGGACTAGAAAATGTTTTAAGTGTGGAAAAGAAGGTCATCGAGCAGCTGAGTGTCGAAGTAATGGAAAAAGGGTTTCTAATGATGTGAATAAAGCAAACACTGCAGAGAACGCACCACCAACACTTCAATGCTTCAAGTGCAAGGAAATGGGGCATTATGCTAACAATTGCCCTAATCCAAGGGTTAGTGATGATCAACATGAGCAACCACTGAAGGCAAAGGACAAAGAGAAGTCACATGCGATCACTATTGGCAATGTTGAATATGATAACGATGTGGTGGAATGATTAAGTGTTTATGTAATGGGATTCCAAAATAATGTTGTATCATGGAGTATTGGAATATTTATGTATTGGTTTAATGTGGTATTCAAAGTGATTGAGATATTTTTGGAAATAAGATGATATGCGCATAATGAAGGGAAAACAAGAAAATGAAATGTTTAACAGTATTCATGAGCTCATGATTGATATAAGGACTAAGTGATATCATGGTTTGAGTATATAGAATTTTGAGGATTTTGGTATGTGGAAAGTGTTAACTTTAAACTGCATTCATGTTTTCACTAAGGTATTCAAGAGAATACATGATTAAGTACTTTGAATGTTTAGAATGTGACCAACAAGACATATCTTATGGGGATCGACGATGGTGTTAAATCTCTGGTAATCGTTTTCACTATGTTATGAGAGTGGACTGCAGTATTATGGATAATCCTAAAGATTGGAATGGATTATGTTGGACATAAGTTAGTATTGTTTAAGGATAGAAGTTTTCTCGATATTATTGATGGGATGTTATAGTAATATAGTTTTAGAAAAAGGACAACCTGCAGGACGGGCGACAGCCCATCACGTCGGACAAGGCTGTGGGAATCGAACCCACAACCGAAGTGCGGCTGGCCTTTATCGCTTACCACTGGCCTACAGGAAGTCCCTGTTTAGTAGAAACTAGTTTTACTATATTAAGAAGTATGATATATGAAGTATAAGTCCATTTTAGGAACCATATTTGATTAATCTCACTATAGATCAACTTATGTATATAATTTTTGCTAACCTTTTGTTTGAGACAGATGAAATGGCCCGTCATTCTATCACGTGATCTGCTAACACTTCACGAATAACAAATTCAACTTCATTTATTTAAGATATGAAGTGGAAATTGTTCAAGGCACAAACAACAGTGAGATTGTACCAAAATCATGTAAGTATTTCTTTTAATTCATCGACTTTAGGGAAATGATCTTGAAAACCAAAAATGTTGTCCTAGTGATCTTATACCTGATGAATCGGATGGTACCTTAGATCGTCACAAATTTATGGATTTGTGATTGTTGGCTTTTCCATAGCCATGTTCTCTACCACTCTCCATCAGAACATGATGGTTAGATTTCTCTTCCATATCCATATTTTCACCTATGTGGAAACCCAGTGATTAGTTTATTTGGGTAATCGTTACATTTCATACTTTAGTTTTTAAAGCCAAGTTTTGGTATTCTTTTTTACGATGTGGGTTTCTATTAAAGAAACTTTCGAATAGTAAACCATTTATAACCCCGACGAATTTCGAGGGCGAAATTCATTTTAAGGGGGGTAGAAGGTAACAACCCGAGATTTTATTAAAAATTATCTTTTTAATTTTAATGTCTTGTGTTGTACGCTACACCAAAAGGAGCTTGCACAACACACATCCTTGACTTGCCTTGCATTACACGCAATCGCGACCTTCCTCGATAGCGTGTGTAATACGCAATACCGAGTTTCACTAAAAAACGATATGCTATTAAAATATTATTAAAACTAGCCGTTATGAATAGTAATAACAAATTTTTGAAATTCTGTAAATCTTATTTTTCAAAATGAACTTCATTTTTGGATTCGGAGCATCGAATTTAGCCTAAGGTGAAATTTTGGTACTTTTCAGATAACTTTTATTTTATGATGAATAGTGAAAATTTCTAAATTATAATTAAAAACAACTTTTCTTAATCGAAATAATTAATAGTTATAAATCATTAATTTGAGTGGTTTTAAAGTATATTTAGAATATATTTTTACAATTTAATACAATGTTGGTCATTGGATGTAATTTCACATTTAAACCAGACATAATCAAGTGTCAATCTTTTGATAGATATTGTTTCTTAAAAACACGCTATTTGTTTAAACAGCGGGATTTAATTTTAAAATTAATTAATGCAACTTTTATGTTATGAATTTGGTAAAATAGACTTCATTTTTGAATTCGGAATATGAAATATATCTTAGGATGAAATTTTGGTATTTTTCTGAAAACTTTCAATTTTTGATGAATAGTGAAACCACTAAGTGGTTGGTTAAAAAACTGAATTTTGCATAAAACATAATTTTACCGCTTCTGTGAATGGAATTTAGAAAATCCGAGAGACACGGTTAATATCAAGGACTAAAATGTGGTTCAATGAGATGAAAATAATTTTTTTGTGAATAGTAACTTTTTACTTTTTTTACCGTGGTTAATAGTAAATAGGGTAACTAAGGGTAAATATGATATTACTATTACCCTAACACATGTCCTAATTCTATTGGATAAGTGTAATTCGACCAAAAACAAACTTAGGAATAAAAAATGACCATTTAGGCCCACTTGGATTAGATTAGGACATTTATTATTAATTTATTTAAAGAAGGGTTAAAATAGTTAAAATCAAAGTTTAATAAGTAAATCATTTTTAATATGGGGTTATACATAAGATAAATTCGATTGTAAATATTAATTAGAAAGATAAAAATATTTCCTACATGATGGTATTTTATTTGTAATTTTTAGACATCAAATAATATAATTTATTAATGACACAAAGATGATGCAGTAATTATCTTATTAATGAAATATTGACATAATTGATAATATAAATACCAAAATAAATGTAATTTAAGACTTTTTATGAATTACACTAATTTTATAGGTTACTATGATATATTAGTGTTGATTTAATCAACTTGGTTCGAACATATAATTCTGTTATGACTTTCAAAAAAATCATATATCAAATAGTGTCAAAATTGACACAAAATAGTTTTTAAATAAAATATTATATTATTAATTGTTATTTTATTCCTAAAAATCTAAGGGTCGGCCAAATGACTTAGATAAGAATATATATTAATAATAAACAATTTGGGGTTCGTTTGGAATGTTATAGTAATTGTATTAACCATATAGTGAAAGAAAACAAAAAGACATGGTAAAAGTTAAATTATTTAACTTAGAGTTAAATCTAATTGATAAGGTTAAAATAATACCCTAAACTTGTCTAAATCCTATTGGTTGATAGGATTTCGACCCTTCCCCACTTTAGCTTCGAAATAAGACCCTTTGGAACCATTATAAACCGATTTTGACTTTAATATAAAATAATATTTTGAGATATTCCTAAGGTGCCCCTCTCCTCCCTTATAAAAGGACACCTCCTCCCCCTCCTCCTCACACCAATTTGAGCACTCAAGCTCGGCCAACCCCTGCCAAAATCTCTTCTCCACTTCCCTAGAAACATCCTAGAGGTTCTGGTCTTCCTCAAAGACCAATTTTAGTGCCCTAAGAGGAGGTCTCAAAGAGGCGCTTCAAAGAAGAGGTAATTACCGTTACCAATTCATTCATCTTTATTTCTCCTTCCACTTCTTCTTCTTAGGTTGTTTCATTATGAAGTAATAACATCAGTATCACTCATATACTGATATGTTATTATATGTATGAAACAACCCTATTTCACCATCTATCCATCCTACGGAAAAAGAAATCACCGCGCGTGCGTACGTACGGAATACCGTCTCCACGCCGTGGTGTAATCTATTTTCCACCACCACCTTACATGGATGGGTATAATGGTGTAAAGAATAACTATACATAGTTATTACAACATCATATTGATTCTGATATATTTTATAATCCACTCTAATTCAATTCAATATTTATAGAAATGATATCATCGCTCGTGCGTACGTACGGACTACCGTCTCCACGACGCGATGAGATTCATTCTCCATGTTAACCATTTAAGAATGATTATAAAGTATATATAAGAAATAATAATGAAATATATGACATTATAAAGCTACTGGATTTATGTATATTTATATATATGTATGTCATCTACTTACTTCCATTTCAAGACAATAAGGAAAGGAAAACAACGTTCGTGCGTACGTACGGACTACCGTCTCCATGAACGGTGTTTTTCATTTTATTTATCTATCTATTATAAATATATATACTGAATATATATGTTATATAAATCATGTTTTATATTCTGGAAGTAAGTAAATCATGATATAAGTAATAATAATGTCAAGAACAACAAGTCAAAACACCTACGATAAATGAAACGATTTTACCCAAAACGCTTCTTTAACATGGAATTTACAAAAGAACGGGTAATATAATGTAATAAGTGAACCATATATGATATCATAACAATGAATATGATTATGTAATAAGTCAATGACATTATTTAAATCATTATACAGGAGGTTCGGACACATACGAAGCAAATCGGACCTAAGGTAAGGGAAATATCAGAATCTCATTTTTATCCGAGATTGTTTATACGTTGGTATTTACTGGGGTGTATTTTATCATCCACATCTATGTTTCCTCAATATGTAATGTTATTTCCATCCACCTACAATTGTTTAAATCCAATTTTACCCTTTTGTGAGTTTTTAGTAAAAGATATGAAAGGAATCTTTTGTCGTTTTTCATACGAGGTACTTTTTGACTTTTCCGACAAAAGTACGAAAAATGTTTTTATTAACTTATACAACATGAATGGATTTCTAAAACATTATTTCCAAGAAGATTCCTTTACAAGTATTCAAGTTTATTTTTAATCAAATTCTTTTAGTTTAAAATTGTATGACATGTTAAGAAAGGAAAAGTGTTTTTGAAGTAGAAATGATATTTTCCTCAAGAATAGAGTTCAAGTATTTTATCAAAATTATTTTCCATCTAAGATAATAAAAGGGTTCTGTTTTTATCCCTATTATGAAATGGATTTTATTATGTTGTGATGGAAATATTTTTATTAATTCCTTTATCTTATATGAATTGTTTTATGATGTCATGTTGTTTAAGAATCCCATTTTTATTAAATGGGTTATGCAATGATGTATGATTTATGATTTTGTGGCACACATAAGAATGGTATCATTATGAGATGGGTGGTACCTATATATCCCTCCAATGCATTGGGTAAAGATTTTATATCTCATGAGATAGACAGGGCTGGAACGGTAGGTTATACCGGTTCAGTGAAACAGGATTGAAACGAGGGTTACTCGATTCAGAAAGGGACTCTGTCCACTAAGATAGTCTTGGCAATGAGTCTTGACTAATAAGAAATGATTTTCTATGATTATGTGTGTATGCCACAAAGTTTCATGTTTTATGTTATGATTATTGGGATTTCATTTCACTACTATGATTTATCCCATGTTATGAAATTATGTTCTCTTTTGCAGGTTAAGATTTCCAAAAGTTATGTTCTTATGAATATGATGTGATTGATATTTATTTTGTTTACCCTTACTGAGCATTTGAGCTCACCCTTTTATGTTTTCTTTTCCCCAGGATATAAATAATGGTTTTAGGTAAAAAAAAAGAAGATCTTTATAGGAGATGTTGAAGATCTTTCACCACGATTAGAAGATTATATTCCGAGTTTCCAAAGACACTAAACTATTACGATCCTTGTGTGTGTGTTTTTTGTTATGTACTAAGTATTCCGCAAATATAATGTAATGTCCATGTACGTCAAGCTACGGGTCTCTACATCTTGACACCCAAATGAGCTCATTATGATCACCAAAGATCTTGTATCATACAAAACAATAATAATAAATCAATTATAACAACTATAATTAATTAATTGGCCAAAAAACAACTTGAAATAATGTTGGAAAACCCACTAGGTCATTGTTACAAACAGAAACTAAAGCTAACCACTCACTGGAGACTAGGAGCATAACCCTGAGCACATTCTATGCTTAATCTCTAGGAGGTGATTCTAAACGAACGACAATTCAAAATTAAATCTTTATGAAAACCCTAATAAAATTCACCAAAATCACATTACATAATGAAACATGTATCAAAGGCATGAGGAATCCTTATCGATACCTCCTCTATGAAATCCGACAAAAAAACTGATTATAATTGGATGATTTCACCAATATCTTGTTGAATTATCAATGAAACCCAAACTAGGGAACTCCAAAATTAGAGAGAAACATGAAAATAAAGAATGGAGATCACTGAAGGAAGAGAACTCACCTCAAACACTAAAAGAACGCCACTAAAACACCTACATGGAGAGGCTTGAAGAGGTGATTAAGAGAGGAGGGGACTCTTATTTTGCGTTTGTACTAGGGGTGAAGACAAGAAGACGTTAACTTAAAACCCTGAGGAGAAAAGGGTAAAATTTCATTTTTAATGAATATTTAGATAGCTACTTGGTTTGGCTTCTTGGTTTGCCACGCCGTGTTCCAACTGGGCACCCTAATAGTCCATCATCCATGTCAATCATGGTTAGACCACAAGTTTTGAGAATCCATGTTCCAACCATGCTTTCAGAACTACCTCCCACCAACAACAAGGCACGTGGTTTGTCTAAATCCATGCACAACCCATGCATCATGTCTTAGAGCCTCCTGAGCCTCACATGGTTTCCCCTTTGACCATGCACAATTTTCCGTTATCCATGTAGGAACTATGAAACCCAACCATAAGTAGTTGAAAAAGAACTTAAAACCTCCTAAGAATTAGGGTGTCACATGGTTTCTCCTAAACCATACACACCAAACTGGACACCCTAACAAGAGAACTCTAAAATCCCTAAAATATATCCTAAAGAATCCAAATCTCACTCAAATAACTATGAAACATCACAATAATAATACCCTATATCAAATCAATAATTTTAGGCATTACAACTCTCAAAAAATCATTCCATGTCATAACATAAGATTCAACCAATATGGTAATGTAAAATTCAAAATCATTGTTAAATTTTCGATCCGTCTTGATGTGGGATGTTACAGAACTCATGGACTAAAGCCCAAAAAACACTCCTTTGAAATGCCCAATCTCAAGAACCAATGAAATACCCCAAAGTCCCATGGATTTCCCAAACTATGACCAAACATCCCTTTCTTGATCTGTAAAATCATATTTTTTATTAAATATTTTCACTCATTAATTTATATTTAATAATTTTTTATTTAAAAAATTATGAATTTAAGATTTATAATAAATTTTTTATCAGTGATGAAAAAAGTATATCTCTTATCAATGTTTTTTAATGTTGCTAAATGGAAGCACTTATTTCCCTCAGAATTCGGGGATGACCTCCTGGATGGGAGATTCAAACGTTCCGATCGGTTTCTAATGGGTTTGTTCTTAGAACCGGAAACATCCAATGATTCCATATCTATTTGGACCTACTTTCCAAAGGTGGGCGCTCATTAGCTTGTGAACTAATGAGGCTTAGGAATTTGCATTGGTCGAGAGGATGGGAGGTCGGACTCATCACACCTTTTTTAGGGGAATTATTGTCTATTTCGGGACTCTCTTTATATATTTAAGTTATGTTCGTGAATCCTTATTACATTACCAAGTATAAAATGATCTTTTCCTTTAGTTTTAACAATCAATGATTAAATATGTAAGAAATTTAGAGAATCTTTTATATGTATTCGAGGTTCTTCATCAATAGAGAATCATCTATATCTATTTAGAGATTCTTGGTCAATGGTAACCTTCAAAACATTCATATAAAAGTCTCTTGGTCATTATGATGACCAGGCTGGTTTTAAAGCCACTCAGTGGGGCACTTGAAGTTTATTGTCATTCAGAAGGACATGAATTATTTCAAAGTTGGGATCGAAACCATAGATGGGCTACCTACGTATCCTTTGTTTTGGAAAAGGAATCAGAACCCACGTAGTTAGAATAAGGGTATGATGTTTATGATTGATGGCTCAAAGCAGGATGTCACAATTACTTTGACACTCTAAGCTCACGTGAGTCATGCTCGGTGTGAGAAACACGAGGTATTGGTAAAAATTAGACAATTGTGCCATGAAAGATGAAATCATAAGAAATGGTTTGTGGCTTATGTATGTATGAATGCCCGTGGGATTTACTTTAGAGAGAAAATCCAGGAACAAGGTCCATAAAGGTATATGTGCTTCATGGAGATTTGAATACTCTAACTTGGGACTTATTCCTGAAAAGGAAACCCAAATTAGGAGAGGATTGATAACTGGGTTTTACTCCTGAGAAGGAATCCCAGATCAAACGTAAATTTGGACTGGTTAAAGAGAATTTAAGGGACTTGGGGCTTATTCATTAAAAGGAATCCCAAGATTTATGACTGGGACTTATTCCTGAAAAGGAAGTCCAAGATTATGACTAGGACTTATTCCTGAAAAGGAAGCCCATGTTAAGGATTAAGGTTTGGGGCTTACTCCTGAGGAGGATGCCCATATTTGAGATTGGGGCTTACTCCTAAGAAGGATGCCCAAAATTTAGGGACTTGGGGATTACTCCTAAGAAGGATGCCTCAATTTTAAGGGACTTGGGGCTTACTCCTAAGAAGGATGCCCAAAATTAGAGGACTTGGGGCTTACTCCTAATAAGGATGCCCATTTTTGAGATTGGGGCTTACTCCTAAGACGGATGCCCATATTTATGACTGGGACTTATTCCTGAAAAGGAGACCCAGGTTAAGGATTTCTCTCATCTTAAACGATGAGGTTGAATGAATGAACTCTCCATATTTAGTGACAAAAAGATATTTAAATCACTAGGTTTTGAGAGATATTTCACTGAATTCCTTTCAGATAAGGAAGTCAAATCAAGAAATCATGCCATAAATGGATTTGAAGAGTGTCTTGAAGACTGAATCGTGAAAAGGAAAGGTGTAATGACTTAAGAGGGGTGAAATGGGCAAGAAAGGCACCCAAAAAGGAAGGGGCGTGCAAGTCTTGGAAGGCGCGCAGGTATTGCGGGGGCACGCAAGTATTGGTCGCGCAGGTATACCTGCGCGACATATGTTGTACTTGCGTGATGGTCAACCAGTATTGAAATACTTGAGCGACTCTTTATTAAAGCCTTTAGAATCCTTTTGAGGTTCTTCCAGAAAAGGGACGCGCAAGTTCTATCGAAGGAGTAAGGCGGCGCGCAAGTGTGAACACTTCCCTTAAGGGCTGACCACTCAGGCGCGCAAGTGTTGATGAGTTTCAACACTTAGGCCTTACTCCCACTCTTTAGATCTTCTGTTTCTAGGTAAGAAATTACCTTAGAAGTGTTCCGGAAGCTTTGAGAAGAGACTTGGGCGTCGAGAGCTTCAATCCGAGTTTCTGGAAAAAGATCCTCCCAAATGGGGGGCCCACAGGGTCTATTTATAGGCAGGAGAAGACCCTGGGCGGTTACCGGGCGGTTTATCACTTAGGTCGCGCAAGTCACTTGCGCGCCCAAGGGAGTTGCGCAAGTGGACTTGCGCGACAGTGATATAACTTGCGCGGTGAAGTTGCTTTTGATCCTTTGTTCATGCCTTTGTCGATTTTTGATATTTTCTTCAAAGGTTGAATCACTTTGAGCTCAGATATTCCCCTTTTCTGATTTTTAGATTCTGTGATGAAATGAGCGTCAACAAAAGTCCCCCCTCAGAGTCGGATCCGGAGAGAAATGAGGATTTGACTCTGAGGAAATCGAATCCATCCAAAGGAAAAGGGGGCGCGCAAGTCTTCAGGGCATAGAGGGCGGCGCGCAAGTTCGCTCTGCACAGGCCTTAAGCGCACTGGGTACGGCGCGCAGAGTCCCGGCTGCGTCTATAAATAGAGGGCCTCACTTCCGTACAAGCATCCGGATTTCCAGACTTCATACCTTCGAGCTCTCGCCGCGCAGGTCACCTTAGCCGCGCAGGTTGTTCTGTTTTCCAGAGTTTTCCTTGATGTCGCGCTACTGTAAAGGCATTTGTACTTGCGCGGGTTATACTTGCGCGTCAAAAACTAGGGCGGCACACGAATACTTGTGCGCCATTTTTTATACTTGCGCGCCTTTATACCTTAGCCATTTTTTCCAAATTCTTTCACAAATTTTATGAAAAATAAACCCATTTAAGAGTTTAATTTATTCAACTTTTGTGCAGATTCAATGGCTCCTAAGGGAATTAAAACGTCTGATGAACTGGCTAGCAAGTGGATTGATGACATGATGAACATCATTGGCCACGATTACTATGATATCTGCGACATCACTCTCCTAGATTTGGCTAATTACTTGAAGAAATATCATCTTAATTTCCCACAGAGCATCTACCTGCTTCTATATGGTCATGGTCACCTGCAAGGAGTCGATGTTCCAGATACAAAGAACTATACACCTAAAATGATGCTGCACTTCTACTCCTTCATTTCGGTTATGCTGTGCATTAAGAGCAACAACAATGGTGTGAACTTTCAAATTCTTCCTCCATGTCATTTCCTTGCAGATATGAAAATGGAAAACCCACGGGCAGAAATGTTTTCCACTACCGGTTGGTGGAGAGAAGACAAACATGACATTAGAGCAATATCTGAAAAGAGTACTCTCCCCAAATGGCTCTTTACTTCCAATGCTCCATTCTCAAATCCATGTATCCATCTTCCAAGCCTCTTGGACAGAAACAGAGTCACTGTTTGATCAGCAGAAAATTTTCTCAAACTGCACTCAAGAACATCCTTTTACAATTGTTCCAAGAAGAGCTGGTATCACTACATCTCTTATTGTATCCAGTTGAATCAATGAATTCTAGGTGGTTGCTGATGAAGCTCAGAATGCCGTAAATCAAATGAAGTGTTATGTTGAAAGCCTCTTTTAATTCTTGAAAAAAGAGAAGAGACTTCAGTCTATGGATGTCCTTCTAACTCTTGTGCATCAATTAAAAACACTTTCACTTTCACTTATTTGTACCTTCAGTCTCTAACTACCTGCTTTAAATTTACTTAAGACAATGGGGTTAGTAAGCATAGTTTGATCTTTACTAGGATTATTAAAAATAACCCTACAAACTTTGAACCTTTTAATTACTCAATATTACCTAAATCATACAAAATGTATGTTTAGTGAGCTGGAACTTGACTTTTATTCAGAGTTCCTTTGTCTTTTGTAGGCAGTTTAAATTCATGCATTCCAGACATAAAGGGGCTAATGTTTAAGGTCGAAATAGCTTTGACCAAAATGGATTAAAATTGATTCAATTCCTTGACAATTTATCTGAAAACATATTACCATACTCAAGTATGAGGGAAAATATGTAAGCTATGACTTAAGAATTTTTGAATCTGAGGAATGATATGAAAAAGAGCTAAAAGGCATTAGAAGAAGTAGTTTCCAAGAAAAAAGTTACTATTATTTGACAAAAAACCATTAGGGGGTTGAATTATGCAGGTCCACCTAAGGGAATTGGCTGCATGGTCAAATAAATAGCATCTTTCGGCTGACAAGTCTGTTATGTGGACTGTTTATGCAAGGCCACCTATGGGCACGTGCTGC
This sequence comes from Viscum album, assembly GCA_963277665.1. Taxonomy (NCBI): domain Eukaryota; kingdom Viridiplantae; phylum Streptophyta; class Magnoliopsida; order Santalales; family Viscaceae; genus Viscum; species Viscum album. The sequence continues at coordinate 570,093,669 of OY728119.1, forward strand.
ATAGTCTGGAAAAAGAACTCTCAGAAATTTACTTTCCTAGTGCTAAAAGCCAGTGAATGTTTATGGAGATTCAAATTTTCTAAAGTAGAGAGTTTTTTGTATGGAAATAGGTACTTGAATATGGAGAAGATATTTCCGAACAAGAATATCGGAGAATTGAATGAATATCACTCCTACGAAGGTCTAACCAAAACGCAGGGAAAGAGAATATGGAGAGTATAAACCATAGACTTGAATACTTTCAGATCATGAAAAAGGACATGGGAAAAATATGTTAAGGATGGCTATTTTTTGCAGATCCCTACATACCGTCATTTAATACAAATAAGGACAAAAGAGGCATTCTTCCCAAGAATGAAGTTAATATTATCCAACAAACCCGTTAGGGGGTTGAATTATGCAGGGCCACCTAAGGGAATTGTCTTGATGGTCAAATAAATAGCATCTTTCGGCTGACAAGTCTGTTATGTAGACTGTTTATGCAAGGCCACCTATGGGCACTTACAACATAGTCAGGCAAAAGAATTCTCAGAAGTTTGACATTTTTGTGACTAGATGTCATTAAAAGGGTTATGAAGATCTGAAAATATTTAAGGTTAGGATTATAACATATAAATATGGGTATTGTCCAATGTATATAGAGATACATAGGTCAATGATAACCATAATCATGTTGTGGCTGGGTCCTGAATTGAAATTTTGGACTTCACTACGTTTCTCATAAGAATGAGAATCAAGCCATATGTAGTTCTTGAAATGCAGTTTAACGTCGTGCAGGAAGAAAGTATGAGAGATCTTAGTTTATGGTCATAGAGTTCGGACCATAATAATGAATACACAGTGTGTGTTTTTTTATGAGGACTTTTCAGCCGAGGGACTGAAAGTGAAATTTGGGGTTAGGCCCAAAATACTTGGGGCTGGATTCGAGGGATACTCGAACGTTCCTACGTATCCCATAAGGATGGGAATCAAGCCCACGTAGTTATAGAACTACCCTTTGTACAAATTGGGTTCGTACATGTGAAGGGTGAAAGGGGACTTTAGTGCAATGATGGTTTAACCTAAGATAAAAAGTTTAGGCATTACCATGTATGTACGTAGTCTTTTGAAATGAAACATGACTAAAAAATCAATGTCAATAATAGTTCTCTCTCAAATGAGGAAGTCAATGATTATTGTAGTTTATTGTCGTACCTGACAAAAGTGTTGCATAGTTTAACATCATATAACAAGGACGAAAGTGAATCAATGTAAAGATATTGATTCTAGGGGCAGTTTCATGAATCAACATCATATGAGATGGTGATGAACCGATGTGAAGAGATTGTTTTTGGGCTTGAACCCTGGGAGGTTGCCTACATACCCAGCCTGGAGGGCAAGGATCAAAGTCCGTGTAGTTCAATTAAATAATGAATTAATGATCAAGTTGTTCTTGGGGACAACGATCTAATAAAAAAAATGTTATTGGGACTTATACATGGTTAGCGGCCCAAAGAGAGTGTTACGGTTGAGGTTTTTTCTAAGCTCACGTGAGTCATACTCGGTGTGAGAAACAAGAGGTAACAACAACTTTAACGATGCATAGTTTAATGTCATGTAGGACATATAAAGGGACTATGCAGTTTAAAGTCTTGCAGTTAGGACTATTGGTGCTGCACAGTTTAGTGTCATGTAGCAGGGACAAAATACAGTTTAATGTCATGTAGGATATATCATGAATTTTCTGTACAGTTTAGCGTCATGTAGTTAGGATGATGGGGACAATAGTGTTTAACGTCATGTTGGACAAAGGGGGACTACGCAGTTTAATATCATGCAGTAAGGACAAAATAACACACCATTTACGTCATGTTGGACGCATTGAGGATTTTTTCCCCACAGTTTAACGTAATGTTGGATAAAAGGGAGAATAGTTTAAGGTCATATGCATGCACCGTGGATGGTGCAGTTTAATGTCATGTTGGACGGTGGTGTAGTTTAAGGTCATACAGGACCTTTGATGATTATGTAGTTTAACGTCTTTCCGGACGTAAGGGACTTTTATACAGTTTAGCGTCATGTAGTTAGGACGTCACAGTTTAACGTCTTGCTGGATGTAAGGGACTTGCAAATAGTTTAGGGTCATATGCATGGACCGTTGATGATGCAGTTTAAGGTCATACTGGATCTTTTAGGGAACTTCTTCACAGTTTAACGTCATGTGGGACGAAGTTGCAGTTTAAGGTCATACAGGACCATTGCTGTATAGTTTAACATCATATAGCAAGGACGAACTGGTGCTGCACAGTTTAGTGTCATGTTACTGAGACATAATGTGAATACTTTGTATTTTATACAAAATATTTCTTCAAAAATCTGGCATTAGTTGGAGTAGTAATGAGTTCTCCATCCATCGAGATTAATGAATAAGATCCATTGGAGTAGACCCTATGTATTGAATAAGGTCCTTCCCATTTTGGCTCAAGCTTGGGTGGTTTCTTTCCTGGTATCATTGGAGTTCTGAGAACTAATACCAATTCTCCCGGAATGAATGAACGAAGAAGAACTTTTTTGTTAAAAGCTCGTGCTATTCGATTCTGATAGATTTCCAAGTGGTGCAAAGTGCACAATCTTTTCTCATCTAACCATTCTAATTCATTCAATCGCTTTTGGGATTTCTCATCTATAGATAACTGATCACAAATGGATACTCTGAGTGAGGGAAATTGAACATCAATTGGCAAGACTGCTTCTGTTCCATATACCAACGAATATGGAGTTGACCGCGTAGCATTGCGGGTGGTAGTCCGATAAGCCCATAAAGCAGGAAAGAGTTTATCATGCCATGAACTATTATCTTTATCCACCATCTTTTGCAGTATATTTGAAAGAGTCTTGTTAAAGGCTTCTATTTGGACATTGGCTGCTGCATGATACCGAGATGAATGGTTGGATTTAATGTTGTATTCTTGATACAATTTCTTCACCTCAGAAGAACAGAAGTTGGTGTCGTTGTCCGTCAATATGGTATGAGGGACAGCAAATCTAGTAATGATGTTAGACTTGATGAAGCTAACAATGAATTTAGAACTTACTTCTTTGAGAGGTACTACCTCTTCCCATTTGGAAAAGAAATCAATAGCAGTAAGAATGTACTTAAACTGCTTGGCCGTAGCTGAAGGGTAAGGTCCCACCACATCCATTCCCCATGTGGAAAATGGCCATGAGTATTTAGCTGTATAAATAAAATCTGGAGGTTGATGAATGAAGTTGGCATGTACTTGACATGAATGACACTTCTTTGTGAAATCAACACAATCTTGTATCATTGAAGGCCAAAAGTATCCAAGCCTTCGAATTTGATCAGACAATCTATGTCCAGACTGGTGGGCACCACAGACTCCTGCATGTACTTCTTTCATGACAGCCATTGTCTCTTCACCATCAATGCATCTGAAAAGAACTCCATCAAAACCACTTTTGTAGAGAATTTTCTCTAGGTGGGTTGAGCCATCATAAAGAGTAAAATTTACCACACATCACCGGATTTGTTCTTTCTCGGCTCTATCAGGTGGAAGTGTTCCATTTTGAAGGTATTACCTGATAGGTGACATCCATCCTGTAGTATGACCATATGGTTTAGGAATGGGACTAATTTCATTAATTTCCTCTGTTCTGGCTTGAACATAAGGTGAAATTGCACGACGGTGGGAAATACTGATGGTTGTCTCATCCCGATTTGGATCTGCTAGAGCTGTGGCTATATTATCCAGTGCATCAGCTTGAGTATTTTGTGATCTTGGGACATAAGAAAATGTCGGTTCTGAAGGAAATTCCACCATTAACTTTTTGACGTAATCATACAAAGGGATTAACTCTTCTTTTCTGATGGAATAATCCCCATTGATTTGTTTGATAACCAAGTCTGAATCACCTTTCACCTTTAAGTGATTCACTTGTGCTTGAAGCGCTAACTCCAAGCCTGTGATAAGAGCTGGGTATTCGGCTTCATTATTGGTACCACCATCCCACAAAAAAAAGGAATAAGGTAATAATGCCTTATCTGGAGAAATGAGTACAATTCCTAAACCAACTTTGTTGAATTTAGGATTTTCCATTTTCTTCCCTGTTGGACTTCTGGAAGCACCATCAAAATACATTTCCCATGTTTGAGGATTCTCTTGAATAGAGAAAACATCCTCATCAGGGAGTTCAATATCTGAAGATGTGTCTTCCACTGAAGGATGTTCAGCCAAGAAATCAGCCAGATCTTGGACCTTTATTGCCTTTTGAGATACATACTGAATGTCGAACTGCTACAAAATAACTGCCCACCTTCCTATACGTCCTATGAGCATTGGACGACTAAGGATGAATTTGAGCGGATTATTGCAAGATTCCAATTGGACCTCGTGATGTTGCAGGTAGTGTCTCATTTTTTGAACTGCAATGATTAATGCCAGGCAGCACTTCTGAATACTTGAATACCGGGTTTCTGCTTCAAGCATAGTTCTACTGAGATAGTAGAGGCTATTTTCATTCCCAGCATCATTCTTTTGGGTGAGAAAGGCACCCAATGATCGCTCTAGAGCTATCACATAGACTATAAGTGGTCTTCCTTCAACAGGTGGCATGAGTACTGGTGGACTCATGAAGTATTTCTTGAGAACATCAAACGCTTCTTGACATTCTTCAGTCCACTGGTAAGTGACTTTTTTTTCCATAATTTGGTAAAGGGTAAATTTTACCTGCCAAATTGGCGATGAAACACAGAATATAGGCTAAGTGTCCTTGAAGTCCACTTAATTCTTTCAAATTCTGAGGAGGTGACATACCAAGGATTGACTTGGTCTTCTCAGGATCGACTTCAATACCATGATGGAGTACAACAAAGCCGAGGAATTTTCCTGAGGTTACCCCAAAAGCACATTTTAAGGGGTTCATCTTCAAATTATGTTGTCAAAGCTTCTGGAATATGACTTCCAAATCAGCCAAGTGATTAGAACATTGTTTGGATTTAACCACCAAATCGTCTACATAGCATTCAACAAACTTCCCTATGAAAGGTTTGAAGATACGATGCATGGCGCGTTGATATGTTGCACCTGCATTCTTTAAACCAAAGGTCATCACCCGGTAACAAAACACACCTTGAGGGGCTCTGAAGGCTGTAAATTCCTCATCTTCTAGGGCCATTCAGATCTGATTATATCCGGAATATCCATCCATGAAGGAAAGTACTTCATAGCCAGCTGTCGCATCAATTAAGAGTTCTGTAATCGGAACTGGGAAATCATCATTAGGACAATACCGATTAAGATCTCTGAAATCGATGAAAACCCTAATTTGTCCGTTCTTATTCTTTATAGGGACAATATTAGCCAACCACTTGGGATATTGAACTTCTCTGAAGAAGTTAGCTTTGATCAGCTTATCCACTTCAGCTTCAATTTTGGAAGCATAAGTTGGGTGTGTTCTTCTCGCAACTTGCTTAAATCCTCGATGTTCTTTTGGTAAACCCAAATGATGAGTAGCAATATCAGGATCAAGCCCAGTCATTTCTGTATAGTTCCTAGCAAAAATATATTTATTTTGCTTTAGAAAAGAAATATACATCTCTTGATCTTCAAGGGTCATGGCTGCACTAATTAAAGTGGGGCGTGGATCTTTCTATGTACCCAGATTTATTTCTCTGAGGTCATCCACAATGGTAGAGATACCCTCTTCAAATGTTGGAGGATCATCTCTAAGATCTTCCTCTTCGTCTTCATCATGTGCTATTTCTTCCATTTCTACTTGAATAGTAGATGACAAAACGAAATTTTCATGATCATAAGAGATTTCAAAATTTGCACATTTTGATGAAGACGCTTCCATTTCCGACCCTATTGATGATAAAGGGCCTTCTTTGGGAAATAAAGAGGAGATGATGGATTGAGAATTGACATCATTATTCACCTATGATGTTGCTATAACTTCTTCTGGCCTGATTGGTGAAGTACAGACCTGTTGGATTTTAGCAGATGAAATGAAGACGTCACCACTTGTGCTTTCATCACTGTTTGGTAGGTTACCAATTTCTCCCATATTGTCTGGCTCAACTGCCGTAATTGACATTATGGATCTTTCCATAAGAGTATTTTGATTTGGGACTATTTTTTCAATTTGACTAATAGGTAACACATAATCTGTACTCACATGTGTAAATGGATTTATTGGAATTTTCTCCAAACCATATAGATCATTAACTTTGGTAATTTCATTTATTGTAGATTTTTCTCTTCCCTTCATGTGATAAAATTCTGCCTCAATGTATTGAGACTCACATCTATTGAACGGGGCCTTATCACCATACAATGTTCCAACTTGACCATTGAAACAGTATTTGAGACATTGATGGTATGATGAAGGGATAGCCGCATGCTGATGTAGCCAGGGTCTTCCAAGCAAGGCGTTGAAAGCTGAGTCTTGATCAACAATCATGAAATCCGAATTGGATACAAGATCTCCAAACTGAGTTCTGAGTGTAACTTCACCCAGTGGTTCTTGTTCATTTTTATCATATCCTTGTAACATCATGGTAGAAGGAGATAAATCAGATTCCGTGAGGCCCAATCGACAAAGTGTACGAATGGGCATGAAGTTGACTCTTGAACAATTGTCAATGAAAGTTCTTCGGATATCTACACCATTGACTTTGCCAGATAAGTAGAGAGGTTTTATGTGCCCATGCAAAACATCATATTCGTCTTTATTAGTAAAATATATCACTACATGGCATTCTGCAGGATTATTCTCTATGTGATAGACTTCCGCTGCAGCAATTTCAGCTTCAAACTTCTGAGGACTTGACAAAGCTTCGATGAGTGCTTCTCGAAGATCTTTGGACAGATTCAAAGCATCAAAAATTGAAAACGTGGCTGGTACTTGGGCCAATTGTTTCAATATATCATAATTTTGATCTAGAGGTCTGCGTTTCCCAACAGGAATATGCGGTTTAGAAGGTACCTTGGAAGCAGATGCTTTGGAAGCTGATGCATCTTGTATTGGGATAGAAGTTGGCAACATCCTTGGTTTTGGAAGATTAGACTGATTAGATCCATTTACTTACTGTGATAAAGAAGATGGAATTTTCAATCGGTCTTCCAAATTAACTGTGCCAAGACAGAGTTGACTATTGGAAGAATAACTTGCTTGTTCTTTTTGAGCTCGCTGAAGGGCTCTACCATGAGTTTCTGCTGCACACACAGTGCTAGAAGGGGTAGAACTAGAGTAGTGGCTTCGGAAAGATCCACGTCTTCCCCTGTATCCCGAACCTCTGGAACTTTCTCGGATTCCATTATTTGATACAGGGAATTCAGGATCATCAAAATTGAAATTACGACTGGAGTATGGATCTGTTAATTGAATCATATTAACAGAACCGAAGATTAACTCTTTGTCTAATAAAGACTTTGCCTGACTAGCCTGTTTAGGGTATTCCATTTGATGGGGCGGTGCCTGTTGTTTTGAAGTAGATGGCATAAAGTCTGCCAGAGTCAAAGATAATTTAGGCTTTGACACATACTCATCTTCTTCTGATTCTTTTTCCTTCTTTGAATCAAACCATTTCTTTGAGGACTTTCCCTCTGACAAAGAGGGTTTTACCGCAATATTCATGGCAGAAGACACAATTGGTTTCTTTAATTGTGTTCGCAAAATGGCATGAGTCCAATTGATTATCTTTCTGACCATCCAATCATCATACTTCTGTGCATTTCTGCTTTTGACTTCTTGCCATTCACCTTCCTCCTCTGGAACTGTAGCAGTAACACATGCTACCTGAGTCGAATAACCTTTCAAATTGACTTGTCCCAAGTCGACCATCTTTTTCAGGAGGTCTTTGAAGACAAAACACTCATGGATGGGATGCCCTAACATTTGATGAAAGGGACCATAATTGGGACGGTCTTCATCTCCTTCTTTGTTTGGCCTCTTGGGCACTAGTAATTGAACCAAATTATTTTCCAGAGCTGAAATGAAGTAACCAGGAACTTGATCACTTCGGAAGGATTATGTTTTACTCTTCATATCCTCAAATTGTTTTAGTTGTTGATCTCTTTGATCATTTGGACGAAACGACCTTTGTTGTTGGCGTTCAGGAGGTGGATCCCTTCGAGAAGATGAAGGTTTTGAAGTAGAAATAGGTACAGGTGCTTGTTTAAGCATAACTGTAGCAGTTTCGGCTTCACCCATTCTCCATCCTGAAGCTGATGGAATTACACGAGATTTAACCTTTGCCTATATAAGGGAGTCTTCAATCTGCTTAGCGATTGAAGTAAGGTCTCGAAACCCTCCTATGTATTTCACAGGGATCAATGGCGTGCGTAATTCGTTACGCAAATTTTCCACACAGATTGGCAACAGCTCTTCTTGAGGGAGTTCTAAACTCAGGGAATACATTAATCCCTTCGAGCGAGCAATGAAATCAGAGACTCTTTCATTCTCTCATTGCTTACAGTTTGTAAGATAGAAAACTTTCGTTTTTGGCAAAGTTGAGCTGAACTGAAGAAGGAATTTTTGACGAAGATCCTCCCATCCGATGATTGACCGGGATTGCAAGCTTGTATACCAGACAGAAGCTAGTCCTTGAAAGGTTCGCACGAAGCATCTGAGTTTCACTGCTTCTTGCTGCTTTGGAGTTCCCATCATAGGATCACAACAAGACACGTAATGCGTCAAATGTAGTTCAGGGTCGCCTGATCCATTGAAAGTAGGGAAAACAGGGTTTCCAAAACTAGATTGAGGAGAAATTGAATCTACCCATTCAGGGTAAAATTTCTTTTCTGATTGAACTTGCGCCCGTTTCCCTTCCATAGTTTCTAACTGAGATGTTAATTACTCAATAATAGTTATTAACTTTTGAGAAACATCAGGTTGAATTTGGTCTTGGGTAGGTGCAATGAATGGAGCTTGTACAGACGTGGTGATTGGTGCTACAACTGATGGTAGCACTGTCAACCGTTGTTGCGTTTGACCCACGTGATTAGACCTCTGAGGGTGTACTGATAAAGGAGGATATTATTGATCCATCTCAGTAACTGCAACAAATTCCTTCGACTGTCGGACTTCAGCATTCCTAAGAAGAAGACTATTCTGAAGTAGTTCTACATTCAACCTTCTTAATTCTTTCATTTCTTCCTCTTGTTGTGCAAATATTTTCTCTAATGAGATCGATTGACCTTCTCCAGAGGAAGGATATGTAACCTGATTCTTTCCCCTCCCTTTGTTGGATACTTTTTGGAGAGAGGGAAGTGGATTACCTAGGTTCTGAGTAATCCTTTGACTTCGTGTACACACACCTTCTTCATTTGTATCAGTGTGTACATTTTCTTGAGTAGGACGCTCTTCATCTGAGTCCCCTAAGTGAGTCTCCTCTGGTGGATTAGCAACAACGGAATTGATGACATTGATTGATGCATAATGCATCGCATCCCTTCTATCAACATTTCTGTGATATTGTCTTCTTTCATATCTTTGATGAGACATTGCCTTTTGTTGATTCAATCCTTTAAGAACTTCTTGACAAGCTATAATTTGGAGGGAATCTCCTGATAATTTGGATCTTCGTTCCTCTTGGGGATTCTTCCCTAATCGAGAAAAGACTGACATTATCTGAGAAGGGGAATGATGATTTGAAAGAGTCCCCAGTCTTGTGAACTGGGGATGTTCCTGCTGATTCCGCTCAACTCCTCTAATCCCATTTGTTGACTCTGAGGGTTGGGTTAAAGGAGTCCCCAGTCTGACAAGCTGGGGTGGCTCTTGACATGCTATGTCTGAGACTTTCTTAAAAGATCTCTTGATCTTGCGAATATTAGTTCAGAAATTATCTGGATGCATTAACATGTATCCACTTTTATCACCTGGTTCAACAAACCGTTGGATTATTTACGAGACTTCTATCATTTGATGATTTGTTTTCTCCATACGAGAGGCTTGTGCAATATTCTCGCCTGCTTGATGTAGGAGTAATTCAACAACTTGTTCTCTATATGCTTGATTTTGAGAGGAACTAGTTGAAGCATGTTCTTGAGCAAGATTTTGATTATGAACAAAGCCCATTGACTGTGGCCGGCCATGGGCAATAACATTTCATGAGACCATTTTCGGCGGGCTTTGCTGACTGGAAAGCACTGTGAAATGTAGTGCTCCGTGAACACCCCATCCTCTGATATGAACAACAGATGGAGCATTGACAATTAATTGACGCAATATTCTTAGTGCGCCAAGGCATGAACGTTGAAGGGTTCTCTGTTGCTTTTCAGCCTTCGGATACCGAGAGATTGATAGAGAGGCCAAATCAATCTGACGTTGTAGCCCTTCTATTATCTTAAGATGATTTTCATATTCATCATAAGATAATACCTTCTTCTTCAATTGAAAAAGAGTTTTCCATATGTTGAGACGAATATCATGGACTCCATCTTCCGTCAACATCTTTGGAATGTCATACTGGGAGTCATCCAAAGGCCAAAACATGACTGGTACCTCACTTTTCGCCAGTTTTTTCCTCATGTTCAGAATTTCCTCTTTATCATTAAATGAAGATTCTTCTACCTGTTTTGACCAGAGTTGGTGTTTCCTTGTTGTGTCATCGGATTCAACAATATTGGTAGAGAGATCATTGATCAAACTAGAAGATGCATGACTTAGGGGTGGTTCGGAGAATGACCTACACCCTGGGCTATCTTCTGATTGAGAAAGTATTTCACTTGCTAGCGATAAAGCATCAGACATGACTGGTTTCGCATTTGCAAGTGCCTCAAGATAATAGGGCTTTCTCGGCACTACATTGTCCACTAGAGTATTTTCCAGGCAATGTGAATCACTACTTCGGAGAGGACTTTCGCAGTGAAATTCATCATCATGGGGAGGACCACCATAATGGGTTACAACAAAAGATGAGATATCTTGCTCCTTGGTCTTCTGACCACACAGAGGGTTCCTGTGGCTCTCATCTGAAGAAGAAACATCAAGATTGACCGAATTTTCATGAAGCAAGCCTTCATGAGGAAGTGTCTGTTGAAGACCTTCAGAATTATTGTTCCCGTTATTGGGAGATGAGGGAGTGGAATCTTGAATTCCGACAGATAAATGTCTGAGGGCTTCAAGAACTCCAGCATCGAGAAAGGCTTGGTTACAGATTGGCCTTTGATCTCCTGACTGTGATGGGTGGATCTTTTTCTTAGATGCCTTCTTACTCGCTTTAGAAACCACTTGATGATGAAAGTGATTGCTCTGAGCAGGTGTATGTGCCTGATCAGGAAAGATGGTCAGGTTAGGCTGACGATCTCCACTCAAATCAGGTGTATGTTCCTGACTTGGTTGTCCGTATGATATGGGGGAGTATGCCCCATAACCCTCTTGGACTGGAACAGATGTGTGTGTCTGTTCCAGAGTGAATAGTTGATGTGTCACTCCATTTCTAGGGATATATTTATGTGTCTTTCCCTGAGATGATGCTGAAGCTGTTATGATATCCGGGCAAGCATCCAGAATATGAGCAGGAATTTTCTTCTGCTCTTTCACCATTGACAAAATATGCTTGGTGACTTAAGCCGCCGGAACAGGAATATACGTCCATTCCGGGTTTGGAGTAGGTGTATGTGCCTGCTCCTGTCCTCCTTTTCTTGTCAGTGAATCCTGACAGTACTCAAGTGCGGAGGAAGAGAGTTGAGTCTGCCTCTTGTTTGTCGTCGGAGCTTTCTGACTGACATCTTCATGCGCTACCAAGCGAGACTGTTGGTAGGATTGATTAGTACTAGCAGGTGTATGTGCCTGCTGATTACAATTCACCAAAGGTGGTTGAAGAGATCCATCATATGTAGTCAGGCGAGCCTAGTGACTAACTGGTGATGTATAAGCAGTTGTATGTTCCTGCCTATAGTACTCCACTGGAATTTCCTGGCGGGATTGGCGTGATGCTGCCAGACGAGTCTGTTGGACAACGGAATTAAAACGGACAGGTGTGTGTGCCTGCTCGTTGTTTGCCACCAAGTTAGGTTGGTGGACTTCTCCGGAGATGGAAGGGATGAAAACCTGCCCATTGTTAACCGGATTCCGTCTCTGGCAGTTCGTCTTGCCTGCTCGGGTTCGAGGAACCTGAGCTGAATGCCTGGAGTCGGTACCCTCATCATGTTGAGGGTGCACTGCCGCACGAGTCTGGCGGCGATTGTTGATGGGAGCCCTCGGGAAGGACTCCTGTCTTTTTGAATTAAGTCCCTGGGGGACCTTCTCATTCACTTCCTCAAAGTAAGGGAGTGAATGGAAATTGTGTTCCGGGGATAACGACCCGAAACAGTTGGAGACGGTAGTCAGCACCGCCTGCCTCTTGATCACTGGTCGTCATTGTCCGGACGACCTGTGTGAGTTGTTCACTTGGAGGCCCTGTCGGGCAGCCTCCAGAGTTGGGATGGTACCGTGTTGACGGTACTCCTTAACCAGCGCATTTGATACCCAGCGTTGAAGATGCTGAGTAGGTGATGTCATCCTCAGAGAAGATGATGATCCAGTAGGAATAACACCAGTGGTATTTGCAGCAGTAGTATTCACAGATGTGAATTTGAGAGCATCCATTATGGAAATACAGAAGATATTGGAAAAGAGTGCATGTTTGATATAACAGACGTAATCAAGATAAAATTCAGCCACTTCATCCTTTGGATGAGCACACATGTCAATGATTGTTTTTGTTAGCCCTCTTATTGAGTTTTAAATAGGGGCTTAACAAATAGGTAAAACATCATTTTAACTTGGTTAAGGATTCACGTCGGGTTCACCATTTTTTGTTTCCCTCGGAATTCGGGGATGACCTCCTGGATGGGAGATTCAAACGTTCCGATCGGTTTCTAACGGGTTTGTTCGTAGAACCAGAAACATCCAATGATTCCATATCCATTTAGACCTACTTTCCAAAGGTGGGCGCTCATTAGCTTGTGAACTGACGAGGCTTAGGAATTTGCATTGGTCGAGAGGATGGGAGGTCGGACTCATCACACCTTTTTAAGGGGAATTATGATCTATTCCGGGACTCTCTTTATAGATTTATGTTATGTTCATGAATCCTTATTACATTACCAAGTATAAAATGAGCTTTTCCTTTAGTTTTGACAATCAATGATTAAATATGTAAGAAATTTAGAGAATCTTTTATATGTATTCGAGGTTCTTCATCAATATATAATCATCTATAACTATTTAGAGATTCTTGGTCAATGTTAACCTTCAAAACATTCATATAAAAGTCTCTTGGTCATTATGATGACCAGGATGGTTTTAAAGCCACTCAGTGGGGCACTTGAAGTTTATTGTCATTCAGAAGGACATGAATTATTTCAAAGTTGGGATCGAACCCATAGATGGGCTACCTACGTATCCTTTGTTTTGGAAAAGGAATCAGAACCCATGTAGTTCGAATAAGGGTATGATTTTTATGATTGATGGATCAAAGCAGGATGTCACAATTACTTTTACACTCTAAGCTCATGTGAGTCATGATCAGTGTGAGAAACAAGAGGTATTGGTATAAATTAGACAATTGTGCCATGAAAGATGCAATCATAAGAAATGGTTTGGGGCTTATGTATGTATGACTGCCCAGAGGATTTACTTTAGGGAGAAAATCCAAAAACAAGGTCTATAAAGGTATATGTGCTTCATGGAGATTTGAATACTCTAACTTGGGACTTATTCTTGAAAAGGAAACCCAAATTAGGAGAGGATTGATAACTGGGTTTTACTCCTGAGAAGGAATCCCAGATCAAACGTAAATTAGGAATGTTTAAAGAGAATTTAAGGGACTTGGGGGTTATTCCTTAAAAGGAAGCCCATGATTTATGACTGGGACATATTCCTGAAAAGGAAGCCCAAGATTATGACTGGGACTAATTCCTGAAAAGGAATCCCAGGTTAAGGATTAAGGTTTGGGGCTTACTCTTGAAGAGGATGCCCATATTTGAGATTGGGGCTTACTCCTAAGAAGGATGCCCAAAATTTAGGGACTTGGGGCTTACTCCTAAGAAGGATGCCCAAAATTTAAGGGACTTGCGGCTTACTCCTAAGAAGGATGCCCAAAATTAGAGGACTTGGGGCTTAATCCTAAGATGGATTCCCATTTTTGAGATTGGGGCTTACTCCTAAGAAGGATGCCCATATTTATGACTGGGACTTATTCCTGAAAATGATACCCAGGTTAAGGATTTCTCTCATCTTAAAGGATGAGGTTGAATGAATGAACTCTCCATATTTAGTGACAAAAAGATATTTAAATCACTAGGTTTAGAGAGATATTTCACTGAATTCCTTTCAGATAAGGAATTCAAATCAAGAAATCATGCCATAAATGGCTTTGAAGAGTGTCTTAAAGACTGAATCTTGAAAAGAAAAGGTGTAATGACTTAAGAGGGGTGAAATGGGCAAGAAAGGCACCAAAAAAGGAAGGGGCGCGCAAGTCTTGGAAGGCGCGCAGGTATTGTGGGGGCATGCAAGTATTGGTCGCGCAGGTATACCTGCGCGACATTTGTTGTACTTGCGCGATGGTCAACCAGTATTGAAATACTTGAGCGACTCTTTATTAAAGACTTTAGAATCCTTTTGAGGTTCTTCCAGAAAAGGGACGCGCAATTTCTATCGAAGGAGTAAGGTGGCGCGCAAGTGTGACCACTTCCCTTAAGGGCTGACCACTCAGGCGCGCAAGTGTTGATGAGTTTCAACACTTAGGCCTTACTCCCTCTCTTTAGATCTTCCGTTTCTAGGTAAGAAATTACCTTAGAAGTGTTCCGGAAGCTTTGAGAAGAGACTTGGGCGTCGAGAGCTTCAATCTGAGTTTCTGGAAAAACATCCTCTCGAATGGGGGGCCCACAGGGTCTATTTATAGGCAGAAGAAGACCCTGGGCGGTGACCGGGCGGTTTATCACTTAGGCCGCGCAAGTCACTTGTGCGACCAAGGGAGTCGCGCAAGTGGACTTGCGCGACAGTGATATAACTTGCGCGGTGAAGTTGCTTTTGATCCATTGTTCATGCCTTTGTTGATTTTTGATATTTTCTTCAACGGTTGAATCACTTTGAGCTCAGATATTCCCTTTTCCGATTTTTAGATTCTGTGACGAAAGGAGCGTCAACAACACTAAATCTATATTATTAATATTTTTAAAAACAAAATATATACGACATCAAAACAAACAAAATGACACTAGAAATATCCTTAAAAATTTAAATACTTCATTGATATTTTATTTTTCTTATATAAAATATGTTTTCTCCATTTGTTTTTATAATTTTCATATAATATTTATATTGATACATGCATTTTATCATTATTTAGAGGAATGGTTAAAATGGGAAACCCTAATAGTTGCAGAATATAAATAAATGTTGTGGTCAGAACTTCCCTGGTACTCAACAATTTATCCCTTTCTTCATTATCTTGTCGTTGGCCTCCATCAAGCTTGTTTCACCATTACAAAACCTCATCACCATTAATAAATTAAATTTCACAATATTTTTAACATATTTAATTATTTTTATTATATTTTAAATTTTTATGTCAAAAAACATGTTCTAAGATAACAATTTAATCTAAGTAAAAGTAACTAAGAAAATATCATATTAATTGATAAATAATTATTACTTACTAAAAATCATTGAAAAAGATTCATTTTTAATTTTAAAAAATGATTTTAAAGGAAATTTTTATTTGTTAAATAATAGGTTCTATAGGATAAATTAAAAAAAATTCAAAAACTTCACTACAAAAAATATATTTATAAGAAAATAAATTTATTTATAGATAATATATCTATTAGTAAAAATGGGAAAATTTGGTGGTTAAATATTTTTATTTATCATAATAATACCAGAAACTGTTTTACCAATATATGAATTTTTTAGTAGTAATACCAATTTCCAACAAATCCTTTACCATCAATAAACAAATTTAATAGTAATCCATTCAATAACAATAAATATTTGTTCAATAAAATATTTGTAGAAACCAACATTAATTATTTCTGATTATTTCTATGAACAAAGTAAATATCTATTTTTTGAGGTCCTATTATGAAAATCTCATTCATTTATTTTAATGTTTTTTTCTATAAATATCAATAGTGTTCATATTTTTTTAATAATGTTAATTTAATAAAAATTGAAATATTTTTTATAAATAAAATTAAATAATTAAAATATTTGATAGATTTACATATATTCTAGATAATATCCAATGGAGGTTGATCTTAATTATATATTGATTGATAAATTGGTTCTTTACACTATGAAAAATTATTTAAATTTATTCATAGTCAATAACAAATTTCCTGTGTTTTTCATTAATTTTTTTGTTGTTGGTTATGACAAGGGTCATTATAGAAGGGACTTGAAATGTTCTTTATACTCAAAAAAGGGACATTTCATTCAAAATTATCAAAATAAGAAGCAAAAATTCAATGATAACATCACTAGTTTGGTACCCATATGAAAAGGGGGAGATGTATCTAATAATATACAAGATGATACATTTACTTTGGAGTAGATTTTCTATAACTATACATCTCTTAGGGATATCTTTATCGAGTGGGAGGTGGTAAATACTCCTACTGTAACTAGTATTGTGACCATAGGTGAGGATTTAGACAATAGAAAGCGGTAGGACCTTGGGATATGTTCTCCTAGTGATCTGAAATCATATGAGATGGTTGGGCCCATCATGACTCCCGGTTCCAAGAACAATGTAGTCTGCAAATGGAAAATAATATTTATGGGTCATGGACCGACATTGTAGTTGAGGGGTTGAACTCCCAAAATGGATTCTCCTTTTGAGAGGTGCATACTTAGGGTATTTATATTGGGGATAGTGAGGATTTATAAACTAAATATGAGCTTTCTACATAATAAAATGATTATTATGAAATACTATGAGAGAGGCATTTTTATCTTGTTCCAGAAAAGGGAGAAAACATTTATGTCCATAAGGGGTCCCCTACTAAGGGATAAACAAAATAAGAGGGAAGTCTGAAGTATGATTCAGTATCTCATGTTAACGATCGTGAGAATATTTCTAATCAAGATGTGGGGGATAAAGGCATTATATTAGGAATTGATTTTGAACAACACTCATAAAAATATTTTAAAGACTCTAAAATGAGAAAGGTTGGGAAGCCTAAAGTCAATAAAACTGCTAAAAAGGAATGTAATGATGTGATTCTATAAGAGGAAAGTGGTCGTGAAGACACTAGTAAGGTTACATAAATTTTGAATGAACCAATAATATCTTATACTAAT
Source organism: Viscum album (assembly GCA_963277665.1). Classification (NCBI taxonomy): domain Eukaryota; kingdom Viridiplantae; phylum Streptophyta; class Magnoliopsida; order Santalales; family Viscaceae; genus Viscum; species Viscum album. The sequence continues at coordinate 570,110,964 of OY728119.1, forward strand.
TATCAAGATATAAAACAGCTTGTTCTATCAATTTAGAGTACCTATTTAGTATCAGTTGTGAAATAGCTTGTTACTCTAAACACTAAATATCTAATAGAAGAAGACAATGTAGGTCCTATTGTGAGCCATCTTATTTTTATAAACTCTAAATATCTTGTATAAGATAGAAATAGAGGTCCTAAAAAACTATCCCTTGGAAGCAAGGTCATCATCCAAGAGGATGACGCCCAAGAGGTGGTTTTTTCTTATCATGACATGCATACGGGATCTAAATTTTAAGCCCACAACAATTCAAATTAATATGTCTAGAACATTTAGGTATCTTTCTCAAACATTTACAAAAAAAATAAATATATGTACTATATTTTTATTTAAAACCTAATTATATTTGTTATTTTATTAATTTTATTTTATTTTAAAAAACTACTACCCATCCCCTACCCTAATTTTCCCGCACCCCATCACCGTAGAATCTGCCCCACCCACACATCTTTTTCTCTCATGTTGTAAAATCCAACTACATGGCCCCCCTACTTCCTCCCTGACCATTATTGTCCTCATCTACCACTGCCACATCCTCCTCCACTCTCTTCTAATTCAACACACCTCCTCCTCGACCCCCACTTCCACCTTCATGAACCTCTTCCTATGCCACCAACCCCATTGACCATGACATACCACCGTATTTCAACAACCTTCACACCATAATTACCATCCAAATCATATGACTCTTTCCATCCATGTTCGACCATCCGCATCCTCGACCATCCTCTCTTGATCCATTCCATCAAAAACCTTCCCTGCTCAACCGTCACCATCCCCGACCATCCCCACATGACCATTACAGTATTGTGTTCAACCTCTCCCTATAGCCTAATTGATTTAAAATTGTGAATTACCAAATATTTATTCATTTTAATCTCCTCCCCTCTACCACGATCATGATATGGTTGGATAAATTTGATCTATAAAATGAGAAGTTTGATTCATCAAATAATAATGTCATCTTCAAAGTGCCTGATAATTCCATGTCTTTAAGTACAATAAATTCCCACATAAAGGGATTATTTTCCTATTAAATTCCACACATTCCAATTTAATACCATTCTTAATTATTATATGAATCAAATTAAGGCTATTAGTTTTTATTTCATCTAGAAGAACAAAAAGATAACTCAGTAATGGAGTCCATGAGAAGTCATGTGATACTTTTGGTGCAACTGTTGATGCTATATAGAAAGATTCCTTTTATAATTAGGGAATTTCTTTGGTTAATGGGGAACTTGATTTTAGTTTTTGGGATGTTAAAGTAATGAAGCATATTTCAAAACATGTTATGGATTCCATCCCACGGGATGATATAGTATGATGAGTAGAAAAAATTGACCCTGTTTTCTGTGAAAAGATTGTGCATATTTAGAACATTGGATGAGTATAAAAATATATTATTCATAGGGTTCATCTATTAGGTTTTCTGAAAAAACCCTACATTAAGTTTTGATATGTAGATGAGTTAGGATTCTCCAGAGTAGTCTGATATTGGTTCTCTTACTAGTATTAAAAAACTCCCTAAGAAATTTGGTATGAATCTTGTTTTCATATGTATTAATTCTAATTCTCTTTAGATATAATGATTGTAAGTTTAGGTATTATATGAAAAAACATAAAGTATTTAATTATAGTTCTTTGTATTTTTAATAATATTGACTATTCCTTTTTTGAGAAACATATATAAAAATGATTATTTTTGGTGGGGGTGATTCATTCATCAATATATTTGATAGTGAATGTAATAAAATAGTGACGTGTAGTAGAGTGGTAATTTATATTCAGTTTCTAGTTGATTGGATCATCATGATTTAGGTAATAATTTTGTAAAATGACACACTAAGGCTTTACTAGTTGGTGGTAAGATGAGTGTGACACCCCAAGATAGCCTCCAATAGGTCATGGGCTAGAGACCAGTGTAATGTATGATTATCCCATACATGAGAGGCCTTATACTAAGTACATGCACACACACACACACATATTTAAATACCCATAAAATGGTGAAGGTAAACTAAAATTGATATCCTAATTCAAGAATAATATCTATCTTATATCAGAGTGTGATAAAATTACAGAAAATAATAAAAGACCAAATACAAGCCCACTATAAAAACTACAAAAGGAGTCCAACTAGCTTAGAGGTAAGGGACTACTGTATAATGAAACACCTAATACAAACATTGTCTATATGTAAAAAACTATGCACCTCTTAGTAATGAAAATTGAATGGGCCAGGGTGGGATGGTCTAAGCATGTGATGGCTTCAGCCCATGCAGTCTTGCACCTGCAAAAACCAATATTAAAAAAAGATTAATGTTTTAAGCACACCCCTCCCTACAATGGATGCGGGGAAACCCACAGGAAACCCACATTGTTTCATTGAAGAGTGACACTCAAACTGTTGAATTGGGGGAAACCACACTTGATGATGATGACGTGTACCTTATTTCGAGCTCGAGCCAACCCATGTATAGATAGGTCGAACCCACCGATGCTAAGATGGTCTAGCCTAGAGATTTCGATCTGACCCTTTTTGAGATCTAATTACTAAAGATGTTGAAGGAAGTCCTGATATGATTCTGTGCCTGTTAATGAACTGACCGACCCCAATGATATGTACTTGAGACTCCCCGTAAGTGGATAGGTCATTGATGAATGACCGAGAAGAATAATGTTGAGCACCATAGACTGATTTCTAGAAGAGGATTCTACTATTTCATTTTTCGATTTTTGAAACTTTCTAGAAATTAAAACCAAGGATTTGATGGTAGGAGGAAGACTTTGTGGATCTGGGTTTGAAGGGATATAGACCACCAATTAAAGATGCACCAAAACTTATGTTGGTGGAATCCTTTGATCTATATATAGGGTGTCGGGTGATGGTGTCAACTAAAGCATATTTTGGATAAATAAAAGGTTTAAAAGAAGGACCCATAGTGAAGAGGAATATGTTGGAAATAGGGAATTGGGGAAAGTGTTCCTAGGCTGAGTTATTGCGGATGCATGGCGTATTGGATGTGCTACTATAATGGGAAAGGGAAAGGAAGACAAAACTTGTAATTGGAGGTTTTACTGCACATGAAAGGTGTAATGTTTTTTTACAAAATCAAACCAAAAGCCCAAGGACAATCCCATATCTACACAATTTTACCCACACCGGTAGCAGATCTATTCGGGAAGTTCTCTTAAGCTTGATTTTTTTATAGTCATTTTTTATGAAGCCTGTCTCACCCTGCCTCGCCCCAAACCCATTTTGCCTTTGGGATCACAGTCTGTTTTTCCCTGCTATATCCTCCTACTTATGGTTCTCTAAGGAAACTATAAAAAATAATGTTTTCTGCATAAGAAACGACATATATGGGTAGAGCTGATGCAGTGTTGAGTATAAAACTACCTAGTCGGAAACCTTGAAATCACCAGACATAAATTACCATGAGAGTAGTTAGATCATTAAAAGGTATGTAAATTAGGATATGATCCATATCAATAATAACAAGAAACACTCAACATACCCAAGACAGACTCCAAATCTCAAATAGATCTCAACCCTTCTGATATCTACAGGATTCAGCTTGAGGCTTTAACGTAATGATTGTCCAAGAGATCTCACTCCAAGAGCCATTATATCACTAATGGTGCTCACCTGAGAGTTCATTCCTATCAGTCTTGTGAAAAAATTATTCACTAAAAAACCAAGTAGATTGATACACTAATAGGGGATTACAACCAGATCTCATAGGGGAAACACTAAACCCAATATTGAATAACCCACTATGTGGGGGATCATACAACCACATAAGTTGTTCATGATGATTCTAAAAACAACACCTTGGGAAAGATATACAATAGAGGATCCCACCCTATGCCTCATGAAAAGATTCATTAAAAATATGTCTAATAATAAACCCATAGAGAGGATCACAGTGTTATATTTAGGAAGTAATGTCACATTGTGCCCTATTTGGGATGGACAAAAGGAGAACACCCAATTGATACTGGGCTACACTGAAACGGTTCAAGGTAATTCACCCAAGATCATACCAGAGCTGAAATGAGATGAATGAGGGATCCAACCTTCCTTCCAAGGAGTACATGGAATATCTCAAAGGGGAACATGTAGTGTCTCTCTACTACCAACACTTCCCATATCTTTTTCTGACAGAAAATGAATTTCCACAAAATACAAGATGTGTCCCATCGGGGTACACAACATGTAGAGATCTGTCTAGAACTCAGCATGCCATCTAGTATTGCATGTGTACTATAGATCATGACAATATATGTAGGGAATTCCCATTCACACTACCCATTTATGAGTAATTTTTTTAACTACACATCATGTACTCCACATTACATAGCATGTGAGGTTCTGGGATAGCAATTGATGTGTGTCGTCTTCCCATACCTATGTACCTTCTAAAGTACACAATTTTTTCAGCATAATACATAACATGTGGAGCCATGTGGGATCATGGGTGTGTACTCCTTATACATGTCTATCCTCTTTCCATGTTTTACCTGACGTGTGACTTGAACTGCATGGCGTGTAGCACCACATAGCCTCCTGGGCCTGTACTCCACATATAAGCCAGGATGGCTAGCTGAGGGTCACACAACATGTGGAACTACCATAAGTGGTGTGATATTTATCTCCATTATGAAACCCTAGATTCCCCACAGAGGGGACTACTTGGTGTGTGTTATTGGACAACATGTTGTGTAGTCAGGATTTCTATAGAATCTGTTGTTCTACATGATATTCCTCTTATGCCTCCACCAAGATTCTCACTTATAATAATGCATCTTGGCTGACCAAGCCTTGTTCACTATCAATGAAAAAATTATGACCACATAATACTCTTTAAAAACACCCACAATCATATCAAAACCACTAATACATGCTAATACATGAATCGCGGATCTTCGATCCGAACCCTGATCACCTATTTTCACTAACACACCCTATCATTTTTTCAATCCTAAATTCAAACCCCTATATGGGTATATGTTTCACCAAATATTTGTTAGGCAATGATCATACACCAATTTTTTGTCGAATATAAATCCAAATGGAATGCTGATGATGAACACCTGATGAAAGGTGGTAGAAAAGCACAAAACACACAAGAGGAATGAACCTTGGCCATTTTTTGTGTTGAACTTGATTTTTTTATTATAATGATTAATGAAGAAAAAATAAACAAAAATAGATTAATAATATCAATTCCTGAAAATTATGTTAAGATAAACCCAATTCCTTAAGCATGAACAACCCAAGAATCAATTCCTTTTTATATTTGATTCACATTTATCATGAGATAATCAAGATGGGAAAATAATCCAATGAAACAAAACCCTACACTGAGTTCAATCAATCATTGTTAAAGAAAATTTCTTCTATAAGTGAGGATGAAGATCATGTTTCATTCTCTGTACATCTCTCGATTCACCTCTACCCGTTCACAGTCGATCCTCAATCCAGGTCCACCAATGAAAAAAATATCTCATTTTATTTAATCTCTTAGGGTTATGTGTAAAAACTTATAGATTTTCCATAGTAGTTAATTTATAGATAGGATTAGGCTTGTTGGTTAATTAAGTAAATTAAATAATTAAATTATTAAATTATTTAATGCACCCACTAACAGTCACCTCTATCCAAATATCAAATGTTGACCGATTTTATGTCACTCCTAGGGTAAAAATCAAACTATAGATTCAAATATGGTATCAAATTTCTCATTACTGTCCTAAATAATAAGTTTTAATATTACTTTTGAAAATCTATGTTCACATGTTATAATATATTTAATACTGTTTATCATATCAAAACTGAGGCTATTCAGACTTCAGAATCTCACACCGACTCAGTTCCTAGATTAAAAGATATTTATTTAAATATTCCAATGTCGTATGAGGTAAAAATATATTCATTACATTCTTCCCACCTTCATGTATTTTCATCTTGAAAAGAAAAATTTTTACTAAAAAAGATGAGGGTACTAAACTCGTATCTGGATATCCAGCTCCTAGGTGCCCTCATGCAGATTTCTGTACTACCACTAGACATATACCCAGAGAACCTATCACCCATGGAGGATTTTATCCTACCAATACTCAATCTCTACCAGTCACTATGAAAAATTATCTCCATCCTTTATTTCTTTCTCTCCCATGTCGATAGCATGAGACAAGTCATGAATATACCTCATCATTTGTAATATATGGAAGACATAATATACCCAATCTATGTAAGGTGGTAAGGAAATGTGGTAAACCTCCTCTCGAAACCTTATTATAATATTAAAACGGAAAATGAGTCTCATAGATAATCTTTTTCTTTGGAAAAATCTCTTCAATACTCGACGAGGGGAGATCCGCCATAACATATGATCTCCAAGCTGAACACCAAAGGCTATTGTCGTTAGTTCACAAAGAAATCCTGAAATTATTGGGTAGTACTCATACACCTCTGTATGAACTAAAACCTTTACAACCATCACTAACACTAACTCATGGACCACAAGTGTTCCCTCTCACTGGCTCTGACTAGTGCAATGGTGACCTGTAGGGTCTTCCGTATATGGCCTCAAATGTTGATATACAAATGGTAGAGTGGTAAATATTCTGATATGTAAAACCCTACCAATGATAGTTGATCCTACCAGCTATGAATCAAAGATAATATTTAATTATGAAGCATGTTCTCAAGAACTATAATGTTCCAATTTACCTTTCCAACTGTATGGGGTAGAAAAGTCATGATCAACAACCACTGAGTCCCAAAGCCTCCTATATCCTCTCCCAAATAATGACTTGAATTGTACGACATAGTCTTAAATTATCATTGAAGGAATTAAATGAAGTTAAACTACCCCCTACTATACTTTTTTCCCAAAATCTTTATTAATCTTTATACATTGATGGTTAGGAAGTGATCCATCTTTGTGAACCGGTCATAAATCACTTAGATAACATCATGATCTCTTAAATATCATGGAAGATCTAACACAAAAACCACAATGATACCATCCCATTTGAACATCCACCTGAGAACCTTGTCCTTAACCTACTGATAAGTGATACATCAAGTGTTACACTTAGCAAAAATATATAACATCCTTGGACACCAAACCCGATTCCAAAGGATATTAGTACATCCTCATATCTCATGGATGTATTTTTAAGGGAAAACAACCTATTTTTTACCTTCTCTTGTAGAATTAATGGTACCATGGTTCATCCTCATAAGAATGAAAAACACTATCTCTTTATAAAACCCATCAATAACATGTCCAATGGATATCTGGTTATGCAAGACTCGCAATCGATATCCCAAAGTTATGGATTATAGACTCGTTGAAGAAGAAGAGGGGTAAAAATGATCGGCTGGGGATATGTTGCATTATCTTCATCCTCAAAGGTCAACCATAAATAGTTCAACTTCTCTATCACCTTTCTCAATGACAACAGATGAAAATTTTCAATGTGAGAATCTGCTACTTCATCCATGCCCTTGGGTGGATCTCAAGATAGAACTGCCTCAACCATTTTGGGCCTCCTATCACTCCCAAATATAAGAAAACATTTCATTGAAAGGGGAAATACTGAATATAGAACTGATACTTTAATAACTTCTTGTAAATTTGGAACTCTCAGGTTTTGTCTAGAACCATCCTCAATAGTCTCACATGATCCAACACTAACATCAAGTAAACATGGATGTCAACCTGGAGTACAACCACGAACCGATATGAGAATTGCCCAAGGATCTAGTTAATAATTCTAAAAAACATATATGGGGGGGTTAATACACTAAAAGGTATCACCAAGAACTCAAAAAACCCTATCATCTTTAGACAGACACCTTTGGTACATCCTACTCTCGTACCCAGAGATGTAATTTTTTTTCTTGATGTCAAACTCCAAGAACCACATTTCATCCAAGCGCAGATCGAAGAAGTCATCAATTATCATTGGTGGATACTCTACCTTGGCATTTATCTTGTTCAGGGGATTTCATTCAACACCTAACCTCAAACTATCAACTACCTCATAGGAGAATAACATAGGGATTCCCAAGTGAACACACTATATTTAACAAAGCCCATGATCTGTATATTTATCCCACTCCACATTCATCTCTGTTATCTACATGAGGTAATTTGATATTCTAGCATAGATATTGGGCCATACTTGTTGAAAATATAAATAGAAAATATTTATGGGAATATAATCTTGAACCATCCATAGGGAAAACTTCTACATACTCCTATAACACTGACGAAAACTAAAATCTCATTGCGTCCACTACTCTAATGGTCATACTAGCCAACAGATAATAAATTAACTGCATCCTACTAAACACAATCTCATTCTAATTTTCTCAATATCACTCCTTAACAAAGAGAAAAATATATATCCTACAACTCAGATACTGGGAAAACCTCATTAGAAACCATAAACTAAGCATGGATGGTAGAAAACTGGTCCCTATTAGGGAAAATATTGTTGTTTCTCACTGATATTATAGAAATATTCCATGTGAGGCTCTATCTATCTCTCTCCCACAATCCATTTAGATTCATTACAAGTGTGTGATCAATAACCCTCTCTACTAGAGTCTCTAAAACCAATGGTCAATATAAGGGATCAGCTAGAAACTCCAAGTCTCAGATAAGTGACGAGGAAAGAAAAGAGTGACCCAACCTCACATCTATCATTACTAAAGCTAAAGCAATGAAGAAATACATTATAACTCTAATAACTCTAGGATCCTATAGTTTATAATCATCCGGTGCCGACATCTACCCACAAATTTGACCATCGACTCCCAAATCCTACCATGGACCACCTAGGTGTGGTGGTGATAGGAACTAATTAAAGTGACAGCCCCATCCTAATGGTCTCCCAAATCCTCTTCCATGTCATCCATTCTACAAACCTCACTAATATAACCACTTCTTTTTTTAGGTGGTCCATCCACTATTCCTCTATATACCATACTATGGTTCAGAAAATACTGTGTGATATGCCCCTGAAAATTTGAAGAATAAAAATATATATAACTTGGGAGACTAATATTTCCATGAGGTCCTCAATAATGACATAGCCATGTGTGCCCTGACCATCATTTCACACCTTCTGTCAGTGGGTCCTACTCATCTCGGATCCCTCGTGATCACTAAAATGGAATCATGCAATACACATTCAACCCCTGCTCATTATCATCTTGCATCAAAAGAGCCATCCATGGCTCATTCTGAAATGACACATCCACTTGAACCACCATAGTTGGGACTATATACAAATAATAAGGTAGGAGTTCCACATATTATCCAACTAGAAGGAAAACCACCACATGAATAGACCCCATTATTGAGGCCTCATCACCAATCAGTTCATACTCTCAACTCTATGGTGGAGACCTCAATGTCTATAATTGTGAAAAAATATTACAAGAAGACAATATATACCTTAGTTAAAGAGTATATTTGGGGAGATGACTTAAGAAGGTAATGGAAATCACATTCCATTCCTATATAACCCAAGTACTAATTTTTTTCCTACAGCCAACGCCTTTCTATTTTGATTCAATAAGTAGGTTATTAGAGTCTTGGTGAATAGATACATCATCCATTGAACCAACACTAGAATCCCTGTCCTGAGAGTCGAAATTGAGACACTTTAATACTATTTCCATAAATCCAAAAACAAAACTCTCAACTATAAAAATCCCAACTATAGTCCTAAGATTATCCCCCTCTAATTCCACTATTTCAAGACCCATACCAATGGGGCATGTCTAGCTAGTGGTAAGCTAATTGTGAAACCCGAAGATCACTTCCAATAGACTAGGGGTTGCCGATTAGCATTGAGTAGGCATATATCATACATGGGAGTCCTTAACCTAAGTATCTACACACACATAAACATCTCTAAATACCCATATAATACTAAAGGTAAGGTAAAACTAATATCATAATGTATTCATAATATGTATCCCACATCAGAGTATTATGAAATTACTCAAAAAAATAAACTTCCAAATACAAGTCCACCCAAAAACTACAAAAAGAGTCCAACCTGATGAGAGGGGGGAACTTTGTCTAACAAAATACTATGTAAAAATATGTCCTTTCTAGAATAAACTATGCTTCACCTTCTTTTTGTCCGCCAAGGACATTATAAAAATGTATGTATCTTACATAAGACATGACATGTTTGGGTAGAGACCATGTAGGTCTGAGTAAAGAAACACACAACAGGGAACCATGAAATGACTAACCATAAATCACTGAGTGAGTATTCATCTCATCACAAGGTATTTAAATCAGGATATGATAAATATCAATAATAAAAAATATGAGATATACTAAATATACAATCCAAATGTTGAAGAGGTCCCAACCATACTACTAAACATATGATTCTTCTTGAGGATTTAAGGTAACACTAATCTAGAGGATCTCAAACCAAGAACCATGATATCATTGATGGTGCTCATATGAGAGGTCGTTCTCATTAGGCCTTTACAAAAAAAAACTTGTGAAAACTTAATGAGATGGATAAACTTATAGGTGATCACAACCATGGCTCATGGGAGACACCACAAACTTAAAATCGAAAAACCTGCTAATTACGAGATCAGAAGACCATGTATGTTGGTCATGATGATTCCAAAAAACCCATCCAATGAAATAATTATGATAGGGGATTTATGCACTCATTTTATCATGAAACATTGTATAAAATTTCTAATAACTTTTTACAGTGTTTAAGGAATATTCCAATGGAATATTTTGTTATTAAAATATGGGTAAATATAAATTAAATAAATAATTTGGTGTTTAAATATTAAAAATGTTGTAATTTTTAAATTTTATATTATTGATGAAATTTTAGTTGAAATTTTATAAGTGGTTTAAATAATTTATCTGTAAAAAAAGGCCACCTACATTATCCGACAACTCAAGGGCTTCAATACACTTAGCTAACCCATGAAGGGTTGGCCAGAAAAAATATACTACGAGGAAGGCCTAAAAAATAGAGGGAATGTTTGGGCCACATAGGGAGGAACCCACGCAATGATTGAGCCAAGGCTCATATGGGTCCATGCGTATATTTACAGGCCCATTTTGGTGTGTGTGAGTGTATTCACATGTTGATCCCCTATATCCTTGGGGTTCAGAGTATTTTTTGACATGGGATGTATTATATATGATTTCTCGGATATGTGTATGTTTGATTTGTGACAACTCTTTATGTCGTTACTATTCATACTTAATCAAACGATGGTTTCCCACTTTACCTCCACTTTCCCATGCTTAAACACTCCCTCAACCCCTCCTTTCACCCTCAACATCGCCTGACATCATCTAAAACTCATTAGAGATTCTATTATTTCTACTAGGAAATATTTAAATTCATGTTATGACCACTACCGTTGCCATAAACCACCATGTATAATCTTATACACCTCGTGCAACCTCAATGAACCCCTTTATAAATGAGAATAGACCCATGAATACCACAAGGACCATTATTTTACCATTTTGAAGGCAGGATGGAAGGAGGAGGAGACCTACAAAAAAATAGCTATGTTGGGCCATGGTATTTCCAAGAATGAGGGTGTTATGACATGGTGTTAGATCTATTCCATGGATATTCCATTTTAGGTAGTATCAAGGTATTTAAGTATAGAAAGGCCCTATGACCGTGGGTTTGACACTACACAACAACCATACCCAAAAAAACAAGCACCACAACAGGGGTAAGAGTCTATTATTTGAAGATAGAAAATTTGGAAAAATAATAGAAAAAATAAATAAATGAGGATATTCCATTGTATAACCATCTACACTGTAGCTTGAATTTTATGAAAAATTGTTGAACCATAGTATTTTCACTGCACCATGATTATATTCAGAATGGTTTTTTTGAATTATAAAGGATAAATTGCCTTCAAAAATCTATTCCATGGTGGTCCAAAACTCAATGGAGACACAAAATTTCATAGTGGAAAAATTTTATATGTTAGAACTATGGTGTGGAAAAAATGTTGCACCACAACCATGAAAACCATGCATGAAAATAAAAGAAACCATGCCACAATCATTCTATCCACACTGCAACATATCTATGTAGAAAAAATGGAAATATTGATATCAATAATGTTTCTTGACATAAAACTCAATTCATGGGAATTATTTTTGGTAATAAAGTATTGAGTATCATCCAAGATTAAAGGATTATATAAAATAATAAAAATATGGCTAATTGGCTAATCGCTTTAAATTTTAAACAAGTATATTTCAGAAATTAAAAATGGTATCTCCATAATTTATGATATTTTGAATAGATATGATAAGTAGTATGAGGTATTTAGGCTGCATTATAAAATAATTTGGTTGATGCATAAGAGTGGGGGACATATAGAGAGGAGGCTGAAGAATTTATAGAGGATTACTTCAGACACTCTGGAATTTTTTACTGCCATTTTTCTCACTCTATTTTTGTTGTAAAATGCTGTATACCCCTCTAAATTCCATTGTTTATTATTTAATAGAAGTTTAGAAACCTTAAGTGGTTGGTTTTAGGGGAGGCGACCCAATTTGTAATGTTTGAGTCAAGTTTCACCTAAATTAGTTGCTCTGTCTTCTTTATTTTAATGGTTTTCAATTATTAATTTCAGAATTTTATACGAATATGACTGTGGTTTTATATAATTATGAGTTTAAACTATTTACTTGATTAAGAAATATTTTCCCCATCTTCTAGGTATTTTATCACATTGATAGATTGGTCTAGGCCGGGTATAGAGTGTTTTAGTGATTACTAATCATTTGGGGAAGAAACAATGATACCACCTGGATGATTAGTAATCTCAAAACTGGATTAGTTATTGTCTAGTCAATTCAAAGGAGACTAATTATGGATTTCACACATTAGAAGGATAATAGTCTTCGAAACGAAATTATGAGGATTATTTTCATCATCATAAATCTTAATAAAGGGTAAAAAAAGGATAAAATGACCATTATTCATTTCATTAAATCAATTAACAATGATAATAAATTAATTTGAAAAAGGCCCTGATTTTATTACCAATGGGAAGCTAAAACTTTCCCCAATCACTTGTCTCTATTTTGTTTTTTAAAATCCCAGTTACTTTATTTGATATTCCTAGTAATATTAGTCTATTATTTAATTGTTCACCCATGAAAACTATATTAAATAATTCCTTCTTGGAGTTAAAATTGGTTACCACAACAACTACTACACCCTTAGTGGGAAATTGAATATATTTTACCACACTCCATGATAGGTGTGTGTTAAAACATGGTGTCGGTATCAGGGAGTGAGTGCCTATATAATAGAAAAAACATGTATTAATAATAACTCCAATGAAATATCATTAATTTTTAATAAAGAGAGAGAGAGATGACCTTTCCAACTAGACTTACTAACATTAATAACATTGAATCAATCAATTTATAAGACTTGATTGAAATCTAAAGTAATCACTCTGAGCCCAGCATATTAGAATTAATACCACAGTGAACTTTAAGGGACTTGTGTGTCCTATAATTCACAAACCAGAAAAATAAATCAACTATGACTTTATAACAAAATGAATTTTCATTATGTGTTAAAATGATTCCATTAATACCTAAATAATATATCCTTATAGGATAATATCCAAAAAATAACATTCAAGATTTTGGGTTTGACTTTTTTATCATTAATCAAAGAGTATTAGGGGAGGATCAAGTAAAGTGGTTATAATTCCCATTTTCACTTGAGGGATCCAACAAGTAGTGGTTGTATAGCTTACGACTTGGAGAGATCCATGACTGGGATGGCCTCTATAGGAGTTTCATGCAAAGATTATTCCCAACATCCTAGAGCAGAAAAATAAGGAAATATATTCCATTTTAAAACCTACTGGTGAGACCCTATATGAGTACTGGAAAAAATTCAAGAAGCTCTGTGTAATCTTCCCTCATCAAGATATGGAATACCACCACATCCTAGTATTATTATACCAAAGACTACTAGACAATGATAGGAATATGTTGATACATCATCTGAAGGATCTTATATTGAAAAATGACCAATTTAATATAGTATCCTCATTGAGAAGATACAATATAATTCAAAAATAATTTGGAGAAAGTGGAATGGGTTTGAGAGGTTTTAAAAAGGTAATAACTTCTAACTCATCAACTTTTATTGAAACCAAACTTGAAGAATAAATAAATCTTGAGAGATAGATGGTGGTGAATCAGGTGAATGAAAAACATGACCCACCTTAGGTATGTAGATTGTATTCATCACTCAAATATTTTATTGATCAATGTGTTGCAATATGGGGTATGGAAAGCTGTGAAAACACATTCCATCCAAGGAAATTTAAATTAAATCCATAAGGGAGAGAAGGGTAATCCCAATAAGGATTCGGAGGTCCAAAAACTAGTCTTGAACTCAATTTTCCAACCAATTCCCAAGTCTACCTCCTTTTAAAAAACTATATAAGAATCCTTAATAATAAAAATTTAATCAACCGACAATTTTTTAAAAAATTCAGATCGAAAAACCTCATCCAGTGCACTTCTAAAGAATGAATACAAGGAATGGATATTGAGAGATGAAAAATATAGTGAATTATTTGTTAAATAAATTTGGGAGTCTCATAGATATGTTTTCTAAAAACCATGGAAAGTTACCAGATCAGACAATCCAAAAACAATGGATAGTGTGAGTGTGATCACCAAATGGCATGGAATGGAGATTCATCCACCTAACACCAAGGATGTTTAATCTGAACTAGAATAATGTATGTCTAAACATTCTATAAAAAATCTGGAAGAATATACCACTGAAATAATACAAGAAAATAGATAAGGAAAAAAGAACCCATGAAAATATTTAGAAATTAAATACATGAAACTACATTATAAAAGAAAAAAGAGATTATAAGGATGATACACTATCATTCCCTTCTAGGTATGTTGAATCAAATAATATAGGGGAAGATAAACTTTAAAGATATATATTAGAGACATTTTAATAGGATGAAATTAATGTACCTCTCTTGGTATCCATTGGAAAAATTCTAATATACTCTAAATTTGTCAAGGATAGTTCAGAAAAACAATGAGTATTGATGAGAATAAGATAATTATCCAAGGGAAGAGTGTCTCATCCATGATTACTTTATCATTTTCAAAAAAAGTTAATATATAGGTAAATTTTCAATTCCATGTACTATTGGATCTTTCATATTTTTGGATGATTTTTGTGATCTTGGTGCCTCCATAAATTTCATGTATCAATTTCTTATTTTTTAAAATAGATAAATTCAAGAACATAAAAGTGGTTTTCCAACTGGGAAACACATCCACTGTATTTCTAAAATGAATTTTAGAAGATGTGATAGTGGGAGTGGAAGGAAAAATTATTCCAGTAGGATTTTATGTGTTAACCATGGATAAAGATGAGGTTCTAGGCCATTCATTCATAATATCAGGTATACCATTCCTAAATATTTCCAATATTATTATAAATTTTCATTATGGAACCCTCACCATTAATCTTGGATATAAAAATGTTTACGGTAATGTTCTTGCATCCAAGAAGCAACCTTCAAACATACATTTTGTCTTATAAATATACCATGAAGAAGGCACATATCATTTTAATGATACAAGTATTCTCTATCAATTTTTATCCTTATGATATGAGTTTCCAAAAAAATAGGATAGTTCTCATAAATATAGAAATTATGATCACATGTTAGGAGAAGATATAATAACTAATTTATCTCATAGTTTATTACAAATGGATAATGAGAAAAAATATAACTCATATGGTGAGATCAATTGGTACAAGTTTAATAGATTGAACATGAAATAATCATCAATGATCATAGAAAGGAATTATCTTCAGAGGAAGAATAATTGGTTGAAACATGATCCATATGTATCAAAGTACAAATGAAGTTATATAAGGCCATATAATTCTCTACTAAAGTTGCAAAGGTAAGAGGGTATCTTCTTGAACCAATGATAAGAAATTTTTACATGAACAAGGTAAATCTACACTTAATCAATTTCAATATATACGTATTTTTATTCAAAAGGAAATATGTAAAAAATTGAGGATACATGGGCTATGAAAACAAAGGGGAAATATTTTTCTTCAAGTAAAAATAAGAACATAACAAGGATACCACAACCATTTTAGTATGTCATGGTTTGGATATCATCCAGATAAAATCAACATAATTCTATACTGATCAATAACAAATTTTTAAGAACCAAATTTCGATGGTTTTTATAGTTTTGTGGTAAAAATGGATACAAAAAAATTTCTTGTTGGTTTAACATGTATTTACTAGGAAATAGGAAAGGAAAAATATTGAGTTTTAGTGAGCATATGAGGACAAAATGTCAGGAAAAAATATAGGCGACTATTTCTATAGAATAGTTACATATGAAAAGAAATTAGATTCATAAATAAAATTTTATATATAATAGTAATGGGAATTGTATTAAAGGAAATATAGTGGTAATTCATGTATGTATTATGAGATTAATGATAAAGTCAAAAAAGTGTGTCTAGTTGTCTTTCCAAATAAACATAAATTTGCCAAAAAAGTAGAGGGATCTAAAAATATTCTCAAAACAAAGGTAATGAAGATGGATATGGAAGGAGAATAAGACTCATTCATTATTAATGGTAAAATACTATAAAAAATCAATGGGAGTATACCTCAAGAACTAGTGGAGAATCTCAAAATTATCGAACCCATATACTTATTTCTTCTCATGAGGTTAGGTCTAGACAATGAAATTGACCAAAGTAACTTCTAAGAGTTAAGTTGAGTTTTAATTATTTATTAGGATTTAAGAGTTTAGGATAATGTCACCTTTCCCCTTCACACCCTTTGATATTTTATAGAATGGTTCTTAAACGGGTATTAGTTTTTTATATAGGAATGCTATGGAAGGTAGTCATCAGACAACCCCAAACCATGAGAAGAAAGTGGAGAAAATTATTCATGAGAAAAGGAGAGTTTATTGTTACAATTTTTTATCTATTAACTACTAGTTTTTTTTTGAAATTCTATTCTAAACCATAAATTTATGAATCAATGCTAAACTGAACATTGAATTCCCATGCTTAGAATTTTTTCTTTACATAACTGATCTTGGAGACATGAGTTTCTTTGAAATCCCATGATGAGATGTTTTAGACTTAAATAATAATGAGATTGAATGTGTAAGGTGTAAAATTGAATTATTAGAGTAATGTGTGAATGTTAACTTGTTGAATCATGATTTGAAGTAATTGGCTGATTCATATATAAAAAATCCCTATGATTCTTCCATATTTTCATTTATGAAATCAATTTATAATTTTTTTATGCTATAAATTATTGTCACAAATTATATGCTTCCTTACAAATAGTATTTATACAAAAAAATACTTTTTACTATATCTAGATCATATTTCTTGAGTGATATTGGGGCATCTCACCTTCTAGAAATTTCATTGGAACTTGTAAAAGCAATAATTAAACAAAAATAAACTTAATATAGTTGAGGAATTTTTATTAATAATACTTTATCCTTTAGAATAAATTTTACATTTACATTTTCTATCCTATAGAGATATTGAATGACCATGTAAGGAATGATCCACATTTCAAGATATTTATATATATATATTCCCACCTCCTCTTAGTATTTTTCATGGTATTTCAAAGTTGAAGTGTGTGGGTGAGAAAATTCATGGTAAAATTTATATAATACATTGTAAGGAAAAACTATGGGGGTTCTATTTTAGATTACTGGGAAATTTTATTTAGATCCATGCAGTGTAATCTCATTTATTTTTCTTCTGAAAAAAATAAGAGAAAAAATAATTTGTTCTAGATTAAGGAAATCAAAAATCAACATTCCTGGATATATGATTTTTATTATATATTTTCAGGTGGTGGATGTGAGATTGGTCCCAAGAATAGATTTCAAAAAAATAATTTAAAAATGTATAAAAAGTTAAGTGGGAAAGAAAATAAAAATTTAAAAAAATGGATAAATTTTAATGGACAGTTTATTTATTATGATTTAATTGATCATATCCTTACTTTGAGATTAGGAATTCGAAGACATTATTTTGATGGGAAGATTATGATTAAACTTTTACTTTTTTATTATCTTTTATGATTTAGAGATAAACCTCCTTTTTTGATCCTTAATGTTTTTAAAATTAAAATATACCAACCTTAAGCCTCAAATTCAGTAGATCCTTAAATATATTGACCTCATAATTTTATGTGACTTTTATACATACAAAGTGGTGGAATTTTTTCCTTTAAAAACCTATGGAAAATGAGTATGTTCCTAGGATATGTGGAAAAATCTACATGATTTTTTATCATGAGCAGCGATATAAAATAATTCAAAGTGAGGTAGATCATGATTTGGCATTCTTAAAAAAAATTAATTGAGAAGATTGAATTGATGAAAAGGGCTGTTCCACCATTTACAAAAGGGAGAAATTAAAATACATGTATAAATTTATCTTTTTAAAAATGTAATGTTGAGTTTTTATATTTTGTGGAACTTGGAAAATTTGATTTAACATTGATAATCATTTTGGTTTACTGTTTTGAGTTATTAATGTTAGCAACATTGGTTCCTTATTTAATTTAATGTTGAGATTCAATAATTGAGGACAAGCATGATTAAAGTGTGGGGGTATTTGATGCAATCATTTTATCATGCACAATTTTAAGTAATTTATAATGATTTTTATGGTATTTAATGAATATTAAAATGGAATTAGTTGTTTATTAAAATATGGGTTAATAAAAATTAGTGAATTAATGTGGTTTAAATCAAATAAAAATGTTGAAATCTTATGTTTGATATTATTCATGATATTATGGTTGAAATTTTATAAATGGTTAAAATATTTTATAGGAAAGAAAATAGGTTAAATAAAATTTCCCCCAACATAAGGGATTTAAAACAATCATACAACCCATGAATGGATGGATGGTCATGGATGCCGAAGAGGAAGGTATTCCTAGTGATAGGAAAATGTGAGATGCATAGGGAGGAACCTTTATAGTGGTTGTTAAAAGGCCCATGTGGTCCCATGCATGTCTACACGAGCCCATTTCTTTGTGTGTATGAGTGTATATGAGCACCGATCCCCCACAACCATAGAGTTATGTGCTATTTTAAACAAAAGATGTATTATATATGAGTGCTTGGATGCGTGGAAGTTAGATGTGGGACAACCGTTTATGTGAGTACTATTCATACATAATCAAACAATGTTGTTCCACTTTTCCTTTTCTACCTCATGATCAGAAACACCCTCACCACTGACTCCAACCATCGATGTCACCTATTACCATCTATAACTCATCCGAGACACCATTTCAACCACCAAGAAAGTTCGATCATGAGATTATGACCCCCACTGAGGCACAAAATCACTATTTATCATGTTCTTTGCCTCATGAGACCTCGATGAACCCCATTTCAAAGGATAATAGATCCATAAATTCCATAGGGAGCTATATCCAGCCATTGTGAAGGCCAAAGTGAATTAGGATGTGATGTACACTATAGATTCTCTCGCTCTGTCATGGGATCACCAAATAAGAGGTTGATGTGTTGTGGTTTTGGATCTACTCCATGGAGATCCAATTTTAGGAAGATGCAACATATTAAAGGATAAGAAGGAGATGTAGTCATGGGTTTTTCACTGTTCCACAGTCATGCAGAGAATAATGGGTACTACACCATGGGTAAGAAGCAATGACGTAGAGATGCCAAATTTGGATGAAGCATAGAAAGAAAGAATAAACGATGTTTTTGATGGTATAAATAATGATCCCACATATGTCATTGAATTTACAAGGAAATTTATCAGATTATAAATTTATATTCCCAAACTACACTCACTACAAGGGCATTATAAAGCATCATTGTGGGGTGGAACCCACAAAAATCACTGATAGGAAAGAAACCATTTGAACAAAAACCATTGAAATGATTACTTAAATTCACTCTTAAATATTTTTATTTTATAAAATTGGGTAGTTTTTATTTTTTAGATAAATAATAAGGTATTGAGGTCATTTTTAGGGCTCTTGTAAGAAGATATTCCTAAATTTGTCTTGGAATAGTCCCATGACTTAGGCTGCATGGCGCTGTAATATTCACCAATTGGTTTTGGTCAAAACAATTTGATCTAACTATACAGAAACTATACTTTGGTCTCGGTATAGAAAATATAATAGATGCATTACACTTATCTTATATTCATAAATCATCACCAGGTAATGGTCATAGCCTTCTCAACTCCAACTAGGCTAGGTTCGTTCAATTTCATCTCCCATGGTCAAGACGATGAAAGTGAATGTGATGGATGGTTATTTTTAACATAATTACTAGACATAGGGTTATAAAATTTCAAGTCATGGATTCATCATGTTATGAAACACCCATAATATCAACCCCTAACCCTAATAGGATTATCCATGTTTGATGATAATGATCCAAAGTAAGGAAATACTAAGCACAGTTTGCATAATCATGAAATGACTAAGAAATTAGAAATACAAGATTATCACAACTAGAAGTTCAAATTTAAATAATTTCAAGTAGTGAAACTCCAATAAAACACTTAATCACAAGAAAAGAATAATGAAGAAACAAAAAACTTTAGTTAAGAATGAAAATCCGTATTGAGAGTGATCATCAAAACAAAAGCGGAAGCACAATAAACATATAATTGATAAAAAATGATTAAAAAATTCGAGTTATTTTATAAAATAATTAAAGGGATGAATTAAAACTAAATTGAAAGTGAATATAAAATAAAAATAGAGAATAAAATTAAAGAAATCCCATCGGTCTGAACTCCTTACGCGTAGAAAAGTACACAAAATACAAATAGGTTGAATGTTACACAATGTGTAAACTATTCACGTCATGTACTTGCTTCAAGTATATTTTTTCCAACATCTTCACATCATATAATAAAAATTCATGTCATTTATTTGAGATCCACAACCACCTCTAGAAATCATGAATCGCATGGGATCCCTGGGTGTTAAATCTTTGGTTGGGTGGAACCTTCAACATTTCACATCATGTAAACTCTACACGCTATGTATTGGATTCACTTTCAGCATGATTTTGATTTTGAAAGTTTCACATCATGTAATGAATGTTCACAATATGTACTATCTTCATGTCATGTAAAGACTTAATGGTCTAGTCTGTGGCATTATAGGATTGATTTGAATGATAACTACACCTCGTGTATGATATAAACGACATATAATGCCCATTTTTTCTATTTTTCAACATGTATTTTATTGAGTCCATAATTCCTAATTCCAAAAAAATCAAACCAAAACCAGGTAAATTATCAAATAAATCATGAATAATCCTTAATTAAATGTTTACATTATATATATATATATATTCATCTTATCAAATTTCCCCACACATGGAGAATTTTATTTCCTCACGGAAAAAACATCTCAAAAGGGATTCCAAAAGAAATAATTTTTAGAATGGGGTATATTCATGAAAACTAAGAAATAAAACTAAGTGTAAGTAGAAAATTTCAGTATAATAGAACCAATCCTACAGTGTAAATCAGCCAAGCCTCATTTTTCAGTTCTTTATTCAGATTCTTTATTCCTTCAATTAAAATTTTATAACTATTCCTTAAATACTACACCCATTTTGAAATTTCACTCAAAATAAATTTTCATTAATTATTATGGCAAAATGTAACAGGATTTATGCTCATACCCTAAATACATGTTCCTAACCAAAATATTTAACTGGTTCTAATATATCCACTTTGTAAATACAAATACAAAATCAATCATGATGGCTTCAACATGATGGTTCAAATTAATCTGTGGTTGAGGGAAGGTGGAAATGCGATAAAAATAAATCTCAAAAGAAGGGTGATATAACAATTTTAACTCATGAAAGTAATTAATAGTGAAATGAAGTGAATCCTTCTTGATAAAATGAGTCCATGCTCCGTAGCTCAATGTGGTTCCATGATAATTTCATGTAGGTATCAAAAATGTGACATGTTTTTTTCTTTTTCTTTTTATTTATTTTTAAAAAATAATTTCTTGGATAAGTGTAACATTCATCCCCTAACCACATATGATCCTTCATAGGATTCATGGGTCTAGTAATTGTGATTTTTGACCTTCTTAATATACATCCCACAATAATTTTCTTTTTCATTCTTTGTTTTTTTCAATAAAACCGAATAAGTGAAGAAAATTACAAAAGAAACCATACAACACATCATATTAATCTAGTAATGTTTCACCATACATCTCATAAATTCTAACATCCCGTTTTCATCATTAGGGAAAATTCACAAATACTTTTTCAAATGATAATCATGCATCGTAACAAAATCATAGTGGAAAGGGATAATCATATTGAAATGGCACCATCCAGATTAGGTTATTAATGGATATTATTGGCTAATGAGGTAAATATGTACTAGTGGGTCTCATGAAATATTGGATCAAAAAACATTCCTCAATCATTTTTAATGTTTATTTGTTTAATAATAGCCTAAAAAACATCTCAATGTATGTGTTTATAGGTTTACATGTCCCAGGTGTCAATCAAGAAATATTCTCTGAAAAGATTATGAAAATGTTGGCCCAAAATCCTCTGGAGAATAGGAGTATACCAAGTTAACTTTTAATCATTTAGGTTATAAAATTCCATAATAATTAAATTTAAATAAATTGTTAGAATCATGAATTTGAATTAAATTAATAAACTGAACAATCATGCTAAAAAACAGGAGTAAAAATGGGTTTTAATAGTATCTAACCAATCTGTCTTTAATTTAAATAACTATAATGATTTTTTAGGTTTCAATACTTATTTTAATGGGGAATTACTCCTAGATAAGTGAAAATAAGAAAACAATAAACGTTTATCGACAATATGGATCAGGATAGACTCCCCCACACTTAAAATGGGACAATGTCCCCACTTTTCGAGAATTAATTGTGTGAGAAATATTAGTAGAAGCATATAAAATGAAATAAGTATTTAAAATGGAAATTACGGAATCAAGATCTCCCTATATTGAGTTTCATGCCTTGTGGGTACTTGTTTGATTTTGAGTGTAAATTGTGCAACCTATAAAATATTATAGAATGAAAAAACCTTCACTAGATAAAACATTAGTCCACGGGGTTAAAATAGGATGGAAGTAGAAAAATGGGCAGGGTGACATAGTCAAAAAATAGGATAATATAGCTCAGATAACTGAATTAAGGTGAGTAAAGTAAAGTTTCATACACCCTATGAACACACAAGATATAAGAATAAAAAATGATCCTAATAACCTTAATGAAAGAAAAGAATCAAAAAACGGGTTGCCTACCGTGATGTGCTAACAAAAACATCATCATGCAAATATTTGAAAATGGGAATTAGGCACTATCATTCATCTGGCCAGAAGTACAGTTCCACCTTGAAGAACTAGTGGTAGTATCATTGATCTTGTGGTAATTATTGGTGATATTAACCACATCTAGAGTATACTGATCATGAACCTCATGTGGTTGGAAGAGAATCTAGGAACATTGTGGAGGGGCCTCCTGGTGGGAATAAAACTCAAGTGAATGCTCCTCAAGATGGAACTCGATGTTTTCTAAATGTTAAGACATTCGATTTAGAAGGGTAAATGGTGTAAGGATAGGTGTGTCAGTAATCATAGAGGTGGAAGAAGCGATATAAAATTTTAAAGTAATATAGTAGTGAAATTAATATAATCCAGAAAGTATTGAATCCAAAAACTATATCCCATCAATATATATAATAAATAATACAATACGGGAAAATGAATAAAATTATCCCAAAATAGACACCCAAAGATATTACAAAAAGGGAGAGGGTGACCAAGATATGAATAGGTAGTAAAATCAAAGTCTTCAAGATCCACATCAGACATCCCCTTTTGAACAGTGGGATCCTACAACTGGTATGCCCTGTCAATCTCATCATTGGAGGATGGGGTGGAGGATCGACCATTATGGTGGGTGTCATGGTGCTGGAAGATGGCTTGGTCAGGGATGGAGGATGAAAGGTTTTGATATGTACTGAGGCAATGTGTTTATAAGTTGGATTGAAGAACGAAACCTTATATGAATATGGTCAGGCAGAGCCCTTGTCTCATCCGGCCTACTCTGCAACAAACCCCTTCCATGCTACAGGATCTGTCAACACAACGGGATGGTTAGCTGGGGAAGGAGGTGTGGTGGTGATGGATGATGAATTGAGGCCAACATAGAGTTATGGTTGTGTGTAGGGATGGTTAAATAGGATGGTGTGAGTAAGGGATCTTATAGGTGGAGGCCAAGATGACGCTGGTTCTCTGGAATACACTGGAAAATATGCTATAAGTCAGATTCAATGGAAGGTGGGGGAGAAGATGTGGTAGGGAAAGTGGTGGTGGTACTAAAAATAGGGTTATGGGAAGTGGTGGAGGTGGTGTAGGTGGAAATATCGGTACAAGTACTAGTGGAGGTAGTAATAGGGGGTGCATGGTCATGGGTAGGGGAGGTTTGGTTAGACGTGTGCTAAGCTGGCTCCATATTAACATGCTCAACATAAGTCGATACCCATTGGTAAATGGTTCCTTCCTTCCTGAGTAGCCCCATATTTTAGAGAAATGTGGGCTAATTATCTCTATAGGGATGAGGGAGGTGTTGGGATGGGTGGCCTCAAGGGCACCAAGATTCATGGACAAATGGATAATGAAGGAGTCTCCCTTCAGTGTACCTTGAGTCCTCCTCTCTAGGATCTAGTAAAACTCACTAAAATGTTTGGCCAATTTGACAGTAGGGATTCCCATGGATGATAATAGGAGAAGATCATCAATATGGATGATTCCCCTATGAGAATCCCATCTGTCTAACCAGGCATTATCCAATGCTCGGTAGAGAATATGAAGTGAAACATCACATAGTGGGATTCTATTCATCATGTTTGGATCATAGGGGATCCATGGATCTATGGTGATCCTCTCCTAAATCAATACAGAATTTCCCTAGTTAGTCTTGAAAAGTAATTTCAGGAAGACTAAGGAGGCAATTGAGTCAACATAGTAGAAGCTCAGGTCGATAAAAAAATCATAAAGGGTGATCTCCTAACGCCTACCTCCCAGTCTGAATTGAACACATTTGATGGCCATCTCAAAGGTGTCCATGAAATTGAGGTGGAGCTCTCCGAATTTCTCCTCATGCACCTAGGTGATGGGTTAGAGGTAAAGCTATTCGATGTGGTCAAGGACCTCCTAGTGGATATGGATTCACTCAAGTACTACAAGATCCAATGTATTGTTGGTCTATATCAGCTTGTCCTAAAGATGGACCAATGGAATATTGTGCTATGATAAAGAGAAGTGGATCCAACTGTGGAGATGTGGGTGGGTAGAACCATAGGACCCAATGGAAGATGATTATGACCCATTGTAAGCTAAAAAAAGGTAGAGGTGGAAGTGTATGTTGAGGAGGACGGCTCTGCGGGTGGTGGAGATGGTGCAACCTTCTTCCTCATTGGTAGAAGAGATGTCCTATTGCACTTGGAAACAAATTTTTCATGTGATGTGTGGAATGTTTTTGTTTTGTACATGTATTATTGGAGAGTATATAAAGGTTTTGTCGTGATGGGAGGTAAAGAGGAGGAACATCTGGCGGCGAGGGAGTAAGTAGGTGAGATGTCGGGAGAGGGGGAATCATGCACTGGGGATGGGGAAGGGAGGTGACAATGTACCTAGGTTTCATGGGATTTAAAAGGACCTAAAAAACATACATGTCATGTAATTAATACACGATGTGTAAATAATTCTTTTTTTTATTTTTTTGAACTATTATATTTACACATCATTTAATGGGTACACACCATTTATTAGGACTTTTACACCCCTTCTTGAGACCAGTCATCTTAATAAGACTCTATCATCTCTAAACATTTCTAAAGACTAATATAACCTATTCAATATCATTGAACCTACTATGGGTTGCCTCCTAGTCAGTTTTTATTTATTACCTAGAGGTGGACATATTTTGATTCAAAGGAATTCAATTGTGAGGAGACGCCCTCTATATAAAAATCCATGAAAATATAGGGGATGAAAGGTGGGGTAACCTTCCTCCTCATAAGTGAAGTGTAATTTTTATTCTTGTGAGAACTGGATCCCTTGTCAACATGTGGTAGTTCCTTATTTCCATTCTTACTATTCACATGATCATATGTATTATCAATAAGAGAGATGGTGTGGATATTCAACAACTAATCGCTTTTATTATCGACCATCACCAAATCAAGCACAAGATGTTCTTCAACAACTATAAATATAAATTAACCTTGGTTAAAATAAATCAACTCCTTTTTAGTGGTGACAAATGGTATTCCTAGACTGAGGGGAATATATCATTTTTCCTAAATTTCCAAGATGATGAAATCAATAGGGAAAATTAATTTTCCAACTTTTACTAAGACATCCTCAAGAAATCATTGAGGATGCCTAACTGAGTCGCTATAAAGTTAGAGTGCCACCCTATTTGGTTGCAATTATTCAAGCACTAGTTTATTGTAAAAATTACGTGCATGAGATTGATACTTTCACCTAGTCTTTTTAAGGCTTTCGCAAAATATCATGCCATTCTAGTGTAGGGAATTGGAAAACTTCAAGGATCTCTCTTTTTTGGTGCCAGCTTCCATTGAACAACTACGAAACATCCTTCATTTAGGAAGACAACTCCTAAGTCCTCTATTTATTTTTTATATCCAACAATTATTTAAGTAATCTATCATAAGTAAGCACTTGATGAATCACATATAAAAAGAGAATTTTTATATTCAATTGTTTGAACATCTCTATAATTTTTTTATGCTTCCCCTCATTTTTGGATTGTTTTATCCTTTCTAGAAGGGGAAGATGTGGATTGTATGATGGTGGTCCTATATAAACACATTCCTTTTTAGGCCTTTTTTATTCGGTCTTTCTTAGTTGGTTTTACTTTTAATGTTTTCCCTTGAACATTTTTTAGATTCATCAAACTTAATTTTCTTACATAAGCATGACTACTGAAAGTCCTACATATTTCCAATTTTAACAATTATATATTTATCCTACTCCCTTGGAAGATATTCAGTATTACTAGGAATGTACCTAGTATTATATCAAATAGATTTTTAGATATCTACCACATTCTATACTCTAGGTTTCATAGTTCAACTTTGTGGTTTTACATTTTAATTTCTTGGGTTTTCATCCATTGGCCTACATTCTAAATGAATGTAGCGAGTGGGTTTCAAAGATTGGATTAGAGATGTTAGGCTTGTTGCGGTTGTCTTATTGGAGATTGTTGATACTGTTACTTCTAAGCTAGTATAAACTATTGAGGTTATGAAAAATGTTGAAGGAATTGTTGTAGTGTGAAAGGATTTAGAGCTTGTGGTGGGTACCTTGGTGGTCCTTAATTCCTTAGTGGGACCTGTCTACTCCTCTACTAAAAATTACCTTGGTTTTTCTGTTGTGACTGCTGAGATAGAATCTACTGGTAATTTTGTTATTGAAATTGATGAGGATGATGGTACTTTTTATTTTCTTAATTTTAATTAATTTAATTTAAATCATGGAATTGGGATTCCTCTATACCTTCCATACAGTCTTGGTATGGGTTCAGACATCTGTACATCTCAAAGGATTGTATTTCCATCACAAGAGCAGGAGGTGGTGGTGGTGTAGTAGGTAATTAGAATGACTCTAGATTTTTTGTAAGAGATTCTACTTGGGATGCATGGAAGGTAGTCTTCTCCACCTCATGGATTCTACACCAAGTAGATCTTCTATCACTCTTCCACATATTGAAATTATGGGAAAATTATTCAAGAATGTCTCGAACCAGTTAGATAATCTTAATCAGGAGTATACCATTAGCAATGAGGTTTACTACAGTATGGACATCCATTTTAAGTCCTTGATATAACGTTTGAATTTATATCCACACAACTAGTTCATGATGTGGGGACTTTATAGTGAGGTCCTTAAATCTATCCCATGAATCCCATGCTGATTCTCCATCTTTATAGGAATTTTTTTGAATGTCATTACAAATATTATGTATTCTTATGGGTGGAAAATATTTTTCTAAAATATTTTTTTCTAGAACATACCAAGCCATGATTGAGTTTGGAGCTTGAATTTTTAGCCAATCACTAGCTCGTTCATGTAAGGATAAAGGGAAGAAAAATAGTAAAATTGCATCAGATGACACACCCTGGTTGTGAAAGGTATAAAAAATATCTAAAATTTTGGAAATATACACATGAGGGTATTCAGTTTGTAGCCCACTAAATTGAACCATGTTTTGGATCATGGCAATGAGTCCAGGATTGATCTCAAAAGTATATACCTTGATGGGATGTCTCACAGTACTAGGCGCAATGTCACTTATGTATGTAAATACGTAATCTATAATGGTACACTATTTCAATGCTAGGTTCTCTCCCTGATTGGTGCATGGTTCATAATGCATGTTTTTTTGGTTTAGCTCTGAAGGATTTCTACAATATTCCCTTAGGAAGCGGCGATGTGTGGTTAAGGACTGATCAATCTTGGTATCAAACCAAAGAAGTTATTGACCATCAAGGATATTTGAATGAGTCAGAGCTCCCTAATGCATGAAATAGGTAAGAAAAAGATAGAGAGAGTATATAGGTTCACCCAAAGAAGAAAAATGTAAATGTAGAAGGGGATGGAAAAAGAAGAAAGGGTAGGGGTGAGGTAATCAATGGTTTGTTTGAAGGTTTCTATTTCAGGGATACAATAATCCCCGGTATAAAACAAAAAAATTTGATACACCCACAGACATAATTGAATTAGTGTGGGAATTGATCAAAATTGAAATGTATAATCCCAAACTACACTCACTACTAGGGCGTAGTAAAGAGGCAGTGCGGGGCCGAACCCACAGAGACCACTGGTAGGAAAGAAACCATTCAATAAAAAACCTATGAAAGGATTCCTCATGTTTACTCTTCAAGATTTGGTTTCTGTAAAACAAGGTAGTTTGGCTTATATTAAGATAATTAAGAAGGCATCAAGGTCAATTTCATGGATCTTGGAAAAAGTTACTGCTAAATATAGCTTGTAATATTCCTATGTATTAGATTGTCAAGCGGAGAAAGATTCACCAATTCATTTTGGTAAAAATATTTTGATCTACCTATGATGAAACTATTAATTGGTATGGGTATGACTAATAGACTATGTTCATTAGGCTTAGCTTATATACAAAAAGCGTCATAGGTTAAAGGTCATAGCTTACTCAACTCCAACTAGGTTATGTTTATTCAATTTCACCTCCCATGGTCAAGTATATGCTAGAGAACGTGATGAAAAATTAGTTTTAACCTAATTACTATACATAGGGTGACCAAGGATCAAATCATGGATTCATTATGTTCAGAAACACCCTTACTATTGACCCTTAACCATAATAATATTAGTTGTGCATTATGGTAATCATTAAAATCAAGGAAATACTAATCATGTTATGAATAATCCCGAAATAAATGAGAAATGATAAATTCATGATTAAAAAAACTTGAAATTCACGATTGAACAATTTCAAGAGTTGAGAATACAATCAAATACTTACTCATAATGAAGGAAAAATAAATAAATGACAATAATAAATGAATACCAGAAATCAGTATTAAGTGAAAGCATCTAACCAAAATAGGAAGTGAAATGGATGTAGAAAGAATGTAGAAGGATTTAAAACTCAAAAGGACTTGAAAAAAATGAAAGAAATTTATTAAAACAATGTTGGAGGGGTAAAAAAGAATAAAATGATAGAATATATTGAAAGAAAACTCATTTCTCCAAACTCCTTGTGCGTTATAGATCACACAAAATATAAATAGGCAGAAATTTAAATGATGTGAAAACCATTAATGTTGTGTATTTTCTTCAAGTGTATTTTTACTAATATCTAAACATCATGAAATCTGGTTTCACATAGTGTATTTTGGATCCATAATTTCCTCTAATAATACCAAATATCATGGGATCCCCAAGCTTTAAATCTTTTACTGGTGGAACATTGAACTTTTAACATCATGTAAACTCCGCACACAATGAACTTGATACACTTTCATTAGGATTTTGATTGTGAAATTTTCATGACACGTAATGAATGTAAATGATGTGTACTATATTCACATCATGTAAGGTATTCATGGGGTGGTATATGGATCCATAAGTATGCTGTGAATGAGAACTCAACATCATGTATGTTGTACCTGACATGAAATGCATATTTTTTTTCCATTTTCATCATATCTTCCTTTGATTCCAAAATTCCTAATTCCTATGAAAACAAACCATAACAAAATTATTTATCAAATAAAACATGAATAATTATTAATTAAATTCATCAGATATGTATATATAAATTCATATTGTCAATAACCAGCTGCACCATACCCTGAGCCTGTAGAAAGAGTATTGCACCATGGTATCTACATTGCACCGTGACCATACTCAGAATGAAAGAGCTAAATTATGGAGAAGATATTGACTTCAGGAATATATGAAATGGAGTTTCCACTCCACCATGGAGACACCAAATTTGGCAGTGGGAAAAATTTTATGAGTTGGATTAGCACTGTGGAAGAAATTCTACACTACAAGCATAAAAACCATATATTAAAATAAAATAAGTTACACAAAAATCATTTTGTCCATGCTGCAACCCATATATATATATATATATATAATTTGAAAGAAAATAAGCCACATACATTCTCTAGATACAACCATAGTCTCAAGGTTGATTTGAAAAAATAAATCAGTGAGTCTCATAGATGATTAAAGAGGTCAAATAACTTAAAAAAATATAGATAATTGGATGACCTCTTTAAATTTTAAACAAGAATATTTGAGAAATTAAAAAATATATCTTTAATAGTTTTGAGATTATGAAGATAGAGATAAAGGAGTACATGTTATTTCATTTTTAGTATAAAAGGATAATGCTGATGTATAAGAGGTAGGAACACATAGAGAGGATTCTGAAGAATTTGAAGGAGGACTACTAACGCTTCTTTGGATTTTTCCGTTTCCATTTTTCTTACTCCTTTTTATTCTAAAATTACTTATACCTCTCTAAATTCCATTATATCTTCTTTAGTATAGGGTTAGAAACCTAAAGTGTTGGGGTGTAGGGGAGGTGACCCAAATTAGTATTGACAATTTCAGTAAATCAATTAACAAATATACTTTACTTAAATGAAAAAGATCACGATTTTAGTACATAAGGGAAACTAAACCTAACCCCAATCACTTGTCTCTCATCTGATTTACAAAATCCTTGTTCCTTAATTTTATATTCCTAGTAATAATATTCTAAAAATTAATTTTTCACCTCTGAAAACTAGATTAGACAATTCCTCATTGGGGACAACTTTTTTTACTTCTACTACTTCACCCTTAGGGGAATTAAAATAGTTTTTCCACACCCCACAATAAGTGCATGAAAAGGATCCCACAATATCATACCAGATTTGAAATGAGAAGAAAGAGGGATCCAACCAACATAACAAGGAGTATAATAAATTTCCTAAAGGGGTACATGATGTGTCACTATATGGATATAACTTCCCATGTCTCACACTCACACAACATGGATTTATCAAAAACACATGGAACATCCCATAGGGGTACATGAATTGTAGATATCATCATGGAACTCAATTTACTATCTATTCTTTCCCATGTAATATTTCCCATGCTAGTGTATGACAGGTGTGATTTTCAAATTTTCCATATATATGTAATTATTTGAAGTATATGACTTGTAATCCATTCCACAGGGAATGTACTCCATTCCACATGATGTTTATTCTACACTAGATGACATGTACTCCACACCACATAGTTTGTAATAGCCGGGTTGACACTCAGCATGTGTCGTCTGCCCATGTGAATGTAACTTATAATGTATATGGTGTGTTCCCAAAAATAAATGGTGTGTGTAGAAATATGGGATCATGGGCGTGTACTCCCTATATAAACCGACCAATCCACCAAGTGTAACATAACATGTGACTTGGAACAAATAGTTTGTATCACCACATGGCCTCCTGAGCACGAAATCCCTGTACACACCAAGCTGACTGGATAAGGGTCACATTACATGGGTCCAACCACAAGGCATGTGATATTTATCTCCATATAAAACAATTTTCCACTATACATATGTGACTACAAAATGTGTCGGAGACCTCGTCATTGTGGAGGTTGTTTCCATGCTCAAAGGGTTAGAATTGTTCCATTATCATGGAATTACTCTTAATTAGGTGGAATAAGATTCTTAACTCATCCTAAACTATATCCATGGTTTGGTCTATATCCCATTGTCTATCACATATGTTGTCTGAAAATAGAGGGATTTTATCACTAGAAGCATCAATATAACTCACACTTGGAGTGAGAGAAATAGGTTCATGAACTTGTTATATTCCCGGGATACTTCTGATAACCCATATATAATATTTAATTGTATTGGTTCCCTTCCCCTTGAGTTCATGAATCTTGCTCAAGAAGATTCCATATGGATGAATTATTTTGGACCCTGGTGACTTTTTTTGGTCCATAGCCCTTATCCATTCAATAAAAAATGCATAACATTAGATGAATGGATGGACTCTATGATGTAAATTCCTAACCTAAAATCCATGTAATCAGGATTTCCCTAGAATCAATTGTTCATACTGGGATTCTATTCATGACTCTAATATTACTAGTTCCACCATGATTCTCACATAAAATTGTTGATCTAGGTTGATAAAACCATTCTCACTACCGATGGTTGGATTTTTTCCACATCCCATTCACATGAAACACCCATCATTGCACCCACACCACTAAAACACACAAAACCCTAAACTATAAGTTTTTGATCTGAACCCCGATTTACCATGGTCAATACCACACCTGATTATGCCTTCAGTCCCACTATAAAATCCCAGTTTGAGGATATGTTTCACCAATAATATATTGCATAATGATTTTGCACCAGGTATTTGTCAAACTATGGGAAAAATGGAATGCTGATGATGAATGTACAATACAAGTTGGATAAAATCACAAAGCACCTAAGATAAAAAAATATCATATGTTGTTTGTGATGGACTTGATTCATTTATATTTGAGTGATAAAAAAACTGAACAATAAACTATAACATGTAAATAATATAAATTCCTCAAAATTCCATGATGATAAAATGAGTCTCTCAAGTATAAATGACCAATAAATATATCTGTTGGTAGATTTGATTCACATTCATTAGGAGATAATAAAAAAAGTAAAATAAACTAATGGAAAACAAATTAAAAACCTAATATTGGATCGATCATTGGTGAAAAACATTACCACTGGTAATGAGGATGAAGATACCACTACATTCTTCATTCTTCTTTTAATTCACTGTGATCCATTCATGGAAGATCCTTAATATCCGTCCGTAAATGATAAAAAAATTTCATCCTATCTAATATCTTAGGGTTATCTGTATAACCCATGTTATTTTCTATAAAATCATATTTATAGAGAGGTTTAGGTTTCCAAGTTAATTAATTAAATTAAATAATTACATTATTTAATTAAATAACACACCTGCCAACGATCACCTATAACCCAATGCCTGATGCTGAAAAATGTATTTTTGAGCCTAGGGTAAACACCATTTTTTAGATTTTAAGGATTTCTTAAATTTCCAATATGAGTCTTTATTTGGGTTTTATTCCATTATTTCTACAAAAATATGTGTGTATGATATAATATATTTAAAAAAATTATTATATCAAAACCTAGGAATTTTTTCCCTTAGAATCTCATTCCATATCAGTGCATGGATCTAAAAATCCTTCTTCAAATACTCCAAATGTCATGAACCAATATGGTTCAACCCTGAACCGGTCACCTGAGATAATCTATGGCATGACTCAAAGGTTTTTCCTATTCCCCACTGGCTGACTAGTTACGGGCATCAACAAAGTACAAAAAGGGACAATTTCTACAAATAAATAATAAAGAAACCAAACAGTGTAAAGATGAATAAAAAATTTCATTATAAATAAAACAAAACATAACATGTTTTATACAAAATCTGAAAATACAACCAAATTACACAAAAATACAAACCGAACCAGATGACCACACAATCCCCATGTGACCCTCTGGGTCACTCTCCGACCCAAATATATATTGTTTCCCAAGCCAATAAAACTCAATATAAACCATACAACAAAGAATAAAATATAAAACAACTATAGGCATGAGTATTAAAACTTAGTAGGATATCCCGATAATCTATTATCAAGGAACTTCCTTGAAAATAAAATGAAACACCAACTTCATGTTTGAAATAAAATATATAAAAGAAATATTTTCTCAACATTTTACTTAAAAACAATGTATGACCCATTTCCCTTATACATTTCCAAAAAAAGGATTTGTTACCAATTATGATAGAATAACTTCTTCATGGGGAAATTGGTGCTTTTATTTTAAAATGGAACAACTGAGTATAAAATGCTAGTTTTGAAAAACATTTTTCATGAATCCTTTTGAAGAAGACTCATCTCTTTCCAAGAAAAACACCACACATTAGAACACTAAAATCATACATATTAAGGGACATAGAAATAAACATATAATCATATCAATCATCCCTAAAAAAATTGAAGTTCAAATAAACATGGCTGAACCAAAGAGACCATGAATAATCCAGAACATACTAATACATGAGACCCATACCTGGAAGCATGCCTTACATGATGAATATCAAAGCACCCATAATTCACCTGACCACCCTAATTTATGTCATAACGATAGTAAAATCCCATAACAATAAACCCAATATATCTATATACTATGGAAAACCAGCTAGTGCGTAATCTACCTAGTACAACAATCATTCTCATAACATTATCACACTATGATAGGTTCCCATGTATCATGTATAAAGGGGGAGATCCAACCAATGCCATCTGAGTATCCAATCAAAAGCATATAATAATAATAATCCAACAATAGGCCTCACCCGGAGGCACTACAAGGATAGATCTCATGCCATAGAACAAATAGAACACAAAGAGTCCGTACTGAGGATCTCCAATAATGGATCACAAGGATTCCACTATGAGTAAATCCCATCTATTAAACATAGATAAGGAATAAAAATAATCCAACGGAGGTTTTCATAATAAATAACTTCATCATTTTAAGAATGTTTTCAAATATGACTTTAATCATTTTTCACAAACCAAAATTCATCCAATATACAAATCCACCTTTTTAAATAGTGTAGACACACCATTTTCCATTTCAAAAATCATTTACAAACTCTTTCAAAACATTTACATAACACTTTCATGCAAATACCATTTTTATAAAAATTCTAATTAGGACACTAAATGGAAATACTTTCCAAACCACCATAACATCCAATGAACATTCTTTTATAAAAACCAAAACTACTAGGAAAACCTATACAAGGAACCCTAAACGTCATTTAGCATGTTTCCAATATGTTTACAAAACCAAACCATGAATTTTATATCAAAAATCACCCATAAAATCCAATCTAGCATTTAATCAAACACTTGGTGTAAATTATTTGACAAAAAATATATTTATCACATAACAAGTCATAAAACACCACTTTTCACACCAAAACATTTATACAAAAATCACAAAATAAAATTTAGAATATATGGATGGATCAAAAATCATAAAATAAATGATTATAAAATTAAAATGGTGAGTGTATAGGAAAACCTACATATAATCAATGGCACACCAACAACGCATGCTCGAAAAATCCCCACAAGAGTTCCAAAACCCTAAATATATGAAGAGGATCACAAAAAATTAAAAACCCCAATTAAAACCACCATATATATCCAAATCATCCAAAAATGTCTACTATGGTTAGATGAGGAAGGTAAAAGTGTATAAAATCAAAAGAGAAAGAGAGAGGAGCACTTAAATTTTGTTCCGAGTGAAGAATCACCAAGAAATCACGTTGAAATCCACTTGGAGGGGATTAGAGGAGCCAAAATTACCCAGGGGAGGATTCCATGTTAGAGAACTTCTAGTGAGGTATCCAAGGGAAGAAACCCCACATAAAAATAATGAGAAAATACCAAAATACCATTTTTCGAGTGGGTGGCATGGTTAGCTCACACTATTTAACAGACGGTGCACAATCCATGCAATTTCCCAGAATCTATTATTGTACGGGCTTCACACTTATGCGACATGGTTAGTTAAACTATTTCAAAACTACACGACCCCCCTGCACACTTACATTATGGTTAAACTAACTATGCTCCTTGATCGTGTGACCTCCTTGTGACTAAGAAAAAGTCCCCCAAAATCACCCTTTTCACCCCAAATACTCATATAACTGGAGGGTATAAAAATATCCAACAAACATACCCCATAAAAATGTGCCCATAGGAGTGTTAAAAACTCAAATTCCATACCACCTCCCCTTCATACCTTCCCTCTAACAATGGAAAAGTCCAAACACCTCCCAAAAATTCTAAGACTATAAATTGAAATCAAGAACACCAGAGACAACTAATTTAAACCCGGAACACCCAGAACCCAAGAGAAAATCTAAAAGACAAAATAAGATTCAAAATAAAGGATGAAATTGAAAATTATGGTGTGAAAATTATCCCCACCATTATGCTTTATACCCCCATAAAGCCACACCATCTTCTAGTTGATCAATCAAAGACTAAGAATTTCCACATCCACATAATCCAACATCTCAAACCAAGAACACCTCAACCACCGCCAAATGAAACATACACCTATTAGCCAAAATAATGAAATAAACTAAAACCATTTTCTACAAGACCAATATCTGAAATTAAACTGCATTCTCAATATGGGAGGCCAGAATGGACTCCCCACCATTTGGAAGCAAATAACAGAGATCAGCTTCAGAGGAAACATCATCGAGACCTAAAGTGGGTCTCCCCACCATTAATAACCAAGTATCTTGAACTGGTAACATGGGAAACATGAAAAATATACCATGATACAACATAATAACTCTCTCACATGGGCGAAAAAACACCACTATAAGGGGAGGAGGGAGAAGGAAACAAAAATAACACCAATCCGAATGATAAAACAAACCAAACCGATCCATAAGGAGGAACATTCCACAAAATATAAAACTATAATAGGAACATTTAGATCATCCACTTCCTAATGGAGGAGACAAGAACTGATCTAAACTTCCACACACCCTCTGGGGTTCCTGAATATGCATTGGATTTACT
This sequence comes from Viscum album, assembly GCA_963277665.1. NCBI lineage: Eukaryota > Viridiplantae > Streptophyta > Magnoliopsida > Santalales > Viscaceae > Viscum > Viscum album. The sequence goes on from OY728119.1 coordinate 570,148,497, forward strand.
CTGAGAGCTCTGGATATATCTCTAATGGTTGAAGCATCTCCTACATCACAATGAAGAACTGATAATCCAAAAAAAGAGCATGCTTCACCTGATTAGATAAGGATAAAAATTGGAATTCCAGAAATTTACATCACACTTCCATTGAAAACATGAGTTCATTAAAAGACTCACACCTACCCTTACATTTTAAACATCAAAACACCACCGACACTATAAAAAAAACTACCATCACAATCACCTCAACAAAATAACCCTTAAATTGGATGGACACTTTCAACATGAAACTTTAATTGATTTCCCAACATTATATCATTTATTAGAATGACCTCCATGCATTTTTTTTGAAACGGCCTGACAAAATCACTGCAAGTGACCCATGCTTCTACAAGCATGGAAAGGTATTAGAGTACAATTACGTGTTGGATTATTGTGGCCTGATGTTCCACACATAATTACACACCAGTATCTCTTTCCCAAAATAGGTTAATGAAAGATTCTGAGTCCTTTTAATTCTATGACTTGCTCCAACAACTATGAACAAATTCATCATATCCTTATTTGAATTTTGAGCACTAATTCATGGTATTGAAGGAGGGATGACTACCTCTAGAACTCTCACCATCATAGGTTCAACATGGAAAACATGCCCATCCACATCCGCAAAAGAAGTGATATTAAACTCTAAAACCATCAGCTATAGATTAGAACAAATACCAAACTCAAAATGTCGAGCCTTCATGGAATCATCCATAAAATACATTGGGAGGTATGCAACTAGGTCCACAATATTATGGAAATACTCCAACAATGATCCACCACACATTTCAAAAAAGACATCTCCATCTCCTTTATCAATAGTTCTTTCTTAGAGAAATATTGTTGGATGGACAAAGCCTTGAAGAACTCCCAACTAATATCATTGTGAGGCTTGTTCTGAGACACTAAGTTCCACCACTTCCATGTTGAACCTTAAAGTAGGAAATCTACATACATAACCTTCCAAAACATGGGAAACTCAATTAATCCAATGTTACTTTCGATCATTCACATCCACTACTCCGCATCACGAGAATCTATTTTTCAATAAAAGAGAGGTTGATCTAGTTTCTAAAACATAGGAACCGAATACTTAGGTTGATCAACTAGGAATACCACTAATGGGGAATCACCCATAGCTTCACTAGGAACAACCATCAAAGATCAATGGGTGGACAAAATGAAATATGATAACTAAATCCAGACCAAATAAAAAACAATGATCATGAATAAAAAACTACCTCATAGGCATGAAAATTTAAACATAGGAAAAAGGAACTATTGACATTAAAACATTCCTTTTGAATTTTTTTTTTGAAAAAAATTAGTGTTTCACTCTCCATTGGTATTCCATAGAGTCTCACTCACATGCACATTTCTATTCCACTCCAGGAACCCATCCACCATCCCATACCGGGCATCCTTCCACATTTCTATATACAAAAATGAATGTGAGATGCCATGGGAACACCAATGCTAAAACAAAAAATTATCATTTAAAAAAAAAACTTTCAACCAATTTCAAAAATCATGAACCTTTTAAAGGCACACTGAACACCAAGTCAAAAATAATTGTTAGATTCCACACATCAACCCATTTTACAGTACTCGAAAAAGAAACCATGTAGACTTCCATCAAATATTCTTTTAACTTCATTCAAATCATTTTTCCAGTAAATCAACAAATCTCATTTCATCAATAACCATTTGGTTAAAAACTCATTCCCTTTCATTTATAAAAAATTTCTAAAACAAACATCTATTTTCCGTAAACTCCAAGATTTTTTTTATAAAATCCCAATTTTATTAAATAATTTAGATTTTAACCCCTAATATGACATTTTATAAATGATAATTTTTCAAAATTCTTCCAAAAAGGATAATTCTAAAAATTAAATTTTCCCACTTTCCAAAATCCACACCATTATCATTAAAACTATATTTTCGCAATCCAAAAAAATGGTTTTTAAAATAATTTTTAGAATTCAATGAAGACACAAAGAGACTAATGAGAGGGAACTATTGTCAATGGTTTAATTGAACATATAGTTTTCGGACATATACCAAACACACCACCAACAAAGATATCCTTCTAGAACAATTCACCGACTCCACATGGTTTTCCAGGCCCTTTGATCTCACAAAGTCCATTATCCCAACTCCCCATTTCATATCCCAATAACCAAATAATCATTAAATACAAAATAAAGTAACAAAACCAGGCTTTCCATGGAAACCCAAGGATCAGAACAGGAAAGATTTCATGACCCTTTCCCCATCCATACCTCTCGAGTCTCGACAATCCTACTCCATCTACCTTGAAATCCCCAAGAAGAAAAGGGAGCTATAAAAATAAAGTTTCACTAAGGATTCAACCTACTATAATTATATTTTGTCACAATCCAACCTGGTTCAACCCTAACAGGTCACCTGAACTGATATGTGGAATGGCCTAAAGGGTGTTCCCAATCCCCACGGGCTAGAAACTAGTGTCGGGCATCAAAAAAGTACACAATGGGAATGATTTATCCAATTAAATAATAAATAAACTAAATTGAATAACGATTAATAAAACAATTCAAGATAAATAAAACTAAACTAAATATATTTTATACAAAATCTAAAAATTCAAACAAACTACATAACAAGACAAGACAAACTAGTTGACAACTCGTTCTCCATGTGACCCCACATGTCACTCATTAAAAAAATATCAACTGTCACCCAAGGAAATCAAACACAAGATAAAACGTACACCAAAGTCTAAAAACAAAAAAGAACTATAGGCATTAGTATTAAAACCCAATAGTCTGGATCAATAATTTATTCCCAATGAACTTCCTTTAAACTAAAAGAAACATCAAATTCATTTTTGAAATAAAATATATAAAAGTAATATTTTCTTCCCATTTTACTAAAAACAATTTATGCCCCATTTCCCTTGTTCATTTCCAAAGATGAGATTTTTTTACCAATGGTGATACCATAACTTTTACAAGGGGAATGTTATGCTTTTATTTTCAAATGGAACAAGAGAGTATATAATGCTTTTGTTTTGAAATTTTTATTCATGAAACCTTTAGAAGCAAACATTCCACTTTACAAGAAAAACTCCGTACATGATAACACTACAATCATACATAATAAGGGAAATGGAAATAAACATTCATGTATCTCAATCATCACTACAAGAAGCTAAAAGCTAATAAACATGGATGAACCTATGATATTGTGAATAATATAGAACATAAAATACATGAGACCCATTCTCTGAATCATGCCTCACATGATGAAGTTCAATGTTGGAAAAATACCTATATCCACCTTAACTTGGGACAGACCTAGGGGAAAATACCATTGAAATAAACCCAATATACCCACCAACTAAAGGCCACTATCTAGTGTGTAATATAGCCAATGCAGTAATAGTTCTCAAATAATAATCTCACTATGCCAGGTTCCCATGTCTCATTTATAAAGTGAGTGAGCCAAATGATTCCATCTGAGCATCCAATCGAAATCATATAATAATAATAATAATAATAATAATAATAATAATAATAATAATAATAATAATAATCTAACAACAAGCCTTAACCTGGTAACCCCAAGGACCGATCTCAGGCCATAAAACAATGATTTCATACCAAGGATATCCAATAATGAATCCCAAGGATTCATTTATGAGTAAATTCCATCCATTTAATGTTGATAAGGTATGAGAATCATCCAATTGAGGTCTTCATAATAAATACCTTTATAGTTTTCAAAAAGTCACAAAATAGACCTTTAATAATTTTTCATAAGCCAACATTTTTGAAAGATAAAAATCAACCTTTCATTAAGGGTTGAAACACACCATTTTCCATTTCAAAAATAATTTAAAAACTATTTTAAAACATTTACATCTCAATTTCAATCCAATACCATTTTTAAAAAAAATTCCAACCGGGACACTAACTGGAAATACGTTCTATACCGGCATAAAGTCCAACACACATTCCTTTATAAAATCCAAAACTACTTAGGAAACCCATACAAGGAATCCCAATAATCATTTCTATTGTTTCCAATATATTTACAAACCCAAAGTATGAATTTTATATCACAAATCACCCATAAAATCTAACCCAGAATTTAATCGAACACTGGGTGCAAATTATTTAAAAAAAATTCTATTTATCACATAATAAGTCACTAAACACCACTTTCCACACCAAAACATTTATGCAAAGATCCCATAATGAAATTTAGCATATATTGAAGATGAAAAAAGAATTAAATTAATGATTATTAAGCTAAAAAGGAATGTTTATGCGAAAACTTACCTCAAATCCATGGTGAAACAAAAATGCACGCCTGAAAACTCTCCATGAGAGTTCCAAAACCATATACCTACATAGAGGAACCCTAAACAAGAACCCCCCCATTTTCGGTAGAGACCCGAATGTTGACGTACATAGATATTACATTACTTTTTCGGAATACATAATACATAATAAAAATAGACACACGAGGAACATAATAGTTTAGTGTCTTTGGAAACTTAGAACGTAATCTTCTAATTATGGTGAAAGATCTTCAACATCTCCCATAAAGATATTCCACTTTTTGTTTCCTTACCTAAAACCTTTATTTTAATCCTGGGGGAAAAGAAAATATAAAAAGCGTGAGCTAAAATGATCAGTAAGGGTAAGAATGGATAAAATAAAACACACCATATACATTTGAACTTAAAAACATGAACATAAAGTTTAAACATCAAAATCTTGAGCAACGACTTAAAACATGGAAGTACATAAGGCATAGATCATAATGGAACATAAATCATGAAAAATATCATGGGAATAAAACATGTAATTGTGGCATCCATTAAGCACATGTATTGATTTCCATAGTAGCCAAGGCATTGCTGCCAAGACCATCTTAGTGGACAAAGTCCCTTTCTGAATCGAGTTCACTCCTCGTTTCAGTCCTGTAACACTGAACCAGATTAACTTACCATTCCAGCCATGTCTATCTCATGAGATATAAATCTTTACCCAATGTATTGGAGGGAGATATTGGTCCCACCCATCTCATAATGAAATCATTCTTTCGTGTGACACAAAATCATAAATCATACATCATAGCATAACCCATGTAATAAAATGGGATTCATAAAAATCATGCCATCATAACATAATCCATAAAAATTTGATATCATTTCATCATAAGAAAAATGAAACCATTTAAATCATTGATTCATTTTACTTGAAACGTACACATATGAAATAATTTCATCTTAGATGGAAAATAGTTTTTACAAAACACTTGAAATGAATTATTGAGGAAAATATCCTTTTTTCTTTAAAATCAGTTTCTTTTCACAAAATTCCATGAAATTTTAAAAGATAAGGGTTTTTTTGAAAATAATTATGCAATCATTTAGAGGAATATTTTTGAAAATGAGGTGTTATAAAACTATAAAAATCCGTTCACGCCTTATAATTTAAAAATAACATTCTCCTCGTACTTTTGTCGGAAAAGTCAAAAAGTACCTTATATGGTAACCAAAGGAAAGATTCCATTCATACAATGTGGTAAAAAGCCAGTAAAGGGTAAAAATGACTTTAAACATTCATGGAAGAATGGTAAACATTTTATGAAAACATTTTTAGAAAACATGGTCATGGATGATAAACGTAACCCCAGTAAATACTTACGTATAAGCAATCTCGGATAAAAATGAGATTGAAAATTTATCCCTTACCTTAGGTCCGATATGATTCGTACATATCCGAACCTCCTGTATAATGATTTAAATAATGTTATTGACTTATTACAGAATCATATTAATTGTTATGATATCATATATGGTTCACTTATGTATTTATATTACCCGTTCTTTTGTAAATTCCATGTTAAAGAGCGTTTTGGCTAAAATCGTTTCATTTGTCGTCCATGTTTTGACTTGTAATTATTCATATGATTAATTAGATCATGATTAATTAATTATAGAATATAAAACATGATTTATATATGATATATATTCAGAATATACATATATATAATAGATCTATAAATTGAAAGAAATACACCGTTCATGGAGATGGTAGGTCGTACGTACGCATGAACGTTGTTTTCGTTTCCTCATTGAATTGAATGGAATTAATTGGATGAAATACTTATATATATATACATAAATCCAATATCATTATTATGTCATATATCTCATGATTACTTATTATACATAATTTATAATCATTTATGAATGGTTAATCATTGAGAATGAATCTCATCGCGTCGTGGAGACGGTATTCCGTACGTACGCACAAGCGATGATATCGTTCCCATGAACATGGAATTTTATTGGTGTGTATGTATACGATTATATAATCAATATCACTTTACAATAATCATATATATTTATTATTTACACCATTATACCCATCCAAGTAAGGTGGTGGTGGAAAATAGATTACACCACGGCATGGAGACGGTATTCTGTATGTACGCACGCGTGGTGATTTCGTTTTCCGTATGATGGATAGATGGTGAAATAGGGTTGTTTCATAATTATAATAACATATAAGTATATTAGTGATACTGATGTTATTACTTAATAATGAAACATCCTAAGAATAAGAAGTGGAAGAAGAAATAAATTTGAAATAAACGGTAATGGACATTACCTCTTCTTTGAAGCGCCACTTTGAGACCGCCTCTTAGGGCACTAAAATTGGTCTTTGAAGAAGACCAGTACCTCTAGGATGTTTCTAGGGAAGTGTAAAAAAGAAATTGTAAGGTTTTGGCTGATCGTGAAGGCTAAAAGTTGTGTGAGGAAGAGAGGGAGGAGGTGCCCTTTTATAAGGGAGGAGAGGGGAACCTTTGGAAATATAAGAAATATTAGTTTATAATAAATCCCAACCCCACTTAAAAACTTTCAAAATGACTCATATTCAAATTTTAGATGAGATAAACTTGTAATATCATCATAAAATAAAATTTAGACATGTTAGGAATTTATTTTAATCATTATCAACTTGAATTATCGTTATTTAATCAATTTAATTTTACTTGTGGTAATAAAATTCTAAATTTTAAATTATAACAAATAATTACTTATTTGTTGTGAATTGTCCATAATTGGATACGTTATAACCTTTTTAGACCATATAAATTTAAATATATAATTTTTAAATATTTTTGTGATTTTTAACCAATTTTATAATATGTTATTTTTATAAAATAACAATAGTGTCAATTTTGACACTATTCATTGTTTTGAATTTAAATAAAATATATAAAGAAGATATGTTTGAAATAAAAGCTTTAATAGATTTATAAAATGTCATATGTATCTAGAAAATTAGTGGTGCACATTAAATAGTTCATATAATATTTATTTTATTATTTTTAAAACCATTTATTTGGTTTATCACTTAATAAAATAATTACTACAACATTTTTGTATAATTATCTAATATACATATTTGTTGCATAAAAATTAAAAATAAAATACTATGATAAATATAAATCTATTAAATTTCACAATAATACTTTTACTCGAATTTATAATCTTAAAATCATAATAGTTAAATTGTTATATTTATTAAATTATGAAGGTGACAACTTTGGCATCATTTAAAATAAAATAATATAAGTTTCATAATAAATTTTATAAGACTCCAAACGGTTATATATTAGGTAATTGGATGATTATGGTGTAGATATACACTACCAATAAGTTTTGGTAAGGTTTGTGGGTCTTTTAATGGGTATTATTATTCCAATAAAAAACTATATTACTGATTTTTCACTTAATAAATAATTTCTGCATCATTAATGTATAACTATTAATGAGAATTATTTAATCCCTAAAAATTATAAATAAATTATCATGATGTAGATAATTTTATTAGATTTCTGGATACTATTTATGTTTGAAGTTTTATGATGTTTATCACTAAATTAAAATTATTATACTTATAAGATTTAAGAGAGTGACATGTTGTCACTTTGGTTTTAATAATAATTAAATTATTTTCATGGTCAAAAGTCCATAAAATGAATCTAATATGACCCTTAGGTGATATGGGTTTACTTTCAGCCATTAAATAGAATTTTGGCATGTGTTAGGGTAATTTTATAATATTATATTTAACCTTAATTACCTGATTTACCTTTAACTATGGTAAATAAAATTTACCGTAGTTACTATTCATAATTACCAAAAATAAAAAGTATCCTATTAACATAATTTTGACCCACTGATTCCAAATATGGAATCCATTTTTTTAAATTCAATACGCAGAAGTTATAGAAATTAAATTAAAATTAATCAGGTTGTCGAATGAAAATGGGTTTTTGTTTAAAACATTACAAAAGATTGAATTGATTTAACCTACGAATTCAATGTAAAATCAATGATAATTCCATAAATTATATTAAATGGTAAAAATATATTATATTTATACTTTAAAACCATTCGATATTATAATTTTCCATATAAATTTTTATGATGAAAAAAGTTGTTTTTAATTAAAATATAGCGTGTTTTTACTATGAAAGTTATCAGAAAAATAACAAAACTTTATCCAATGTATATATTTATTTCTTGATTCAAAAGAAGAATTTTATTTTGTCAAATTGAACTTATAAAAATTTCAAAAACTAGATTTAACATGGGTTCACCATCAAAAATAGGCAAAACTACATTTTTTTAAAAATACATATTTTACCTGAAAAATTTATTTTGTTCTTATACCTTGTTCTAGAAAATGTGTAAGATGAATAATAATGTTATAAAATTAAAAATTTAGTTAATACTATTCATAACGGCTAGTTCATAATAATATTATAATAATGTATCGTTGTTTAATAAAACCTGGTATTGTGTACAACACACGATATCGAGGAAGGTCGCGATTGCGTGTAATGAAAGCCATGTTAGGGTTACGTGTTGTGCAAGACTCCTTTGTTGTTTCATATAACAGAATCCAACCATTTTTCTATTATTCATTGAATATATATATATATATACACTCAATGTTGTGTAGAATGACTACTATCAAACGAACATGAAATTTTGTGTAACACAATCGAAGAATAGTGTTGTGTATACTGCAAGCTAATACAGAGTTGTGTATAGCACAAGATAATCTTGTTGTAGCTTACAACACAAGACATCAATGAAATTAAAAGAATATTTTTCCTAAAATCTCGGGGTGTTAAATTCTACCCCCTTAAAATGAATTTCACCCTTGAAATTCGTCAGGGTTATAAATCGTTTACTATTTATAGAAACCCACATCGTAAAAAGGAATACTAAAACTTATTTTTAAAAACTAAAGTACGAAATGTAACGATTACCCAAAGTAACTCATCACTGGGCTTCCATATAAGAGAAAATAGGTGAAAATATGGATATGGAAGAAAAATATAACCATCAAGTTATGATGGAGAGTGGTAGAGAACATGGATATGAAAAAGACATCAATCACAAATCCATAGATTTGTGATGATCTAAGGTACCATCTGATTCATCGGATATAAGAGCACTAAGACAACATTTTTGGTTTTCAATATCATTTCCCTAAAGTTGAAAATTTTGAATTAGAGGAAATATTTTCATGATTTTGGTACAATCTCACTGTTGTTCGTGCTTTGAACAATTTCCACTTCATCTCTTAAAGAAATGATGTTGAATTTGTTATTCGTGAAGAGTTAGTAGATTATGTGATAGAATGCTGGGTCATTCCATCTGTTTCAAGAAAAAGTTATCAAATTTACATAAGTCCATCTATGGTGAGTTTAATCATATACGATTCCAAAAATGAACCTATACGTCATATATCATACTGCTTAATAAAATAAACCTAGTTTCTACTAACCAGGGACTTCCTGAAGGCCATTGGTAGGTGATAAAGGCCAGTCGCACTTTGGTTGTGGGTTCAATTCTCACAGCCTTGTCTGATGCGAGGGGTTGTCACCCATCCTGCAGGCTGTCCTTTTTCTAAAACTACCTTACTATAATAATATCGAAAAAAATTTCTATCCTTAAATAATACTAACTTATGTCCAACATAATCCATTACAATCTTTAGGCTTATCTAAAATACTTCGGTCCAAGCTCATTGTATAAAGAAAACAATTACTAGAAAGGTTATCTACCATGAATATGAATACAAGCATTTTTTCCACATATATCATAAGATATATCTTTTTGGTTTCATTACAAACACATGAATACCTTAGTCATATATTCTATTGAAACATAAATTACCATATAACCTTAGTGAAAACATGAATACTGTCAAAAGTTAACTCTATCCACATTCCAAAATCACAAAAATTATATATACTCAAACCATGATATGACCTTCTCCTTATATCAGTCATGAGCTCATGAATACTATCAAACATTTAATTTTCTCTTTATCCCTTCATTATGTGCATACCATCTACTTTCCAAAAATATCTGAATAACCTTTCATGGTCACTGGTACCATTCATCATATACTTTCAGAACATAAGAAAAGATAACAGTGTAATAATCCTTAGATGTCTCTTTATTCCACATTACCATGAGATTACTTATACAACATTACACTTGATAAACATGCAATCATTCCACTACCTTCTTAAACCATTGACCGAGCTTCAAAAATTCTTTCATCTCACATATCATTTGTAGTATCTTCATCATCATCAACATAAATACTACCCATATGACCATACTGATTCTCTTCATGAGACTTTCCCTTAGGGAATTGGTTTGAATAATGCCCGTATGTTCCACATTTAAAACTTTTAACCATTGTTTTTGTCTTAGAAATACCATTATCCTTGTCCATGATGTTAACTGAACCTTTTCTTTTGCACTTACTTGCTTTGTTTCCTTCTTTTCCACACCCAAAGCATCTTCCAGTTCCTTTGAAACAATTTCCCTGATACCTCTTCCCATATGATTTACATGAGGGGAATTTAACTTTGTTTCCTCTATAATCATCATGAAACTCCATCTTTATCTTATTAGCTGAGTCAGGATACTTACCAAAGTTGAGATTATTGATCATATTTTGAGATTGCTGATTAGGAATAATAACGATGTTTAGACTTCCAAATCCCATTTCATTTGTTTTCTCATGAAAAATATCATTCCATTGTCCATTATATCCTCCATTATCATTAATCTTCCTATTTCTAGCCATTTTATAAAACCCAAAAAGAATAGCGTCAGAGGAAAAAATCATGCTAGGGAAAACAACACTGTAAAGGGGGATTAACCTCAATATCTAACATCTTAGGTTAAATTATAATATTGTTACCATAGTTATAGGACTATAACCTATATTTATACTTATCTTTAGGGACATCCCTAGACATACCTTAGAAATATCTCTAGGGATCTCACTAACGTTTTCGCATCCTAGATTCCAAAGGTTGACTAAACCTTTCCTCTGATACCAACTATAGAGACCCGAAGCTTGACGTACATAGATATTACATTACATTTGCGGAATACATAATACATAATAAAACCAGACACACAAGGACTGTAATAGTTTAGTGTCTTTGGAAACATGGAACATAATCTTCTAATCGTGGTGAAAGATCTTCAACATCTCCCATAAAGATCTTCCACTTTTTGTTTCCTTACCTAAAACCTTTATTTTAATCCTAGCAGAAAAGAAAACATAAAAAGGGTGAGCTCAAACGCTCAGTAAGGGTATGCATGTATAAAATAAGCATACCATATACATTTGAACTTAAAAACATGAACATAAAGTTTAAACATCAAAATCTTGAGCAACGACTTAAAACATGGAAGTACATAATGCATAGATCATAATGGAACATAAATCATGATAAAATAGCATTGGAATAAAACATGTAATTGTGGCATCTATTAAGAACATGTAATGATTTCCATAGTAGCCAATTCACTACTTCCAAGACCATCTTAGTAGACAAAGTCCCTTTCTGAATCGAGTTCACTCCTCGTTTCAGTCCTGTAACACTGAACCAGATTAACTTACCATTCCAGCCATGTCTATCTCATGAGATATAAATCTTTACCCAATGAATTGGAGGGAGATATAGGTCCCACCCATCTCATAATGAAATCAATCTTTCGTGTGCCACAAAATCATAAATCATACATCATCGCATAACCCATGTAATAAAATGGGATTCTTAAACATCATGCCATCATAACATAATCCATAAACATTTGATATCATTTCATCATAAGAAAATTGAAACCATTTAAATCATAGAGACATTTTACTTGAAACATATACATAGGAAATAATGTCATCTTAGATGGAAAATAGTTTTGACAAAACACTTGAAATGAATTCTTGAGGAAAATATCATTTCTTCTTTAAAATCATTTTTTTTCACAAAATTCCATGCAATTTTAAAAGATAAAAGTTTTGTTGAAAATAATCATGCAATCTTGTAGAGGAAGATTCTTTAAAATGAGGCGTTATAAAACCGTAAAAATCCATTCATGCCGTATAAGTTAAAAATAACATTCTCCTCGTACTTTTGTCGGAAAAGTAAAAAAGTACCTTATATGGTCACCAAAGGAATGATTCCATTCATACAATGTGGTAAAAAGTCAATAAAGGGTAAAAATGACTTTATACATTCATGGAAGAATGGTAAACATTTTATGAAAACATTTTTAGAAAACATGGTCATGTATGATAAACGTAACCCAAGTAAATGCTTACGTATAAGCAATCTCATATTAAAATGAGATTGAAAATTTATCCCTTACCTTAGGTCCGATATGCTTCGTACGTATCCGATACTCCTGTATAATGATTTAAATAATGTAATTTACTTATTACAGAATCATATTCATTGTTATGATATCATATATGGTTCACTTATGTCTTTATATTACCCGTTCTTTTGTAAATTCCATGTCAAAGAGCGTTTTGGGTAAAATCGTTTCATTTGTCATCTGTGTTTTGACTTGTAATTATTCATATGATTAATTAGATAATGATTAATTAATTATAGAATATAAAACATGATTTATATATAATATATATTCAGAATATACATATATATAATAGATCGATAAATTGAAAGAAATACACCGTTCATGGAGATGGTAGGTCGTACGTACGCATGAACGTTGTTTTCGTTTCCTCATTGAATTGAACAGAATTAATTGGATGAAATAATTTTATATATACATAAATCAAATATCATTATTATTTCATATATTTCATGATTACTTATTATGTATACTTTATAATCATTTATGAAGGGTTAATCATTGAGAATGAATCACATCGCGTCGTGGAGACGGTATTCCGTACGTACGCACGAGCGATGATATCGTTCCCAAGAATGTGGAATTTTATTGGTGTGTATGTATAAGATTAAAGAATCAATATAACTTTAAAAAAATCATATATAGTTATTATTTACACCATTATACCCATCCAAGTAAGGTGGTGGTGGAAAATAGATTACACCACGGTGTGGAGACGGTATTCTGTACGTACGCACGTGTGGTGATTTCGTTTTCCGTAGGATGGATAGATGGTGAAATAGGGTTGTTTCATACTTATAATAACATATCAGTATATTAGTGATACTGATGTTATTACTTCATAATGAAACAGCCTAAGAAGAAGAAGTGGAAGAAGATATAAATTTGAAATAAACGGTAATGGACATTACCTCTTCTTTGAAGCGCCACTTTGAGACCTCCTCTTAGGGCACTAAAATTGGTCTTTGAAGAAGACCAGAAACTCTAGGATGTTTCCAAGGAAGTGTAGAAGATAAATTGGAAGGTTTTGGCTGATCTTGAAGGCTCAATGTTGTGTGAGGAAAAGAGGGAGGAGGTTCCGTTTTATAAGGGAGGAGAGGGGAACCTTTGGAAATATAAGAAATATTAATTTATATTAAATCCCAAACCCACTTAAAAACTTTCCAAATGACTCATATTCTAAGTTTATATGAGATAGGCTTGTAATCTCATCATAAAATAAAATTTAGACATGTTAGTAATTTATTTTAAACATTATCAACTTGATTTATCGTTATTTAATCAATTTAATTTTATTTGTGGTAATAACATTCTAAATTTAAAATTATAACAAATAATTACTTATTTATTGTGAATTGTCCATAATTGGATACTTTATAAACTTTTAGACCATATAAAATTAAATTTATCATTTTTAAATATTTTTGTGATTTTTAACAAATTTTATAATATGTTATTTTTATAAAATAACAATAGTGTCAATTTTGACACTATTCATTGTTTTGAATTTAAATAAAATATATACAGAAGATATGTTTGAACTAAAAGCTTTAATAGATTTATAAAAGGTCAAATGTATCTAGAAAAGTAGTGGTTCACATTAAATATTTCATATATTATTTATTTTATTATTTTTAAAACCATTTATTTGGTTTATCTCTTAATAAAATAATTCCTACAACTTTTTTGTATAATTATCTAATATACTTATTTGTTGCATAAAAATTAAAATTAAAATACTATGATAAATATAAATCTATTACCTTTCACAATAATACTTTTACTCGAATTTATAATCTTAAAATCACAATAGTTAAATTGTTATATTTATTAAATTATGAACGTGACAACTTTGGCATCATTTAAAATAAAATAATATAAGTGTCATAATCACATTTATAAGACTCCGAACGGTTATATATTTGGTCATTGGATGATTATAGTGTAGATATACACTACCAATAAGTTTTGGTAAGGTTTTTGGGTCTTTTAATGGGTATTATTATTTCAATAAAAAACTATATTACTGATTTTTCACTTAATAAATAATTTCTGCATCATTAATGTATCACTATTAATGAGAGTTATTTAATCCCTAAAAATTATAAATAAATTATCATGATGTAGATAATTTTATTATATTTCTGGATACTATTAATGTTTGAAGTTTTATGATGTTTATCACTAAATTAAAATTATTATACTTATAAGATTTAAGAGAGTGACATGTTGTCACTTTCTTTGGTTTTAATAATAATTAAATTATTTTCATGGTCAAAAGTCCACAGAATCAATCTAATATGACCCTTAGGTGATATGGGTTTACTTTTATCCATTTGATATAATTTTGTCATGTGTTAGGGTAATTTTAAAATATTATATTTACCCTTAATTACCTGATTTACCTTTAACTATGGTAAATAAAATTTTCCGTAGTTACTATTCATAATTCCCAAAAATAAAAAGTATCCTGTTAACATAATTTGGACCCACTGATTCCAAATATGCAATCCATTTTTTTTTAATTCAATACGCAGAAGTTGCAGAATTTAAATTAAAATTAATCTCGTTGTCGAATGAAAACAGGTTTTTGTTTAAAACATTGCAAAAGATTGAATTGATTTAACCTATGAATTCAATGTAAAATCAATGCTAATGAAATAAATTATATTAAATGGTAAAAATAGATTATATTTATACTTTAAAACCATTCAATATTATAATTTTCCATATAAATTATTACGATGAAAAAAGTTGTTTTTAATTAAAATATATCGTGTTTTTACTATGAAAGTTATCAGAAAAATACCAAAACATTATCCAATGTAAATTTTTATATCCTGATTCAAAAGAAGAATTTTATTTTGTCAAATTGAACTTATAAACATGTCAAAAACTAGATTTAAAGTAGGTGAACCATCAAAAGGAGGCAAAACTGCATTTTTTAAAAAATACATATTTTACCCGAAAAATTTATTTTGTTCTTATACCATGTTCTAGAAAATGTGTAAGATGAATAATAATGTTATAAAAATAAAAATTTAGTTAACACTATTCATAACGGCTAGTTCATAATAATATTATAATAATATATCATTGTTTAGTGAAACCTGGTATTGCGCAAAACACACGCTATCGAGGAAGGTCGCGATTGCGTGTAATGCAAGCCATGTTAGGGTTGTGTGTTGTGAAAGACTCCTTTGTTGTTTCATATAAAATAATCCAACCATTTTTCATTTATACATTGAATATATATATATATATATACACTCAATGTTGCGTAGAATGACTACTATCAAACGAACATGAAATTTTGTGTAACACAATCTAAGAATAGTGTTGCGTATACTGCAAGCTAATACGGTGTTGCATATAGCACAAGATAATCTTGTTGTAGCTTACAACACAAGACATCAATGAAACTAAAAGAATATTTTTCATAAAATCTAGGGGTGTTACATTCTACCCCCCTTAAAATGAATTTCACCCTCAAAATTCCTCAGGGTTATAAATCATTTACTATTTATAGAAACCCACATCGTAAAAAGGAATACTAAAACTTAATTTTAAAAAATAAAGTATGAAATGGAATGATTACCCAAGGTAACTCATCACTGGGTTTCCATATAAGAGAACATAGGTGAAAATATGGATATAGAAGAAAAATCTAACCATCATGTTATGATGGAGAGTGGTAGAGAACATGTCTATGAAAAAGACATCAACCACAAATCCATAGATTTGATATGATCTAAGGAACCATCTGATTCATCGGATATAAGAGCACTAGGACAACATTTTTGGTTTTCAATATCATTTCCCTAAAGTTGAAAATTTTTAATTAGAGGAAATATTTGCATGATTTTGGTACAATCTCACTGTTGTTCGTGCTTTGAACAATCTCCACTTCATCTCTTAAAGAAAAGAAGTTGAATTTCTTATTCGTGAAGAGTTAGTAGATCATGTGATAGAATGATGGGTCATTCCATCTGTTTCAAGAAAAAGTTATCAAATATACATAAGTCCATCTATGGTGAGGTTAATCATATACGATTCCAAAAATGTACTTATACTTCATATATCATACCGCTTAATAAAATAAAACTAGTTTCTACTAACCAGGGACTTCCTGCAGGCCAGTGGTAGGCGATAAAGGCCAGTCGCACTTCGGTTGTGGGTTCAATTCTCATAGACTTGTCCGACGCGATAGGCTGTCGCCCATCCTGCAGGTTTTCCTTTTTCTAAAACTACCATACTATAATAATATCGAAAAAAAATTCTATCCTTAAACAATACTAACTTATGTCCAACATAATCCATTACAATCCTTAGGCTTATCTAAACTACTTAGGTCCAAGCTCATTGTATAAAGAAAACAATTACTAGAAAGGTTATCTACCAAGAATGTGAATACAAGCATTTATCCCACATATATCATAACATATATCTTATTGGTTGCATTACAAACACATGAATACCTTATTCATATATTCTCTTGAAACATAAATTACCATATAACCTTAGTGAAAACATGAATACTGTCAAAAGTTAACTCTATCCACATTCCAAAATCACAAAAATTATATATACTCAAACCATGATATGATCTTCTCCTTATATCAGTCATGATCTCATGAATACTATCAAACATTTAATTTTCTCTTTATCCCTTCATTATGCACATACCATCTACTTTCCAAAAATATCTGAATAACCTTTCATGGTCCCTGGTACCATTCATCATGTACTTTCAGAACATAAGAAAAGATAACAGTTTAACAATCCTTAGATGTCTCTTTATTCCATAGTACCATGAGATTACTTATACAACATTACACTTGATAAACATGTAATCATTCCACTACCTTCTTAAACCATTGACCGAGCTTCAAAAATTCTTTCATCTCACATATCATTTGTAGTCTCTTCATCATCATCAACATAAATACTACCCATATGACCATACTGATTCTCTTCATGAGACTTTCCCTTAGGGAATTGGTTTGCATAATGCCTGTATGTTCCACATTTAGAACATTTAACCATTGTTGTTGTCGTAGCAATACCATTATCCTTGTCCATGATGTTAGTTGAACCTTTTATTTTGCACTTACTGGCTTTGTGTCCTTCTTTTCAACACCCAAAGCATCTTCCAGTTCCTTTGAAACAATCACCCTGATACCTCTTCCCACATGATTTACATGAGGGGAATTGAACTTTCTTTCCTCTATAATCATCATGAAACTTCATCTTTTTCTTATTAGCTGAGTCGGGATACTTACCAAAGTTGAGATTATTAATCATATTATGAGATTGCTGATTAGGAATAATAAAGATGTTTGGACTTCCAAATCCCATTTCATTTGTTTGCTCATGAAAAATATCATTCCATTTTCCATCATATCCTCCATTATCGTTAATCTTCCTGTTTCCAGCCATTTTCTAAAACCCAAAAAGAATTGCGTGAGAGGAAAAAATCATGCTAGGGAAAACAAAATAGTAAATGGGGACTACTCTCAACATCTAACATCTTAGGTTAAATTATAATATTGTTACCGTAGTTATAGGACTATAACTTATATGTATACTTATCCTTTGGGACAATCCTAGACATACCTTAGAAATATCTCTAGGGATCTCACTAACGTTTTCGCATCCTAGTTTCCAAAGGTTGACTAAACCTTTCCTCTGATACCAACTATAGAGGCCCGAAGCATGACGTACATAGATATTACATTACTTTTGCGGAATACATAATACATAATAAAAACAGACACACAAGGACCGTAATAGTTTAGTGTCTTTGGAAACATGGAACATAATCTTCTAATCGTGGTGAAAGATCTTCAACATCTCCCATAAAGATCTTCCACTTTTTATTTCCTTACCTAAAACCTTTATTTTAATCCTGGAGGAAAAGAAAACATAAAAAGGGTGAGCTCAAATGCTCAGTAAGGGTAAGCATGTATAAAATAAACATACCATATACATTTGAACTTAAAAACATGAACATAAAGTTTAAACATCAAAATCTTGAGCAAAGACTTAAAACATGGAAGTACATAAGGCATAAATAATAATGGAACATAAATCATGATAAAATAACATGGGAATAAAACATGTAATTGTGTCATCCATTAAGCACATGTAATGATTTCCATAGCAGCCAAGGCATTGCTTCCAAGACCATCTTAGTGGACAAAGTCCCTTTCTGAATCGAGTTCACTCCTCGTTTCAGTCCTGTAACACTGAACCGGATTAACTTACCATTTCAGCCATGTCTATCTCATGAGATATAAATCTTTACCCAATTAATTGGAGGGAGATATAGGTCCCACCCATCTCATAATGAAATCATTCTTTCGTGTGCCACAAAATCATAAATCATACATCATAGCATAACCCATGTAATAAAATGGGATTCTTAAACATCATGCCATCATAACATAATCCATAAACATCTGATATCATTTCATCATAAAAAATTGAAACCATTTAAATCATAGAGACATTTTATATGAAACATACAAATTTGAAATAAATTCATCTTATATGGAAAATATTTTTGACAAAACACTTGAAATGAATTCTTGAGGAACATATCCTTTCTTCTTTAAAATCATTTTCTTTTCACAAAATTCCATGCAATTTTAAAAGATAAGGGTTTTGTTGAAAATAATCATGCAATCTTGTAGAGGAAGATTCTTGAAAATGAGGCGTTATAAAACCGTAAAAATCCGTTCAAGCCGTATAAGTTAAAAATAACATTCTCCTCGTACTTTTGTCATAAAAGTAAAAAAGTACCTTATATGGTTACCAAAGGAATGATTCCATTCATACAATGTGGTAAAAATTCAATAAAGGGTAAAAATGACTTTATAAATTCATGGAAGAATGGTAAACATTTTATGAAAACTTTTTTAGAAAACATGGTCATGGATGATAAACGTAACCCCAGTAAATGCTTACATATAAGCAATCTCAGATAAAAATGAGATTGAAAATTTATCCCTTACCTTAGGTCTGATATGCTTCGTACGTATCCAATCCTCCTGTATAATGATTTAAATAATGTCATTTACTTATTACAAAATCATATTCATTGTTATGATATCATATATGGTTCACTAATGTCTTTATATTACCCGTTCTTTTGTAAATTCCATGTTAAAGAGCGTTTTGGATAAAATCGTTTCATTTTTCGTCTGTGTTTTGACTTGTAATTATTCATATAATTACTTAGATCATGATTAATTAATTCCAGAATATAAAACATGATTTATATATAATATATATTCAGAATATACATATATATTATAGATCATTAAATAGAAAGAAATACACCATTCAAGGAGACGGTAGGCCGTACATACGCATGAACGTTGTTTTCATTTCCTCATTGAATTGAATGAAATTAATTGGATGACATACATATATATATATATATACATAAATCCAGTATCATTATTATGTCACATATTTCCTGATTACTTATTATATATAGTTTATAATCATTTATGAATGGTTAATCATTGAGAATGAATCTCATCGCATCGTGGAGACGGTATTCCGTACGTACGCACGAGCGATGATATCGTTCCCATGATCATGGAATTTTATTGGAGTGTATGTATACTATTACAGAATCAATATCACTTTACAATAATCATATATAGTTATTATTTACACCATTATAACCATCCAAGTAAGGTGGTGGTGGAAAATAGATTACACCACGGCGTGGAGACGGTATTTCGTACTTACGGACGCGCAGTGATTTCATTTTCCATAGGATGGATAGATGGTGAAATAGGGTTGTTTCATACTTATAATAATATATCTGTATATTAGTGATACTTATGTTATTACTTCATAATGAAACAACCTAGGAAGAAGAATTTGAAGAAGAAATAAATATGAAATAATCAGTAATGGACATTACCTCTTCTTTGAATCGCCTCTTTGAGTCCTCCTCTTAGGGAACTAAAATTGGTCATTGAAGAAGACCAGGAAATCTAAGATGTTTCTAGGGAATTGGAGAAGAGAAATTGGCAGGGGTTGTCTGAGTTTGAAGGCTCAAAGTGGTGTGAGGAAGAGAGGGAGGAGGTGCCCTTTTATAAGGGAGGAGAGGGGCACCTTTGGAAATATAAGAAATAGTAGTTTATATTAAATCCCAACCCCACTTAAAAACTTCCAAAATAACTCATATAAGAATATTATATGTGATAGGGTTGTAATATCATCAAACAATAAAATTTAGACATGTTAGGAATTTATTTTAAACATTATCAACTTGATTTATCCTTATTTAATCAATTTAATTTTATTTGTGGTAATAACATTCTAAATTTTACATTATAACAAATAATTACTTATTTGTTGTGAATTTTTCATAATTGGATACATTATAACATTTTAGACCATATTAATTTCAATTTATAATTTTTAAATATTTTTGTGATTTTTAAACAATTTTATAAGATGTTATTTTTATAAAATAACAATAGTGTCAATTTTGACACTACTCATTCTTTTGAATTTAAATAAAATTTATACAGAATATATGTTCGAAATAAAAGCTTTAATAGATTTATAAGAGGTCATATGTATCTATAAAATTAGTGGTGCACATTAAATAGTTCATATCATATTTATTTTATTATTTTTAAAACTATTTATTTGGTTTATCTCTTAATAAAATAATTAATACAACATTTTGGTATAATTATTTAATATACTTATTTGTTGCATAAAAATTAAAAATAAAATCCTATGATGAATATAAATCTATTACCTTTCATAATAATACTTTTACTCGAATTTAACATCCTAAAATCACAATATTTAAATTGTTATATTTATTAAATTATGAAGGTGACAACTTTGGCATCATTTAAAATAATATAATATAAGTGTCATAATCACTTTTATAAGACTCCAAACGGTTATATATTAGGTCATTAGATGTTTATGGTGTATCTATACACTACCAATAATTTTTGGTCATGTTTGGGGGTCTTATAATGGGTATTATTATTTCAATAAAAACTATATTACTGATTTTTCACTTAATAAATAATTTCTGCATCATTAATGTATCACTATTAATGAGAATTATTTAATCCCTAAAAATTATAAATAAACTATCATGATGTAGATAATTTTATTATATTTCTGGAGACTATTCATGTTTTAAGTTTTATGATGTTTATCACTAAATTAAAATTATTATACTTATAAGATTTAAGAGAGTGACATGTTGTCACTTTCTTTGGTTTTAATAATAATTAAATTATTTTCGTGGTCAAAAGTCCATAATATTAATCTAATCCGACCCTGCGGTGATATGGGTATACCTTTATCCATTAAATAGAATTTTTTCATGTGTTAGGGTAATTTTATAATATTATATTTACCCCTAATTACCCGATTTACCTTTAACTATGGTAAATAAAATTTACCGTAGATACTATTCATAATTCCAAAAAATAAAAAAGTACCCTATTAAAATAATTTGGACCCACTGATTCCAAATATTGAATCCATTTTTTCAAATTCAATACAAAAAAGTTGCAGAAATTAAATTAAAATTAATCCCGTTGTCGAATGAAAACGGGTTTTTGTTTAAAACATTGCAAAAGATTTAATTGATTTAACCTACGAATTCAATGTAAAATCAATTCTAATGACATAAATTATATTAAATTGTTAAAATATATTCTATTTATACATTAAAACCATACAATATTATAATTTAACCATATAAATTATTACGATGCAAAAAGTTGTTTTTAATTAAAATATAACGTGTTTTTACTATGAAAGTTATCAGAAAAATATCAAAACTTTATCCAATGTAAATATTTATATCCTGATTCAAAAGAATAATTTTATTTTTTAAAATTGAACTTATAAACATGTCAAAAACTATATTTATAGTGGGTGCGCCATCAAAAGGCGGCAAAACTTCATTTTTTTAAAAATACATATTTTACCCGAAATATTTATTTTGTTCTTATACCATGTTCTAGAAAATGTGTAAGATAATTAATAATATTATAAAATTAAAAATTTAGTTAATAATATTCATAATGGCTAGTGCATAATAATGTTATAATAATATATCGTTGTTTAGTAAAACCCGGTATTCCGTACAACACACGCTATCGAGGAAGGTCGCGATTGCGTGTAATGTAAGCCATGTTAGGGTTTCTTGTTGTGGAAGACTCCTTTGTTGTTTCATATATAAGAATCCAAACATTTTTCATTTATAAATTGAATATATATATATATATATACACTCAATGTTGTGTGGAATGACTACTATCAAATGAACACGAAATTGTGTGTAACACAATCTAAGAATAGTGTCGCGTATAGCACAAGATAATATTGTTGTAGCTTACAACACAAGACATCAATGAAATTAAAAGAATATTTTTCATAAAATCTTGGGGTGTTACTATAACGACCCATACTTTACATACATTGTTAATACTTCAAAATTGAAGCACAGTTATTACAACATACGACAAAACCACAAAGGACCGTATAGGTATAGTGTCTTTAGAAACTGGGAAACATAAACAACTGGTTCATAAATATTCTACAGTGTCTCACATTTATTTCATCATATCTAGGGTCCCTTTTAGCATATTCTACTTAATATCCATCTTCCTGACCTAGGGAAAAGAAAACATACAAAAAAGGGTGAGCTCAAATGCTCAGCAAGGGCAAATAAAGGAAATAAAAATCATATCATATCTTCTTGAAAATCATAACCTGCAAAAGAGATCATAATATCTTAACATGGAATAAATCATAGAAGTGAAAATGAGATCCCCATAATCATAACATAAAACTTGAAACTTTGTGGCATGCACACATAATCATGGAAAATAATTTCTTGTTAGTCATGACTCATTGCCAATACTATCTTAGCGGACAAAGTCTATTTCTGAACAGAGTTCACTCCTCGTTTCAGTCATGTATCACTGACCCAAAATTACCTTCGGTTCCAGCCATGTCTATCTCATGAGATATAAATCTTTACCCAATGAATTGGAGGGAGATATAGGTCCCACCCATCTTATAATGAATCCTTTCTTATGTGTGCCACATAATCATAAATCATACATCATCACATAACACATATAACAAAAATGGGATTCTTGAAACATCATGACATCATAAAACAAATCATATAAGGTAAATGACTTCATAAAATTAATTCCTCAAAACATAATCAAATCAATGTAATAATAGGGATAAAAACCGAACCCTATATTATCATAGATGGAAAAAAATTTGATAAAACATTTTAACTCCATTCTTGAGGAAAATATCCTTTCTACTTCAAAAAACACTTTTCTTTTCTTAACATTTCATACAATTATAAACTAGAAGAAGTTGATTAAAAATAAACATGAAAAATTATAAAGGAAGATTCTTGGAAATAATGTTTTAAAAATCCATTTCTTGCCGTATAAGTTAAAAAAACATTCTTTGTACTTTTGTCGGAAAAGTCAAAAAGTACCTCGTACGAAAAACGACAAAAGATTCCTTTCATATTATTTACTAAAAACTCACCGAAGGGTAAAATTGGATTTAAAAATTTGTATGTGGATGTAAATAATATTTCATATTTATGAAACATGGATGTGGATGATAAAATACACCCCAGTAAATACTAAAGTATAAACAATCTCGGATAAAAATGAGATTGTGATATTTCCCTTACCTTAGGTCCGATTTGCTTTGTACGTGTCCAAAGCTCCTGTATAATGGTTTAAATAATGTTATTGACTTATTCCAGAATCATACATATTGATATGATATCATATATGGTCATATTCTTAGCTTCTTATTAGTAATATTTCATTGTTACTTGTTACTCGGGTCTTTATTGTCTTTTGTTCTTATGCGTGTTTTGCCGAATAAATTCTTATTATTCTTTTAAGGTTATAGATACCTTATCTCCAGAATGGTATTAGTGTAACATATATCATATTTAATCATTCGATTCATTTATATAATTACTATGTAAAGATGATCATGTAGAACGAGTCGCATCACATCGTGGAGACGATATTCCGTACGTACGCACGAACGATGATATTGTTCCCATGATCGTGGAATTGTATTTAAGTGTATTTATACTATTTCAGTATCAATATAACTTTATAATAATCATATATAGTTACTCATTACACCATTATACCCATCCTTGTAAGGTTATGGTGGAAAATAGATTACACCACGGCGTGGAGACGGTATTCCGTACGTACGCACGCGCGGTGATTTTCCTTTTTCCGTAGGATGGATAGAAGGTGAATTAGGGTTGTTTCATATTTATAATAACATATCAGTATGTAAGTAATATTTATGTTATTACTTTATCATGAAACAACTAAATAAGAAGAAGTTGAAGAAGAATGAAATTGAAAAGATCGGTAATGGATATTACCTCTTCTGTGAAACGCCTCTTTGAATCCTCCACTTAGGGAACTAAGATTGGTCTTTGAAGAAGACCAGGACCTCTAGTATTATTATAGGGAAGTGGAGAAGGGATTTGGGCAGGGTTTGGCCGAGATTGAGTGCTCAAATTGGTGTGAGGAGGAGGGGGAGGAGGTGCCCTTTTATAAGGGAGGAGAGGGGCACCTTAGGAATATCTCAAAATATTATTTTATATTAAAGTCAAAATCGGTTTATAATGGTTCCAAAGGGTCTTATTTCGAAGGTAAAGTGGGGATGGGTCGAAATAATATCAAACAATAGGATTTAGACAAGTTTATGTTATTATTTTAACCTTATCAATTAGATTCAACTCTAAGTTAAATAATTTAACTTTTACTGTGACTTTTTGTTTTCTTACACTATATGGTTAATACACTTACTATAACATGCAAAACGAACCCCAAGTTGTTTATTATTAATATATATATCCTTATCTATTTCATTTGTCCGAATCATAGATTTTTTGAATAAAATAACAATTAATAATATAATATTTGATTTTAAAACTATTTTGTGTCAATTTTGACACTATTTGATATATGATTTTTGTGAAAGTCATAACAGAATTATATGTTCGAACCATGTTGATTAAATCAACACTAATATATCATAGTAACCTAGAAAATTAGTGGAATTCATAAAAAGTCCCAAATTACATTTATTTGAGCATTTATAACATCAATTATGTTAACATTTCCTTAAAAGGGTAATTACTGCATCATCGTTGTGTCATAAATAAATTAATTTATTTAATGTCTAAAAATTATAAATAAAATTTCATTATATAGGAAATAATTTTATCTTTCTAATTAATATTTATAATCGAATTTATCTTATGTATAACCCCATATTAAAAATGTTTTAGTTATTAAACATTGATTTTAACTATTTTAACAATTCATTAAATAAAATAATATTAAATGTCATAATCTAATCCAAGTGGACCTAAATGGTCATATTATATTCATAAGGTTGTTTTTGGTCGAATTACACTTATCCAATAGAATTAGGACATGTGTTAGAGTAATAGTAATATCATATTTACCCTTAGTTACCCTATTTACTATTAACCGCGGTAAAAAAAGTAAAAAGTTACTATTCACCAAAAAATTATTTTTATCTCACTGAACCACATTTTACTTACTGATATCAACCGTGTCTGTCGGATTTTCGAAATTCCATTCACAGAAGCGGTAAAATTAAGTTTTATGCAAAATTCAGTTTTTAACCTACCACTTAGTGGTTTCATTATTCATCAAAAATTGAAAGTTTTCAGAAAAATACCAAAATTTCACCCTAGGCTAATTTCAGTATTCCGAATCCAAAAATTAAGTCCATTTTGAAAAATAAAATTTATAAAATTTCAAAAAGTGGTTATTACTATTCATAACGGCTAGTTTTAATAATATTTTAATAGCATATCGTTATTTACTGGAACTCGGTATTGCGTACAACGCAAGCTATCGAGGAAGGTCGCGATTGCATGTAAAATAAGTCAAGCTAGTGTGTAGTGAAATATTCCTTTGATGATATATATATATAACATAAAAACAAAATATTACTCATAAAAATCTCGGGTGTTACATTCTACCCCCCTTAAAAAGAATTTCGCCCTCGAAATTCATCTCTTTGTAACAAACAGATGAGGATACTTCTCCCTCATCATATCCTCAAGCTCCCATGTAGCTTCTTCAAGTTGGTGGTTCCTCCATAAAACTTTCACCAATCGAGGGGTCTTGTTTCGTAGGACTTTTTCGCTACGATCCAGAATCTTTATCGGTTGTTCTTCATAAGAATGATCTTGCTCCAGCAGTACAACTTCTGAGCTGAGTACATGTGAAGGATCAGGTATGTAATTTCTCAGGAGAGATACAAGGAACAAATCGTGAACTTGAGAGAGATTCGGTGGAAGCGCCAATCAGTAAGCTACCTTCCCAACACGATCCTGCATTTCGAAAGGACCGATATATCTAGGGCTCAACTTCCCCTTCTTTCCAAATCTCAAAACCCTCTTCCAGGGAGATATTCGTAAGAAAACTTTTTCACCCACTTCAAACTCTAGGTCTTTTCTTCAGTTGTCAACATAACTTTTCTATCGACTCTGAGATGCTTTTATGTGTTGTTGAATAGATCTGACCTTTTCTGCCATTTCATCAACGAGATCAGGTCCTAATAGCTTTCTTTCCCCAAATTCATCCCAGCAAGTTGGAGTCCTACATTTCTTTTCATAGAGAGCTTCATAAGGAGCCATATGAATACTGGAGTGAAAGCTATTATTATAAGAAAATTACACCAAAGGTAGGTGTTGATCCCAACCTCCTTTGAAATCCATAGAGCAAGCTCTCAACATATCTTCTAGGGTTTGAATTGTTCTCTCAGACTGACCGTCTGTCTGAGGATGATAAGCAGTGCTGAAACTCAACTCTGTATCCAGAGTATGCTGAAGACTTCGCCAGAACTTCGAGGTAAATCTCGGATCCCGATCAGATATAATATAAAGTGGTACTCCATGCAATTTTACCACTTCCTTTACATATATCCTGGGAAGCTGATCTAGAGAGAAATCCTCTCTAATAGCAATGAAGTGTGCAGACTTTGTAAGACGATTAACTATGACCCATAAAGCATTATTGCCTTTGGATGTTTTAGGAAGTCCTGTGACAAAGTCCATAGTGATGTTTTCCCATTTCCATTCGGGTATGGGTAATGGTTGTAACATCCCCTTAGACTTCTGTCTCTCAGCTTTAACTTGTTGACAAACCAAGCATTGAGAGAAATATTCAGCAACATCTCTTTTCATGCCATCCCACCAGAAGTACTCTTTCAGGTCCATATATATCTTCGTGCTTCTAGGATGAATAGATAATGAAGAAATATGAGCCTCATCCAGCAGATCCTTCTTTAATTCGGGGATGGGAGGAACAGAAACCTGATTCTTGAACTTTATTATCCCATCACAATCAAGGTTGAAATCAGGAACATTTCTCACCTTCTTTTGTAACTCGACATCTTCTTTATGTGCCTCATTAATCTTCATATGTATAGATGGCTGAACATTCATTTGAGAAAGATAAGATTTTTCCCCTTCCATTATAATTACAAGATCCATCCTTTGTAAATCCATAAATATTGGATATTTTGTGATCCTCATCATGGATAAACTAGCATGGTCTTGTCGACTTAATGCATCTACCACCTTGTTTGCTTTCCCAGGGTGGTAATGGATTGAGCAGTCGTAATACTTAATCAGCTCCAACCATCTTCTTTGATGCATATTCAGCTCCTTTTGTGTGAAAATATACTTTAAACTTTTATGATCAGTATAAATATCACACCTTTCACCATAAAGGTAATGCCTCCAAATCTTTAATGCAAAGATTACCACAGCTAACTCCAAATCATGTGTTTGGTAATTTTTCTCATGGATTTTCAATTGTCGTGAGGCATAAGCTATCACCATATCATTTTGCATAAGAACACACCCCAATCCCTTCTTGGATGCATCACTGTAGATCACAAACCTTTCTCCACTACAAGGAAATGTGCACAGGTGCCCTGGATAACCTTCTTTTCAACTCCTTGAAATTCTCTTCACATTCCTCCGTCCAGACAAACTTAACTCCTCTCCGAGTCAACTTGGTGAGTGGATTAGATAATCGTGAAAAATATTTCACAAAACGTCGATAATATCCAGCCAAACCAAGAAAACTTTGGATCTCAGTTACTGTTGTTGGTCTCGACCATCTTTCGATAACCTCTGTTTTTGCTGGATCCACAGATATCCCCTCTTTTGAGATTATGGGACCCAAAAATGCAACTTTTTGAAGACAAAATTCACATTTGGTAAATTTGGAATAAAGCTTCTCCTTTCTCAGGGTCTTCAATATAATTCTCAAGTGATCTTCATGCTCTTCCTTGCTCTTTGAATAGACAAGAATATCATCTATAAAGACTACCACAAATTGATCAAGATAGTCTCTAAAGACTCTATTCATTAGATCCATGAAGATAGAAGGGGCATTAGTAAGACCAAATGGCATCACTATAAATTCATAGTGTCCATACCTTGTACGGAAAGGCGTCTTTGGTATATCCTCCCTTTTGACCCTTAATTGATGATACCCTGAACGAAGATCAATCTTGGAAAAGTATTGAGCTCCGCGTAGTTGGTCAAATAAGTCATCAATGCGTGGGAGAGGATATTTTTTCATGATAGTTATCTTGTTATGTTCTCGATAATCAATACAGAGTCTCATTGATCCATCTTTCTTTTTAACAAATAGAACAGGTGCTCCCCAAGGTGACGCACTAGGGCGTATGAATCCTTTATCAAGATTCTCTTGGAGTTGCTTCTTCAATTCCTGCAACTCAATTGGGGCCATTCTATAAGGTGTCTTTGAAATATGCAAAGCACCCGGTACGAGTTCTATTGAAAACCCACCATCACGATTTGGTGGAAGACCCGGTAATTCCTCCAGAAAGACATCATCAAACTCCCGTACGATGGGCATATTCTTAATCGTGAGTTTCTCACCAACCATTTGAGATAAATAACCTTCATTTAGTGGAATCAATACCCATAAAATGGAAGAAATTTCCACTGGAAGGTTATGTTCATCCTTGCATTGATAGACGATCATAGATTGATCTGGAATATGAAATGTGACTTCCCTTCTTTGTCAATTGATATGAGATCCATATAAAGAAAGCCAATCCATGCCAAGAATCACATCTAATTCCACTAAAGGATGGATCACAAGATTTGCAGGAAGCACTTTCCCACAAACGTCAAATGGAGAAGAATTATAAACTTTTGATGCGATTGATGTTCCATTAGGTGTTGTCACAGCTAACTCAACATCTAATTGTTGAGGTAATACGGTGATACCCTTAGAAAATTCTTCAGAAATAAAAGAGTGGTGGATCCATAATCAAATAAAACATTTGTTACTTTAGAGTGGATGGTAAGTGTACCTTTTACCACTTCGTTATCGTACTCCACATCGCTGATAGAAATTGCATGTGACTTTCCTTTGTCTTTAGCCTTAAGAGCTTGTTGACGTCGACCATCATCATCAACCCTTGGATTTGGGCATTGATTGGCATAATGCCCCATCTCCTTGCACTTGAAACATTGGAGTGTAGTAGGTTCATTCTGTGTATCCCTTACATTGTTTGCATCATTAGACATCTTCTTCCCATTATCACGGCATTCAAATGCCCGATGACCTTCCTTTCCACATTTGAAACATTTACTTGTCCCTTTAAGAGAACTCCCTCCATGTTTCTTTCCACACTTTGAGCTTAAGGGAAATTTCATCTTCTTTTCAGTGTGCTCTTTAGATTTTCCTTTGAATTCCATTTTCCTCTTCTTATCAAACCCATATGACTGATGGGTTACTCCAATCTCTATCTCGACTTTGAGAGCACATCGAACGATTTCCTCGTAGCTATTGAATTCCCTTATGGCTAATGCCCTTCGAAGACTTGGTTTTAATCCACTAAAGAATCGATCGATCTTACTCTCAGGTTGGATAATAATACCAGAAGCGTACCTTGCAAGTCTTGTAAAATTTGCTTCATAGGTACCAACTGATTCATCATCCCTTTGCTTCAGTTCAGGAAACTCTTTCTCCATCTTTGTTCGGAGAATACGAGGGAAGTACTTATTTAAAAATAAGTTCTTGAACTCGTCCCATTCCATGGACTCAATTTCATCCCTTTGCCTCATATTCTTAATAAGATTCCACCATTGATCAACATATCCTTCCAAACGATACACTGCTAGCATGACTTTATCATGTTCAGAACATTGAAGAACTGAAAATATCTTTTCCATAGTACTAATCCATTATTCAGCAACTAATGGATCAGTAGACCCGCTGAAAGAAGGTGGACGCTGCCTCATGAAGGATTCAACAGAATGTTGCTCCTTGCTTTGATCGTTTGGAAGTCCTGCATGATTCATAGCTTGAGAAAGTTGTGTGAGCATGGCTACAAGATTTTTCATTCCAGCTCCCATATTGTTTGGTTGCTCAGGGGGGACAATCATTTCATTTCCCATCGCATTCCGCATTAACACGGTTCCTTCGGGTTCCAGCCATTGACTAAAACCAAGAAGAATAGTGTGAGCAACACTAATTATAATAGGAAAACCACATAATTCAAGAATAAAATTTTCACGCTTAAGGTCTTATCCTAGGTTATTCATGGCCATTTCTAAAACACTAATATTGTGTTCTATGCTTAGACTTATCCTTAGGGTTCTTACTAAGGCTTTCACATCCTAGTTTCCAAAGGTTGACTATACCTTTCCTCTGATACAAACTATAACGACCCATACTTTACATACATTTTTAATACTTCAAAATTGAAGTACACTTATTACAACATACAACAAAACCACAAAGGACCGTATATGTATAGTGTCTTTAGAAACTGGGAAATATAAACAACTGGTTCATAAATCTTCTACACTGTCTCCCATTTATTTCATCATATCTAGGGTCCCTTTTAGCATATTCTACTTAATATCTGTCTTCCTGACCTGGGGAAAAGAAAACATACAAAAAAGGGTGAGCTCAAATGCTCATCAAGGGAAAATAAAGGAAATAAAAATCATATCATATCTTCTTGAAAATCATAACCTCCAAAAGAGATCATAATATCTTAACATGGAATAAATCATAGAAGTGAAAATGAGATCCCCATAATCATAATATAAAACATGAAACTTTGTTTCATGCACACATAATCATGGAAAATCATTTCTTGTTAGTCATGACTCATTTCCAAGACTATCTTAGCGGACAAAGTCCATTTCTGAACCGAGTTCACTCCCCGTTTCAGTCCTGTATCACTGAACCGAAATAACCTTCTGTTCCAGCCATGTCTATCTCATGAGATATAAATCTTTACCCAATGCATTGGAGGGAGATATAGGTCCCACCCATCTTATAATGAATCCTTTCTTATGTGTGTCACATAATCATAAATCATACATCATCGCATAACACATATAACAAAAATGGTATTCTTGAAACATCATGACATCATAAAACAAATCATATAAGGTAAATGACTTCATAAAATTAATTCCCTCAAAACATAATCAAATCAATGTAATAATAGGGATATAAACATAACCCTATATTATCTTATATGGAAAAAAATTTGATTAAACATTTGAACTCCATTCTTGAGGAAAATATCCTTTCTACTTCAAAAAACACTTTTCTTTTCTTAACATGTCATACAATTATAAACTAAAAGATGTTGATTAAAA
The DNA here is from genome assembly GCA_963277665.1 of Viscum album. Classification (NCBI taxonomy): domain Eukaryota; kingdom Viridiplantae; phylum Streptophyta; class Magnoliopsida; order Santalales; family Viscaceae; genus Viscum; species Viscum album. The sequence goes on from OY728119.1 coordinate 570,181,115, forward strand.
ATAAACATGAAAACTTATAAAGGAATATTCTTGGAAATAATGTTTTAAAAATCCATTTCTTTCCGTATAAGTTAAAAAAACATTCTTCATACTTTTGTCGGAAAAGTCCAAAAGTACCTCGTACGAAAAACGACAAAAGATTCCTTTCATATTCTTTACTAAAAACTCACCGAAGGGTAAAATTTGATTTAAACATTTGTAGGTGGATGGAAATAATATTTCATATTTATGAAACATGGATGTGGATGATAAAATACACCCCAGTAAATACTAAAGTATAAACAATCTCGGATAAAAATGAGATTATGATATTTCCCTTACCTTAGGTCCAATTTGCTTTGTACGTGTCCGAAGATCCTGTATAATGGTTTAAATAATGTTATTGACTTATTACAGAATCATACATATTGATATGATATCATATATGGTCATATTCTTAGCTTCTTATTAGTAATATTTCATTGTTACTTGTTACTCGGGTCTTTATTGCCTTTTGTTCTTATGCGTTTTTTGCCGAATAAATTCTTATTATTCTTTTAAGGTTATAGATACCTTATATCCAGAATAGTATTAGTGTAACATATATCATATTTATTCATTCAATTCATTTATATAATTACTATGTAAAGATGATCATGTAGAACGAGTCGCATCACATCGTGGAGATGGTATTCCGTACGTACGCACGAGCGATGATATTGTTCCCATGATCGTGGAATTGTATTTAAGTGTATTTATACTATTTCAGTATCAATATCACTTTACAATAATCATATATAGTTACTCATTAAACCATTATACCCATCCTTGTAAGGTGATGGTGGAAAATAGATTACACCACGGCGTGGAGACGGTATTCCGTACGTACGCACGCGCGGTGAATTCATTTTTCCGTAGGATGGATAGAAGGTGAATTAGGGTTGTTTCATATTTATAATAACATATCAGTATGTAAGTAATACTTATGTTATTACTTTATCATGAAACAACTAAAGAAGAAGAAGTTGAAGAAGAAAGAAATTGAAAAGATCGGTAATGGATATTACCTCTTCTCTGAAACGCCTCTTTGAATCCTCCACTTAGGGAACTAAGATTGGTCTTTGAAGAAGACCAGGACCTCTAGGATTATTCTAGGGAAGAGGAGAAGGGATTTTGGCAGGGGTTGGCCGAGATTGAGTGCTCAAATTGGTGTGAGGAGGAGGGGGAGGATGTGCCCTTTTATAAGGGAGGAGAGGGGTACCTTAGGAATATCTCAAAATATTATTTTATATTAAAGTCAAAATCGGTTTATAATGGTTCCAAAGGGTCTTATTTCGAAGGTAAAGTGGTGATGGGTCGAAATAATATCAAACAATAGGATTTAGACATGTTTAGGTTATTATTTTAACCTTATCAATTAGATTTAACTCTAAGTTAAATAATTTAACTTTTACCGTGACTTTTTGTTTTCTTACACTATATGGTTAATACACTTACTATGATATGCCAATCGAACCCCAAGTTGTTTATCATTAATATATATATCCTTATCTAAGTCATTTGGCCGAATCTTAGATTTTTACGAATAAAATAACAATTAATAATATAATATTTTATTTAAAAACTATTTTGTGTCAATTTTGACACTATTTGATATATGATTTTTGTGAAAGTCATAACAGAATTATATGTTCAAAACAAGTTGATTAAATCAACACTAATATATCATAGTAACCTATAAAATTAGTTTAATTCATAAAAAGTCTCAAATTACATTTATTTGAGCATTTATAACATCAATTTTGTTAACATTTCCTTAAAAGGGTAATTACTGCATCATCGTTGTGTCATAAATAAATTAATTTATTTAAAGTCAAAAAATTATAAATAAAATGTCATTATGTAGGAAATCTTTTTATCTTTCTAATGAATAATTATAATAGAATTTATCTTATGTATAACCCCATATTAAAAATGTTTTAGTTATTCAACTTTGATTTTAACTATTTTAACTATTCATTAAATAAAATAATATTAAATGTCATAATCTAATCCAAGTGGACCTAAATGGTCATATTATATTCATAAGGTTGTTTTTGGTCGAATTACACTTATCCAATAGAATTAGGACATTTTTTAGGGTAATAGTAATGTCATATTTACGCTTAGTTACCCTATTTACTATTAACCGCGGTAAAAAAAGTAAAAAGTTACTATTCACCAAAAAAATATTTTTATCTCATTGAACCACATTTTACTTACTGATATCAACCGTGTCTGTCGGATTTTCGAAATTCCATTCACAGAAGCGGTAAAATTAAGTTTTATGCAAAATTCAGTTTTTAACCTACCACTTAGTGGTTTCACTATTTATCAAAAATTGAAAGTTTTCAGAAAAATACCAAAATTTCACCCTAGGCTAATTTCAGTATTCCGAATCCAAAAATGAAGTCCATTTTGAAAAATAAAATTTATAAAATTTCAAAAAGTGGTTATTACTATTCATAACGGCTAGTTTTAATAATATTTTAATAGCATATCGTTGTTTAGTGAGACTCGGTATTGCGTACAACACAAGCTATCGAGGAAGGTCGCGATTGGGTGCAAAGTAAGTCAAGCTAGTGTGTAGTGAAATATTCCTTTGATGATATATATATAACATAAAAACAAAATATTACTCATAAAAATCTCGGGTGTTACAGTTACATTTTCACCACCCTAGATATCCAAATTGGCCAAACATGGACACAAGGGTTAGATGAGTATGGGAAAACGGAGGAAAACCAAAGGAGAAAAATAGAGGAGTGCTGACCTTTTGATCTAGGGGAAGAATCACTAAGAAATCACCTTGATATCCACTTGGGGGGACTTAGAGGAGCCAAAAATCTCCTTGGGAGGTGTCTACGTTAGGGGATTTCAAGTGGGGTGTCCAAGGGAATAAACCCCTTTTAAAAATAAGGATAAAATCCAAAAATACCTTTTTCTGAATGGGTGGAACAGTTAGCTTGCATAGTTTAACAAACCATGTACAAACCATGCAATATCACATTGTATAGGGTTGTAAGGGCAGAAAACTTAAGCAGAATTGTTAGTGAAACCATTTGAAAATTGTGCGACCCCCTACACATTTAATGCATGATTAAACTAACTATTCCCCTAAACCGTGCAACCAAGAAATTGTTCCCAAAATCTCCCTTTTCACCCAAAAACTCATCTAACTCAAGGGGATAAACCATCAAACGAACATACCCCATAACAATGAGCCACTAGGTGTGCTAGAAACTCAAATTTCAGGCCTCCACCACCACATAAATTCCCTCAATCTATGGAGAAGTCCAAATACCACCCAAAACATCCAAGATATAAAATTTAAATCAAGAACACCTGAGACACCAAATTTAAACCCAAGATACATGGAACCTAAGTGGATATCAAAGATCCAAAAGAAGATTTAAAAATAATATGGAATTGAATATCTGGGTGAAACACCAATGTTTTATGAATAAAAAACAGTTTTTAAAACTAATGAATGTTATGACTTACCATTATTAGTCCACATATCTTTCCCTTGATTCTCAGGATAGTGTTTTGAAAATTCGGTGGCTAGTTTACATGTACTATTCATTTTTATCAATGTAAAGAAACACACATGACATGGGAGGGTGATGGATTGTTTCTTTTAAAATATATCATTTAATTAAATTCCTCCTAAATGCCTATAATATTGGTTTTTTGTTCTTAATTTCTTGATAGATGTGGATTTGTATCTAGGTTTGATACTTTTAGGTGTTTTCTTGCAATTAATTTTATCACATTTATAGAGTAGTCATGTTTTTGTTCATATTAATTTAAAAACCATTAAATTATTTTTTTTGGAAATGTTAGTATATAGAACATGTAATAATATTTTCATTTTAATCATTGATGAAACTAATTGATTGTTTTTGGTGTTTGAGATTGTGGGACTTACTTTGATTGATTCAAATTAGTGGATTTGGTATCTTTTTTGGGTCAATATCTTCATCCTCAACTCTATTGCCTTTCTATGTTTCCCTACAATGTTTTTTCAATGATTCATTTCTTAACACAAAATTTCTTTTATTTTTATTAAACAAATTCTTATTTCTTCTTCCTAATATGTTGTTTAGATTAAGAAAATGATTCTTTAATCTCATTTGTTATGGGATTTTAATCTCCAAAACAATTGAGAGAATTTATGAAAACTATAATTTCAATGTTTTATAATTCATGAATTATATAATTACTAAGAGCATTTATGACAACTATCATTTAAAATCTTTTACAATTTTCTATGAAAGGTTCATAAATGATACGGTATATCATAATTCGAAATCAACATTGGATTATTTTTTAGTGGTATCATGTATCTAGATCCTAGATAATGTTTTGAGGTTGAATCAGAAAATGGTTCCAAATTCAACTTTTAGGATGCTTAAATGTTACAATAATTCTCCCCCATAAGTCGCATTAATTAATAATCTACTTTCAGACTTTCTTGGGTCGTTACTGTGGAAATATTTAAAGATAATTTTTGAAGCTTTTTAGAAGAGTTCCATTTTGAGGTTTATTAAATTTTGATTAGTCAGATTATTGATGGAAACGTTCATTTAGAAACATTAAGGGTTATCTATAAGATGTTCATGAATGATAAGGTCTAGCACCTAATTCTAAATCAATGTTGGATTTCCTTTTAAACAATTTCATCTATCTAGAACCTGACCAAAGTTTTGTGGCTGCATTAGTAAAAGATTCTATTTTCAATTTTTAGGCTACTATTAGTCCATTTGTTGGTATTTTATTCCTTTAAAATTTCTAAAAAATTATACCACATTAATCCTCTACAATGTAGGTTCACTCTATACCATAATAATCACTATGTATATGATAAGAAAAAATTACCTGAAGAGCTAGAAATAATCCCTATCACTCGAGTTATAAATCTACAATTTTTATATTTTAGTGTAGTTTATGACATACATTGATGTTTGAAATGTATTTTAATTCAGATAAATCTTGAGGAATGAAATTCCAGAAAACAATTTCCCAACCCCATCCCATTTATGCCTATTGTAATTTCACCAATGTTGTTGTAGAATCAATGAAATATTCATGGGGGAATTTTTAATAATTTTTTTAAGGTTAAAAATTATATTAAAAAATTATTAAAAAATGTAATTTTAAATAATTTTCATTCCCATATTCTCATAGTACTTTCAGAACTTGAAAATTAATCTACCTTTTATTAACAAACCTCAAAACCAAGTACCTTTTTTTATAAACAGTTTTTATGAAGTGCTATAAAATTGATCCTAATTTTGATGTTTATGTCCGAGTCGTGTCCTTATATTTTTGTCTTGTGCTTTGGTTCTTATTACTAGAATTTACTTGTTTGAATTCTATATTTTTACTTGACACTGATCCTTGGAATTGATTTTTCAATTTTGGTTCGTGGTTTTTTTAGATTCATTTGAGTTGAGGTGTTTATAGGACATGCATGGACTTTTGTAAGAGCTCATGTTGTGAAGAATTGAATTATATGGCATGAGTAGAGTAATATAATGATATATGGATGGGTAAAGAGTTTCATGTTTCTAGATTTTATAAATTATACTATATGTATCCATGTCAAACATGTCACTTATAAATTTTTATTCTCATTTATAGAAACCATTTGGGAAAATCACATAAATTAATTTATCTTATTTATTATTTTCATTTTGCTATATGTTTGTTTTCATATTGTTCATAATTATATTCTTTTATAAAATATCAAATATGATTTCATCTTTTAATAAGTATCCATGTCACTCATATATTTTTATTCTCATTTGTAGAAACCATTTGGGAAAACCACATAAATTAGTTTTTTATTTCTTATTTTCAGTTTGTAATATGTTTGTTTTGATATTGTTAATAATGATCTTCTTGTATAAAATATCAAATATGATGTTGTATTTTTATTATTTTTAATCTTTTGAATGAATTAAACTAATATTTTTATAAATAATTTTAACAAATTACCAAAAAATAAAATAAAATGGTTGAATTTTGATTATATTATTTTATTGGAAAGTATTTATAGTAATCAACTGATGTGGCTAAAATATTTTTATATTCTTATTAAATGTATACTGAGAATTTATATTGGCAATGGAATTGATCTTGTATCATTTTTCTTAGGATATAAATTTTTACTTTTTCATCTTTAAAAATTATAGTACACGAAAATTCTACCATATGAAGAGAAAACTTGTGGTAAGGGAGAAGGCTTCATCCTCACCTGTATAATCAACCCTTACATAATTCTGGACTGTGGTTCTAATAGTTAGACTAATCCTTCTAAAATAAGTAGAGTCTTCCAAATTGTATCATTTTATTCGTTTTTATGTCATAGAATGGATGTGGAAGTCTAATTGATGTTTAGTGATATGACAGATATGTAAAAAATTGATAAAGAAGATGGCTTGAAGGACTAATATGGTGAAGACCATAAAACCATCTAACCCTTTTCATAGGTACACCCTATGTTTATTAGATAAATACTTTTATTCCCATGTTATTTTCTATTGTGGGGGAACTTATATTTTGGGTTCACTATTTTTTATTTCATAATTATTGCTGCAACTATAGATCATCTCTTCAAGATATGTTAGACCACATGAGTAATTAGTTTTATAAATTAATTTCTATAATTATTTATCTCAAGGTCAAGGTATCCTCTTCTAAATTATAAAATTTTATTCCTTTTCATGTCTAGGAATGAATGTGGAAGTTTGATTTGTATTTATTCATATGATAGTTTTATAGAAAATTGATGTGGAGGTGGCTTGAATTAATGATCTGGGAATGAACATAACCACAAATAACTCGATGTCTCCCATTCGTGTGAATCCCTTATTCTAGCATACGTTTTTTCAGTATCTATGCTCATTTTACTCTTTATACACAACAAAAATGTAGGGCTACTGGATGACATGTTTTCATTGTTTGGTTTTTACTGGCAGGTCATAAAACTATTTTTTTCTTTCATATTATTCCTTTTTGAATTGTACTAGAATTTATTATGTAATAGGCTAATTTTTTCTATTGGTGTGAAAATGTAACTTTTTTTATGTTTGTTGTTTTATTGATATATATTAATGAGAATAGTTGTTGGAGTTGTTATTAAATATGATAGTAATGTTTAGTTTGTATTACTATCATAGTGGAAATCCAACTTCTAGAAGATTCATTCAAACTAATTTTATATTTGTTACATAATATTTATAATTGATATATTATATATAATTAATTTATTTCAGAAAGTGTAATGGATATGGTAAGAGAACAATGTTTTTTTAATTTAAAAAAATATATTAGAAAAAGATATCATTATTAGTATTACTTAAAGAGCAATAAATATATCATCAATAATTATTGTTATAATTTTAGTAAATACATTTTATTTATTACAATAACTTTTAGATAAAAATTATTTACAAATAGTATAGTGATAGGAGAATATCTATTGGTAAAATGATTTACCTATAGAAAATATTCATCTATAAGTTAAATATTTTTTAGTGGATCAATGTATTTTCTATATTTTCCACAAAAATGTTTAAAATATATCATAATTTTGGATATTATGAAATAAATATAGTAATATAGTATGCTCAAATTTTGAACATAAGGATTAAAAATACCAAATCTCACCTTTATCTAAATATTTTTTCTTTTGATATACTATTTCATTAAATAGTTTCTTAGAAGAGTTCATTTATCACATGATTGCAGAGTGATGCAAAAAATAGGTTCATGATGATGTAGCATGTGTTACATGATAATGTATCATGTTATGAGAAAATTGATCAAAATATTAAAATATAACATCATTTAAGGTCCTTAAATATATGATTTTTTCAATGTACTTTTTAATTTATAAATATATACAAATGTATCATGGTACGAAAAATTATTTCCACCTTATCATTTATTCTTGTGTGTAGCATTTATATCATGTGAACAGAATGATAAATAACCCCTAGTTAAAAACTTGATGTCGATGATCATTTAAAAAATTCAGGAGTTGTGATGATATGTTAAAATTAGCATGAGTATAAAATCGTATAGGGATACAAAGTTCACATATGAGACATAACTATGACTTATTCAATACATTAACTTTCTTGAATATGCCACATGAAACATGATACATAATATCATCGAATTTCATTTGGTTAATGTTTCGTTGTTTGTTCATTATATATATAAATTAAGGTACCGTTCATGTAAACATCCTTTATTTGATACTTTTTACATGAAAAAACTGAGGCTATGCTAAACAGGGCATGGTTAGCTATGTTGTTCATCATCTTATGAGATTCATTTAACCAATATGACATTTTTACTCTTATATGAATATACAACATGTTACATCAATGATAAAGAGTGAGGAAGTGTATTAATAGACATAGATTAATGACATGTGATGTATTCATCTAAATAGATGAATAACAAGTAACACATCATCCAGATGAATGTAATGTGATTTATTTATTAGTATTAGTTAATATTTACATAGATAATTAAAAATTAATAAGATGAACTATATAATATTGACATCTTCCATGTATTTAAAAATTGGATTGTATGATTATGCAAGATGTATGAGATACATTTAATATATGGATTTATAGTTATACACATGATCACTAGAGATCACACCTGATTTATTTGTTTCTTTATAAGTAATGATATTTTTATAAATAGAACTATTTAATTATGGGTTTTAATTAGGAATTCATAATCACTTTCAATGCTTCAGAGTCCCACTAGAATATAAAAAAGTTTTATTGGAATGAGGAGTGGTGTTGTTGTTAACTCTTTTTACAAAACTAAGAGTGTTATTTGATAGTTTATCCAAATGTGTTTTGTAGTATATATAAAAGAGTTTTGGATGTGGATTTATAAGTTTTAATATATGATATAGCACAGTGTAAATTATGAATAAAGGATAAGAGGCTTTAGTATAAGTGATACATTAATAGATATATGTGCACTCAAGATCTATATCATAATTAGGGATATGATCCTACTATTTACTTTGATATAAAGTGCCATAATTATGTCCACAATATTGATATATGTGATGTAACATGTGATATGGGATATAAAATTCCATTATTACTTTATCATATCTATATAAGTTTTCTAATATTCATTTTAAACACCATTAAATTATTTTTAATGAATTTATATTAAATAATAAAGAATGTTTAACTATTAAACATTCAAGGCCAGTTTGTATCAAGTTAATCAATTTTTGGTATGTTTTATAAATTATATAGAATTTGTAAAATGATCGAGTATTTATTCTATCCTTGAAGAATATATGGTTTCTTATATAAAGAGTATCTATCAAAGAGAAAAAAATAATGATGGTCAATGTAACATATTCAAACATTTCAGGTGAATTTTAATTTTTTATTTGTTTTTAATTTGAATGTAGGGGAATTTTTAGATATTTAAAGGGTTTTTTATGTTAATGGATCAAGATAATGAAATTAGAGGGGTTATTTTTTTCCATTTTATAGAAGATGACACCATTGAGTATCGAGTAGATAACATCAGGTACTTAGTGTTAGTATTAGAGGGGGGGGGGGGGTTCAAATACTGTATCAACCATTGAGTGGTGAAAAATTATATTTGGGTATCTATTATTTATTGGTTAGTTGATGGTTATACAGAGGGTATCAAATATACTTGTCGGTCCCAATTATAACAGGGAGAATTTTAGAAAGTAATTGTGTGATTTTTTTATTTAAACATATTATTTTCCTTCAAGATGAACAGAACCCACAAATGTTTTCTATATTTTCTACTATCTCTATATTGAATTATCTCTAATATTCATAATTATTAATAAAGTATTTATTTGTATACTTCATTGAGATCTTTATAACAAGGCTCAAATATGTATTATGTTTTTACATATAGTTGATTGGATTTTTTTCTAGGTGGTAGTGAGACGTTCATATAGGTGTCTCTCATAACATTCAAAATGGACGGAAGAAATAGAGGAAGGGATATGGGGTGTTTTATGATAATAAAATTACATTGATATTGAAGGGGTAAATTTTATAGGGATGTTATTAGACCAACTATTCTATATGGTAGCGAGTTCTTCCCTTTAACGAGACAACTTGAACAAAAAATAAAAGTAGGTGAAATAAAAATGTTAAGATGGGCATGTGGACATACTAAGATGGATAAGATTAGGAATTAATGTGTTACAGATAAAATTGGAGTGGCTCTTATTAATGAGTAAATGACTGAGACCTGATTATGATGGTTTATACATATTATAAGAAGTCCTCTCGATGTACTTGTTAAAAATGTAAGATTAATGATAAATTCTCTTCTTAAAATAATTATAGGTCGAACTAAAAGTAACCTTAAATAAATCATTCTAGATGTTATTAAACTAAATGGTTTTAGTGAAAATATGGTCTCTTATATAGATAATTGGAGACATTTTATCCATATAACTGACCTAATTAAAATTAGTTTAAGGATTTTTATTTTTTTTATTCGATTTTGTTGGTATTTGATATAATTTGGTCCTCGTACTTATATTTTGAAAAATTCATTAATTCTGGAGATATAATTGGGAATTAATCATTATTATATTCAAGTAATTCTTATTTTAGAGTGAGGAAATTTACCACAAATAATATCTATGATTTAATCAATTTTAGTGTAATTGTGTTAATATGTTGTATGATTTTCCATAAGGGATTCTAAATGGAAACATTAAAGTAATTTTTTTAATGATATCAAATTTTAACATTCTTATTCCTATTATTAGAGGCTCAATTTTCCCTTGTTCTTTTAATTTTAGTTTTTCAGGTTTAGGAGGTGTTGGAGGAATCTTAAAGGTGGATATGGGGACGAAGGTTGAGAAATTGGATTTTTTGTGAAAAAATTATTGTAGGTTAACCACCATTCCATGGTAATTCTAGAGGAATGTATTGTTCCTTTTAAAAGAATTGTGGTGAAGTAAATTTTCACGGTTTAGAGGGATTGAGTGGTCTGTGACCATTTTGGTGGATGGTTATAATGCACGGGTCATTTATTATAATGAGTATTCTATTTTGGTAGGTTTGGTAGTTGAGGAAATATATGTGGGACATGGGGGAGGGTAGAATTGGTGTTTTGGGTCTTGTAGCCTATCATTGAATGTTCATGAGAGTTTTATATTGTAACATATCATGTAATTTTGGATTTATTTAATATATCTGGTTTTTTTATTTGTGTAATTCATCGGTAATTGTGTAGGCTTGTTTGAATGTTTTAAATTGGGATGAGTGACCATTTTTCATTTGTATTTCTGGTAATTTAATTTGAAGTTTAATAAAAAAATAACATTTTTTTGAAGAGGTTTAAGGTTTGTTAAAGGGTTTTTTGTGTCAATTTTGAGGATTATTTGTGTTTGGTAGAGGAAAACCTACGAGGGGTGGGACCAGGAAGCCACCAGAGTTTAGATGGACACCATAAGAAGTCCAATATGCCATCCAATGTTAAAAATGGACTACCATCAAATATTCTATGTAATCCCATTGAAGTTCTGATGGAGGCCATATCGGTTGAAAAAGGGAAAAATAGTATTTTTGGACATTATATCATTAAAACACTAAATGATAACCTTAACCCTCACTTATTCCACTAATTTCACACAATTAGGAGATATCATATTATATTTATACCAATCCCTCTTTACAATGGATAATTGGTACTTCAAGAAGATTTTTGTCACTATTTTAGGGATGGATGAACCCCCTCTTCTATTCTTACCTCCCTATCTTTCCATTTTGATTTCATTAATTTTGGTCAAGGATTTATTGCTATCATTTCACCATGTCATGGTGAGATCACCTTTTTCCCTAGGCTTCTTATTCTTCTGGATCCAGAAGGCTTATAGGGTTGTTTTCAATCTATTTTATTTTTTCCCTGTTACAAAATTATGGACTGTTTTATTTTAGGGTTTTCTTAGTTTATGGATAAAATTTGACGAGTTTTTCATGGGAATAAATTTAAAATATATGTTGTCAGGATATTGGGAATAATTTAGAGGCTATCTATCTGAGTTTATATTTGTAATTAAACTTTTTTGTTTATGGTGGTTGGTTACTTGGATTTATTTTCTTATAGATTCTTTTTGAATGATTTTTATAGTTTTCTAAAGGATCATATGGGATGGATATATTTTTCCAATGATTTATGAAGGAAGTTATCAACCGTTTTCTGAATATTTGAGCCATTCTATGAATATATATTCCCCTTATTTACCAAAATATATAATAATGTTATAAAATTATTTTTGAAACTATAAACGAATGGTTTTATTTAAAAACATTTTGATATCAAAGGTGGAGAAATTTCAAAGGGGAATTATTATGAATTTATACAGTACTTTATTCATCCTTGGATTTTTTTAAAAACATAGTTGTTGTAAAAATTTGTTTATGAAAACAAATTAATTGAACAATCAGAATTTATCTTACTTAAAGGAGGTTATATGTATTGGTTTTTTATTACACCTCTTCATGTTCGTTTTTAGGATTTATTACTTGATAGAGTATTGTTTACTCATGTTTGAATTGTTAATTAAATGTTCTTTCATACTTATTTAAGTAATTCATATAAGCATGTCATCTTAATATAAATATTCACATTTCATAAACTATAACCAAATTATAGTAATTCCTAACCACATAGATGTTTTATTTTAAAAAAATATAATTTTTATATGTGTTTTCAAAATGTTTAGATAGATTCCTAATATATATGGGTAATTCCTGATTTGTTTCTTAAATTTTGAAGTGATTTTTTTTAAATTTTATAGTTGGGTCGGTATCTTTTACCTGTTAGGAGAATCCTTATTTTACGTTTTATCATTTTTTACCATGTAAATTAATTCCATTACACCATTCCCTATATGAGTTATAAGTCAACGAACGAAAATTAAATCAAATTAAGAGTTTCATCGATGGAGAGGTGATGAATCAACTAGTTAGGTGGGAATGATTGATGTGGTTCCTAAACTCATTTAGTTTCATAGAACATATTTTTTCAAAAGTGATACATATTGTTATCTTCATATATAGTCCCATTCCTTTAGAAGAATGTATTTACACTATTCTTCCCATGAGAACTGGCCACACACATCATCCATCTTTCAAATATTTTCAACCATTATCTCATCATCTAATAGGCTCACAACGACATCTTTGGATCCAATGATCTTCGACCATGGATCATCTTTTGGTCCTGGTGTAGGCTCGCAGTTTTCTGTCACTCACATATCTTCCATCTGGTCTCCCAGTCATGGCCACTCTTTTAGAGAGGCTCTTTGCATTTTGAATCCCAGGCCATCTCAGCCTGTCTTCTCAGAGGTTTCCTTTTCTACGCTAGTGATTTCACATGAGGCTTTATTCTTTTAGGAGGAAGTTTCAATGTATTCCTTTTTTTAAGTATAGGAATTCCTCAAGTGGATCCTGGCTGTGAGTTTTGGTTAGGCGAAACCCCTGATCATTGTCTTTCAACGCTTTGTAGGTTATTAGGGCTTGATATCTCCAGTGAGGATCTCAACAATCCACTGGAATGAATTATTCCTTGTTCTTAGCTTGGAATCTGATTTAATCTTGGCATGGTGTAGGGCCCCTTGATCCTTGGGGAGGTGGCAATTCAACCTAGTGCATTGTTCGCTGGACATCCACATGGGGTAGGAGAGACCCTTGGTGTTGGTGTGGATCTGTCTCCTGAGTATCACACTACCCTTTCAGAATGATTTCTTTCTTATGGTTATTGGATACTCCTTAGGATGAATCCTATGAACTCATAAACAGACCTGGAGCTGTTCAGATGCTTTAGAGGATCTCATTTGTGTGTAAATGGACATCTTGCATCATCCCCCCAGATAGGATCTCACAACTAGTGAAGAACTATTTCAGCTAGTCACTAAACATCCATTATCCTGTATTCCCAAGGTACTTCTCATTTTTACTTATCCAGGGCCATTACTTACAAGTTTGTAGGAAATTTCATCAAGGTGGATGATATCACCCTTTACTAGAGGACCCTATTCGAGTGGTGATGAAAGAAACTACCCTCCTTCCATAAGGATCTCAGGCCATACCTCCAAGAAAAGAAGTAGATATGGCACCAAATCACTACCGTACTACTATTACTATCTCAAATCCCTGGATAGTCCTTCATAATTCTAATTTAGTTTCGGATAAGACCTTGATTCCCTTTTAACGGAACTTGATTTCCACCTCAGTGGGGCCTTTTGATTCTCTCTTCCTCAAGCCCATGTTTGTCCCCAATGTTGGTTCTTTGGGGCTCATACTTGGCCTTACTCTAAGGAACCATATTCTCTTACACCTACCTCAATTATACTCATTCCCATCCAAAATTCCTTTAATCTTATCAGTGGATGATACTAAGTACACTTGTTCTTAAGAGGCACCTTCAGAAAAACCCCAGCCTAAAATCCCCTCAGACTCCCCCATAAAACTAAATCCGATACTCCTGTTGAAAAGGAATTAATTAAAGAAACATAAAATCAGTCCCCCTTATTTTTTTAGAGTGTGGTTTCCCCTCGACCCCAAAAATTTCCCACCCCTACACATTCAATTCCATAAAACATTGCATGCATGTGCATGAGTGGTTAAGAAAAAAAGCTAAATGAGAGATCACCTTCCTGTTCAATGAAGGCTAAGAGTCATAGGGAAAATTTTGGTTCACTATTCTTTCAATGATTCCCATCATCATATGTAATTCTCTTAGACATGGATCCCAGGTAAAAATAGATTTCCTTGCCTCCAAATTCCTCAAGTACAAGGCTACTCGCCTAGTCTTCCTTGAGAAAAAGCAGAATCATTCCAAAATTATTAAATTATCTAGAAGGGCGAAGATGCATAGTTTCATGCATGTGGTTCCACGAAACGAACACATTTGTATTTTTGGCATAGGAGAATATCAGTGGACTTGGTTTAGGCAGGTTATCATCACATTACCACCACAATTACCCATGATAGAGGATCCTTCTTCGAATCCTTTATCAATTGGAGTTGTGACACTCAATAGAGATAGACCCTATGGAGTAAACTCAATATATTTGATCCCTGTAAATAAACCTATATTGCAAGAGTGGGTTTCAATTTTATCGTTGACCTAAAGGAGTATAATGGAATGGGTCCCTTCCCAAGGAAATCTACAATAGATTTCAGCCACTTCAGGGTAGGTAATGGTTTGATGGACCTCGAGTAGACTAGTGATCGGTTCACCTGGTGAAATATCTAGCACAGGGATTTCCACTCATGGATCCACTTGGACCATTTCCTTGAAAACATGTAGGTTGTATCTAAATTTCCCAGCATCAAAGATATCCATATAGTGTAATAAATCTCATACAATTCCCTGCTTCTTATCACAATTTTTGTGACCTAGGAAGGACTAATACTTTCAGATTCTACCAACACTGGACAAGTTGTCCCAGTTATCAGAAAAATTTTCATGAATCATGGAGCAAGAATATTCAGGGGACTACATAGATTTCATTTCATAATAAACTCAAGATGTTTGGAATTTGGATAAAATATTGGGCTAATACCATTCTACTGAGTGACAGAGATATTGATGTATCCATGCGAGTGGTTGAGCTGCTCGAAGCTAGAATCGAGGAGGTCTTGGATGACTATGTGCTTGAGGAAGTCTCTATTAAAAAAGTTATATTTTCTAGCATTATCATTTATAAGGAACTCATGGTGAGAGAGACCTCGATAATTAGATGGATTGAACAGGGTGACACGAACACTGCATACTTCCTTGTGTGCATCAAGAAGAAGAAGTGCATAGTGAAACCAAACATTCTGCTAGAGGATGGGACTTTTTCAAATGAAAAGGATGCAGTGGGGAGTATCACACACTCCTTCTTAAAGTAAATTCTAGTTGGACTGATCCCATGCATTCCTAAAGGTGACTCAAGAGGTGATTCATATTTCATGGAAGACATTTTGAATCCGGTCTCCCTCTTGGACAATGAGTTCATGGGGGGGAATCCCAGAAGAATATTAAATTCATGAGGCAGTCAGGAACCTCAAAGATAATAGCATACTAGGGACTTACATATTCCCAGGGTCATTCTACAGAGACACGTGGTATGTGGTTAAAAGTGAACTGTCTAAGGCCATCCGAGATTATTTTTGAGGAGGTAGCCTGCCAAAATTTGCTTCTGCTACTTCATTGGTCCTCCATCCTAAGATCAAGAACCCATTATCCATTCTTCATTATCATCTGGTTATCATTTATAACTTCCCCTCAAAATTCAATTAAATAATTCTCAATGAAATTTTATATATGCATCTACCATGGTAAATCTCCATGGAGAAACATGGTTTTGTGAAGGGACACTCAATCCAGGGGGTGATTACATTGGCTCAAGAGATGTTCCATGATATTAACACCAAGGCCCACTTATATAACCATGATATTAAGTAGGATATGAAAAAGGAATATGATTTCATGGAATGTAGATTGTTCAACAATGTTTTATCAAGTATGATATACTCTCCCTGGTCAACTGACCCCATTTTTCAATGATTTATCTCGCCTTTACTGGCAGTTCATTTTATGGGATAGTCCCATGGATTCATCAAGGCATCCCAGAGATTGAGTTAGGAAAACCCCATTTCCCCAAGACTTTTCATCCTCAACTAGGATATTCTTAACCAACTAATTCAAAAATCATGATTAATAGAGTGTTTCTCCTATACAGGAGAAAGTGGAATCTTCCCTAAATATCCCACCTCATGTTTGAAGATAATAACATTATTTTATTGAATAAATATAAGGTATCAATTTGTGGGATTTTCTTAGTGAAGGATGGGTACTTCCATTGGAGTGGGAAGGGAATCAACAAGCCCCATGGCTATCTGTTCATTTCCAGAAGACATTCTACCAGCCGGGTTGCCCCTATATGAAACATATTTGACCTAAAAAGTGGAAGATTTCCAATCAATTACTTGAGTGACCCTATTTAATAAAAAATTATTCATATAAATGAATTCGATCACATTGTTGGTAGGATAAAAGACATGTTCCTCCACCAGAAAAAAATATATTACTCCCATTTGGGTGTTGGATTGCACATGTTTATATTGTTCTTCTTTCCACCCCAGTCCATGCACTATCTTCTATTAAGATCCCAATAAGAGTCATTAAAAATATTGAAAAGTTCTTATCTCATTTTATATGGGATGATCAGAGTGAAGGAAAACATACTTGATTCACTTGGGGGAATTTGGAGTATCCCATCTAGGAAGGTGGGATCAATGTTCACAACCTTGCTAATACTCTCCTCTGAATGGATGTAAATTTGTCCTGGGAAATCCTTGAACACCGTATCTTACAGGGTCATAACATGTGTAACTCTTATGTGTATGGATTGATGATGGCAAAAGGGAACATTTCACCATTCATGTCTGTGTTTCTCCCCCTGTTCTCATCTCTTCAACCTCACATACACTGGATTATTGGGGAGGGGAATGTGTCCTTTTTTCTTGTCAACTAGGTGGGCACAATGGTTGGTTTTATAGTTTGTATGGACTTAAATATCTCATTCATGGATGAAAGAATATTCCGAAACATCATCAAGGAAGTGTTCGGAAAATATAAACAAGGAAACTTCCATCTCATTGATAAAAATATGGAACCTAATAGGTGCAAGTTCACCCCAACCAACTTGGGAACCTTCTCTAATAAGGCAATTCATAGTACCCTATTTAACCAAGCCCAGGGTGATTGTTGGAATGAGTTCTAGTGTCTCATGAAAATCCCAATTAAGTATACCTTCATCATCTGGAGTCTTCGAAATAATGTTGTTTCTATATATGAAAATATCAGAAAATGTGGCATATGCCTGGTATCTCAATGATCCTTCTAAAAAAACCATAAAGACGAGAATTCGAACAACCTTTTATTTGAGGGTGAATGAGCATGGGGGGTATAATTCTTATTTGATGAGTTCTTTGACTTCTCTTATCAAAACCTGATTGATGACTCCTTCCTTGTCTGTTGGTTTCATGGATCCGATAACAAGGGTGTTGAGTGGTTGGATAAGACTATTATGCTACATGATAGTTGTCGGTATCTTTTTCATGCTAGAGACAAATCCAGGAATGAGGTAACCTGATCTACTAGGAGGTCCATCATTGCTAGAACATGAAGTATCCTTCTTCACATGGTTAGGCTCATTTATAGGTGGGGTGAAGGCCCTTCTCTCCAAATTCTACAAATGTACTTTCTGGTCACTCATTCAAGATTCATCTCAAGAATCCCTAGGATTCGATGGAAACCTACACCAGGAGCTTGAAAATTAATATAGATGGGTCCTACATCGCAGCTTCCATACGAGGACGAGGGGTGGTCATGACTCCAGGGGCTCTGTCATTTTAGTGTTCACTATTCACCATAGTTAAAGTACCACCTTTCAAACAGAGACTCTTACCTTTCTCTCTGGTATCATCCTTTTCCAATAGGGGAATCACTATTTCAAAATTAGAAACTGATTCTTTTATCCTCTTCAACTCACTACATGGTACTAGTTCTATACCCTGGTCTATCATCTACACCACCAGGAAGTGATGAGGCCTGTTTTTTACAACACATGATTGAGATGCACATGGTGTGAGGGAAATAAGGTGGTTGATCATGCTGTGTGTATTGCGGCTCAAGGCTCTACCGTTTCCTACTTTAACAACTTGAACCTCTTGAAACCTCTGGGGGTTAATCATATTAGTGGGGATTCCCTCGAGTTACACTATTTTCACCCCTTTGGTTCTTTATCCCTTTGTGGTTTCCTTGTTTCATTCTTCTCCTTTTAATAAAAATAAATAAACAATGATGATGAAATACCAAGACATTTATTTGTTCATTTCAATAATTTAAATTATAAACTAGATTTACAAAACATCATTTATTTAGAAACCTTAAACTCTTATATGTTTTAAATAAAGTTCATATATTAATGAAAATTATCTGTGACACTATTTTAATAATAATTTTTTATAGTTTTTGGTTTTTTATACATTGTAAATGTGTTTCAATAAAATAATTTTTTCTTCTAATTTAATTTTTATGAATGGAAATTTATTTTTACAAAAATATCACCTTCATGTTAATGATTTAAACTTAAAATTCATAATTCACATTGATTGGTTCATTAGATTGCTAAAAATATGTATTAGTTATGTAAAATGATATAATTAAACCCTTACTTAGTTTGACACTAGTTTCAAATCATGTAATCTTTTACCATGCTTAGTGACTTGAATATAAGTAATTCAGAATAATATAGAAGGTTCCCACACCTAGGTAATGTATAGTATTTTTTATTACTATAATACCTCGAGGGGAATATCATTACATTACCCATGGCATGTTTTTATTGTGGATTATTTACTTTTTTGGATTCCATAGTGTTTTATTATTGAGATACGTTTGTTTTCATTAGATTTTATTGTCCAACTGAATATTATATTTGGTTTGGTGTAGTGTAATGAATTGAATCATGTTAAACTTTTATTATTAAGCATGTCAATACACATGGATAACTTCAATATTGCATTGATATTTTTTATCAACTGATTAAGTAGTTACATATCATGGGATGATTTATCTTGAAATGACTAAGTAGAACCCTTTCTCCTTCCTATTGGATGGGATGGGATGAGGCCCTGACTCTTATATATAATTTCTCGTTTCCATTATATAGATCTTTGGGCCTTAACATGGAATCCATGGATATTCCCGCTTCCTTCTTTTGATGATAGAATTAGGGAATCATTTAATATTTCGGTTGTTGAAATAAATTATGTAGTTATGTATGGATACTCTTGGAATTCAGAGTTACTTATAATCACCTTTTAATTATCCTTCCACTACTAGTGGGTTATGAATGCCTTGTTTTATTGATGAATCTGTGTAAAATATTTTAATATACTTATTTAATGAACTATAAATATACATGAATATAACTTTTTGTTCACAACCATGTTTTGGAATGTTAATGGTTCTCTACTAAGTATATAATCTACACAGACACTCTATTGGACATGCAATCTTACATGATGTATTTTAGGTTTAGACAGGTACATCGATAGTTGTTGGATGATTGTATCTTGATTGATCTGCGAGGTTGTCAAGTGTGTGGAGTTTGAATCTAAAATTTTGTTTTTCGGTCTATTATGTATGTAAGGAGATGGTGTATAGGTTTTATAAATGTCTCCTCTGCAATATTTTCCATTTATAAATCCTACTAATTTGGTCTTTAGGCTGTGTTTGGTTTATATTTTTTATATAAACTATATGTTTACATCATCTTTTTATTTTTATAATCTTTTTGGATATTTTGGACTTAGATATGGTATGTATTGATGTTAACATAGTTTCTATATCATTAATTGAAAGTGAAGTCTACTAAATAGGTCTTTAGGATGGGTATTTATATACTTTGGGTTTGGACATCCATCGACCCCTTAGGTTATTCCAGATCATTAATAGGTTTTTGGACTTTGTTATTTTCATTTTATATGTGTAAAGACTACATAACACTTGATTTTTAGAAAACCCAGATGTTCACTCTAGCCTTTGGAGGCTGGGAGGTGCACCTGAGGTCTTATAGTATCCGGGACTGATTCCACTTGAGTGATCATGTCATATTTATTATAAAATAATATCAAAGTATTTTTTTAATTTATCTAATATTTGATATTTTGTGGTTTTATTGAATATAGAATATCGATACAAAACAAGTATAATGTGTACATGACAACATGACCACAGTAGAATCCTATGTTACTAGGGTATGTCTTTGAGTTTGGTATAGGTGTCGAGTGTATGAGTGAAGGATTTACTTAAGAATATTGGGATGGAATTAAGGAAACTCCGGATGGAGGTCATAGGGATCAAATGTGATCTACCCCTTATATTTGTTTACACCTCATAAAGTCATATGGAACGTTAGCATGAATACGTACCATATGAAATATTTAGTTTGATACCCATTTTTACCTAGTATTATACTATTTAGAATATTGGTTTCATTATGGTTATTGGTTTTTCATTATGAATGATGCATATTAGTTTTTAGTGATAAACTATTAGTTTTTTTTCTAATTGATATTTGAATCCATTAATTATCATTTTATATGTTTTTCCATAGCATTCTTGTTACATATTATCTATCTAAATACATTTTGATCAAACTCTTATGAAACAAAAGACTTATTTTTTTAAAGTGATGATAACTAGAAATGGTTTATTCTTAGCAGAAAGAGTTAGGTATTTTTTTTCATAAATGGTATTGTGAGTTTTATTTGGATAAAATTATGAGATAAAATAAATTTTGACTAATAATTATAGAATTTAAAATGTTAGTTTTCTGAAAATATATTTAAAAATATATCATATTTAATAAATTTTGAATTGTTCTTTTTCAATTTAAAATACATTGAAACTAAATTAGTAAATTGGGATGTTTTTTTAAAATGAATTTTATCTATGATATTTATATAAAGAATAATTTCATGAGATAATTGTATTTAAAATGATGTTTTAGATGATATAGTTATTTTTGAATGATGAGTATAGGTATGAAAAATGAATTTTTTATGATGGGGATCACCATATCGGCGAACTTAGTTAAGTCAATGGTGATTTTGGATTTTATAATTTTAAAAATGAATTCTATCATTAGAATATGGGGGTATGTAGTGAATTTATTTTATATTGGATGTTATATAATGGGAACTTGAGTGGACATTGAGAATTTGTTGTAAACATTTATAATATCCCAGGTTGTAATATATTAGATACATGATTATGTTATGGGATGTGTATTGATGTGATAGAGATTAGTTTTAATTAGGTTTATTGAAATTAGAGTTTTATATCATTGGGAGAATTGAGTTAGATTTGGGATTCATGCTTCATAAGTGTGATGGGTGACTTTGAATTTGTATTGATGAATTTGGGATTTGTATACCTTGTTTATAAAAGGATTTTGTGGTAATATGTTATTTGGAATGAATTAAAGATATTTTAACTATAGTCATGGCGGATGATTGTGTATATGTGTTAGAGAAGTGGATAGAATTAGTAATTTAGTGTTGATGTAAAATTTTTGAATGAAAGGATAACATGAATTTTCAAGGATGAAATGTTTTCTGATGGGTGGTTGTAACATCGCGTATAGTTTTATATTTATTTAATATAAAATATGTGTTTGATTTGGATAATTTTTCAGAAAGATTCATTTTTTTTTTATTTTCTTAATTTAAGATTATATGTCATCTTTTGAGCCATAATGTATTGAATTTTATTTTTAAGAATGGATTTTGGGGTGTTTTTGGACGAGGTTTGAGGATTAGTAATGGTTTTTGGGGGGTAGGTTGAGGATTGGGTGTGTTTGGTGGTGTACATCCCATAAGGGGGTGGAAATTGGTGGCAATCATAGTTTTGTTGGGAGTCACAAGGAAGTCTAGTGGATTTTCCTGTATCAAATTGGTTTTCCACCAGAGTTATAGTGTAATCCAATTGGAGTTCCAGTATATTTCATGTAGTTTTTTATAAAGGAAAAAATCATCCTTTTGGAACTAGTCCTAGTGAAACCCCATAAGGGTACCTCGAACATCATTTCTCCCTCTACATTTGTGCACTTAGGATAGATCCTCTCCTTCTTCCATGGGCCAATGGTGATTCAAGGAGGATTCCTTCACTTGTTTATGGTTAGGAGTTTTCTATTTATTATCCTTTTACCTATTCCTTCCTTCTCCTCTATTTTCTTCCATTTTTTCTACAAATTTAGTAAAATTTATTTCCCAAGCTATTGTGAAATCACCAATTGTCCTAAGGATTCTTATTTATTTGCATTAATGATATTCTTATGGGTTGATTTCCATTTTTTTAAAATAATTTGATTAAAGATAAATTTATTTTTAGGGTTTTATTAGTTTAGGGATGAAATTTAAGAGTATTGGAATAAATTTAGGATTTTATGATCTTTTTTTCTTTAGTATATATTAGAGGTTACCTTCCTAGGATTTTATTATGAGTTGGAATTTTTTATATATGGTGGTTTATTCGTTAGAGTTATTTTCTTATGGATTCTTATATAATGTTTTTAGATGATTCTCACAGAATTTATGGGATGTATAAATCTTACTAAGGATTAAGGTATGGTTTTTTATACAGATTATTTGTTCTATATAATGTTATTTGAAACCTAATTAATCCAACATATATAAATGATATTTGTTTTCAATACTAAAATTATTAATAAATAGTTTCATTCAAGACGTAATATATAAAAAATCATTATTTTTTAATAAAAATTACCACTGGGTAGGAATATATTTATTTTTTTTGGAGACTTTGATTAATTTTCACTACTTGTTAATGTACTTATATGAGCATAAAATATTTAATTACCCAACCCATTCAACTAATCACCAACCCAACCCAAATCCTTGTGTGACCTCAGGAATTCCTTCTTATACATCATAGGCTAATATCTAGTGGAAGTAGTCTGTAATTGAGGGTGGTTACATTATAATCCAAGTATTATCAAATAAAATAACAATTAAATAGTTGAATCAAAATAATATTAATGATTAGAATAATGAATTATAGTGAATATACAACCATCAATAACAAATAAATATAAATATGCTATATATTAAATTGCACCATATGCTCAGTATACAAACATATAAAACACAAGGGTCGCCAACTAGGATGACCAAACACATTTGTAACCTGAAATAAAATATGGGAGAGAACCAACTATAAAAACTAGGATCCTACTTAGAAAAATATACCAAAAATCTATCTATATATTAATTACAAATCTCTTATCCAACATATCACTTGAATGTGAAAAAAATACATGCATGTGCACTAGGGTTCCAGTGCATGGTGTGAGAAATAATAACAAAATGGAAACACCAACATAGTTCTTCTAATGTACCATAATATAAATTTTTTGTATACAAGGAAAATAAATAGATAACACATAATCATACACTCTAGGGAATCATGTGATAACTAGTCCATTATGAAACCTCTCCTAAAATGTTTCAATCAATTTTGGTTATAGAAATTATTCTGAAGTGAAATTAGGCCATGGTCCCATTGATCTTGTTTAGGACAAAAAATATAGTATCAACCACTATCCAATCACTCAATGAATGTTCTCATAGAAAATATTGATCTCATATAACATCTAATTCCTCCATCCTCTCATTCAGGCCAAGGTCTCTTAAAACATCCTAGACCCAAACCCTCTCACTCAGGGTAGCCCATGAAAATACACTATCACTATGGGTGAGGCCTCAAAAAATACCATAGACCCATACCCTCTCACTAAAGGTAGCCCATGATAGCAACCTATAACCTAGGGAATGTCCTTGATACAATATCCTATATCTATAACCACTCACTCAGGGTGGATCAATCTAGTACCCTCTCATACAATGAAAGGCCTCATAATAATATCATAAACCTATACCATATTACTCAAAGTTTTCCTTTCCAGTACCCTCTCGATCAAGTTAAGACCTTATTTCCAATCTTTTTTTCAAACAAGAAAAAATAATTAGATCACATACACAAGGAACAAAACACGGACAATAAAATATAACTCTCCCTTAATCCACAATTATAACCCACTAGAGATTATCCAATAACACATCTAATCAATATATTTCCTTACCTATATCACCTTACTAAATCATCTCTACCATGCTGTTTCCCTCAGAATTCGGGGATGAACTTCTGGATGGGAGATTCAAACGTTCTGATCGGTTTCTAGCGGGTTTGTTCGTAGAACTGGAAACATCCAATGATTCCACGTCCATTTGGACCTTATTTCCAAAGGTCGGCGCTCATTAGCTTGTGGACTGATGAGGCTTAGGAATTTTCATTGGTCGAGAGGATGGGAGGTCGGACTCATCACACCTTTTTTAGGGGAATTATTGTCTATTCTGGGACTCTCTTTATAGATTTAAGTTATGTTCGTGAATCCTTATTACATTACCAAGTATAAAATGAGCTTTTCCTTTAGTTTTGACAATCAATGATTAAATATGTAAGAAATTTAGAGAATATTTTATATGTATTCGAGGTTCTTCATCAATAGAGAGTCATCTATATCTATTTAGAGATTCTTGATCAATGGTAACCTTCAAAACATTTATATAAAAGTCTCTTGGTCATTATGATGACCAGGTTGGTTTTAAAGCCACTCAGTGGGGCACTTGAAGTTTATTGTCATTCAGAAGGACATGAATTATTTCAAATTTGGGATCGAACCCATAGATGGGCTACCTACGTATCCTTTGTTTTGGAAAAGGAATCAGAACCCACGTAGTTTGAATAAGGGTATAATGTTTATGATTGATGGCTCAAAGCAGGATGTCACAATTAATTTTACACTCTAAGCTCATGTGAGTCATGATCGGTGTGAGAAACAAGAGGTATTGGTAAAACATAGACAATTGTGCCATGAAAGATGCAATCATAAGAAATGGTTTGGGGCTTATGTATGTATGGCTGCCCAGAGGATTTACTTTAGGCAGAAAATCCAAGAACAGGGTCCATAAAGGTATATGTGATTCATGGAGATTTTAATACTCTAACTTGGGACTTATTCCTGAAAAGGAAACCCAAATTAGGAGAGGATTGATAACTGGGTTTTACTCCTGAGAAGGAATCCCAGCTCAAACGTAAATTAGGACTGGTTAAAGATAATTTAAGGGACTTAGGGCTTATTCCTTAAAAGGAAGCCCAAGATTATGACTGGGACTTATTCTTGAAAAGGAAGCCCAGGTTAATGGTTAAGGTTTGGGGCTTACTCCTGAGGAGGATGCCCATATTTGAGATTGGGGCTTACTCTTGAAAAGGATGCCCAAATTAAGGGACTTGGGGCTTACTCCTAATAAGGATGCCCAAAATTAGAGGACATGGGGCTTACTCCTAAGAAGGATGCCCAAAATTATAGGACTTGGGGCTTACTCCTAAGAAGGATGCCCATTTTTGATATTGGGGCTTACTCATAAGAAGGATGCCCATTTTTATGACTGGGACTTATTCCTGAAAAGGAGACCCAGGTTAAGGATTTTTCTCATCTTAAAGGATGAGGTTGAATGAATGAACTCTCCATATTTAGTGAAAAAAAGATATTTAAATCACTAGGTTTTGAGAGATATTTCACTGAATTCCGTTCAGATAAGGAAGTCAAATCAAGAAATCATGCCATAAATGGATTTGAAGAGTGTCTTGAAGACTAAATCTTGAAAAGGAAAGGTGTAATGACTTAAGAGTGGTGAAAATGGAAAAAAAAGGCACCCAAAAAGGAAGGGGCGCGCAAGTCTTGGAAGGCGCGCAGGTATTGCGGGGGCACACAAGTATTGGTCGCGCAGGTATTCCTACACGACATGGTGGGTACTTGCGCGATATTCAACCAGCATTTGAAATACTTGAGCGACTCTTTATTAAAGCCTTTACAATCCTATTGAGTTTCTTTCAGAAAAGGGACGCAAAAGTTCTATCGAAGGAGTAAGGGGACGTGCAAGTGTGACTACTTCCCTTAAGGGCTGGCCACTCAGGCGCGCAAGTATTAATGAGTTTCAACACTTAGGCCTTCCTCCCTCTCTTTGGATCTTCCGTTCTAGGTAAGAAATTACCTTAGAAGTGTTCTGGAAGCTTTGAGAAGAGACTTGGGCGTCGGGAGCTTCAATCCGAGTTTCTGGAAAAAAATCCTCTTGAATGGGGGGCCCACATGGTCTATTTATAGGCAGAAGAAGACCCTGGGCGGTTACCGGGCAGTTATCACTTAGACCGCGCAAGTCACTTGCGCGACCAAGGGCGTCGCGCAAGTGGACTTGCGCGATAGTGATATAACTTGCGCGGTAAAGTTGCTTTTGATCCTTTGTTCATGCCTTTGTCGATTTTTGATATTTTCTTCAAAGTTTGAATCACTTTGAGCTCAGATATTCCCCATTTCCGATTTTTAGATTTTGTGATGAAAGGAGCGTCAACAAAAGTCCCCCCTCAGAGTTGGATCCGGAGAGAAATGAGGATTTGACTCTGAGGAAATCGAATCCATCCAAAGGAAAAGGGGGCGCGCAAGTCTTCAGGGCACAGAGGGCAGCATGCAAGTTCTCTCCGCACAGGCCTTAAGCGCACTGGGTACGGAGCGCAGAGTCCCGGCCATGTCTATAAATAGAGGGCCTCACTTCCGTACAAGCATCCGGATTTCCGGACTTCATACCTTCGAGCTCTCTCCACGCAGGTCACCTTAGCCGCGCAGGTTGTTCTATTTTCCAGAGTTTTCCTTGATGTCGTGCTACTGTAAAGGCATTTGTACTTGCGTAGTTTATACTTGCACGTCGAAAACTAGCGCGGTACATGAATACTTGCGCACCATTTTTTAGACTTGCGCGCATTTATGCCTTAGCCATTTTTTCCGAATTCTTTCACAAATTTTATGAAAAATAAACCCATTTAAGAGTTTAATTTATTCAACTTTTGTGCAGATTCAATGGCTCCTAAGCAAATTAAAACGTCTGATGAACTGGCTAGAAAGTGGATTGATGACATGATGAACATCATTGGCCATGATTACTATGATATCTGCGACAACAATCTCCCAGATTTGGCGAAGTACATGAAGAAATATCATCTTAATTTCCCACAGAGCATCTACCTGCCTCTATATGGTCATGGTCACCTGCAAGGAGTCAATGTTGCAGATACAAAGAACTGTACACCTGAAATGAAGCTGCACTGCTACTCCTTCATTTCGGTTATGCTGTGCATTAAGAGAAACAACAATGGTGTGAACTTTCAAATTCTTCTTCCATGTCATTTCCTTGCAGATATGAAAATGTAAAACCCATGGGCTAAAATGTTTTCCACTACCGGTTGGTGGAGAGAAGACAAACATGGTATTAGAGAAATATCTGAAAAGAGTACTCTCTCCAAATGGCTCTTTACTTCCAATGCTCCATTCTGAAATCCATGTATCCATCTTCCAAGTCTCTTGGACAGAAACAGAGTCACTTTTTGATCAGAAAAAAATTTTCTCAAACCGCACTCAAGAACATCCTTTTACAATTGTTCCAAGAAGAGCTGGTATTACTACATCTCTTATTGTATCCAGTTGAATGAATGAATTCCAGGTGGTTGCTGATGAAGCTCAGAATGCCGTAAATCAAATGAAGTGTTATGTTGAAAGCCTCTTGTAATTCTTGAAAAAAGAGAAGAGACTCAAGTCTGTGGATTTCCTTCTAACTCTTGTGCATCAATGAAAAACACTTTCACTTTCACTTATTTGTACCTTCATTCTCTCACTACCTGCTTCAAATTTACTTAATCCAATGGGCTTAGTAAGCATAGTTTGATCTTTACTAGGATTATTTCAAATAACCCTACAAACTTTGAACCTTTTAATTGCTCAATATTACCTAAATCATACAAAATGTATGTTTAGTGAGCTAGAACTTGACTTTTATTTTGAGTTCCTTTATCTTTTGTGGTCAGTTTAAAGTCATGCATGCCGAACATAAAGGGGCTAATGTTTATGGTCGAAATAGCTTTGACCAAAATGGATTAAAATTGATTCAATTCCTTGACAATTTATCTGAAAACATATTACCATACTCAAGTATGAGGGAAAATATGTAAGCTATGGCTTAAGAATTTTTGAATCTGAGGAATGATATGAAAATGAGCTAAAAGTCATTAGAAGAAGTAGTTTCCAAGAATGAAGTTACTATTATTTGACAAAAACTCGTTAGGGGGTTGAAATATGCAGGGCCACCTAAGGGAATTGGCTACATGGTAAAAAAATAGCATCTTTGGGCTGACAAATCTGTTATGTGGACTGTTTATGCAAGGCCACCTATGGGCACGTGCTGCATAGTCAGGCAAAAGAACTCTCAGAAATTTACATTCCTAGTTCTAAAATCCAGTGAAAGTTTATGGAGATTCAAATTTTCTAAAGTATAGAGTTTGTTGTATGGAAAGAGGTACTTGAATATGGAGAAGATATTTCCGAACAAGAATATCGGAGAATTGAATGAATATCACTCCTTTGAAGGTCTAACCCAAATGTAGGGAAAGAGAATATGGAGAGTATAAACCATAGACTTGAATACTTTCAGATCATGAAAAAGGACATGGGACAAATATGTTAAGGATGGCTATTTTTTGCAGATCCCTACATACCGTCATTTAAGAAAAATAAGGGAAAAAGAGGCATTCTTCCCAAGAATGAAGTTACTATTATCCAACAAACCCGTTAGGGGGTTGAATTATGCAGGGCCACCTAAGGGAATTGGCTGCATGGTCAAATAAATAGCATCTTTCGGATGACAAGTCTGTTATGTAGACTGTTTATACAAGGCCACCAATGGGCACGTACTACATAGTCAGGCAAAATAATTCTCAGAAGTTTGACATTTTTGTGACTAAAAGTCATGAAAAGGGTTATGAAGATCTGAAAATATTTAAGTTTAGGATTATAACACATAAAGATGGGTATTGTCCAATGTATATAGAGATACATAGGTCAATAATAACCATAATTATGTTGTGGCTGGGTCATGAATTGAAATTTTGGACTTCAATACGTATCTCATAAGAATGAGAATCAAGCCATACGTAGTCCTTGAAATGTAGTTTAACGTCGTGCAGGATGAAAGTTTGAGAGATCTTAGTTTAGGGTCATAGAGTTCAGACCATAATAATGAATACACAGTGTGTGTTTTTTATTAGGACTTTTCAGCCAAGGGACTGAAAGTGAAATTTGGGGTTAGGCCCAAAAGACTTGGGGCTAGATTCGAGGGATACTCAAACGTTCCTACGTATCCCATAAGGATGGAAATCAAGCCCACGTAGTTCTAGAAATACCCTTTGTACAAATTTGGTTCGTACATGTGAAGGGTGAAAGGGGACTTTAGTGCAATGATGGTTTAACCTGAGATAAAATGTTTAGGCATTACCATGTATGCACGTAGTTTTTTGAAATGAAACATGACTGAAAAATCAATGTCAATAATAGTTCTCTCCCAAATGAGGAAATCAAAGAGTATTGTAGTTTATTGTTGTACCGGACAAAAGTGTTGCATAGTTTAACATCATATAACAAGGAAGAAAGTGAATCAATGTAAAGATATTGATTCTAGGGGCGGTTTCATGAATCAACATCATATGAGATGGTGATGAACCGATGTGAAGAGATTGTTTTTCGGCTTGAACCCTGGGAGGTTGCCTACATACCCAGCCTGGAGGGCAAGGATCAAAGTCTGTGTAGTTCAATTAAAGAATGAATTAATGGTCAAGTTGTTCTTGGGGACAACGATCTAATGAAATTAAAAAAAAATGTTGTTGGGACGTATACATGGTTAGCGGCCCAAATAGAGTGTTACAGTTGAGGTTTTATCTAAGCTCACATGAGTCATACTCAGTGTAAGAAACAAGAGGTAAAAACAACTTTAACGATGCACAGTTTAATGTCATGTAGGACATATAAAGGGACTATGCAGTTTAAAGTCTTGCAGTTAGGACTATTGGTGCTGCACAGTTTAGTGTCATGTAGCAGGGACAAAATACAGTTTAATGTCATGTAGGACATATCATGAATTTTCTGTACAGTTTAGCGTCATGTAGTTAGGACGATGGGGACAATAGAGTTTAACGTCATGTTGGACGAAAGGGGGACTGTGCAGTTTAATGTCATGTAGTAAGGACAAAATAACACACCATTTACGTCATATTGGACGCATTGGGGATTTTTTTTCCCACAGTTTAACATCATGTTGGACGAAAAGGCGAATAGTTTAAGGTCATATGCATGGACCGTGGATGGTGCAGTTTAATGTCATGCTAGACGGTGGTGTATTTTAAGGTCATACAGGACCTTTGATGATTATGTAGTTTAACGTCTTTCCGGACGTAAGGTACTTTTATACAGTTTAGCGTCATGTAGTTAGGACGTCACAGTTTAACGTCTTGCTGGACGTAAGGGACTTTCAAATAGTTTAGGGTCATATGCATGGACCATTGATGATGCAGTTTAAGGTCATACTGGACCATTTAGGGAACTTTTTCACAGTTTAACGTCGTGTGGGACGAAGTTGCCGTTTAAGTTCATACAGGACCATTGCTGTATAGTTTAACGTCATATAGCCAGGACGAACTGGTGCTGCACAGTTTAGTGTCATGTTGTGGGGACATAATGTGAATACTTTGTATTTTATACAAAATATTTCTTCAAAAATCTGGCATTATTTGGAGTAGAAATGAGTTCTCCATCCATCGAGATTAATGAATAAGATCCATTGGAGTAGACCCTATGTATTGAATAAGGTCCTTCCCATTTTGGCTCAAGCTTGGGAGGTTTCTTTCCTGGTATCATTGGAGTTCTGAGAACTAATACCAATTCTCCCTGAATGAATGAATCGAAGACAATCATTTTTTGTTAAAAGCTCGTGCTATTCGATTCTGATAGATTTCCAAGTGGTACAAAGTGCAAAATATTTTCTCATCTAACTATTCCAATTCATTCAATCGCTTTTGGGATTGCTCATCTGTAGATAACTGATCACAAATGGCTACTCTGAGTGAGGTCAATTTAACTTCAACTGGAAAGACTGCTTCTATTCCATATACCAACGAATATGGAGTTGACCGCGTTGCATTAAGGGTGGTAGTCCGATAAGCCCATAAAGTATGAAAGAGTTTATCAGGCCATGACCTCTTATCTTTATCCACCATCTTTTGCAGTATATTTGAAAGAGTCATGTTAATGGATTCTATTTGGCCATTTCCTGCCGCATGATACCGAGATGAATGGTTGGATTTAATGTTGTTTTCTTGATACAATTTCTTCACCTCAGAAGAACAAAAGTTGGTGCCGTTGTCCGTCAATATGGTATGAGGGACACCAAATCTAGTAATGATGTTAGACTTGTTGAAGCTAACAATGCATTTAGAACTGACTTCTTTGAGAGGTACTACCTCTGCCCATTTGGAAAAGAAATCAGTAGCAGTAAGAATGTACTTAAACTGCTTGGCCGTAGCTGAAGGGTAAGGTCCCACCACATCCATTCCCCATGTCGCAAATGGCCATGAGTATTTAGCTGTATGAAGCAACTCTGGAGGTTGATGAATGAAGTTGGCATGTACTTGACATAAATGAAACTTCTTTGTGAAGTCAACACAATCTTGTATCATTGAAGGCCAAAAGTATCCAAGCCTTAGAATTTGATCAGACAATCTATGTCCATACTGGTGGGCACCACAGACTCCTGCATGCACTTCTTTCATGACAGCCATTGTCTCTTCACCATCAATTCATCTGAGGAGAACTCCATCAAAACCACATTTGTAGAGAATTTTCTCTAGGTGGGTTGGGCCATCATAAAGAGTAAAATTGACCACACGTCACCGGATTTGTTCTTTCTCGGCTCTATCAGGTGGAAGTGTTCCATTTTGAATGTATTCCCTGATAGGTGACATCCATCCTGTAGTATGACCATACGGTTCAGGAATGGGACTAATTTCATTAATTTCCTCTGTTCTGGCTTGAACATAAGGTGAAATTGCACGACGGTGGGCAATACTGATGGTTGTCTCGTCCCGATTTGGATCTACTAGAGCTGTGGTTATATTAGCCAGTGCATCAACTTGAGCATTTTGTGATCTTGGGACATAAGAAAATGTCGGTTCTGAAGGGAATTCTGTCATTAACTTTCTGACGTAATCATACAAAGGGATTAACTCTTCTTTTCTGATGGCATAATCCCCATTGATTTGTTTGAATACCAAGTCTGAATCACCTTTCACTTTTAAGTGATTCACTTGTGCTTGAAGCGCTAACTCCAAGCCTGTGATAAGATCTTGGTATTCGGCTTCAATATTAGTACCACCTTCCCACAATAAAAAGGAATAAGGTAACAATTCCTTATCTGGAGAAATGAGTACAATTCCTAAACCAACTTTGTTGAATTTAGGATTTTTCATTTTCTTCCCTGTTGGACTTCTGGAAGCACCATCAAAATACATTTCCCATGTTTGAGGACTCTCTTGAATAGAGAAAACTTCCTCATCAGGGAGTTCAACATCTGAATATGTGTCTTCCACCGAAAGATGTTCCGCCAGGAAATCAGCCAGAGCTTGGCCCTTTATTGCCTTTTGAGATACATACTGAATGTCGAACTGCAACAAAATAACTGCCCACCTTGCTAGAAGTCCTGTAAGGATTGGACGACTAAGGATGAATGTGAGCGGATTATTGCAAGATACCAATTGGACATCGTGATGTTGCAAGTAGTGTCTCAGTTTCTGGACTGCAAAGATTAATTCTAGGCAGCACTTCTCAATACTTGAATATCGGGTTTCTGCTTCAAGCATAGTTCTACTGAGATAATAGAGGCTATTTTCATTCCCATCATCATTCTTTTGAGCGAGAAAGGCACCCAATGATCGCTCTAGAGATGTCACATAGAGGATAAGTGGTCTTCCTTCAACAGGTGGCATGAGTACTGGTGGAATCAAGAGGTATTTCTTGAGAACATCAAACGCTTCTTGACATTCTTCAGTCCACTGGTAAGTGACTCCTTTTTTCAATAATTTGGTAAAGGGTAAACTTTTTCCTGCCAAATTGGAGATGAAACGCAGAATATAGGCTAAGTGTCCTTGAAGTCCTCTTAATTCTTTCAAATTCTGAGGAGGTGACATACCAAGGATTGATTTGGTCTTCTCAGGATCGACTTCAATACCACGATGGCGTACAACAAAGCCGAGGAATTTTCCTGAGGTTACCCCAAAAGCACATTTTAAGGGGTTCATCTTCAAATTAAGTTGTCGAAGCTTGTGGAATATGACTTCCAAATCAGCCAAGTGATTAGAACATTGTTTGGATTTAACCACCAAATCGTCTACATAGCATTCCACAAACTTCCCTAAGAAAGGTTTGAAGATACGATGCATGGCGCGTTGATATGTTGCACCTGCATTCTTTAAACCAAAGGTCATCACCCGGAAACAAAACACACCTTGAGGGGCTCTGAAGGCTGTAGATTCCTCATCTTCTGGGGCTATTCAGATCTGATTATATCCGGAATATCCATCCATGAAGGAAAGTACTTCATAGCCAGCCGTCACATCAATTAAGATTTCTGTAATCGGAACTGGGAAATCATCACTAGGACAATACCGATTAAGATCTCTGAAATCGATGAAAACCCTAATTTGTCCGTTCTTCTTCTTTACAGGGACAATATTATCCAACCACATGGGATATTTAACTTCTCTGAAGAAGTTATCTTTGATCAGCTTATCCACTTCAGCTTCAATTTTGGAAGCATAAGTTGGGTGTGTTCTTCTCGCGGCTTGCTTAAATCCTCAATGTTCTTTTGGTAAACCCAAATTATGAGTACCAATATTAGGATCAAGCCCAGGCATTTCTGTATAGTTCCAAGAGAAAATATATTTATTTTACTTTAGAAAAGAAATATACATCTCTTGATCTTCAAGGGTCATGGCCGCACTAATTAAAGTGGGGCGTGGATCTTTCTCTGTACCCAGATTTATTTCTCTGAGTTCATCCACAGTGGTAGAGATACCCTCTTCAAATGCTGGAGGAGCATCTCTAAGATCTTCCTCTTCCTCTTCATCATGTGCTATTTCTTCCGTTTCTACTTGCATAGTAGATGACAAAACGAAATTTTCATGATCATAAGAGATTTCAAAATTTGCACATTTTGAAGAAGACTCTTCCATTTCCGACCCTATTGATGATAAAGGGCCTTCTTTGGGAAATAAAGAGGAGATGATGGATTGAGAATTGACATCATTATTCACCTCTGATGTTGCTATAACTTCTTCTGGCCTGATTGGCGAAGTACAGACCTGTTGGATTTCAGCAGAAGAAATGAAGACATCACCACTTGTGCTTTCATCATTGTTTGGTAGGTTACCAATTTCTCCCATGTTGTCTGGCTCAACTGCCGTAATTGACATTATGGATCTTTCCATAAGAGTATTTTGATTTGGGCCTATTTTTTCAATTTGACTGATAGGTAACACATAATCTATACTCACATGTGTAAACGGATTTATTGGAATTTTCTCCAAACCATATGGATCATTAACTTTGGTAATTTCCTTCATTGTAGATTTTTCTCTTCCCTTCATGTGATAAAATTCTGCCTCAATGTATTGAGACTCACATGTATTGAATGGGGCCTTATCACCATACAATGTTCCAACTTGACCATTGAAACAGTATTTGAGACATTGATGGTATGATGAAGGGATAGCTGCATGCTGATGTAGCCAGGGTCTTCCAAGCAAGACGTTGAAAGCTGAGTCTTGATCAACAATCATGAAATCCGAATTGGATACAAGATCTCCAAACTGAGTTCTGAGTGTAACTTCGCCCAGTGGTTCTTGTTCATTTTTATCATATCCTTGTAACATCATGGTAGAAGGAGATAAATCAGATTCCGTGAGGCCCAATCGACGAAGTGTACGAATGGGCATGAGGTTGACTCCTGAACCATTGTCAATGAAAGCTCTTCGGATATCTACACCATTGACTTTTCTCGATAAGTAGAGAGGTTTTATGTGCCCTTGTACAACATCATCTTCATCTTTATCAGTAAAAGATATCACTGCATTGCATTTTGCAGGATTATTCTCTATGTGATAGACTTCAGCTGCAGCAATTTCAGCTTCAAACTCCTGAGGACTTGACAAAGCTTCGATGAGTGCTTTCCGAAGATCTTTTGACAGATTCAAAGCATCCAAAATTGAAAACTTGGCTGGTACTTGGTCCAAGTGTTTCAATATATCATACTTTTGATCTAGAGGTCTGCGTTTCCCAACAGGAATATGCGGTTTAGCAGGTACCTTGGAAGCAGATGCTTTGGAAGCTGATGCATCTTGTATTGGGATAAAAGTTGGCAACATC
This sequence comes from Viscum album, assembly GCA_963277665.1. NCBI lineage: Eukaryota > Viridiplantae > Streptophyta > Magnoliopsida > Santalales > Viscaceae > Viscum > Viscum album. The sequence goes on from OY728119.1 coordinate 570,217,200, forward strand.
CTTGGTTTTGGAAGATTATACCGATTAGATCCATTTAATTGCTGAGATAAAGAAGATGGAATTTTCAATCGGTCTTCCAAAATAACTGTGGCAAGACTGAGTTGACTATTGGCAGAAGAACTTGCTTGTTCTTTTTGAGCTTGCTGAAGGGCTCTACCACGAGTTTCTGCTGCATACACAGTGCTAGCAGGGGTAGAACTGGAGTAGTGGCTTCGGAAAGATCCACGTCTTCCCCTGTATCCTGAACCTCTGGAACTTCCTCAGATTCCCTTATTTGATACAGGGAATTCAAGCTCATCAAAATTGAAATTACGACTGGAGTACGGATCTGTTAATTGAATCATATTAACAGAACCGAAGATTAACTCTTCGTCTAATAAAGACTTTGCCTGACTAGCCTATTTAGGCTGTGCCGTTTGATGGGGCGGTGCCCGTTGTTTTGATGTAGATGGCATAAAGTCTTCCAGAGTCAAAGATAATTTAGTCTTTGACACATACTCATCTTCTTCTGATTCTTTTTCCTTCTTTGAATCAAACCATTTCTTTGAGGACTTTCCCTCTAACGAAGAGGGTTTTACCGCAATATTCATGGAAGAAGACACAATTGGTTTTATTAATTATGTTCGCAAAATGGCATGAGTCTGATTGATTGTCTTTCTGACCATCCAATCATCATACTTATGTGCATTTCTGCTTTTGACTTCTTGCCATTCACCTTCCTCCTCTGGAACTGTAGCAGTAACACATGCTACCTGAGTCGAAGAACCTTTCAACTTGACTTGTCCCAAGTCGACCATCTTTTGAAGGAGGTCTTTGAAGACAAAACACTCCTGGATGGGATGCCCTAACATTTGATAAAAGGGAAAATAATTGGGACGGTCTTCATCTCCTTATTTGTTTAGGCTCTTGGGCACTGTTAATTGAACCAAATTATTTTCCAGAGCTGAAATGAAGTAACCAGGAAATTTCTCACTTCGTAAGGAGTATGTTTTACTCTTCATATCCTCAAATTGTTTTTGTCGTTGATCTCTTTGATCATTTGGACGAAACGACCTTTGTTTTTGGCGTTCAGGAGGTGGATCCCTTCGAGAAGATGTATATTTTGAAGTAGAAATAGGTGCAAGTGCTTGTTTAAGAATAACTGTAGCAGTTTCTTCTTTACCCATTCTCCTTCCTGAAGATGATGGAATTACATGAGATTTAACCTTAGCCTGTATAATGGAATCTTCAATCTTCTGAGAGATTGAAGTAAGGTCTCGAAACCCTCCTGTGTATTTCACAGGGATCAATGGTGTGCGAAATTTGTCACGCAAATTTGCCACAAAGATTGGCAACAGCTCTTCCTGAGGGAGTGCTAAACTCAGGGAATAAGTTAATCCCTTCCAGCGAGCAATAAAATCAGAGACTCTTTCATTCTCCCTTTGCTTGCATTTTGTAAGATCGAAAACTGTCATTTTTGGAAAAGTTGAGCTAAACTGAAGAAGGAATTTTTGATGAAGATCCTCCCATCCGATGATTGACCGAGATTGCAAGCTTGTATACCAGACAAAAGCCGGTCCTTGCAAGGTTCGCATGAAGCATCTGAGTTTCACTACTTCTTGCTGCTCTGGAGTTCCCATCATAGGATCACAACAAGACGCGTAATGCGTCAAATGTTGTTCAGGGTCACCTGATCCATTGAAATTAGGGAAAATAGGGTTTCCAAAACTAGATGGAGGATAAATTGAATCTACCCATTCAGGGTAAAATTTCTTTTCTGGTTGAACTTGTGCCTGTTTCCCTTCCATAGTTTCTAACCGAGCTGTTAATGACTCAATAGTAGTTATTCACTTTTGAGAAACATCAGGTTGAATTTGGTCTTGAGTAGGTGCAATGAATGGAGCTTGGACAGACGTGGTGATTGGTGCTACAACTGATGGTAGCACTGTCAACCATTGTTGCGTTTAACCCACGAGATTAGACCTCTGAGGGTGTACTGATAAAGGAGGATATTTTTGATCCATCTCAGTAACTGCAACAAATTCCTTTGGCTATCGGACTTCAGCATTTTTAAGAAGAAGACTATTCTGAAGTAGTTCTTCATTCAACCTTCTTAATTCATTAATTTCTTCCTCTTGTTGTGAAAATCTTTTCTCTAATGAGAGCGATTGACCTTCTCCAGAGGAAGGATATGTAACCTGATTCTTTCCCCTCCCTTTGTTGGATACTTTTTGGAGAGAGGGAAGTGGATTACCTAGGTTCTGAGTAATCCTTTGACATCGTGTACGCACACCTTCTTCATTTGTATCGATGCGTACATTTTCTTGAGCAGGATGCTCTTCATCTGAGTCCCCTGAGTGAGTCTCCTCTGGTGGATTAGCAATAATTCCATTGATGACATTGATTGATGCATAATGCCTCGCATCCCTTCTATCAACATTTCTGTGATATTGTCTTCTTTCATATCTTTGATGAGACATTGCCTTTCGTTGATTCAATCCTTTAGGAACTTCTTGACGAGCTATAATTTGGAGGGAATCTCCTGATAATTTGGCTCTTCGTTCCTCTTGGGGATTCTTCCATAATCGAGAAAAGACCGACATTCTCTGAGAAGGGGAATGATGATTTAAAAGAATCCCCAGTCTCGTGAACTGGGGATGTTCCTGCTGATTCTTCTCAACTCCTCGAATCCCATTTGTTGACTCTAAGGGTTGGGTTAAAGGAGTCCCCAGTCTGACATGCTGGGGTGGCTCTTGACATGCTATGTCTGAGACTTTCTTAAAAGATCTTTTGATCTTGCGAATCTTAGTTCGGAAATTAGCTGGATGCATTAACCTGTATCCTCTTTTATCACCTGGTTCAATAGACCGTTGGATGATTTCCGAGACTTCTGTCATTTGATGATTTGTTTGCTCCATACGAGAGGCTTGTGAAATATTCTCGCCTGCTTGATGTCGGATCAATTCAACAACTTGTTCTCTATATGCTTGATTTTGAGAGAAACTAGTAGAAGCCTATTCTTGAGCAAGCTTTTGATTATGAACAAAGCCCATTGACTGTGGCCGGCCATGGGCAATAACATTGCATGAGACCATTTTCGGCGGGCTTTGCTGACTGGAAAGCACTATGAAATGTAGAGCTCCGTGAACACCCCATCTTCTGATGAGAACACCAGATAGAGCATTGGAAATTAATTGATTCAATTTTCTTAGTGCGCCAAGGCATGAACGTTGAAGGGTTCTATGTTTCTTTTCAGCCTTCGGATACCGAGATACTGATAGAGATGCCAAATCAATCTGACGTTGTAGCCCTTCTATTATCTTAAGATGATTTTAATATTCATCATAAGATAATACATTCTTATTCAATTGACAAAGAGTTTTCCATATGTTGAGACGAATATCCTGGACTCCATCTTCCGTCAACATCTTTGGAATATCATACTGGGAGTCAGCCAAAGGCCAAAACATGACTGGTACCTCACTTTTCGCCAGTTTTTTCCCCATGTTCATCATTTCCTCTTTATCATTAAATGAAGATTCTTCTACCTATTTTGACCTGAGTTGGTGTTTCCTTGTTGCTTCATCAGATTCAACAAGATTGGTAGAGAGATCATTGATCAAACTAGAAAATTCAGGACTTAGGGGTGGTTCGGAGAATGACCTACACCCTGGTCTATCTTCTGATTAATAAAGTATTTCACTTGCTAGCGATAAAGCATCAGACATGACTGGTTTCGCATTTTCAAGTGCCTCAAGATAAGAGGGCTTTCTCGGCACTACATTGTTCACTGGAGTATTTTCCAGGCAATGTGAATCACTACTGCGGAGAGGAATTTCGCAGCGAAATTCATCATCATGGGGAGGACCACCATAATGGGTTACAACAAAAGATGAGATCTCTTGCTCCTTGGTCTTCTGACCACACAGAGGGTTCCTGTGGCTCTCATCTGAAGAAGAAACTTCAAGATTGACCGAATTTTCATGAAGCAAGCCTTCATGAGGAAGTGTCTGTTGAAGACCTTCAGAATTAATGTTCCCGTTATTGGGAACTGTGGGAGTAGAATCTTGAATTCCAACAGATAAATGTCTGAGGGCTTCAAGAACTCCAGCATCGAGCAAGGCTTGGTTACAGATTGGCCTTTGATCTCCTGACTGTGCTGGGCGGATCTTTTTCTTAGATGCCTTCTTACTCGCTTTAGAAACCACTTGATGATGAAAGTGATTGCTCTGAGCAGGTGTATGTGCCTGATCAGGAAAGATGGTCAGGTTAGGCTGACGATCTCCACTCAAATCAGGTGTATGTGCCTGACTTGGTTGTCCGTATGATATGGGGGAGTATGCCCCATAAACCTCTTGGACTGGAACAGATGTGTGTGTCTGTTCCAGAGTGAATCGTTGATGTGTCAGTCCACTACTAGGGATAGATTTATGTGTCTTTCCCTGAGATGATGCTGAAGCAGTTATGATATCCTGGCAAGCATCCAGAATATGAGCAGGAATTTGCTTCTACTCTTTCACCATTGACAAAATATGCTTGGTGACTTCAGCCGCCGGAACGGGAATATACGTCCATTCTGGGTTTGGAGTAGGTGTATGTGCCTGCTTCTGTCCTCCTTTTCTTGTCAGTGAATCCTGACAGTACTCAAGTGTGGAGGCAGAGAGTTGAGTCTGCCTCCTGTTTGTCGTCGGAGCTTTCCGAATGACTTCTCCGTGCGATACCAAGCGATACTGTTGGTAGGATTGATTAGTACTAGCAGGTGTATGTGCCTGCTAATTACACTTCGCCAAAGGTGGTTGACGAGATCCATCATATGTAGTCAGGCGAGCCTGCTGACTAGCTGATGATGTATAAGAAGGTGTATGTTCCTGCCTATAGTACTCCGCCGGAATTGCCTGGCGGGATTGGCATGATGCTGCCAGACGAGTCTGCTGGACAGCAGAATTAAAACGGACAGGTGTGTGTGCCTTCTCGTTGTTTGCCACCAAGTTAGGTTGTTGGACTTCTCCGGAGATGGAAGGGATGAAAACCTGCCCATTTTTAACTGGATTCCGTCTCTGGCGGTTCGTCTTGCCTACTCGGGTTTGAAGAACCTGAGCTGAATGCCTGGAGTTGGTACCCTCATCATGTTGAGGGCGCACTGCTGCACGAGTCTGGTGACGGTTGTTGATGGGAGCCCTTGGGAAGGACTCCTATCTTTTTGAATTAAGGCCATGAGGGACCTTCTCATTCACTTCCTCAAAGTAAGGGAGTGAATGGAAATTGTGTTCCGGGGATAACGACCCGAAACGGTTGGAGACGGTAGTCAGCACCGCCTGCCTCTTGATCATTGGTCTTCGTTGTCCGGACGACCTGTGTGAGTTGTTCACTTGGAGGGCCTGTCGGGCAGCCTCAAGAGTTGGGATGGTACCGTGTTGACGATACTCCTTAACCAGCACATTTGATACCCAGTGTTGAAGACGCTGAGTAGGTGATGTCATCCTCAGAGCGGATGACGATCCAGTAGGAATAACAGCAGTGGTATTTGCAGCAGCAGTAATCACAGATGTGAATTTGAGAGAAACCATTATGGAAATACAGAAGATCTTGGAAAAGAGTGCCTGTTTGATATAACAGACGTAATCAAGATAAAAATCAGCCACTTCATCCTTTGGATGAGCACATATGTCAATGATTGTTTTTTTTGTTAGCCCTCCTATTGAGTTTTAAATAGGGGCTTAACAAATAGGTAAAACAACATTTTAACTTGGTTAAGGATTCATGTCGGGTTCACCATTTTTTGTTTCCCTCGAAATTTGGGGATGACCTTTTGGATGGGAGATTCAAACGTTCCGATCGGTTTCTAGCGGGTTTGTTTGTAGAACCGGAAACATCCAATGATTCCACATCCATTTGGACCTACTTTCCAAAGGTAGGTGCTCATTAGCTTGTGGACTGACGAGGCTTAGGAATTTGCATTGGTCGAGAGGATGGGAGGTCAGACTCATCACACCTTTTTGAGGGGAATTATTGTCTATTCCGGGACTCTCTTTATAGATTTAAGTTATGTTCGTGAATCCTTATTACATTACCAAGTATAAAATGAGATTTTCCTTTAGTTTTGACAATCAATGATTAAATATGTAATAAATTTAGAGAATCTTTTATATGTATTCGAGGTTCTTCATCAATAGAGAATCATCTATATCTATTTAGAGATTCATGATCAATGGTAACCTTCAAAACATTTATATAAAAGTCTCTTGGTCATTATGATTGATGGCTCAAAGCAGGATGTCACAATTAATTTTACACTCTAAGGTCACGTGAGTCATGCTCAGTGTGATAAACAAGAGGTATTGGTAAAAATTAGACAATTGTGCCATGAAAGATGCAATCATAAGAAATGGTTTGGGGCTTATGTATGTATGACTCCCCAGAGGATTTACATTAGGGAGAAAATACATGAACATGGTCCATAAAGGTATATGTGCTTCATGGAGATTTGAATACTCTAGCTTGGGACTTATTCCTGAAAAGGAAACCCAAATTAGGAGAGGATTGATAACTGGGTTTTACTCCTGAGAAGGTATCCCAGATCAAACGTAAATTAGGACTGGTTAAAGAGAATTTAAGGGAATTAGGGCTTATTCCTTAAAAGGAATCCCAAGATTATGACTGAGACTTATTCCTGAAAAGGAAGCCCAGGTTAAGGATTAAGGTTTGGGGCTTACTCCTGAGGAGGATGCCCATATTTGAGATTGGGGCTTACTCCTGAAAAGGATGCCCAAATTAAGGGACTTGGGGCTTACTCCTGAGAAGGATGCCCAAAATTAGAGGACTTGGGGCTTACTCCTAAGAAGGATGCCCAAAATTAGAGGACTTGGGGATTACTCCTATGATGGATGCCCATTTTTGAGATTGGGGCTTACTCCTAAGAAGGATGCCCATTTTTCTGACTGGGACTTATTCCTGAAAAGGAGACCCAGGTTAAGGATTTTTCTCATCTTAAAGGATGAGGTTGAATGAATGAACTCTCCATATTTAGTGACAAAAAGATATTTAAATCACTAGGTTTTGAGATATATTTCACTGAATTCCTTTCAGATAAGGAATTCAAATCAATAAATCATGCCATAAATGGCTTTGAAGAGTGTCTTGAAGACTGAATATTGAAAAGGAAAGGTGTAATGACTTAAGAGGGGTGAAAATGGGCAAGAAAGGCACCCAAAAATGAAGGGGTGCTTAGGTATTGCGGGGACGCACAAGTATTGGTCGCGCAGGTATACCTGCACGACATGGTGGGTACTTGCGCGATATTCCACCAGCATTTCAAATACTTGAGCGACTCTTTATTAAAGCCTTTAGAATCCTCTTGAGGTTCTTTCAGAAAAGGGACACGCAAGTTCTATCGGAGTAAGGCGACGTGCAAGTGTGACTACTTCCCTTAAGGTATGTCCACTCAGGCGCGCAAGTGTTGATGAGTTTCAACACTTAGGCCTTCCTCCCTCTCTTTGGATCGTCCGTTCTAGGTATGAAATTACCTTAGAAGTGTTCCGGAAGCTTTGAGAAGAGACTTGGGCGTCGGGAGCTTCAATCCGAGTTTCTGGAAAAAAATATTTCTCGAATGGGGGGCCCATAGGGTCTATTTATAGGCAGGAGAAGACCCTGGGCGGTTACCGGGCGGTTATCACTTAGGCCGCGCAAGTCACTTGCGCGACCAAGGGCGTCGCGCAAGTGGACTTGCGCGACAGTGATATAACTTGCGCGGTGAAGTTTCTTTTGATCTTTTGTTCATGCCTTTGTCGATTTTTGATATTTTCTTCAAAGGTTGAATCACTTTGAGCTCAGATATTCCCCTTTTCCGATTTTTAGATTCTGTGACGAAAGGAGCGTCAACACATGCTCGTCAAAGTATTAAATCCCAATAGGGTTTCAAAATCCTTCTAACCAGAATCTATCTGTAATGATGCCCTCTGATCATACTAGGTCATACCCTTTCCCAACTCCCCTTTGGTTCATAATTTAACCTCTATGGTTACAGGGTTCTGAAACTATCATTAAAACTAACATTATTAAAACCTATGATATCATTGAATGGTATTATAGGACCTTTGGCTAATTTCCATGTATTCCATGCACTAATCCCATAAGGTCTCTCATGGGTTATCATAACTTATCCACCCAGAGGTGTAAATTTTCAAAGGTTATCTCATATTAAGCTAATCACCCACCATTACCCAGGCATAAATAATAAATAACGTATATCACAAATCAACCCACCTGAGTGTTATTCCATAACCATCATTCATCAAACATACATTGAATTCACTATGAACAAACACCCTATGAGGCCCATGACCTTATACAATTATACCTTCTCTAAATAGAGATAAATGAAACCAAAAAATAACATTCCCATCACAAAACACCTAACCAAGGGATTTAGGGGTCTAACAGGCACACCCAAGTCTATCTCCATCCAATAACTGAATAAATTCACAGGAATAAAGCTTTATCCAAGGCCCATTCCACATGAGTGAAAATGATCCATATTACGCGACCTCAAACTAGTCCATTCATCCTCAATAATGTAGTTATCATATTCTACAGGGTATGTTGGACCCAACAAGATGATGTGATAATTAGCAACATAGATACATTGCCACTCTTAAATCACCCAACCATATGTGATGCACTTAATTCTTATCATACAGGATATACACAAGCATATCACACATGTGAAAACTCATCCATCCACTTTGTTGAATTTCTGAAATTTAAACCCATTACATGTGAATTAATATCACTAGAAAACAAATGAGACATGGTTAAAAATGAATGGAATCACATACCACTATAACAAAATAACCATAAACATGCCATTCATTTTAATACCCCTCCCTAGTGTGTATTGATTATCCTCAAGATCCTAATCCTCAATCTCATTCCAGGAGATATCAACATTTTATTATAAAAACTCTTATTAATTTTCCCAAAATAAAAAAATTAGGAATACTTTTTTAATTCTTACTCAATAGTTTCCCATGGACAAAATATTTTGAAACAACATGCTAACAACCCATGGAATAATTCTGAAGCTTCTACATACAAAACCCCATGATACTCCACTCAACCAGTCACTAATTCAAAACTAGTTGAAAAAAACCCAAACAAAATTGGCAGGAAACATACATTGACATAAAAAATGATAACCATCAAACATTCATCATCTTGAAGCCTCCTCTATCCAACCAAATCAATATCCCCAACATCTCAAGATGATTCCACCATGCCTTGGAACAATATTTAATTTAAACCAAGATAAACACCCAAAATCAAAGGATATCACTAGTGAAGATATAGGAATGTGAAACAGGGAATATTACCTTAATATGATGTACCAAAAAAATCTCGATCAACATTCAAATAAGAGAGTGAAAGGTGGAATCCATGGGGTAGAATAAGAAAGGATGAGGATTGGTCATATTCCCTCTTCCCAAGGAAGCTTGGGTAACATAAAGGGAGTAAGATCCTAAAACTAATGGCCTTCCCTCCTAAAAAACGTCCCATTCATACTGGGTACCCATTTTGAGGCGACTGAGTACTCAGTGGTCCTCCAGGGGTACCTAATCACTATTCAACTCACTGGGTATCATGTGTGTCTGCTATAATTTAAGCACACCCCATCACTATAAGGGATTTAACATCTCACTAATAAATGCTAATTGAATAGATAAACCCAAGAAAAAAAATCACCTATTGATTTCTTAACTCCAAAAATTATTTTCTGAATATCAATTTGTAAAACACCCTCTGATCGGGAGATCAAAATTCTAATTTCCCTTGAAACCAATGAACTTAAAATTCATAGATTTTTACAAAATCGTAAACATAATGATTTTCATCACCAAAAGGAATTTTTGAAATATTCTAACATTATAATTTTAACACCCTAACCCATTCAATATTCTTTTTATTTTATTTAATTAATTTTTTAATTCCGTTACATATTTTTTGGGCTGAACAACTTTAAAATTTTAGAGTTTTATTCTAAGGCCATGGTTACCACATGGCCTGAAGAAACCATGAATAGAATGTGTGAATGAATACATCATTTGAAAAATCCAAACACATATCTAAAAGATAGTTTCCAAACCATTCACCCTTCCAATATGTTTTTCCTTAGGACTTCTAGTAGAGGTGTATGGATGGCACCTGATTTTGTAAACCGTGCGTCTAAACCATTCTAAATTCATATAATTTTTTAAAAATGGTTTTGTTCTATTTCATTATTTTTCATTTTCCCTCCCCTTAATCATGATTTTCGCTTTCCTTTATTTTTTTCATGCCCTACCTCTCCAATTTCTCTCATTTACATTGCACGCAGTAAGGGAGGACCGCACACCTCCCCTCCCCCTCCAAACATGAAATATAGCCATCTGACCCACGATTTTGTTTGTGATTTCCTAAATTTATAATTATTCCTCATCCTATATATTATATTTATATTTTATTTATGTTTTTCATTATGTCCATTGTTGTGTACATGTGACATTCTACATCTAACTCAATTTCCCTTTTTTTCTTTTTTAATATTAAAGCTTAGGGTCTATGAGCCCTGATTGGGGACGTTTCTCACTATGACTATTGAAGTAAATAGATTATAATCAGTTTAAGGTTGGTTTATTTATTCTTACATTTTCCTCTCAAATGTAATTAGTATTTAGTAATTTATAGTTCCATATTTATTCTTTTTGGGTGTCTTCGAACACTTTGAGGTGGAAGAGCATATCCATTTTTTAAGGAAGTGGGTTCCATATTGGTTACCCCTTGTTTTAGGTGATAAAATTCAAGAATCACGATTTCTTGTTTTTTAATCCATATTTTAGATATAAAATGGTAAGAAAAATTATTTTCATATGGAGTTTTATGTTGAAATCAAATTAAACATTACTTCAACTTCAATTAAAAGGATTTATTCTAATTTAATGTTAATTGAAATCGTAATTTAACAAATTTTCACACATAATGTTTTACAAATACATGAATATCCATTTAATGATATGTTTAATGTTTAAAGAAAAGTTTTTTCTTTAAATGCGGGGTTATACTATATTTAAGTATTTTTTTAAAGTTTATATGCTTTTAAAAAATCCTTTGAAATACATACATATCATTATGTGTGTGTCAGTTCTATAAATATGCATAGGGGTATATATATACATAAGTATGATGTTTTATAAATTAACATTAGAATACTTTATTTTTTGAAATGAGATGTGTGTGTCTAAGTTTATATTGGTATAACTATAAAAATGGGATTTTGGTGTGGATTATAGAACACCTTTCGAAGCCCATTGGAAGTAATTATTTTTATTTTTATAAGGGATTATTTATTTGTTAAAATTTAGTCTTTGGTATCCTCAAAGGTTAAATCATATTCCTTATGGATTATTAAATGTTTTCCTCAGATTTAAAATTAAAATGGTTTAACGAGGCATGTTTTGATTTGATAAACGATTTGGTTTGTGATTGGTTGATTAAAGCCCCCCTATATTTTTTATGTAAATTCATATATATGGGATGTTCATAGAACAAGGAAATCTTAGTACTTATCTGAGTAGTCTTGGAAAATTAAACTAGGAATGGTAAGTCCTCTCTAGCATGTAGACTATGGTACACCACTAACTAAACTACACGATAAGGATAAAAATTTGTTAATATTATACCATTGGTTACATCCTATCTAGTGGCTCAGGCATGTGAAAAATTATATATGGATCAATCATCAAGAGTGTGAGGATCATAGTGACTAACCATAGTAACCTAGGGATTCCCATTGTGATTGATCTACTTATTTATGTTTTTTAATTTATTTTCAAAATAAATAATTTGTTTAATATATGTTAAGTGAAAAGTTTATTTAAAACCAGTTTTCCTTCTATTTAATGTTATAAATGAATTTTTTCTTAAAAATTAATGGCCTGATACTATTTAAAAAGTTAATTCATTTGAAAATGAATAAAATCATTTATCTGGATTCTAAATGAAAAATTAAATAAAAATAATTTTAAAAATGTATTTTTAACTACTAAAAAATGATATTTAATTTAAATACATAACCATGGGGCGTAGTTTTGTTTTGGGATACCTACTAAGATGTATGATCACACGTATATTTATCATTATAGTTTCATGTTTCAGTTCTATTCCTAAAATCCCTTCGAGAAAATATTGGCTAGATGGTGACCTGTATAGTCAAAAAGAGGTATGTCGATAGTTTTGTTTTACTTTAGTTATCCTTTATCACATTATCCACATAGGCCTTTGTTGATTTCTATGAATATAGGGTAGTTATATCTATAGGAGGCCAAGAGGGAATGAGAGTCGACTATATTTTTATTTATAGGGGAGGGAGACTAAGGGTGAGAGGAGGTATTAGTGTATATTTTTCTTTCTGTTACTGTATTTTAATTAATTATTTATTTAAACGTAATTAATTTTGCTTGGACCCTCACCTTATGAATGGGTCATGCCAAAAATTTATTCACTTTAGATTTCTTATTTCTTAATTATTTAATGAGAGAAATCAATCCCTACAGGTTCAATTTTTCACCAAACACTAGTTCAAATCCCATGAGGATCGGTAATGATAATAACGCCTTTTCATGAGCCAGTTCCAGCATCCAGATAATGGAGGACTCGGGTTGGTTCAAGAAAAATAGTATCAGCATTCCCTTCTTTATTTGGGCAGTAAAGGCAGATTGAGATAATAATTTCAGGACTTTAGGTGTATGTATGAATGTTTTTATAGCACATTTAGTGATGAACCTTTTATTACTATGGGATGTATAGATTCATTTTTTATTTATAGTGTTTTGGTTCATTTAACTGATTTTTATATTTTCAGGGATGAAAATGAGTGTTAACTAGAGTCACATAGTGATCTCTTATGGACTAACAACCAATTTCGATCCTGAGTCCATATTTTAACATGAATTATAGTGGGGGTATGCATTCTTGGGTGTTTTATGATAAACCATGTATCCTAGTCATGCACAACCACTTGTCCCCCTTATAGATGTCGGATGCCGTGTAATATCATTTTTTAGGATATTCTTGGTGGGAGTCGATTTTAATAGGAACAATATTTTATGTTTTGAAAAAAATGATAAAGGAGTTTTATGTTTAATTTTTTAATTTTTTAAATAAATCATTGAATTATCTTATTTCTTTAAAAATGGTGGAAATATTTCATCTTTGAAATGGGGTTTCAAGTGGAATTTTGAATCTTTATTTTGGAGTTTTTTATTTATGAATAGTGATAGTTGTGTTTTTTCTTAAGATTTTTATATTTTTCATATAGTTTACCTGGTTTGGGGTGAGTTAAATTTTTATTCATCTTGATTTAAATTTTATGTTGATGTCTTTATTATTGTTCCACTAGAAATTTTTGATGGGTTTTTAGTAACTTGTTAATAATAATATCCTCAAGTGGTGTCAATTATTGTTAGTGAGTCTGATATTCTAGATAGAGAATTTCCCAGATTCCAAATGGAGTGGTAAATCTGAATCCTCTCTTTCTGAGTTGATCCTTTCATGAAATACTTTATTGTTTTTTCATTTAGTTTCCCATATGTTCTATTAGTAAAATATTTACTATCATGGAGATATTCCCATTTCATCAATTAGTGGTGCCCATTGTTTTCATGGATATGCTAGTATTGTCATTGAGTTTATTTTGAGTGGTTGAGGAATACAAGTCTTAGGTTATTTAATGGGAGACAAGACTATTGATACCCCCAATGTAGGTTATTTAAAAACTATAAACATGTTTATTAGGATGAGATCATGGGGTATTAGTGTTTTTGTTGTGACACGCCATGTTTCTTCTACTTCCACCATTATTCTAAGGCTAACATTGACTACTCTTATTCAGGTATATATAGTTTTTGGTAATTAGGGTTTTCCACTATTCTCTCTCATTCAGATATCTTAGGTTATTTTTTCTCCATTTGGTGATAGTCTTGAGATTTTGGATGAATATATGTTTGTATTTGTGGGAATTATAGATGTGTTTTCGATTGAGTGTCATTATTGAACCCCATTATTTTAGATCCTTTATCGATAGTAGTGTTTCACTAGGGATATTCTCTAGTTCTATTTATTTTTATCATGTGTGTATCATTATGGTAACTAGACCATGTATGGGTCTCAATATACTATATTTTTCCCTTAGGGGTTTTTAATTTTGTGTTTTGGTTTTAAGTGTGATTTGTGAGCTTTGGGTATTCATGTTTTTGGGGTCATGTTCAATCATATTAGACTGAGCATAAAACCATGGGTATATCTAAACATGTTTGTTTGTAGGAATATTATAATAGTGGGGAGATCAAAATTATTTTTTAATCTTGAGTCATTGGGTGATTCAATTTAGGGTCCCTCTTGGGAACTCAATTCCGTTGAGGGAGTTCTTAATTATTGAGTGTAGAAGTTATTTCAGAGATAAATTGGTTTTGTGAGATCATAGTTTTTCAATTTGGTCAGTTTTATATGTCTTGTCTTTATGTGGTCATGGTTCTACTTGGTTTTTGGAGAGTCAAGATATTTTTAGGAGGTCTAATCTTGTCATTTATTTTTATTCTTCTAAATCAATTTATGCTTTCTCGGGGGAATAAGTGTTATAGTTGGTAGAATTATCGCACCCCAAAAATTTATAATTTCATATTTATTTTATTTAATTAAAATTTTTATTTAGTTTAATATTTTTGGGCTGCATATTTTTAAATTTTTTAATGTTTAGTGTTTTTTCGTAGAAGCACGGTTAGTAGAAACCGTACAAAGACAATATGAGTGCATTTTTTATTTTATAGAACCAAATTAATGATCGGTGATTGGTTACCCAATTCGTGTACTCTTCTCGTGTGGTGTTCCCTAGTCCTTTTAGTAGGGGTCCACTATTGGTTCACGGTTTGGAAAACTGTGTGTGATACCTGGACTTTTAAAATTGGGTGGGGGTCATTTTTCCTTTTTTTCCCTACACTTAATCGTGAGAAAATCCTTTCCTCTCCTATTTTTAGTTCCCCACCCCTTCCATTTCTCTCATGTTTTTCACATGAAACAATAAAGGGTCGCCTCTCCCTATAATTTCGGATTGATTCTCCTTCAGTTAGAATTTTCCACCTTATCTATCTTTACCTTCTATTTTGTTTGTTCTTTTAATTATCTAACTTGGGGTGTGTGTGGACCATTTGAACCCTATCATGATTTTGGGTGTTTTATTTGTTGACTGTTGAGGCTTAGGGTTTGTGAGCACTGATTGGGGTTGTCTCTTACTATGACTGTTCATGTAATAGATTTCTCTCTATTTAAGGTATGATTTTACTTGTTTTTTGATTTTTGTAACAAATTTAATATGTTATTTTGTAATTATTAGCTTCATATCTATTCCCTTTGGTTTTTTGGAAATTTTTTAGGTGGAAAGGTAATGATGTTTTCAATGGAAGTGGTTTCCAGGTAGGTTTCCCCTTATTTTAGGTCTTAAAATTCAAGTACCTTTCATTCTTTCTTTTTTAATTCCTATTTTATAGAAAAAATTATAATAATAGTTTTTTCAAAATGTATTTGATGTGGAAACAATGTTTCACATTGTTTATAATTCAATTTAATGGTTTTACTCTAATTTCAAGTCTGCTAAAATCCTTATTTAATTCATTTTTCATATCATATGTTTTTCAAAATCTTGAATGGACATTAAATACTATGTAATGTTTTTTAAGAGGGGATTTGGATTTAAAAGTGGGGTTCATCCATTTTCAAAAATCGTTTTTTAAAGTTCATATTCTTATAAAAAGTTCTTTTAAATATACGTGTGAGTGTTTGTTGGTTATATACATATAGATAAGTATACATATATATATATATATATACATTACAAAAATTCACATGAGTATGTACGAATTTTTGAAATGGTATATACGTAAATAAAGATATATATATATATATATATAGCTGTATGCGTGGGTGTGTGTTAAGTGTATATGGGTATAACCGTAAAAATCGATTTTTTGTGGTTTCTATATTATATTTCAAATCCTGGTTGGAAGTCCTTGTTTTATTTTTATAATGTATTCTTTAATTGATCGAAGTTAGTAATTGGTATCCTCCAAGGTTGAATTATATGTGTTATGGATGAATAAATGTTTTCCTTGGATTTAAAAATGTAAATGAGTTGATGAAGAATGTTTTGATTGGATAAATGATCTGCATTGTGACTAGTTGATGAAATCCCCATTTATTTTCTATAGAAAGTGATTCCTTTGGAATGGTTGTAGAGTATGGGAACCCCTTGTACTTAGGTGGTTAGAATAGGATAAGTATTATAGTCAAGGTATGTCGTCCTTATATTGGAGAGTATGATACAACACTACTTAATCTACACGATTATGATATGTATTGGTTACCATTAGAACTTTGGTTTCATCATACGCAGTGTCTCATGAATGAGAATTGTTATATATGGTTTGATCACCAAGAGTATGAAAATTATTGGATCTAACCTTAGTAACCTAGGGCTTCACACTATGCTTGTTGTATTGATTTGTCTTTTTTTATATAATTTCAAAGTAAATATATTTTTTTAATTTATGTTATGTGAAATGTTTCTTTTTAACTAAAATTTTCTTATATTTAATGATTTAAATGAATATTCACTTAAAAATGAATTCCCAACTATTATTTGAAAATACATTACTTTGAAAATGAATAAAATCATTTATTTGGTATCCAAATAAAATATAGAATCCAACCTATTATTATAATGTATTTCAAACATGTAAAAAATGATATTTCATTTAAATAGTTGAACAAGGGGAATGGTTTACTTTTGTAATTCCAACTGAGATTTATTCTCATGCATATATTTAACCGATTAGTTTTATGTTTCATTTATGTTCCTAATAACTCTTGGATAATTGATTAGTTGGATGGTGAATTTTACAATCACATGGAGTTATGTTGGTATTTTATTATTTATTTTTCATTTATCGCATCAGTCACATAGACATTTATTACTTTATATAGATGGAGGGTATCTATATATATGGGAGGTCAGGAGGGAAATACAGGTGGCTATAGATTTTTTTATTGGAGGGAGATAGGGGTGATAAGAAGTAGTACTATAGATGTCTATTTTTTATACTCTATTTTACTATTTCAATTTTTTCAGAATATATGACATGGATTGGATGTCCAAATTATGTATTGGTCATGCATAAATAATATTTTATTTATGATACATTTTTTAAAATATTTAATGGGGGAAATCGTTACCCCTTGGTCCACTTTGATGCTCGACACTAGTTTCCAACCCATGGGGGTCTAGAATTCCCCTCGAGTCTTATCATGAGATGGTTTGGGATCCAGATGAAAGGATGGATGAGGTTGGTTTGTGAGAGGATCCATTCATTAGAACCAGACTCCAATAGCGATTTCTAATTCCAGAATGGATTCCATAAAACCATCCATCAGATTGATCCTTTTTTATATGAATTTGTATGAAAAATCATATTCCAATCCTCAATACACATCATCCATTTCCCAAAAAACACATCAACTAAAAATACATTCTACATTACCCAAAGACAAGAAAATTTTTTAGTCAGTTCTCCCATGTAGTTAATTTCCTTAAATTAGCATTGGTTTATCATGCTATTTAATCCTAATTAAAACATGATGCCTTAGTCCAGGATGTATTGTTGAAAAAAACAAATCTACCTTTCTCAATTAACAGAACGTTATTAAAACACCTTAATTACTGATACTAATGTACAATATATGAAACAACAATTCCCCAACACTTAATACCATTCTCAACTCATGGTTTATTATATTATCAATGAATCATTCTATAAGTCCATGTTGATGTTTCCCTATGAAACGAAATTCTCAAAACTATGGCTACAAAATACATATATACTAGATCCCAATACATGTCATGTAGGGACTTGAACCAGAGTAACTCTCATGTTAACAATTTGACAAATGCCTTTCTGAATTCCTACCATCTAAAAGTATTCAGATCCACTACACTTCGTGTTCCATGACTAAGAAGAACAATAACTTAATCAACACACAAAAACATCCAAACACAACAAAACGCAAAATAAAAGTAAATATAGAAACAAACACAAGAATTATGTAGTTTAGAAAAAATTCTAACATCTATAGGAGAACACTATGATCACTAGGATAAATAAATGTAAAAGAGATTATATAAAATCACTCTCACACTCACAACTCCCACTCAGTTGAAGTCATAGTCCTATGAATTATAATTTTATTTAATTGATGTTTTGTATTGAATGATGGTCCAAACTCATATATATATAGAGTTCTCCTCATTGTAAATCAGTTTGACCCCCTCCGAGATTCAAAACTATCCTTCTATTAACTAATGTAAACATAGATACACAGTTTCATTTTCATATTGACCGCTAATAACTGGTGAACATGTGTGATTATTAAATATTGAAATTATCCTTCCCATTATTTATAAAGATCATTGAAACAACTTAAAATATCTAGGATCATTATAAAAATTCAAATGTCCACACCCTCTATCAGAAACCTCATTTAGAAAAATCTCCTTCTAGAAAATCTCCATCCAGAAAGCTCCTTTTGAAAAATGAAGAGACTTCAAAAAACCCAACATGTTTTTATTGGATTCACTAACCATGTCAACCACTATGGGTGAATCCACAAATATTTTATTCCCCTAGAACTAGATATGAATTATCTTACCACATCCCAAATGGATTAACACCCATATATCTCCCTTCCAATCTCAACATCACATAACTCAATACCAACCCCTACCCTCCTAACAGTGGGGTCACAAACAACACGACCATTAGGGTTATCCTCACCAAGTAATTATATATATAATTTTACCATTTATGACATAATACATTGATCTAATAATTCAAAAGGGTTTTCCCACTAGATCCTTGATCATCAAAACTAAAAAACATCGACACACAGACTTTTCTTTAGGATCCTCGGTGGTCAAGTTGTCTAAAATAGATCTCATTTTAGCCGAATGACCTACATCAAACATTGAAAACATCACATGATATTATTTTTATGGAAATTCCACCCTCAATCTATATAACCAACCTAATATCATCCGAGAAACCCCCAAACCCTATCTCAAACTTATTAATCATGCTTAGTGTTGCAGCAAATTTCTATCTTGAAGAGAATACCGAACTTTCACAACATCGTATCTTACTCTTGTTGAGACACCACATTACACTATAAACACTGATAAATTACCTCATCAAAGTACCACATTCATCTTTATCCAGACTATGAAGAACATAAAGAATCAATCCACTCATATGTGTAATAATTCACCCAACCGTCATGGGGGTTTTTCAAACCATCATGAATTTATAAGTAATTTCATGGGATTTTGAATATTACTCAACCACACATTATACTACGTTCTCACAATATAGATCCATATAGATTCAAAATATAACTCCTCCCTTGATAGTTTTATCTGACACTACCCATTAGATACATTCCCTGAGCCTTGTAGAGAAAAACCCATGGGTTTTTGAAAACATTCTTCTATAATCATGTCATGTAATCCCACTTCCCAAGACCACTATATATCATACGATATTCACCACTCCAAGGAATAACCACCAGCCTTTCTCCATTTTAAGGCTCGATACAACATCACTCGAGTGTCTATAACCTATTTTAAGTATTTATTCATACTTCCCCTAACCCAGGTCATATCCTCCAACAAACCTAACACCCATTACCCATTCACTTACCCCTATAGAAAGGAGAAACACTGAATTCACATACCACTCTAGGGATGTGAGGTTCAACTGTCAAACTTACAAACCAACTCCAAACCAATGGCCAACACGAATAACCACTATCTCAACGTGATACCACTGTCTAATATCTCTAAAGAGAGTTATATAATTATAAAAAGGTAATACCACAAAAAAATGACCCCCTTAAGGACCTATTCCCAAAAACCACCCTTCCAGTCCCTCCAATAGACAGTCAATAGTTAAACCAACATCTCACATCCATTAACCGCTAATCATTTCACTCACACAAATCAAGAGTGATTTTACCTAGATATTTTTCTAATCACTATAGGGATAGACAAACCTCCTTCTATCAGTAACATCACATGCCACCCTAACCCTTGCAAGGGCCACTCATCAATACAAAAATCCCTAGAAAAAACATTCATCGTCCTAGGAACACACAACTAATACCTACCATACCATGAAACTATTACCCAAACGTACCCATTAATGGGTGGTCATCCACCATACCTTCAAAAATAAAACATCATTAGGTCAAGGAAAACATTTTACCAACATATATGCCTCTATCACTAAATTGTTTTTTAAAAACTCGGTCACTAAATGTTTTTAAGACAGATAAAATAGTTCCATGGAAATTATAATTATATGAACAGATAATATATATTTTGGTTAATTTTTTTAGAAGTAGGTTATGGATACACATTTCTCTATTGGTAATTACATTACATGCATATAATATATATTTGTTTATAAATTACATTTGAATAAATTTTATAAATATTTATTTCTAGTAAAATTTCTTAATATATTTATTATTTTATCATATATAATACATAGAATAAAATTTTAAAACATGTTGAAACATGGAAAAATTAATTGTTTTAATAATTAAATATTTTGTACAAAACATAGGATCCCCCCACAATTGATCCCCCAAGAGGGTCCACCCCATCCAGGTGACCCATCCATGCCAGGAGACCCATCCATGCCATCTAGTCTGATCTATCTCCAATGCCCCAACCATGCTCACAACCCATCCATGCCATCTAGTCAACTCCATATCCAACACCCCAACCATTCTAGTGACCCATCTATGCCATCTACTCACCTCCAAATCTAGCGACCAGCTCCAGATAAAAGCATGATTAACTTTGATTGGAAATAACGGTTTTGGTATAGTCTCATGCACATCCTGATCTACCTCTATGATGGAAGGCCCATGCTACTTTTCATAATCCTCTTGAATCCATCCATGGTCTTCCAACATCATCCTAGTTTAGTAATAATTCTTTAGATAAGTATTATTTCACCAACATTAAATAAAAAAACACAAACATAAAATGAATTCAAGTAGTACTTCAAGATGTACATTCTAAATAGAAACTCAACCTATTTAAAAAAACCCCAAGATGCATCTCATACTCCTATTGCATCCATCCATGATATTCGAACAGTAGTCTCTGCTTAAGTGAATCACACTAGAAATATATTTATCTCATGCTCCCAGCAATGTTACCTTCACACATTCAAACTACATACATAAACATACCAATGAGATATCGTCATTTATTCAAAATCCAATTTAATTTAATTTAAATTTTAGGTTCTTGTGTGAAAGAAGACATACAATTTTATAAGTGTTGAAATACCTACAAGTGCAACTGAATTTTATAAGAGAGAAACAATATTTACAATGTAAATTATTTTTGACAAGGAAAATTTGTTAAAAAATAGGTGATAGATAACAAAAATAGGCTAGACTTAAAATAATACAACGTAAACCAAGATGATTACAGTGAACTAGAGCATGGAAAATTCCAATTTTGGGACACCATAACACTATGATAGAATCACTAAAAACAACCACAATGAATGAAAAACTAGGACTTTACTATCTTCATTCCATCGTTTTCATCTACTATGTCAAATAGTGCCAAGATTAAATGATAAGTTACAAAAATATTAAAGGCAACCGAAAATTGATAACCTCAAATCCTTAATGTGTTTCTCACCCTTGGATACAGTCACCCTCAGTTTTCAAGCCATGGATCCTAACATCATAGTGAACCAATTCCACCCTCTTTAGATCATACTTCATTCCAGTCACTCACCCTCATCAGAATGAAGGGGTCCAAAATGGCAGAAAAGTTCTAAATTCTGACTTCTATTAAAATATTAGATCTCCAAGAATCACCAAACTTTTTTCGCAAGAAATCATTTTGACGATTTATCATAAAAAAGGTAGAATAAATATCCATTAAAAAAATAAAGAATCCTTCCTTGGTAATCATAGTCCCCAATTGTCACTCAGTTCACAACATAACTTTGAAAATCACTGGACATGGAATATATTCTAGTGAGGTAGCTTTCTAAGTCCAGGATAAATTCTAACTCATCCAATTGTTTCCCTGAGGTGCATATTTCATGGTATTGGTATATTGTAATGAGAGCAGCTGACCCAAGTTTTTCTTGAGCTTCATCATACATAATAAGAGTCTGAACATCCAACTAGTGCATGAAATAAATGTGTGAGAAACTAATTTCATATTAGTTATTCAATCAATATTATATCTATAATATTGGTCAGGGAATCAAAAAATAATTTCATAAATATGATCAAGTAAACATGATATAATAAAGGTGAATCCAAAAAACCATGCTGACTTTTCTTGGGAAAGAAAAATATAGAAAAATACCACAATACCATGAGAATAATGGGTTTAATGGTTAATCCAAATAAAATATAGACCGATAAAAACACTTCCTTCACATGGAGACCAAAAGCATAGAAAAATTCCATATCCACCTCATGATTCCCTATAGTAATGATGATCAAACACCCATATCCTACAACCATAAGGAAAATAGTTTTAATCTCCCTTTATTGGTCCCTGTCATCATATGGATTTGAATCCAAGAAACTTGTTTCCACACTACACCGAAACAATGAACCCAAAGTTAATGAACACTCTAAATAATAGTCATACCTCTTTCACCACCCTCCCTTGAATAGTGACTATGAATATGGTGTTGGACACCCAACATGAACACTACATCACACCACTAAAAACATACATGAAAGCCAAATTACACATAAAAAAACATGAAATGAACCATCAATGTAGAAATAAAATTAAAAAATAAACGTAAACACAACCTTTCAAAAACCATAAAAAAGCACTTCCAATAGGTGAATCATTGGAAAGTTATCCAAGGGAATGTACTCTATTGTTCGAAACAATAAGTAAATGAAAAGGGAGACCATGAATAAACAATTTTTCTCCAAACTACCAGTATCACAAGTAAAGATCAAAGGGTAAGTGATCAAACCTTAAAACTAGAGATGATGAGTGACCATGAATAACACAAAAAAACCTATGTGAACCAAAAATAATGCAACAAACAATTTCAAAGAAACTAGATGGAACAAAAAATTAATAAATTAATCAATCAACATAATCTAACATCCATAATTTGTTCAAGTCATCACTAAATGACCAAGAAACAATGATTATAGAAATGATTCGATAAATCTAAAAAATATATAATATCTACAATATTTATTAAGATCATTCTCATGTTTAGAAAATAAATAACGAGTAATCAAATTCGATAACATATTCTATTCCATAGAAGCTAAAAGATAATTAGCGAATAGTAGAACAAAATTATAATTTTGTTGTAGTATCAAATAAAAAAACATGAAAAGACTTATGGATGTACTACTTATCACATAGTATAAGATTCAAAGGGAAATCATAATATTTTCCTCACCTAAGAAGTAATTTAGGATTTTTTCCTAAATATTTATACGGAATGAAAATATGTAAGTGAAAATAATAATAATTTAAATAAGAAAAACAAGAGAAAAAAGAATAAAAAACCTTATAGAAAAAAATGTTGGAAAGTGTAAAACTTCACTCGCCAAAATAACCATCAATTGTTCTTCAATAGATAGCCAATTTAGTGTTTTGTGTTCTTTGAAAAATTGGTTGTCATTGTCATGGCGACAGCAGTGATTACAACATACCTTAATTCATATTTTTTTCTCATGCATCAGTTATCGCATTCAAGGAGAGGAATACACATGCAGTTCACCCACTCGTACTTGACATAGAAAAATACTTATTAGATAAAATATGGTTGTTAGAAATGAAATAAGAGATAAATTAGTTTAAAAATAAATATGGTATGGGAACTAGTTGAAATACCCTCTAACTATCTTGTAAATCAAACAAAAGAGATTTTTTGAAACAAAAAAGATGACCATGGTGTAATAACTAGAAATAAATCTGGATTAGTTTCCAAATGATATAATCTAGAAGGGGGAATAAAATATGAATAATCCTTTTCTCCCATATCTATAATAGAATCTATTATAATAATTCTTTCATATGAATTGAATATGAATTAAAAATTATATCATATGGATGTAAAATATTCCTTTTTAAATGGTCTTTAAAGTATGAAGTTTATATAGAACAACGTTTTAGTTTTTTATACCCTAATTTTGAAAATTCAGTGTTCAAACTTACTATGGCTATATATAGACATAAACTATATCAATGGTCATGGTAATTAGGATTAAGTTATTTTCTCTTATAAAATGGTTTTATAGTAGGAATAATAGATCTTACATTATTTAATAAAATGTATTTTTTTTGATATTTTTATATTAAAAATATATATGTAGATGATTTTATTTTTGGATCAACTAATTAAATATTAAGAATTTATTTTTCATAACTTATGAAAAAATAATTTGAAAGGAGCATGATGGGAGAACTAGGGAATTTTATACGATTTAATGTAAATAAATAATATTTTAGAAATATTTAAATAAAATAAAATACATACATGACTTATATAAGAAGATTTTACTTGAAAACATCAATACTTAGTTAAGTCATATGTGATCCTATGTCAAACTTGACTCAAATGAAACTAGGAAACCAGTAGACAAAATGTTGTATATAGGAATCATTAGAAGTTTGTTGTACCTTAATGCAATAGACTGGAAATAATGTTTCCAATATTTCTTCATGTAACATTTCAATACAATCCAAAATAATCACATTTAAATGATGAAAAATAATATTATGATACTGAAAAGGGTCCGTAACTCCTATTTTTTTCGAAAAACCTTTGATTTCAATTTATTTTCATATTTTGATGAATATTTTGTTGTTTGTATGTTAGATAAGAAATTATCCTCAAGAAGTCTTAAATTTATTGGTAAATAACTCATTTCTTACTCAAGTAAGAAGAAACATTTTTGTATCAATATCAACTGATGATGATAAATATATTTTCGTAGGATGTTGATGTGAATAGGTTCTATGGATGAAACACACCATAATTGATTTTAGATTTAACTTTAATCATGTTCCAATTGTTTGTGATAACACTATTTCTATCAAAATCTCATAGAATCTAATAAATAATTCAAGAAAAAATATAATTAATTTACAACATCATTTATTAAGATACCATGTACAGAAAGATCATATATCTTTAGAATGTTTTTTCAGAGAAAAACAATTAGTAAATATTTTCTCTAAACCCTTTCCTATTAACAGATTGTATTTTATTAATTTATAATTAGGTGTGTTTAATTTTAAAAAGAAATATGTTATATTATATATCTCATATATATATATTAAACATGTTATAGTTTTTATTTAAATATTTTTTAATTCAGTCATTTTGTGTAATGATCGCATCTGATAGACCACCTCACCTATATTTTGTAATATTTTTCTGACTTTACTACACAAACCTCGATTACCATGAAAAAAATTATTTAGTATCAAATGTATATGTGAAATGACTCACATACCCTTTTGAACCTTTTCTTTCTCTCAGACTGAACACTTGTTACCCTAACCTTCCAACCTTTCAATCCCTCAACTTCCTTAAAAATGGAAAAAAATGAAAGGATCCAATGATGCCTCATCTAGAAGGATGAAATATCAGAATATATCAAGGAAAGATTTAAGTGGAAAATTCATCGATTTCTAGTGGTTGGAAGGAATAGAAATTTTTATAAATAAATCTATCAACCATCAGGGATGTGAATATGTTTTTGATGCATAATAGTCCTAAATGGTTTTTAAGAAGGAAGCTCATGAGTTCTTTAGCAACGTCTTCCTACAATCATGGTTCCAGGGTGCTGATTCCTTCATCGTCAAAAACGCTCGGGTGTATATTCTGCTGGCCGGGTGCTGGATCATCTGGAAAGCCCAAAATCGTGCAAGGTATGAGGGTATCACCACATCGCAACCTGCGCTAATCTTCGGAACGAAGTCCATGATCGTTGATCTCTCTTTTCTTCTCAAGGATGGAGAAGGGGCAGCCTCCCTCAGACACATTTTGACTAACATAGCTCCCCTCCCTAGATCCCCTCATGGTCATTGGGTGAGTTGGATACCTCCTAGCTTCAACTTCATACAGAACATGGACGGATCCTGTGGAATTGGGGTCATTCGCGGTGGAGGTATCATCAGGGACCACTCTGGTTCATCAATTATGGCGTTTTCATCTTTCTTTGGCAGTAGAAACTCTCTACAAGCAGAGGCGAAAGCTATGCTCACTGGTCTTACTATCTGCAGTGAGAAGCATATTACCCTCTCTGCCATTGAAACTGATTCCAATGTTATTCAGTGTGCTCTACAGGGCTGTGGTACTACACCCTGGTGCATTGCATATCCTATGTGCAAGTGTCGCAGCCTCATTAAATCCCAGGTGGAGGTTCTTTATACATGCAGGGAGGGAAATATAGTTGCTGATTTTCTTGCCTCCATGGCCGGCCCCAGTGATAGGCTCTCATGATATTCCAGTCTCGGATCCCTTCCTCCAGAGTGCATGGATTTTATCATTGGGGATGCAATAGGTCTCCATCATTATAAACCCCCATGATCCCTCTCTTTTATGGATTTTTTGTCTCTTTTGCTTTGTTTCCTCCCTATCTTTTTCTTATGAAATAAAATAAATATATTTGGTGGTAAATCTCATGAGTTCTTCGAGTCTGACAATTTCAACTTCGATGAAAACAAAGACTTAGTAACTGAAATCATCAATCAAGAACATATATCTCTAACATCATTCAAGATAGATAAAGTGTTGAAAGTTCCTTATGATGGATACCCATTCTCCCATACCTCTCTATCTTCCATTGATGGTGTTACTCCTCTAGAAAACATGAAATCCCTCTTAAGAATACTCGTTATTGAGATAAATCAACTGAATAATATGGAACTATAAAGAAAAGTACTAATAAATTTTTTTTCAATCTAGAATCACTCATAGAAATGGTGAGTTTGAGAAAATTATTTTACATGATATTTCATTACTTTGCTTGTTTAAGCTAGAAAATATTTTGAACATAAAATGATATAACCTACGATATACGTGTCACATTAAAAATAAGTCTCTAAAATTCTACCCATTCATAATAATCTTAATTCTAGTTTTTCAAAATACTGAAGTAGTTTTGGATGAAAATGATGCAACACCATGTCATGGTTTAATAAATCTAACTGTATGTGTCTTAAGAAAGAGTGGATTGGATTGTTATTTTCCCTGGAAAATTTGAAGCCTTTTCATTCAGTGTTGAAAATAGACCCATCTCAGATTGGGGGGGGGGGCATTCCTATTTTCTTAGGACATCAATAGTTATAGAATAATCATCTCAACATTTAGAGACTAGAAAAAGTTGTGTATAGGAAAAATAAACTCTTATTCTAAGAATAAGTGTAATGCCCCAACCACAGTTACCCAGAGTTGGTTAATTAATAAATAACATTGGCATGATCATAAAAGATCAAGTCTCGAAATACCGATTAGTTTAGTAGCCTTGGAAACACTAGATATATTCATAAGTCTTACATTATATCATAAAGTAACAAAAAACTATAACAAAATCTTGTCTTCATATCCCCTCATACTATCCCTATAGTTCATTCATGAAATACTTCTTCACATCCTCTAAAAATTAAAAAATTAAAAGGGGTGAGCTCATATGCTCAGTAAGGATAACAATATAGTGGAAACTTTCATAAATAAACATAATCATTTAAGGCAATGTATAACTAAAACAAAAGCTTTTTAAATTTAAACTTCAGAATAATATGGAAATAATAAAATGAAATAATTTCATTTACTTATTCACATGTATATTATACTAGTCGAATAATCACATACAATATCAAAAACAACTTTCATAATGATGGAATGCATAATGGCAGACTATCATAACCACATCGCCAAGGCCACGTGCCAAGACTACAAATATGATATTTTCAAGGCCTCGTTCTAAGACACTAGTTTGTCTCAGGATACAAACCAATGCATCAAGGAGCTATATCAGGCTCCACCCATCACTTATTATGTCCAATGCATTCCTTATATGAAAAGGATTAAATATATCATAAACCATAACATAATCGTATAACATAAAACATGCATAAAAGAAACATAAAATTTCCACATTTAAATTATAAGATATAAATACAACACATTGATATAATAAAACCATCTTCAATACCAAAATAAAAGACAAGTAAAACTTGGTATTTATTTTTCATTTAAAAAAAAGTTATGGCTTGTAGAGGAAGCCAAAACTCAAATAATGGTCACGGCGGCGGAGAAGTCATTGTCACCGCATACGTATGACAAAAAAACATTCCCTATTGTTGTTTAGTAAAACACTTTATATAATAAAGATTAATTTTGAATAAACTTAAATGTCAATGGGTTTTATACACCGTATAAAATAAATTTGGGTATAAAACAAAATATGCCTCAATGAAAGGAGGTTGAGACGAAGTCCCTTACCTCGTGTCCGACCTGACTCGATCATTCATTAATATCCTGAATAATAAACTAGAGATAATATCTACTTTCTTAAGAACCTTTTTCAAGTTAATTATCCCTTTCATATCTCTTATTACCATGTTATAAAAATTATGTAGTCATTTAAGTTAATAACAGTTGTTTTGTCGATCTTTGGTATTTGAGTAAACAATAAATTTCTTATAATTACAAGTTGTTTATGTGGT
The DNA here is from genome assembly GCA_963277665.1 of Viscum album. Classification (NCBI taxonomy): domain Eukaryota; kingdom Viridiplantae; phylum Streptophyta; class Magnoliopsida; order Santalales; family Viscaceae; genus Viscum; species Viscum album. Next base: position 570,246,082 of record OY728119.1, read on the forward strand.
AGAATATCTATTATATCCAGAATTATATTCATGATTTAGATATCATATATATCATATATATCCAGTATATACATGCATTTATAATATTACATAACATTTAGAGGTAATAAATGAAATGCACCGTTCATGGAGACGGTAAGCCGTACGTACGCTTGAACGCTACTTTCATTTCTATTTCGTATTTAATGGAATGAAATAATAATGATATAAAGGTATATTATAATTCTAGTATAATATCATATATAATATCATTAACTCCATCCTTTATATGTCCCACATATGGCATTAACGATTCAAATAATGCTGAGGGGGCAGTAGTCCGCATTTCCTAAAATGAAATTATCGCGTTTACCCATAATGGAAATCATAAAGATATACCATAAATGAAAAATAGAGAAGCATAAAGAAAACATAAAAATAATATATATCATATATAGAAATAGTTTCATCATAATGGCCACCATGAGAGGTGTTAAAAGAATATTGAACAATCATCATTTCGTGAGGAAGTAATTCCCCACCCACAAAAATTGTATGTTCTTTAACCATTAGACGAATGTGTGTGTAAGTGTAAATAAAATACGTATCATAACAACATCATAGTATATTTAATATACTGTTTTTGTTACAAATGAATGTAATAAAAAGAGTTTAAAGCGTTGGAGAAGCAAAATATAACAAACGAACATAAGAGAAGACATTACCTTAAAATCAGGTAACTCTTTTTGATTTGAGCCAAAGGCTTCCTTGGGAAGACTTCTGCCCAAATTGAGGCTTCTAGAAGTAATAGAGTGAATTTGAGAGAGTATTGGGGTAGAGGATGGCCAATCAAAATGGATTTTATGGTGTGAATAATGTGATAGAGGTGGGGGACTTTTATAAGAGGAGAGGAGTGGCACTTTTGAAATATCAAGAAATGTTACTTTATTATACAATGAGTTTCGGATTTTAAATGTCCCAAAATTATATATTTCTAGGATAAGGTGATAAGGGTTCGAAATATACTCATCCAATATGTTTTTGACAAGTATATGTCTTATATTTTACATTATCTATTCATTTTATTTAAATCGTTAATTAATGAGGTAATCGCTGCATCATCATGGTGTCATAAATTAATTTATTTATTTAATTCCTATAAATTATAAAAAAATACCATCATGTAGGAAATCTTTTTATATTTTCAATGAATTTTTATAGTCGAAAATTTAACTTATATAACCCCATGTAATAATTTTTTTAGTAAAAGAACACATGTTTGTGACAATTTTATTTTTACTTTAAATAAAAAGTTATTAATGTCATTTTCGTACCCAAGTGGCTCCATGGGGTCCCCAAGTTGACCCATGGATTTCATTGGTCGGCCATGACTCATAAAATAAGGTTAGGATAAGTTCAAAGGTAATTTAATATTATTATAACATTATATTTACCTTAAATTACACTAATTACCTTTAATCGCGTTTAATAAAACTTAAAAGTTACTATTCACCAAAAATTATTTTTATCCCCTTGAACAAAAATTTAATTCATAATTAAAACCATGTATTTTGGATTTTTGAAATTAAATTCATAGAAGTGGTAAAATTTCATTTAAACGAAAAATCTGTTTTTTAACTAACATTAAGTGGTTTCACTATTCATAAAAAAATTGATGTTTTTTAGAAAAATACCAAAAATTAACCCTAAGCTATAATTGAAATTCTGAATTCAAAAATGATATCTATTTTACAAAATTACAAACATATAAGTTTCATTAATTAATTTTATAATTAATTCCCATTGTCAAAACAAATAGTGTGTTTTTAAGAAACAATATCTATCAAAAGATTGACAATTGTTTATGTCTAATTTCAATGTGAAATTAATTCTAATGACCACCATTGGATAAAATGGTAAAATTATATTGTAATTATACTTCAAAACCACTCATTAGTATAAATTATCACTATAAATTATTTTGATTAAAAATGTTGTTTTTAAGTATTCTTCACTATTCATTGAAAATTGGAAGTTCTCGAAAAAATACCAAAAATTCAACATAGGCTAATTTTGATATTCCAAATCCAAAAATGAAGTCCATTTTCAAATATAAAATTTATATAATTCAATAAGTGGGTATTACTATTCCTAACGACTACATTGAATGGTCGCAGTGTGTTAGAATCTCGAACTTGCGTACAATGCGAGCCATTGTATTATTGAAAGAGAAGCGTACTGTGGAAGCTTGTGGTGTTACATTCTACCCTACTTCAATAAATTGCGTCCTCGTAATTTGAAAATTTTCTTTGAAAATAAAAGGATGAAAATAGAAAATACAATTGTGGAAAACCCACATCTGAAATAAGGTCAACAGAATTTAGCCTTAATAAGAGGGAAAGGGAAATGAAAAAGTCACCACCAAATTATGATCTAGATTTGGAGAACATTGGTGGAAATTAGAGACACATAATTGGAGGGAAAATGTAAATATTTGTAGGGGGTGATTGAGTTCATCAATCACAAACAAGTGTAAATTTGAGGGCCTCAAAGCCTTCAATCTATGGTGATTTAAAATATCATCAGTTCAACAAAACATAAGGTATTAGGATAACACATTTTTTTTAAAATCCATTTCCTAAAGTTTAAGAATTAATTTATTCATCGAATAAGAGAGAGGTATATATATATATATATACTTGACAAGTAGAGTTTCAAACATCAACTAATTTATACCAGAAACACATCTTTCACTCAAAAAGATAATAGAACTCAAAAATATTATATTTATCCTAATCGTACAAGGTTCCAAATATTAACACATACCATTTAGATTAGGAAAACTATTTTGTAATAACCAGGAAGTTCCTTTAGGCTAGTGGTAGGTAATAAAGGCATGTCGAACTATGGTTGTGGGTTGGATTCCTGCAGCTTTGTCCGACGCGACAGGTTATCCCCCAACCTGCAGTTTGTCCTTTTCCTAAAACTATAATATTATAATATTCCAAAAATATTCTTCATAAATTTTTTAACCTTAAACATTACTATCCAAATATCAACTTAATCCATTCCATCCTTTATAGTTATCCAAAATACCTTTGTCCAGACTTTCTCTAAAAGGTCTCTATATTCCAAAATCAGTTGTAACATCAGATTACCCAAACAAAGTAATGTTTCTCTTATTGTCACATACTAAAAATATGATTACCTTCATCATATTAAAACCTTAATGAAAACAACAAGTACTTAAGTATAATACTTATATATATCACATTATTCTTATAACAAGAATATAATCCTTGAGTCCAAAAGCACCAATACATTAATTATTCTACTTCAACTGTAGTAACAACATAAAATTTGCCTTGATCCCTTGGCCTTTTCTTTGGTAAGTTTCCCTGATTCTTAAGACATTAATTCTCATAATGCCCCACTTCTCTACAATTGTATCATTCAACATTGATAGCCTCTTTCTTTCCCTTACAATTACAAGGCCGGTGACCTTTCTCTCCACATTTATAACAAACTCCCATTCCTTTTAGGCAAGTACCGGGATGATTCTTCCCACAATTATCACATAATAAAAAATCCTTCATTCCCTTTTTACCTCTATCTGTCTCTTATTCCACCATTATATTCTTCTCTTGATTTACTTTATTATCATAAGATTTAGAGAATTCATTTTCTGTCTTGATAGAACACGCGATTATATCGTTGTACATTGAGAAAGATTTTGATACTAAATCTCGACGGAGAAATGGTTTTAACCCATCAAAGAAACGATCAATCTTACTTCTTGGGTTACGTATATAATCTATAGCATGTCTCGGTAACCTTAAAATGTTAGAATCATACTTTGCGACATTCTCATCATCCATTTGTCTCAGACTCAGAAATTTCCTTTCCATATATGCACGATGGTAATGAGGAAAGTATTTTTCTAAGAAAATATCTTTCAACTCTCTCTATTCCATACTTGATACTTCTTCATCTTCCTTTGTATTTTGAATCAATGAACACCATTGATCAGCATCTCCAATGAGGTGGTAAACTTCCATGATAACGTTTTCCATTTCACTAATCCCCAAGGCATGGAATATTTTCTCTAAGAAATTTATCCATTTCTCAGTTACTAATGGATTTGTACTCCCGTTGAATGTTGGTGGTTGTTTCCTCAGGAAGCGATCTAACATTGATCCTCCATGTTGCGGATCAGGGTTCTCCATATGAGTAGGGTTATTATTCATAACCTAAGTGAGTTGTCCTAGTATAGTGATAAGCTGATCAGAACCAGTTGTATCACCAGCTCCACTATAATTATCTTGAGTAGGAGGGAAATCCCTACATGGAGTGCATGCATTGATACATTTTCCATTTCTTCCACTAGGCGCCATTTCTAAACAATGGCCAAACTGGATCAGTTTATGAATCAAAATACATAATTCCATACTTGTAAAACACTTTGCATAAATTGAACTATTTATGGATAGAATCCATAATCATAAAAAGAAATGTTTTCTTTGAGGAAGTATATACTCATAAACCCTTCATAATGGTTTGTAAAGAAAATGAGAATTATACTAAGTATATCCCATAGGAGTGTCGTAACCAAGAGTGCAGCAAGGCCCGTTGTCGTGCACCGGTTCCCATTCGAGTCTAGCACAAAGCGCTGTTTTCGGGTTTTACACCTAGGTACATCTGTGTCAGAGCCACCTCTACCTGCTCGTATACAGATAGGGATGTATTGCTCAGAAAACTCACAAAATCTCTATAATACCAAAATTCTAGGAAGTTATTCTATACTAATCCTCAAAGTATATCTTAGGGCTATGTGATCTAATCAGAGTTTATCTAAATCTAGCTTCCAAGGTTAGTAATAAACTACCTATGATACAAACTGTAACACCCTGACTCCAGTTACCCAGATTCGGTGCATTATTACATAACATTGGCATGATCATAAAAGATCAAGTCTCAAAAGACCGATTTGTTTATTAGCCTTGGAAACACTAGATATATTCATAAGTCTTACATTACATCATAAAGTAACAGAAAACTACAAAAACATCTTGTCTTCATATCCCCTCATACTATCCCTGTAGGTCATTCATGAAATACTTCTTCACATCCTGAAAAAATTAAAACATTGAAAGGGGTGAGTTCAGATGCCCAGTAAGGATAACAATATAGCGGAAACTTTCATAAATAAACATGAAAATTTAAGGCATTGTATAAATAAAACAAAAGCCTTTTAAATTTTAACTTCGGCATAATATGGAAATAATAAAATGAAAAAATTCCATTTACTTATTCACATGTATTTTCTACTAGTCTAATAATCACATACAATATCAAATTACACTTTCATAATGATGGAATGCATAATGACAGACTATCATAACCACGTAGCCAAGGCCTCGTGCCAAGACTACAAATAAGATTTTGTCAAGGCCTCATGCCAAGACACTATTTTGTCTCATGAGACCTGCCGATGCATTGAGGAGCTATAGCAAGCTCCACCCATCACTTATTAAGTCCAATGCATTCCTTATATGAAAAGGTTTAAACATATCATAAACCATAATATAATCATATCACATAAAACATACATAAAGGAAACATAACATTTCCCCATTTCAATCACAAGATATCAATACAACACATTGATATAATAAAACCATTTTCAATACCAAAATAAAAGAAAAGTAAAACATGGTATTTATTTTTCATTTTAAAAAAAAGTTATGGCTTGTAGAGGAAGCCAAAACTCAAATAATGGTCACGGCGGTGGAGAAGTCATTGTCGCCGCATACGTAGGACAAACAAAAAATTCCCTTTTGTCATTTAGTAAAATGATTCTTATAAAAAAGATTCATTTGGAATAAATGTAAATGTCAAAGGGGCTTATACAACGTATAAAAGAAAGTTGTGTATAAAACAAAATATGCCTCAATGAAAAGAGATTGAGACGAAGTCCCTTACCTCGTGTCCGACTTGACTTGATCGTTCTTTAATCTCCTGAATAATAAACTAGAGTTAATATCTACTTGATTAATAACCTTTTTAAAGTTTATTATCCCTTTTATATCACTTATTACCATGTTATAAAAATTATTTAGTCATTTAAGTTAATAACGGCTTTTTTGTCAATCTTTGGTACTTGATTCAACAATAAACTTCTTATAATTACAAGTTGATTATGTGGTAGAATATTCATTATCTCCAGAATTATATTCATGATGTAGTTGTCATATATATCATATACATCCAATATATACATGCATTTATAATATTACATAACATTTCGATGTAAGAAATGAAATGCACCGTTCATAGAGATGGTAAGTCGTACGTACGCATGAACGCTACTTTCATTTTATATTTCGTATTTAATGGAATGAAATCATAATTATATAAAGGTATATTATAATTACAGTATAATATCATATATAATATCATTAACTCCATACTTTATATGTCACACATATTGCATTACCTTTTCAAATCACGTTGAGGGGGTGGTAGTCCGCACTTCCTAAAATGAAATTATCACGTTTACCCATAATGGAAATCATAAAGGTATGAAATAAATGAAAAATATAGAAGCATAAAGAAAACATAAAAATAATAAATATCATATATAGAAATATTTTCATCCTAATGGCCACCATGAGAGGTGTTAAAAGAATATTGAATAATCATCGTTTCGTGAGGCAGTAATTCTCCACCAATAGAAACAGTATGTTCTTTAACAATTAGACGAATGTGTGTGTAAGTGTAAATCAAATAATTCACATAAAAACATCCTAGTATATTTAATATACTTTTTTGTTACAAAATAAAGTAATAAAAATAGTTTAAGGGTTTGTAGAAGAAAAATAAAACAAAAGAACATAAGAGAATACATTACCCTAAAATCGGGTAACTCTTTTTGATTTGAGCCAAAGGCTTCTTTGGGAAGACTTCTGCCCAAAGTGAGGCTTCTAGGAGTAATATAGAGAAGTTGAAAGAGTATTGTGGCAGAGATTGACCGATACAAATGGATTTGAAGGTGTGAATAAGGTGGTAGAGGTGGGGGCCTTTTATAAGAGGAGAAGAGTGGCACTTTTGGAAAGTCAAGAAATGTTACTTTATTAAATAATGAGTTTCAGATTTTAAAGGTCCCTAAATTATATATTTCGAGGATAAGGTGATAAGGGTTATAAATATACTCATCCAATAGGTTTTTGACAAGTTTAAGTCTTAGAGTTTACATTATCTTTTCATTTTATTTAAATCGTTAATTAATGTGGTAATCGCTGCATCATCATGGTGTCATAAATAAATTTATTTATTTAATTCCTAAAATTTATAAAAAAATTACCATGATGTAGGAAATATTTTTAGATTTAAAATTAATATTTATAGTCGAAATTGTATCTTATATAACCCCATGTAATAATTGTTTTAGTAAAACAACACATGTTTGTGATAATTTTATTTTTACTTTAAATAAAAAGTTATTAATGTCATTTTCTTACCCAAGTGGCTCCATGGGGTCCCCAAGTCGACCCATGGATTTCCATGGTTGGAAATGACTCATCCAATAAGGGTAGGAAATGTGCAAAGGTAATTTCATATTATTATAACATTATATTTATCATAAATTACACTAATTACCTTTAATCGCGATTAATAAAACTTAAAAGTTACTATTCACCAAAAATTATTTTCATCCCATTGAACCATATTTTACTTCATAATTACAACCATGTATGTCAGATTTTTGAAATTAAATTCACATAAGCGGTAAAATTTCATTTAAAGGAAAAATTAGTTTTTTAACTTCCACTTAGTGGTTTCACTATTCATCAAAAATTGATGTTTTTCAGAAAAATACCAAAAATTCACCCTATGATAGAATTGATATTCTGAATTCAAAAATGATGTTTATTTTACAAAATTACAAACACATAAGTTTCATTACTTAATTTTATAATTAATTCATGTTGTCAAAACAAATAGCGTGTTTTTAAGAAACAATATCAATCAAAAGATTGGCAATTGTTTATGTCCAATTTCAATGTGAAATTAATTCTAATTACCACCACTGGATAAAATGGTAAAATTATATTGTAATTATACTTCAAAACCACTAAATACTATAATTTATCACTATAAATCATTTTGATTAAAAATGTTGTTTTTAAATTTTTTCACTATTCATAGAAAATTGGAAGTTCTCAGGAAAATACAAAAAATTAAACATCGGCTAATTTTGATATTATGGATCAAAAAATGAAGTCCATTTTGAAATATAAAATCTATATAATTCAAAAAGTGGGTATTACTATTCATAACGGCTAGTTTGATTGGTCGTGGTGTGTTAGAATCTCGAACTCGCGTACAATGCAAGCTATTGCATTATTGAAAGAGAAGCACACAGTGGAAGCTTGGGGTGTTACAATAAGAGTTTGGGTTGGAATTCCATCAATCCCACATGATTTTTATCAGGTAAAACCCTTCCTGCTCTAATCTCTCCACCCGTCCATGTACCAAATGAAAGGATAGCCACAACTATCATCCAAATGTTATAAATAGGTTTGGATAAGAATTTTTTTGTAAGAACAAGATGGTCTCCTCCTATAGTTCAAACTCACACCTAGGAGATGGAGTGAATGGATAAATAAATAATTAGAAGAAAATATTTACAAGAATCATGTCACCTAGACATAGTACCCAATGTTGCTGAGAATCAATCATCTCGAGAAGAAACTGATATAGTTCAATAATAAATGGTTTCCATTGATCTGAAAGGAACTCAAAATGAGGAAATTCTAGAAACTGAAAGGACCTTTTCTGAAAGACCTCAGCTGAGACTTTCAAAGTTAAAATTTGAAATTGAGAGCTCAAAAGAACAAATATTTTAATCACATCAAGAAGTAAGGACTCTATGCATTTTGATGGCCTTAAGAGCTCAAATATTTAAATCACATCATGAAGTAATGACTCTATTCATTTAGATGGCCTTAAAAAGGATTATCACAAAGTAAGACTACAGGTATTGTTTTTCTTAGAAAAATTTTCTGAAATACTCCTTGTTGGAACTATTCTTACTTCATATGTACACTTAAGAATAATGGAGCTATAAATAGTAATAAATTCAATCACAATAGATATTTATTCCCTTAAAGGTTCAGTTGTGACAACTGAAATATGTCAAAACATCCAAATATCTATTTTTGATGAAGTTATAAGACTACCATTTATAATAAAGTATGTGGATGGATATATTGATTTTTCCACGAAAGTGATTGGTTCCTCACTTAATCAGAAGCTGGTACAACCTTAGGAAAATGATCAACAAGTAAATAAGGAAATAAGATTCATCATTTCTATTATACAAAGGTTATATGGAACTCTATAAAACCAATTTGAAGTCATATATATGAAAATTGCAGACTTACATGAAGAAATGATGAGAAATATTAATCAAAATTAATTAAATTATGATGAATTATAAGGTTATTCATTTACATAATCCACAAAAGGAGTTTATACCTCTATGAAAAAATTAGTTTTTTCTATCATGGAGATTACAGAAAACTGATTTGATGTTTTAAGGAATCTGATTACCAACCTTGCTATTAAATTACACCACTAAAACCTTATTGTAATTTTTTCTCAAAGAATTTGGAATGGTCTTAAAAATATCTTAGAATTCTAAAATCATGACATGGATAAAATAATTAATGTGTGTGTATATTCTTTTTCTAAAATTCATTGGAGAAGGTTACCTAGATCATAGATTGGTAATCGTTACCCGTATGCCTCTTAGAATCTCAAAGAAATCTTCCATACATTAGTGAATCAAAAAAGTAAACATCAGAGGTTTACAATAAATACATCTCCATTATTCCCTAAACCATTCTATAAAATATCCTTTACTCATGAATATAACTTTTACATGGTGAGCGAATAACAATATACTCACATAATTTAGTCAACACCAGTCAGGTTTTATGGGAATATCATGCTAGTCTTGGGGCATCCTCACTAACATTGGGCAATATAATTGGCACAAAAGTTGATGCTCATCTTCCTTCCTCTTTTTTCCCTCATGACCAACCCCTATCGATCAAGAAACGACCTTCAAAAATCTGTTTTTAGAATAAAAAATTATACTTATCCCAATTGAAGTTCGTGAAGTTGGTTCCCTGATGGATGAGACTCTCTATTTTTTTAAATTATTCCAACATTTTAATGTATTTAAACATATGAATTTTTTATTTTAATAACTATTATATATGATCATTACACTTTATATTTTATCTTAGATAATTATATAGTCTTAATACTCTTTATATTCTATTGATCACTGTTTAGCCTTTATCATTATCTTAGTTAGGTTTGTAGATTATAATTTCTTTTCAATATTTTTCTTTATTGTCTTCTTATATTGACATATCAGTATTTCATTATGATCTCTTGTTACTGCCAAAATGTTTTCCCATAAACTGATATATGTATGACATATTATTTTTTTCATAATTTCACTTCTTTTTTATTTCAGAAAAAGGGGGAGAAGAAAAGGAAAATACAAAATTTCTCTTATATTTCAAAGATGTATCTTATTTTCAAAAATAGGGATAAGAAATTTTTTCAGAAGAAAATAAAAATATATTACTTTCTGAAAAGTTAAAATATTTAATAGTAAATTTTTTTTCCATTACCTGGGTTTTTTGGTCATCAAAATGGGACATATTTTTTGTAAAAAGTATGATTTTCCAATATATATATTATTTATATGATTTGATGATTCAAAAAATACCTAATTTTATTGTAATGAATCTAATGTGTTTCAGATTATACTTATCTTAAGATATGTATTAAAATATTTATCTTATGCAAGAATTTTCTCTTATGAGAACTAAGGAACATTTTCAGTTACTCAGAAACCAAAAGGAAAATGTAATAATTTATCTTATAAAGTTCAGATGAGATGCTTAGAAAATTTTTTGAAATATAAAATGACTTTATTTATCTAAGAAGAATATTGATAAATAGAATAACTTGAATAAAAGTAAATTCCACATCATTTTATAATTTTATCTTACACTGTAGAGTTATCTGACACTATATTGAAGACTGAATATCATACGAAATTCACAATATGATGTACCATATGTTCAGTTGATATCCTATAAATATCTGATAGTACAGAACTTCATGATAAATTTATCTAATCTATTAATAAGCCATTTCATACCATTTAAGTACATAAAAAAAAGATTATCTTTTTAAGGAAACATCATCCCCATAAGACTTTCCTAAATAGAAAAATGTAAAGTACGAGATGATTTTTCTACAAAAGTAATTTTATATTTTTAGAAAGTTCAGCTACACATCCATAACAGTATGGTACAACATGTTTTCTATATATTCCAGTATATCATTATAGATTTCATATTCTCAAGTTCAATAAATATATAAAAGTATCAGTAAGATTCAAAACAAAGCGATGAGAGACGAGAAAGAAAGAATGAAATGTGATTGTTTTAATTTCCCTTATCTAACACTGTAGAAATAAAAATATCATGAATCAATTCATATGGTGGTAATATTATCAGCCCTATCTATTATATTAGAGATCATCCTGATCAATACTTGAAGTTTATCTTTTCTCAGGTTGAATCTTTAAATTTTTTCAGTCGTTGCTTAAAACTGTGCACCACAAACATGTCTCAAATATCGTATCTCATTTTACCATGTCTTCACTCATTATAAGTGTGTGGTTAAGATTTTGGATAGGTCTTGTAAAGGGATAACATAATTTAAATCTCTTGTAACTTCTTAGTAAGTGTTAGATTCTTTTGCTCCGCTAGGATCCCCCAATAAAAGGGATATTTAGTGAAAATTATCGAGCTCATGGGGTAGAGAATTGGTGGAGTAGACTAGGGTATTTTCCCCAAACCACTATAAATCTATATGTTCAATTTCCATTCATCATATTATCATTTCCATTGTACATACTATTATGGAAGAAAATTTAACATACATACCTTAAAGGTGGTGATTATATTTTCTCAAAGAAACTTTTAAGAACTCAATTTCCCCCCTCTTGAGTTATCCAATAATTCATTATCTAGGACAACACATTGGTGGATTCCTACTAGGTTTATACTTACACCCCACACATGTATCTAAGTTTTCACATATACTTCATGATTAAGGATACAAAAATGGAAAATCCCTTGTCATGGGATACTAGGAGTCAGAACATGGTGTTTAGAGGCTGTAGAGACCCAAATCTTGACATACATGGACATTACATTACTTTTGAAGAATACTTAATACATAACAAAAATAGACACATAATGACCATAATAGTTTGGTGTCTTTGGAAACTCTGAAGATAATCTTCTAATCATGGTGATAGATCTTCAGTATCTCTCATAAAGATCTTCCCCTTTTTATTTTCTTACCTAAAACCTTTCTTTAAATCCTGGGGAAAAGAAAACATATAAAGGGTGAGCTCAAATTCTCAATAAGGGTAAGCATAGATAACATAAAACAATACACAAACATTTGAATGCAAAAACCTGAACATAAAATCTAAACATCAAAATCTTGAGAAAAGACATAAATCTTGGAAGTACATAAGGCATATATCATAAAGAAACATCAATACTGATAAAATATCATGGGAATAAATCATGTAATTGTGGAAACCATTCAGCACTTGTTATGATTTCCATAGTAGCCAAGACATTGCTTCCAAGACCATCTTAGTGGACAAAGTGCCTTTCTGAATCGAGTTCACTCCTCGTTCTAGTCCTGTATCACTGAACTGGATTAACTTACCATTCCAGCCATGTCTATCTCATGAGATATAAATCGTTACCCAATTCATTGGAAGGAGATATATGCCCCACCAATCTCATAATAAAATCATTCTTACTTGTGCCACAAAATAAACTTAAAACATTCATCATAACCCAAAGAATAAAATGGGTTTCATAAACATCATCCCATCATCTCATAATCCATATAAAACAAATGGAAATTTCATCATTAGAAAAGTGAAACAATGTAAATCACAGAGACATTAAACTTAAAATATACACATATGCAATAATATCATCTTAGATGGAAAATGGTTTTGATAAAACATTTGAAATGAAATGTTCAGGAAAATATCCTTTCTTCTTCAAAATCATTTTCTTTTCAGAAAATGCCATGCACTTTTAAAATAAAAGTATTTTTTTTTGAAAATAGTCATAAAATATTTTAGAGTAAACTTCATGAAAATGAGGCGTTATAAAACCGTAAAAATCCGTTCATGCTGTATAAGTTAAAAATAACATTCTTCTCATACTTTTGTTGGAAAATTCAAAAAGTACATTGTATGTAAACACAAGAAATATTCCTTACATATGATGTGATAAAAGTAAAAAATGGGTAATAATGACTTTAAACATACATGGAAAAAAATTAAACATTTTATGAAAAAAATTTGATAGTATATGTACATGGATGATAAACATAACCCCCATAAATACTTAGGAATAAACAATCTTGGTTAAGAACGTGATTGGAAAAGTTATCCTTTACCTTAGGTCCAATATGCTTCATACGTATTTGAACCTACTGTATAATGATTTAAATAATGTAATTGACTTATTACAGAATCATATTCATTGTTATGATATCATATATGGTTCAATTATGACTTTATATTACCCATTCTTTTGTAAATTCCATGTTAAAGAGCGTTTTGGGTAAAATCGTTTCATTTGTCGTCCGCATTTTGACTTGTAATTATTCATATGATTACTTAGATCATGATTACTTAATTCCAGAATATAAAACATGATTTATATATAATATATATTCCGAATATACATATATATAATAGATCGATAAATGGAAATAAATACACCGTTCATGGAGACGGTAGGCCGTATGTACACATGAACGTTGTTTTCTTTTCCTTATTGACTTGAATGGAAGTAAGTAGATGAAATATATATATATATATATATATATATGTATACATAATTCAAATAGATTCATTATGTCATATATTTCATTATTATTCATGATATATACTTTATAATCATTCTTGAATGGTTAATCATGTAAAATGAATCTCATCGCGTTCGTGGAGACGGTAGTCCGTACGTACGCACGAGCGATGATATCATTACCATGATTGTGGAATTGTATTGAAGTGTATGTATAACATTATATAATCAATATCACTTTACATTAACAATATATAGTTATTTATTTACACCATTATACCCATCCATGTAAGGTGGTGGTGGAAAAACTGATTACACCACGGTGTGGAGATGGTATTCCGTACGTACACACACGTGGTGATTTCATTCTCCATAGGATGGATAGAAGGTGAAATAGGGTTGTTTCATATTCATAATAACATATAAGTATATGAGTGATACTGATGTTATTACTTTATAATGAAACAACTAAAGTAGAAGAAGTTCAAGAAGAAAGAACTTTGAGAGAATCAAAAGAAGAGATTACCTCTTCTTCGACGCACCTCCTTTAAGCCTTCTATTAAGGAAGTAGAGTTGGTATTTTGAGAAGACCAGAAACTCCAGAATTTTGCTAGGAAAGTGGAGAAGAGAAATGGGCAGGGGTTGGCCAAGCTTCAGGGCTCAAAAGGGTGTGAAGAGAAGAGGGAAGGGGTGCCCTTTTTATAAGGGATGAGAGGGGCACCTTTGGAAAAACTCAAAATATTATTTTATAATAAAGTCATATTTGGTTTATGATAGCTCCAAATGGATTTATATTTAAAAGAAAGTGGGTATGGGTTAAAATCCTCTCATCCAGTAGAATTTAATCAAGTTTAGGTTTCTATTTTAACTTTATCATTTAGATTTAAATTTAAGTTAAATAATTTTACTTCTACCGTGTCTTCTTGTTTTCTTACACTATATGGTTAATAAACATAGAATAACATGCCAAACGAACCCAAAGTTGTTTATTATTAATATATATAACCTTATCTAAGTCATTTGTCCGAACCATAGATTTTTAAGAATAAAATAACAATTAATAATATAATATTGTTTTTAAAAACTATTTTTTGTCAATTTTTGCACTATTTGATTATTGATTTTTGGGAAACTCATAACAGCATGATTTGTTCTCAAAACATTAATTAAAACAATAATAACATGTCATATTAACCTATAAAATTTGTGGAATTCATAAAATGTCTAAAATTACATTTATTTGGGTATTTATAACATCAATTATGTTAATGTTTCACTAATAAGGTAATTACTGCCTCATCATTGTGTAATAAATAAATAAAATTATTTAATGTCTAAAAATTATAAATAAAATACAATTATGTAGGAAATATTTTTATCTTTCTAATTAATATTTATAGTCGAATTTATCTTATGTATAACCCTATATTAAAAATGATTTAGTTATTAAACTTTAATTTTAACTATTTTAACCCTTCTTTAAATAAATTAATAATAAATGTCCTAATCTAACCCAATTGGGCCTAAATGGTCATATATTATTCATAAGGTTGTTTTTGGTCGAATTAAACTTATCCAATAGAATTAGGACATGTGTTATGGTAATAATAATATCAATTTTACCCTTAACTACCCTATTTACTTTTAACCGTGGTAAATAAAAGTAAAATGTTACTATTCACCAAAAATTATTTTCATCTCATTAAACCACATTTTAGTACTTGATATTAACCATGTCTCTTGGATTTTATAAATTCCACTCACAGAAGTGGGAAAATTATGTTCTATGTGAATTTACAAATTCTCCTAGGAGGTGGGTAAAAGACGGTGAAAAGTTCAATAAAATTTTTATATATCTAAAATTATTATAAAATGACTCCAATTAATTAAATTGGACTCATATAGGTATTATGTATCAATTTTGACAAAAAATAAATTTAAATAAAATAAATAATTATTTAAATAAAAAGTCGGTTTTTAAATAGTAACCTAGTGTTTTCACTATTCATCAAAAATTGAAAGTTCTCAGAAAAATACCAAAATTTCACCCTAGGCTAATTTTGATATTCCGAATCCAAAAATGAAGTCCATTTTGACAGATAAAATTTATAAAATTTCAAAAAGTGTGTATTACTATTCATAACGGCTTGTTTATAATAATATTATAATAATATATCTTTGTTTAGTGAAACCCGGTATTGCGTACTACACACGCTATCGAGGAAGGTCGTGATTGCGTGTAACACAAGCCAAGTTAGGGTTGTGTGTAGTGAAAGACTCCTTTGTTGTTGCGTATAATAGAATCCAACCATATTTCATTTATATATTGAATATATATATATACACACTCAATGTTGCGTAGAATAACTACTATAAAACGAACCTGAAATTGTGTGCAACACAATCCAAGAATAGTGTTGCATATATTTCAAGGTAATATTGTGTTGTGTATAGATCAAGATAATCTTACTATAGAGTACAAAAAAATGTATGAAAGAAATTATAAAGAATATATCTCATAAAATCTCGGGGTGTTACATTCTACTCCCCTTAAAATGAATTTCTCCCTTGAAATTTTTCGGGGTTATAAATGGTTTTCTACTTGAAAGTTTCTTTCATAGAAACCCACATCGTAAAAAGGAATACCAAAACTGAACTTTAAAAACTAAATTATGATACGTAACGGTTACCCAAATTAACTAATCACTGGGTTTCCACATAGGAGAACATAGGTGAAAATATGGACATGGAAGAGAAATCTAACCATCATGTTTTGATGGAGAGTGGTAGAGAACATGGCTATGAAAAATCCAACAATCACAAAGCCATAAATTTTTGATGATCTAGGGTACCATCTGATTCATTGGATATAATGGCACCAGGACAACATTTTTTGTTTTCAAGATCATTTCCCTAAAGTTGAAGAATTTGAATTAGAAGAAATACTTACTTTATTTTGGTAAAATCTCACCGTTGTTCATGCCTTGAACAATTTCTACTTCATCTCTTTAAGAAATGAAGTTGAATTTGTCTTTCGTGAAGTTTTAGTAGATCATGCGATATAATGATAGGTCATTCTATCTACCTCAAACATAAGTTAGAAAAAGTTATATACATAAGTCCATCTATGGTGAGATTAATCAGATATGGTTCCAAAATGGACTTATACTTCATCTATCACCCTGCCTAATAAAATAAAACTAGTTTATACGAACCAGGGACTTCCTGTAGGCCATTGGTAGGAAATAAAGGCATGTCACACATCGGTTGTGGGTTCGATTCCCACATCCTTGTCCGATGTGACGGGTTATCACCCGTCAACATATTATAGTGAAAACGATTACCAGAGAGTTCATATAACAAGCATGTTAATACCATCGTTGATCCCCATATATCATAAGATATGTCTTGTTGGTCACATTCCAAACATTCGAAGGCCTTAATCTTGTATTCTCTTGAAAAATGAATACCCATTGAACCTTAGTGAAAACATGAATGAAGTTAAAAGTTAACACTTTCCACATACCAAAATCCTCAAAATTCTATATACTCAAATCATGATATCACTTAGTCCTTATATCAATCATGAGCTCATGAATACTATCAAACATATTATTTCCTCCTTATCCATTCATTATGTGCATATTATCTTCTTTCCAAAAATATCTGAATAACCTTCCATGGATACCAGTACCATTCAACATATACTTTCAAATACATTTGGAAAAACAATAGTATAACCATCCTTTGATGTTTCTTTATTCCATAGTACCATTAAATTACCTATACAACATAACTCTTGATAAACATACAATCATTCAACTACCTTCTTAAACCATTGACCAAGATCCAACACTTCTTTCACCTCATATATCATTTGTAGTCTCCTCATCATCATCCACATAAATACTACCCATATGACCATGATGATTATCTTCATGAGATTTCCCCTTAGGGAATTGGTTTGCATAATGCCCGTACATTCCACATTTAAAACATCTAATCATTGTTTATGTCATAGAAATACCATTATCCTTATCCATGGTGTTAACTGATCCTTTTCCTTTTCACTTACTGGATTTGTGTCCTTCTTTTCCGCACCCAAAGCATCTTCTAGTTCCTTTGAAACATTCTCCTTCATTCCTCTTCCCACATGATTTACGTGATAGAAATTGAACTTTCCTTCCTTTATGGTCATCATGAAACTCCATCTTTCTCTTATTAGCTGAGTCGGGAAACTTACCAAAGTTGAGATTATGGATCATATTATGAGATTTCTGATTAGGCATAATAACGATATGTGGACCTACAGATCCGATTTCATTAGGTTTCCCCTGTATAATATCATTCCATTGTCCATCATATCCTCCATTATCGTGAATATTCTCGTTCCCAGCCATTTTCTAAAACCCAAAAAGAATAGTTTGAGAGGCCAAAATCATAATAAAGGGGGATTACCTTCAATATCTATCATCTTTGGTTAAATTCCAAGATCATTAGCATAATTCTAGAACTATAACCTATACTTGTAATTAACCTTAGGGACATCCCTAGACATACCTTAAAAATATCACTAGGGATCTCACTAAAGTTCTCGCATCCTACTTTCCAAAGGATGACTAAACCTTTCCTCTGATACCAACTGTAGATACCCAAAGCTTGATGTATATGGATATTAAATTACTTTTTCAGAATACTTCATACATAACAAAAACAGACACACAAGGACCATAATAGTTTAGTGTCTTTGGAAACTCGAAAAATAATATTCTAGTCGTGGTGAAATATCTTCAACATCTTCCATAATGGTCATCCCCTTTTTGTTTTCTTACCTAAAACCTTTCTTTAAATACTGGTTAAAAGAAAACATTTAATGGGTGTTCACAAATGATCAGTAAGGGTAAGCATAGATAACATAAAACAATCCACAGTCATTTGAATGCAAAAACTTGAACATAAAATCTAAACATCAAAATCTTGAGCAAAGACATAAATCTTGGAAGTACGTAAGGCATATATCATAAAGGAACATCAATCTTGATAAAATAGAATGGTAATAAATCATGTAATTGTGGAAACCATTCATCACTTGTTATGATTTCCATAGTAGCCAAGGTATTGATGCCAAGACCATCTTAGTGGAAAAAGTCCCTTTCTGAATCGAGTTCACTCCTCGTTCCAGTCCTGTATCACTGAACCGGATTAACATACCATTCCAGCCATGTCTATCTCATTATATATAAATATATACCCAATTAATTGGAAGGAGATATAGGTCCCACCAATCTCATAATTAAATCATTATTACTTGTTCCACAAAATAAACTTAAAACATTCATCATAACCCAAAGAATAAAATGGGTTTCATAAACATCATCCCATTATCTCATAATACATATAAAACAAATGGAAATTTCATCATAAGAAAAGTGAAACCATGTAAATCATAGAGACATTAAACTTGAAATATACACATATGAAATAATGTCATCTTACATGGAAAATGGTTATGATAAAACATTTGAAATGAATTCTTGAGGAAAATATCATTTCTTCTTCAAAATAATTTTCTTTTCATTAAATTCCATGCAATTTTAAAATAAAAGTATTTTTTTAAAAATAGTAATAAAGTATTGTAGAGTAAGCTTTATGAAAATGAAGCATTATAAAACTGTAAAAATCCATTCACACCGTATAAGATAAAAATAACATTCTTCGCGTACTTTTGTCGGAAAAGTCAAAAAGTATCTCGTATGTAAACAAAAGAAAGATTCCTTCCATACGATGTGATAAAAGTAAAAAAAAGGTTAGAATGACTTTAAATATACATGGAAGAAAAGTAAAAATTTTATGAAAACATTTTTAGAACATATGGACATGGATGATAAACATAATCCCAATAAATACTTACGAATAAACAATCTCGGATAAGAACGAGATTGGAAATGTTATCCCTTACCTTAGGTCTGATATGCTTTGTATGTATCCAAACCTCCTGTATAATGATTTAAATAATGTCATTGACTTATTAAAGAATCATATTCATTGTTATGATATCATATATGGTTCACTTATGACTTTATATTACCCGTTCTTTTGTAAATTCCATGTTAAAGAGCGTTTTGGGTAAAATAGTTTCATTTGACGTCCTTGTTTAGACTTGTAATTATTCATATGATTACTCAGATCATGATTACTTAATTCCAGAATATAAAACATGATTTATATATAATATATATTCAGAATATACATATATATAATAGATATATAAATGGAAAGAAATACACCATTCATGGAGACGTTAGGTCGTACGTACGCATGAATGCTGTTTTCTTTTCCTTATTGACTTGAATGGAAGTAAGTAGATGAAATATATATATATATATATAAATCCAGTAGCTTCATTATGTCATATATTTCATTATTATTCAGAATATATACTTTATAATCATTCTTGAATGGTTAATCATGGAAAATGAATCTCACCGCGTTCGTGGAGATGGTAGTCTGTACGTACGCACGAGCGATGATATCATTCCCATGATCGTGGAATTGTATTCAAGTTTATGTATAATATTATAGAATCAATATCACTTTAAAATAACCATATATAGTTATTTATTTACACCATTATACCCATCCATGTAAGTTGGTGGTGGAAAAACTGATTACACCACGACATGGAGACGGTATTCTGTATGTACGCACATGTGGTGATTTCGTTTTCCATAGGATGGATAGAAGGTGAAATAGGTTTTTTTAATATTAATAATAACATATAATTATATTAGTGATACTTATGTTATTACTTTATAATGAAACAACTAAATAAGAAGAAGTTGAAGAAGAAATAAGTTTGAGAGAATTGAAAGAAGAGATTACCTTTTCTTCAACGCACCTCCTTTAAGCCTTCTCTTAAGGAAGTAGAGTTGCTCTTTTGAGAAGACCAGAACCTCCATATTGTTTCCAAGAAGGTGGAGAAGAGAAATTGTCAGGGGTTTTCCGAGCTTCAAGGCTCAAAAGGGTGTGAAGAGAAGAGGGAAGGGGTGCCCTTTTTATAAGGGAGGAGAGGGGGACCTTTGGAAAAATTCAAAATATTATTTTATAATAAAGTCATATTCGGTTTATAATAGCTCCAAATTGAATTATTTAGAAGCTAAAGTGGGTATGAGTCGAAATAATCTCATCCAATATAATTTATACAAGTTTAGGTTTCTATTTTAACCTTATCATTTATATTTAACTTTAAGTTAAATAATTTTACTTTTATCCTGTCTTCCCATTTTCTTACACTATAAGGTCAATAAACTTACTATAACAAGCCAAAAAAACCCCATGTTGTTGATTATTAATATATATAAACTTATCTACTACATTTGGAAGAACCTTATATTTTTAGGAAGAAAATAACAATTGATAATATAATATTTGTTTTAAAAGCTATTTTATGTCAATTTTGACATTATTTGGTAATTGATTTTTGTGAAAATCATAACAACATTATTAGTTATAAAAAAGTTAATTAAATCAATAATAAAATGTCATATTAACCTATAAAATTATTTTAATTCATAAAAAGTCTAAAATTACATTTATTTGTGTATTTATAACATCAATTATGTTAATATTTCATTAATATGGTAATTATTGCATTATCATTGTGTAATAAATAAATTAAATCATTTAATGTCTAAAAATTATAAATAAAATAAAAATATGTAGGAAATATTTTTATATTTATAATAAATAATTATAGTTGAATTTATCTTATGTATAACCCTATATTAAAAATGATTTAGTTATTAAACGTTGATTTTAACTATTTTAACCCTTCTTTAAATAAATTAATAATAAATGTCCTAATCTAATCCAAGTGGACCTAAATGGTCATTTGTTATTCCTAATGTTATTTTTGGTCGAATTAAACTTATCCAATAGAATTATGACATGTTTTAGGGTAATAATAATATCATGTTTACCCTTAATTACCATATTTACTTTTAACCGTGGTAAATAAAAGTAAAAAGTTACTATTCACAAAATATTATTTTCATCTCATTAAACCACATTTTAGTGCTTGATATTAACCATGTCTCTCAGATTTTCAAAATTCCACTCACAGAAGTGGGAAAATTATGTTTTATGTGAATTTACAAATTATCCTGGGAGGTGGGTAAAAGACGGTGAAAAGTTCAATAAACTTTTTATATATCTAAAATTATTATAAAATGACTCCAATGAATTTCATTGGACTCATATAGGTATTATGTATCACTCTTGACCAAAAATAAATTTAAATAAAATAAATAATTATGTAAATAAAACGTCGGTTTTTAAATAGTAACCTAGTGTTTTCACTATTCATCAAACATTGAAAGTTTTCAGAAAAATACCAAAATTTCACCCTAGGATAATTTTGATATTCTGAATCCAAATATGAAGTCCATTTTGAATGATAAAATTTATAAAATTTCAAAAAGTGGGTATTACTATTCATAACGGTTAGTTCAGAATAATATTATAATAATATATCGTTGTTTAGTGAAACCCGGTATTGAGTACGACACATGATATCAAGGAAGGTCGTGATTGTGTGTAACGTAAGACAAGTCAGGGTTGCATGTAGTGAAAGACTCGTTTGTTGTTGCGTATAATAGAATCCAACCATATTTCATTTATACATTGAATATATATTTATATATATATATATATATACACTCAATGTTGCGTAGAATAACTACTATCAAACGAATTTGAAATTGTGTATAACACAATCCAAGAATAGTGTAGTGTATACTCCAAGATAATATGGTGTTGTGTATAGCGCAAGATAATCTTGGTGTAGCCTACAACAAAATGTATGAAAGAAATTAAAAAGAATATATCTCATAAAATCTCAGGGTGTTACAGAGGCGGTACCAAGAAAGACTTTCGAAGGATGCAATAATATTTTATTTACCTTCCTATATTGTTTCCACGTTTATTTGACATCCCTCTTTCGTAGTCTCGATTTATTTTTCAGTATTGACTTGAGATATGTCAATGTCATATGTTTTAGTATTGGTTATTTATTTAACTATATTTATTTGTGTTTTTATTTATACTTGAATTAATTTGATATAGAGGGAGTAGTATACCGAATGATGGAATTCAGACCCTCACCACTAGTCAGAAATCTCTTGTATATGGGGAGTCACACATGAGATCTTGTGGGACTATGGCTAGGGCACAATTATTTAGGTCAAGTCATTAAAATTGCTATCAAATTAATTTTCCCTCTTTATTTTTAACTATGATTTTGGGAAAGGTAGAACGGATTTAGGTTGTGTAAGACATGGGCAGGGGAGTAGTGTGCATGCCTCGACAACACATGTGTAATGGACCTCTAAGTGATCATTGTTGGGGTTTCCATTATAGTATTGGTTTTACAGTTTCATGATGATCCTTAATATATTGTTTTGTTAATATTTATTGTATTCGGGTGCATTCATACATCATGACTATACACATAGGATCACATGTCACAAATACACACACAGGGATATATATATTCTTGTTGTGTAATGTATAGTAGTTATTTAATTAAATTAATTGAATTGTGCTATCTGTACGAGATAAGAATGTTTTTTATCTATTGTGTAATATATCTGTGTTTTAAGTTATTGTTAGATATCAGTTTTTGTATTAATTAATTGAACAAGTGAATGATATTATTTGTTGTATCTATATGATTGTGACTATTGTGAAATTATAGAGCACTTCACCTTGGATATGCTTAGTTCTAGGATGGATGTATCATGGGTTATGGGTATCCACCTGGGAGAATTTTTTTTGATCCCATAGACAAGTTAGGATATATCTTAAATTAAAGGAATAAGGTATCTTAAATGTTATTTTATCATTTCATAAATTCCACTACAGTGAAGTTTGATGGGATCGTAAGCACCGTTAGCCCGAGTTTCCCATGATAGGGAGGATGTACTAGTACCACTACTAATGGTGTAGGTGTATGTACCCTATAATATTCCTATATCAGTTTTTTATTAAGGATAGAGATCTAGTTCATATTGGACTATTTGGGGATTGTGCCTATTAAAGGAAGAAACCTTCAAAACACCATGATGGATCATGATTGAGACTTCCAGCGCCAACATCCATCAAAATTTTAGGGTACTAGACCCCAAAAGATGAAAAGGACTGGTCAAATATCATTGATAAAATTTTCAA
Source organism: Viscum album (assembly GCA_963277665.1). Classification (NCBI taxonomy): domain Eukaryota; kingdom Viridiplantae; phylum Streptophyta; class Magnoliopsida; order Santalales; family Viscaceae; genus Viscum; species Viscum album. Next base: position 570,270,294 of record OY728119.1, read on the forward strand.
CCTGTTCCATATTTCTATGGATGGGTGACTGATGCTGAAAATTTTCATGTTACGAGGTCATTCTAGGAGACGGTGGACTTCCAAGAATCTATCTAGAAGACAAGAGGGACTTACTTTGTTGACCTTCAAGGAGTTTTTCCTCAAGAAATATTTTACTGAGGTGATGATGTTGGAATTTTCCAAAGAATTAATACAGTTTTAGTAGGGATATATGTTTTTCAATGTGAATTATGAACCTTTTATAGAGATAATATGATTTATCCTTTTTTTAGCAAGAAATTATGCCCAAAAGGCCTAGAAGTTTGAGATAGGCCTCCATCATGAGATCAAATTTCATTTTAGGATATTTGATATGACATCATACCCATAGGTTCTATAAAAGTTCAGGGCTATCGAGAATGGTATAATGGAGCACGAGCTAACAATATTACTTCCAATTCCTAGTGAACTGGTGACCGAGCTTTCTTTTACTACTGTGAAAGCCTATTTTTTCCATAGGAAGATGAAAGATAATAAAAAGTAGTAAGAAAATAGGTAGGCAAGTTATAGTATCACATATATATTGTCCTCTATGGTAGGTTGTTCAACCAGGTTTATCAATTGTGGGAAAATAGGGAATCTTATAAATTCATGAAGGAAGATTCCTATGGAGTGCTTCCAATGTGGCAAGGACTGACATCATTATTTTTTTTTGAGGGATTATCAAAAGGGTTTTGGGAGATATGGGAAATTTGGGTGTGGGTTTCCACAGTAGAAGATAGAGAATCCCGATAATTTGATGACTTTAGGGAAAGGATGTAGAGCTGAGGTAGACCAAATTTTTAGTAGTGGATTACGCTCTAGATGGTGGTAGTGGGGGAACATATACAGTTTGAGGTATAATCACAATCAACTCTATTATATCTATAACATTTTTTGATAATGGTTTTTCCCATTCCATTATATCTTTGAAATTAATACCTATCATGGACTTACAAGTTTGAATATCCTCTTATATACAGTCTCTTAACTCACCCTTACGGACTAAATTATACCATTTTTATAGGTTTCTAGAATAAACTATAGTGATCACTAACTATAGAAATTTGTTGGATTTCAGGATTCTAGGGATGACTTGCATTGAGGGGATATTTGGGAAGGAATGAATTATGATTTATCATATACCCATTGATTATTATTAGAGACGAGTATCCTTTACATCACCCATGGGGGAAATGTTTTTAATAACTAGTGATTGGGAGTTGGTATTGTGTAGAGTGGGCCCACATTTGAGTCATATTAGATCTATTAAGACACATGTTCTAATATTGACTCTTTATATAGGTTTAGAGTTACCCATCATCTTTCCCTCAATTTGATGGTATTTATCAAGATGCATTTCTAGAATATTTTTTTTGGTTTAACACAAGATAGAGTGATTGAGTTCAAAATATAACTTGTTTTAGTGGTACAGCCTATGCCAATATCTCCTTATCTCATGGAACTGATCGAGTTAATGAAAATTAGTGTTCAACTTTTTTACTTGGAACTAAAGTTATTTGTTAGCCTCAAAACATTTCCCTGGGGTTCTCTAGTGTTATTCACCAAGAGGAAGATGAAACTCTTTGACTATGTGTGCATTGAAAAAAGTTGAACGAGGTGATGATGAACAATAGGAATCATTTTCCTAGGTTATATGTTATATTTGATCAGTTATGAGGAGGTCATTGGTTGTCCATGATCAACCAATGTTTTGGCTATCATTAGGTTTGGATTAGGGGGGATGATATAATGAATATGGAATTTAAGAGAAAGTATGGTATATAAGAGTTCTTAGTGATTTTAATTGGTTTAACGAATTCTTTAATGTTTTTATGGTCCTCATGAGAAAACTATTTCCATTAAATCTTGACTCATTCATCATGGTATTATTTTATGACATCTTCATCTGTTCATGGGACCACAAAGAAACATCACATTCATATTAACATAGTATTGAGTAGACTATAAGCACATCCACTTTATAACATGAAAATGAAGTGTCACTTTTATATTCACGAGGTTTGTTTCATAGGGAATATAGTGTAAGAGGCTAGTATTTATGTGGACCCAGAGAAGGTGGTGATAGTGATATCATGGTCTCTCCCTAAGAATTTATTTTATACCCAGAGTTTATTTGGATTAATAGGGTAATAGATACATTTCATCCTCGATTTATCATGTTCATCAACCCCCATGATAGCTTTTTCCAAGAAGGGGATGATCTTTTAGGGTTCAATACAATGTGAGAAATTTTTTCATAAAATTAATATAATGTTGATGATATCTTCAGTTTTGACTTTTCTAGAACCTATAATTGGATATGAATGTTTTTTTGTTGACTTAAGAGTTGGATAAGGATCTATACCAATATATGAATATCATGTGTTTTCTTGTGGGTCTCGCAAACCGATACCCCATGAGTAAAATTAACCTACACAAGAATTGGATTTGAAACCTATGGTATATTATTTAAAGTGTTGGAAATTCTATCTCTCTGCAGTGATGTTTGTTTTTTACACAGACCACAGGAGCCTCAGATATATATTCTCATAGAGAGACCTGAATTTGAGGTAGAGGTGTTGGGTAGAGTATATAAAGAAATTTGACATTAAGATGGATTATTCACTAGGAAATGGTAATGATGTTTTATATACACTCAGTAGAAATATAAAGTATTCCCATAATCTAGGATAATGGACTTCAGTGGAATAATGGTGTTTGATGTGTTTTTTGAACGATTGAATGATTGGATATTGGATGCGACCAAGGAGCGAGGGGTAGTGACATGTTCACCTTTGGTTATCATGTTTTCTTTAGTGTACTGGGTAAGTTTCTATCAAGATTTAGATTAGTAATGTGTTTAATTTTAGAATGGTTGGTAGGAGATTATCCAGTTCCAGGTTAGTCCACAGATGATGATGACATTCTTTATATTTATTGGTCCTTATGTTGAATGTTTTTTCAATGATGTGTCAATATGTTTTTGGTGTGCTAAGGATTAAGTGGTGATGTTTTGAAAATATTTATGGATCCAGTTAATGGAATTGGAATCCATGATCGAAAAATATTCCATCTTAACTCTTAAGATTATTGAAGTAATCTTATGTTCAAAAGACTTGTGTCATTGATGAAACTTGGTTTTCTACAAGATAAAGAATAAGATATAAATGCCAAAAAGGGAATTTTATAAAATGGAATTAGTAAATCCTTTAAAAATATAATTTTCATGAATAATATTTGAAGGCCCTGAAATACTTTATTTATTGATATGTCCAATGAAGGCCGCATAAAATGTGTTTATATATTTTGTAAGGAATGGTTGAAGAAAAATTTTGAGTTGAATATTTTGGTTGGATTACTATTTTAATGTGTCTTATATAATAAATATGGATAACCTTGTGAGCCACCAAGGATAACCCCAACCACTCTTAGGGGACCCAAGGGTCAGGACTATGGGAGATCCTACCATAAGAAGCCCGCATAAAGAAAAAGGTGTGTGTGGAATGGACCGTGTATAAGGCCCACAGAGTCATGCTCTCGGAGGCACGTATGGGCCACATTTATCCCACAAAGAGTCGTGAAATACCATTCACACATGTTTTATAGGAAACATAGGTGGACCATGGCCCATGTGGCATGGTGTGTAAGTGTATACTTGTTCTAATATCCCATTTCCATCTCAAAGTGGTAGTAGGAGGACTTGTAAAATTTAGAAGTGGTGGACCGTGGTAAAAATTGATGTGGGGTGGTCAATCACATGGGTTTCTATTCTTATGATGAAAATATAATCCTAAATGTGTAACTGTCTAATGGGTTAAATCCATGCCATCTGATCACATTGTTTGATCATTTTCTTACTCTCTCCCTCAAAGTTCAAGGATCTCATGGACCAACAACCATGAAACTAACCGAAGGGAATGTTGATATAATATCATCCAAAAGATCCCAAGATACATGTTGGACATGGTTTATATGCATAATTTCGAGAAATAAATTAAGATCCAGATCCATGCCATTTCTTGATGATGTTGGGTTTCGCATAAGAAAATAGAAGGTGATCAGTCATGAGGCACATTCGAAATGTTCGGAAATTCATGAATTTACACTTTTATTCATGTAGAAAAACTTTAGATTGGGTGGAAATGTTTTGAAATATTATAACATGGTGTATCTGAAAATCAGGTATTCATGAAAGTGTTTTTTTGAATATATTGTGTTTTTGGAAATTTATATATGTAGTGTAACGAGAATCCATGGATATTAAAATAGAAAATATGCCACATAAAGAAAAAATATTTGATCCTTTGGGTATTCAAAATATACTATAGTATTTTTTATACGATGTGAAGAAATAGGAAACCTAGTCCTTCAAGTATTTAAATGAGCCACATGTGGCCTAAATTGATGTAGGATGAGCTGTGGATGATTGCTAGGCCACGTGAAGAAATAACCAAACTTTGAGGGTATTTGAAATGAGAATATATATGTGATATATATGTTTTTTCATATTCATGTGAAGAATAATGTAAATTATACCCATACTAATTCATGGGTATTTCCAGTGAAATGCTTGAATAATAATTTCCATGGTATTCGAGGTATTTAAAACGAGAATAAAATATAATACCCACTTCATTTGGGATTTAATATTTGAAGGAGGGATAATTTTTTTATTAATAAACACATTTAAATGAGGATTTAAGTGAGGTATTTTAAATCATGTAATTATAGAGATATCATGCAATTGTTTTTATAAATATGTACACAGAGGAGGTGCGAAAATGATATAGAGTATTGCAATACATTTTGAGATCCTAATATATTCTTGTATCGAATAAATAAATATTTTTAATATGGGATCCTTTTGAAGATGTGGAAACTTGTGTGCATGAACATTCAAATATTGGAGAGAATCCAGATTGTACTAAATATAGAAGGAGTCTTAAGACATGAATTGTTGATGTTCTACAGGAGGTACACAAGAAAGTACTATTTTGTGAGCTCGTTGAGGAAGATCAAAAAATCATCCAATATTGGATTAGTATTAAAAAAAGGTGATGTATTCTGGTTTGAGCTAGAAGCAGAAAAAGTATCTTGGTTGGAGCTGAATCAATACTTATTTTGGTTAGAGCCAAAACAAATGAATTCATTTAGTTGGAGATGGAACAGATGTCTCTGAATCATAGATGGTAGCACTGTAATAATTATGTGGATAGTGATAATTGCAATCAATTTTTTATGAATGAAGAATCCATGTTAGGGTGTCTAACCATCTTGTAAAATGAGAATATGTTTCATTATTGAACCCTGTAAATACCACACACTGCTCTATCTTATTTTAATATTTCACATGAGGTGAGGATGAGATATTATAATATGTGGTTCGAGATATTTAAATAGTTCAATATATTTAATTTAAAATTAAATAAAATTAATAAAACTAGGGTACCACTGATTCACCCCCTCTAATACTACAAAACCCACCTTTAACAACATCGGCATTTATCTGGGCTAGAGAAATGTGTTGTGAAAATTCATCTTCATCAACTCTAAAATAAGTGAGGATAAAGTGGGACCTTTATCAATGATAAATAAAAGCATTGATAAAGGGAACAATTTATCAATGTTTTTTTATTTAGCACTGATAAATGGTCTCTTTTATCAGTGCTTTATTTTAGCATTGATAAAGGTTACCCTTTATCAGTGTTTTATTTTTGGCACTGATAAAAACGTAACCTTTATGAGCACTAAAAATAAAGAGATGATAAATGGTGACCTTTATGAACACTGATAATGGTCCACAATAAAATGAAATTTTAAAACAAATAAAATTTAAAAAAATTAACAATTTCATTAATTAACAAATTATTCTTAAAAACATATAAATTGAATATACAAATATATATAAATTTTAAAAATTAATAAATTGTATATATAAAATATATAGACATGTAAAATGAATAAAATGAAACAATTAAAAACATAAAAAATTAAATTGAGTAAATTAGAAAAAATAATAAATTTTTTATTAATTAAATAAATAATGATAAAAATGAATAAATTTAATATACATATATATAGATTATAAATATTGATAAATATTATATATTAAATGTTGGTATATAAATGAATATATAATTAAACATGAAATTAAAATTGAATAAATTAAAAAATTAGTTAAATATTTATTAATGTAACAATTATTAATAAAAATGAATAAGTATAATATATATATATATTATAAATAGTAATAAATAATATATATTATATATATGTATAATGAATAAAATGTTTGTCAAAAATATATTAATGTATTATTCATTTTTAATGTTGTTTGATTTTTCAATTTAACATATATCAAATGTCATGTGTGACATTGATTTCACATTCATATATATATATATAAATATAAATATATATATATATATATATATATATTTGTTATTAACTCAGTTTTATATACAAATGCACATACATATATATTTGCGCAATATATAGAAACACATACACCTAATATTTATGTAATTTATTCAAATTTTAGTATATTTTAGAATTTCATTATTACATGATACATTCAATATATTATGTTTTTAATCAGTACGTTTTTTTTATTTTTAATACTATTATAGTTAAGACATTCATTTTTAATTTTTTTTTATTTTTTGTTTTATTTTCGAATTTGATCATTTTATATTCTTTATTTATAAATATTTATTTTCTGTGTTTTAGGATTTTTAATATTTATTCATCTTAAATATATATATATATATATATCCATATTTCTTTTATAATTTTTATTTAATTAATAAAACATATCTATTTTTTCAATATTTATAAAGGGTACTGATTTTGAATTATTCAATTTCACTTATTTTTAAAATGCATGTATTTAAGATTATATATCCATTAATAATGTTACAAATATATTTTGAAATAAATATTTATAAATAAATATATTTATAAATGTATATTTTCTATATTTATAGTTTTATATATTTAATATTATTATAAATAAATAATTATTGTTTTTAAAATAAGTATTCATATAATTTTAAATAATTAATTATATATATTTAATAATTATAAATTTATAATAAATTTATTTAAATTAACCATTTATCAGCACTAAAATAAGCACTGATAAAGATCGATCTTTATCCATGATAAAAAAAGCAATTTTTAAAAGAATTTGTATCAACGCTAAAATATTAGAGGTAATAAAGGTGTTTTTATCAACTCTTTTTTAACACTGATAAATATACCTTTTATCAGATATTATCAATTTAACACAGATAAAAGGTATCATTGTCACCACTTTTCTGAAAGCGCTATTAAAAGTGTACCCAATCTATTTAAATGAATCTGAACCATTACTCAGTCAGTCGCGATTCTCATGATCTCACAGAACTCCTCTGCTACTGGTGTACCTCTTATATGTTACCTCAAACGAATCAAGGATAGAATACAATTTGTTTTATTTTCATCTTTTCCTCTAATTTTTTTTGGTTTTTTGGGTTCCTCGTTTTGTGTTTTTCATTATTTTTAACCATAACGAACCCTACATCTCATCTCCTCACCACTGCCGGCATGACTCCTCTATGTTCATGTAAGGATCATAAATATGTACCATGATATTACTCACCAGTTTGTGTGGACTATAATTATGAAATGAATCATTATTTATCCCTCTAAATTATTTCCCAATAATCTGGTGATGAAAAAAATACAAAAAACCAATAAGCACTCTTTCAATAGTTTCTTTTCCTATTAGGAAATGAGATGAAATCATGATGAATTTGTTGTCCAGTTTTTCAAGTTCAACAAAATTAAAAGATATAGTGTGTGTTATATGATATCCACTAACTAATTTAAATAGCTTATTACATATTAAAGAGGCTTACTCAGTTTATGGTCTCGATTAATTGTATGTCAAAGAGATAGTAATACTTTCAGGTGTCTCATCTAGTGTTGTATCTGATAAGGGTATGATGTTTTTATCTTAATTATAACAGGGAAATTAATTTTCAATGAGGTTGTGGGTAAACTTTTATACTCTTATTATTTCATTGAATAATGGTCATTCAAATCAAACAATCTTGATATTGGAGAATATTCTTTGAGCCTTAATTCTTGACTTCAGTGGATCCTGGAATGATTAAATTTCCTTGGTGAAATTATCTTATAAAAACCATTATCAATCACTTATCCAGATGGAACCGTATGAAGAGTTATATTAAATAAATTTTCACTCTTCTTTATGTTGGATAAATATAGAATAATCTACTATGAATATCCCTAGTCTTTTCTAAGAAATAATACAGCGAGTGATGTTAATTAAAAAACATTTTGAAACTACTCAAATTCAACTAATGTCCTACAGTAACCATTCATGGTGACCCATGTAATTTAATGTTAATTATAACGTGTTGTTTTATGTTTCCTTGATATTATTTCACTAATGGATTATATATATGAGTAAATTAACCTCAAAATAGGTAAAACCTTTTAAAATTATTGGAAAAGTCTAAGAAATTTCTTAATAGTTATCCTTACACATATGACAAAACAATGTTTGAATCTATTCCCTCGGGAATATGGTTGAATCTTATTGATTATGAAATTATAGAGCCTATGGAATTTTTAAATCCATTAATCAATCTATCCATGTAATCACCTTAAAATATAAGTCTCAGTTTGCATGTATTTTATGATGAAGGGGAGTTAAAATAGGGGTTAGAGGATTCGATAGAAGTGTGCGGTGAAGAGATAGAGGTACCCTTATATTGTAGGCATTGATTACCTGATGGAATGGAACCAGGTACATATTGATATCCTAGTTTGAGTAGCTCCACTGTTAATGAGACCATGAAATTTATGGTATAATATTATGTATATGGTGGTACTTTAAAGATTTTATTAGTGATAGATTTTGTCGATATTTTTAATCATAGTAAAATCGTATACTTGGTAAATCATGGACCACTACCATGTCGTCAAGTTAAGAATGAATAATAGTTCCTAATTATAGTGTTTTAACATGAATTATTTTTTTTGGTTGTTGTGAGTAATCTTTTTAAATGAAAATTATTTTTAAAATTAAAATGATTTCATTCAAATGGTCTAAGATTAGAAAAAATGAGTTTTAAAGGAAAATATTTTGGTTTAAAAATGTGGTAAATTATAGGGTTTGGATATTAAGTGGTAAGTGTGAACCTATATAATATTTATGTGCATTTTTATATGTGTGTTTATGTGAGGAATTGATTATGAACCCGATTTTATGATTTTTTTTATTCAGAATATGCCTCCTAGAAATGTCTCTAATGTTTCTAGTGGGTCTCGCCCTATTTCTAGTTCTCCTTAGTTGTTACCCATCTTCTATAGAAATCAATATTCATTGGAGGTTGTGATGTTTAAGGGGGATGTTGAGCATGCCTTCAGAGTGTTGGGAACTCCAAAATACATTAGAGTTCATTCTATTCTAGGTCTACTTGGGGTGTATATCTTTGGAATAATGTGAGTTATTTTCATTACTAATGATGCTAGTGGGGATGATGTGAGAATTTTTTAGCTTAATACATTTAAAATGGTTTATTCCTAAGGAGGTGAAGATGAAGAAAAATAAATTTAAAAAGATTTTCAAGTAAGGCCAGTGAATGGTGAAGGCTTATATTGAAAACTTCAAAGAGCTGGTTTCCTTTTCTCCAGAGGTGGTGTCATAGGATCTATTGAAAGATTTTATTTTCATTAGGGGTATCCATCTAGGGATAAAAGAGCATGTATTATTCTCCAAGTATATTAATTTTGATAAGTTGGTGGAGGAAGTGCTTTTTGACTGATTTTTTATGAAAGAAGCATATAATACATTGGATTAGTTGTTGTGTCTCGTGTTATGGTGAATATGTTCGAAGCTTCGTGAGTTTTTTGGTTGTATTAAGTTCATATTTCATTATAAAATTTTGATAAAATCATACATTCATAGTTCAATAGGTTTTGTTTTTCGTAATTTGAGACTTTAAATGGTTATCCTTTCATGAATTAGTTCCTCTCTTTCTATTATGCCTATTTGGAGATGTCTATTTTTTTTGGAAATCACTCTTTGTGCCTTGTGTGTGGGTTTCTTTCTTGGTTCAAGTTCATTTTTTTGTTTATTTAAAAATGATAGGATTTTGTATGATTAAAAAATAGGTCTATGTAGGTTTATACTTCATTCTCACTTAGAAAAATGATCCATAAGTCATTTGGGATGTGTAGATATCAGCCTCACCTCAATTCAACACACAATTTGACAACTATGACTTAATGTGTCATATGCTTCCAAGAATCAGCCACACCTCAAAACTGAACAAACATATTCATATTGATTTGATACTTTAGGACAACAATCTATCAGTGACTTTAGACGTGCATGAATCATCCACACCGCAATCTGACACACTATGTGACCAACATGACTCCAAATGCGTGTTTTTATTTAAAATTGACATCAATTTTAGTAAAAGTCTATTTGACCTACTCAAAACCAATAAAATGCATTAAAATTGTTAAAATACATTTGTAAAATGATCCATAAGTCATTTTTAATGCGTTTCAATCATTTGAACCTCAATCTGATACAAAATTTGATCGGTATGAGTTAGAGTGCATGTCTCAATTTTAAAATGTCATTTTAGTAAAAAATACAAGTGGCATACTTAAAACTGAGTAGAAACGTTTAGATTGTTTTAATACATTGGGAAAATAATCTATAAGTCATTTGGGATGTATAAGAATAATCATAACTACAATTCGACACATGGTGTGGCTGGTATGACTCAAAGTGGGTTTTTTATTTAAAATTATCATCAATTTTAGTAAAATGGACAACTACCGTACTTAAAAAAGAAAATAGCTTTTATTGTTTTTTATACTTTACTATAATGATCCATACATCATTTTTTATGCGTATTAATCATTCACACCTCAATATGATACATGACGTGACTGGTATGACTCAAAGTGTCCGTTATCAATTGAAAATTGAAATTTTATTTCAAAAAGTTTCACTCATTAAAAACCAATAAAACACACACTAATTTTCTTGATAATTTATAAAATGGTACATAATTTATTTGTGACATGTTGGAAGACATTTCATGTCAAACCGATACATCATATGATCAAAATGGGTCAAAAGTATATGTTTCCAGTTTAAAATGAAATATTAGTAAAAAAGAAAACTAACATACTCAAAAATGGAAAAACACATTAATATTGTTTTAATAATTTTGTAAAATTGTCCACAAGTCATTTGAGATGTGTTGGAATCAACCGAACCTCAATCCAATGCATGGTGTAACTAGTATGACTCCAAGTGAATATTTTTATTTAAAATTGACATCAATGTTAGTAAAATTAACATTTTATGTTAATTTATTTATATATATTATTACTAACATAAGAAATATTTTCTTATACATGGGAGTTACGATTCTCGAGCAGGGGTGGATTGTTTGGAAATAGTATAAGTCGGGTCAAGATTAAAATATAAAGGAGAATTGATGTTTTTGAATGTATTTAATAATTTTTATTTTTTTAATTTTATAAAACAATGTTAGAAATTTCAATAATATACTAATTTTTTTGTTGTGTTTGTGTTTTTAATTTCATTTAATTTAAATCATGTATTGGGAATGTTTCTATTGATATATGGTGTGTTTGTGGTGCTACGGTGTGCTGTTACAACACACTACAAAATGGAACTTTATCAACATTTTTAAAAGCACTCATAAAGGTATACTTTTTCAGTGATTCTATATGCTATGATAAAATACCCATTATCAGTGCTTTTATAAGTGCTGATAAATAGTTCCTTTAGTAGAGATAAATTATATTGCTGATAAAAGTACCATTTATGAGCACTTTATTAATGATGATATATAACACTGTTATCAACAATTTTTTAGTGCTAATAAAATACCCAGGCATTTAACCTCACTCATGAATTCATCACTTTTCAAGTGCAGATAAAGGACATTTATAGTGCTGTTAAAGTCCTATTTTCTAGTAGTTATCTCAATGGAACCTAATTGGGGATGGGGCTCTATCAGTGGTATTAGAGGAAGATTACTTATAAAGATCCAAGTGAGTCTCTATGAATTGAAGATTTCATGAATGCGTTAGCAGCATCAGATAGAAATTTATTCAAAGACTCTGAATAATAGAAAGAAAATATTGGCTATGAATTTTACGAAGAATATTATAGTTAATGGAAAAAAACTCCACTTAAAGGAAATCTTAAAGTTAAAACATGTAATAATTATTTCAATTATTTTTCTTCAAATAAAGCCAAATAAATCTGTGATGTTGATGTATCAATTTGTGGTCATATTTTTTAATTCAAAGAAAATATGAAGAAACCTCCCAAAGAAGTTGTATATTATAGTGGTAGAGCTTTCAAGTCTCTTGAGAATGAAGAATGATTGCTGGATTAAGAACATGATTCCATGGAAGAGAAATTAGTTAAAAAGGTGGGTATATTCAACACTCTCACAAAACATGTGAAATAAAAATATGAAATAATCTCTATTTTCAATGAATTGCTTGATAAATAAATTAAAGTGTTGAAATAAAAAAAATTTGAGAAGGATTTATTTGAGATCTTATTTTTTAAAGGTTTCCTTGAATTTGAAAAATTACAAAAAGTTTATGTGGTTTTTAGAGATACACAACTTGAAGATAAAGATAACAGGATAAATGAGCTTGAAAAATCTTTTCAAGAATCAAGAAAAATACATGATGAACAATTGAATAAGTAGAAGAAAGATTGTAACATTCTGTTACCGATCTGACAGGTAAATCTGTAACCTTGTAATTTTTTTCCTTTTCGTTGACTAGTTTAGGTTGATAGTTAATTGGGAGGATACTTATAATGGTGAAGCTACAGAAAACTCTCATCTTCAAACTACCATTTCTATAGGCTACCAAAGGGGTACCTACCATGTAACTAGGTGAAACAGCATGTAATGGTCACAATGATCATATCATGAGAAGGTTCATTTCATGAGAAGATACACACCATGAAAGTTTACATGTCGTGATGAGACATTACACATCGTGAGTTATTTAATTAATGATTTTCAATTTAAAGTGATGTGTTTTTTTGTGGTTGTGAAACTTATTTATTACACAATGTGTAGTGGGATTATACGTGATGTAATATCCTAAATTTAGTTTCTTAATAGGTATCATGACTTATATTATTTTTTAACCTACTCTATAGTTTCATTTATCATGATCTAAAGCCATTCCCAAGTCATCTTGGAGCCCTAAAACCCTTCTAGGTTCCTTCATTCGCTGCTTGATGATATTTGTGCTTACTGTGTGGATTCCCAGGTAAGAATTTCCCTCATTCTTCATCTTTCTCTCATTATCCTCTTTTAGGATTTCAATAGATAATCTTGAAAATGATTGATCTAAGCTCTCTATTGTTGGATCTCATTTCTTGGTTGAGTTTCAAGGTCTTATACACCTTTTTTCTCAATGATGAGTTCCGTTGTGAGTGTTTGTTTTCGAGGAAAAGGTAGGTCGTTCCATCCCAATTGGACAAATGGATGGACCTTGAATTTCCGGATATTTCAATTTTTAATTAAAATTAAATTGATAAAAATTACATTCAATTGATTTAGTAAAATTAAATTCTATTAAATGGGGAGGTTTTAAATTTCTTTCGTACGAAAATTGGAAAAACACCAATTCCATTGAATTGGGGTGTGTTTATGGAAATGGGTTGACTTAAATTTTTTAATTTAAATTATAGATTTCATAGAAAATATTTCAATTAAATTGTTGAATTTAATTATAGAAATAAATTTTTAGATTAATGGAATTTGTTTCGAATTGATTTTAAACTTGTGAAAATGTATTTGAATGTTTTGATATAAGCCCAATGGTTTTATGTTATTTAAGAAGCAGGTTTTTTTTATTAAAACATATTTTGGGTATTAAAAAAAATTATCATCTGAAATGGGAGGAAGGGGATTGAATTTCATTTTAAGAGGTATTAAAATAAATTTCCCATCATTGATCATAAGATCACAGTCAAGTAATAGGTAGTTTGTGATTTATTTGGAGGAACTCTACAATTATACAACATTCTAAAACAAAAATACAGTATATCACATCCTCTATGGGATGATGACAAGTCTCATTTTTCCAGCATCATTGGTAAATGCGTATACATAAATTGTCATGAACACTTAGAGAGTGCAGAGTCCTATAGCCTGGAATTTTTATACCTATTTGGAAGATGACTATGTTTTTCACTTGTTTTAAATTTGAGATATAAATATATTCCAATGTTGTTGAACTTCTTTACATGACTTCTGAATTTATATAAACTATTTTATATAAATGTTGTATTTAAGCTATTGTTTTTTAAATATTACATCACTTGTAAAACCATTGTTTAAAGTAATTTCCATCATTTTAACTGTATAGCATGATTTGTTTAAATATTATTTAAAATTTCAAACCTATGTTTCCTTAAAATTTAAATAGTTCCTTTGGATGATCTATTATTGGAATATTTCTTAGAATCTATGATCAGACCCTACTAGGATTTTTAGGTCACACCCTACTTGTGACTTTGGGTGTTTTTGTACTACTCCTTCCAGGTTTAAGAAAGGGGAAAGAATCTCTTAGAGGTGGAGCCTGCTATTGAACCATAGACATGGTGAGTTGTGTCCTTAGGGACTTGGGTTGTTTTTCCCCTATTTTGGTACATGGGTTGTATTATTTTTGGATCAAATTCCTTATTGACTTCTGGTACCTAACTACTAGTGGAGTTTCTTTTGTATTCATATTTACTTGATAATTATGATTCTGTTATGTTTTGTGGAAAATTCCTTCCCACATGCATGTATTTTATGCTAATTTCTAGTCACTATACCATTTGGATTGGGAACTCCTATCAGGCTATGTTAGGGCATAATAAATTACTAGGTTACCAGGGTACCTAGGATAGTTTGTGACAATGTGGTATCAAAGGTAGGTAGTTCTGTGTTGAACTTCTTATCTTGAAGTCAGTATGCATTGTGAAATCTTATGAAGACATATGAGGTAGTTGTGATTGCGTGTTTGGAAATCTCTAACCTTAATGAACATTAAGTCACCATGTGTGGTTGGGGAAATATTTATTGTGAATTAGCTCTAGAATTTTTCATATTTTGATTTGGATAGAATTAAATTCAAATTTTTTTTGTTCTATTGGTTGAGATCTTGTTTCCCACATTGCTCAGTCTTAGTGTTAATTTGATGTCCTCCTTATTGTATGATACTGTTTTGTAGCATCATACCTCCGAGAAGACGTGAAAATCTGATCCAAGTGGAATTTTCTGCTGAACCACAACGATCAAATCCTCAAGTGGACCCAAATTTAGTTGAGGTGATTTTTCACACTATCGAAGCTCTGGGACAAGCACCACCTCCAATACTCATTTAGGCTCTAGTTGTGGATCCTTAGGGGTATTTTCTTCAAAATCATTATCATGAGTTTCTTTTCCATAAGCTAGTAGTTTTCAAATAATCCACTAATCCTCAACATGATGAGGAATGGATGGAAAGGATAGAATGTCTATTTGAGTTGGCACTATACGAGATCAAGGTGAAATGCTCCCCCTTCATACTAGAAGTACACAACAAGAGATTGTGGGACATGATGGTGATGACAAAGAAACATGATGTATTATCATGGAAAGACTTCAATGTTCTTTTCACTGGACATTTATATCCATATACAGTGGTGTTGGCCAATTATGTGGAGTTTTTCAAGCTTCAACAGGTTTACAAAACTGTGATTGCATATTCAAATTGCATTGCTGAGCTTGTCTAGTTTTTGCCTGAGATTGTATCAAATGAAAGGATTAGGGATTAGAATTTAGATTTGGTAATTTGATCATATATTCATTGATAGGAATTCTTGTTGAAGCTACCCACTTTTTTTGATATGATGGATAGAGATATGATGGTTGAGATAGATTTGGTTTGAAATTCAAGGTGGATAGGAGTTTCATTTTCTCCTAGGGGCAGTGTCAGCTCCTTCTAGGAAAATCAGAAGCATGATGATTCTCACAGTAGTTCTATATGGAAGGGCAATTAAAAACCTCCTAAAATTATAGGAGGAATTCCTTTAACTTGGTATCAATGTGGAAAGCTAGGAAATTCTAAGAGTGTTTTCACTAAGGCACTCATAAACTGTAACTCCTAAAAACACTTGGTATACTTAAGAAAATTTGGCCATGTCTTTTCTACTTCTCATAGTATATAATGATCATCATCTCCTCCTAAAATTTAATTTCAATAATATTATTCAAGTATAAAGATATTCAAATAGGTGTAACCATTTTATGGGATCAATCCAGGAAATTCAATCGATTTTTTGATCATGTTCTTCCTCCCTCACTTGAGGGTTCTACTCATGTGGATCTACCACCATTGATGAGTCATGGATCTCATGGATTAATATAATAAAATATAATTGAAGTCCATGTTGAAATATTTGGATCAAGAAGATTCTAGGATACTCATTTCACATGGTTTACATGAAAATTTTCATGAATGAATCAGAGATCCAAATCCATTTTGTCTCTTAATGAAGCTAAGTTGTTTAGATGATAATAAAACATGATTAATAAAAATATTCATTTTAAATTAGTAAAAATGTATACATTTAAACATTCATGCATGTAAAACCAATTGAAAATGGGTGGAAGCAACATGAAATCTTCGGACATGATGTATTTGAGAATAGTGTATAAATGCACATATTTGTTTGAAGATCCCAAGTCTTTGGGAATTTGTATGTGCTCAGTAATGGTAATCCATGAATATTCAAATAGGATATGTTCCATGTAAATAAATAATACTAAAATCCTTTGGTTATTTAAAATACTCTATGACATTTTTTATACCTTGTGAAGAAATAGGAAACCCATCCGTTTGGGTATTTAAATGAGTAACATGAGTGCATGAATATATACATGGTGAGACATGAATGATCACTAAGATACATGAAGAAATTCCCAAACTCCCTAGGTATTTTAAATAATCATGCAGATGTGATTTTAGGGTGTTTTCATATCTGTTTGAGGAAGAATAGAAAATATACCCACAGTAATTCACATGGATTTCTTGTGAGATGCATGAATAATAATACCTATGATCTTTATGGTACTTAAAGTGATTATAAAATAAAATACTCACATAATTTGGGTATTAATATTTGAAGGAGGAATAAATTTATTTATTCATAAAACCATTTAAACAATGATTAAAATGATGTATTTTAAATCATGTATTTTTCTAGGTCCCATTAACAATTATTTTTTATAAATATGTTCAGTAGTTGATGTGAATAATATATTGAGTGTTAAAATATTTTTTAAGATCTAGATACATTCTTGTAATGAAGAGATAATGTTTTTAAATCTAGGATCCTTTTAAAGAAGTATCAAATTGTGTTCCAAAACATTAAAATATTTAGGAGAATCCAAATTTCACTGAATCTAGAATAATTCTCAAGACCATATTGTTGAATTTATAGAAGTGGTAAACAAGCTAGTGTGATTAAGAAATATCCTAGAGGAAGTTAAATGAATTATATTATAATGGTTGAAACTTCAAAAATGGTGAATCCCTCTAGGTGGATCCATATTCAGAAGGATTCCTTTGGTTGGAGTCAGAGAAAGACATATTTTTTTGAGAAAATAATAAAATCATGTCTTTTGATTGCAGTGGGAGAAGAGGTCTCTCCATTGGATCTGGAAGAATTGTAATCACTGTGTTGATAGTGATTATTGTAATCACTTTTTTTTCTTGAAGAATCCATGTTGGGTTGTCTAACCAACATGGAAAATAGTTGGCCTTTCATTGCATGGCATTGTAAATACCATGTGATGTCATCTTTTATTTTACTAATGAATAGGAGGTGAGGTGAGAAACTATATTGAGTGGATCAAGAACTTTAAACAGTTCAAGAGTTTGAATTTAAATGGAGTTCATATTCATAACATGATGCTACCATTAATTCACAACCCTCTTAATGGTTCTTAATCCTATGACAACCTTGATATTCATTAAACATTAATTATTGATTTATTATATAAAAGTAAAAATAATATAACCCCAATGATAGATAATTATAGTGTGTTTGGAAATAAGGTACATTAAATGACAACTTAAAATTGGGAATACATCATCTTTATTGGAAAATTCCTTGACATTATCATACTTAAAATTTCATGGGATAACCTACGAACATACATAATAAAGGGATGAGCTATAAATCCCAGTTAGAGAATAAACATGACATAAAATGAAGAAAATGATACATGTTATACAATTATGATATCAATGAGACATAAAATTAGTGAGAATCATAATCATGAATAATGAGGTATGATATAGCATGATAATCATAATGGAAACATGGTAACTGTGAAAAGAACTTAAAACAATGCATTATAAACATATGTAAAGGCTAACTGAAAACAAATCATGATTGAAAAAAACCTATGATAGATTAGATTCTCCCCCTAATACCTTTCATGAAGTCTCATGAGACTAAAACATTACCAATGAATTGAAGTGCTATATAATTTCGGGCACACCTGTCACAATCATTTCATTCTCATGCTTAGGTGGGGCCCATAGATCATGAAACACAAAATCAATTATCATCAAATTTTATTCCATGATCATGAAGTGTGAAATAAATAAATATAATTCCCCAATGAATAATTATATGTTCATAAAATTGAACACCCTTGATAGTAAATGGGTACAAGTATTCCCTAAAACATTGTTTGTTCTGGAAAATCATGATGGAATTTCAGTAGCATAACTATGTCACTTAAAAGTTTATAAAATGTGTTGATGGGAGAAAACAGGGTCTCTCAAGATTTTTACAAAAAAGTGTATATTAATAGGGACATGTGAAAACATTTCATAAAATTATGAATTGGAAATAGAAGGCATAATATAATGAAAAAACCTGAATAAATAGGAGAAGGAAAAGATCCACTACTAAATTTCAGCATTGTAACTGGTGTACATAATGGTTTATGGGAGGGATAAATGAGAGTGAAATGAGTCTCTAATAAAATGGACCTCAAATGGTAAGTAATATGTATGTAGAAAAACATACCAAAAAACATGAAGAAATGGAAATTAAGAGGAATAACATAAAAGTGGTTATTGAATAATAGGAGACTAGATGAACCCTTAGTAAATTTCAGCATGGTAAATAGTGAACATAATAGTTCATGGGAGAGATAAATGAGATTTAAAGGAGAATATAATAATTTATAAATAAAATGTATCATAATTGGGATATGGAAGAAAGTTTACCAACATGAATAAATTGAAATTAATAGGCATAACATAAAAGAGGTTCTTGAATTGAAATAAGGAGAGAGAAATCTCTCACTGAATTTTGGCATAGTAACAACTTAGTTAAGGTTCAAAATTAAAGAGGGTAAATGGTCTATAATTGAAATTAAATAAATTTTATAGTAAGTTAATTTTTATAAATTAATGAAAATATAAACAATTGAAATTGAAAATAAAAATTTCAAAGAAGGTTCTTGAATTAAAAAGATGAGAGGAAGGTCCCTTACCTTGAGAGTGTGATTCCAAATGCTTGGGAGGGTATTCTTGAGGTATTGGTGGAACCTTGTGAGAACACTATAGTGGATGGAAGATTATGGATGATCTACACGGTTATTTATTGAATATAAATTGGGTATTGGGTGGGTTTATATAGAAAAGTGAGGGGAATTATTTATTATTTCTCAAACATAGGTTTTGGAATCTATATAATTAAATAACCAAAACTAAAAATAGTACTATGGTTTTTTCAAAAAACATTTACCAAAGGGGATTGGTTTATATTATCTTATAAGGAAATGTTCCTAAATTAAAAAAAATACCCTTTTGGATGTGGAAGTGAGTCATACTCTTAAATAAGTGATTTGAAAACCTTAAAATAAATTTATTTTTTAGAGGATTCATAAAGGCTTTATAAAACTCATTAGATAAACATAAAATAACATTATTTTCAAAATAAAACATATATTTTTTCTTTTATACTCTTTATAGTATTTATTACATCTGTATTATTTCATTATGATTTCATAATACACACTATATATTTATACAGTATTTAATTTTTACCAAAAAATATGACTATCTCTAGAAAATTATGATAAATTCACCATTATATAATTATAGAATTATAATTCAAAAAATTAATATTCATTTTAATAAAATAATTTTATAAATACGAGAAATTGTTTCTTTTAAAATAAGAGTCAATATTAATTGATAATTGTCGGTTTTTTGACAATCATAGTTTTTGAACCCTCATAAAATTTACATATGACTTTATAAAAATTAAATTATCATTTATATTTGATCAAAATTTTTTAATAATAATAATCTTCTAAATTTTTTTTTATTTTAAAGATCCATTAATTCATAAAAATTAATATCATAATTTAAATTTAATGAAAATTTAAAATACAATTTTTGTTTTATTGTATAAAAATCAAAATAATTTATAAAGTAACGATAAGAAGACAATATGAACATTATTTTATTGAAAATACAATATAAATATTCATAATATTATGGTCTTGATACATATACTTTTAATACACCAGAAAATTTCATAAGGGTATGGTGTACGGTGGTGTGACTTTCATGGACTGGTTCGATATAAATGGTTTGGGTCATGATATTGATGAGCTTGAACTTCTCCCATAAACAGTTTGTCTCATGCTTAATTTGTTGGATCTAAGCATGGGATTGGTCAAGGGAAAAGCCCAATGATTCTATCTCCTACATAATCCCTTATAGATGAGCACCATAGGGTATGATCCAACTAGTTGAGGTCATCATTTACTTTTTCTGTGTCAACTGAATTTATCAAAACCATATATTTATACTAACCATATAATCACTATTCAATGACTATATTATCAATGGTACTGATTCGTAATGGAATTTTAAATCCAATGGAATATAATAAAAACAAATAAGTGAATATTTTTATATATCTATAAGGAATTTGACTAAACATATATGGGAATTTTATTTATTAAAGCTACAGTCATTACAATATTTCCCCTTCATAAATATCAACCTAAAACTTTACTTGTCCCACAATAAATTAAAAGAGGGTAATTCTGTTTCATCACCTAATCTAGTTCACATATCACTTTATTAAACTTGTGGTTTCTCAACAATACTTTGACTAGGTGAATTTTCTTATTTCATAGAACATTGTATGTATGATCTAAGAT
The DNA here is from genome assembly GCA_963277665.1 of Viscum album. Lineage (NCBI taxonomy): Eukaryota > Viridiplantae > Streptophyta > Magnoliopsida > Santalales > Viscaceae > Viscum > Viscum album. The sequence goes on from OY728119.1 coordinate 570,291,656, forward strand.
CTTCCACGGCTGATCCTCATATAAGAGATCATATTCCAAAGTAACCAACTCTAGATTGATTACATATGAGTTGTCTGGTATGTAATTCCTCAAGAGGGACACATGGAATACATTATGTACTTTAGATAAGTTAGGTGGGAGTGAAAATGGATAATCCACCAATCTGATATGATTAAGAATCTCAAAGGTGTCGATGAATCATGGAATAATATTTACCTTATTCCCAAATGTCACAAATTTATTCCATGGAGATATGTAGAGTAATACCATGTCTCTAACATAAATCAATTGGTCTCATTAATGATTATCAGAAAAGCTATTTTCTCGACTCTGAGAATCCTTGATGTTCTATTGATGGGGTTTTTTCCTTTTCCACCATTCCCTTGAACATTTCAAGACTTATCATTTTTAGTTACCAAAAATCATCCCAACATGTATGTTTTATGCAACTCTTCCCATAAAGGGCTTCATAAGGATCCATTTGGATGCTTGAGTGGAAGTTGTTATTGTATGAGAAATGGGCCAGAGGAAGATGTTGACCTCATACTCCTTTGATTTCAATTTATTGTTCTCTAAACATGTCTACAAGTGTATAGATAGTCCACTTATATTGGGAATTAGTTTGAGGGTGATAATTAATGCTAAAGTTCAACTCAGTATTTATAGAAAATTTGAGACACTTCTAAAAAATAGATGTAAATATATCATCTAGATCAGATACAATTGATATTTTTTTTCGTACTTCCTCACAACTTATCTAATGTATATTCTTGAAAATTGATCAAGTATGAAATCATTTTGAATCACAATGAAGTTTGTTGTCTTTGTATGACAATACCCCACAACCTAGATAGAAATATTTTTATTGATTTATTTGAAATACTAGTAAAAAAACCACTGTGAAGTTTTCTCATTTCCATATAGGTATGGGTAATGGTTTCATCATCCACTTGGATGTTTTCCTTTACCACATCACTTTATAACATACAAAAAATATTGATTTATTTTATGCGATCTCTTTCTTCATATTTTCCCACCAATAGTGCTATCAGAGATATCAAAACTTATTTGTGCTTCCATGGAGGATAGGGAAGGATGAACTATATGCATCATCCAACAAATCATTTTTTAACTCATTATTTGATGGTACACATAGCAGTGAACCAAATCATAAAACTCATTCATTAACATAAAACTCTGAATATTTAACATTTCTTATAGTTTCAACTTTTTTCTGAATTCACACAGTATCTCTTTGAGATCCTTTATGTTCTCTATAAGGTATGGTTGAGAAATCATTTGTGTAAGGATTTATGATGTTACTTTGTTTATGATTCCCATATTCATCCATTACAAATATAAGATTATTAGATCACTCTCAATTCTCATCAATGATAGAATTAATAGATCCTTTCAACTTAGATAATTTTCAACTTTTTTCTCTTTCCCAGGATAGTAGTGAATTGAGAAGTCATAGTCCTTGATTAGATCTACCCATTTTCATTATCTCATATTCATATCTTTCTATGTAAATATATAACTGAGAATTTTTTGATCTGTATATATTTCAAATTTATCCACAATTAGATAATGCAACCATATTTTCAAAGTGAATATCTCTACAGCCAACTCTAGATCCTGTGTTATGTATTTATATTAATGAACATTCTACTACTTTGAATCAAAGGTTAACACCTTTTCATTCTACATTAACACATTACCCAATCCCTTCAATGAAGAATCACTGAATAATATAAAATGTTATCAACTTGTGGGTAGTGTTTGTATAGGTGATGTGATAAGCCTCCTTTTAAACTCCTTGAGGATGTCTTCACATTCTTCATTCCAAGAAAACATAAATCAAGTCTATGATATTTTTGTTAGAGGGTTTTAAAATCCTGATAAATATCTCCAAAATCGATAATAGTACCTAGTTAATCCTTAGAAACTATTGATTTTGGTCACATATGTTTCCCTTAGACACCCTCTAATTTCATCTTTTTTTAAGGGTTCATAGATATCCCATTTATTGTGATGATATTACCCAATAATTATGCATTCTTCCATAAGAACTCACATTTTTTTACATGGAAAAAATATATCCCTTCGTAAGGTCATTATCATAGTTCTCATATACTCCTCATGATCCTCCTTTCTTTTGGATTATATTCGACTATGATATATAAAGACTATCAAAAAAAATTCTAGGTAATATATAAAGACTCTATTCATCAGGTCCATAATGATTTTTTTAGAATTAGTGAGTCTCAAAGGAATTGCTATGAACTCATAGTGCCCTTACTTTATAGAAAAAAGTATTGGGGATATCCTTCTTGTCAGCCCTAACATAGAAAAATACCAACCATAGATCCACCTTGCAGATGTATTATGATACACATAACTAATTGTAAAATTCATTAATATATGATAGAGGATAATTTTTCTTTATCATGATCATGTTGATATCACGATAATCAATGCAACGACACCTTGACCCATTCTTCTTCTTGATGAAAATGACTGGTGTACCCGAAGGTGAAGAAATTGGGCATATGAACCCCTCGTCAAAATACAACATTAGTCATTTCTTCATCTCCTCAGGTTCCACAAAATCTATTATATAGGGATCCTTGTATAATAGTAATGTCCCGGGTACAATATTGATTGAAAATTCAACCTCTTAGCTGGAATGAAGACTAGGAAATTCCTCCAGAAACACATCAGCATATTACCTTGAAATGGGCATGTATTTAATGATTATTATTTCCTTGTACTAAATCAATTTATCTATATAGTATTTATTATAGGGAAATTATATCCATGGATAATTTTTTGGGGTTAAATTAGATTCATCATCTTACTTGCACTTGTATAGAATCGGGTGTCAATTCGTGATATAGAGAGTTATTTCCTTATAATGGAAATTTATGTTGGATTTATATAGGTAAATAAAATACATGAAAAAATTGCATAAAATTACACCAAAGGAAGTATAACAAGGTTCACTAGAAATATAAACGCACCAATTTTGATATGGGAGGAGTTATATACCCAAGATTCAATAATTTTCCCATTTATCAATTTTCACCAAGAACTCTACTTCCATGATTTTTGGTGGTATTTTAATAGTTATAATCAACTTTCGTGATATGAATAAATTTTTAGAATAATAATAATAAAGTAAATTATCTATTCTTGAATGAATAACTAGTTTAAATGTCACCACTTCATTATTTTGATATACCTCAAAATTTATGATAGAAAAATATCTCCCTTGTTTCCATAATGTTTATTGGTTATTTCTGAAAACCCTTGGATTAGTGCATTGGTTTGAAAAGTTCACCAGTTACTTTTGGTTGAAGCAACGAACAATGTGATGAGTTTTGAACCCAAAAATCCTTTTCTGGATTGCATTGGTTGGTTTCTCCTATCGGCAATCACTATCTTGGTTCCCTTCCCACACCTAATCATTTTCCTTCCCCCCTTAGGAAGATTTTGGGGTGCTTCTTTCCACACCATTGAAAAGTGATATATTCAAATCCCATGGCATCATTATATTTTTTTCATCAAAAATATAGAAGTAAACAATAATTTTTAATTCTTATTCCCATGATACCCCTGTTTTTCTCCGATCTCCATTTCAAATTTTTTAGTAGATCAAATAATTTTCTCATAGATATTAAAGTCTTATATCACCAGGGCCTTTCATAGATATGGTTTTATCCCACCAAAGAGGTGGTTAACTTTACATTCAGGGGTAATGACAAAGACGGAGGCATATCTTTCATGTCTTTTGAAATTTTCCGTATATTCCCCAATAGTTTCATTATATTTTTTACTAAGGGAAAGAAAATACCTTTCCATTTTAACGTGTAGATTGAGAGGAAAATTTTATAGATTTTTTTACAGAATTCCTTCCACCCCTTCACTTTGATCTCTTCCATCGACTTCATATTCATGATCAATGTCCACCACTGATCAACTTCTCCCTCCATATGATGGACATACAATAGAACTTTCTCTTTCTGAGAGAATTGAAGGATGTATATGATATTCCCAATAAATTTGATCCATTGTTCCAAGATTAAGGGATTAGATAATCCATTGAAATCCAGTGGCCTTTGTCCAAGGAATATCTCAATTAAAGCATGTTCATTCTTATGGAAATTTTGATGTTCCTCCTAATACATGTTTCTATTCAAAGCCTGAGTCAACTGAGATAATATCATCCCAAAGTTTTATATTCTCACTCCCATCATGTTGGTAATCTTAATGGGGTAGTAAATTTTAGATCACATTTATTATTTAACCAACTCAACCTAATTCTAGCCATTGGATATAATAAATGTAAAACTAAGGATGTTTATTTTTAAACTTTTATACGCATATAAGGGAATAAAATAAAATAAAATATATAACTTATAAATTACATGTATTAACTTAACTTATATATTTCTAGGATTCAATCTATGTTATCCATGATCTATTTCCTAATTTATATTCTTACGAGTATTTTTTTTCCTTTAATAATGGTTCTTAATGATATTATGAATTTACTAAATCATATCCCATGGTAGTTTCAAACCAGGTGTGTAGCAAGGCCCATATTCATTCACCCATTCCTGGTCATTTCTATCCCAACATGGGTTTTTTTGTTTTACCCATATTTACATATATTCCAGATCCACAACCACTTGTAGTATCTAAAAATGGATGTATTTTCTTGATAAAAAACATACCCTATACTTTTCAAAATCTATGGGTGCTTTTTATACCAACTCTTATCCTGAATTATTTCACTAGAGTTTTTTATCCCAATCCCAAAAATAAGAAAACTTTTCCTTTAATACCAACTACGACAACTTTGATATTTATTACACATTAATTATTGATTTATTACAAAAAAGTACACAAAATAAAAGATGGAAGATTGAGACGTATGGTGTATTTTAGAATTGGGTACAATACATAACAACTTAAAAAAGGAAAAAAATAATCTTTATTGAAAACATCATTAACATGATCATACTTAAAACTTCATGGGATAACCGAGGAAGATATACAAGAAATGTGAAAGGTATAAATCCCAGTAAGGAAATAAAAATGACATAACATGAATAAATTGATAAATGTTAGAAAATTTTAATATCAATGAGACATAAAAGGAGTGAGAATATTTAATATTAACATTTAGGTATGATATGACAAGATAATAATAAGGGAAACATGAGAGATGTGACAACAACTTAAAACACAACATTATAAACATATTATAAGGATAACTGATAAGACATCATCATAGAAAAAGTCCTATGAGAGATTAGATTCACAACTTAATCCATTTTATCAAATCTCATGGAATTAAAGCTTTTCCCAATTCATTAGAGAGCTATTTAATTTGGGGAACACCCGTCACATTCATTTCATTATCATTATTAAGTGTTCCATATAGATAATAAAACAAGTAATCATTTATCATAAACATTTATTTCAAGGTTATAGAGTGTGGAATAAACAAATTTAATTACCAAATAGAAATGTATAATTTCATAAAGGTGAGCACTCTTGATTGGAAATGGGTACAAGAATATACTACACGATTTTTCGGCATGGAAAATCGCGATGCAATTTTGGTAGCACAATGACATCACTTATAAACTCATAAAATAAGTTGATGAGAGATAAATAGTTATCCCATCTTTAAAAAAATATACAGTAATAGTGACATGTAAAAACATATCCCAACCATAGGAATTATAAATATAATGCATAAGACAATGAAGAAACTTGAATAAAGAGGATAAGGAAAATATCTCTTATTTAACTTCAGTATGGTAATGGGTGTACATAAACATTCATAAGTGAGATAAATGAGAGTAAAAAGAGTATCAAACCACATGGAACTAAAATTTGAAGTAGTATGGATTTATAAAAACATAACCCAAATATGGAAAAAAGGAAATCAAGAGGCATAACAAAAAATGTTCTTGAATAAAAGAAGAGTGGAAGATCCCTTACTAAATTTCAACATTGTTAAGGGTATAAATTACTGTTCATGGGAGTAAAAAAATGATATTTAAAGGGTAATAGTAATTTATACATAAAATAAAAATTGATTTTTATATTTAATAATATATCCCAATAAAAAAATTGAAATTAAATGGCATAACATAAAATAGGTGGTTGAATTGAAATGAGAAGAGAGAAATCCCTTACTAGATTTTGGCATTGTAACGACATAGGTAAGGGTAGAAATGGAGATGATAAGTGGTATATCATTAAAATAAAATCAATTATATAGTAATGGAATGTTTATAAATGAAATAAAATATAACCAATTGAAATTAAAAAGGCTAATTTCAAATAAGGTTCTTTAATTGAAAGAAGGAGAGGAAGGCCTCGTACCTTGATAGTGCTATATCAAATTCATTTTAGGGGATTCTTGAGAGATTGAGGGAACCTTGGGAGTAATCTATAGTGTGTATGAATGGGAAAATATGTAATATATGTGTTTTAAATGAAGATAAATGGGAACATGGGTTGTTTATCATTGGAAAAGTGAGTGGAATTCTTTATTATTTCTTAGGAATAGGTTTTGGACTCTATAATAAAATTTCAAAAACTAGAATATTTACAATGGTTTTTACCCATGGTTTCTTCCAATGAAATTTATTTTTCATTATTTTATAAGGATAAGGAAAAAATTAATAAAATAACACCCTTTATGATATGTAAGTTAGTTATAATCTTAATGAAATGATTTTAAAACCTTAAAATATATTATCATTTTTGGAGGATTCATAAAGGCTTTATAAAATTTATACAATATATATAAAATCAAATTATTTGAAAATAAAAATGTATATTTGGCCATGGATACCCTTTATAGTATTTATTACATCACTTTTGGGTCATTATTAAGTCATAATACACACCATATATTTATATGATATTTAATTTTTAATCAAAAAACCAATTGTCTTAGAAAATGATAAAAAATTCCCCATTTCATAATCTTGATATTATGATTCATAAAAATAATATTCATTCTATCATAATAATTTCTCGAATATGTTAATTTTCACTTTTAAAATAAAAATAGGCATTTATTGAGAAATGATGTGTTTTTTGACAATAACAGTTCTCGAAACCCTTTAAAATTTAAATTTGACATTCTAAAAATTATATTATCATTAATATTTGAAAAAATTTATATTTAATAATATTATTTTAAGAAAAATTTATTTTTAAAAAAAATCTATTAACTCTTCAAAATAAATGACTTAATTGAAATTGAATACTAATTACAAATACAAATTGTGTTTTAGTGTATAAAAAAATTATTTATAATGTAATGATAAGAAGAAAATAAGAACATTATTATATTGAAAATATAATATAAATATTCATATTATTATTTTCTTGATACATATCCATTTAATAAACCAGAAAAAATCCCAAAGAGTATGGTTCGTGATGGTGATACTTTTATGGGGTGGATCAGCGCACATGCTTTAGGTCGTGATATCAATGATCTAAAATTCTCCCATAAATGGTCTCACTCATGCTTAAGTTGTTGTATCCTATCTTGGGATTGGTCAAGTGAAAATCCTAGTGATACTATCTCCTTTAAAAGATCAGATAAATGGGCTTCATAGGGTACGATCCTACTGGTTGGGGCCATCACTTCCTTTGTCAAGTCAATTGGATTTATCAAAACCCTATATTTATACTAATCATATGATCACTATTAAATATCTATATTATCAATGTTAGGTATTCTTCACTAACTTTTATGTCTGAAAGGATATAATTAAATTTAATAAGGGTATTTGTTTTATATATTCACAAGACATTTTGTTGGTCGGAGTGAGTATCTTAAGAGGGGGGAATTGAGTACCCAATATTTTTTTTATTAAAATAGATTTAAAATAAATACCATTATTTAAAAAAATATCTCAATTTACCAAAATATTAGTTTGATATACAATTTAATATATTATAATATTTCTCAAAATATTGATTAGTTCTTGAGTAAAATAATATAAAATGTTATTTTATATATTTGAAATCATTTTTCGTAATCAAGATATTATATAAATTCTAATTAAGATAAACTATAAAAGTAGTGGTTTTTGTTGTAGGTAAAAATAGATTTGGTTTTTAAGTTCTAAAAATAAAAAAAACAGGAAAAAAATACACAATAGAATTTTAAAACAAGTGGTTCAGTATTATGTTGAAACTTATTTCTCTCCACCAGAAAATCAATTTATACCAAGAAGTTTGTATAAAATAAACTATTGATACCTAACATGGATTGGTTTTTAAAATATTATACCAACTGTCCAGACCACACATGGCCTCTTCCATGGTTTTTGTTGGAGTACAAATAAATAGGACACAACCGGACCTCTACCACAACACATGGGATATAGAAGTGAATGGTTTATAGATGATATCTAAGTATCTTCCAATTTAAAGAAGGGGGAAATTTGTGTAGAAAGAAATTTCATACATACAAATAATAATGTAAATATAAATAAACTAAACATAGAATGTAAAAAATTTAGAGATGTTTTATTTCTATGAATGATATGATCTATAGCTTGTGAATCCTTTAAAGTGATTTCAATTGAGGCTCAAGTCATGTTTCAGAATTTGTAGCAAAAAAATGTTTTGTAAACTCTTTTTCTTGACTGTATAAAGGAATTGGATGAATGTTATTGTAATTCCCTGACCCCAGTTACCCAAAGTCGGTGCATTATTACTTATCATTGGCATGATCAAAAAAGATCAAGTCTCGAAAGACTGATTAGTTTAGTAGCCTTGTAAGTACTAGATGAATTCATAAGGTTTACACTACATAATCTAATTGAAAACTACAACAACATTGTTTCCATGGACAACACTGAGATCCCATATACTATCCTTGCAGGCCATTCACAATATACTTCTTCACATTCGGGAAAAAATAAAACGTAGAAAAGGGTGAGCTCAAAGGCTTAGTAAGGATAACAATATGGTGGAAACATTCATAAATAATCATAAACATTTAGGGAAATGTATAAAACTAAAACAAAAGCATTTTCAACATAAAATTCATCATAATATTTAAAATATAAATAAAAATAATTCCATTTACTTACTCACATGGACATTCAACTAGTCGAATAATCACATGCAATATCAATATCCACTTTCATAATGATGGAATGCATAATGCTAGATTTCATAACCACATAGTTAAGGCCTTGTGCCAAGACTAAAAATTTGATTTTGTTAAGTCCTTATGACAAGACACTAGTTTGTCTCATGAGAACTACCGATGCATTGAGGAGCTATAACGGTCTCCACCCGTCAATTACTAAGTCCAATGCATTCCCCATATAAATAGGTTTAAACATAACATAAACATTCGTATTAAAACTAGAATAAAAAATGTCAATACTTTATCCGTAAACCCTGAATGGTGTAAAAATAACACATCCATAGTCAAACATATCAAAAAACCTTCAATACAATATGGAATTTTTATATCATAATAAATCAACTTCAAATAATCTTAAAATCCATTAAAGGATGCTGACATAGACGAAATCAAAACCTTTTTTATCGAAATTTCTCTTTCTATTTTGAAATCATTTAAGAAAAAATTTATTTTGAAAATATTCTTATAAGCTTGTAAGGGAATCTTAGATGATGTTATAACGGCGTAAAATATTTGCACCCACCGTATAAGATAAAAAACATTCTTACCTTAAATTTGACGAAATGGTAAAAAATTACCTTGTTTGGAAAATGATGGATAGATTCCTTTAAAAACATATGAGGTCAAATTATGGTATAAATGAGATTAACCCATTTTATAGTAAATATTAAAAATGTTTTGAAATAAATTTTTAAGAAGCATGGATGTGGATGATAAAGAGGCCCCAATAGATAATTACGTATAAACAACCTCAGATAAGGAAGAGATTTTGAAATTAACCCTTACTTTGTACTTTTCCTTGGTTGACGGTAGGTTAAAATCCTATATAATTGTGAAATAATTGTTATTAAATAATAAATGAATCATTTTCATTAATATGATATCATATATGATCTTTTAATATTGCTTTGTTAATAATATTTTAGTATTATCATCGTTTCGGGTGTTAACTGATTCATTTTCCTTTATATGCATTGTTACGTAAGTAACATTTGTTATGGATATGATGTATCTAATTCATATTCAGAATTATATTAAGTATTTAAAAATTATTTTTAATCATCTAATGAAAATTAGTCTTGAATGGATACGATGGGGAATGAATCTCATCGCATTCATGGAGACGGTAATCTGTACGTACGCCTGAGCGACAATATTATTCTTTTGATATTAAAATAATACATAATTGGATGGTATATCATATATAAAAAATCATTATCATGTTTTATTTATTATTTACATCTATTACACATCATTATTATACCCATCCAAATAATAATGTATTGCATAACAAATCCTCCACGACATGGAGACGGTAAGCCGTACGTATGCATGTATGGTGACATGTCATTCAAAGGATGGATAGAATAATGAATATCGTTGAACCATATTTATATTAACATCAAAGTATATATTATATACTGAAGTTATTATTTTATAATGGAAACAAAAAGAAAGAGGAAGTGGAAGAATAAAGGAACTTGAAAGAGGTGATGAAATATTTACCTCTTCTTCAGGTTCTTCCTTTTGATTTGATCAAAAGGTCTCATTAGGTTAGATTTTTCACTTATGTAATACCTTTAGGATTAAGGGAGGAAAGTTGATAGGGTGTTTGGGTAGGTTTTTGCCGATCCAAATGTCTTTTATGGTGTGAATTAGAGAGAAGGAAGAGTGCCATTTTATATGAGGGGTGATGGGCACCTAATGAAAAGCTAGAAATATTATTTTATAATAAAATATTTTCGGTTTCTAATGTCTCAGAAATGAAATATTTAGAGGATAATGTGGGTATGGGTCTAAAAACACTCATACAATTGGTTTTATATAGGTTTGGGTCACTATACTAACATTATCTTTTAGATCTAACTCTTAGTTAAATAGTTTGACATTTAGCATGTCTCTTTGTATTTTTATATTATATGGTTAATAAACTTACTATATACATCCAAGAGAACCCCAAGTGGTTTATTAATGATACACCTATAATTATATAATTCTTTTGGGAAATCCTTAGATTTTTAGGAATATAATATCAATTAATAATATAATATGTTTTTTGAAAACTCTTTTATGTCAAATTTGACACTATTTGGTATTTTGTTTTTTCTAAATTAATAACAGCATTATTACATAGAATAAAATTCATATAACAAACCCTAATATGTCCTATTAACCTATTAAACTAGTTTAATTCATAAAAAGTCTAAAATTACATTTATTTGGATATTTATAATATCAATTATTTTAATCTTTCATTAATGCGTTAATTACTACATCATCAATATGTCATAAATAAATTTAATTATTTAATGTATTAAATAAATAAATAAAATACCATTATGTATGAAATCGTTTTAGCTTTCTAATGAATAATTATAGTTGAATTTATCTTATGTGTAACACTATATTAAAAATGGTTTAGTTATTAAACATTGAATTTAACACTTCTAACTCTTCTTTGAATTAAATAATAATAAATGTCCTAATCTAATCCAAGTGGAAAAAGAGGAACATATTTTATTCATAAAGTTTTTTTTGGTCGAATTAAACTTATTAAATAGAATTATGACATGTTTTATGGTATAATAATGTCATTTTTACCTTTAATTATCCTATTTACTTTTAACCATGGTAAATAAAAGTCAAAAGTTACTATTCACAAAAAAAATTATTTTCATCTCATTGAACCGCATTTTACTAACTGATATCAACCATGTCTCTCAGATTTTTGAAATTCAACTCATAGAATCTGTAAAATTTTGTTTTATTTAAATTTGAAAATGCTCTGAGGATGTGGGTAAAAGATGGTAAAAAAGTTCAATAAAATTTTTATATATCTAAAATTATTATAAACTGACTCCAATGAATTACATTGAACGTATATAGGTTTTATGTATCTATTTTTAAATAAAATAAATTTAAATAAAATAATTAATTATTTAAGTAAAAAGCCAGTTTTAGACAATAAATAAATGTTTTTCACTATTCATCAAAAATTAAAAGTTTTCAGAAAAATACCACAAATTCACCATAAGTTAATTTCAATATTCCAATTCCAAAGATTAAGTCTATTTTGAATGATAAAATTTATAAAATTTCAAAAAGTGGGTATTACTATTCATAACAGTTAGTTTGATTGGTCGCGATGTGTTAGAATCTCGAAGTTGCATACAACGCAAGCTATTGCATTATTAAAAGGGAAACATACCTTGGAATATTGGGGTGTTACATTATCCCCTTCTTCAAATAATTTCATCCTAGAAATTTCTAGAATATTACTACATAATAATACTCTGGTGGTTCTTCATCATAAGTTCCTTGGTTCCCACGTTGCCTCTTCCATCTTATGGTTTCTCTATAGAACTTTTACCAGACGAGTCATCCAGTTTCATATCACTTGTTCTCCTGTATCAAAAACCTTGACAGGATCTTCAAAATAAGACAGATCAGGTTCCAGTTCTAATTCCTCATAGGTGAGTACTTGTGTTGGGTCAGTCATGTATTTTCTCAATAGTGATACGTGGAATACATCGTGAACTTTGGAGAGACTTGGCGGCATTTACAAATGGTAAGCTATATCCCCAATTCGTTCTAGAATTTTGAAAGGTACGATGTACCTGGGACATAATTTTCCCTTCTTACCGGAACTTATAACACCCTATCATGGAGATAACTTCAAGAAAACAAGATCTCCAACATGAAATTCCAAATTCTTCCTTCATTTATCAGCCTAGCTCTTCTACCTACTTTGAGATGGTTTGATGTGGTTTTGGATTACCTTCACCTTTTCCCTCTTTTCCTCCACTAGTTCTGGGCCTATAAGTTTTATTTCACCAACATCATCTCAACAGGTTGGTGTGCAACATCTCTTTCCATATAACGCTTCTTATGGTGCCATCTAAATACCTGAATGGAAGCTATTGTTATAGGAAAATTCTACCAGAGTTAAATATTGATCCCACATACCATGAAAGTCAAGTGAGCATGATCTCAACATGTCTTCTAAGGTTTTAATAGTCATTCTGATTGTCCCTTAGTTTGGGGGTGGTAATCAGTGCTCTAACGAAGTTCTGTATCCAGGGATTTCTGAAGACTTTTCCAAAATCTTGATATAAAACATGGATAACGATCCGAAAAAATCGATAGGGGTACTCCATGAAGTCTCACAACTTCATTAATATATAGTATTGCTAGATGTTCAAGTGGTAAACCATTTCTTATAACAAGAAAATGTGTTGACATGGCAAGACGATCAACAATGACCCACATTGCATCATTTCTTCTAGGAGTCTTTGGTATTCCCATGAAAAATTCCATCATAATATTATCCCATTTCCACTCAGGTATGGGAAAAGGATCCAAGAATCCTCCCGGATGTTTCCTTCCAACTTTCACTTGTTGAAAAACCATAAATCCTGACACAAAATCAGCAATCTCCCTCTTCATGTTGTCTCACCAAAAATGTTCTATCAAATATCTATATATTTTGGTGCCCCCATGGTGTATAATGAAATTGGAACTATAAGCATCATCCAACAATTCTCTTTTTAGATCATGTATATCGGGAACACAAAGTCTCTTCCCAAATTTCAAAATTCCATTATCATATACCAAGTCACTCAATATTCTATTATTCACAGCTTTAATCTTCTTTTCAAACTCCTCATCATCAACATGAGAACTTTTTATCCATTCTACTAAAGATGGTTTTCCAACCATTTGAAAAATAATTAGTGTTTCACCTTCCATGGTTATTCCCATATCCATATTTACTAGATTCATGAAAATAGGATCCCTTTAAAATCTCACCTTATTCAAAACTCCATCTTCCTTTCTACTCAAAGAATCTGCCGCCGTATTTTCCTTCCTCGGGAGGTAGTGTATCATGCATTCATAATCCTTGATTTGTTCAAGCCATATCCTTTTCCTTATGTTGAGTTCTTTATGTTAGAAAAAATACTTCAAACTCTTTGGATCATTATAAATCTCACATTTTTCACCATATAGATAGTGTCTCCAAATCATCAAAGAAAATATTAGAGCTGCTAACTCAAGATCATGAGTAGGATAGTTTTGCTCATGAATTTTTAGATGTCGTGATGCATAGTCACCAACTTTATCATTTTGTATAAGGACACAACCACGTCCTTTATTTGATACATCACTATAAATAACAAACCCATCAATCCCTGATGGTATATTCAATATAAGAGCATTGACTAATCTTCTCTTCAATTTTTGAAAACATTCTTCACACTCTTTCGTCAAAAAATTTTAACCCCTTTTCGTGTGAGCTTTGTTAATGGGTTAGCCAATCGGGAAAAATTCTGGATGAAATTCCGATAATAACCTGCTAAACCAATAAAAATGTGTACCTCAATTATACTCATCGGTGTTGGACATTATTTTATTTCTCTTGTCTTAGAAGGATCAATAAATATTCCATCCTTAGAGACGATATGGCCAAGAAAATAAATCTTTTGAAGCCAGAAGTCACACTTGCTAAACATCCCATATAATTAATTTCTTCTAAGAGTCTTCACGATAATGCGCTAGTGATTTTCAAGATCGTCGTAGATTTTGGATTATACCTAGATATCATTAATAAATACCACTACAAATTCATTAAGATATTCCTTGAAAACTCTATTCCTTAGATCCATGAAGATAGAGGGTGCATTATTCAATCCAAAAGGCATTACTCTAAACTCATAATGCTCGTACCTGGTTCGAAATGTTGTTTTATGAATGTATTCCTTATTCACACACACCTGATGATATCCAGATCGAAGGTCAATCTTTGAAATTTATTGATCTCCATGAAGTTGGTTGAATAAATCATCAATGAGAGGTAGGGGATACTTGTTCATTATTGTTATTGTATTGATCTCCCTATAGTCAATGCACAACCTCATATATCCATATTTCTTCTTAACAAAAAGAATAGGGGATCCCCATGGAGAAACACTGTAACAGCCCGAGATTTTATGAAAAATATTCTTTTTAATTTTATTAATGTATTGTGTTTTATGCTACACCAAAAGGAGCTTGCACAAAACGCATCCTTGACTTGCCTTGCAATACACGCAATCACAACCTTCCTCGATAGCGTGTGTAGTACGCAATACTGAGTTTCACGAAACAACGATATGCTATTAAAATATTATTAAAACTAGCCGTTATGAATAGTAATAACCACTTTTTAAATTTTAAAAATTTTAGCTCTCAAAATGGACTTCATTTTTGGATTCGGAGTATCGAATTTAGCCTAAGGTGAAATTTTGGTACTTTTCGGATAACTTTCATATTCTGATGAATAGTGAAAATTACTAAATTATAATTAAAAACAAATTTTTTAATCAAAATAATTAATAGTGATAAATTATTAATTTGAGTGGTTTTAAAGTATATTTAGAATATATTTTTACAATTTAATACAATGTTGGTCATTGGATGTAATTTCACATTTAAACCAGACATAAACAAGTGTCAATCTTTTGATAGATATTTTTTCTTAAAAACACGCTATTTGTTTTAACAGCGGGATTTAATTATAAAATTAATTAATGCAACTTCTATGTTATGAATTTGGTAAAATAGACTTCATTTTTGAATTCAGAATATGAAATATAGCTTAGGATTAAATTTTGGCATTGTTCTGAAAAACATCAATTTTTGATTAATAGTGAAACTACTAAGTGGTAGTTAAAAAACTGAATTTTTCATAAAACTTAATTTTACCACTTCTGTGAATGGAATTTCAAAAATCCGAGAGAAACGGTTGATGTCAGTAAGTAAAATGTGGTTCAATGAGATGAAAATATTTTTTGGTGAATAATAACTTTTTACTTTTATTTACCACGGTTAAAAGTAAATAGGGTAATTAAGGGTAAAAATGATATTAATATTACCCTAAAACATGTCTTAATCCTATTGGACAAGTGTATCTCGACCAAAAACAACCTTAAGTGTAAAATATTATCATTTAGTCCCACTTGGATTAGGTTAGGACATTTATTATTATTTAATTCAAAGAAGAGTTAAAAGAGTTAAAATCAAAGTTTATTTACTAAAACATTTTTAATATAGGGTTATAAATAAGATAAATTCTATTGTAAATATTCATTAGAAAGAGAAAACGTTTTCCTACATAAAGGTATTTTATTTGTAATTTTTAGACATCAAATAAGTTAATTTATATATGACACAAAGATAATGCAGTAATTATCTTATTAATGAAATATTGACATAATTGATATTATAAATACCAAAATAAATGTAATTTAAGCCTTTTTATGAATTCTACTAATTTTCTAGGTTACTATGATATATTAGTGTTGATTTAATCAACTTGGTTCGAACATATAATTCTGTTATGACTTTCACAAAAATCATATATCAAATAGTGTCAAAATAGACACAAAATAGTTTTTAAATCAAATATTATATTATTAATTGTTATTTTATTCCTAAAAATCTAAGGTTCGGCCAAATGACTTAGATAAGGATATATATATTAATAATAAACAACTTGGGGTTCGTTTGGCATGTTATAGTAAGTGTATTAACCATATAGTGTAAGAAAACAAAAAGACACGGTAAAAGTTAAATTATTTAACATAAAGTTAAATCTAATTGATAAGGTTAAAATAATAACCTAAACATGTCTAAATCCTATTGGTTGATAGGTTTCGACCCATCCCCACTTTAGCTTCGAAATAAGACCCTTTGGAACCATTAGAAACCGATTTTGACTTTAATATAAAATAATATTTTGAGATATTCCTAAGGTGCCCCTCTCCTCCCTTATAAAAGGGCACCTCTTCCCCCTACACCTCACAACAATTTGAGCACTCAAGCTCGGCCAAACCCTGCCAAAATCCCTTCTCCACTTCCCTAGAATAATCCTAGAGGTCCTGGTATTCTTCAAAGACCAATCTTAGTTCCCTAAGTGGAGGATTCAAAGAGGCGTTCCAAAGAAGAGGTAATATCCATTACCGATCTTTTCAATTTCTTTCTTCTTCAACTTCTTCTTCTTTAGTTGTTTCATTATAAAGTAATTACATCAGTATTACTTACATAATGATATGTTATTATAAATATGAAACAACCCTAATTCACCTTCTATCCATCCTACGGAAAAATGAAATCACCGCGCGTGCGTACGTACGGAATACCGTCTCCACGCCGTGGTGTAATCTATTTTCCGCCACCACCTTAATAGGATGGGTATAAAGGTGTAATGAGTAACTATATATGATTATTATAAAGTGATATTGATACTGAAATAGTATACATACACTTCAACACAATTCCACGACCATGGGAACGATATCATCGATCGTGCGTACGTACGTACTACCGTCTCCACGACGCGATGAGATTCATTCTCAATGATTAACCATTCATGAATGATTATAAAGTATATATAATAAGTACTAATGAAATATATGACCTAATAATGATACTGGAATTATTTATATTTATATGTATGTCATCTACTTAATTCCATTCAATTCAATAAGGAAACGAAAACAGCGTTCATGCGTACGTACGGACTACCGTCTCCATGAACGGTGTATTTCTTTCCATTTACTGATTTATTATATATGTATATTCTGAATATATATATATAAATCATGTTTTATATTCTGGAATTAAGTAATCATGATCTATGTAATCATATGAATAATTACATGTTAAAAACACGAACGACAAATGAGACGATTTTACCCAAAACGCTACTTTAACATGAATTTACAAAAGAACGGGTAATATAAAGTCATAAGTGGACCATATATGATATAATAACAATTAATATGATTCTGGAATAAGTCAATAACATGATTTAAATCATTATACAGGAGGTTTGGACACTTACAAAGCAAGTCGGACCTAAGGTAAGGAAAATATCACAATCTCATTTTTATCCGAGATTGTTTTTACTTTGGCATTTACTGGGGTGTATTTTATCATCCACATCCATGTTCCCTCAATATGTAATATTATTTCCATCCACCTAAAATTCTTTAAATCCAATTTTACCCTTCGGTGAGTTTTTAGTAAAAGATATGAAAGGAATCTTTTGTCGTTTTTCGTATGAGGTACTTTTGACATTTCCGACAAAAGTATGAAAAATGTTTTTTTAACTTATACGACATGAATGGATTTTTAAAACATTATTTCCAAGAATCTTCCTTTAAATGTTTTCAAGTTTTTTTAATCAACTTCTTTTAGTTTATAATTGTATGACATGTTAAGAAAGGAAAAGTGTTTTTGAAGTAGAAAGAATATTTCCCTCAAGAATGAAGTTCAAGTGTTTTATCAAAATTATTTTCCATCTAAGATAATAAAGGGTTCTGTTTTCATCCCTATTATTACATTGATTTGATTATGTTGTGATGGAATTTTTTTTATGAATTCCTTTATCGTATATGAATTGTTTTATGATGTCATGATGTTTAAGATTCCCATTTTTATTACATGGGTTATGAAATGATGTATGATTTAAGATTTTGTGGCACACCTAAGAATGGTATCATTATGAGATGGGTGGGACCTATATCTCCCTCTAATGCATTGGGTAAAGATTTTATATCTCATGAGATAGACATGGCTGAAATGGTAGGTTATACCGGTTCAGTGAAACAGGACTGAAAAGTGGGTTACTCGATTCAGAAAGGGACTTTGTCCACTAAGATAGTCTTGGCCATGAGTCTTGACTAACAAGAAATGATTCTCTATGATTATGTGTGTATGCCACAAAGTTTCATGTTTTATGTTATGATTATTGGGATTTCATTTCACTACTATGATTTATCCCATGTTATGAAATTATGCTCTCTTTTGCAGGTTAAGATTTCCAAAAGTTATGCTCTTATGAATATGATGTGATTGATTTTTCTTTTGTTTACCCCTACTGAGCATTTGAGCTCACCCTTTTATGTTTTCTTTTCCCCAGGATATAAATAAAGGTTTTAGGTAAAAAAAGGGAATATCTTTATGAGAGATATTGAAGATCTTTCACCACGATTAGAAGATTACGTTCCGAGTTTCCAAAGACACTAAACTATTACGATCCTTGTCTGTGTGTTTTTGTTATGTACTAAGTATTCCGCAAAATTAATGTATTGTCCATGTACGATAAGCTTCGGATCTCTACAGTTGGTATCAGAGGAAAGGTTTAGTCAACCTTTGGAAACTAGGATGCGAAAACGTTAGTGAGATCCCTAAAGATATTTCTAAGGTATGTCTAGGGATGTCCCTAAGGTTAAGTATACGTATAGCTTATAGTACTAGAACTATGCCAACGATCATAGAATTAAACCTAAGATGTTAGATATTGAAGGTACTCCCCCTTTATTATGTTGTTTTCCCTAGCATGATTTTTTCCTCTCACACTATTCTTTTTGGGTTTTAGACGATGGCTAGAACCCGAAGGAACCGTGTTGATCAATGCAATGGACAATGCAATGATTGTCCTCCTGAACAAACAAATGTTATGGGAGATGGAGTGCAAAATCTTATTGCTATCCTTACACAAGCTATGAATCATTCTGGACTTCCAAATGAGCAGAGAAAGGAACAGTATTATATTGAGTCCTTCATGAGGCAACATCCACCTTCTTTCAGTGGGACTTCTGATCCACTTGTTGCTGAACAATGGATCAGTACCACTGAAAATATATTTTCAGTTCGTCAATGTTCTGAACATGATAAAGTCATCTTAGCAGTATATCGTTTGGAAGGTGAAGCTGATCAATGGTGGAATCTTATCAAGAATACGAGGAAAAGAGATGAAATTGATTCCATGGAATGGGACGAGTTCAAGAACTTGTTTTTCAGTAATTACTTCCCTCGTATTCTTTGAACAAAGATGGAAAAGGAGTTTCTTGAGCTGAAGCGGAAGGATGATGAATCTGTTGATATATACGAAGCAAATTTTACAAGACTTGCAAGGTATGCATCTGGCATTATCATCCAACCTGAAAGTAAAGTTGATCGATTTTTCAGTGGCTTAAAACCAAGTCTTCGAAGAGAATTAGCTATAAGAGACTTTAGTAGCTATGAAGAAATTGTGCGTTGTGCTATCAAGGTAGAAATGGAAGTTGGTGTTACATATCCATCTCATGGTTTTGACAAAAAACGAAAGATGGAGTTCAAGGATAAATCTTAGAATAATGGTGAAAAGAAGATGAATGTTTCCTTATGCACAATGTGTGGAAAGAAGCATGGTGGGGATTGTCTTAAAGGGACTAGAAAATGTTTTAAGTGTGGAAAAGAAGGTCATCGAGCAGCTGAGTGTCAAAGTAATGGAAAAAGGGATTCTAATGATGTGAATAAAGCAAACACTACAGAGAACGCACCACCAACACTTCAATGCTTCAAGTGCAAGGAAATGGGGCATTATGCTAATAAATGCCCTAATACAAGGGTTAGTGATGATCGACATGAGCAACCACTTAAGGCAAAGGACAAATGGAAGTCACATGCATTCACCATTGGCGATGTTGAATATGATAACGATGTGATGGAATGATTAAGTGTTTATGTAATGGGATTCCAAAATAATGTTGTATCATAAAGTATTGGAATATTTATGTATTGGTCTAATGTGGTATTCAAAGTTATTGAGATATTTTTGGAAATAAGATGATATGCGCATAATGAAGGGAAAATGAGAAAACGAAATGTTTAATAGTATTCATGAGCTCATGATTGATATAAGGACTAAGTGATATCATTGTTTGAGTATATAGAATTTTGAGGATTTTGGTATGTGGAAAGTGTTAAATTTTAACTGCATTCATGTTTTCACTAAGGTATTCAAGAGAATACTTGATTAAGGATTTTGAATGTTTGGAATGTGACCAACAAAACATATCTTATGATATATGGGGATCGACGATGGTGTTAAATCTCTGGTAATCGTTTTCACTATGTTATGAGAGTGGACTGCAGTATTATGGATAAGCCTAAAGATTGGAATGGATTATGTTGGAATTAAGTTAGTATTGTTTAAGGATAGAATTTTTCTCGATATTATTGATGGGATGTTATAGTAATATAGTTTTAGAAAAAGGACAACCTGCAGGACGGGCGACAGCCCATCGCGTCGGACAAGGCTGTGGAAATCGAACCCACAGCCGAAGTGCGACTGGCCTTTATCGCCTACCACTGGCCTACAGGAAGTACATGTTTTGTAGAAAATAGTTTTATTATATTAAGCTGTATGACATATGATGTATAAGTCCATTTTAGGAACCATATATGATTAATCTCACTATAGATCGACTTATGTATATAATTTTTTGCTAACCTTTTGTTTGAGACAGATGGAATGACCCGTCATTCTATCACATGATCTGCTAACACTTCACGAATAAAAAATTCAACTTCATTTATTTAAGAGATGAAGTGGAAATTGTTAAAGGAATGAACAACAGTGATATTGTACCAAAATAAAGTAAGTATTTATTCTAATTCAAATTCTTTAACTTTAGGGAAACGATCTTGGAAACCAAAAATGTTGTCCTAGTGATCTTATATTTGATGAATCAGATGATACCTTAGATTGTCACAAATTTATGGCTTTGTGATTGCTGTATTTTCCATAGCCATGTTCTCTACCACTCTCCATCAAGACATGATGGTTAGATTTCTCTCCCATATCCATATTTTCACCTATGTGGAAACCAATTGATTAGTTTATTTGGGTAACCGTTACATTTCATACTTTTGTTTTTAAAGATTGGTTTTGGTATTTCTTTTTTACGATGTGGGTTTCTATTAAAGAAACTTTCGAACAGTAAACCATTTATAACCCAGACGAATTTCGAGGGCGAAATTCATATTAAGGGGGGTAGAATGTAACAGCCCGAGATTTTATGAAAAATATTCTTTTTAATTTTATTAATGTCTTGTGTTGTACGCTACACCAAAAGGAGCATGCACAACACGCATCCTTGACTTGTCTTGCATTACACGCAATCGCAACCTTCCTTGATAGCGTGTATAGTACGCAATACTGAGTTTCACGAAACAACGATATGCTATTAAAATATTATTAAAACTAGCCGTTATGAATAGCAATAGCCACTTTTAAAATTTTATAAATTTTAGCTCTCAAAATGGACTTCATTTTTGGATTCTGAGTATTGAATTTAGCCTAATGTGAAATTTTGGTACTTTTCGGATAACTTTCATATTCTGATGAATAGTGAAAATTAATAAATTATAATTTAAAAAAAAAATTAATCAAAATAATTAATAGTGATAAATTATTAATTTGAGTGGTTTTAAAGTATATTTATAAAATATTTTTACAATTTAATACAATGTTGGTCACTGGACGTAATTTCACATTTAAACCAGACATAAACAATTGTCAATCTTTTGATAGATATTTTTTCTTAAAAACACGCTATTTGTTTTAACAGCATGATTTAATTATAAAATTAATTAATGCAAATTCTATGTTATGAATTTGGTAAAATAGACTTCATTTTTGAATTTGGAATATGAAATATAGCTTAGGATGAAATTTTGGCATTGTTCTGAAAAACATCAATTTTTGATGAATAGTGAAACTACTAAGTGGTAGTTAAAAAACTGAATTTTTCATAAAACTTAATTTTACCACTTCTGTGAATGGATTTTCAAAAAATCCGAGAGACATGGTTGATGTCAGTAAGTAAAATGTGGTTCAATGAGATGAAAATAATTTTTGGTGTATAGTAACTTTTTACTTTTATTTACGACGGTTAAAAGTAAATAGGGTAATTAAGGGTAAAAATGATATTAATATTACCCTAACACATGTCCTAATCCTATTGGACAAGTGTATCTCGACCAAAAACAACCTTAAGTGTAACATATTATCATTTAGTCCCACTTGGATTAGATTAGGACATTTATTATTATTTAATTCAAAGAAGAGTTAAAAGAGTTAAAATCAAAGTTTATTTACTAAAACATTTGTAATATAGGGTTATACATACGATAAATTCGATTGTAAATATTCATTAGAAATCTAAAAAGATTTCCTACGTAAGAGTATTTTAGTTGTAATTTTTAGACATCAAATAAGTTATGTTATTGATGACACAAAGATGATGCAGTAATTACCTTATTAATGAAATATTGACATAATTGATATTATAAATACCAAAATAAATTTAATTTAAGTCTTTTTATGAATTACACTAATTTTCTAGGTTACTATGATACATTAGTGTTGATTTAAACAACTTGGTTCGAACATATAATTCTGTTATGACTTTCACAAAAATCATATATCAAATAGTGTCAAAATTGACACAAAATAGTTTTTAAATCAAATATTATATTATTAATTGTTATTTTATTCCTAAAAATCTAATGTTCGGCCAAATGACTTAGATAAGGATATATATATTAATAATAAACAACTTGGGGTTATTTTGGCATGTTATAGTAAGTGTATTAACCATATTGTGTAAGAAAACAAAAAGACACGGTAAAAGTTAAATTATTTAACATAAAGTTAAATCTAATTGATAAGGTTAAAATAATAACCTAAACTTGTCTAAAACCTATTGGTTGATATGATTTAGACCCATACCCACTTTAGCTTCGAAATAATACCCTTTGGAACCATTATAACACGATTTTGACTTCAATATAAAATAATATTTTGAGATATTCCTAAGGTGCCCCTCTCCTCCCTTATAAAAGGGCACCTCTTCCCCCTACTCCTCACACCAATTTTAGCACTCAAGCTCGTCCAACCCCAGAAAAAATCCCTTCTCAACTTCCCTAGAATAATCCTAGAGTTCCTGGTCTTCTTCAAAGACCAATCTTAGTTCCCTAAGTGGAGGATTCAAAGAGGCGTTCCAAAGAAGAGGTAATATCCATTACCGATCTTTTCAATTTCTTTCTTCTTCAACTTCTTCTTATTTAGTTGTTTCATGATAAAGTAATTACATCAGAATTAATTACATACTGATATGTTATTATAAATATGAAACAACCCTAATTCAACTTCTATCCATCCTACGGAAAAATGAAATCACCGCGCGTGCGTACGTACGGAATACCGTCTCCACGTCGTGGTGTAATCTATTTTCCGTCACCACCTTAATCGGTTGGGTATAAAGGTGTAATGAGAAACTATATATGATTATTATAAAGTGATATTGATACTGAAATATTATACATACACTTCAACACAATTCCACAACCATGGGAACGATATCATCGATCGTGCGTACGTACGTACTACCGTCTCCACGACACCATTAGATTCATTCTCAATGATTAACCATTCATGAATGATTATAAAGTATATATAATAAGTACTAATGAAATATATGACCTAATAATGATACTGGAATTATTTATATTTATATGTATGTCATCTACTTAATTCCATTCAATTCAATAAGGAAACGAAAACATCGTTCATGCGTACGTACGGACTACCATCTCCATGAACGGTGTATTTCTTTCCATTTACTGATTTATTATATATGTATATTCTGAATATATATATATAAATCATTTTTTATATTCTGGAATTAAGTAATCATATGAATAATTACAAGTTAAAAACACGAATGACAAATGAGACGATTTTACCCAAAACGCTACTTTAACATGAATTTACAAAAGAACGGGTAATATAAAGTCATAAGTTGACCATATATGATATAATAACAATTAATATGATTCTGGAATAAGTCAATCACATTATTTAAATCATTATACAGGAGGTTTGGACACTTACAAAGCAAGTCGGACCTAAGGTAAGGAAAATATCACAATCTCATTTTTATCCGAGATTGTTTTTACATTGGCATTTACTGGGGTGTATTTTATCATCCACATACATGTTCCCTAAATATGTAATATTATTTCCATCCACCTACAATTGTTTAAATCCAATTTTTACCCTTCGGTGAGTTTTTAGTAAAAGATATGAAAGGAATCTTTTATCGTTTTTCGTACGAGGTACTTTTTGACTTTTCCGACAAAAGTACGAAAAATGTTTTTTTTAACTTATACGACATGAATGGATTTTTAAAACATTATTTCCAAGAATATTCCTTTAAAAGTTTTCAAGTTTATTTTTAATCAACTTCTTTTAGTTTATAATTGTATGACTTGTTAAGAAAGGAAAAGTGTTTTTGAAGTATAAAGAATATTTTCCTCAAGAATGAAGTTCAAGTGTTTTATCAAAATTATTTTCCATCTAAGATAATAAAGGGTTCTGTTTTCATCCCTATTAGTACATTGATTTGATTATGTTGTGATGGAATTATTTTTATGAATTCTTTTATCGTATATGAATTATTTTATGATGTCATGATGTTTAAGATTCCCATTTTTATTACATGGGTTATGCAATGATGTATGATTTAAGATTTTGTGGCACATATAAGAATGGTATCATTATGAGATGGGTGGGACCTATATCTCCCTCCAATGCATTGGGTAAAGATTTTATATCTCATGAGATAGACATGGCTGAAATGGTAGGTTATATCGGTTTAGTGAAACAGGACTGAAACGAGGGTTACTCGATTCAGAAAGGGACTTTGTCCACTAAGATAGTCTTGGCAATGAGTCTTGACTAACAAGAAATGATTCTCTATGATTATGTGTGTATGCCACAAAGTTTCATGTTTTATGTTATGATTATTGGGATTTCATTTCACTACTATTATTTATCACATGTTATGAAATTATGCTCTCTTTTGCAGGTTAAGATTTCCAAAAGTTATGTTCTTATGAATATGATGTGATTGATTTTTCTTTTGTTTACCCCTACTGAGCATTTGAGCTCACCCTTTTATGTTTTCCTTTCCCCAGGATATAAAGAAAGGTTTTAGGTAAAAAAAGGGAATATCTTTGTGAGAGATATTGAAGATCTTTCACCGCGATTAGAAGATTACGTTCCGAGTTTCCAAAGACACTAAACTATTACGATCCTTGTGTGTGTGTTTTTGTTATGTACTAAGTATTCCTCAAAAGTAATGTAATGTCCATGTACGATAAGCTTCGGGTCTTTACAAACACTAGGGAGAATAAATCCCTTATTACTCAATTCCTCTAGTTGTTTCTTTAGTTCCACTAATTCCTTAATGGACATTCCATAAGGGGTCTTCTATATGGGCCTTGATCCAAGAATTAAATCAATGGAAAACTCAATTTCTTGTTCTGGAGGATGTCCAGGTAAATCTTCAAGAAACACATCAAAATATTCTTCCACAATAGGTACATCCTCTATTTGAACCTTCCTTTCCTCACCCACAATTATTTCATTGTCTTACTCCCCAATAATTTAATTTTGTTGAGCTACTAGGGGTGGATCTAGATAAGAATTAGGTGGTGATGATTCCTTTCTAAAGATAAAGTGTTCTTTGTCATCGTCATAAAAAATAGTAACCTCCTTCTTACAATAATTTTTTGCATCATGGTCCGAAAGTCAATCCATACTAAGGATTATATCAAATTCAATGATGGGTGTGACGATGAGATCAGTAGATAAGGAACATTTATATTCCCTAATGTGGTCTGATTAAAAAAACTATGTTGCAATGATACTTCCCTTAAGATTTTTGACTAGAAACTCCCTTGTTAAATCAAATTTGAAATATAGAATTTTCTTAGAAAACTGGAATGATATGAAACAATGTGATGATCCAGAATCAAATAAAGTATTTTCTAAACTTGAGGAAACCATTAAATTACCTTCCACTACATATTTTAGAGCTTCAACTTCAGAAGTAGTGATAAAATAATATTGGACATGATCCCTTGGCCTTTTATAAGGTAAGTTCCCTTGGTTATTAGGACATTCAATTGCTTAATTCCCCATTTCTCTACACTTGTATCATTCAACAGTGATAGCATCTTTCTTCCCTTTTCAATCATGAGCTTGGTGGCCTTTTTCCGCACACTTGTAACAAACTCTAATTCCCTTCAGACAAGTACCAGGGTGTTTCTTCCCACATTTTCTATAGGATATATATTTAACTTTTCCCTTCATCTCCTTATTTCCATTTCCAGAGTGTTCAACAGGTCTCTTCTTCTCTTTATTTACTTCAAAATCATAAGACTTAGAGAATTCTTTTTTTGTCTTGATAGCACATGAGACAATATCTTCGTACGACGTGATGGATTGTGAGAATAATGCTCAACAGAGAAATGGTTTTAACCCATGAAAGAAATGATGAATATTTCTTATTAGGTTGCGTATATAATCTACAACATGCCTTGATAACCTTGTAAAGTTAGCTTTATAATTTGTGACATTCGTATCCTCCTTTTGACTAAGACTCATAAATTATATTTCCATATCCTCTTGATGGCCATGAGGAAAGTATTTTTCTATGAAACTTTCTTTAAACTCCCTTCATTCCATATTTGATACTTTATCATATTCCTTTGTTTTTTGAATCAATTGCCACCATTGATCAGCATCTCTAGTAAAGTGATAAACTGCCATGACAACTTTTTCCTTTTCGCTACTCCCCAAGAGGTGGAATAATTTTTCTAAGGAATTTATCCATTGCCCTGCTACTAGTGGATATTTACCCTCATTGAATGTTGGTGGTTGTTTCCTCATGAAGCTATATAACATTGATCCTCCACGCAATGGATCATTGTTCTCTATACGGGTAAGGTTATTATCCATAACCCGAGTGAGTTTTACTAATATAGTGAGTGGTTGATTAGTACCAGTTGTATCACCAGCTCCTCTATAGTTATCTTGAACAGGAGGGAAATCCATACATGGAGTGCATGCATTGATACGGTTTCCAATCCTTCCACTAGGTGACATTTATATACAATGGCATAAACTAGATTAGTTTCTGAATTGAAATACATAATTCCAAACTTGTAAAATACTTAACATAAATTGAACATTTTATGAATATAATCTATAATCATAAAAAATGTTTTTCTTGAGGAAGTATATACTCATAAACCCTTCATAATAGTTTTTAAAGAAAATGAGAATTTTATTAAGCATATCCCTCGGGAGTGTCGTAACCAAGAGTGCACCAAGGCCCATTGTTGTGCACCAGTTCCCGTTCGAGCCTACCTCAAAGCGGTGTTTTCGTGTTTTACCCCTTGGTATATCTTTCCCAGAGCAGCCTCTACCTTCTCATATCCAGACAGAGATGTATTTCTTGGAAAACACAAAAAATCTCCACAATACCAAAATTTTTGGAAGTTCTTCTATACTAATCCTCAATGTTTATCATAGGGATATGTGCTCTAATTATAATTAACTAAATCTAGTTTCCAAGGTTTGTACTAAACTTCATCTGATACCAACTGTAATGCCCTGATTGTAGTTAACCACAGTCTGTGCATTATTACGTATCATTAGCATGATCACAAAAGATCAAGTCTCTAAAGACCGATTAGTTTAATAGCCTTGGAAGTACTAGATACATTTATAAGGTTCATATTACATCATAAAATGGAAAACTATAACAACATTGTTTCCAAGGAAAACATTGAGATCCCATAGACTATCCCTGCAGGTCAGTCATAATATACTTCTTTGCATCCTGGAAAAAATAAAACATAGAAAGGGGTGAGATCAAATGCTTAGTAAGGATAAAAATATAGCAGAAACTTTCATAAATAATAACAAACATTTAATGAAATGTATAAAATTTAAAAAAATCCTTTTTAACATAAACTTTATAATAATATGGAAAATATAAATCAAAAATAATTCCATTTACTTACTCACATGAATATTCTACTACTCGAATAATCACATGTAATATCAATAGCCACTTTCATAATGATGGAATGCATAATGCAAGACTTCATAACCACATAGTCATGGCCTTGTGCCAAGACTAAAAATAATATTTTATCAAGTATTTATTCTAAGTCACTAGTTTTTCTCATGAGATCTACCGATGCATCGAGGAGCTATAGCAGGCTCCCCCCGTCACTTACTAAGTCCAATTCATTCCTCATATGACAAGGTTTAAACATAACATAAAAATTCATATTAAAACTAGCACATGAAATGTCAATACCTTATCCAAAAACAATGAATGGTGTAATAATAACACATCCATAGTCAAACATATCACAAAACTTTTAATACAATATGGATGTTTTGTATCATAATAAATCAACTTCAAATATGCTGAAAATCTATCAAAGGATGTTGATATAGATGAAATAAAAACCTTTTTTAGAGAAATATCTCTTTCTATTTTGAAATCACTTAAGAAAAATTTTATTTCAAAATATTCTTATACGATTTTAAGGGAAGATTTGATGATGTTATAATGGTAGAAAATAGATGCACCCGCCGTATAAGTTAAAAAAAATTCTTACATTAAATTTTTTGAAAAGTTCAAAAAGTAATTTGTTTGGAAAATGATGGAATGATTCCTTTCAAAACATATATGGTCAAATAAGGGTATAAATTAATTTAACCCATTTTCTAGTAAGTATTAAAAAGGTTTTTGAATACATTTTTAAGAAGCATGGATGTGGATGATAAAGATGTCCCAGTAGATAATTACATGTAAACAATCTCAGATAATGAAGAGATTGTGAAATTAACCCTTACCTTGTAATTTTCCTTGGTCGAGGGTTGGTTAACCTAATATATAATGGTGAAATAATTTTTATTGAATTATAAAAGAATAATTTTCATTAATATTTTATCATATATGATCTTTTAATATTGCTTTGTTAATAATATTTTAGTATTATCGTCGTTTCAGGTGTTAAATGATTTATTTTCCTTTATATGATTTGTTACGTAAGTGATGTTTGTTATGGATAAGATGTATATAATTCATATTCATAATTATATTAAGTCTTTAAACATTATTTTTAATCATATGATGGAAGTTAGTCTTGAATTGATACGATGAGGAATGAATCTCATCGCGTTCGTGGAGACGGTAATCCGTACGTACGCACGAGTGACAATATCAATCTTTTGATATTAAAATAATATATAATTGGATGTTATATCATATATACAGAATCATTATCATGTTATATTTATTATTTACATCAATTACACATCATTATTTTACTCATACAAATAATAATGTATTGAATAACAATTACACCACGACGTGGAGACGGTAAGCCGTACGTACGCACGTATGGTGACATGTCATTCAAATGATGGATAGAATAATGAATATGGATGTACCATATTTATAATAACATAACAGTATATATAAGATACTGGAGTTATTATTTTAGAATGGAAACAACAAATAAAGTGGAAGTGGAAGAAGAAACGAACTTCAAAAAAGTGATGATGTATTTACCTCTTTTTTCGGTTCTTCCT
This sequence comes from Viscum album, assembly GCA_963277665.1. Taxonomy (NCBI): domain Eukaryota; kingdom Viridiplantae; phylum Streptophyta; class Magnoliopsida; order Santalales; family Viscaceae; genus Viscum; species Viscum album. The sequence goes on from OY728119.1 coordinate 570,322,201, forward strand.
TTTGATTTGATTAAAATGGCCCCTTAGGTTGGCTTTTTTACTATATTAATGCCTCTAGAATGATGGTAGTAAATTTTATAGGGTATTTGGTCAGGTTTTGGAAGGTACAAATGGATTTGAAGTTGTGAATTAGAGAGAAGGGTGAGTGCCATTTTATAAGAGGGGTGAGGGGCACCTTAGGAAAAGCTAGAAATATTATTTTATAATAAACTCATTTTCGGATTAAAATTGCTCCAAAATGAATTATTTAAAAGATAAGGTGGGTATGGGTAGAAAAAAACTCATACAATAGGTTTTAGATAGGTTTGGTTCACTATACAAACCTTATCTTTTAGATTTAACTCCTAGTTAAATAGTTTGACAATTACCATGTCTCTTTGTATTTTTATATTATTTGGTTAATAAACATACGATATGCTTCCAAGAGAACCCCATGTGGTTAAGTAATGACACAAATATCATTATATTAGTCTTTTTCCCAAACCTTATATTTTTTAGGAATAGAATATCAATTAATAATATAATATTTGTTTTTAAAAACTCTTTTATGTCAATTTTGAAACTATTTTGTATTTTGTTTTTTTTCTAAATTCATAACAGCATTATTACTAAGATTACAATTCTTCTAAGAAACCCTAATATGTCATATTAACATATAAAATTAGTGGAATTCATAAAATATCTCAAATTACATTTATTTGGATATTTATAATATCAATTATTTTAATTTTTCATTAATATGGTAATTACTACATCATCATTGTGTCATAAATAAATTTAATTATTTAATGTATAAAATTATAAAAAAAATAAAATTATTTAGGAAATATTTTTAGCTTTCTAATGAATATTTATAGTCTAATATATATTATTTTTATCCCTGTATTAAAAATGGTTTATTTATTAATCTTCAAATTTAACACTTTTAACTCTTCTTTGAATTAAATAATAATACATGTCTTAATATAATCCAAGTGGACCTAAATTATAATATTTTTTTTCCAAAGGTTGTTTTTGGTCGAATTAAATTTATCCAATAGAATTAGGACATGTTCTAGGGTAATAATATTTTGATTTTTTCCTTTAATTACCCTATTTACTTTTAACCTTGGTAAATAAAAGTCAAAAGTTACTATTCACCAAAAATTATTTTCACCTCATTGAACAAAACTTTACTTACTGATATCAATCGTGCCTCTCTGATTTTTGAAATTCAACTCACAGAAGCGGTAAAATTAAATTTTATGTTGCTTTGCAAATGCTCCTAGGAGGTGGGAAAAAGACGGTAAAAAAGATCAATAAAATTTTTACATGTCTAAAATTATTATAAACTGACTCCAATGAATTACATTGTAACTATGTCGGTATTATGTATCTATTTTGACCTAAAATAAATTTAAATAAAATAAATAATTATTTAAATAAAATTCGGTTTTAAACAATAACTCAGTGTCTTTTACTATTCATCAAAAATTGAAAGTTTTCAAAAAATACCAAAAATTCGACCTAATATAATTTCAATATTCCAAATCCAAAAATGAAGTCCATTTTGAAAGATAAAATTTATAAAATTTCAAAAGGGGGGAATTACTATTCATAAAGGCCAGTTTGATTGGTCGCGATGTTTTAGAATCTCGATGTTGCGTGCAACACAAGCTATTTTATTATTGAAAAGGGAAAATACCGTGGAAGATTGGGGTGTTATAGTTATGCTTTGTATTACCTCATATTAGTGAAATAGAATGCAACTTGTAAGCTATATTAGTTATTTAAAGGAGTTTTTTCTCACTTCACATGTACATATGTATATTTTCATTCATCACTTGTTTTTTCATGAGGGATCCTATTTCATCTTTCAATAGAAAAAACAGAAATGTTAATCTACTGAATCTTCTACTCTTCATCCTGTACTTTCTGAAACTAAAATTATTTCATCTCTATCAAGTAATACATGAACAATCATTATAATAATCAATGGTATTAAATTAAATAAACTAGGTAATAATAAAATTTATTTCAATATAAATATAAACACTGGTGGAATTTATTTTGAATGGTGAAACTTATGGTGGTGACTCCTTAGAACAATGAGACTTTTAATGGTGTCTATGTAATGTAGTGAGACATTGGAATAGTTTTTTGATCTATTAGTGAGTGAAACTCTGGCTGTATGTCAGGCTAGTGGTAGGATTCATTAGTAGTGGATCCTCATCGGTGAAAATTATATCTAAAACATAGCTAAAATTCTATTTTGGTAGATATAATTGTTTGACGGTGTCACAAGGAAACCTTTATACTTTATTAACATTGATAATTTTCTATACTTTTTCAAAATTCAGTCTTAGTGGTGACTAATTGCTAACATTGACTCATCCTTGGCGTTGTCTCATACTTAGACAAATTGCGCCAATTTTTTTCATGATATAAAATTATAACAGAAAACATGTAACTCATTAAGTGTCATAATAATCATTATTTAATGATTACTAAAAAGAAGAGGTCAACAATCTCACCCTTTTTTATGATCACCAATCATGGAATTTTATATTCCTTGAATCAAAGGGAAATCATGAAATTTTATACATATGATATCAATCACATACTTTCAAAGAAAAAATGGTTTTCAATATGTAGTATGAAATAAAAGAAAAATAAGGAAGTAAATATATCACATGTTATCAAAGGAAGTTAGAAACATATATGGCAGTAAAGAAAATTACCCGAGAAATAAATTCTATGATAGAGTTATCCCCTTTTTGGGATAATCAAAAAGTCATAATAAAATAAGAAAAGTAATAAAATATGAATAAAGTAGGAAATCCAAGATAAAATTAGAAATAAAATAAGTTTAATTAGATAATTTCTATTAAAAAATTCATTTAGGGGATAGGAAAAAAGATTCTAAAAAACGTTTATACGAAAAAAATTATTCCCATTAAAAAAAATTCTAATAAATTATTCTTCTTAGGATCATTGAAAGGATCCAACAGTTCTTTCCCATTTTCCTTGGCTGTAGTATAGGTCTTAGAATTAAGTAGTGAAGCAACTATAGGAATTGTTGAGGGTACAAAAGGTATAACTGAAGGAACATCAACAATAGCTGATGGAGGTTACTGATCTAAAAGAATTATGGGACAAAGGTTCTATATGTCCTTCCTATGAGTTAGATAATATGGGTTAAACTTAGCTAGAAAATGAGTAAGAGGTTTTATGGACACTCCAGGCAATAAATACATTGGGTTCATTGCAGAAGGTTTTAGGCGGGAAGTCACTTGATTGGATTCATGATCTATAACGGCAGTCTCATGAAAATAAAGAAATAGTTTCATAAGATGTTTGAATTTCCTTATTTTATTTCCACCATGCTCCATTGCATTAAAGAATTCATTGTTTTATTCCATAAAAATATTCAAAAGAGGAGCCAAGACTTTCAACTAATCAACTTGTTCCTTAAAGGATCGGGTCATGGAAGGTATCCTCAAATTTTCTACCAAAAACATAAAGTGAGGATTCAAATCCATATTAGACTAAATCCTATATTGATAATACTTGATAGAATTGGTTATAGTCTCTTGGTATTCCTTAATATCATTAATTTTTTCCCTTATCATGTCATGAACTATCCCCCAGGGCCTTTGTCGTGACTACCCCAAGCCAACCTTCCATAGGGCATGGGTTGGTGATTGGCACCAGAAATGCATATCCCAAAAAAGGAAGGCATTGCCTTTAAACCTGAACACACATAGACATGGTATATTGCACAAGAGAAACCGCAATGGAAGGAAAGTAGTACAACCACCACAAAGTATCACTACTAAGAGTAAAGTGTGTAAACTGAAAGTAATGGGGCCAAAATGCAAGTCCAACTGAAAGGAAAGTACATCAAAAGAAATACAGGCTCAGGAGGTCATCTTCCAAGGATACTACCTGAAGGGTAGGTAAAACTCTCTATTGGATTGCACTATAGAACACTACATCTGTCGACCCACCTCCAGGAACGTCTAGTCCTGGCTCCCCAAAGTCCCAGTCAAAGCAGTCTATCGTCTTCACAAGATACATCATGTGAGAGTGAAGCCCTTGCTTGGGTGAGTATAACAATACTCAGAAGGGACCCTGAACCCCCCCAAAGGTTTCTCAGAAATCCACAAAAGAAAACACGACAAAAGAAAAATACCACAGAGGTAATACAACCAAGAAATATCTCAAACACATAGTAAAAAGTAATAGACTCAACTCACACCGGGTACAACTTAAGTACAGAAGTAAATATGATTAGTCGTAAAGATAGATAATCTTATTTTATCGAGAGGCTCTGTTTCTGATCCAGACAGGGTCTCTAGGTTTTGTCCCACACATGATCACTAGGTTCTGACCCACATAGGATCACTAGAATATGACCCACATAGGATCTCTAGGTGCTGACCCACACATGATGGCTAGGTGCTGACCTGCATAGGATCGCTAGGTGCTGACCGATAGAGGATCTCTAGGTGCTTACCCACACAGGATCTCTATGCGCTGGCCCACAAATGATCCATATTCATTCTTCACATCACATCCAGTTATTATATTCCTTTACATAGCATGATTAATTCCTGGAGGATCCCCTTTTCAAGTCGGCATTCATACATCAACCACCATGAAGTCCCATATAGAGGTTACCCAAAGGATTATCTTGTCATAAGGGTTCCAACTCAACAAAAGGTGCGTCGATCAAGCGCTTGATATGTGAGGTATATGATTTTTAGTAAAAAGAGAATGGTTGGATTCGATCCTGATTCAACCTGGACATACAATAAGTTCTTCCAAAAATCATGTAGAGTATTACAGAAGGACCAATTCATCGCAAGGGTCCCATCTCCACTGATGGTGTGTCAATTACACTCCTGGTTTGAGAGATACATGTGTTTTAGTGAAACGAGGGACGATTTGGTCCGGTTTTGGGCCAACCCGACCAGACCCGGATTGGTAGGGAGGGTCTAGCCTAGTAGCATGGGTCTAGTCCAATAGCATGGTTCATGCCCGATAGGGTGGGTCCAACCCGTGGGTTCGACGGGTCCGCCAGAGGCGGACCGGACTTCGGCCTGGCCGGGACATGGCTGGGAGCTGCATCTGACTCCATTGCTATCGTGGTTGAGTGACCATATCCTACCGCATGCCACACTGCACATGGTCTCTGAGGCAGCCGAGTGGATGCATCCTCCAAGTCACCCATGGAAAGATCATGTATGTTTACTTCAGTCAATGCGGCACTAGTATGGCGCCACAGATCTCTAGCGTTGCGGTCGAGAGACTATTGCCTCTGCCATTCGCCTGAGCAGCCCAAATGCGGACCACCATATCCATACCACTGAGGCCATCTGGCCATGGACCTCTGCTAACACAGAGCACCAATGGGCACACCACCTCCCTCTGCCTGCAGCCACCTCCACATGCCACCACCGGTGCATCAAAAGTTTTTTATGCGGGCCATCGAAGTTGCTCCGATGGTCCGTTTCTCGATCTGACTATTTCTATAGATACATTAGGCTGCAACCTTTACTGAAACGTCCTCTAACATTCCTTTCCTCCATTACTAGAAATCATCCATCAAGAACGCACCTACGGTGGGGCTCGGGCCTTGTTCTTGTCGTCCTGCACCCTCCGCGTTAGAAGTTTAAAAAAATGGGGAGGTTAAGGTATTTTAATTTAACCAGCATAAGGGTTAATATAATACTGTATTGAGAAAAATCCAAAGAATAGAACCCACCTTTAAGAACACACGATCCACAGATTAACATGTTCGTTGGTTAATCCGCGTTTTTTGTTTAGAATAAAATCAAGGATAATCACAAAGACAAAATCAAACCCCAACCAGGATTATTTGGATCCACTGACAAAGAAGGGTGAAATTTACATCATTGTCGATCTACGATCATTGTAGTTCATGGCTGCTTGTCAATATCCAGATTTGATCCTCCAAAGTTTGTCGCTTTGTTCTTCATTCTTCATTGAAGAGGGAAACTAGTGGTGGTTCATCATATATTTCCCAGCAATTACTCTTCTGCTCTCCAATGGATTCGATTATTATTAAAAAGACATGTTATAGTGTTTCAGTTACGCTGCGACGTTGCATCATTAATAATGCTCATTAATGCCCCTCATTAAGTGAAATATTTAGTTAAAGATGTAGAGGATACGTTTAAAACAAAAAACCATTTAAAAAACATCATTATAGAGTCTTGTTGCATCACCGTTTTTCCCCTCAACAGTTTATGAAACATTAAACTAACTTATCAAAGTTATTTTATTATATTTCTAAAATGTCCGAAAAATAACGTTTCTTTCTGACCCTTGATGATCAAAGTTATGATTTTCCTAAGTGAATCCCAGCATAGTGTGGTTAATGGTGCCCTCAGATTTTCCATCTAAGAATCATTTTGAATGATAGAAAAACCCTTCTTGCACGTTTACTAAACATACCTAACAAAAGATCAAAAAATCTGTTCTAGGCACACTGGGCCTTGGAATCATGGGCATCAAAGTGTAGAGTCTTGAAATAATTCTATGTAATTAGTAAAAAAATTAAACTGAAATTGGAACACATTACATTCTCCCCCCCTTAGGGATTTTCATACCTGAAATCCAAAACAAAGGATAATCAAACAAGTGGGGGTACTGAGAACAAATCTATGCCTCCCGCTTCCATGAGATCTCTTGGATATTCCTGTGATACCACAGAATGCACAATAGAGGAATCAACATTCCACGAAGGACCTGCTCCTGTCGATCCTCTATCACCAATGGGAACTCTGAAAACATCACCCCATTGTCAATTTCTAGCTCACCCCAGTCGATTATGTGTGATGGATCAGGTACATACCTCCTCATCTGTGACATGTAAAAAACATCATTCCCCCGGTGCGTTTTTGAGGGAATAGATAGGTGGTATGCCACCCAACCAACTATGCCGAGAATCTGAAAGGGTCTTATAAACCTCATAGATATCTTATCACCCTGCACAAATATCTGTAATCCTTGTCGGGGTGAGATCCGAAGGAAAACATGGTCTCCCGCCTCAAACTCCAAGGGTATCCATATCTTGTCGTAATAATAATTCTTCATTATTTTTGCAGTCCTCATCTACTCCAGGATTATCTACACCTTCTCAGTGGTAGCATGTACCAACTCTAGACCCATGAGGGTTGACTCACCTTGGTTTTTCTAGCATAAAGATGATCTATAAGGCCACCCATACAAGGAATCAAAAGGTTCCATGACAATGGTGGAGTGGTACCTTTTGTTGAATGAAAAATCCACCAGTGGCAGGTGGTCCTCTCAACTATGACCAAAACCAAGGATGCAAGAACAAAGCATTTCTTCTAGGGTATGTATGGTATGATCCATCTAACCATATGTCTATGTATGAAAGGCTATTCTCAATCACAACAGCATCCTGAATGCCTCATGTAATCCTCTCCACAATGGGGATGTAAAGTGATCTTCACGGTCTGAGATGATCGTTGAAGGAATCCCATGAAGCCGCACTATCTCATGGATGTCGAGACTTCCCAAGCCCTCTACTTGTCCCTGCTCCTGGGTGGGTAAGAAGTGATATGATATAGTGAGTCAGTCAATGATCACCTAGATAGAGTCATCACCCTTGGATGTATGTGGCCACCCTGTCACAAACACCATTGAGATACAATCCCACTTCCACTCAAGTACCTCAAGTGGCTGTGTCAGGACTGCAGGGATTTGATGTTTGGACATCACTTGCTGACAAGTAAGGCATCTAGAAATGAACTATGCCACCGCTTTCTTCATCCTTGTCCACCAGTTCTGATATCGGAGGTCATGTAACATATTTTCCACACTATGATGTACCACCAAAGGAGATGTTTGGAAATCCCTCAACACCTCATCTCGTAACGTCACTGGTACCATGTTGCGTCCTCTGAAAAGGATGATATTCTCTCCACATATCGAAAATCTACAAGAAGACTATCCTAATGATACTTGATCATGTTGGGCCTCACATTCAACATCCACAAGTTGTACCTCCCTTACTTTCTGATGAAGTGGGAGAGTGATAGTCATAGACTTGAGATATGCTGCCCCATCACTATCCATGAAGGATATCTATATTACAGATAGCTGGTCAATCACCTCACTTAGCAGTTGTAAACCAAACCTCTTACTGAGTGCATCTTCCATAGCATTCTCCTTCCCATGAGTGTAGACTATCTCAATGTCAGATTCCTGGAGGAACTCCAGCCCTCATCTTTTTCTCAACATTAGGTATTTCGGTGAGAATATATACCTGAGACTCTTGTGGTTGGAGTTGATGGTAAACCGCTCACCCATCATGTAGTGAGGCCACATCTTCAAGTCAAATACCACTGATGATAACTACAGGTCATGGGATTCATAATACTTATCCTATTGCCTCAACTACCCCAAGATATAGTGGATAACTACTCGATCCTGCATTAGGACACATCCCAGTCCAGTCCCTGATGCATCATAGTACACTATATACCAAACACCCTATTCTGGTGGTCTCAATATGGGGGCACTTGTCTGTCTCCACCTCAGCTCCTGAAAACATAGTTGGCACCTCTCCGTCCACACGAAGAATTTTCCCTTATTTTTCAAAGCTGAAAAGGGTGCCGATTCTTTGGAAAATTTTAGTACGAACCTCAAGTAGTACCCAACCAACCCCATGACACCCAAAACCCCGATCACTCTCCTTAGTGGATCTCAAGGAAGCATTGCCTTTATCTTTTCCAGATCCACTACAACTCTATCCTCTGAGTTGTCATGTCCCATAAGTTGGACGACCCAAATATATAACTAGAACTTTGAGAGATTACCATAAATATGGTTCTCTTAGAGGGTATCCAAGACTATCCGCAGGTGTGTAGCATGATCCTCCTCTGACTCTAATTACACCAAGATGTCATCATTGAAGACTACCATGAAATGATCAAGTTAAGGCAGGAATATCTTGATCATGAGTCCCATGAACAATGATGGGGCATTAGTCATTCCAAAATGAATCACCAAAAACTCGTAGTGGTCATATTAGCATCTTGAGGCTTTGTTTGGAGTATCTTCATCCCGTACCGGAAGCTGATGATAACTTAATCTGATGTCGATCTTTGAGAACCAACTCGCTCCTTTCAGTAGATCGAAGAGATCATAAATCATTAATAGTGGATACTTGTTCTTCACATTCACCTGGTTCAAGAACCAAAAGTCCATAGATAGCCTCAAGATCTTGTCTTCCTTCTTGGAAAACAACATTGGGGATGCCCATGGAGAAACATTGGGCCTTATGAACCCCTTTCACTACATGTCCTCATGCTATACTATCAACTCACAAAATTCTACAAGAGCCATCCGATATGCATGTGTAGATATCCGTGTTTTCCCTGGGTACAATTCAATGTCGAAGTCTACCTATCTATGATGAGGTAGCCCTATGACATCTTCTAGAGAGACATCCTCATACTTTTCCACCACTATAGGATGGATCAAAATCTCCTTGTCCACCATATGTAGGGTGAGGCTACCCAACTAGTGACTGATCATCTACACCCTCCTATGAGAAAGTCCAAAATGTTCTACAAATTTTTTCTTCTGACCAATGAAGGAAAAACTGGTCCTATCCTTGTGGACACACCACACATTACGCTGAAAACTGTCGATCTGAGCATGGATTTTTGATAAACAGACCATACCCAAGATGACGTTGTTAGGCCTCGATGCTTCTACTAGGATATCCCAACTAAACATCTCACCCCCTAGAGTAAGCTCACTCAGCCGGAACTAGTGTTTAATCATCGAGACCCCTATCGTAGGAGTCTATTGTCGTGGGGATCGCACCAACGACTCCACCCGAATCTCTGATCCTCAAATGAAATTTGTGGAAAGAAAAGAGTGACTGGAAACTTTGTATATAAAAACTTGAGCTGAGGTAGAGTACACACAAATTGTTCATCTAATCATATTCGTAGTGCCATGGTCATAGGACTCTATATACTGAAGCTGGCCCTGCCCTTGTCCACCTGCTCTCAGAGCTCATAGTGGACCTCCTAGGGGTGGTGTCAGTACTACCTCGAACCGTCGTCCACCACCAACCACCCTACCTACTCTTTTTCCATGTCCAATGTCCTGCGGACCTCCTCACTCAAACCTCTATTGCTATCATAGATGTCCCTCGACTACCTACTAGTCATTCATGCGAGGATTTGGATAATCACGAGCCTTGTTCCCATGTCCGCCACAAGAGTAAAAAACTCTAGCCCTCATATGTCCACCTCCTCCTCATAAGCTCCACACCTTCGACCTTACATCATGGGGTCATCCTATGGAATGTTTGGCCTATTTGGGCCTATGTGTCGTCTGCCTACTGCCTATTGCAGATGACTCAGTCACCTCCAGTTTGGTAGTGACTCTCATCATTGGTTTAGTATTTTCTAGGAATCATTCCACATTTAGTTCTCTCTCTATCACTCCATCCTGCATTGGGATGATGAGTGAAATCATCGATATCCTGATCTCCCGTCAGTGTCCCTGCTCAATGGTCTAAGCTCTAAATAAAGGGTCGCATACCATGTCAGTGGAGTAGTAGGATAGGTTGGTAAACATCACAGAGTACTAGGACCCAGTCAAACTACCTTATTATAGGTGCATTAGCTCCTGAATACGCACATAGCTTAGTTTTTCCGGTACGAATTCAGCCCTGAAGAGGTTCTCTAAGTCAAAATAGAAAAGGGTCACCTCCTTGTGGGTCTGGAGTTTCAAGCTCCACTATCTCTATGTCTTTCCCTGAGAAATTCTAACAGTTAGGATCCCCATATGGTCTACTAGTGTCTCCAATAAGTAGGATACTCATGCCACAACCCCCAGCAAGTCCTTAACTTCATGAGGATATCTCTCGCCTCGAAACCTCAGAGACCACTATATTTGTAACTCATGTAGCATGATCAATTGGCGTTCACTATCCGTTGGTGGGGCAGGTAGCATATGCTCCTCTATGGGTGGTGGTTCTGTTGGTAAACCACCTTTAGGGTCTACATCCGTAAGTGGTCCCTACACCGATGCCTCAATTCTCAGTGGGTTGTCTTCGTGATCTCTCTTTAGAATCTTGGATGGGTATCTTTGTGGAGGAAACAAGTAGAGAAATAGATTTTTCATAGTCAATAAGTTATACCTTGTGAGATGACTCAAAAGAGATCAAGAGAAAAACATTTGCAAAACACATGAAACTAATGTTTTCATGTACTAGGTTGGAAAACAGAATTCATGGTCCTAGTGTATGGATAAATCGGCTGCCAAACCAACACTGAAATCCATGGAATGGAAGTTTAACTCAAGAAACTTAACACTATTACCCCAATTGAAAAAATAAAGACTCTTATTTCTTCTGGTAGAACCGAACTCCCTTGGATACAACTCAGTCATTCCCCGTCCCCTAGGGCCCATGTCTTGACTACAAAAAGACCTCATTCCATAGTCCAAGGGTTGGGGACTAGTTCTAGAAAGACATATCCAAAAAATTGAAGGAATTTCCTTAAAAACTGAACACACACAGACTGGGAATACTACACAAGGCAAACCACAAAGGAATTAAAGTTATAAAACCACGAAAAAGTATCACTACTGAGAGTAAAGTGTGTAAACTAAAAGTAAAGGGGTCATAATACATGCCCAACTGAAAATAAAATACATCAAGAAAATTACAAGATCTGTAGGTCATCCTACAAGGATCCAACCTGAAGGGTAGGCACCGATCTCTTCTAGATGTCACTACAACACACCGCGTCTACTGACCCACATCCGAGCACCATCTAGTCCTATCTCCCCAAAGTCCTGGTCAAAGATGTCATTCATCAGCAAAAGAAACAACAGGTGCGGGTGGAGCCTGTGTAGGGGTAGGCATTACAATACTCAGTAGGGACCCCCAGCCCCCTAAGGCCTCTCAAAAATCCATGGAGGAAAAAAACATAAAGGAAAAATACCACAGAGGTCATACCACCAAGAATGATCTCAAACACGTAGTATAAAGTCATAGACTCATCTCCCTACATGTATAATTTAAGTACATAAGTAATGATGATTAGTAATAAATCTAGATCATCTTATTCTATCAATAGGATCTACTGCTGATTCACACAGGGTCACTAGGTGCTGATCCACGTAGGGTCGCTAGTTGCTAACCCACAAAGGCTCGCTAGGTGCTGACCCACATAGGATCTTTAGGCGCTGACCCACATAGGATCTCTAGGTGTTGAACCACACTATATCAATAGGTGATAACTGACATAAGATCACTAGGTTGTAACTCACACTGGATCACTATGTGCTGACCTACAATGGATCACTATTCATTCTTCACATCATAGCTAACAACTGGACTCCCGCACTTAGCATGCTTGATTCTGGGAGGATCCACTTCTCAAGCCATAGGTCATACATAAACCTCCAAAAAGTCCCACATAGAGGTAACCCAAAGTTTTTTATTGTATTAAGGGTTTCAACGCAACAGACGGTGCATCGATCCGATTCTCGATCTGTATGTTATAGCCATTTTAATAAAAAGGGCCCAGTTGGATTCGAGTCTGATCGAGCCTGGCCATTCTGCAACTTCTGCAAAAACTCAAGTAAAGTATCTCAGAAGTAATGACTCGTCACAAGGTTCCCAAATACACTGATGGAACATCCATTAGACACCCTATTTGAGAGATATGAGTGTTTTAGGGAAACTAGGGGCTGGTGGGTCTGGGTCTGGTCCGACCCGGTTCGGCCGACCCGACCCGACCCTAGATCAGTTGGGTAGGTCCATCTTGGTAGCATGGTTCCAGACTAATAGCGTGGGGCCAGCCCGGTAGGGTGGGTTTGGCCCAATAGCATGGGTCTGGCCTACAAGTTCACCCATTACACCAAAGGTGGACCGACCATCGGCCTAGTCGGGACGCGACTGGGACAAACGTCCGACTCCTTTGCTACCACAGTCGAGCGACCGCAGTCCGCCGCATGCCACGCCACATGTGGTATCCATCACGGAGGAGCGGCCAATTCCTCAATGACACCCCTAGACTCAGTTCATGGGTTGACTACGGTCAATATGACACTAACATTGTGTCGTGGATCTCCATCGCCACAGTCGAGTGACTACGGCCTCTGCCCTTCACCCGGGCGGCCCGAAAGCGAATCTTCGTCTCCACGCCGCTGATTCTGGCTGGCTGTGGCCCACTGATGGTTGCACCTCCTTCCTTCGCCCGTGGCCTCCGCCACTGCTAATTTCTTCTTTGGGCCACCAGAGTTGCTCTGGTGGTCTATTTCTTGATCCATATGAGTCTACAGAAATGTTAGGCTACCACCTTCACTATTAATAACTATCACCTTCTTTTCTCCCATTACGAGAAATCATCCATGAAGAACGCACAAGTGGAGGGGCTCAGGCCTTGTTCGTGTCGGCCCGCACCCTCCGCGTTAGAAGTTTAAAAAACATGGGGTGGTTTGGGCATTTTTATTTAACTAACACATGAGTTAATATAATCTTAGATAGAGAAAAATACCAAGAATGAAAAACTCCAGCATGAACACACGATCCACAGATTAACATGATCATGGGTTAATCTATGTTCGTCATTTTGAATAAGAATGGGGAAAATCACAAATCCAAAATCAAACCCCTACATGAGTTCTCAACTATTATTTGTCCAGAAGACAGTGAACCCTCCAAGTTCTCATAAACAAAAGGCTTACCAAAAGAAGCCATATCTCTCAAGTGATCATCAACATGTGTCTCGAAAAATCATTTATCATTAATAATATACTCTAAACACTCTACATCTATCTTTTTGGCCATATACTACTCAATAGTTTCAATAATTCTCATATACTCAACAACGAATGGATCTGACCTTGTCTGATCATTATAAATAAACACACAATTTCCATCAATATCATTATGAAATAATGTATGACTTCCATGACATGGGTATTTCTCTACTATAATAAATTCCTTTCCGTATTTTCTTGAATCAACATACCTCTCACCAAAAAAAATTGGGCCCCTCTTATGATCTGGAAATAGGACCACCAGGAGAAGTTTGAAGATATTGATGAATCTGAATATTCTCTCTTCTATTTTTTCCAATAGAACCATCAATATATTATCGTTCATCATCATCATCAATTCTACTTTCTTCTCCACCTAACTCATCACCATTACCATTACCATCATTAGATAAGGAAATACTTTTGAACTAATATTCTCTATAGACTTTGGTATGTTCCTCACTACATTTTACTAATTTATCTCTTTTTGGGGGAGTCCTAGGTGGAGTAGGATCTCTTTAAGTGATAGTAGGAGATATGAGAAATAAGCCAGGGTCTCTTCCATCCTCAATAGAATAATCTTTTTCCTCTACTTATCGAGAGGGATAAGCCTCTTCTTTTTTATCACAATCACTGTGGATAAAATTTTCCTTAGGTTATGGAATAGGGTCTACAATATCTCGTTGTCCTGAAAGATGATCAATATGATTAAATTCATCATATATATTTTCTTTATCAGATACCCACTACTTTTGATTAGGGTTTTATATAATCTTAATTCTTCATAAGATTATCCTTGGGATATAAAAGCAACACTATCCATACTTGACTCTTGATCTTCAACAAAAAGAATTTTTTCTTTAAGCATATCAAAAATCAAATTTGGATAAATTAGAAAATTTGACCCATAAGAAGGTTTTATCATTTCTGAAATATGCAACATAATATATCTACATATATTTATCTTATGTGACCTTTTTATAAGGAAAATAAAATACACATCTTGGTACCTTAGAGTGAAAGAGTCAACCATTTATGGGTGGAGAAAGTTCTAGATAAACCTGAAGAGCAGTCTGCAGTCTTTATCTAGATCGGAAGCAATAATCCTTTTAACTATTCCACCTCCAGTCAACTCAGCAAGTTATTCTTCATTGATAAAATCATCACCACCATCTGAAATAGTTCCTTAATAATAATTAAAAACACCTTCATGTGGGATTTTTAAATAGATAGCCTACATCCTAGAAGAAAAGGAAATTATATGACCATTGAATCATATTATTACCCAATATTATTCTTCTTATTCAAAACAAATCTTCACATATATGTTGAACCCTTACACAAACTTAGGATAAAAAAGTCTATTATTTGGAGAGATCCAATCCATCTATCCTTGTTTTGTATATATTTCTTCACTAAATATCTTTTCATAATCATCCATTCATCTTCAACATCCTTTTAGGGTGATAAAACCCATTTTTCTAGGTCATTATTTATTGGCTCAACTATAGTAGGTTGACTAGGTTATCCTTTATATTTTTTTTTCAAAATTTCAATTGTCTGGTGAAGACTCTATGGGTTTCTTTACTCTATCCATGGATACCGGTTTTGTTAGATCAGTTGAAGTCAAAGGGAAGGTTGAAATTTTGGGATAAAACAATCGCACATGGCTTGAGAGAAAAGGGCATGGGTAAAGAGTGTGAATTGAAATTAAACAAAGTGCCACATTTATCATTTGAGATATTTATGGATCCTGTAAAATCAAAATTAGGAATTGGGATAAATTAAAAACTATGTTATAAAAGAAAATATAAATGAAATAAAAAACGATGGTTTAAAACATAAATCATTAAACATGATAAAATTGACAAAGGAAAGAAACATTCACAATGGTGAGAAGTCCAACTGTGAGAAGTCCAAGGGTGATAAGCCTATGAGTGAGAAGTCCAACAGTGACACATACAAAACAGTGATACATAAACAACAGTGAGACATTAAAAATGGTCATACATTCACAATGGTGAGACATTCAAAATTGTGATTCCATGAAAATTAAACATTAACCAAGTTGGTCATAGCTAATTTATGTTTGATATAATTTATTCTCCCTAAATTCAATGGTTTAGTGAATATATCAGAAAGCCAATTTTCTGTACCATTGTATTCAAGACTGATATCACCCTTTTGAAAATAATCACTCAAAAATTGATGCCTTATATCAATATATTTTTTTCTATAATGTAATAAAGTATTATTTTAAACATTTATAGAACTTTTGTTATCACAGTTTATAGGTACATGTTTAAATTGATATCCATATTCTAGTAATGTGTGTTTCATCTAAAAAATTTTTGCATAGCTTCTATCTAAACATATGTATTAAATTTTAATTGTATAAAATGAAATATAATTTTATTTCTTACTACACCAAGGAAGTATAGATTTTCTTTAAAAAGTGACATGTTCTAGAGGTTCTTATTATATCTAACTTACATCTACCAAAATCAGTATATGAATAAATAACTAAATAAAATTATTATCCTCTTGGGAAAAACAATTTTATTTTGGAAGTATATTTTAGGTATTTGAAAATTATTTTTAGAGCTAAAAGATGTGACTCTTTTAGAATAGATTAAAATGATCAGATATACATACAATAAAAATTATATCAGGTCGACTAATAGCAAGGTACACAAGACTTCCAATCATATGTCTATAACTGGTTTGATCCAGTAGTTTTCTAGATTCATCAATATCCATCTTATAGTTAGTACACATAAGAGTATCACTACTCTTAGTTCAATCCAATATAAAGGGTTTTAAAATACCCTTGGTATTTATAATTTTATTTAAAATGATTCCTTATTTATTTTGAAAAAAACTAAAAACTAATAAAGAATTTAATTTTACCCATTAAACTCATTTCAAATTAATGTTTCATCATTTTGGAAAAATCAGTACATAAGAAATTTTTTTAAGATAAAACAATAATATCATCAACTTAGATTTGGACAATTAAAAAATCTATGGAAATTCATTTTATAAAACATTTAGGACCAGTTGACGCTTTTAAAAAACCATTTCAAATAAGAAAAGTGATGATCTTATCATACCAAGATCTAGGACATTGTTTTAAACAATATAAATCTTTAGTTAATTTGAAAATTCTATTCAGAAAATGGGGATTTTAAAAACCAAGGGGTTGTTCAACAGAAAATCTTCAACTACATACCCATTTAAAAATACACTCTTGACATCCATATGATAAGGTTTAAAATCTATATGATATGCATAGAGAAGAATTATTATAATGGATTCAAGTCTGGCTACTGGTGAAAATGTTATTTTATGGTATATTTATTCTTCTTGAATATATCCTTGTGCAGCTACTCCAACATTGTTTCTAACTATAGTTCCTAATTCAACTACTTTGTTTATAAACCCCCTTTTAGTACCTATATTTAAAGTAAATTTGGGTCTATCAAAAAGTTCTCATAATTTTTTATTTAAAATTTATTTAACTCTTATTCCATATCCATTACATAGAATTCATCATTAATTGCATAATTGATGATATTTGGTTTAATCTGAGACAATAATTCTTGATATTCTATCTGATTTCATCATGAAACTCTAGTATTTGTACCTATTTATATTTCTACAACTACATAATCTAAGGAATGGTACTTAATGTTCCTTATAGATATAGATAAATTAGGGCTGGTCACTTCAGGTACTTCTATATGTACAGGTTCTGTAAGTTCTGGGAATTCCTCAAAATTTGATTATTTCAATGATTATTTTACAGAAAAATCAGTAGGTTTATAATTTATGTTCAGAGACGATAAACCATCCTCAAGGTTTTCTAAATATGTCTTTGGATCATGTGTATATATCTCATCAAATTTGATATAAACAGATTCTTCCACAATCATGGACCTTTTATTGGAAACTCTATATGCTTTACTGAAGGATGAATAACCCATAAAATTCTTTGACCTATTTTTGTGGAACATTTTGTCCTAACAATCTTTATTGTTAAGAAAATATACTTTGTAACCAAAAACTCTAAAGAAATTAACCATAATATATCTATTATTCAAAATATTATAAGAGGTCTTTTTTAATATATGTCTGATTAAAACTCTATTGATTATGTAACATGCTGCGTTTATAACCTGTAGAGACCCGAAGCTTGACGTACATGGACTTTACATTACTTTTGCGGAATACTTAGTACGTTACAAAAACAGACACACAAGGACCGTAATAGTTTAGTGTCTTTGGAAACTCGGACTATAATCTTCTAATCGTGGTGAAAGATCTTCAATATCTCCCATAAAAATCTTCCCTTTTTTTTACCTAAAACCTTTCTTTATATCCTGGGGAAAAGAAAACATAAAAGGGTGAGCTCAAATGCTCAGTAAGGGTATACAAAAGAAAAATCAATCACATCATATTCATAAGAACATAACTTTTGGAAATCTTAACCTGCAAAAGAGAGCATAATTTCATAACATGGGATAAATCATAGTAGTGAAATGAAATCCCAATAATCATAACGTAAAACATGAAACTTTGTGGCATACACACATAGTCATAGAGAATCATTTCTTGTTAGTCAAGACTCATTGCCAAGACTATCTAAGTGGACAAAGTCCCTTTCTGAATCGAGTAACCCTCGTTTCAGTCCTGTTTCACTGAACCGGTATAACCTACCATTTCAGCCATGTCTATCTCATGAGATATAAAATCTTTACCCAATGCATTGGAGGGAGATATAGGTCCCACCCATCTTATAACGAATCCTTTCTTATGTGTGCCACATAATCATAAATCATACATCATCGCACAACCCATGTAATAAATATGGGATTCTTAAACAACATGACATCATAAAACAATTCATATAAGATAAAGGAATTCATAAAAATGTTTCCATCACAACATAATCAAATCCATGTAATAATAGGGATAAAAACAGAACCCTTTTATTATCTTAGATGAAAAATAATTTTTATAAAATACTTGAACTTCATTCTTGAGGAAAATATCCTTTCTACTTCAAAAACACTTTTCCTTTCTTAACATGTCATACAATTTTAAACTAAAAGAGGTTGATTAAAAATAAACTTGAATACTTGTAAAGGAAGCTTCTTGGAAATAATGTTTTAGAAATCCATTCATGCCGTATAAGTTAAAAAAAACATTCTTCGTACTTTTGTCAGAAAAGTCAAAAAGTACCTCGTACGGAAAATGACAAAAGATTCCTTTCATTTCTTTTACTAAAAACTCACCGAAGGGTAAAATTGGATTTAAACAATTGTAGTTGGATGGAAATAGTATTACATATTTATGAAACATGGATGTGGATGATAAAATACACCCCAGTAAATACTTACGAATAAACAATCTCGGATAAAAATGAGATTGTGATATTTCCCTTACCTTAGGTCCGATTTGCTTCGTATGTGTTCGAACCTCCTGTATAATGATTTAAATAATGTCATTGACTTATTACAGAATCATATTCATTGTTATGATATCATATATGGTTCACTTATGAATTTATATTACCCGTTCTTTTGTAAATTCCATGTTAAAGAAGCGTTTTGGGTAAAATCGTTTCATTTATCGTAGGTGTTTTGACTTGTTGTTCTTGACATTATTATTACTTATATCATGATTTACTTACTTCCAGAATATAAAATATGATTTATATATCATGTATATTCAGTATATATATATATATATAAGATAGATAAATGAAATGAAAAACACCGTTCATGGAGACGGTAGTCCGTACGTACGCATGAACGCTGTTTTCCTTTCCTTATTGTCTTGAATGGACGTAAGTAGATGACATACATATACATATATACATAAATCCAGTATCTTTATAATGTCATATATTTCATTATTATTTCTTATATATACTTTTTAATCATTCTTAAATGGTTAACATGGAGAATGAATCTCATCGCGTCGTGGAGACGGTAGTCCGTACGTACGCACGAGCGATGATATTGTTCCCATGGTCGTGGAATTGTGTTGAAGTGTATGTATACTATTTCAGTATCAATATCACTTTATAATAATCATATATAGTTACTCATTACACCATTATACCAATCCAATTAACGTGGTGACGGAAAATATATTACACCACGGCGTGGAGACGGTATTCCGTACGTACGCACGCGCGGTGATTTCATTTTTCCGTAGGATGGATAGAAGGTGAATTAGGGTTGTTTCATATTTATAATAACATATAAGTAGGTATTTAATACTGATGTTATTACTTTATCATGAAACAACTAAAGAAGAAGAAGTTGAAGAAGAAAGAAATTGAAAAGATCAGTAACGGATATTACCTCTTCTTTGGAATGCCTCTTTGAATCTTCCACTTAGGGAACTAAGATTGGTCATTGAAGAAGACCAGGACCTCTAGGATTATTCTAGGGAAGTGGAGTGGAGAAAATGGCAGGGTTTGGCCGAGCTTGAGTGCTCAAATTTGTGTGAGGAGGAGGGGGAGGAGGTGTCCTTTTATAAGGGAGGAGAGGGGCACCTTAGGAATACCTCAAAATATTATTTTATATTAATGTCAAAATCGGTTTATAATGGTTCCAAAGGGTCTTATTTCTAAGATAAAGTGGGGATAGGTCGAAATACTATCAACCAATAGGATTTATACAAGTTTAGGGTATTATTTTAACCTTATCAATTAGATTTAACTCTAAGTTAAATAATTTAACTTTTACCGTGTCTTTTTGTTTTCTTTCACTATATGGTTAATACACTTACTATAACATGCCAAAAGAACCCCAAATTGTTTATAATTAATATATATTTCCTTATCTAAGTCATTTTTCCGAACCTTAGATTTTTAGGAATAAAATAACAATTAATAATATAATATTTGTTTTAAAAACTATTTTGTGTCAATTTTGACACTATTTGATATATGATTTTTGTGAAAGTCATAACAGAATTATATTTTCAAACCAAGTTGATTAAATCAAAACTAATATATAATAGTAACTTAGAAAATTAGTTTAAGTCATAAGAAGTCTCAAATTACATTTATTTGGGCATTTATAACATCAATTCTGTCAATATTTCATTAATAAGACAATTACTGCATCATCTTTCTGTCATAATAAATGATAATTATTTAACCCCTAAAAATTCTAAATAAATTCCTATGATGTATATAATTGTATTATATTTCTGGAGACTATTCATTTTTGAAGTTCCATTAAGTTTGTCACTAGATTAAAATTATTATACTTATAAGATTTAAGAAAGTGTCATGTTGTCACATTCTTTGGTTTTAATAATAATTAAATTATTTTCATTGAAAAAATTTAATTAAATTAATCTAATCCGACCCTTAGGTGATATGGGGCGTTTTTTAGTCATCCAATAGAATTTTGACATTTTTTAGGGTAATTTTAAAATATTATATTTACCCTTAATTACCCGATTTACCTTTAACTATGGTAAATAAAATTTACCATAGTTACTATTCATAATTCCAAAAAATAAAAAGTATCCTATTAACATAATTTGGACCCACTGATTCCAAATATGGAATCCATTTTTTAAAATTCAAAACACAGAAGTTTCAGAAATTAAATTAAAATTAATCCCGTTATCGAATAAAAACGGGTTTTTGTTTAAAACATTGCAAAAGATTGAATTGATTTAACTTATGAATTCAAGGTAAAATCAATGCTAATGACATACATTATATTAAATGGTAAAAATATATTCTATTTATACTTTAAAACCATTCAATATTATAATTTAACCACATAAGATATTACGATGAAAAAAGTTGTTTTTAATTAAAATATAGCGTGTTTTTACTATTCATTAAAATGTGAAAGTTACCAGAATAATATGAAAATTTTATCCAAAGTAAATTTTTATTTCTAGATTCCAAAGAAGAATTTTATTTTGTCAAATTTAACTTATAAACATGTGAAAAACCAGATTTAAAGTGGGTGCGCCATCCAAAGGCGGCAAAACTACATTTTTTGAAAAATACTTATTTTACCCGAAAAATTTATTTTGTTCTTATACCATGTTCTAGAAATGTGTAAGATGAATAATAATGTTATAAAATTCAAAATTTAGTTAATACTGTTCATAATGGCTAGTTCATGACAATATTATAATAATATAACATTGTTTATTAAAACCCGATATTGCGTACAACACACGCTATCGAGGAAGGTCACGATTGCGTGTAATGCAAGCCAAGTCAGGGTTGCGTGTTGTGAAAGAATCCTTCGTTGTTTAGTATAACAGAATCCAACCATATTTCATTTATACATTTAATATATATATATATATACTCAATGTTGCGTAGAATAACTATTATCAAAATTGTGTGTAACACGGTCCAAGAATAGTGTTGCGTATACTGCAAGCTAATACGGTGTTGCGTATAGCACAAGGTAATCATGGTGTAGAATACAAAAAAAGACATTAATGAAATTAAAATAATATTTTTCATGAAATCTCGGGGTGTTACATTCTACCCCCCTTAAAATGAATTTCGCCCTCGAAATTCATCGGGGTTATAAATGGTTTACTATTTGAAAGTTTCTTTGATAGAAACCCACATCGTAAAAAGTAATACCAAAACTTATCTTTAAAAACAAAAGTATGAAACGTAACGGTTACCCAAATAAACTAATCACCGGGTTTCCACATAGCTGAAAATATGGATATGGAAGAGAAATCTAACCATCATGTTCTGATGGAGAGTGGTAGAGAACATGGCTATGGAAAAGCTAGCAATCACAAAGCCATAAATTTGTGATGATCTAAGGTACCACCTGATTCATCAGATATAAGAGCACTAAGACAACATTTTTGGTTTTCAAGATCATTTCCCTAAAGTTGAAAATTTGAATTAGAATAAATACTTACTTCATTTTGGTACAATCTCACTGTTGTTCGTGCCTTGAACAATTTCCACTTCATCTCTTAAATAAATGAAGTTGAATTTGTTATTCATGAAGTGTTAGCAGATCATGTGATAGAATGACGGGTCATTCCATCTGTCTCAAACAAAAGGTTAGCAAAAATTATATACATAAGTCGATCTATAGTGAGATTAATCATATATGGTTCCTAAAATAGACTTATACTTGATATATCATACTGCTTAATATAATAAAACTAGTTTCCACTAAACAGGGACTTCCTGTAGGCCAGTGGTAGGCGATAAAGGCCAGTCACACTTCGATTGTGGGTTCGATTTCCATATCCTTGTCCGACGCGATGGGCTGTCGCCCGTCCTGCAGGTTGTCCTTTTTCTAAAACTATATTACTATAACATCCCATCAATAATATCGAAAAAAACTTCTATCCTTAAACAATACTAACTTATGTCCAACATAATCCATTTCAATCTTTAGGCTTATCCATAATACTGCAGTCCACTCTCATAACATAGTGAAAACGATTACCAGAGATTTAATACCATCGTTGATCCCCATATATCATAAGATATGTTTTGTTGGTCACATTCCAAACATTCAAAGTCCTTAATCATGTATTCTCTTGAATACCTTAGTGAAAACATGAATGCTGTTAAAACATAACACCATCCATATACCAAAATCCTCAAAATTCTATATACTCAAACCATGATATCACTTAGTCCTTATATCAATCATGAGCTCATGAATACTTTCAAACATTTCATTTTCTCTTTATCCCTTTATTATGGGCATATTATCTACTTTCCAAAATATTTTAATCACTTTTCATGGTTACCGGTACCTTAAAATTATTGAAGACCACAATTGACCAATACATAAATATTTCAATACACCATAAAAGTACCTCAACAACATTATTCTTGAATACCAATACATAAACACTTCAGTCCATCCACTTCAATGATTGTCCTGGAAGAAGTCCTTCCTTGATTTAGATGTAACTTTTTAGGTCAGGGAATTGAGTTGGGTAATGCCCATGTTCTCCACAAATAAGACATTGAACTCCATAACAGTCTGTCACTCTATGACCCTTTTCTCCACACAGATAACAGCGGTCCCTCCATTTGAGGTATTCCTCAAGGTTCTTCTTCCCTTCTTTAGAAATCTCAATCTTCCTTTCTTTATGCTCCTCAACATGCGAACATGCATAATAGTTTATCTTCCTCTTCTTTGATGAATTAGTCATACCACTAAATTTCACCTTGTTAATCATATATCGCGATGACTGATTTGGCATAATCACAAGATCTTTCTCTCTAGGAATTACACAATTTGTTTTCTCATAGTCACCAATTTGTCCATTGGATTCAATGTTAACCGAATTCCTTCTGGTTCCCTCCATTAACTAAAACACAAAAAGAATCTTGTGAGAGGAAAAAATCATGCTAGGGAAAACAACATAGTAAAGGGGGAGTACCCTCAATATCTAACATCTTAGGTTAAATTCTAAGATCGTTAGCGCAATTCTAGAACTATAACCTATACGTATACTTAACCTTAGAGACATCCCTAGACATACCTTAGAAATATCTCTAGGGATCTCACTAAAGTTCTCACATCCTAGTTTCCAAAGGTTGACTAAACCTTTCCTCTGATACCAACTGTAGAGACCCGAAGCTTGACGTACATGGACTTTACATTACTTTTGCGGAATACTTAGTACGTTACAAAAATAGACACACAAGGACCGTAATAGTTTACTGTCTTTGGAAACTCGGACTATATTCTTCTAATAGTGGTGAAAGATCTTCAATATCTCCCATAAAGATCTTTCCTTTTTTTTACCTAAAACCTTTCTTTATATCCTGGGGAAAATAAAACATAAAAGGGTGAGCTCAAATGCTCAGTAAGGGTATACAAAAGAAAAATCAATCACATCATATTCATAAGAACATAACTTTTGGAAATCTTAACCTGCAAAAGAGAGCATAATTTTATAACCTGGGATAAATCATAGTAGTGAAATGAAATCCCAATAATCATAACTTAAAACATGAAACTTTGTGGCATACACACATAATCATAGAGAATCATTTCTTGTTAGTCAAGACTCATTTCCAAGACTATCTTAGTGGACAAAGTCCCTTTCTGAATCGAGTAAGCCTCGTTTCAGTCCTGTTTCACTGAACCGGTATAACCTACCATTTCAGCCATGTCTATCTCATGAGATATAAAATCTTTACCCAATGCATTGGAGGGAGATATAGGTCCCACCCATCTTATAATGAATCATTTCTTATGTGTGCCACATAATCATAAATCATACATCATCGCATAACCCATGTAATAAATATTGGATTCTTAAACAACATGACATCATAAAACAATTCATATAAGATAAAGGAATTCATAAAAATGTTTCCATCACAACATAATCAAATCTATGTAATAATAGGGATAAAAACATAACCCTTTTATTATCTTAGATGGAAAATAATTTTGATAAAATACTAGAACTTCATTCTTGAGGAAAATATCCTTTCTACTTCAAAAACACTTTTCCTTTCTTAACATGTCATACAATTTTAAACTAAAAGAGTTTGATTAAAAATAAACTTGAATACTTGTAAAGGAAGCTTCTTGGAAATAATGTTTTAGAAATCCATTCATTCCGTATAAGTTAAAAAAAACATTCTTTGTACTTTTGTCGGAAAAGTCAAAAAGTACATCGTACGGAAAACTACAAAAGATTCATTTCATTTCTTTTACTAAAAACTCACCGAAGGGTAAAATTGGATTTAAACAATTGTAGTTGGATGGAAATAGTATTACATATTTATGAAACATGGATGTGGATGATAAAATGCACCCCAGTAAATACTTACGAATAAACAATCTCAGATAAAAATGAGATTGTGATATTTCCCTTACCTTAGGTCCGATTTGCTTCGTATGTGTCCGAATCTCCTGTATAATGATTTAAATAATGTCATTGACTTATTACAGAATCATATTCATTGTTATTATATAATATATGGTTCACTTATGACTTTATATTACCCATTCGTTTGTAAATTCCATGTTAAAGAAGCGTTTTGGGTAAAATCGTTTCATTTATCGTAGGTGTTTTGACTTGTTCTTCTTGACATTATTATTACTTATATCATGATTTACTTACTTCCAGAATATAAAATATGATTTTTATATCATGTATATTCAGTATATATATATATATAAGATAGATAAATGAAATGAAAAACACCGTTCATGGAGACGGTAGTCCGTCCGTACGCATGAACGTTGTTTTCCTTTCCTTATTGTCTTGAATGGAAGTAAGTAGATGACATACATATACATATATACTTAAATCCAGTAGCTTTATAATGTCATATATTTCATTATTATTTCTTATATATACTTTGTAATCATTCTTAAATGGTTAACATGGAGAATGAATCTCATCGCGTCGTGGAGACGGTAGTCCGTACGTACGCACGAGCGATGATATCATTCCCATGGTCGTGGAATTGTGTTGAAGTGTATGTATACTATTTCAGTATAAATATCACTTTATAATAATCATATATAGTTACTCATTACACCATTAAACCATCCAATTAATGTGGTGACGGAAAATATATTACACCATGGCGTGGAGACGGTATTCCGTACGTACGCACGCGCGGTGATTTCATTTTTCCGTAGGATGGATAGAAGGTGAATTAGGGTTGTTTCATATTTATAATAACATATAATTATGTATGTAATACTGATGTTATTACTTTATCATGAAACAACTAAAGAAGAAGATGTTGAAGAAGAAAGAAATTGAAAAGATCGGTAACGGATATTACCTCTTCTTTGGAATGCCTCTTTGAATCATCCACTTAGGGAACTAAGATTGGTCTTTAAAGAAGACCAGGACCTCTAGGATTATTCTAGGGAAGTGGATAGGAGAAAATTTCCGGGGTTGGCCGAGCTTGAGTGCTCAAATTTGTGTGAGGAGGAGGGGGAGGTGGTGTCCTTTTATAAGGGAGGAGAGGGGCACCTTAGGAATACCTGAAAATATTATTTTATATTAATGTCAAAATCGGTTTATAACGGTTCCAAGGGGTCTTATTTCGAAGATAAAGTGGTGATGAGTTGAAATCCTATCAACCAATAGGATTTATACAAGTTTAGGGTATTATTTTATCCTTATCAATTAGATTTAACTCTAAGTTAAATAATTTAACTTTTACCGTGTCTTTTTGTTTTCTTTCACTATATGGTTAATACACTTACTATAACATGCCAAACGAAACCCAAATTGTTTATTATTAATATATATATCCTTATCTAAGTCATTTGGCCGAACCTTAGATTTTTAGGAATAAAATAACAATTAATAATATAATATTTGATTTAAAAACTATTTTGTGTCAATTTTGACACTATTTGATATATGATTTTTGAGAAAGTCATAACAGAATTATATGTTTGAACCAAGATGATTAAATCAACACTAATATATCATAGTAACCTTTAAAATTAGTTTAAGTCATAATAAGTCTCAAATTACATTTATTTGGGCATTTATAACATCAATTCTGTAAATATTTCATTAATAAGACAATTACTGCATCATCTTTCTGTCATAATAAATGATAATTATTTAATCCCTAAAAATTCTAAATAAATTCCTATGATGTAGATAATTGTATTAGATTTCTGGATACTATTCATGTTCGATGTTTCATGAAGTTTGTCACTAGATTAAAATTATTATACTTATAAGATTTAAGAAAGTGACATGTTGTCACATTCTTTAGTTTTAATAATAATTAAATTATTTTCATTGAAAAAATTTAATTAAATTAATCTAATCCGACCCTTAGTTGATATGGGTCGTTTTTTATTCATCCAATAGAATTTTGACATTTGTTAGGATAATTTTAAAATATTATATTTACCCTTAATTACCCGATTTACCTTTAACTAGGGTAAATAAAATTTACCGTAGATACTATTCATAATTCCCAAAAATAAAAAGTATCCTATTAACATAATTTGGACCCACTGATTCCCAATATGGAATCAATTTTTTAAAATTCAAAACACAGAAGTTGTAGAAATTAAATTAAAATTAATCCCGTTGTCGAATAAAAACGGGTTTTTGTTTAAAACATTGCAAAAGATTGAATTGATTTAACTTACGAATTCAAGGTAAAATCAATGCTAATGACATACATTATATTAAATGGTAAAAATATATTCTATTTATACTTTAAAACCATTCAATATTATAATTTAACCACATAAGATATTACGATGAAAAAAGTTGTTTTTAATTAAAATATAGCGTGTTTTTACTATTCATTAAAATGTGAAAGTTAGCAGAATAATATGAAAATTTTATCCAAAGTAAATTTTTATTTATTTATTCCAAAGAAGAATTCTAATTTGTCAAATTGAACTTATAAACATGTCAAAAACCAGATTTAAAGTGGGTGCGCCATCCAAAGGCGACAAAACTGCATTTTTTGAAAAATACTTATTTTACCCGAAAAATTTATTTTGTTCTTATACCATTTTCTAGAAATGTGTAAGATGAATAATAATGTTATAAAATTCAAAATTTAGTTAATATTATTCATAACGGCTAGTTCATGACAATGTTATAATAATATAACATTGTTTATTAAAACCCGGTATTGCGTACAACACACGCTATCGAGGAAGGTCGCGATTGCGTGTAATGCAAGCCAAGTCAGGGTTCCATGTTGTGAAAGAATCCTTCGTTGTTTAGTATAACAGAATCCAATCATATTTCATTTATACATTTAATATATATATATATATACTCAATGTTGCGTAGAATAACTATTATCAAAATTGTGTGTAACACGGTCCAAGAATAGTGTTGCGTATACTGCAAGCTAATACGGTGTTGCGTATAGCACAAGGTAATCATGGTGTAGAATACAACAAAAGACATTAATGAAATTAAAATAATATTTTTCATAAAATCTCGGGGTGTTACATAACCTATCCCCCAAAGTAGATAGGTAAGTCCTATTTATTTAAGATGGATTGTGCTATCAATTGAAGTGTTCTATTCCTTGTTTCTATAACTCCATTCTACTGAGGGGTATTAAGAGTATAAAATTTATGATTATATCCATTTTGTGAGAAAAAGATTGAATGTCTTGATTTTCAAACTCATGGCCATGGTCACGTATTAGGGTCTTACTTCTAAGTCCAAATAAATGTTCTAAATATCTATCATACGTGGTAAAATATGAGAAATCTTCACTTTTGTGATTTAAAAAAATAACCATGTATACCTAGAGAAGTAATCTACTAGTACATAAACATAGTGCTTCCCATTTATACATGAAAAACTAGATGGTCCAAATAAATCCATTTGAACTAGCTTGAGAGGTTGAGAAGTTAATACTTATTTCTATAATTTAAATGAAATATTATGTTGTGTCCTTTTTTGTTGGGGTTTACAAACATTTTCATCTGGGAACATTAGTTTTGGTTGATCCTTGACTAATCATTTCCTAATAAGCTTCCTAAGTGAGTGAATATTGTAGTGGAATAATATATTATTCCAAACCAAATATTCTTTGTAAAAATAATTGAATCTGCAATCATTTTTAGACACTAAATAATTAAGATCAACAACGTAATCATTTTAATTTATTAAATCAGTAAATACTAAATCATATTTTGAATAAAAAACATTACATGAATTATTCTCAAATTTAACATAAAAACTATCTTCACATAATTTTGTGATACAAAGAATGTTATACTTCAAACCATCAATAAAGTACTTTGGAAATTAAAATAGAATTGATGTTTCCAATCTATACAAGGATAATGATTTTCCCTTTAGAATTATCACCAAAGGTGACATGGCCACCATCAGCCTTAATTTGGATCCTGACACTTGATTAATCTCATATCGTATTCCTTAAACATACATTATCCATGTACCATAGACTTCTACTGGATGTCTTTAAGTGGTTTTCAAATAAAACAAAATTTATACAAGAAATTATTTTTGGGCAAGATTTTCATGGGACCATAAGTGTTAGTAATCAATGATTAAGGATCCCATATTCATCTAATATGTATCTTATAAATATATTCTAAGATCTTTGAAATAAAAAAATTGTTTGGTCACTTAGAAAAATAACTATCTGTAGCTCTGTAAGTTTTATACATAGATACAAATGTGCTATTAACTACTCTTCTTTTTCCAGGTTGGTAACATATACCTATAACATACTTTAGAGAAAATAATTTACCTAAAATTTTTGTAATATTTTTTGTACCATTGGTAAATTTTTCTAATTCCTTCATAATTTTCTCATTAGAAATTTTATGTTTAGTATTCTCCTTTAATAACTATGAATTTTTCACTTTCTTAATAGATAAATAAATTTTAACATTGGAAGATTAATCATGTTATCTCAACAGAACGTTTTTTTATCATTAGGTTCATTAAAAGTTTCCTCTAACATTTTTCAATATCCGAACATCTATTTTTGAGAGATGCCATCATCATTATGTTCTTTATAATTATTATCGTTTTTAAGCAAAGAAAACACATTATAAACAGTAGGTGCCTGAGATAAATTATTCATGAAGCACATGTTGGCTTGATCTGACTTTTGTGTAAGAGTAGAGTTAGAATTACTGGAGTTATTCTTAGAGGCACTCCATGTTTTTTTCATATATTTCCTAAAATTCTGGTCCTTGTCATCATTTCTCTTTTTTTTATTTTAATTTTTTATATTGTTCCTTGAAATTCCCTTTTATTTTTCATTCATAAAAAGTAATTTCATTATCATCCATATTCCAACAATTTTTTCAGTTGCCTTTAGTGTCATACTTTCTATTATAGTTTGAATTTCTGAAAAAATTATCCTTCCAGTAGAACTTCATAAATTTAATGGCCAGATAGTCCATTTCCTCATCTCTATTCATAGGTGAATCATCGTCACTTAAAAAAATAGTTAAGGTCCTTTCCTTTTCTTTTTCTCTCTATTTTGATGCAGTATACTTGAAAGCTACTAACTTTTTTTAGATCGTCATCTTCTTATGGGTTGAATTTCAATTCATCTTCAAACATCATCAGTTTACCAATCAACACATTGACTGATATTTTTCTAATGTCACATGAATCTATAATTGAAACTGATTTGCCTATCTATATTTTTGGAAGTCATTATAGAAATATTATAATATGGTATTTGTTTGACATTGGATTTACCAGTAAGATCATATTATTCACAATTTCATTAAACCTAATATACATATATGAAATTAACTCATCAAGATTCATCATAAAAGTATCATACTTAATAGTATATATATTCAATAACATTTCCTTAACATTATTTTTTCCCTCATGAGAAATTGCTAGTGTATCCCAAATTTGAAAAGAAGCTGTACAAGTAGAAATTTTATTTAATTCCTCATATCCTAAAGCACATTAAAGAGAATTAATAGATTTTCAATTATTATTATAAGACTTTTTAGTATTTTAATCCCATGTATCTCTAGAAATTGAAGGTTATTCATATTTATCTTCTATAGAAGTCCATATTAGAAAAATCATACTCTATATATGAATTTTGATCTTTATCTTCCATTAAGAATAGTTATTTCCATTGATAAAAGGAGGTTTGTTGGTGGAATCTCCTTTTTTTTCTATTATCCATTTAATTAAATAAATTTATAAATAATATAAATTTAATATCTTTAATTTTCTACTAAAATCATTGTTAAATTGTTTTGAAAATCTTTGATAGGAAATCATAAGCCTTTGATAAAAAATGTTGGTCAGAGTGAGTATCTCAAGAGGGGAGTTAATTGAGTACCCCATAAATATTTCTATTGAAGTAGATTTAAAAAAATCCACTGTCTAAATAAAGTATCCCAGTTTAGCAAAATAATAGTTTTACATAAATTTTATTCTTTTAAAATAATTCTCAAAATATTTACTTGGTCTTAGTAAAAACAATATACGATATTATTGTATCCTTTTAAATCAGTTTACTCAATAAAAATCTAATATAAAGACTAATTTAGATAAGCTATCAATGTAGAGGATTTTCTTATATGTAAAAATAGATTAGGGGTTAAAGTACAGAAAATAAAAAAAACAATACAAACAAAACACAGAATGGATTTTGAAAACAAAAGGATGATTAAAGAGGATACATAGTCATATCTACTTCGAAATCAATTATTGTCAAGAAGTTTATATAAAATAAATGTTTGATCTGCAACATGGAGTGAATTTTACAATAGAATACCATCTATCTAGACCACACATGGCCACTTCCATAGTTTTTATTAGGATTAAAAATAAAAATTCAACAACTATACATCAAATAAAAAATGTGGGAAACATATGTAAATTTTTTTTGAAAAGATATCTATGTATCTTTCAGTTTAAATCAGAAAAAAGTGTGTTAAGATATTGAGTAACACAAATTTTCCATAATGTAAATATAAATAAACCAAACATAAAAAGTAATAAATTAGGGATGTTGTGTTTCTATGAATGATATTCTTTGTATCTCGTGACTCCATGAATGTGATATGAACTGATGATCAAGTGGAGTTTTAGAAGTTACAGAAAAACAGAGTTTCATAAACCCTTCTTCTTGATTATATAAAGAACTAGATATATTTTGTTCTTTATCTTTCCTCGGTCAAGTAAAAAAATGAAACATGAAAAATTTTCTAGTTATTTCAATGAGATTTTTCTCACTTTATGTGTACAAATATATCTTTTCATTCATCACTTCTTTTTTGAATGAGAGAGTCAACTTTATTTTTTAACAGCAAAAACAAGAAATAGAATCCACAGGATCTTATGCTCCTCATCCTACGCATTTTGACACTAACTTTAATTCCTCTCTATTATGTAATTAAGGAACAATAATTAAAATAATCAATGTAATTAAATTTAATAAACTAGTTATTAGACTTATTTGTTTAAAAATAAACATAAACACTGGTGGGGTTTCTTTCGAACAGTGACAATTCTGGTGGTGACTCCTTGGAATGGTGAAACTTATAGTGGCATCCAAGTCTAGTGGTGAGACATTGGAATAGTGTCTTTATTTGGAGGTGATTCAGGGTCTGGAAATATGTCAGGATGGAGGTAATTTGATTTAGTTGTGACTCTACTCTGGCGGTGAGTCTTTCTGGAACTTATCCGATATTTTCATCTGGTGGTATAAATTCCTTGAATGTTTCTCAAGGTTATGGAGAGAATTTTTTGATAGAAATATATTCATGGAAGTGATACATTCTTGGTAATGATACTTTTATATACTTTGTCATAATTTTGCCTCAGTGGTTACTCATTGCAGACAATGAATCCACCTTGGTGGTGTCTCAAACTTAGGAAAATTTATCAATTCTATGTCATTATAAAAAATGCTAATAGAAAACATAAAACTCATTAAGTATCATACTAATCATGATTTTATGATCATTAAATCCAATAGGTCAACACATTTTATTAAATATAAAAGATAATTTTAGATTTAAAAGTTAATGTTGTTACAAATCTTCTGTGGGGAACTAAAAAATCCATAGGAGGATGTTAGTTCATTCTTACATTTGGGAAGAGTTTATGAGAGACTCCTATAATTAAAAGTGGATAGTGTTTCCTGGGATGGTGAATACTTATAATGAAATCCGACAATAGTTTTAGTAGCCAGGTATATAAATGTATATTACTGGTTTTGTTTCATGATTTCTTACCAACCAGAGAGTATAATCTATGCAGTGACATCCTAGTGGTTTACTCAATCCACATATAATGCGCATGTGGAAATGGGAGGATTTATTTAGGAGTTTTGTGACAGGGTTATGGAGGACCTCAAGGAATCATTATGTAGAATGAGTGATAGTGGATCGACTAACAGAGGTGGGAAAAACATTCTAATATGGGAGACACTTTATATGGATGAGTTGATAAAGATATATTTTTATGAGATTATACTTATTAACAAAGTTACCTTAAGCATTAAATTAGATAAATACACATGTTTTACAACATGGTTCTGACAAGGCTTGTATAAGGCTCTAGAGACTCATCCGAGATTTATCATGACATATCATTCCTCATTAGATGGATATTCTGAGAGGAAAGTCAATATTTTAAGGATGTTCTTTGAGCTTGTGTCCTAGAATTTAGATGATCATGAGATGATCATATAGTATTAAACTAATTTTTCTAGTAATTATAGAAATCAATATTTTTCTAGATAGTAAATTATAAGCCTCTCTAAGGGGAACCATGCTGTTGACTGCTAAGCTAGAATGAGGTGGGTGAACCAGTTATTGTGGGACTGATCATGGTGTAGGGGACTTCAGATAGAGTGAATCTGATCTTTATGTTGTTAGTAATCACTCAAAGTAGATAGAGATCATATTCCAACCTTAATATTAGAACATTAGTGTTCTCTATAGGTGTTTAGTTTTTCTTTTGGGGACCCCTTGGTTGGGTAATCAATTTCTTCAAATGTAAAGAATATTCGGTTTAAGGTTTGTTATACCATTTTAGATCATAAAGAGTTTAGGGAAAATGGATCACCATTTATGTCTTGCTCAGTATTAACATGGTACGCATGATGTGTTCTATGGGTCTCATCTTCAGATATACGTGCTCGATTGTGCAAATGTTATAGTCTGTGTGGATACTAATTTAGAACCAGACATGTATTTAGTGTAGCACCCAATGGGGATTGTAGATATGATAAGGTAAGTCATATGATGGAAGACGTTACTGCTTATTCGGATCGTAGGGAGTAATGTATGTGTCCATGAAGAAATGTGTGAGATAGATTATGAAATTTGGTTATAATGGATTTATTTTTTCTAGGTTGACTTTGGAGACAATTCTTTTGGATGATAAGTCCTTTGAGGGGAGAAATTGTATCATCCTCATCATGGGTGGTTATCTTTATGTAATAACTGACAAAACATTAATGATTTTTTTAACATTTTGATGTTTTAATCATGGGTCCATAATTCTTAGATAAGGCTTATGAATATTTGAGAAACTTATTTTTGGTTTTGAAGATCAGAATATGTAAATCATCCAACACCATTCCCTAGTCCAATATGTTTTGGACCTAATTTTTCTCTGTGTAAAATAGGTAAGGGGGGGGGGATGGATTAACCAATTCACGACCACTTTGGAGTTAATAAGAGAGGATTATTTCAGCGACGACCAAGGATACCCCACATTTCCCATTTTTTAGGGTGTGTTGAGGGGTAAATAGAATAGGCTTGGGTATCTTACCCATAGGGAATCCATTTTATGATATATGTTCAAGGGCACTGCATATAAGAACATGTCATGGTGTAGGGAGGGGCAATGGTTATGTTTCATTATAATGGCTAAAATTCTCACATTCTCTATAGATCTCA
Organism: Viscum album; assembly: GCA_963277665.1. Classification (NCBI taxonomy): domain Eukaryota; kingdom Viridiplantae; phylum Streptophyta; class Magnoliopsida; order Santalales; family Viscaceae; genus Viscum; species Viscum album. Next base: position 570,357,450 of record OY728119.1, read on the forward strand.
ATAAATGATTCATTTTTGGTCACCGATATATGATTGATCATTAAGGAGTAGTTTTTAATAACCTTTTAACTCATCTTCCCTCAATGAGGCCTCTCGATTATTATCCCATTTTAATGTTTGATGATTTATTTGAGTGTTTTTTGAAAGGTTGGTTAGTGTTGTATCCTTATTTCAAGCATAGATTGCATCCTTTTTTTAGATCTATATTACCTTCCCATAGAAAGATCTGTGTCCTTGGTGAATCCTCCTTTGTTGGTGTTTCTGGTTCTGGGTGTTTCAATGGAGAGATCCAGTGGGTTATTCATGGTCTAGCATAGTTATCTCTTCCCTATTGAATGATATTAGTATGGTAATATTATATTTATATATTGGTTATGTAATTTTGTATAAAAATAAATTTATTAATGATAATGGGACAATAAGATTTATAGAGGACCTTTGGCATTATTTGGAATTTTTTAGTGAACTAGTTTGAGAACACCCTAGTTGATCCCCTTGAAATATAGTTTTTGTGTTCCTCTTATGGAATCCCTATTATTGAACCCTAATTTGATATTATATGTGAATCTAAGGGTTTGGGGTGTGATATTGTTTTATTTATCTACCTTGTTGAATATCCTTTATGTTGAAATCTATAATCTTAACTTATGATGTTTCTTGACATACAAGGCCTTGAATATAATTTTTTAATGATATGTTTGTTTGTTCATGATAACCCATTATTTATTTATGTTTAATTAGGTGTTATTTAATGGAAATTGAGACCCATTCTTGATATGTGATCACATGATTTATATTAAAACCTCTTGAGAACTATTTTTGATATGCCTTATTTTCCCTTTCCCTGATAAGTATTTCTTGTAGCAAGAACTGTTTGGCACTGTAGCAATTGGGAATATTCCCCTGTTTGGGCCTTCGGGCCACCGATTTGGTCCCTGAGTCCTTTAAGGCCTTCGGGCCACCCAGGCCTTCAGGCTAGTAAGGCCTTAGGGCCACCTCAAGGCCTTCGGGCCACCTTAAGTGTAGATGCAAACCAGAAAACCTATAAGGAACAAGTTCTACAAGGAGGATGAGCAAGGAGATTTCACTACATCATAAGCTAAACGGATTGCAAGAATGAGAGGGTATAGCACCTGCCATCGGGACAAGCTTCTGAATGCATGGGAATGCCTAGCCGAATATCCATGCGAAGGTGGAGAGCTGATTTCACGATGAAGATAATGGGGAGGAGCAGTTCCAAGTAGTTAGTCTTGGATGTATGTAATTTTTGAAGCCTACGGGCAATTAATTCCTCTAAGGCCTACGTGCATTGTAATACTTACACCTACGGGCCATGAAATGGTTCCACCTCACCCCTTGAAAGGTGGATTATAAAATATCAATAAAAAATGACGGCCTTTGGGCCATTGGAGGTATTTAGATGAGAAATTTACTCTATTTTGGTTAGAAGAACCCTTGGCAGGGGATCATTATATCTTGATTGTTGCTACAAATTATGGATCATTTGATGGTATGGGTCGTATCAGATATATTTTTTCTAACATGGGAGAAATACATTATAGGAATTGAGAATCTGGAAACTGTAGGATGAAGTGGGAGAATTAAATACATGGGTGATGTACATATCTAGTTATGATAGACATGTTCGGTAGTAAATACTATTATATGAAGATAATGACCACTGTCGAGTTAGGGAATGTGGTTTTCCTAATAATGATGACTAGCAAAGTTGGACATGTCTCATTTACTTGAATGTGAATCATTGAGTGACGGGTCTAGGGTTCCAACTAACATTGGGGAATATAACATATCTTTTGATGTATATTGATATATATATTGACATCCTTATCAACACCATGTCAAAGAATGAGGGTTGAGGTTCATGGTAGCTTGGTTAGAACATGATGACTCGATGCATGTGTGGTTTTATGTTAACTTATCTTATGAATTTTCATTATAATGATATAAAATATCATATATTCATGTGCACTTATGTTAACAATGAATTGGTGGTGTAAAAATAGGATTATACTCACATCATACAGAGGAATATCAATGCGCATGTAAAATTTTGGATCAAGGATACAAGAAAGGGAAGGGACACATCCATATGAATCTAGGAGATATAGAATGGTGTTTGAAGGTAGTAGTGGGATAAGATCTAAAAGGATTCCATATTTTTTTATTTACATTCCTTCTTATCTCATAATTTTATTTGACCTTACACTTTGGGGGACTTTCGTAATTTTTTTAGTATTGACTTGATATATCTCTATGTTATATGTTATAGAATTTATTATTTATTTCACTCTAGTTATTTTTGTTTTTATTTATGATTGTATTAATTGATATTGATGTTATAATATGTTGGTCATGTGTCAATTAAAAATTTCATTAATTTGTTTTTTTTCTGTATTAAAAATCACCCACATTTATGTCACTATTAATTTATATTTTAAGAAAATTTTATGAATAGAACATTTTTTAGAATATTTCTTCTTATTTTTGATGTGAATGCAGGTTGTAAATCCAAGGGAAAATATTTGATTAAGTGTTATGGACATGTTTGAATGTAATATGGAAAAAATATTCATACCCTAAATTTGTAATTGTAATGTATGGTTTGGGAACCCTATGTTTGGAATAGAACATATGGATCGACCACATTACACAGTTGGAAATGTATTGATCAACAACCCTACGTTTGGAAGAAACCCTGCATTTGAGAAACAAAACGTATTGTTCCTCAACCCTACTTGTGTAAACAACCATATGTTTTAAATCATATATTATGGGTTTTCCACTATGTAGTGGAACCCTACATCTAACTGGTTAATGATGAAATTTTAAATTAAAGACATTATCCAGAGTTTCTATAACAGTCTCACTAGATGTAAATTTATCTTTAAATATATTTTAAGACATATTAAAAGGATTGTGTTAAATGAATAAATCATAACTATTTATAAGGGGTTTTACTACTCTATTTTAATTTTTTTAATTCCAATTTTTGAAATTAATTCTATGGTATTTTTGAACCTCTTGACCTTTAGTTGTTAAACTTATAGTATATATACTAATCTGTTCATCTTCTAAAAATGGAGAAGTATGCATTGAAAAGAAAGAACTGTGTGGTTGAAAAATATGGTGTCATTTCCTTTATAGCTACTCTTTAGAGACATGCATATTTTGATAAAACTGATTGACTAGTTGTTTTTGTTGTCACTACAATATCTTATTATTAAATCCTCTTCTTTTAGTTCAGAAAACCATTTGTAAGATAAGCACTTCAGATACATACATGTTTATCCATTTTATGGTGTTTTCAATATCAATGTTTAAATAAAACTTGTGCAAACATAAAATAATATTTTTCATTATATTGTGAATTATTTATGAATGAAAACATCTTTCAGTTTCTTTTACAACTGCGAGGGAAACATTTTTCATCAATCAAATCATTCTCTATTGATTTATTGGAGTATTGGATGCTAGAACTCAATATTGGTGATCAAAGAGTATCATATTCTTAGACTGATCTATGTATTTCTTATTCCTTGTAAAATAAATAGAAGTCCTTGTAAAAGAATTTTTGTAATTGTATCATCTTCTTATACTCAGTTGTAGAAGTCCTGAGTAAAAGGACTCACTGGTGATTGTCATCAAGTTCACAAAGAAACAATCTGTGGAGATGGACCAGGGGATCATTGTTCCCTTAACCACTAGACATCATTGTGTTCCTTTCCTTATTTATTTCAATATCTTAATTTTTTATAAAGAGAGAAGGAAAAGAATCACTGCATCTTAATAGGGTTGTTTTGATTCTATTGACGGTTTTAAGGTATCACAATTCAATACCCTCTTCTTTCTTCGTCTTATTCATTATGACTAAAAAATTTGAATCAAATGTTAGGATCTATTGATATATTTCTATTTTTTTAAATACTTGATAATTATTTATTTATCCGATATCAAAAATTAAAATCAAAAGATGTTCCTTATTGATAAATCACATTATTATTCGATTTGATTCTAACAATTTTATCAACATTTTGGGATCTTGTTTAATATAAAAGGTATATTATGGAACTAATAGTCCTAGTATAATGATTTATATGTATAAAAACCTAGAAATGGTTGATATTAGAGAAGTTATGTTGATAATTTATTCTCTTCACTTTAATGGTGATAATTCTGGTTGTTGGAAATCTCAAATGATTATTTATTTGAAAAATATTGGAATGTGATTTTATTTTATGATTTTCAAGAATTATAAAGTTACTAATAAATATATAGAGAAATTGCATGATGATCAAGAAATATAATATGATCTTAATTCCAAAGCAATGAATGAAATTTTTAGTGGTTCAGGGAGTGATGAGTTTAATAAAGTTTCAAAAAGTGATACTTCATACGAGATATGAAAACATATTTTTGTTTCCTATGAAGGAACTAAAAATATTTTGAAAATGAGATAAAGTAGTATAAAGTAAAATTTTGATAGTTTTAAAACGGAAAAACATGAAAATATTACACACGTGAATGAGAGATCAACCAAAATTGTGAATAAGGTTTCTACTTAGGGTGATCCAATTAAGAAATCAAATAATGAATTAAAATAACTTAGAGTTACACCTTCTATGTGGAATGGAATATATGTTACTATATAAAAATCCAAACAAGTTAAACAAGTATCAATGAAATAACTAATTGTAACTTTTATGATGTATGAATATGATATACAAGACGAGGCTGAAAATCATATCTAATATGAAGAAGATGCTCTAAAAACTACTATTTATGAATCATTTGATTCAAATAATTCATATTAAAATAATTATTTATCAAATATTATTATAAGGTTCGAAAAACTATGCAATAAAAGAAATAAAGGGATTGCAAAAAATAAATGTTGTGAACGAAAAGATAAAGGTTATACAGGGTTCAACAATCATCTTCATGAAGCTCAAAAGAAATCTGATTATAAAAGAGAAGGAAAGATAATTATGAAGGCCATTTATAGTCATTTTTCAGGTTCAAATGAAAAATCTTATATAAGATCTAAGGTGGAACATAAACATAAAATGATATGTCTTTTGACTTAGACTAATGAGGAAGAATATTCTTACTCTCAAAACTCTAACTCTAAAAAACATAAATATGTTTCAAGATAAATGTGAATCCTTAAATTAATATCATTGAAAAATTATAAAATCATATGATTCTATTTCATTTTTTAATTTTTTTTTTAAAATGACAATTTTAAATTTTAATTCTTCCAAAATTTATTCTAATCTACATGAAACTAAAATTAAATAATTATTAGATGACGGTGATACATTAAAACAAACCTCAAGTATTCTTATCACAGGTGACAATTATTTAAATCAAATTGTAGGTAAAATTAAAATTCAAAATGTAAAACATAGAATAATGAATAATGGTGAAACACCAGAATCATATAATAATTATTTTGTTCCTGATTCAAATAGAAAAATAATTTCAATTATTAAATATTCTTGTTATTGTAAAAATGGAAATTATTAAAATGATTTTTGTTTTAAGAAAACCTCTATTTTATGGGTTAAAAATGTTTTATTTTTTAAAATAATTATCTAAACTATGGAATGGAATATTAAAAAATATATTTTGTTACCCAAAAAGATTTTTGTTAACACTACGATACCCAAAATAATATAGTTACCAAAGGGCACTTGTATATGAGGTTTTGTAGAAATACACCACTAAATTGTATTGTCAGATCATTAAGTAGTCATATGAGTAGTATATGTAAATATATATCCTAATAAAAGAGTTATCAACTCTGAAGTAGTTCATTGTTGGAAAATCCTTAGAATTAGAACTGAAAGTCTTGGAAGTATTTCATTAGTATTTTCACATATATATTTTTATTTCATTAACTATTTTATATACGGTAGAGATATATTTTAAATCTAATTGTAAAATCCACACATAATCATTGAATCAAATTGTTAAAAATTATTCTACATAATTTCAAAGCTCGATCACTAACATATTTCTCTTTAAAATAATCAAACAATATTTAGAGAATTAAATAATTTTTTAAATATAAATTGGTTTTTGGGAAAATATATAATTTTTTAAATATTTTAAAACTATTATATTTAAATTATTTTTTATTATAAATTTAATTCATTTACTTAATTTTTTCTTTCATACTAGATTAATTACAAAAATAATTATATTTAAATAGTTAAAATTTTAAATGATTAAACTATATTTCAGCTCAAGAATTTGAAATGACGTCTCTATAATTTTAGAACAACATTTATCAATTTATCATAGAACCCTAGAATATTCTTCTCAAAACCTATTAAATTTCATAGTCTTCTTCTTATTATTATTCTTTGAAATATTGTTTTCAAATACATCTAAAACCAGTCTGAGTAAGATGATGCGATCAAGAACTTCATGTTCAAAGAAAATTATTTCTCAAAATATAATGAAGGGTAATATTTCTTCTGAACTGTTAAGAGAAAAATTTATTTTTATATATAAAGGATTCATTTGAAAACTTTTATAAAAAAGAAAAGGAATTTCATGGTTTTGAAGTACCATAAGTTTCATCATCTCAAATGTCTAAAGGTAGAATGCCTTCTAACGAGATTCCTTTTATAGTAAGAAATTAAATGATGAAAAATAGAATATGCATGTTGATGTGAATGCATCTAAAAAACCTTATTAATAGAAACAAAACATTTCTGTTTTGATACACTTTAATGGGAGTATCAAAATTTGAAATAATGTTCGATTTCAAAAAAATAATTTGAAGCATGAAAAGTGGAAATGTTTAGTTAGACGGAGGTACTCAGAAGATAATTTTTTTTTATGGTGGATCTTGATGAGATAAAATAGTTTTTTTTAAAACTCATCTTTTTCATTGTATAAATGATCTGTAGATGTTCAAAGAAAAATATAACAATTGTAAAACAATTTAGCTCATTTATGTAAAAAAAAATACACTTTGAAAAGTTTTTATGAACTATATAATCCTTACTAACACCCTGAATTTTTTATTTATATAGTTTATTTAAATTTACACATCAAACATTTCTTTTTAAAAAACATTTTTCAAGTAAAAATTTGTGTTAGTTTATAGTTAATTTTTATTGTATTTGTACCCAAATTTTCCTAATGATTGCCTAATGTTTAAAATTGTTTTTAATGTTTGAAAATTTAAATTCTTTACATGTGGTAAATTATTCTATTAAATAAAATGTTTTTCTCAATTATAACATGTTAAAAAATTATTTATTGCTTGAAAATATTTGGTAAAATTCCTTGAATATCATTTCCAAACAAGATATATCATACGTGGAGTTATTTTAAATAGTTATATATTATTATAACAAGGATTGTGTTATTTAATACATTCATTAAAAACTATTGTTATTCACTGAATAATATTTTATATATTTTCATGTCTCCTTGAAGAAATAATTTTATATTTTCTAAAGAAGAATGAATTTATGGGATGTTTGTATGATTGTATTTTATTCTCAACTTTTTGATGTCAGAAAACTGGCGATGAATTTATATAAGAAATTTATAGGAGAAATTAATGTGAAAAATATATAGGAGAAATTTTTATGAGAACACAATTTGAGAAATCGGTCTCAAAATCTTTTTTTAAAGAGGATAAATGTTCTTATAATTTACATATGTATATGTGTGAAAAATATTCTTCTAAAAAAATTTTATTTCTATTTTTTTATTTTTTATCATAAAAAGGGAGATATTGTAGAGAATGTGCTGATTCAAAAACTTTATTAATTTATTTTTGATTTTTATGCTCCCAAATACACAAATTTATGTTACTAATAAATTTACTTTTATTTTATTTTTAGGATGATGATATTACTTAGATTATTTATTTTTATTATAGAAGTGTAAAAAATCATTAATCTATAGAAAAATATTTGATTTAGGGTTCTGGGTGCGTTTGATAGTAATCTAGAAACACTGCTCATACCTAACATTTTCAAGGATAATGCAGGATTTTGTAACCGTGTGTTTATAATAAAATGTGTGGATAAACAATCGTACAATGTTTGAAATGTATTGTTCAGCAACCATACAATTGGAAGACACTGTACCTGTGAGAAACAAAATGTATGGTTTATCAACCCTACTTTTGTAAATAACCATACATTGTTAACTGTACATTGGGAGTTTTTCACTATATGAAGGAACTCTAAATTCGAATTGTCAATGATAAAGTTTTAAATTGATGATATTATCTACCTTTTCTGAAATGGTATCATCATATTTAAATATCTCTTTAAATACTTTTTACAACAAATTCAAAGGTTCATCTTCAATGGATAAATCATTCCTATTTCTATGGATATTTATGACTCTGTTTGAATGTTTTGAATTAAACATTCACGATTTCTAATGTGGTATTTCTGGGACCATTTAAATTGAAATTGTTTGAATTATATTGTAAATACCAAGATGATCATTTTGTAAAAAAAACAATGATATATGCATTGAAAAGAAAGAACGGTGTGCTTGGAAAACAACATGTCATCACATTCAAAGCTACACTTTGGAAACATACATGTTTTAATTTAGGTGAAAAACTTTCTATTGTTGTTGACACTACAACTATATATTATTGTTAGATCTTCTTATGCAAGATTTAAAAATACTTTTTAAAAGCTACACTTTGGAGTTATACATATTTATACATCTATCATGTGTTTTCTCTATTGTTGTTTATTAAATCCCATCCAAAAGCTGAATATTATTTTTATACTATTGTGCATTATTTAATATCAAACAGATCTATCAGTTTCAGCTACAACTATGAGAAAAAACTATTCTCCGAATAAAATCAATCTCTCTTGATTTATTGGAGTGTAGGTTTCTTGAACTCTTTCATGACGGTGAAAGAGTACTAGCTTCTTGACTATGATGTGGGTTTAAGTTTTCTTGTAAAATAATCTTATGGACTTGTAAAAGCCTTATTATAAATGTATACACTTCTTATAATCATTTTTAGAAGTCTGTGTTAAATGAAATACTACTCAAAATCACAAATCTTGCTGATAGTGTATTGGTGGAGTTGACTAGGGGATCTTTGTTCCCTAAACCATAATAAAGCACGAGGTTCTTTTCATTATTTTTTTCACTTATTACTCATATTTAAATAGATAAGGAAAATAATATGTGCATATTAAGAGGGTTGTTTTGAATTTGTGAAATATTTTAATGAATCACAATTCAAATTCTCATGTTTCTTCATCAAAATGATTCTGACCTAACATATTCTCTCCTCCAGTATCATTTGAAAACATAATGTTATTGGAAAACCTCTTATGAGGAGGTTTAATTGAAGCAATGAGGCACTCTAGCTCAGATCCAGTGATTCCGGCCGAGGAGTTACATCAATTATAATTTGTTTAAAATATATATAAATTTTTTATTGTTTCCATTTTAATTAAATGAAACCCACTTTTAAAACCATTTCCTAAAACATTATTTAATGAAAACTATTTTTCCAACACTATTTTGTCTTTTGGAAAACCATTTTTAAAAAACAAATAGACATGAAGATGTCTAGATAAAGATATGATCCTAGAATAATCCATGATCACACACACTCTTTCCACCCTTTAAAACAGTATAAATATAAATAACAGACTAAAATCATAACATAATACTTATAAACATCTCAATCAAAAAGTGAAAATCATTAATAATAATCCTATAACTCTGGAAACTAATATCTTTCCACTTGGAAAGGTGTTTCATGACACACTAGTTTAGTGTCTCACCCATTCTATTACACATTCCTACCTCTAGATAACAATTACCCAAATAGTAAGAGAACCAAAACAATTCCCTGATACCACTTTGTAATGTGTTGATCTAGGTAATCGATTAAAATCATAATCCAAAGCACCATGTTACATCATTTGTGCCTTTTTGTATGCCAAAGGTTGCTGACTAGTTGTGATAGTTTATAATTAATGGCATAGAGACTACACTATTTGTATTATCACATAAAATATCAAATAAATAACCAAAAAATAAACATTTGTGTAGGTTCAAGTATTTATAATAAACATCTAACCATACACTACATATAAATATCAATATGTTATATGAAAATGGACATCATGATAAATAAAAAAAATGGTCGCACAATTAGATATAAAAAAAGTAAAATAAACAAATATAAGGGATAATAAATAATAAAGCCCAGATCCATCCTCAAAATGGTTTCCAAAAGCCTCATCCATCTAATCCATCCAAATATCATGTATATCGTGTTATCTATAGGTGAAACATAATTATATTTACATGCACTAGGGTACTTAGGCAAGGTGTGAGAAATAATATCATTATGGATCCACAAATTGGATTAATTTGATATGCCACAATATATAGTTTTTGTTCTCATAAAAAATAATTAGACAACCCGAAATCATATTAACCAGTTCATTATGTGATAACCAAGCCACCATGATGCCCGACCTCACTTGTTTTATCCAAATCATGTTGAAGAATTCATATCGTAATGCAATTACAACATGGTTCCACCACTCAAGTATATATCAAAAAATAGTTCCTCAACCACTACTTCTATCACTCAGGACAAGTTCCTGCACCAAGTCTTAATTTGATATATCATATCATACTTCCAATCACTCATTCATCATGAGGTATCTCAACAAATATTGAATTCAAATCATCTCAATAAAGGTGGTCTATACCAGCACACTATCATTTATAGAGATTCCACTTTAAAATATCATGGACCCATAATTTCTCACTCATGGGGGCCTTTTCCAGTAGAATCTCACTAATGTAAAGGCCTCACAAAAATATTGTGGGCTCATACCCTTTCACTTAGGGTTTCCCATGATAATACCCTCTCCCTTAGGTACAGACCTTGATATAAATACCCTAAAACGTACTAATCATATTTTATGAATTGTCGATATCATAGACTTGGATATTTATTTGATGCATATCATATTCTATGATTTGGTTATCATCATGGGTATGCTTTTCATATACAATATTTTGTGGTAGTACCATGATATGGGATACCATGTTCGTATATTTGGACGCATATTACAAAAGGTATATCTTAAATCATGAACCAATGATTTTTCATATATATGTAATGAAAAATCATTGAAAAGTTCAACAATTATAAAACACAAAAAATCGTGTGTTATAGTAAATCATGTCGACTGCAAAGCATTGATGGTCGACCCATGACTCCCTTTTTTGAATGAAAAGATCCTATATAAGGATTGGATAATCTTGTTAGTGATGTTTGGGATTAATTATCTCCATATGAATCTCTCTTTGAGATTTCTTGTCCATTAATCATTATTGAAGATTGTTCTATAAAACCTCTAAGAGTTATCTAGATCCTTTAATAGAGTATGAGTATTATTGTGGATGTTGTATATCACTATAGAGGAAACAGTCTTCATTTGTTTCATGGTTATCTATATCAAATGTTATACATCAATATTAATAGAGACTGAGTGTTATGTGGATAAGGTTCACCTATTTATGTTTGTGTTCTTCACTATATGTTATTTTGAGTATGATAAATCATTTAATCAACGATGTTTCTTTTGTTGTATCCAACATAATATGATCCTAAAAAACCCATCACTAGTGTTATATCTTGGAAAATCCTCAATTATACATGTTTTTATATTGATTTTTTGAATAAAATGTATATCAGAATGTGTTTCAAGAGATATAATAGTGCATGATGTGATGTGATTGAAGATCAACCGTTAGATCACTCAATCTAGATTTAAGATATAGGGTATCATAATGTGAGATCATATTTTTTTTCTTATTTATAAGGTATTGTTGGTTTGTATTATAGGGTATGATACATCCAAATCATGTGGTTTTATTATGTGTCATAATGTACAATAAGCAATGTTGTAGGATGCGAGTGAAATTTAGGGTTTCACAAAGCCGAGCATTGTGTCATAGTTACAATACTTCATATATAGTCCAATAAGTGGGTAAAACAATAAGAGTTATTATCATAAGTACCAGACCCTAACAAAAATTATGATAGATTATACCCTATATATATCATAAAATTCAATATAATAAAAAAAAATTTGGATAAAATGAGTATGTTTTGTAAATTATTTATAAAAGATATGTTTCTAGTATTATAAATGTAATATTTTTGTTCTTAAATTAATTATGAAGTGTTCTTATTTATATATCATGTAAAATAAATAAATAGAATGTTAAATTTTTTATTTATTCATTCTAAATATTCATTTGTATAAACTTTTAAAATACTGTGGGTATTATATATTCTTAAATTTTTCTGGTAATTTTTTTTATAAAATTTCTATGTCATACCTTACATGATAGTAATGACAACATAAGATTTAGTTTTCATCTATCCTAAATTTAGTTTGAACCCAATACCATGAATTTTAAATTTTAATAAAATTTATAAATTTTAAGTGATAGAGTTATGATGTAATTTAACTGTAACATACATTACTAATTTTAAAGGTATTTTTAATTTAATTTTCCATTCTAGTTTTATTTGGGCTTTTCCTATGCATTTTGGTGGAAATGGTGGGTTTTCAAAATTTGGGCAAAACCGTGAGCCCATTTCCAGATTTAAAAATAAATTTTTTTTCTTTTATAACTCTTTCATATTTCATTATTTTTCACCCATTACACTTCCAAAATGACCTCTCCTGACCTATTAACACCACCATATAAATTTGGACCTTTAGGAATACCTAATAATGGTTTATTTGGGTTTTTTATAAGGAATTGGGCTAGTCTGGAACACCATTCCTAGTTTTTCTAAAAAATATTTATTTATTATCTTATCAAAATTTTATGATTTTTTAATTATTTCACCTCCCACGAGAACCCAAAATCCCTAAGAGGGCCACCATATTATTTTATCCCTCTTTGGAGCTCATTTTCTTCACAGATTAGGTTTAAACTTCTTGACATTTCTCAATTCGTCCAGATTTAAAAATGAAAATTGTTTCCATCAAAGCTCCATCAATTTTTATTCTTTTCCACCATTTCAGTTCTCAATTGACCTTCACTGCCTCATAATAACCTCAATTGAATTTTTTTCAATTTGAAAATTTATATACTAGTGTATTTGGGGATATTTCTTCAAGATTCCTTAAGTAAGTGTGTCTACTTCCGTCTTCTTTTAATTTTCTTGTGGTTTCATTCAATTTTCTTAGGGTTTCGTCCATTTCTTATTGAAGTTACTAATTTACAAAAAAATTTGATTATAACATATGGATTGATAATGTGTTTCTTGGTATATTCTTTAGGTGTTATGCTTGATCTACCTTCCTTGATGTGCAACGGTGGTGAGATTGAATTTTCGCACAAAGGATTCAACGTTTTAATAATTTTTGTACGTGATTCCAAGTGTATTCAATCCTGATGACTTAGGATGGTATTTTAATAATATTTTTGTGTTCATATAATTTTATTATTGGTGAAAATATTTGTTTTAGTGGTATTTGTAATGGAAATAAAATTTACGTTCCATTTTTAAATGAAATGGGTGGTTTTCATATAAATATTTTATTAGTTCATTTGGGACTACCCTATAACTATTTAGTTAGTTTTATTGAAATATATTAGGTCTGAAAATATTGTTTTGATTGTTTATCTCTTTTTTTTGGTTGCTGCAAAAATTTGTTTTAATGGTGTTTGTAATGCATATAAATTTTAACTTCCATGTTTATGTGAAAATGGAGGTTTTCCCAAGATATCACTTCATGATTCATACGAGGCTTCCCTATAAATGATTTTTCAGTTTCATTGAAAAGTTATTAGGATTCCATTTTTGATTTTTTGAATTATAAGTGTTCACTTGGTGAACAAAGTGGGGATTTCAAGGAATTTTGGGTGCAATAAAATGTGAGATTTGAGAAGTTGTTTTATTGAAAATCAAAATGTTTTGTTGTGTGTTTTAAGTGGTATTAAGAGTTTATAGATACTATATTGTTTTTATGTAACTAGTAGTTGGGTTTTTATATGAAAAGGTATGTGTTTATCATGATTAAATTGTTCGAGTGCAAATGGGGAAGCCTGAGTACCTAGGTGGGCCGATATGTACTAGTACGCTAGTGATCTGGATGGGTTTTGTCCCTATTTTTTTAGCATTTTGGATAATGAAAACACTAACTAAACTATGTTGATGATGTTTGGGGACAACTATGTTTTCGATATGTTGCCCAATAGTGGATCGTTCATGGTAAAGGATTGGGACATGGATATTTTACTCCGAGGTACGAGGTACATAGTGCCCAAGACTATATAGTGCCTAGGGGTGTTCCCAGTTTTGGTGCTCATTGGATTTGTGGTATTTACCCATTTCATAGGGTGTTTTTGTATTTCAATTATAGTATCTTACATGTATAATAAAAATGTGTTAACATTATGAAAGTTTTATTTTGAAAATTGTTTACAAATAAAATATTCTTTTCTTGGAATTTATCATTGCTTTTCCTTTCATATTAAAACTGCATGCTTTTTCAGCTCGTATTACATACTCATTGGAATATTGAGGTGGTATACTATTTTTATTAGGTGCACACCCTACATACAGCCCTTGGGTGTATGTATTCCTGATTTTGTCTGACATAGGTAAAGGTAAATCCTCAAGTGAAGGTGGTTCGGGTTGTTCGTCCCCTCCTATGGTGCGGTGTTGTGGAGACGACTCGAGGGTGATGACCCCTTGTTGCGTGGAGTATTTGGGGATAATTTTTTGTGATTTTTATTTATATTTGGACTCACTGTACTTCATTTAAATCCATGTTTCAGACCTGATTTTTTAAGTCATGTTTGGCATGAAAATTTTAGATTCATATTATTGATTGTTATTAATGTTTTATGTTTTCATACTCCGTTAAATCATTCCCACACAAAAATTATTGATACCCAAGAACTTTTTCCAGCCTGTGGGGATAGGGAAAATCCTTTGGGCCTTGACATGGGCCGAATTTGGTGCCAGTTTTGGTGGATATCAGATTTGGTTGGTGGAAAAATGGTATCAAATGCAGGTTAATGTTTTTGGGTTATATTACTATTTTGGGATGAGTCGAGACAGAAAGGATCTAGGACTATTGGGGCTCATGGTTTTGGTCGTGAGTAGGGTGCCTCGGCCACACTAATTGTGGAAGACCTTGAGTCACTAGGGGACATTGTAATTGTATGATTGACTTCACTCCCAGGTGATACGCGTGGGATGCAGACTACATGTGGACATCCGGAGAGGGTGTAGTAGTTGTTTATTTTATGGTTGTAATGTGTTTAGATTAATTATATTTGATGGATTTGATAAAAAATTTCAAAATTTTGGTATTGAAATTTTTTTGTGGCTGTTCAATTTTTTAGCAACATGCCTCCCTGAAAAGCTCCCATGCACCCATAGGAGGAAGCCTAAGAGAGTTATCCCACCCCGATTGATCAGAGGATAGTTGAGGCTACGGTCCGGGAAGTCCAAACACTAGGAAATGGACCTAATCCTATTTTGGATCCTATTAGAGAGGATGAGACAGGACCTAGAAGTGTTAATGCCTATATGTTCTAGAAAAATAACCCCCTACTGTCCAAGGTAGCGTATAACCACTAGAAGAAAAGGAATTGATCAAAAAAATCGAGCACATGATCAAGTTCTTGGATACTCCTGAAGGGCTCATGGATAATTGTTCCACTTTTTGGTTGGAGGGTCCCAACCACAAGTGGTGGGAGTCAGTACATTAGACTAGGAAGAATGATTAGATGTGCTGGGGAGATTTCAAGGCCATTTTCAATGACTGGTACTACCCTAAAGTGTTGGTTTATGCTAGATCCTGAGAGTTCATGGACCTTGTTTATGGGAATTTTTTTGTGATGGAGTATGCCAATTGTTTCACTGATCTGGTTTGGTATGCCTATGAAATTTTCGTGAAAGAACAAGCGAAGGCCCAATGGTTTGATAATGTCTTGCGACCAGAGATATACTCCTAGGTTTTCTTTTTCAGGCTGAGGACCTATGATGAGGTCATTGACTGAGGGTGTATGGTGTAGATTGAACATAAATGCATGAATTTTTTCTCTAGGATAGTATCTGTAGTGGGCAGTGGAACCTCTTCAAGGAAGAAAAGGTAGCAGGAGGATCAGGTTGAGAAGAGAGGTGGTAGTTCAGGCCACTCTTCCTCGAAATTTTCATTTGTGGCTTCTGATGTGAGTTCCGTCGTGTTCCACCAGTGTGGGAGGCTGGGGCACATCCGACCAGAATTACCACTTCCTCTGAAGCCCTGTTTTCAATGTGTAGATATGAGTCATTTGTAGTGATTTTGCGGGGTGGCATGACCACTTCATAGTGGGGAAGGATCAGTGGCTTCAAGAGAAGTGTCAGTACAGTTAGAGCCATCATGGATGGAAAGACCATGATTTTGTGATAATGGTGGTAGGATTAGGTCTTGTTTTGGGTAGATCCATTTTAGGGAATAGCTATAGACTAGAGGTCTTCCTCAGGCCGATACCAGACACCTCCAAGTGGTGGATCAAGCACCAGCATGATCAGAGGCAAGACCGTCAACATTTCGAGGTACTGTTTTGATTGCATCTTCTATAGCTACTATGATTTTTGATACTAGTGCATTTGTTTCATTCACTTATTCCCATTTTTTGGACATGATGAATTTTAAAACTGATTTTTTTCTTTTGCGATGGAGTTGGTTTTGTCACTAGGAATGAAGGAGAAGGGTCTCAGGTGCCTATTGTGTGCAGTTTCTATGTTAGGGGTTGAGATGGAGTGGGACCTCCTAGTCTTAGATCTGGACCTGTTTGAAAAAAAAACATGGAATGGATTGGCTAAAAAACATTCATGCGCACATTGATTTCTATAGAAGGCGGGTTGGTTTCACGACACCTGATGGGAGTCATTAGGTTTTTCGTGGGGATTGGGATCCTCATCCGAATCATGCAGGACCTTCACTCCTAGAGTTGTGAGATCTTTCATTTAAGTTATCATCACTCACGATAGATGAATATGGTCATGAACCTAAATGTGGACTACCTCATGTAGTTGATGAGTTTTTGGAGGTATTTCTGGATGATTTTTTAGGTTTTTTACCAGAGTAGGATGTGCATTTCTCAATTGATCTGGTGTTAGGAACACAGCTGATATCCCTTCCCTCATATCATATGAACCCCACTGAGATGAGAGAATTAAATATACAACATGACGACATATAATCCAAAGGATTCATTCACCCGAGTATCTCTCCCTGGGACTCTCCTGTGCTGTTCTCTAAAAAGGCTGACAGATCCCTCCAGTAGTGTATTGACTACCAAAAGTTGAATAAGGTGACAATTAAGTACAAATACCCTTTTCTCGGAATAAATGATTTGGTTAATCAGTTGAATGGGAAAACTGGTTCTCAATAACTAAACTTTCCTTTGAGATACCATTAATGTAGGGTGAAAGAGGCATATATCCCAAAGACAGCCTTCTGAATCAGGTTCAACCACTTTTATTATTTGGTTATCCCTTTGGATTGACTAATTCTCCAACAGTCTTTATGGAACTCATGAATAGGGTGTTCCACCTATATCTCTATTCCATAATTGTGGTGTTGTTGGATGACATTCTAGTATAATTTGGCTCTGAGGAGGAACACAAACATCACGTGTGGATCATTTTGGGCACTTTCTGGGATCACTACCTCTATAAAAAGTTGTAAAAGTGCACTTTTTGGATCAGGGAGGTGAAATATTTAGGGCATGTGATCTCAGGTCAGGGGGTTTTGTGGACCCCAAGATGATTAGTGTGGTCATTTCATGGGTGAAATAGAAGAATATATTCGATATCAACAGTTTCCTTAGCCTGGCTGGTTATTACATGCGCTTCATTAGAGATTTCTCTTGGATTTCTTCACTGATGAATGCACTCACCCAGAAAGGGGTGAAGTTCCTATGGGGCCCAAACAATTAGGAATCCTTTGAAGAGATAAGAGGGGTTTGACTACCACCCCGTACTGTTTTTTCCAGATGATGTAAAGGTGTATGTGGTGTGCTATGATGCTTCAGGTATGGGTATTGGGTTCGTTATTATGAAGGATGATCACATGGTGGCGTATGGATCTCTCCAACTTCGACCACATGAAAAGAATTACCCAACCCACAACATGGATTTGGAAATGGTGGTGCATGATTTGAAGACTTGGGGTCACTACCTCTTTGTGAAGACATTTGTGGTCTACTCTGATCACAAAATATTGGCTTATATCTTCTCACAGAAATACCTCAACTTGAGGCAGTGCCGTTCGATTGTGTACTTTTATGGGTTCAAATTTGACATTTTCTATACCCTAGGAAAGGGTAACGTGGGGGAAACACCTTTAGCTGAAGAGTCACATTGTAGGCTTTGAGTAAGTCCACTGATTATCGGACACTTATGGAACTCTTTTCTCAGATGCATGCGGAGAATAAGGCACACAGTGGAGGTGCATTCTTGGCAAGCATTCAATTAACTTCTCTATTGGAGTTGATTCAGTAGGAACAACCTAGTGAAGAGATTTTCAGGGGTCAAAGCAGTTTTTTCATGGTCGGGGGACATCCTTTGATTGGTCATCATCTCTCAATGGAATCTTGTGATTCAAGGGTTGTTCAGTAGTTTCGTTACCTCTGTGGAAGGTGGTGATGCAGGATAGCCACCAGTATTAGTGGGATATCCATTCGGGTGCCCCCAAGATGTATTATGATGTCCCTTGGCAATTCAATAGGCCTGGTATGAGACAGGACATCGAGGACATCATGTCAAGATGCTACACATGCCAACAGGTGAAACCAGAGCATCAAAGGCCCTCTAGTTTTCTCCACTTGTTACCCATTCCTACTTGGAAGTGGGACGAGGTCACAGTGGATTTTATTGTTCAATTTACTTTTACATATCTGGGTAATAATTCCATTTGGGTGGTGATTGATATTCTGACCAAATCATCCCACTTCATTCTGATCACATATACAGATAAAGTGCATGATTTGGGATGTTTATATCTTCCGGAGGTGGTAATGGTCCATGGTGTTCCATTAGTAGTTGTCTCGGATAGAGACCCATGTTTAAATTCACTATTTTTGGAAGGCCTTCAGATGGCCTTGGGGTGTCAGATCTAGACGAGCATGGTGTACCATCCTCAAACAGATGTTCAGACAGAACTGGTGAATCTTAACTTGGAGGACATGCTCCATGCATGTGGTCTGGAATTTGGAGGTTCCCGGGATAACCATTTTAGATTGGTTGAGTTTTCATATAATAATAGTTAGCAATAGTTGATTCGAATGGCTCCTTTTTAGGTGCTCTATGGTCGACCTTGTCGGTCCCCCCTATGTTGGGATGAGGTAGGTGAGACCTCACTGCTAGGGCTGAGTCTGGTGCATGAGACATCTAAAAAGGACAAGGTGATCAGGAAGCTCTTATTAACAGATCAGAGTCACCATAAATCATATTCTAACTAGAGGCATCGAGACCTAGAGTTTCTATGGGTGATAGGGTATTCTTGAATGTGGCCCCTCTTCTTGGCCATCGTTGATTGTGAAACCAAGGGAAGATGAAACTGTAGTATATCAGACCTTTTTAGAACACTGAGTATATTGGAATGGTGGAATATAGGTTGTACATACCTTATCAGTTGAAATCAATCCATGATGTCTTCAATGTCTCCTTGTTGAAGAAATATAACACAGATCCTTCCTATGTACTGAATTGGGAGGAGTTAGATATAGAGCCTGATTTGTCTATTTTTGAGCGGCCGGTGCGAATAGTTGATTCCAAAGAGAAGGTGATTTGAGGAAAGTCTATTCCACTAGTCAGGGTTCTTTGGAAGCCTAATAATGATACAAATGAGACACAAGAGTGAAAGTCATGGGTTGAGGAAGTGTACCCCTTCTTGTTTTCTGATCAAGCTTAAGGTTGACTTTTCAGGATGGAAAGTTTTCATGGGGGGGGGGGATAATTTTCACATAAATGACTTGTTTTAAATTTATTTTTCATTTAATTTTCCATTCTTACTTTGTTTTTAGGCTTACCTGTCACATACATGAATTATTTTGAAGTTAAATTTCATTTTTTTTCCTTTCATTTTTTGTTTTGGATGGTTTCCAAAGGTTTTATGGAGAAATAGATGAGTTTTCATGAATTGGGCCAAACCGCGAGCCCAATTCCAGATTTAAAAATAAAATTTGTTTCCTTTATAACATTTTCATTTTTTAATATTTTTTCTTCATTCCAACTCCTAAATGTCCTCCCCTGATATATTAACACAAAAATTAAAATTTGGAGCCTTTGGAAATCCATAACCAAGGTTTATGTTGGTTTTTATTTAAGGGATTGGGCCTGCCCGAAAGCCCAATTCCAGTTTTAAAAATAATATTTGATTAATTAATAACTTATTCATTTTTAAGTATTTTTCGGTGATTCAAAGCCTCATATGCGCCCCTTGAACCCAGACACGCTCCCAAGCTCTCTCTCCCCTCTTTGGAGCTCTTCTTCATCGCGCTTTAGTACTGAACTTATTAGGGTTTCAAAAATCGGGCAGATTTGGAGAGGTAAATTGATCCTTTCATAACTCCTTCATTTTTCATCCTTTTTCCCCCATTTCAGTCCCCAAATGACCTAATATGAATCCTTCGAACCTCCATACCAGTTTTGGGTACTTGGTGATTCATTATTTTGTGGATTGGGGCCGATTCCTTCAAGATATTTCAAGTAAGGGAATTCCTTCTTGGTTCCTTCCATCCTCTTTTAGTTTTATTTCCTTTTTCTTGAAGTTCCTCATGTCCAGAAGTTGGGTTTCGATCCTAATGTATGATTTGGTGTCTTTTGGGTAAATTTTTGTGGTTTAGGTCTGGATTTGTATTCCTTTTGGTGCAACGGTGGTGCGCTTAAGGTTTTGCACCAAGTTTTGAGGGTTTCGACACATTCGGTAGGTGATTCCGTGGGTAACCATTTAATGATGAGTTAGTTTGCTTGATTAAATAATTTTGAATGTTCCTTATGTTCTGTGCATTATGTGAAAACCATTTTTGGTTGCAATAGTAAAGCATTTGTTTTTAGAGTTACATTTTTTCTTGAAATGTGTATTTTTCAAATGTATTTCATGTGTTATATCTTGTGGTAGTTTTGTAAAATGTGGAAGTGATTTATTAGTTGTTGAAAGGGGATGACAATTATGGTTAGGTAATGATATAGTTCCATGTGGGCCTAAAAATGGGGTGTATTTGAATGGTTTTATTTGTATAACCTTGTTATACTCCTTGAAAGTGTTTTATGGATTTGTGTGTTCTCATGGGTATCTTTTCTGATATTATTCAACGTGATTATATAACATTTGAATGTGGATTTTTTCATGTTTACTGGGCTGCCAATTCTGTTTTGGTAGGGTCTTGGTGTGCTTTTTTCTTAAAAAGAGATTTTTGAAATGGATTTTATGTGCAAAGTTTGGGTATACTCTTTATAATTGTTTTATGGAAGTTTTGAATGCTTTATTGGGTTGTGTAATAGGTGAAACTATATCAGCAAACTGTTTTGGTAGGAGTATATTTTTAAAAGGTCCATTTCATTTTTGAAAAGGCTGCTATGTGATATGTATCATCTTGGAAATATTTTATTAAATTGTTTGAAGGAGATATTTTGGAGTGAAAGTGATGTGAAAGTGATGTGGAGTGTTTTGTGTGAGTGTGATGTGAAAAATTGAATTTTTGAATATGAAAGAAGTGTTATATTCCATGTGTGTGGGCTGTTATATGAGTTTAAATATCATATAATTGTTTTATAAAATTGTTTAATGGTTTTGTGGAAGTGTTGTAGAAATGTGAAATGTGTTGTGGGCTATTTTGGTGTGATTCGGATTTCAAAATCATTTTGAATGAAAAATGGATTTTTTGTGACTTGTGTGGTATACATATGGGCTGTTTGGTGAATTTGTGATGTGGAAATGATATTTTCATGTTCAATGTACATTTCTTGATGTGTTGAACATGTTTGAGCATAAGGGGAAAACCTAGGTATCTAGGTGGGTGGACGTGTACTAGTATGCTAGTGAATCCGTGGGGTTTGGCCTCAGTTTCACTTAGCAAGATTGACGCTTACAACTCTAAATAAACTATGATGATGATGATTGGGGACCACTGGGTTATGGGTATGTTCCCTACTAGTGGCTCGTGCACGAGAATGGATATTTGTGATGGTTACTCTCACCGAGATACGAGGTACCTGGGACCCACAGCTAGCTAGTGCCTAGGTGTTACTTCCTATTTCTTGTGCTCATTGTTTACTTTGTACTTACTGTCGGCATACGGTATAGTTGGCTGGAAAATTCAGTAGTGTTGACATTTTTTTTTAAAAGTGTTGATTCTTAATGATAGCCCACTTGAAAACTGTTTTTATTCAAAGTAGCATCTTTTAGAAATTGTAAATAGGTTTTCATGTTTTTGAAAACTTGCATGCTTTTCGTCTTTAAATGTTTATCACATGGAATCTCTTAGTGGTGGTATCCTACTGGGCATTGGATCACACCCTACATACACCCTTGGGTGTAAGTAGACATGGTTTTTTTTTGTCGCAGGTTGGGTACAGTTTTTTTGTTCCAGTGGTTCGGGTTTCTAGCAGGTCCTTGGTGGTGAAGTCTTGTGGAGGTGGCTTGTGGGAGGTGCCCCTTGCCATGAGGGTTCTTGGGCTGTCCTTATTTGGATTTTTAACTTTGGTATAGACCTTTTGAGTTGTTTTAAGCCATTTAATTCAGTTCTGAATTTTTTTAAAAGATTGTTTGGTTTGAAAAATCCAGATTTGTTTCATTGGATTCTTTTGTTGTTTTATGTTTATAAACTCGGGTAAATCGTTCCCAATTTTCATTTTATGATACCCGGGCTCTTGTTCCAGCCCGTGGGGATCGGGAACGCCCTTCGGGTCATGTCACGGGCTGGGTTTGGTGCCGGTTTTGGCGGTGACCAGATTCGGTTCGTGACAAAATGGTATCAAATGAGGTTCAGGTTAACTCTTTGGGTCATGTTATTTGGGGAAGAGTCAGGATAGTATGGAATTAGGATTGTTGGGACATGGAATTCTGGTTATGTGTAGTTTGCTTGATCACCACACCTCATTTCAGGATTCAAGTCGCCAGGGGAAGTTGGGATTTGTCTATGTCTTTTGGTTTTCTTGGTTTGATGATGATTAGGGGAAATGAAAAGATAGTTGGGTTAATGGTCTCAATGAGCTCGCAGGGTCTGGAAAGCCATGTGGAGCTGGGGATATTCCCTAGAACACTCTCTGTGATAGTGAAGTGATTGGAATATGGCCGCCAACCATATGTCCAAGTCACCCACTGAAACTAGTTTCCTCTTGCACTGTTTTGTGCTTAGGTTTTGAAACCTTAGCACTTTGGTTTTAAGAAGTGTAAAGTTTTTGTGAAATGATTTTCAAATAAAGAGGGAATGGTTTGGTTTATGAAATGGCGGAACTTAATTTTCAGAATTATTTTGAAATAGAAAATGGTGTGATTACACCTCTTTTGAAGGCAGAAACTGTATTGAAGGTGGTTTTGAAAAGTGTTTCCAATAGAGTTTTCTAAACAATCAGAGTGTGTTTTAATGGGATGATATGTTTTTAAATTTATGTGAATATCTTTAATGAGAGTTATTTTCTAAATGGTTGTGACTTTCTGAAAAATTTTGTAAGATGTGAGTTGGGATTTTGATCTCGTGGTTAGCGGTTATGAAAAAAAAAGGGATGTGTTGGTTGACCGTGTTGGTTTTGAAAAGTGGAAAGAATTTTTGTTTTAACCTTTGGTATTTCCCTTAGTGACCACATGCATGGGGTTATATGGGATGATGGATGGTTGATGGCATGAATGGATGAGTGCCGGGACGGATATGAGGAGGGTGTCTGGTGTGGCACAAAAACATGCATTTGTGAGGCCCATGGGGTACCATTGGTCGATACTCTTACCGCTGAGCCGCTTGATTTCAAAGAAATGGTTTTAAAGAAAAAAAACATGATGTCTTGATGAATAGTTTTGGGATGGTTTGTATTATGGGTCTTTGAAGATGTTGTTTTGTGGGATGTTTTTTTTAGTCCAATAACCTCTCCTGTTTGAACTGTGTTTTGGGTTTGTGTTTGGTCGGTAAGCTGTGTTGTAGGGACGGTTAGTGGTCTCTTTTGAAAAATGTTTTGGGATGCCTTTACGATAGTTCCCTTCATGTGTTTGGATCTGGTTTATGGCTTGTTTTGACCAATGGACCAGGTTGGTTGGGTCCTTGGGTTCTCCCATTGGATAAGGTACACCCCCATTAAAGGTTAATGCATAACTGAAGCGCAACCCAGATTGTTTCTCCATTGGAAAATCCTCCAGTTGATCAATATAAGGAATCCATTTCTTGAGATTTTTAGATTGAGTATACACCCTTTCCTTTATTGGTTTTGTGTATCCTCTTGTAGTGGGAGATTGATTATGGATGGTTGAAAGTGACTTTAGCCTCTTAAGTTTCCTAATTTTTCAAAGGTGGAAGTGTTCTGGGTTTGTTAGCATGGATGAGTATTTGGATGGTGTCTAAGAGGGCCTCTGGGTTCTTCATAGTTTCCTTGAAGCAAGAGTTATTATTAAACCACCAATTTTGAGATTTTGGTCCTGATAGGATATTGTGTCCACTTTTTGGACTTGTCTGTTGTTTAGGGACTTGGTATATGGTCATGTTCCATGTATTGTTTCTATCAATCACAAAGGTCCTGTTTGGTGACGCATTGTGATGCTGTGTGCTCTTTTGACTGTAAAGGTCAAGGTCACACAATCCTCTTAGGTTCTCTATTATGTTGGGAGTATGTATCCCTTGGGAAAAACATCAAATCCTCTATCTTAGTGGATGGTGTTTATACGTGTCCTACCCTTCTGTTGTTTCTCACCCAAAGAAACAAGGTGCGATGTGTGTGCTTATTCTGATCCCTTGTTTCAGTGAAATGTATGGTTTTGGTAAAGCGAGTTATGGAGTGTGTTATGTCTTGATGAACCCATCAGGGTATGCGGTGTAGTTGTTTGTGGCACCGAAAGAAGAATTTCCACATAGGGGTTTCAACAGCCAAACTGCGTGGCCGAAGATGCTTCAATATTTTGAGCTCCAGCCATAGGTCCCGGAGAGAAGCTGGCGCGTAGTCCGGGGAAACCCCAGTGTCGTTTAAACCCTTGTACAAAGTCCTATCCTCAGTATGAAAGATAGGAAGATTTTAAACCTATGGTGTCATCATATTTCTTCTGTTGTTCCTATTCGGTGGAAATAGGTGGAGGGTCTTGTACCCATGTCATCACACAATGTTATTCCCTCCCCCTTTGGTTTCCATTGAGTCTTTGGAGAATGGTTGGAAATTTGGCTAGACAAGCTGAGCACACGGTTTTCACATGGTTAGTTCTAACCGTGAACAAATAAAATAACCATGCAGATATAAGGATCCACATAGTTATCGCACAGTTTCTCAAACTGTGTAGACTAACTGTGTGACCGTCCCAACTCCTTAATTTTGGGGTCTTTTCATGTCGGCCCACGCCGGTCGGTTAAGATGGTTGGTTCTTGTGGTGGGAAGACCCACCATGGGTATCGTGCATATTATTTTGTGAATTTCTAATGGATGTACACCCCTTGTACTAGGGAGTCTGTTTGGGCCTTCCCCTATCACTGTCTTGATTCTGTCTCGGAAAAAAAAATTAAGTTGTCTCTTATGGTGGGGAGCTCATTTGTGTCTCTTCATACAAGTAACTCATGTTTTTCCTTGGTATTGTATGGGAAGTAGGTAATATCATTTGGATATATCTAACTACTTACATCTTACTTGGGTAAACTTTGGGACTGGAGAGTTCCCAATGTATTAGTTAAAGTAAGGTAAGTGTAACCTTGTTCGATGTTGTTGTTCGTTTGAGTTAATTGCTTGAGTCTTGTTCTGATAGTGTTTGAGGTGTTTTCCTTTGGGATAAAGCCTGAATGTGATTGATTGTTTCCGGAAAGTGGTGTATGATTTTTTTGTGAATTATTCCTTCCTTAATTGATCAGTGGAGGTGTTTTGGCCTTTGGGGGCGAAACCTGGAAAGGGAGTACATCTTGGTTTATCAGTTCGGTTTGGCTTTCGTATCTAGCCTTTCTGTAGCTTTCCGGGGACGGAAAGTTTTCATGGTGGGGAGAATTGTCACATACATGAATTATTTTGAAGTTAAATTTCATTTTTTTTTCTTTCATTTTTTGTTTTGGATGGTTTCCAAAGGTTTTATGGAGAAATAGATGAGTTTTCATGAATTGGGCCAAACCGCGAGCCCAATTCCAGATTTAAAAATAAAATTTGTTTCCTTTATAACTTTTTCATTTTTTAATATGTTTTCTTCATTCCAACTCCTAAATGTCCTCCCCTGATATATTAACACCAAAATTAAAATTTGGAGCCTTTGGAAATCCATAACCAAGGTTTATGTTGGTTTGTATTTAAGGGATTGGGCCTGCCCGAAAGCCCAATTCCAGTTTTAAAAATAATATTTGATTAATTAATAACATATTCATTTTTAAGTATTTTCCGGTGATTCAAAGCCTCATATGCGCCCCTTGAACCCAGACACGCTCCCAAGATCTCTCTCCCCTCTTTGGAGCTCTTCTTCATCGCGCTTTAGTACTGAACGTATTAGGGTTTCAAAAATCGGGCAGATTAGGAGAGGTAAATTGATCCTTTCATAACGCCTTCATTTTTCATCCTTTTTCCCCCATTTCAGTCCCCACATGACCTAATATGAATCCTTCGAACCTCCATACCAGTTTTGGGTACTTGGTGATTCATTATTTTGTGGATTGGGGCCGATTCCTTCAAGATATTTCAAGTAAGGGAATTCCTTCTTGGTTCCTTCCATCCTCTTTTAGTTTTATTTCCTTTTTCTTGAAGTTCCTCATGTCCAGAAGTTGGGTTTCGATCCTAATGTATTATTTGGTGTCTTTTGGGTAAATTTTTGTGGTTTAGGTCTAGATTTGTATTCTTTTTGGTGCAACGGTTGTGCGCTTAAGGTTTCGCACCAAGTTTTGAGGGTTTCGACACATTCGGTAGGTGATTCCGTGGGTAACCATTTAATGATGAGTTAGTTTGCTTGATTAAATAATTTTGAATGTTACTTATGTTCTGTGAATTATGTGAAAACCATTTTTGGTTGCAATAGTAAAGCATCTGTTTTTAGAGTTACATTTTTTCTTGAAATGTGTATTTTTCAAATGTATTTCATGTGTTATATCTTGTGGTAGTTTTGTAAAATGTGGAAGTGATTTATTAGTTGTTGAAAGGGGCTGACAATTATGGTTAGGTAATGATATAGTTCCATGTGGGCCTAAAAATGGGGTGTATTTGAATGGTTTTATTTGTATAACCTTGTTATACTCCTTGAAAGTGTTTTATGGATTTGTGTGTTCTCATGGGTATCTTTTCTGATATTATTCAACGTGATTATATAACATTTGAATGTGGATTTTTTCATGTTTACTGGGCTGCCAATTCTGTTTTGGTAGGGTCTTGGTGTGCTTTTGTCTTAAAAAGAGATTTTTGAAATGGATTTTATGTGCAAAGTTTGGGTATACTCTTTATAATTGTTTTATGGAAGTTTTGAATGCTTTATTGGGTTGTGTAATAGGTGAAACTATATCAGCAAACTGTTTTGGTAGGAGTATATTTTTAAAAGGTCCATTTCATTTTTGAAAAGGCTGCTATGTGATATGTATCATCTTGGAAATATTTTATTAAATTGTTTGAAGGAGATATTTTGGAGTGAAAGTGATGTGAAAGTGATGTGGAGTGTTTTGTGTGAGTGTGATGTGAAAAATTGAATTTTTGAATATGAAAGAAGTGTTATATTCCATGTGTGTGGGCTGTTATATGAGTTTAAATATCATATAATTGTTTTATAAAATTGTTTAATGGTTTTGTGGAAGTGTTGAAGAAATGTGAAATGTGTTGTGGGCTATTTTGGTGTGATTCGGATTTCAAAATCATTTTGAATGAAAAATGGATTTTTTGTGACTTGTGTGGTATACATATGGGCTGTTTGGTGAATTTGTGATGTGGAAATGATATTTTCATGTTCAATGTACATTTCTTGATGTGTTGAACATGTTTGAGCACAAGGGGAAAACCTGGGTATCTAGGTGGGTGGACGTGTACTAGTATGCTGGTGAATCCGTGGGGTTTGGCCTCAGTTTCACTTAGCAAGATTGACGCTTACAACTCTAACTAAACTATGATGATGATGATTGGGGACCACTAGGTTATGGGTATGTTCCCTACTAGTGGCTCGTGCACGAGAATGGATATTTGTGATGGTTACTCTCACCGAGATACGAGGTACCTGGGACCCACAGCTAGCTAGTGCCTAGGTGTTACTTCCTATTTCTTGTGCTCATTGTTTACTTTGTACTTACCGTCGGCATACGGTATAGTTGGCTGGAAAATTCAGTAGTGTTGACATTTTTTTTAAAAGTGTTGATTCTTAATGATAGCCCACTTGAAAACTGTTTTTATTCAAAGTAGCATCTTTTAGAAATTGTAAATAGGTTTTCATGTTTTTGAAAACTTGCATGCTTTTCGTCTTTAAATGTTTATCACATGGAATCTCTTAGTGGTGGTATCCTACTGGGCATTGGCTCACACCCTACTTACACCCTTGGGTGTAAGTAGACATGGTTTTTTTTGTCGCAGGTTGGGTACAGTTTTTTTGTTCCAGTGGTTCGGGTTTCTAGCAGGTCCTTGGTGGTGAAGTCTGGTGGAGGTGGCTTGTGGGAGGTGCCCCTTGCCATGAGGGTTCTTGGGCTGTCCTTATTTGGATTTTTAACTTTGGTATAGACCTTTTGAGTTGTTTTAAGCCATGTAATTCAGTTCTGAATTTTTGTAAAAGATTGTTTGGTTTGAAAAATCCATATTTGTTTCATTGGATTCTTTTGTTGTTTTATGTTTATAAACTCGGGTAAATTGTTCCCAATTTTCATTTTATGATACCCGGGCTCTTGTTCCAGCCCGTGGGGATCGGGAATACCCTTCAGGTCATGTCACGGGCTGGGTTTGGTGCCGGTTTTGGCGGTGACCAGATTCGGTTCGTGACATTACCCATGCATTTTTGGTAAAAATGGTGGGTTTTCAAAAATTAGGCCAAACTATGAGCTAAATTCCGGATTTAAAAATAAATTTTGTTTATTTTATAACTATTTAATTTTTAATCATTTTTCACTCATTTAACTTCCAACAAGGCCTATCTGGATCTATTAACACCACCATATAAATTTTGACCAGTATGGAATCTATAATAATGGTGTATATGGGATTTCTTATAAGGAATTGAGCCAGCCTAGAAGCCCATTTCTAGTTTTTTTTGAATTTTTTTAAATATATTATTCAATTTTATTTTATTTGTGATGATTCCACCTACCACTCGAAGACAATAGGCCAAAGCACGCCCCCATATTCGTGTCCCCCTCTTTTTAGATCATTTTATTCCCATACTAGGTGAAAACTTCTCAATATTTATCAATTCATCTAGATTTAAAAAGGAAACATGTTTCCTTCATTGCTCCCTCAATTTTTAATCTTCACACAATTTCAGTTCTCTATTAAACCTATATACATTATCCAAAACTCAATTCTATTTTTTTCTATTTGAAAACTCAGCTACTGGTGTATTTGGGGTGATTTTCTCAAGATCTTTCAAGTAAGTGTGTCTCCTTCCTTCTTCTTTCAATTTACTTCAGGTTTCATTCAATTTTCATAGGGTTTCTTCCATTTATTCTTTAAGTTACTAATTTAAAGAAATTGGGGATTAGAACCTAGGGTTTTATAATGTGTTTCTTGGTCTATTAATTTGGTTTTAGGCTCCGTCTACCCTTCTTAAGGTGCGGCGGTGGGGCGATTGACGTTTTTCCCAAAGGATTCAATGTTTTAACAATTTTGGTAGGTGATTCCAAGTGTATGAAATCATTTTGACTTAACTTTACATGTTTATAATATTTTCATGTTCATATAATTTTATTATTGGAGAAAATATTGTTTTTAGTGGTATTTTTAAAGAAAATGAAATTTAAGTGCCATTTTTATTTGAAATTAGGGGGTTTTCCATAGAAATATTTTATTTGTTCATTTGGGGCTACCCTATAACTACTTAGTTGGTATTATAGAAATGTATTAGGGATTAAAATAATGTTTTTAATGTTTATCCTCTTTGGTTTTTTCTATGAATATTTCTTTAATGTCTTTTTTGAAGCATATGACTTTTAAGTTCCATATTTGAGTGAAAATGGAGGTTTTACAAATATATCACTTCTTAGTTCATATGGGGATATCCTAAAACTGATTTTTTGGTTTCATTGAAATGGTATTGGGCTCAATGTTTTTTATTTGACTTATAAGTGTGCACATGGTGTTTAATGTGAGAATTTAAGGATTTTTGTGTGCAAAACATTGTGAAATTTGAGAAGTTGTTTTATTGAAAATAAAAATGTTTTGTTGTGCATCTTAAGTGGTATAAAGTGTGTATCTCTATAGTATTATTTGTATGTTACAAGTAGTGTTGTTTTTATATGAAAATTTATGTTTTTATCATGCTTAAATTGTTTTAGATCAAAGGGAGAAGCCCAGGTACCTAGGTGGTTAGATATGTATATGTATACTAGTTATTCAGATGGGTTTTGGTTTTGTTGCACTTAGCATTTTTAAAACGAAAACACTAAATAAAATATGTAGATGATGTTTGGGGACCACTAGGTTATACGTATGTTCCATAATAGTGGATCTTTAATGGGAAATGTTTGTGACAATGATATTTTACACTGAGGTACGAAGTACATAGGGCCCGAGACTATCTATTGCTTACTAGTGTTCCCAGTTTTGGTGCTCATTGGATTTGTGGTATTTAACATTTTATTAGGGTGTTTTACACTGTAAATTATAGTATCTAAAATTTATTATAAATTTTTTTATCGTTATGAACATTTTAGTTTGAAATTTGTTTACAATTGAAAGTTTCATTTCTTGGAATTTATCACCGCTTTTTCTTACATATTAAAACAACATGCTTTTCCCCTTATATTGCATAATTTTTTGAATATTTTTTTGGTATAATATTAGTATTAGGATGAAACCCTACTTATAACCCTTGGTTGTATGTAAAACTTATTATTTTTTATGCAAGTTATGAAAAAGCCTCAGGTGAAGCTGGTTCAGGTTGTTAGTCCCCTCCTATTATGCGATGTTGTGGAGACAGATCAAGGATGATGACCCCTTTTCATGTGGATTATTTGTGGATGATTTGTTTCTATTTTTATTTATCTTTGTACCTCATGTAGTTTATTTAAAACCTTTTATTCAGATCTGGTATTTTAGGGCTTGTTTGAATGAAAATTTCAGATTCATCTTATTGATTGTTTTTAATGTTTTATGCTTTCATACTTTGGTAAATCATTCCAAAACCAGTTTTATTGATACCTAGGAACTTTTTCTAGCCTATGGGGATTAGTAAATCCCTTTGGTCCTTTTCATGAGCTGTATATTCATCCGGTATTAGTGGCTACCAGATTCGGTTCGTGACATTAACTCTCTCTTGGTTAATGTTTCCTTCATAAGATGGGATTTGGGTTCAAATTCTCACTATCCTAGTGTCTTATTACTTGAATATAAAATTAGGGGATGACTAGTTGTGGATCCATGATTATTCATGTAGGTATTGTCTCTCATATAATTATAATCCTTTATATGAAAAGTTTATATTCCTTATGTATAGGATGAATTCAGATGTGTGTGAATATGTTTGGATTCTATTTTTAAGTGTGTAACACAAACATTGAGTTGTGTAAATAGTACACATTAATATGATTAAAAAATATTAATTTGGTCGAAGGAATTGGGATTCCAATCTAAATTATTATGTGCATGAATATATAAATTAATAAAAAATTAAATAATAATAATTTCATGGGATGTAATAGTTTTGTATTTAATAGTCATATGATGTATATACAAGTGGAGATACTTTAAAATAAATACCTTATATACTATGTGTGACATTACTTCCAATGTAAACACAAGTCTAGACCACAATCATCAATCGAGGTAGTTTAATTACAAAGTAGGGTTCCCATGGATTATCTTGTAAAAGGCATGGTGTGTTGGGGATATTTTTGATTCCATCAATTACTTTCGTATCCATTTTTTGGAAACTCACAATACACTCATGTCAAAATTGAATTAATTTTTTTTGTAATTTTGTGGGTTTAGTTTGTAACTATTAATTTCATATTCCAATGAATTGAGGAGATACATACAATTTTTGGAACATGATAAATCAATGTGATTAAATGATAAACTACTTCATCCAAAGTTAGAGATATATTCATTTGAAGATGATAAAGCTTCAAATTTTGTTTCAATAAAACTTGAAGATCATTGAATATGATCATTGAAGTTTGTTACTCTAGATTATAAAAATCAACTAAAAAATGTTGGAATTAAAGATAACCTGAAATATTTTGATCATATTGTATATTACGTCATCTCAATATCTTGATAACTTCCTATTGTATTTTCGTTTCAAGTGTGTTTCACTCAGTGCCACCATTGTGAGTTTTTAGTTTAAATATATAAGTTTCTTTTTAATTATACATCTTTTGATCTTTATTATTGATGATATTTGGGAAAGGATTCTACTAATTTTGATAATTTTGACCAATGAGTCTCTAAGACAAGGATTATACTACTTATTAAGAGTTTACTTGATGAATCCCATTGTACTTGGACTTTTTTCTAATGATTCTAATCAAAGAGATTATTGTGGATTGATAAAGCTGTTATTGATTCTTCTAGAAAAGAAGTTATAGGTGGAGAAAGTTTGGATGCTGACTGGATTAGTCAAATGTGATTTGGTATTTGGAACTTGATGACACCTTGTATATGGTATACGTAACCATGTACCACTTTTGTTTAAAAGATAAGAGTTATTGTACCTGATCTATTTGGATATAGTATCCTTTATAGATATTATGGATTATGATCCATAAATCTAGGATTTTTTATAATTACCTGGTGTTGTTATATTCCTAGTAGTTTGTATTCTTCACCATGGTGGATAATTTAACTCTTAAGTGATTATTCCATTTTGTGTTTACTCTATTGACTCTATTATAATCATAACCTATAATTTCAAATAGAATAATTACATCGGTGGGTGAAAAATTATAAGTTTAATTTTGTCTACAATTCACCCAATCTTTTAACTACCATATTAATCATCTACTAGAATATCATGGTGGATAGAACTAACCTTAAACATTATGTGACCATATAAAATTATGACTTTTAGGTTACACTTAACTGGTAAACCCTAAGATTTTGGATTCCAGAGGAATAAATTGAAGTTTATCAACATGATATATTTGGGAAAATGATTTCTTTGACTCAACTATCCAAGAATTTTATGTTAAATGATTGGTATTGAGGCCTACCTAAATAGATTAAGTGATGAGGATTATTCCAAATCATGGTCATTTCTTAGTGAAATATGGATCTTGTCACACTAAAGATAATGATATATGGGTTCATCATTTTAGTTGGAGTACTTTCATTAATATTCCTTGATTTTATGATATAAAACATGATACTCACCAATATATTTACCTTTTTTATAGATTATAGAATGAAATATGTTAATTATTTTTAGTTCTCTTATATGTATGAACTATACAACTATTCAATATTATTATTTGAGGTTTAGAAGTGTTCTCAAAGAGGAGAATTATGAGCGTACATATGTTAATGTCAGAGAAATAAATTTCTCAAACACTAACTTGAAGGAATTATATATATGTGGTGCATCACGAATTTGTGTCGATAAATAGAGACTCAAAGAAATTAGAGAATTGAAAAATGGTAAGTCAAACTATGTGTTAGTAATGGGAAAATATTTGTTACATTTAATACGGACACTGATGATCTAAATATCCATAGTGGATTAGTTTTGGAATTACAAAATTGTTATTATATTCCTAACATAAGCATAAATTTGATTTAAGTACCTTGTTTGAACAAGATGAGATTCTTGTTAATTATTAAGAACAATAGTAGGTATATATATATGAAAGATATGTTTTATGGAATTTGTAAAATTATAAATGGTTTATATATTTTGGACATGAATAATATAATCGACAACATTTAGGATAAAATGATCAAGGTTGATTCTAAACCCACTTACCTTAGCATTATATCCTTAGTTATATAAAAGAGGAATTTATTCAAAGACACCATAGAGTTGGAAAACTAGAATCATTTTATTATGAATAGTTTTCAAACTGTGAATATTCTTTATTTAAAAAATGTCCAAATAACCTTTTAGTTGAAAATGTGAAAGGGCTACTGGACTCTTCCATCTTATACATAGTGATATATATCGACCAATTAGTACAATATAAAGTGGGGGTTATTGGTACTTTGTAACCTCTATCAATGACATCAATCAGTATGGTTATATGATTCTAATGAGACACAAGTTTTATAATTTTTAATAGTTTCAAGAGTTTCAAAACAAAGTGTAGAAACAACTGGGAAAAATTATTTAGATTCTCTAATCAAATCAGGGTGGTGAATATTTAATCTTGGGATTCGCTGATCTTATATGATATTGTAGAATTATTTCAGAACTCACTCCTACTAGAACATCATACTGTAATGGGGTGTCTAAGATGAAGAATAATACAGTTTTTGACATATTTTAATCTATAATGAGTCGGTGTGACCTTTTTATATCATTATAGAGCTATGCTCTAGATATTATTTCATTCCAAATTAATTATATTTCATATAATGCATTATAATTTAAGGGTCGTAAGATATTATCAAACTAAAATACATAAAATAGCGTAAGTGACTTTCAGTTTAGAAGCATAGTTTAAGATGTTTCAAATAAACAAAACCCCTATCCTCTTAATGTAGGTTATCAGACTCGACCCTAAGTCTAATTTATAATGTATCAAAATCAGAATAAAAAATTTGTCCAATTATTTTAGAGTGATAACCAGAATCACTATGGATCTTATTAAGATTAGAGTGATTATCATAATCAAAATTACTACAATAAATTGTGCCTTTCTAAAAAAAATAACCCTAAATAAAGGTATCCAATATTTTATACTTATTGTAAATTTTTTCTTTAGCAATAAATCCATAATTATGAATATTTGAATGACTTTATCTTCTTATCCCTAGAATACATCAATATAATGATTGGATTTACCTTAATATCCCCATAATAACATAATCCAATACATCAGATACTCTGTCTTCCTATCCCCTAAAACCCTTGATCGTAACAATGATCAAACATGAGTTATAATTAAAAACATTATTAAAGAGAGAACCTGAAAATGTTTCCTTAAAATGAAAACACTCTAAATAATTAGACTGACTAAGAATGAGTGGTTCACTTAGAAAAATATTTGAGAGAGAAAGTAATCCACTAGAAATTGTCTAGTCAATCAAATCAAAACTCTTCAAATGGATGGGTATTTATAGGCATCATCCTGATGATCATATTTTCCATGTTTATTGCAATTATTCTAGATAGTTGGTGTACACCCCGACCCAAGTTACCCAGAGTCAATGCATTATATTAATACATTGGCAGGATTACAAGGAATCAAGTCCCAAAGGACTGATTAGTTTATCATTCTTGGAAATTAGATTACATATATGAATGTTACATTACACTTCATAACATACAAAACAACATAAATAATCTTTTATGAATGCCATTATTCCCTTGTCTTAACCCTGCATATCAATCACAATATACTTCTTGGAATCCTGGAAAAAATAAAATATAGAAAGGGGTGAGTTCAAATGCTCCGTAAGGGTAAGAAATACAGCCGAAACTTTCATAAATAAGCATAATCATTTAAGGAAATGTATAACTAAAACAAAAGCCTTTTAAACTTAAACTTCAACATAGTATGGAAAAAATAAAATGAAATAATGCCATTTACTTATTCACATGGATATTCTACTAATAAAATAATCACATGAAATATCAATAAACACTTTCATAATGATGGAATGCATAATGTCAGACTATCATAACCACATAGGCAAGGCCTCGTGCCAAGACTACAAATAAGATTTTGTCAAAGCCTTGTGCCAAGAAACTAGTTTTTCTCATGAGACCTACCGATGCATCGAGGAGCTATAGCAGGCTCCACCCGTCACTTACTAAGTCCAATGCATTCCCACATGTAAATGTTTAAACATAACATAAATATTCATATTAAAACTCGCATACGAAATGTCAATACTTTCTCCATAAACCATGAATGGTATAAAAATAACACATCCACAGTAAAACATATCACACAACCTTCAATACAATACAAAAGTTCTGTATCATAATAAATCAACATTAAATAAGATTAAAATCCATCAGAGGATGTTGAAATAGATGAAATCAAATCTATTTGAGAGAAATATCTATTTTCATGAAATCATTGAAAAGTCACACATTTATAATGGAAGTAATTTAAATGAGATTTTTGAATCAAAGTGTCCCATACCACATTGAAACTTTTGAAAGGAAATATCATTTTAAAACATTCATGTCCATATAAATAAATCCTTAAAATTATTTTCAAAACATGGACATTAATTAAAAATATTTAGAAAGATAAATCTTTAAAACATTTAAAATTATGATCATGATAAAGAGTACCTTTCACAAATTCTTAAAATATTTATTTTGAAATCATTTAAGAGTCACATAATTTTAAAATTAAACATTTACTTTGAAAATATTCTTATATGCTTGTATGGTAAGCTTCAGTGATTTTATAACGGTGGAAAATAACCGCACCCGCCGTATAAGTTTAAAAAGACATTCTTACCTTAAATTTGTCGAAAAGGTTAAAAAGTACCTTGTTTGGAAAATGAAGAAAATATTCCTTTTAAAAATACATAAGGGTATAAATGACTTTAACCAATTGTATAGTAAATAGTAAAAATGTTTTTAAATACATTTTTAAGGAACATGGATTTGGATGATAAAGAGATCCCAGTAGATAATTACGTATAAACAACCTCGGATAATGAAGAGATTGCGAAATAAACCCTTACCTTGTAATTTTCCTTGGTTGGGGGTAGGTTAAACTCCTTCATAATGGTGAAATAATTGTTGTTAAATTATACAAGAATCATATACATTAATATGATATCATATATGATCTTTTAACATTGCTTTGTTAATAATATCTTAGTATTATCGTCATTTCGGGTGTTAACATACTCATTTTCTTTTACATGTTTTGTTAAGTAAGCCATGGTTGTCATGGATATGTTGTATCATATTCATATCCAGAATGATATCAAGTCCTTAAACATTATTTTTAAATCATTAAATTATAATTATACTTTAATCGATACGATGGAGAATGAATCTAATCGCGTTCGTGGATACGGTAGTCCGTACGTACGCACGAGCGAAAATATCATTCTTTTGATATTAAAATAATATATAATTTGATAGTATATCATATATAAAGAATAATTATCATGTTATATTTATTATTTACATTAATTACAAATCATTTTTATACCCATCCAAATAATAATATATTAAATATCAATTACACCACGACGTGGAGACGGTAAGCCGTACGTACGCACGTATGGTGACATGTCATTCAAAGGATGGATAGAATACTGAATATGGTTGTACCATATTTATAATAACATCACAGTATATATAAGATACCGGATTTATTATTTTATAATGGTAATAACAAAGAAAGAAGAAGTGGAAGAAGAAAAGAACTTGAAAAAGGGTGGTGAAAACATTACCTCTTCTTCAGGTTCTTCCTTTTGATTTGATCAAAAGGGATCCTTAGGATGGCTTTCTGACTAAAAGAAGGACTATAGGAAGTAGTGAGGGAAGTTGAGAGAGTATCTGGGCCGGGGTTGGCTGAACCAAAAGGCTTTGAAGGTGTGAATTAATGAGAAGAGGGAGTTCCCTTTTATAAGAGGGGTGAGGGGGCACCTTTGGAAAAGCTAGAAATATTATTTTATAATAAATTTATATTAGATTTATAATGGATAAAAATTATATTAGTTAATTTTTAAGGTTGGTATGGGTCTAAAAAAACACAACCAATAGGATTTAGAAAGGTTTGGGTCACTATATTAACCTTATCTTTAAGTATTAAATCTTAGTTAATTAGTTTCACTTTTTCAATGTCTCTTTATATTTTTATATTATATGGTTAATAAACATAATATATAAATCCAAAAAACCCCCAAGTGGTCCATTAATGATACTCCTATCATGATATAAGTCTCTTGGCCGAGCCTTAGATTTTTAGGAATTTAATATCAATTAATAATATAATATTTGTTTTAAAATCTCTTTTATGTCAATTTTGACACTATTCAATAATTGATTTTTGTAAAAATCATAAAAAAATTATTACTTCAAACAAAGTTAATTAAGTCAATCCTAACATGTCATATTAACCCATAAAATTATTTTAATTCATAAAAAGTCTCAAATTATATTTATTTGTGTATTTATAATATCAATTATGTTAATTTTTCACTATTATGGTAATTACTCTATCATCATTGTGTCATCAATAAATTAAATTATTTAATGTATAAAAATTATAAATAAAATACCATTATGTAGGAAATAGTTTTATATTTATAATAAATATTTATATTCAAAAATCCAACATATATATCCATATGTAAAAATTGTTTTTCTAAAAGATATATGCTTATGTCATTTTTGTATTTATTTTAACTTAATTAATATAAAGTGTCATTATCCCTTACAAGTGGCTCCATGGGGTCCAAAAATCGACCCAAAGATTCCCATGGTCGGACATGTATCAACCAATAAGGTTAGGACACGTTTTAGGGTAATTTATATTATTATGATATTATTGTTTAACCCTTATTTACCAGATTTACCCTTTAACCATGGTAAATAAAATATTTACCGAAGTAATTATTCAAAATGTCTAAAAAAAGTTACCTATTTACACAATTTGAACATCCTGATTCCAAATATGGAATCCATTTTTCCAAATTCAAAACACAGAAGTGGCAGAAATTAATTTAAAATTAATTCTCATTGTTAAAACAAAAAGCACGTTTTTAAGAGATAATAACTATCAAAAGATTAACACTTGTTTATCTCCGGTTTAATTGTAAATTTATGTACAATGACCAAAATTGTATTAAATGGTAAAAATATATTATAAATATACTTTAAAAACACTCAAATTCATAATTTATCAATATAAATTATTTTGATTTAAAAAGTTGTTTTTAATTAAAATTTAGTAATTTTCACTATTCATCAAAATATAAATGTTATCCGAAAAGTTCCAAAATTTCACCCTAGGCAAAATTCGATATTCTGAATCAAAAAATGAAGTCCATTTTGAGAGATAATATTTTTAAAATTTTAAAAATTAGGTATTACTATTCATTACGGCTAGTTTGATTGGTTGTAGTGTGTGTTAAAACTCGAAGTTGCGTAGAACACACACTACTGTATTATTCAAAGGGAAGCGTACCGAGGAAGCTTGGGGTGTAAATTTTTGATGTCCTCATTCTAAATAATATATTTATTTAGTCAAATAAATGTTTCAAATATTGGATTTAAAAAGGGTTCACTGTTAATGTTAGTAAAAGTGAATTTTTGAAAAATACTTCTTTTATCTGAAAAATAATGAATTTGTTATTACATTATGTCTCAGAAACTCATAATATGGACTCTAAAATTATAAGGATTATATAAAGTTTAAAATTTAGTTAATATTATTCATAACCTTTTTTGAACATCTTGTTTGGTAAGTCATGGTGCGTTTGAACTCGGTGTTACGTTTAGTGCATGTTATTGAATTGTTTTGAAGAAGTACATACTATAAAATCTTGGGGTGTTACATTATTCTCTCCTTCAATAAATTTAATCCTCACAATTTGATATTCTTCGTCGAAAATAAAGGTTGAAAGTAGAAAATATCTTCGTGGGAAAACCCACATCGGAAATTTGGTTAATAAAATTTAGTCTTATTAAGAGGAAAAGAGAAATGAAGGGGTCACCACCAAATGATGATCTCGATTAGGATAACATTGGTGGAAATTAGAGACATATAATTGGGGAAAAATGTAATTATTTATAGGTGTTGATTGAGTTCATCAATCTTAAACAAGTTTAAAATTGAGGACCTTAAATTCAGTAATCCATGAGGATTTAAAATTCCATCGGTTCAACAAAACATAAGGTATTAGGATAACACATTTTTGGTTTTAAGATCCCTTCAATAAAGTATAAGAATTAATTTCGTCATAGAATAAGAGGAGAAGAAAAATATATACGTGAAAATTAGAGTTCCATCTATTAACTAATTTCTACCACAAACTCATATTTCACTCTAAAAAATAATAGAACATAAAAAAATATTCTATTTATCCTATTTGTTTGGGGTTAAAAAAATGAATATATAATTTATCAACTTGACCTTCTTAAAATGAACTACATTATTTAATCCAGGACATCTCATGGGCCAGTGGGAGGTGATACACCTTTTTCGCATTTCAGTTGCGGGTTCAAGTCTCGCGGCCTTGTCGGTCGCGACGGGTTGCCTCCCGATCTCCGGGTTGTCCTTTTATGGCAATCCAAAATTAATCTCAAACTAGAATTATCCAAAATACTTTTTTCCAAAATCACAGTCCAACATTTATAAGGAAGGTAAACATAATGTAGATCCTTTTTACCCCGTAATAGCATATAAATACCTTCATCATGTATTCTTTTTAAAACATTGAAACATCCTGAACTACCATAAACCTTATTGATTACATTCATGCTCCCTTATTCCGTATAGAATGATGGATATACTTTATCTATCCAAAAATGTTGTAAACTACAACAATTATGGAATATACAAATATTTAATCAGTTTCAATGTAGTCACGAATAGCCAATATAATTTACCCAAATCAACCATATCTTAGTCCAAAACAAGTACCTCAACATTAGGACCATATTAAGGTTTATCTTTCCTACAACCATATAATTTCCAAAAAGTTTAACTTGCTATAGAGTCACTTTTCTTAGTACCATAAAATCTCAATTCCTCAATGAAATAGTATTGCAGTACAATCCTTTTATACTCCATAATTTTTATAACAAGTACATTGCTGATACAACACTCAAATGACATAATCAACATAAGATCTCTAATAATTCCTCTTCATATGTGGTAGTATCATAACATGATTGTTAACCAATAGCATCATTTGAGGCATAGTCTGATGATAGGTTCGCGTAGTGTCCAAACTCTTTGCAAATGAAGCATTGTACATTTGAAACTATTTTCTTACCCTTGCGGTCACGTACTTGGTGCCCTTTTTCCTACACACTTATAACAAACTCCCATTCCTTTCAGGAAAGTTCCAAGGTGTTTCTTCCCATAGTTATCACATATGGGGAAATTTTTCTTTTCCCTCTTCCCTTTATCCATCATTCCCTCTTCCATCCTTTTCTTCTTTTTCTTCCCTTCAAATACATAGGACTCAGTAAACTCTTTAGTTATCTTATCCACACATGATACTATTTCTTCATATGATGATAATACGTGGGAGACTATTTCCCTTCTAAATGATGCCTTAATACCATGAAAGGTACGATACTTTTTACTCTTTGGATCATACGTATTATTGGAGTTCACATTACTTATATTGGGCGCCATTTCTATATAATAGCATAAACTAGGTCAGTTTATGAATTGCAATGAATAATTCCAAACTTGTAAAATACCTAACGCAAATTGAACAGTTTATGGATATAATCCATAATCATAAAGTTTTTTCTTTGAGTAAGTATATACTCATGAGCCCTTCATAATGGTTTGTAATGAAAATAAGAATTATCCTAAGCATATCCCCTTGGAGTTTCATAACCAAGAGTGAAGCAAGGCCCATTGTTGTGCACCAGTTCCCATTTGAGTCTAGCTCAAAACGGTGTTTTCAGGTTTTACTCCTAGGTACATTTGTTCCAGAGCCACCTCTACCTGCTCGTATCCAGACATGGATGTATTGCTCGGAAAACTCACAAAATCTATACAATACCAAAATTATAGGGAGTTCTTATATACTATTCCTCAAAGTCTATCTTAGGGATATGTGCTCTAATCAGAGTTTATCTAAATCTAGTTTCCAAAGTTATTGCTAAACTTCCTCTGATACCAACTATAACACCCTGACCCCAGTTACGCAGAGTCGGTGCATTATTTTAATACATTGGCATGATTACAAGGAATCAAGTCCCAAAAGACCGATTAGTTTAGAAGTCTTGGAAAATAGATTACATACATGAATGTTACATTACACTTCATAACATAGAAAACAACATAAATAATCCTTTTTGAATTCCATTATTCCCTTGTCTGAACCCTTCATATCAATCACAATATACTTCTTGGAATCCTGGGAAAAATAAAACACAGAAAGGGGTGAGCTCAAATGCTCCGTAAGGCTAAGAAATACAGCGGAAACTTTCATAAATAAGCATAAACATTTAAGGCAATGTAAAACTAATACAAAAGCCTTTTAAACTTAAACTTCAACATAGTATGGTAAAAATAAAATGAAATAATTCCATTTACATATTCACATGGATATTCTACTAATGGAATAATCACATTCAATATAAATAACCACTTTTATAATGATGGAATGCATAATGCCCGACTATCATAACCACATAGCCAAGGCCTCGTTCCAAGACTACAAATAATATTTTTTCAAGGCCTTGTGCCAAGACACTAGTTTGTCTCATGAGACCTACCGCTGCATCGAGGAGCTATAGCGGGCTCAACCCGTTACTTACTAAGTCCAATGCATTCCCATATGAAAAGGTTTAAACATAACATAAATATTCGTATTAAAACTAGCATACAAAATGTCAATACTTTCTCCATAAACCATGAATGGTATAAAAATAACACATCTACAGTAAAAAATATCACAAAACCTTCAATACAATATAAAAGTTTTTTATCATAATAAGTCAACTTCAAATAATATTAAAACCCATCAAAGGATGTTGACATAGATGAAATCAAAACTATTTGAGAGAAATATCTCTTTTCTCGAAATCATTGAAAAGTCACACATTTATAAAGGAAGTAATTTAAAAGAGATTTTTGAATCAAAGTGTCCCATACCACTTTGAAAATTTTGAAAGGAAATATCATTTCAAAACATTCATGACCATATAAATAAATCCTTAAAATAATTTTGAGAACATGGACATTAATTAAAAAGATTTAGAAAGATAAATCTTTAAAACATTTAAAATTATGATCTTGATAAAGAGTACCTTTCACAAATTCTTAAAATATTAATTTTGAAATCATTTAAGAGTCACATAATTATAAAATAAAACATTTACTTTGAAAATATTCTTATAAGATTTTAATGGAAGGTTCAGTGATTTTATAACGGCGGAAATTAACCGCACCCGCCGTATAAGTTTAAAAAGACATTCTTACCTTAAATTTTTCGAAAAGGTTAAAAAGTACCTTGTTTGAAAAATGATGAAAATATTAATTTAAAAACACATAAGGGTATAAATGACTTTAA
This sequence comes from Viscum album, assembly GCA_963277665.1. Taxonomy (NCBI): domain Eukaryota; kingdom Viridiplantae; phylum Streptophyta; class Magnoliopsida; order Santalales; family Viscaceae; genus Viscum; species Viscum album. Next base: position 570,401,215 of record OY728119.1, read on the forward strand.
CCCATTGACTATTAAATTGTAAAAATGTTTTTAAATACATTTTTAAGGAACATGTATGTGGATGATAAAGAGATTCCAGTAGATAATTATGTATAAACAACCTCGGATAATGAAGAGATTGTGAAATAAATCCTTACCTTGTACTTTTCCTTGGTTGGGGGTAGGTTAAAATCCTGTATAATGGATAAATAATTGTTATTAAATTATACAAGAATCATATACATTAATATGATATCATATATGATCTTTTAACATTTCTTTGTTAATAATATCTTAGTATTATCGTCGTTTCGTGTGTTAACTTTCTTGTTTTCATTTATATGTTTTGTTATGTAAGCCATGGTTGTCATGGATAGGTTGTATATTATTCATATCAAGAATTATATAAAGTCCTTAAACATTATTTTTAAATCATCAAATGATAATTATATTTGAATGGATATGATGGAGAATGAATCTAATCGTGTTCGTGGAGACGGTTGTCTGTACGTATGCACGAGCGACAATATCAATCTTTTGATATTAAAATAATATATAATTGAATGGTATATCATATATACAGAATAATTATCATTTTATATTTACTATTTACATGAATTACAAATCATTATAATACCCATATAAATAATAATATGTTGAATAACAATTACACCACGACGTGGAGACGGTAAGCCGTACGTACGCACGTATGGTGACATGTCATTCAAAGGATGGATAGAATACTGAATATGGTTGTACCATATTTATAATAACATCAAAGTATATATAAGATACTGTAGTTATTATTTTAGAATGGTAATAACAAACAAAGAAGAAGTGGAAGAAGAAAGGAACTTGAAAAAGGGTGGTGAAAACAATACCTCTTCTTCGGGTTCTTCCTTTTCATTTCATCAAAAGGACTCCTTAGGTTGGCTTTATAACTAAAGGAAGGCCTCTAGGATGAAGTTAGGGAAGTTGAGAGTGTATTTGGGCAGTTGTTGGCCAAACCAAAAGGCTTTTACGGTGTGAAGTAATGAGAAGGGGGAGTGACCTTTTATAAGAGGGGTGAGGGGAACCTTTGGAAAACCTAGAAATATTATTTTATAATAAATTCATATTCGGTTTATAATGGCTTAAAAGTGGATTAGTTAAAGTTTAATGTGGTTATGGGTCTAAAAAAACTCAACCAATAGGATTTAGACAGGTTTGGGTCACTATATTAACCTTATCTTTAAGTATTAACTCTTAGTTAATTAGTTTCACTTTTACAATGTCTCTTTACATTTTTATATTATATGGTTAACAAACTTAATATATACATCCAGGCGACCCCTAAGTGGTACATTAATGATACACCTATCATGATATAAGTCTCTTGGCCGAACCTTAGATTTTTAGGAATTGAATATCAATTAATAATATAATATGTTTTTTAAAAACTCTTTTATGTCAATTTTAACACTATTCAATAATTGATTTTTGTGAAACTAATAACAGAATTATTACTTAGAAAAAAGTTAATTAGTTCAATCCTAACATGTCATATTAACCTATAAAGTTAGTTTAATTCATTAAAAGTCTCAAATTATATTTATTTGGGCATTTATAATATCAATTATTTTAATTTTTCACTATTATGGTAATTAATGCATCATCATTGTGTCATAAATAAATTAAATTATTTAATGTCTAAAAATTATAAATAAAATATCATTATGTAGGAAATATTTTTATATTTCTAATTACTATTTATAGTCTAAAATCCAACATATATATCCCTATGTACTAATTGTTTTTCTAAAAAATATATGCTTATGTCATTTTTGTATTTATTTTAACTTAATTAATATAAAGTGTCATTATCACTTACAAGTGGCTCCATGGGGTCCGAAAATAGACCCAAATATGCCCATGGTAGGACATGTATCAACCAATAATGTTAGGACACGTTTTAGGGTAATTTTGTATTATTATAATATTATTTTTTAACCCTTATTTACCGGATTTACCATTTAACCATGGTAAATAAAATATTTACCGAAGTAATTATTCAAAATGTCTAAAAATAAAAGTTACCTATTTACACAATTTGAACATCCTGATTCCAAATATGGAATCCATTTTTCCAAATTCAAAACACAGAAGTGGCAGAAATTAATTTAAAATTAATTCTTGTTGTTAAAACAAAATGCGTGTTTTTAAGAGATAATAACTATCAAAAGATTGACACTTGTTTATGTCCGGTTTAATTGTAAAATTATGTAAAATGACCAAAATTGTATTAAATGGTAAAAATATATTCTAAATATACTTTAAAACCACTCAAATTCATAATTAATAAATATAAATAATTTCGATTAAAAAAGTTTTTAATTAAAATTTAGTAATTTTCACTATTCATCAAAATATAAATGTTATCCGAAAAGTTCCAAAATTTCACCCTAGGCTAAATTCGATATTATGAATCAAAAAATGAATTCCATTTTGAGAGATAAAATTTATAAAATTTGAAAAAGTAGGTATTACTATTCATTACGGCTAGTTTGATTGGTTGTAGTGTGTTAGAACTCGATGTTGCGTACAACACACACTACTGTATTATTCAAAGGGAAGCGTACCGAGGAAGCTTGGGGTGTAACTTTTTGATGTCCCCATTCTAAATAATATATTTATTTATTCAAATAAAATTTTAAAATATTGGATTTAAAAAGGGTTCACTGTTATTGTTGGTAAAAGTTCATTTTTGAAAAATACTTCTTTTATCTGAAAAAAATGAATTTGTTATTACATTATGTCTAAGAAACTCATAATATGGATTCTAAAATTATAAGGATTATATAAAGTTTAAAATTTAGTTAATACTAACCTCTTTTGAACAGCTTGTTTGGTAAGTCATGGTGCGCTTGAACTCGGTGTTACGTGTAGTGCACATTATTGAATTGTTTTGAAGAAGTACATACTATGAAATCTTTGGGTGCTACAGCTGGTTCTTAACATCACATTATGATATGGATTAACTGAATTTCTAACATCATATATATACCTCCATTATAGTGTTTAAGATATTCATTATATTAGAAATAATCCTTTTAATTCTTATTATAAACTTATTTAGTCTAATGTATGTCTTTAACAATGTCAATATGATAATATTTATGAGTATTCGTCTGATGTTATCGGTACAAGTATCAGTCTGATAGTGAATAATTTTGTCAATAAAATATTAAAGAAAAAAATTCTAACTTATAGTTCCAATAATAGTGCGTCTAATTAATTAAAAAAATACTTATTACGATAATTCTAATGAGGAATGTAATAATAAAAATTTTAATACTTTATAACTCAATCTATGTATGGGAAAATTTAATGTTTTCATATAAAAATTATAAAACCCTTAGGATATAAAAAGATAGTAAATATGTTATAATAAATTGTTTGTGATTTCCAAAACTAAAGGAAAAGAAAAGTAAGAAGTAGAAATTTTGACTCAACAATCTTCCCATTTTTGCAAAGCACAAACCCAAAACATAAATGAAAAATAAATTTGAAAAACTTATAGCCCTTTTTATTTTAAGAAATTCATCATTAGATTTATTCATTAAAACATAACTCCCCCCGATTTTAGTACTCTTTTGTACAAGATTTTAAATACTATGGAGTAATATAACATATATTCCATGACATTATGAATATATATCCCCATAAGGATTATATTCTCCCCATTAAATAAATATACCCCCTTTGAGAAATAACTCCCCCATTATAAAACAGTGGTTATTTTACAAAATATTCTCCCCCTTTGATAAAATTATCTCCTCCTTTGTGATTTATAAAAAGGAATAGGGAATATTCTAGAGTTTCCTAAAATTTTAGAGAAGTATAATAACATATTAAATAATAAAATATAATGAATTAAATAATTGTACACAGAAAAATGATAGAACATTCATCCAACCAAAATTGGAAAAAATTCAGACAAACCATATTTGGATGAAAAAGTAATTCAATCACAGATTTTTGTTCAATTTTATTAAAAATAAGTATAATGAGAGATAAAAATAAAAAACAATCCTTATTGGAAATGGTTAAGCTCTATTAATCTCTATTTTTATAAGTAAGTGGTTCTCTTCTACTATATATTGAAGTATTGTTTTGTGTATTTGAACTATAAATACTAATATTTGATATTAAAATAGTATGTAGATGAATAAAGATTGGATTGATTCTAATCATTTGACAATAGAGTATGAGAATAGAGTGAACGAGTTCATCAAGTTTGAAAAGGATCTGCAAAGGATCCTTCTAAAATCCTTTGTTTGTGTTTACGTTGTTGTTATTCTAGACTACTTCCTCCAGAGGAGTTGGAAGAACATATGGTATGTCCTGGAATAGATTGGAGTTATAAATGTTTGAATAAACATGGAGAAAAAGAGAATGTAGCTACTGGATGGGATAAATCAGAATTTTATGGATCATCAGATATGAATACAAATATGGATAATGAAGAAGACCGTATGGAGGATGGTATTATAGATTTCAATGATGATGAAGATCGTATTGAGGAAATGACAAAGACAATTGAATATGAACTCTATGATCTCCCAAAATTGTTTGAGAAGTTAAAGAGTTGTGCAAAGATGCCATTGTATGATGGTTGTAATAAATATACTTCATTTTCATATGTACTGAAGTTGTATAAATTGAATGCATGCAACAGATGGAGTGATGTCAGTTTTACAGAACTAATTGCCCTCTTGAATGACATGATCCCAGAAGATAATGAGATCCCAATCCTAACATATGAAGCTCAATGAATGCTATGATCAATGCGTATGATTTATAAAAGAATACAAGACTGCCCGAAAGACTGTATATTGTTTCGCAAGGAGAAAAAATAACTTACAGAATTCCCAACATTTGGTGCTTCTCAATACAAGAAAAATGAATCCAATCCTACGAAAGGTGTATTGTACTTTTCGCTCATTACATGGTTTAGGAGTCTATATGGAAGTGAAGAAACTGCAAGACAATTGTCGTGGCATGCAAATAAAAGAAATAAATATGGGAAATTACATCATCCGTCCAACTCCCCTCAATGGAAGAAAATTTATTATGAGTATCCGGAATTTGGAAAAGAGCAGAGAAACCTTCATCTTGCGTTATCTACAGATGGAGTGAATCCTTTTGGTTTTCAAACCAGCACTCGCAGTACATGGCCTATTATGTTGGTAAATTATAACTTTCCACCCTGGTTATACATGAAGTGGAAATTCATCATGTTATCTATGCTTATATCAGGACCAAAACAACCAGGTAACGATATTGATGTTTATCTGGCTCCTTTGATCGAGGATTTGATGTTATTATGGGATTCAGGTGTTATGTTGTATGATGAATATGAAAGTTAATACTTCACATTGAGAGCGATGTTGTATTGGATAATAAATGATTTCCCTGCATATAGAAATTTGTCAGGATATTGCATTAAAGTAACTCAAGGTTGTCCCATGTTCGAAGAAGATACAGAATCAATTATGTTGAAACATTCCTCAAAATCCGTGTTTCTAGGGCATCGTATATTTCTACCTCATTGGCATAAGTACCAATCTTAGATGACATCATTCATTGGAAGTTCAGAACAATGCGCAGCACCATCTCCACTAACAGGTGATCAACTATTTGAGAAATTAAAAGATGTGAACATTATTTTTGGTAAAACATTTTCGAAATACTTAAGAAAATCGGTAGGAAAAAGTGATCAGTTTTTTTAATTACCATAATATAATTGTTTGTACTTCATACATTTTGTAGATGTGATGCCTGTGGAAAAAATTGTATGTGGCAGTGTTATCGGAACATTGCTAAATGCCCATGATAAAACAAAGGATGGAATTAAGGCAAGGTTGGACATGGTTGACATGGGAATACAAGAAGAGCTGGCTCCTGTGAAGGGTGAAAATAGAAGTATTATTTCTCCAACTTCTTACACTCTTTCTAGATAGGAGAGATGTCAGTTTTTCAACTTATTCAATGATGTAAAGGTTCAAGATGGGTATTCATTAAATATCAAGAACATTGTATCAATGAATGATTTGGAGTTAAAAGGTTTGAAATCACATGACTTTCATGTTGTGATGAAAGATCTAATTTCTATAGATTTATGTTTCATTATTCCCAAGAATGTTCATCATACATTAACCAAACATTGTTTCCTTTTCAAAGTGATATCTAGCATGTTTTAGACCCGGTGAAATTGCCAGATATAGAAAACGAAATTTTCATCATATTATTTGAATTAGAAATGTTCTTCCTGCCAAAATTCATTGATATGATGGTTCATTTGATGATGCACTTGGAGAGATTGATTCGATTTTTGGTCCTGTGAACTATAGATTGATGTACCTTGTTGAACATTTTATGAAAATTTTGAAAGGGTATGTCAAAAATAGATGTCGGCCAGAGGGTTTTATATTGGAGTGATATATTACTGAGGAAGCCATTGAATTTTTACTGAATACCTACCTGATGTGGAAAGAATTGGTCTCCCAAAATCTCATCACACAGGACACATTGAGGGTGAGGGAATTTCTGGAAGAGATGTTGTGACAATCAGTATTACAGATCGAGAGCAGGACCACCTTTATGTTTTTCATAACAGTTGGGAGGTTGCTCCATATATTGAAACTGACAAAGAAATTCTTAGGCAGTTGAATCCATCAAGGACTGAAAAATGGATATCAATTACACATAATCACCAATTTATAGGATGGTTTCAGGACCATATTTTTAAAGAGTTGGATGAAAATCGGAATTCAATTTCAGAACGACTTCGATGGCTAGCCGTCGGACCAAGTGTGTATGTACTATCTTAAAATGGTTATGTAATTAATGGTTATACATTCTATACAGATGAACATGATGAAGATAGTACCATGAAAAATACTGGAGCTACACGTGTGGCCGAAGTGATGCATGTTTCTGGTAGTAAGGACAGAAATCCAATTTATGCAAATATGTTATACTTTGGCATTATCAAACAAATATGGGGGTTGGATTATACGAAATTCCAATAGCTAATTTTTCAAAGACAATGGGTTGATAACAATAGTGGTGTTATAATAGATGAATGGGGATTTTTGAAAGTTGATTTTAGTAAAGAAGGGTACAAAGAGAAATAGTATATAATGACATCACAAGCGGTACAAGTTTTTTATGTTCTAGATCCTGCAAACCGAAAGTTGTCGATTGTTCCGTTATCATCCAAAACTACTGAAGGATCCGATGAAAATTCAGTTGAGGGTGATCCTTTCAGTGGTACATCGCAATCATTTTGCATCGTTCCCAATGTAGATGATGTTTTTTTATTCTATAGGAGACCACAATGAAGGGATTTGGATAATTTTTAGAGGTGTGAAATCCCTTCAGTCTTTTGAAAAAAAGAAAGAGAGTTCAATAAACATGTTATATTTTTTTTGTAATATAGATCTTGTTATCTCATGTTATTATCTTATCATTACTGAATTTATGTAATATAAATTAATAGTTCAACCACTTTTTCAGCTAATTACTTCTGCACATTCTGGTGCTCCTAACCTTGAGGCTGAACAAGTCTCTCAATCTACTGTTGCTGCTGTGGATGCTCATAGTGTAGAGCAACAACATGTTTCTGAACCTGTTGCTGCTCTTAGTGTTGAGGTCCAACAACCATCCAAAAATGTCATTTCTACCATTTCAAATGAAAATATAGATGATGTTGATATCGATGAAATGTTTGGGGATGAAGGACCGACGTCGCAGAAAACACAGGTGCGTTGTAGTTTGACGGTGTTATCCAAAATTCTTAAAGAGAAAAGAAAAGGAATCAAATTTCATGTTAGAAGGAATGAATGAGGCCAACATGTGAATCCCAACAAGGCTATGTTTAGTTGTTACATTGGAGTTGTCACTTAGCAACGCGTGCCGATTGACATAGATTCATGGCACCATCTTGTGTTCGGGATGAAGGCTATGATTTGGGAAGAAATTATGGGAACATTATGATATTATTTCTATAATTTACTAGAAAATAAAATAATGGAACAATGTCTTATTCTTCTCAATATATTATAGAGTACATTAATAATAGACTATTCACACAAGAATTATGTACTAAGTCTTGAAGGAAGGATTCATCTAGGTTTTCACAATATTTTAACAAAATGTCACCTCAAAGATTCCAAAGGTAAAATAAACCCGCACCCACCCATTGTCTACGCTCACCTGATATCCCAAGAAGCATGGGATGCATTTATTGGCCGCCGTGGGGATGAGAAGTTTCAGGTAAATTGTGGGTGATAATACAATTTTTTAGGATATGTGTATTCATCACTTTGATTGTCAATATTTTATTTATGAAACAACAAATCTGTACTGAAAATAAAGAAACATGCATAAAAACCAGCATACCCCTATTGTAAAGCAAGGATGGGGTATGATTCACTAGAAAAAAATGGTATGTATTTTAAATTTATAGTAATATTGTTAGGTGCCAATAAACAACATCATAATTATCTTTCTATAATTAAATGTATATTTATGAGTCTAAAACCAAATAAACTTCCATCCCACGTCATGTGTTATGGAAGGAGGAACGTGTGAATAAGGATGGGAAGCTAGTAAATGAGAACACACACAAAGTGTGGGAAATATGTGTAAGTATGACACGACGATAAAAAGATTTGTTTTTAAATTGCTATTAAATAAAAATAAATAGTTATTTTCTTATATTCGACAGTCACAGGAATCAGCTACTCCTGTAGCGGATGTAGACCTATTATTGATGGATTTGAAGTAGCCAGAACAATATGGTCGTATTAGAGGTGTGGGTTTGGGGGAACACCCTGCGTATATTTTGAGGAAAAAAAGTAATGGATGATGGAGATGAAAAATTGAATCAAATGAGAGAAAGACTAGAAACTCTTGAAGAACGATTGCAATGGAAGGGAGAGTTGCAAGAAACTTTTATGGGTGGGAAGTAAGGAGAAGACACAACTCAGGAATAACCAGCACGTGAAGATCCCGCCCCACCCCCACCAGCTTTGAGGTGAGCCATTCCCCTCAGAGTGCTGTCTTAGCCATGATAATCAATATTCTAATAATTGTTCCCATGAAATGTGAATAATAAAAACACTGATACTTTTCTTATTCTGATCTTCTATAGGGTGATAATGACTGTGATTTATATCTGTGAACACCCACTTATCACCTTATAGCGAGGGCTATAGTGTACAACATTCTATATGAAAAGCTTCATAATATACCACTTCTGAAAGATCATCTGAAAGTGACGATTACTGTAGCTCATGATCCAAATGCAGAGCTACCTATTCAACTTGATGAAGATGATATTCATACATTCTAAAAGGCTATTGGGAAATTTATTTCATGTACTTCACATCTTGTAAGAGTACATGCGGACAAAGTGGTATTTATTTCCAATTTTTTTCAAGCTAAACCTTTAACAATTAATGAAAAAAGGGTCTGAACCAATTAATGTTTTTATATACGGAGAAAGTGAAGGGGGTGACAAAAGTCTGCTCAAAACCATCTAAAGGATCCATGAACCAATCCCAAAGAGCTAATAAAAGCACAATAACACCACTTGTTCTCTTTCCACATTAACTAGCATTGAAGACTCATGTGTATACGAAGCTAATAGGTGGTAGTATCCATATAGTGGTTTTCTAAAAGAATATATATAGAGAAGAAAGTCATGATTTCTTTGCTGCTGAAAATGTAAATGAGATCCTTGAAAATGGTTGGCTAGGCATCACAATTGTAAATATATATATGAGGTATGTTTTCTTGAATTGATTTTCTAAAAGTCGATCTAATGTGAAAATTATGTCTAAATGCATTTTATATTGTTGACAGATGTATATATGAAAAACATTTGAAGGAATTTTTCCATGAGCCAAAATTCTGACTCGTTAGTCCTCATACCACATCAACACATCTAATGAAATTTGAGACATAAAAAAAGGATGAAATAGTGAACGGGTTGCTGAAAACATTTGAAAGCATGATTACAGATGAAAAACCCTTCCTAATACCAACCATGTAGGGGTAAAACTCTACTATAAAAGCATATGAATGATATTTTCACTTCTTTTATTACTTATTCCTTTTTGTGTTTTTAGGAAACATTTGTTGCTAATTATGGTGAACTTGGATACTCCGAAGATTTATTTTCTGGATTCAAAGTAAGGATATCCATCTAACCGACCACACATAATGGAGTTTGTGAATCTGTAAGACACTACATCCTACGTTTTATGTCTAAGTATGAAGTACTATAATTTTTATTATCTTTTATTGAGGATTCTGTTATGATAGGGTGGTGTATCATTATCATCTAAAAAAATGAATGAGGATAGGGGCTAAGCATAAGGAGGTGAGGAAGTAGTACACCGGGTCAAATATCGAGGTATATATAATAAAATTTCACTATCCAAACACATATCAACACTAGTTACTTATTCTCCTAATGATTAAATTTTTTACAGTGTCCAAAACAAAAAAACGATGACGATTTCGGTTATTATGTTTGTAAATTTATGAAAGAGATCATTTTTCATCAACAAACTAGAATCCCTAAAGAGGTATTTTAAAGAACAACTACTATTTCATTTTATTTATTTATTAATTAATTATTTTTATATTTTACAGCACTACTCTGATTGCCGAAAAGCCTCATTCTCACTAGACAATATAGATTTTTTCAGAAATGAGTGGGCTGCATACCTGATGGATGATTGTACACAAATAGCATGAAGATATGACTTGGGGATGTGTAAAATTGGCAATCATTTTTGAGAGGGGTTAAAGGGATCAAAAGATGAAACATTGTTGTATATAAATGTTCATAAAAAAATTGTAATTGTTATTAAATAAAACATCCTTTCTACAATGAGTCATTTTCCCATTTTAAAAGATGAAATGAACCAGCAACATGCAAGAATGATGAACCACTCAAAGTGTCTCCCTTTTGTTTAAAATGTACAAAATTTTTAGTGAAAACAACAACTGACATATAGAAACTTGACCAAATTCATTAAGATTGTGTTGATACTTTAGAATAACTATCCATGGGTGAATTGGTGACTGGTACGAGTCAATCCTACCTCAATCCAAGGCACGGTGTGGCCATTATCACTCAAAGGGACTCTCTTTTGTTTAAAATGGACATAATTTTAAGTAAAAACAACAACTAGCGTACTGAAATCCGACCAAACACATTCAGAGTGTGTTGATCCTTTAGGATAACGATCCATTCGTGCATTGGTGACATGTTTGAGTCAACCCCACCACAATCCGAGGCACAGTGTGGCTGGTATCACTCAAAGGGTCTCTCTTTTTTTTTAAAATGGGATGAATTTTAAGTGAAAACAACAATTGAAAAACACAAATCGGAACAAAAACATTATTATTGTGTTGATCCTTTAGTAAAACGATCCATGGGTGTGTTGGTGATGTTTATGAGTCAACCCCAACTCAATCTGAGGCACGGTGTGGACGATATCACTTAAAGGGTCTCTCTTTTGTTTAAAATGGACATAATTTTAAGTCAAAACAACAAATGATGTACGGGAATCCAACAAAACAAATTCATAATATGTTTATCCATTAGTTGAATTATCCATGGGTGCTTTGGAGATGTGTATGAGTCAACCCCGCCTCAATCTGATGCACGTTGTGGCCGGTATCACTCAAAGTGTCTCTCTTTTGTTTAAAATGGACGGAATTTTTAGTGAAAACAACAACTGACCTACAGAAATCTGACCAAACGCATTTAGATTGCGTTGATCCATTAGGATAATGATCCACGGGTGCATTGGTGACATTTAATAGACAACCCCAACTCAATCTAAGGCATGATGTGGTCAGTATCATTCAAAGGGTATTTCATTTTTTTTAAATGGATAGAATTTTATGTGAAAACAACAACTGACCTATGAAAATCTGACCAAACACATTTGGATTGTGTTGATCCTTTATAATAATGATACATGGGTCATTTGTAACATATACAAGTCAACCCCTCCTCAATTCGATGCATGGTGTGGCCAGTATCACTCAAAGTGTCTCTCTTTTGTTTAAAATGGACAAATATTTTTGTGAAAACAACAACTGACCAACAGAAATCTGGAAAAATGCATTATAATTGTTTTTATCCTTTAGGAGAAAAATACTTGGTCACATTGGTGATGTGTACGAGTCAACCCTTTCTCAATCTGAGGCACGATGTGGCCGATATAACTCAAAGTGTCTCTCTTTTATTTAAAATGGACTCAATTTTTAGTGAATACAACAACTGACCTACGGAAATCCAACCAAAGTAATTTTTATTATGTTTATCTATTATTAGAATGATCCATGGGTGCATTTGTGACATGTATGTTTCAACCCTACCTCAATCTGAGGCACGATGTGGCCAATATCACTCAAAGTGTCTCTCTTTTGTTTAAAATGGACAGAATTTTAAGTAAAAACAACAAATGAAGTACAGAAATCTAACCAAACACATTTGAATTGTGTTTATACATTAGTATAATGATCCATGGGTTCATTGGTGATGTGTTTTAGTCATCCCCACCTTAATATAATGCATGGTGTGGCCGGTATCACTCAAAGGGTCTCTCTTTTGTTTAAAATAGACAAAAGTTTAAGTGAAAACAACAACTGACGTATGAAAATCTGACCAAACACATTCGGATTGTGTTGATATTTTTGGAGAACTATTAATGGGTCATTTGTGACATGTAAGAGTCAAGCCTGTGTCAATCTGAGGCATGGTGTGGCCAGTATCACTCAAAGTGTCTCTCTTTTGTTTAAAATGGACAAAATTTTAACTGAAAACAACAACTAACGTATGAAAATCCAACCAAATGCATTCAGATTGTGTTGATAATTTAGTATAATGATCCATGAATCATATGTGATGTTTATGAGGCAACCTTACCTCAATTCAAGGCCCGGTGTGGCCGATACCACTCAAAGTGTCTATCTTTTGTCTAAAATGGACAGAATTGTAATAGAAAGAACAACTGACCTACGAAAATCTGACCAAACACATTCAGATTGTGTTGATTATTTAGGATAATGATCCGTGGATGGCCTCCAACCCCCTAGATCGGCTCACCAACCCCTGGATGCCGCCACCCCACTTAGACACCACCCCACCACCTAGACACCTCTCCCACCCCCTGTACACCCCCACCCCAATGGACAGACACTCCCACCCCATTGGACACCACCCCACCTCCTTGGACAGCCCCCACCCCGTAGACCACCCCCACCCACTGGACACTACCCCACCCTCTAGACACCCCACCCTTGGAAATCCCCCAACCCCCTAGAACACACCCACCCCCTGGACATGCCCATGGACATCCCCTCCCCCCACCCCAGACAGCCGCACCCCCCCCCGACCCCCCCCCCCCCCCCCGATCACCCCCCTAGACACCCACCAACCCCCTGGATGGCACACCCACCCCTCCTAGACACCACCCCACCACCTAGACACCCCCACGTCCTAGACACCCCCACCCATGGACATCCACCCCCACTCTCCTGGGCACCACCCACCCCCCATGGACAACCCCACCAACCCCGTGGACCGCCCCACCCCTCAGACACCCCACCCCTAGAAATCCCCCCCCCTGACACCTTGGACAATAGCCCCCCCCCCCCCCCTAGACACCCCCATGGATAGCCCCCCCCCCCCACCCTGGATAGCCCCCCTAGAAACCCACCACCCCCTAGACGTCCCCCAACCCCTGGACACCCCCACCCCCCTAGACACCACCCCACCACCTGGACACCTCTCCCACACACTGGACACCCCCACCCCCATGGAAATCCACCCCCACCCCCTTGAACACCACCCACCCTTCTTGGATAGCCCCACCAACCCCTGTACCGCCCCCGCCCCCTAGACACCGCCCCACCCACTGGACAACCGCCACCCCTCTGGACACCCCCACTGACTAGAAATCCCCCCAACCCCCTGGACACCCCCACCCATGGACACACCCATGGACAACCCCCCCCCCCCCACCCCGGACAGCCCCCCGACCCCCCTGGACACCCACCAACCCCCATGGAACCCCCCACCCTCATACCCCTTAGACACCCCACTAACCCCTGGATGCCCCCACCTAGATGCCCCCTTATAGACACCACCCCACCACTTAGACACCCCCATACCCTCTGGACATCTCCACCCTCATGGACAACCGCCACCCCCCCCCCCACCCCCTAAACACCACCCCAACCCCCCTTGGATATCCCCCCAACCTTCTAGACCGCCCCCACCCCCCTGGACACCCCTATCCCCCCAGACACCCCTACCCCCTTGGACAGCCACCCCAAACCCTTGAATAGCCCCCCAACCCCCTGAATTATTTACGTATTTAATTAAATTATTAATAATGTGTTAATGGTGTATGGGTATACTTGTTTTATCGGTATACATGTTGTATGGGTATACTCAGTGTAATTACCTTATGAATTATGTGTTATTTTTGAATGGGTATACTTGTTGAGATGCTCAATTTTTTTCAGGTGTTGTTTGGGTGTGCTACTGCAGAATTTTTTGTTACAGAAGTTAGGGCATTTATTAGTGCTAAAAAAGAACTGATAAAATACACCTCTATCAGCGCTAAAAAGTGCTGATAAAGGATCAGTTTATCAGTGCTAAAAAAGTGCTGATAAAAAACACATTTAGCAGCTCTTTTTTAGCACTCATAAAGGGGTTCTTTATCAGTACCTTTTTAGCACTGATAAAGGGGACCCCCTATCAATGCTGAGAATTACAGCGCTTTTTAGCACTTATAAAACCATTTTTCAGTGCTGATAAAGCCCATTTTTTTAGTAGTTCCTTCACCTCATTATGTGCTTCCATGTGGATTTAGTAATCAAATCATGTCCCAAACCACATCAGTACCTTCTTTGATACAATGGATCCCATGGAACAATGAGGTATCGCATCCCATGGATACTCAATAAAAATATAGTGCCTCACACCTCAATCACAACTGCATCCTCGATTCACTGATTCCCAAGGCACCTCTAGTGTCCCACATCCCTCAGTTGCCCCGATGCGTAATCCCCTCAAAACATGCATCCCACTATTATCCTGATTCAAAGCACCTCATATATATATATATATATATATATATATATATATATATATAATCATGAACCCAAGATGGTTCCAACCTACTGACCAGCATCTAGTTATTCCTTATACATCACGTGCACCCATGCACTAAAAACAAACATTCCTCAACAGGACATGCCAAAAAAATTAAAAGGAAAATCATGGCAATGCAAGTGGCATACCTCTGACCATAGTCGACTAACCAGCCTTCTCATCCCTTAGAAGCTCCATGACATGCACCTGAACTGACACACAGTTTCCTAAAGCCTAACCTCCTTGTGGTGATGCACTAGTCACCGGCCACTAACCGCACAGTTGTGTCCCACTATCCCTGCCACGTCTCCCACATAAAACTAAACCTCAGCTTCCCTCACTTGGAATAGATACTGATCTGGCCCTTGATTCCACTATCTTCTGTAGTCCCTATCTTTCAGCTATCGGAGAATCCGGCCTGCACATCCTCTTCATATTTACAACCTATACACATGCCTGACACTACTTTATAGGCATGTCACGTTGAGTTTGGACATTCCATAGATTCCCACACTAAAATAAAACCACTACTAATCTTCCATGAGGTGGTCTAGATGAGTGCTTGGCCAACCGCCCTGCTGGAACTCATCCCGGCGTCGTATCCTACTATCTGAACCATCACCTGAAGGTGTCTCCCTTCCCAAGTGAGACATTCCCATCTAGTTACCCTCTTCTATGAGTGCCTTATTAACTGCCTCTAAGAATGAGTGAAACCTAAACATGTTTACCTGAACCCATATGGCATTTCATAAGACATATTCAAAGCGCCTCACCATCAAGGTTTCATTGCTCACCAAAATAGGTGTGAAGAGAGATAGCTCAGTGAAAGTAGTTTCATAGACCATGATGGACTTGTCACCCTACATAAGGCTCAAGAACATCTGACATCTCTCTTCACTCAGCGTATCAAAAAAATATTTCTAAGAGAATCTATCCTTAAAGTCCTTTTATGCCAGTCCCTCTTATTTACAATCCTATAAATTCACATCCCACGAGTTCTTATTCTGTCCTGTCATCATGTGCATTTCCAACCCGTCCCTCCACCCTTAAGGTATCTCAAGCTGCTCAATGATCATCTGCATGATTTTTATCAAGTTCTTAGCTGCATGTGGACCATCCTCACCGAGAAAATGTAGCCGGTGCTGTGATTGGAACACCGGAGTAAGGTAATTCTTAGAGGTATTTGTTCCCTGAGCACCTCTATCGATCCCCTACAAAACATGTACCAAGATAGATCAGATCTTCTCATCGAGCCATGACCTGAAATCTGTCAAACCTGATAGTTTCCTTGCCTGCACTGGATCATGAACTTGATCCTTCCCCTGAGCGTATACCTGTAGCTCATGCTCTGCCTGCCCATCAGGGGTCTAACCATGATTGTGTTCCTGCAGTACTGTATCATCACCCTCCCAACGCTCAATCGATCCATCTAGTAAGAACACCCTAAATATCATAAATTGGTTAGATATCACACAAACACACAGACACACACACATATATATCAACATATTCAATACAGGTAGGTAATGTAGTAAAAAGTCCATTTATAAAAGCTACCCTTTCTCTCCCCAACTGAAACCATTCCCCATGGCATCTTGGCCTCATGGTGTCCTTACCTACCTTCAATAGAGCCATGTGTCGCAATATCCCTAGACCACGCTCGTCATGAACACCGACATGGCCTTAAACTGACAACATATTCATCCAATCCTGGTGATCAAAATCACGTCATCCATAATACATTCCTACTCCAATAAGATCCATTCCCCTATCCCATGCCACATGAAAATCTACACAAATTAATATCATGGAATATTACATATAAATTAATAATAATTCTATCATATCATGGGTTTTCATCTATTTCCCATGGAAATTGACAAACATAACATGGTATTATCACTTCATGAGGCATACATGAAAATATGAAATTGAGATACCCTAAACAAATTTCTATCTAAATCTAATAAAAAAAACATCACAATCCCCATTGCCATACCAAGTTATGGTTTCATATCACAATTATTAATCACCACAAGCCATGTGTGCCACCATGGTGGAAACAATATAATCTCTATTCTGAGAAAAATAAAAACATCATAACCCATGAAAAGAAACTTGGTCCATCCCTCATACTTGGGGATGCAGCACCCAAGCACAAAATAGAATCAAAGTTCCAAACACAACCAATCTACAGTCTACCATATCCCAAATATTAGTCTAGTAGAAATGAAAAGGAAGTCTCAGTCATAGTAGTATCCAGTAAAAATATCTACTAAATCCCTATCAAAAACTCCTTCAATACCACTTTATAGAATCCGAGGCTGGAACAGCCACCTGAACAGTTCTATCGGTCAGGGTTTCACTAACCTTACGCACAGTTCCTCGAATTCCAAAGGATGTCGGCTAGTAGAAATGGTGTAAATAGGTATACCAGGGAGGACATACCCTCTGGGATAAATATAATTCACTAGTCAAAGTATAATAGTAATACATGTTGTGGAATTAAATTAATCAGTATACTCGAACCAAATCCATAGAGCGAAAACACATCCAATAGTATATAAAGAGAGGAAGTCATATAGAAACTATTGTAGTGGAAAGTAAAAAGAACATCATGCTAAACTCCAATTGTAACCACTACTAAAACAAACAAGACATGACTCCAAAGTACGTTATACATATCAACATTCAAAGGGATCCCATGGATAACCAATGTAGCTACATATATGAACAATAATTTTAATAAATGAATGAAAACTAAAAAAGTAAAACTCTAGATATGAATAACCTCAAGTTACATACAAATCTCTATGAAAAATATTACAACCACCCATCTCTTGATGTTGATGAATTACTCGTATGTAAAGACATAAAGTCTACACGTGTCCTGAAGGGCCTGTGTAAGGTGTGAGACGAATCTTAGTAGGATACCACCAAATGGCGCATAACTAGTATAACAGTTTGAGAAGAAATGAATCTCTAATTAATGTAAGTATTGTGATGCAATAAATTATCACAAGCTACACTGGTACTCAATAGCCACCTGGGAGTATCACCTGCTTCATCCAACGTTGTAATCTCATAAGTGAAGAGTGTCCTTTACCCATGTCCCAAGGTACTCTTGTAGTCAAACAACCCAAGTGAACCCGCAGGTTTCCCCTAAATCACTTAGTTGGTCACCACATGCCTCCTGAAACATCATTTCTCAAAGTAACGATGTCATGAAGTCATGACCTACAACATTATCCTGATCCCAAGGACTCCTTTTTGTAAGCTCATGTTAGACCATGACATGACAACCATCGGAACAACGATGTTTGTCCTCGGATAAGTATCCATGCCCATGGCCTTAATCACAGAGAGACTCATCCCCCAACCCTATATCCTCATCACTATTAACCTAAGGCCCATCACCTTCAATGTGGAATTCTACGGCAAGCACCCCCAAACCATATTTAAATAAACTGAAACTAGTAGGGGCCTCTACCCACATGAGTAGTCAAAACTATATCATCACAGAGTATATCTATGTCCACTTGACTCAATCGATACCTTGTCCATCATGGGTGAGATGCAATCATCAATAAGGAACCTAACCCATACTATATCTGGCACCTCATTATGCAACAACCATGTCGCTCAAATCTGATGGCCATGCCATCCAAGTATCTCGGGCCTTTCCCAACCCGATAGTCACAATACCTCAAAACAACATCCACGAAACATAATTACATGGAAATAACCCACCAATAAAATCATGGTTATTCCCAACTAGTGATCAACATCACTCAAACCCAATTGTCTTACCATACCAACCTCAGTTCAAGACAGTCACAACCCCAAGGGTGTTAGCATATGTAATCTAAAGCATTATATATATATAGTAAAATTAAAACAATTGTAAACAAGAAAATAAATTTATAAAGTTTGAAATGAAATATATATCGGCTATATCATAGAATCACTGAGGTCATGAATTCCTCTAATAATCTTAATCAAGCTTAAACAATTTAAATAAACTAGTTGAAAACAAAAAAATCAATTATAACCATTTTTGCACCCCTTTCCAAAATAACCTAAGGAACAACGATCTCGCTCCCAACCTCGCTCAAAAAATTCAGGTATAGGGAATACCCCACAACAACCCATGGGTCTCAGAAAAATTTCAAAATGCACTAGCAGTTATAACAGGGTCTCGATCAAAATACCCAAAACCACACCAATGAACGCACCACCCAATAGTTCGAAAAAACACAAAACAAGGTATGCCCCACCTAACTTGTACTCATATGACTCTCCTAATCCAAAATTGGCCTCCAATTCATATTATAATTTTGTATATATATGGGATTCCAATGCATCCAATTATGTTTGAATCAGAGTTTAGACGACGAATCGGGAGGCAAAACTATCCTCATTTGCTGTTGTTCATGAATCCCGAATGAGGGTTCTATCTGTCTAAAAAAATAGGCTACTACCCTTTTCCCAAAAATGTAAAAGGCATGTACTTGATAATTCACATCATGTATATGGTATTTTTCCCTCTTCTACTGACTTCCCTTCCACTTCATTAAAATTTCTTACTGACATCATTATAGGACGTGTACTCATACGTACATGGTCTCCACTTGGCTAGTTCTCTATTCATTTCCAACATCCATTCACACCATCTAAATCCATTACTAATCCATAACATTACACAAAATATAATTGGATTACATGGAATGTAACCACCAGTCACATTGTGTAATAGTCTTGCAGCAGTACTCTCCCCATTTTCCTCCATTTTCTCTAAAACAACCTGAAAAAAGTTGTGTATCATAAGGGAAGAAACAGGTTCTTAAATTAGTCCCAAGAATTCCCATGATAACATTATTTTTTGAGTTAAGTATTTAGTTAATGGGTTCACCCCATTTTCATCTATGGATATTCTTCTCAATTCATCTTTACCTCTCGGATAAAAATCCCTCAAGAGACAACTCTTCTGAAGTATATACAATGTCATGTGATGTGACCTTGGCTCCTTTGTAAGAGCCACCGCTATAGTATTATCACAATAAAGTGTGGTTGGATATTTAATACTAGGAATCATGTCATGATATTGTATTATTTCATATATCCAAATTAATACTTTATTTACTTTAGAACCAACATTATACTTGGATTCTTCTATGGTATCTTTGACTACATCTTTTTCTGAGCTATTCTTTCATTCAATATCTCTCTTTAGATAAAAGATATATCATTTTTCAACATAAATGGTCTTTATATATTGAAAATATATATATATATATATCCTTTAAGGACTAGTGCCTCATTTCCTCTATAGATAAGGAATATATACTTAATACATCTTAGATACTTTAGGATTTTCTGGACTACCATACAATGGTTGTTACCTTGGTCGGTTTGATATTTATGCATTGTGTTGTCATAGGTGACATCTATCCTAGTAGATATCATAGAATATATTATTAACATTTCATAAATATGTATGTAATCCTTAACATCCTTGATATTTCCTCATTTGTCTGAGGACACATTTTCCTAGAAAGATGAATGTCATGTGGCAATGGATACATTCCCATATTGGATTGTTCCATACTGAATCTATTCAGTATATTATTAATATATATGCATTTATTTAGACAAAATATCCTTCTAGATCTATTATGTTGGATCTTGACCCGTAGAATATATGATGCATTGCCTAATTAATTTATTGTGAAGCATTTATTCAACCAAGATTAATTAACTAGAAGAATGATATTTAATTTACAATAAGTAATATTTTATCTACATATAATATTAATATAATGATCACAATACCACTAAATCGCTGATATACCCAAGGATCACATTTCTTATAAATAAAAAAATATGTTTTCGGATTAACAAACTGAATGTTCTATGATCTGAAAACTTATTTTAATCGAAAAATTGTTCATGATTTTTATAATTTTTTGGAATCATTTTGTAGAGACCCTAAACTTGACGTACATGGAAATTATATTACTTTTTCAGAATACTTAATACATAACAAAAACATACACTCAAGGATCGTAATAGTTTAGTGTCTTTGGAAACTCGGAACATAATCTTCTAATCATGGGGAAAGATCTTCAACATCTCCCATACATATCTTCCCCTTTTTTCTTACCAAAAACCTTTCTTTATATCTTGGGGAAAAGAAAACATATAAAGGGTGATCTAAAATGATCAGTAAGGGTATGAATGGAGAAAATAAAACAAACCATATACATTTGAACTTAAAAACATGATCATAATGTTTAAAAATTAAAATCTTGAGCAATAACATAAAACATGGCAGTATGTAAGGCATAGATCAAAATGGATCATCAATCATCATAATATAGCTTGGGAATAAATCATATAATTGTGTAAAACCATTAGGCACATGATATGATTTCCATTGTAGACAAGGAATTACTTCCAAGACCATCTTAGTGGACAAATCCCCTTTCTGAATCGAGTTCACTCCTCATTCCAGTCCTGTATCACTGAACCGGATTAACTTACCATTCCAGCCATGTCTATATCATGATATATAAATAATTACCCTATTAATTGGAGGGAGATATAGGTCCCACCCATCTCATAATGAAATCATTCTTACTTGTGAAACAACATGAACATAAATCATTCATCATTACCCAAAGTATAAAATGGGTTCCATAAACATCATCCCATCATAACATAACCCATACAAAAAAACTGGATATCATTTCATTATAAGAAAAGTGAAACCATTTAAATCATAGAGACATTATACTTGAAGCATACACATATGAAATAATTCCATCTTATATGGAAAATGGTTTTGATAAAAACACTTGAAATGAATTCCTGAGGAAAATATCCTTTCATATTCATAATCATTTTAATTTCACTAAATACCATGCAATTTTAATAGAAAATGATTTTTTTTAAATATTCATTAAATATTGTAGAGTAAGCTTCATGAAAATAATGCGTTATGAAATCGTAAAAATCCGTTCATGCCGTATGAGTTAAAAAAACATTTTTCTCGTACTTTTTCCGGAAAAGACAAAAATTATCTCATACTAAAAACAAAAAAAGATTCCTTTCATATATTTTACTAAAAATTAACCAATAGGTAAAATTATATTTAAACAATTTTATAAGGATAGAAATAAAATTACATATTGATGAATCATGTATGTGGATGATAAATATTCCCCAGTAAATTCCGAAGTATAAACAATCTCGGATAAAAATTGAGATTACGAGATTTTCCCTTACCTTTTGTCAAATTTCTTCTATATGTGTCTGATACTCCTGTATAGTGGGTTTAAAAATATTATTAACTTGTAATAGAACCATAATAAAATTTATGATATCATATATGATTCACTTACGAATTTATATTATCCGTTCATTTGACAATTCCATGTTAAAGCAGCGTTTTGGGTAAAATTGTTTCATTTATCCTCCATGTTTTGACTTGTAATTATTCATATGATTACTCAGATCATGATTACTCAATTATAGAATATAAAACATGATTTATATATAATATATATTCAGAATATACATATATATAATCGATTAATAAATGGAAAGAAGTAAACCATTCGTGGAGACGGTAGGCCGTACGTACGCATGAATGATGTTTTCATTTCCTCATTAAATTTAATTGATGTAAGTACATAACATATACATAAATAAATTATCATTAATATGTCATATATTTCATGATTACTTATTATATATACTTTATAATCGTTCTTGAATTGTTAACATGGAAAATGAATCTCATTGCGTCGTGGAAACGGTAATCCGTACGTACGCACGAGCGATGATATCGTTCCCATATTTATTGAATGGAATTGGAGGGGATGATATAAAATCTTAGAATCAGTATGATTTTATAATAATCATATATACTTATTATTAACACCATTATAACCATCCAAGTAAGTTGGTGGTGGAAAACAGATTACACCACGGCGTGGAGACGGTATTCTGTATGTACGCACAGGCGGTGATTACTGTTTCCGTAGGATGGATAGATAATGAAATATGGTTGTTTAACATTTATAATAACATTTAAGTATATGAGTGATAATTATTTTATTAATTTATGATGAAACAAATAAGGAAGAAGAAATAGAAGAAGAAATAAATTGGAAAGAATCGGTAAAGGATATTACCTCTTCTTTGATGCGCCTCTTCTTAACCCCCTCCTAAGGCACTAGAGTTGATCTTATGACGAGAAAAAAACCTCTATAATGTTTCTAGGGAAGTTTAGAAGGGAAATGGGCAGGGCTCTTCCAAGCATCAAGGCTCAAAAGGGTTTGAGGAGGAGAGGGAGGAGGTGCCCTTTTATAAGGGAGGAGAGGGGCACCTTTGGAAAGTGTGAAAATATTATTTTATTATAAACTTATCTTCGGTTTCAAAAGGTCCAAAAATCATTAAAAATAAAGATAAGATGACTAATGGTAGAAATAAAATCATCCAATCAGAATTGAACATGTTTTGGTTAATATTTTAATCATTATAATCTTATTTATTTAAATCATTTATTAATGAGGTAAATACTGCATCATTATTGTGTCATAAATAATTTAATTTATTTAATGTCAAAAAATTTTAAAAAAAACCCACCATGTAAGAAATCTTTTTACCTTTCCAATGAATCTTTATAGTCAAAAATATAATTTATATAACTCCTTTTAAAAATTAATTACTAAAAGAGTTTTGTTAATGTCAATTTTGTCTTTACATTAAATTAATTATTCCAAATTCTCATTATCACTACCAAGTGGCTCAATGGGTTCCCAAAATCGACCCAAGGATGACCATCGTCAACCAATACTCACCCAATAAGGTTTGGACAAGTGTTAAGGTAATTGTCAATTATTATAATATTCGTTTAACCTTGAATTACCCTATTTACCTTTAACCGCAGTAAATAAAAGTCAAATGTTACTATTCACCAAAAAAATATTTTCATCTTATTGAAACAAATTTTACTTCCTGATAACAACCAAGTCTGTCAGTATTTTAAAATTAAATTCACAGAAGTGGTAAAATATCATTTAAATGAAAGAGTTAGTTTTTTAACTACAACTAAATGGTTTCACTATTCATCAAAAATTAAAGATTTTCAGAAAAATACCAAAAATTCAGCCTAAGCCATATTTGATATTCTGAATTCCAAAATTATGTCTATTTTTTCAAATTCAAAAAATATAAGTGGCATTAATTAATTTTAAAAGTAATTCCCGTTATCAAAACAAATAGCGTGTTTTTAAGAAATAATTACTATCAAAAGATCGACACTTGTTTTTGTCCAATTTCAATATGAAATTAATTCCAATGAACAAAATTGGATTAAATGGTAAAAATATATTCTAATTACACTTTAAAACCAATTAAAAAGATAATCTAACCATATAAATTATAGCGATGAAAAAAGTTGTTTTTAATTAAAATTTAGCCTGTTTTTACTATTCAGTAAAATATGAAAGTTATCAGAATAATATGAAAAATTTATCCAAATTAAATTTTTATATCCTAATTCCAAGTAAGAATTATATTTTGTCAAATTTAACTTATAAACATGTCAGAACAAGATTTAAAATGGGTGCGCCATCAAAAGGCCGCAAAACTGCATTTTTTGATAAATACTTATTTTACCTGAAAAATTTATTTTGTTCTCATAACATGTTCTAGTAAATGTGTAAGATGAATAATAATGTTATAAAATTAAAAATGTAGTTAATAATATTCATAACTGCTAGTTTATAATAATATTATAACCATATATCGTTGTTTAGTGAAACCCAGTATTGCGTACTACACACGCTATCGAGGAAGGTCGCGATTGCGTGTAACGTAAGCCAATAATAGTGTTTGCGTATAATATTAGATAATACGGTGTTGCATATAGCACAAGCTAATTTTGGTGTAACGTACAACACAAGACATCAAGGAAATTTAAAAGAATAATTCTCATAAAATCTCATGTTGTTACATTCTAACCCCCTTAAAATGAATTTCACCCTCGAAATTCATCAAGGTTATAAATGGTTTAATACTTGAAAGTTTCTTTCATAGAAACCCACATCATAAAAAGGAATACTAAAAGTTAATTTTAAAAAATAAACGTTAGAAACAAAATGGATACCCAAAGTAACTCATCAGTTGGGTTCCCACATAGGATAACATAGTTGAAAATATGAATATAGAAGAGAAATCTAACCATCATGTTCTGATGGAGAGTGCTAGAGAACATGGATATGAAAAATCCAACAATAAAAAATCCATAATTTCGTTATTATCTAAGGTACCATCTGATTCATCATATATAAGAGCCCTAAGACAACATTTTTGGTTTTCAATATCATTTCCCTAAAGTTGAAAATTTTGAATTAGAAGAAATACTTACTTTATTTCAGTGTAATATCATTGTTGGTCATCCTATGAACAATTTCCACTTCATCTCTTATTTAATGAAATGAAGTTTAATTTTTCATTCTCGAAGTGTCAGCAGATCGTGCGATAGCAAGAAAGGTCATTCCATCTACCTCTATCAGAAGTTATTAAATATACATAAGTCCATCTATGCTGAGATTAATTGTATATTGTTACTAAAATAGACTTATACTTCATCTATCATACCTCTTAATAAAATAAAACTAGTTTCAAATAACCAGGCACTTCATGTAAGCCAGTGCTAGGCGATAAAGGCCTGTCTCACTTAGGTTGTGGGTTCGATTCCCACAGTCTTGTCCGATGCGACGGGTTATCGCCCATTCTATAGGTTGTCCCTTTTCTTAAACTACACTATTATAACATTCTATTAATAATATTGCAAAAATTTCAAGCCTTAAACAATACTAACTTCTGTTCAACATAATCCATTCCATTCTTTAGGCTTATCCAAAATACTTCTTTCCAAACTCATAGTATAAAGAGAACGCTTACTAAAAACGTCATATAACAAGCACATGAATACCATCATTTATCCCTCATATATCACAAGCTATATCTTGTTGATCACATTCCAAAAATGTGAATACCTTAATCATGTATTCTCTTGAAAAATGAATACCCATTGAAACATAGTGAAAACATGAATGTTGTCAAAAGTTAACTCTTTCCACATACCAAAATCCAAAAATTCTATATACTCAAACCATGATATAACTTTGTCCTTATATCAGTCATGAGCTCATGAATACTGTCAAACATTTCATTTTATCCTTATCCTTTCATTATGCGCATATCATATTCCTTCCAAAAATATCTCAATCACTTTCCTTGGTTACTGGTACCATAAAATTATTGAAAACAACAATAGACCAATACATAAATATTCCAATATTCCATGATACTATATACAACATTATTTAGGAATCCCATTATATAAACACTTAATCATTCCACCACATCGTTGTCATATTCAACATCGCTAATAGTGATAGCATGTGACTTCCCTTTGTCCTTTTCCTTAAATGGTTTCTCATGTCGATCATCATTAACCCTTGGATTAGGGCATTGATTAGCATAATTCCCCATTTCCTTGAACATGAAGCATTGAAGTGTTGGTGGAGTGTTCTCGGTAGTCGTTTCTCTATTCACATCATTAGCTACCATTTTCCCATTAATTCGATGCTCAAAAGCTCGATGACCTTATTTTCAACACTTAATACATTTTCTAGTCCCTTTAAGACAATCTCCACAATGCTTCATTCCACACTTTGAGCATAAAGAAACATTCATCTTCTTTTCACCGTTATTCTGAGATTTCTCCTTGAACTCCATCTTTTGTTTCTTATCAAAACCATGCGATGGATATGTAACACCAACTTCCATTTTTACCTTGATAGAAAAATGCACAATTTCTTCATATATACTAAAGTCTCTTATAGCTAATGACCTTCGATGACTTGGTTTTGAGACACTGAAGAACCGATCAACTTTACTTTCAGGTTGGATGATAAAACCATATACATACCTTGGAAGCCTTGTAAAATTCGCTTCGTATATACCAACAAATTCATCATCCTTTTTCTTAAGCTCAAGGAAATACTTTTCTATATTTGATTGAAGAATAGAAGGGAAGTACCTCATCCCATTCCATGGATTCAATTTCATCTCGGGGCCTCGTATTCTTAATTAGAGTCCACCATTGATCTGTATTACCATCTAAACAGTAAATACCCAGAATGAATTTTTCATGTTCTGAACAGAGAATTATGGAAAATATATTTTCAATGGTACTGATCCATTGTTCAGTAGTAAGTGGATCAGAAGACCCACTTAAAGAAGGTGGATGTTGCCTCATAAAGGACTCAATAGAATATTGTTCCCTTCTCTGCTCATTTGGAAGTCCCGAATGATTCATAGCTTTTTTAAGTATAGCAATAATATTTTTCACTCTATCTCCCATAACATTGGTTTGTTCAGAAGGACAATCATAGTATTGTCTGTTACATTGATCAACACGGTTCCTTCGGGTTCCAGCCATCGTCTAAAACCCAAAAATAATAGTGAGAGAGGAAAAAATCATGCTAGGGAAAACAACATAATAAAGTGGGATTGCCTTAAATATATAACATCTTAGGGTTAATTATAATATTGTTACCAAAATTCTAGGACTATAACCTATACTTATACATAACCATAGAGACATCCCTAGACATACTTTAGAAATATCTCTTGGGATCTCACTAAAGTTTTCACATCCTAGTTTCCAAATGTTAACTAAACCTTTCCTTTGATACCAATAGTAGAGACCCCAAACTTGACGTACATGGACATTACATTACTTTTGTGAAATACTTAATACATAACAAAAACCAACACACAAGGATAGTAATATTTTAGTGTCTTTGGAAACTCGGAACACAATCTTCTAATCATGGTGAAAGATCTTCAACATCTCGCATAAATATCTTCCCCTTTTTTCTTACCTAAAACCTTTCTATATATACTGGGGAAAAGAAAACATATAAAGGGTGATCTCAAAAGATCATTAAGGGTAAGTATGGAGAAAATAAAGAAAACCATTTACATTTGAACATAAAAAATTGAACATAATGTTTAAACATCAAAATCTTGAGGAATGACATACAACATGGCAGTACTTAAGGCATATATCATAATGGAAATCAATAATCAGAAAATATCATTGGAAAAATCATATAATTGTGGAAATCCATTAATCACATGATATGAGTTCTATATTATCCAAGGCATTACTACCTAGACCATCTTAGTGGACAACATCCCTTTCTGAATAGAGCTCACTCCTCATTCCAGTCCTGTATCACTGAACCAGATTAACATATCGTTCTATCCATGTCTATCTCATGAGATATAAATCTTTACCCTATTCATTGTAGGGAGATATAGGTCCCACGCATCTCATAATTAAATCATTATTACTTGTGCCACAACATGAATATAAATCAGTCATCATTACCCAAAGTATAAAATGGGTTTCATAAACATCATCCCATCATAACATAATCCATACAAAAAAATGGATATCATTTCATCATAAGAAAAGTAAAACCATGTAAATCATAGTGAAATTATACTTGAAACATACACATATGAAATAATTCCATCTTATATGGAAAACGGTTTTGACAAAACACATGAAATGAATTCTTGAGGAAAATATCCTTTCTTCTTCAAAATCATTTTATTTTCAAAAAATGCCATGCAATTTTAAAAGAAAAGGATTTTTTTGAAAATATTCATTAAATATTTTAGATTAAGATTCATGAAAATAAGGTTTTATGAAACCATAAAAATCCATTCATTCCGTATGAGTAAAAAAACATTCTTCTCGTACCTTTGCCGGGAAAGTCAAAAAGTATATTGTACTGAAAAAGAAAAAAGATTACTTTTGTATATTTTACTAAAAATTAACCAAAATTTAAAATTGGATTTGAAAAAATTTAGAAGGATAGAAATAAAATTACATATTGAGTAAACATGGATGTGGATGATAAATATTCCCCAGTAAATACCAAAGTATAAACAATCTCAGATAAAAATTGAGATTGGGAGATTTTCCCTTACCTTTTGTCCAATTTCTTCTGTATGTGTCTGAGACTCCTGTATAGTGGGTTTAAACATATTAATAACTTGTAACAGAACCATAATAATATTTATTATATCATATATTATTCACTTACAACTTTATATTATCCGTTCATTTGTCAATTCCATGTTAAAGAAGCATTTTGGGTAAAATCGTTTCATTTATCATCTGTGTTTTGACTTGTAATTATTAATATGATTACTTAGATCATGATTAATTAATTCCAAAATATAAAACATTATTTATATATAATATATATTCAGAATATACATATATATAATAGATTGATAAATGGAAAGAAATACACCGTTCATGGAGATGATAGGCCGTACGTACGCATGAACGTTGTTTTCATTTCCTTATAATATTTAATAGATGTAATTAAATAACATATACATAAATCTAGTATCATTAATATGTAATATATTTCATGATTACATATTATATATATTTTGTAATCATTCTTGAATTGTTAACATGGAAAATGAATCTCATCGTGTCGTGGAGACGGTAATCCGTACGTACGCACGAGCAATGATATCGTTCCCATATTTATTGAATGAAATTGGAGTGGATGATATAATATCTTAGAATCTGTATGATGTTATAATAATCATATATAGTTATTATTTACACCATTATACCCATCCAAGTATGGTGGTGGTGGAAAACAGATTACACCACGGCGTGGAGACGGTATTCCGTACGTACGCACACGCGTTGATTTCATTTTCCGTAGGATGGATAGAAGATGAAATAGGGTTGTTTCATATTTATAATGACATATCAATATATGAGTGATACTGATGTTATTAAATTAGGATGAAACAAATAAATAAGAAGAAGTAGAAGAAGAAATAAATTGGAAGGAATCGGTAAAGGATATTACCTCTTCTTTGACACGCCTCTTCTTAAACTCCTCTTAAGGAACTAGAGTTGATATTTTGAGGAGACCATAACAACTATAATGTTTCTAGGGAATTTTAGAAGGGAAATGGGCAGGTTTTGGCTGGGCTTCAAGGCTCAAAATGGTGTGAGGAGGAGAGGGAGGAGGTTCCCTTTTATAAGGGAGGAGAGGGGCACCTTTGGAAAGTGTGAAAATATTATTTTATTATAAACATATATTCGGTTTTAAAAGGTCCAAAAATCTTTTAAGATGAAGATAAGATGACTCGTGGTTGAAATAAAATCATCCAATCAGAATTGGACATGTTTTGGATAATATTTTAATCATTATAATCTTATTTATTTAAATCATTTATTAATGAGGTAAATACTGCATCATTATTGTGTCATAAATAATTTAATTTATTTGATGTATAAAAATTATAAAAAAAACACCATGTATGAAATCTTTTTAGCTTTAAAATGAATTTTTATAGTCTAAAATATAATTTATATAACTCTTTATAAAAATTAATTACTAAAAGATTTTTGTTAATGTCAATTTTGTCTTTACATTAAATTAATTAATCCAAATTGTCATTATCACTACAAAATGGTTCAATGGGGTCCCAGAATCGACCCATGGATGCCCATGGTCGGGCATTACTCATCCAATAAGGTTAGGACAAATGTTAAGGTAATTTTGAATTATTATAATATTCTTTTAACCTTGAATTACCCTATTTACTTTTAACCGCAGTAAATACAAGTCAAAAATTACTATTCTCCAAAAATTATTTTCATCTTATTGAACCACATTTTACTTCTTTATAACAACCATGTATTTTGGAATTTTTGAATTCTATTCACAGAAGTGGTAAAATTACATTTAAATGAAAATTCAGTTTTTTAACTACCACTAATTGGTTTCACTATTCATCTATAATTGAAGTTTTTCAGAAAAATACCAAAAATTCAGCCTAAGCTATATTTGATATTCCGAATTCAAAAATGATGTCTATTTTTTCAAATTCAAAACATATAATTGGACTTAATTAATTTTAAAAATAATTCCTGTTATCAAAACAAATAGTGTGTTTTTAAGAAACACTAACTATCAGAAGATCGAGACTTGTTTATGTCCAATTTCAAAGTGAAATTAATACCAATGAAAAAAATTGTATTAAATGTTAAAAATATATTCTAATTACACTTTAAATCCAATTAATAAGATAATCTAAGCATATAAATTATTGCGATGAAAAAAGTTGTTTTTAATTTAAATATAGAGTGTTTTTATTATTCATTAAAATATGAAAGTTATCAGAATAATATGAAAATTTTATCCAATGAAAATTTTTATATCCTTATTCCTATGAAGGATTTTATTTTTTAAAATTGATCTTATAAACATTTTAAAAACAATATTTAGAATGGGTGCGCCATCAAAAGGCGGCAAAACTGCATTTTTAAAAAAATACATATTTTACCTGAGAAATTTATTTTGTTCTCATAACATATTCTAGAAAATGTGTAAGATGAATAATAATGTTATAAAATTCAAAATTTAGTTAATAATATTCATAACATATAGTTCATAATAATATAATAACAATATATCGTTGTTTAGTGAAACCCGGTATTGCGTACTACACACGCTATCGAGGAAGGTCACGATTGCATGTAACACAAGCCAAGAATAGTGTTTGCGTATAATATAAACTAATATGGTGTTGCGTATAGCAAAATATAATTTTGGTATAATGTACAACACAAGACAAAAATGAAATTAAAATTTTTAATTCTCATAAAATCTCGGGTTGTTACACATTTGGAGTCATAAACCCTTCAGGTTGTTTCATATATACATTTTATCGAAGGTTCTGGTCAAGGAAGTCTATATTAATATATTTTTTTCAAATATAATAGTCATGGATATAAATAATGGAAATTATAATTTTGGTGGATTTAAGCATTGCAACTGCTAAAAAGTTTTCATCATAGTCAATCCCAGGACACCATTTAAACACTTTCCAATCTGTAATTAATTATTAGTACTAATGTGTCCATCCATGTAGAATTTATTATTTAAAAATAGGATATACACCCATTAAAGGATCTACCAAAATATAGACTTGGTTTTGGTATATGGATTAAATTTCAAAATTCAAAGATTCATTCTATTTGGAAACATGTATGAAAATCATTTCATCCTTATAGGTCATAGGACCATTATTATCAACAAAGAATGAGTCACCATTCTAAATGACTGTAAAACCATATTGTTATGGTTCTATAAACTCAATTGCACTCTTATATAGTACTTGTGTCTCTATAAAATCTTATTCCATGGGGAATTGTGTAATGTTTTCCTATGCAAACTCATTTGTAGCATGAGGTTGGACTTTATCAAATTATATATCTATCTCACTGTCTTTTTTAAAGATGTTCTCCCTCTTAAGGAATAATTAATGTCATTCTAATATATATTTCTGGGATATTATAGGTAATATCCACTTATTTACTTGGGTTATCCAATAAAGGTACACTTTGAGACTCAGAATGAAATTGTTATACCTAAAGTGGCCTTAAAATGCTTTGCAACTCCACACATGTAAGTTTGAAAACTCATGTTTCTTCCCATTCCATAATTGATATAGGATACTATCTACTGGTTTAGATGGAACATGGTTTAGTATTTTTTATTTTTTATATAATGCATACCCTAAAAAGGATAATGGAAGACTCACATGACTCGTCATTGATCTCACCATGTGTATTAAGGTGTGGTTCCTCCTTTTCCTTACAACATTCCACTGGGGTGTAAAAGGAGGAGTGATTTGGGGTGAATCCCAATGATTTATTTTTTAAAATGTTCTCCACCATATTATGAGTAGGGATTCTTAATCTTCATACCAAGCTAGATATCAACTTCATTCTTATGTTCCATTAATATATCAAAGGAATACGACTCATATATAATTAAGTATATATATCCATATCTACAAAAAAATCCAAAAAAATTATGAAGTGTTTTTACCCACCCCTTTCTTCAACTGGAAATGGTCCACACACATTGGTATGAACTAATTCAGTAATATTTTTGGCCTTTTCACATTTTTCCCTAAGTGATGCTTTGGTCATTTTCCTTGTAAACTTGTGTGGCATAAATAAAGCGTTCTTGGTTCAAAAGAAACTAAATTTCCTTCTTTGTATAATTTAGTTAAATGATTTTTTTTTAAATAAACCAACCGGTGATGAAAAATTTAAGTGTGTAATGAGTCATGTGATCTTGTTTCATTATCGATATCCATTACTTGGTTCATGTAATCCAACAGAAAAAGACTATTATTTAAATGTTAGTTAACATGAAAAATGTTATATTTATAGAAAAAGAAATATTTATTCCCAATTTTTAATCAATTTGTATCAATTATTCATATACGAATAATATTTTTGGTAATCGATGACACAAAATAAAAATCCTTTAAAACCAAGATCATTCACATTGTCAATGTGAGGTGGTATTCCCCGATAGCCATAACAACATTTTTTTATTTACTGATAGCACGTAAATCTAACTCCCCATGGTCAATATTTTTTGATCTACTTTTTTCCTATATTTGAATATAAATGTGAGCACCACAATATCTATATAATACCCAATTTTTTGAAATTGAAAAATTTAAAATGATAATAAATACACATAAAGCTTTTAATTACTTATTTTATTGGGTTTAGTTTTTCTTCAAGTATCCCTTCTTGTCACATGTAAAATAGATATAATCTTTTCTCCTTTATTTCCCATTTATATTTATATTTTTGGGAAGGGTTTTCAAATATAATTTGGTCCTAGATATCTTTGTTTAGAAATTTTGTTTATTCTCCATAAGGTTGAAAGTATTTTTAAACTTCATATCCTTATAAACTAAGTGAATAATTGTGATTAAATCAAGGAGACACTTATTGATGTTGATCATGTTAAATTTATAGAAAAAATTGAGAACATATAAGGTATTGGTGTTATAATGAGATTGGTGTCTAGTTTTTAGGTTGTTTAAACCCTAGAACCTTTAGGTGCATAATGTAACCAATGATTTTGACTATATTTGGACCTTCTAGAAACCCCCCTACAAACTTCCTCTAAAAGAGCACCTCGGATATCTCAAACTATTACTATATCTCTCTCTCTTAGTAAATACCATAGAGATTATTGATAATTTTATAAGAATATATGTTTTCATTACACTTAATGAGTTTATTAGAAATGGATTATAAAATTTAAAATTGAACATTTGTAACACCCCGAGATTTTATGAAAAATATTCTTTTTAATTTCATTAATATCTTATGTTGTATGCTACACCAAAAGGAGATTGCACAACACGCATACCTGACTTGTCTTGCACTACACTCAATCACGACCTTCCACGATAGTGTGTGTTGTACGCAATATAGAGTTTCGGTAAACAACGATATGTTATAAAAACCAGCCGTTATGAATAGTAATACCCACTTTTTGAAAATTTATAAAATTTATCTTTCAAAATGGACTTCATTTTTGGATTCAAAATATCGAAATTAGCCTAGGGTGAAATTTTGGTATTTTTCTGAAAACATTCAGTTTTTTATGAATTGTGAAAACACTCGGTTACTATTTAAAAAATGACTATTTATTTAAATAATAATTTATTTTATTTAAATTTATTTTAGGTAAAAATTGATAAATAATACCTATATAAGTTCAATGTAATTCATTGTAGTCATTTTATAATAAATTTAGATATATAAAAATTTTATTCAACTTTTCACCATCCTTTACCCACCTCCTAGGAGAATTTGCAAATTTACATTAAACTTAATTTTACCGCTTTTGTGAGTGGAATTTCAAAAATCCGAGAGACACGGTTGATGTCAGTAAGTAAAATGTGGTTCAATGAGATGAAAATAATTTTTGGTGAATAGTAACTTTTTTCTTTTTTTTACCACGGTTAAAAGTAAATAGGGTAATTAAGGGTAAAAATGATATTATTATTACCCTAATACATGTCCTAATTCTATTTTATATGTTTAATTAGACCAAAAACAACCTTAGGAATACAATATGACCATTTTGGCCCACTTGGATTAGATTAGGACATTTTTTATTAATTTATTTAAAGAAGGGTTAAAATAGTTAAAATCAATGTTTAATAAGTAAATCATTTTTAATATAGTGTTATACATAAGATAAATTCGACTATAAATATTAATTAGAAAGCTACAAATATTTCCTACATAATGATATTTGATTTTAATTTTTAGGCTTAAATAATTTAATTTATTTATGACACAATGATGATGCAGTAATAACTTATTAATTAAATATTGACATAATTGATGTTATAAATACCCAAATAAATATAATTTTAGACTTTTTATGAATTAAAATAATTTTCTATGATAATATAACATGTTATTGTTGATTAAAGTAACTTTTTTCGAACTAATCATTCTGTTATGATTTTCAAACAAATCAATTACCAAATAGTTAGAAAATTGACATAAAATGGTTTTGAAAACAAATATTATATTATTAATTGTTATTATATTCCTAAAAATCTAAGGTTTGTCCAAATGACTTATATAGGTTTATATATATTAATAATAAACAACTTGGGGTTCGTTTGGCTTGTTATATTATGTTTATTAACCTTATAGTGTAAGAACACAAAAAAGACACTGTAAAAGTAAAATTATCTAACTTAAATTTAAATCTAAATGATAAGGTTAAAATAGGAACCTAAACTTATCTAAATTCTATTGGATGAGAGGATTTCGACCCATCCCCACCATAGATTCAAAATAACTCAATTTTGAGCTATTAAAAACCGAATATGACTTTATAATAAAATAATATTTTTAGTTATTCCAAAGGTGCCCCTCTCCTCCCTTATAAAAGGGCACCTCCTCCCTCTCTTCCTCACACCACTTTGAGCCTTAAAGCTCGGACAAACCCTGAAACGTTCTCTTCTCCACTTCCCTAGAAACATCCTAGAGGTTCTGGTATTCTTCAAAGGCCAATATTAGTGCCCTAAGAGGAGGTTTAAAAATGTCGCTTCAAAGAAGAGGTAATGCCCGTTACCGATTCTTTCAACTTTATTTCTTCATCCACTTCTTCTTCTTTAGTTGTTTCATTATGAATTAATAACATCAGTATAACTCATATACTGATATGTTATTATAAATAAGAAACAACCCTATTTCACCTTCTATCCATCCTATGGAAAACAAAATCACCGTGCATGCGTATGTACGGAATACCGTCTCCACGCCGTGGTGTAATCTGTTTTTTCACCAACATCTTACATGGATGGGTATATTGGTGTAAATAATAGCTATATATGGTTATTATGACATCATAATGATTCTGATATATTATACCATCCACTCCAATTCTATAATTATGGGAACGATATCATCGCTCGTGCGTACATACAAACTACTGTCTCCACGACGCGATGAGATTCATTCTCCATGATTAACCATACATGAATGATCATAAAGTTTATATAATGAATAATAATGAAATATATGAAATAATAATGCTACTGTATTTATGTATATATATATGTATGTCATCTATTTAGTTTCATTCAATTCAATAAGGAAACAAAAACATCATTCATGCATACGTACGGCCTACCGTCTCCATGAAGAGTTTATTTAATTCCTTTTATCGATCTATAATATAGATGTATATGATGAATATATATTATATATAAATCATGTTTTACATTCTGGAATTATTTAAATCAGGATATAAGTAATAATATCAAGAAACGAAAAGTCGAAACACATACGATAAATGAAATGATTTTACCCAAAATGCTACTTTAACCTGGAATTTACAAAAGAATGGGTAATATAAAGTCATAGGTGAAACATATATGATATCATAAAAATGAATATGATTATTTAATAATTAAATGACATTATTTAAATCATTATACAGGTGTTTCAGATCCATAGGATGCATATCGGACATAAGGTAAGGGATAAATTTTCAATCTCATTTTTATCTGATATTTCTTATATGTAAGTATTTACTAGGGTTATGCTTATCATCCATGACCATGTTTTCTAAAAATGTTTTCATAAATTTTTTACTATTCTTCCATGAATTTTTAAAGTCATTTTTACCCTTTATTGACTTTTTACCACATTGTATGAATGGAATCTTTCCTTTGGTTACCATATAAGGTACTTTTTAACTTTTCCGA
The DNA here is from genome assembly GCA_963277665.1 of Viscum album. Lineage (NCBI taxonomy): Eukaryota > Viridiplantae > Streptophyta > Magnoliopsida > Santalales > Viscaceae > Viscum > Viscum album. The sequence goes on from OY728119.1 coordinate 570,438,686, forward strand.
CAAAAGTACGAGGAGAATGTTATTTTTAACTTATACGGAGTGAATGGATTTTTACGGTTTCATAATTCCTCATTTTCTAGAAGATTCCTATACAATATTGCATGATTATTTTCAAAAAAACCCTTCTCTTTTAAAATTGCATGGAATTTTGTGAAAAGAAAATGATTTTAAAGAAGAAAGGATATTGTCCTCAAGAATTCATTTCAAGTGTTTTGTCAAAACTATTTTCCATCTAAGATGACATTATTTCATATGTGTATGTTTCAAGTAATATGTCTCTATGATTTAAATGGTTCCAATTTTATTATGATGAAATGATATCAAACTTTTATGGATTATGTTATGATGGCATGATGTTTAAGAATCCCATTTTATTACATGGGTTATGCTATGATGTATGATTTATGATTTTGTGGAACCTGAAAGAATGATTTCATTATGAGATGTGTGGGACCTATATCTCCCTCCAATTCATTGCGTAACGATTTATATCTCATGGGATAGAAATGGCTGGAATGGTATGTTAATCCGGTTCAGTGTTACAGGACTGAAATGAGGAGTGAACTCGATTCAGAAAGGGACTTTGTCCACTAAGATGGTCTTGGCAGTAATGCCTTGCCTACTATGGAAATCATGACATGTGTTTAATGGTTGCCACAATTACATGTTTTATTCTCATTTTATCATAGTTGATGTTCTATTATGATATATGCCTTACGTAGTTCCACGATTTATGTCTTTTCTCAAGATTTTGATGTTTAAATTTCATGTTCAAGTTTTTGCTTCCAACTGATTATGGATTGTTTTATGTTATCTATGTTTGCCCTTACTGAGCATTTGAGCTCACCATTTTTATGTTTTATTTTCCCCAGAAAGTAAGGAAAGGTTTTAAGTAAGGAAACAAAAAGGGGAAGATCGTTATGGGAGTTGTTGAAGATTTTTCACCACGATTAGAAGATTTTATTCTGAGTTTCCAAAGACACTAAACTATTACGATCCTTGTGTGTCTGTTTTTGTTATGTATTAAGTTTTCTGCAAAAGTAATGTATTGTCCATGTACGTCAAGCTTCGGGCCTCTAGAGTTGGTATCAGGGGAATGGTTTAGTCAACCTTTGGAAACTAGGATGCGAAAACGTTAGTGAGATCCCTAGAGATATTTCTAAGGTCTGTCTAGGGATGTCCCTAAGGACAAGTATACGTATAGGATATAGTCCTAGAACTACGGTAACAATCTTAGAATTTAACCTAAGATTTTAGATATTGTTTGTAATCCCCATTTATTATGTTTTTTTCCCTAGCATGATTTTTGCCTCTCACACTATTCTTTTTTGGTGTTAGAAAATGTCTGGAAACTGGAAGATTCACGATAATGGAGGATATGGCAGACAATGGAATGATATTCTTCATGAGAAACCAAATGAAATGAGATCTGGAAGTCCAAACATCGTTTTTATACCTAACCAGCAGTCTCATAATATGATCAATAATCTAAACATTGGTAAGTTTCTCGACTCAGATAATAAGAGAAAGATGGGGTTTTGTGATGATCATAGAGGAAAGAAAGTTAAATTTCCCTCATGTAAATCATGTGGGAAGATGCATCAGGGAGATTGTTTCAAAGGATCTAGAAGATGCTTTGGGTGTGGAAAAGAAGGACAGAAATCCAATAAGTGCAAAGGAAAACATTCAGTTAACACCATGGAAAAGGATAATGGTATTTCCATGACATCAACAATGATTAGATGATTTAAATGTGGAATGTATAGGCATTATGAAAACCAATGCCCTAAGGGAAAATCTCATGAAGAGAATCAGCATGGTCATATGAGTAGTATTTATGATGATGATGATGAAGAGACTACAAATGAAATATGAGATGAAAGAAATGAGGAAGCTCAGTCAGTGGTTTAAGAAGTTAGTGGAATGATTGTATGTTTATAAAGAATAATGTATGGTACAGTGGAATAAAGAATCATATAAGTATTGTTACACTATTGTTTTTTCTAAAGTATTTGAAAGTATATGTTGAATGGTACCGGTAACCATGAAAAGTGATTAAAATATTTTGGAAAGCATATGATATGCGCATAATTAAGGGATAAGAAGATAATGAGATGTTTGATTGTATTCATGAGCTCATGATTGATATAAGGACTAAGTGATATCATGGTTTGCGTATATAGAATTTTGAGGATTTTGGTATGTGGAATGTGTTAACTTTTAACTGCATTCATGTTTTCACTAAGGTTCAATGGGTATTCTTTCTTCAAGAGAATATATGACTAATGTATTCACATGTTTGTAATTTGACCAACAAGATATATCTTATGATATATGGGGGATAAATGATGGCATTCACATGATTGTTATGTGAAATTTCAAGTAATCATTTTCTTAAACTATGAGCTTGGACCGAAGTATTTTAGATAAGCCTAAAGATTGGAATGGATTATGTTGGACATAAGTTAGTATTGTTTAAGGATAGAACTTTTTTTTATATTATCTATGGGATGTTATAGTAATATAGTTTTAGAAAAAGGACAACCTGCAGGACGGATGAAAACCCATCGCGTCGGACAAGGATGTGGGAATCGAACCCACAACCGAAGTGAAACTAGCCTTTATCGCATACCAATGGCCTACAGGAAGTCCCTGGTTAGTAGAAACTAGTTTTATTTTATTAAGAGGCATGATATATGAAGTATAAGTTCATTTTTGGAATCGTATACGACTAACCTTACCATAGATGGACTTATGTATATTTGATAACTTTTGCTAACCTTTTGTTTGAAATAGATAGAATGACCCATCATTCTATCACATGATCTGTTAACACTTCACAAATAAAAAATTCAACTTCATTTCTTTAAGAGATGAAGTGGAAATTGTTCAAAGCATGAACAATAGTGAGATTGTACCAAAATAAAGTAAGTCTTTATTCTAATTCAAATTCTTCAACTTTAGGGAAATGATCCTGACAACCAAAAATGATGTCCTAGTGCCCTTATATCTGATGAATCATATGATACCTTAGATCATCACAAATATATGGATTTGTGATTTCTATCTTTACCATAGCCATGTTCTCTACCACTCTCCATCAGAACATGATGGTTAGATTTCTCTTCCATATCCATATTTTCACCTATGTGGAAACCCAGTGATTAGTTTATTTTGGTAACCATTACATATCATACTTTTGTTTTTAAAGATTTCTTTTGGTATTCATTTTTACGATGTGGGTTTCTATTAGAGAAACTTTCGAGTAGTAAACCATTTATTACCATGATGAATTTCCAGGGAAAATTCATTTTAAGGGGGGTAGATGTAACACCCCGAGATTTTATGAAAAATATTCTTTTTAATTTCATTAATGTCTTGTTTTGTACACTACACCAAAAGGAGCTTGCACAACACGCATCCCGAACTTGGCTTGCACTACACGCAATCGTGACCTTCCACGATAGCGTGTGTTGTACGCACTACAGAGTTTCGCTAAACAATGATATGTTATAAAAACTAGTCGTTATGAATAGTAATACCCACTTTTTGAAATTTTATAAATTTTATCATTCAAAATGGACTTTATTTTTGGATTTAGAATATCGAAATTAGCCTAGGGGGAAATTTTGGTATTTTTATAAAAACTTTCAATTTTTGACGAATAGTGAAAACACTAGGTTACTATTTAAAAACTGACTTTTTATTTAATTAATTATTTATTTTATATAAATTTATTTTAGGTCAAAATTGATACATAATACATATATAAGTTCAATTTAATTCATTGGAGTCATTTTATAATAAATTTAAATATATAAAAATTTTATTAAACTTTTCATCGTCCTTTACCCACCTCCTAGGAGAATTTGCAAATTTACATAAAACATAATTTTACCGCTTCTATGAGTGTAATTTCAAAAATCCGAGAGACACGGTTGATGTCAGTAAGTAAAATGTGGTTCAATGAGATGAAAATAATTTTTGGTGAATAGTACCTTTTTACTTTTTTTACCATGGTTAAAAGTAAATAGGGTAATTAAGGGTAAAAATGATATTATTATTACTCTAACACATGTCCTAATTCTATTGGATAAGTTTAATTCGACCAAAAACAATCTTAGGAATACAATATGACCATTTAGGACCACGTGGATTAGATTATGACATTTTTTATTAATTTATTTAAAGAAGGGTTAAAATAGTTAATATCAAAGTTTAATAAGTAAATCATTTTTAATATAGTGTTATACATAAGATAAATTCGACTATAAATATTAATTGGAAATCTAAAAAAATTTCCTACATAATGATATTTTATTTGTAATTTTTAAACTTTAAACAATTTAATTTATTTATGACACAATGATGATGCAATAATTATCTTATTAATGAAATACTGACATATTATGAATTACAATAAATTTTTATATTAATACGACATGTTAGTGTTGATTTAATTAACTTTGTTCGAACTAATACTTCTGTTATGATTTTCACAAAAATCAATTACCAAATAGTGTCAAAATTGACATAAAATAGTTTTTAAAACAAATATTATATTATTAATTTTTATTATATTCCTAAAAATCTAAGGTTTGGCCAAATGACTTAGATAAGGTTATATATATTAATAATAAACATCTTGGGGTTCTTTTGTCTTGTTATAGTATGTTTATTAACCTTATAGTGTAAGAACACAAAAAGACACAATAAAAGTAAAATTATCTAACGTAAATTTCAATCTAAATGATAAGGTTAAAATAGGAACCTAGACTGATCTAAATTCTATTGGATGAGAGGATTTCGACCCATACCCACCTTAGCTTCGAAATAACTCAATTTGGAGCTATTAAAAACCGAATATGACTTTATAATAAAATAATATTTTTAGTTATTCCAAAGGTTCCCCTCTCCTCCCTTATAAAAGGGAACCTCCTCCCTCTCTTCCTCACACCACTTTGAGCCTTAAAGCTCGTCCAACCCCTTCCAATTTATCTTCTACACTTCCCTAGAAACATCCTATAGGTTCTGGTCTTCTTCAAAGTCCAATATTAGTGCCCTAAGAGGAGGTTTCAAAAAGGCGCTTCAAAGAAGCGGTAATGCCCGTTACCGATTCTTTCAGCTTTATTTCTTCTTCCACTTCTTCTTCTTTAGTTGTTTCATTATGAAGTAATAACATCAGTATCACTCATATACTGATATGTTATTATAAATATGAAACAACCCTATTTCACCTTCTATCCATCCTATGGAAAATAAAATCACTGCGCGTGCGTACGTACGGAATATCGTCTCCACGCCGTGGTGTAATCTGTTTTTCCAAAAACACCTTACATGGATGGGTATAATGGTGTAAATAATAACTATATATGGTTATAATAACATCATAATGATTCTGATATATTATACCATTCACTCCAATTCTATAATTAGGGGAACGATATCATCGCTCGTGCGTACGTACGGACTACCTTCTCCACAACGCGATGAGCTTCATTCCTCATGATTAACCATACATGAATGATCATAAAGTTTATATAATGAATAATAATGATATATATGAAATAATAATTCTACTGTATTTATGTATATATATATGTATGTCATCTATTTAGTTTCATTAAATTCAATAAGGAAACGAAAACAGCGTTCATGCGTACGTACGACCTACCGTCTCCATGAACGGTGTATTTAATTCCTTTTATTGATCCATAATATATATGTATATGATGAATATATATTATATATAAATCATGTTTTGCATTCTGGAATTATGTAAATCAGGATATAAGTAATAATATAAAGAAACGACAAGTCGAAACACATACGATAAATGAAATGATTTTAACCAAAATGCTACTTTAACATGGAATTTACAAAAGAACGGGTAATATAAAGTCATAAGTGAAAAATATATGATATCATAAAAATGAATATGATTATGTAATAAGTCAATGACATTATTTAAATCATTATACAGGAGGTTTGTATCCATAGGAATAATATCAAACATAAGGTAAGGGATAAATTTTCAATCTCATTTTTATCTGAGATTTCTTATACGTAAGTATTTACTGGGGTTATGTTTATCATCCATGACCATGTTTTCTAACAAAGTTTTCATAAAATGTTTACTATTCTTTCGTGAATGTTTAAAGTAGTTTTTACCCTTTATTGACTATTTACCACATTGTATGAATGGAATCTTTCCTTTGGTTACCATATAAGGTACTTATTGACATTTCCGAAAAAAGTACAAGGAGAATGTTATTTCATATGTGTATGTTTCAAGTAATATGTATCTATGACTTAAATGGTTCCAATTTTATTATGATGAAATGATATCAAACTTTTATGGATAATTTTATGATGGAATGATGTTTAAGAATCCCATTTTATTACACGGGTTATGCTATGATGTATGATTTATGATTTTGGGGAACACGAAAGAATGATTTAATTACGAGTTGGGTGGGACCTATATCTCCCTCCAATGCATTGGGTAATGATTTATATCTCATGAGATAGACATGGCTGGAACGGTAAGTTAATCTGGTTCAGTGTTACAGGACCGAAACGAGGAGTGAACTCGATTCAAAAAGGGACTTTGTCCACTAAGATGGTCTTGGCAGCAATGCCTTGGCTACTATGGAAATCATGAAATATGCTGAATGGTTTCCACAATTACATGTTTTATTCCCATTTTATCATGGTTGATGTTCTATTATTATATATGCCTTACGTACTTCCAAGATTTATGTCTTTGCTCAAGATTTTGATGTTTAAATTTCATTTTCAAGTTTTTGCTTCCAAATGATTATGGATTGTTTTATGTTATCAATGTTTGCCCTTACTGAGCATTTGAGCTCACCCTTTTTATGTTTTATTTGCACCTAGAAGTAAAAAAATGTTTATGTTAAGGAAACAAAAAGGGGAAGATCGTTATGGGAGTTGTTGAAGATCTTTCACCACAATTAGAAGATTTTACTCCGAGTTTCCAAAGGCACAAAACAATTACGGTCCTTGTGTGTCTGTTTTTGTTATGTATTAAGTATTCTGCAAAAGTAATGTATTTTCCATGTACGTCAAGCTTCGGGCCTCTACAACATTGACCTTTTATATCTTGTGTTTATCTTAGACATCAAACTCTTCATCACTTGCCTCCTTTGCAAGCAGATCAGGAAGCGATGATTCTAGCACATAATATTTTTGTTCATGGTGCCACAAAACCCAAAGGCATATGAAATATTTCTAGAAGTTACTACCAGTAAGGAGATGGTTTTTATATAATAATAATCATAGGGATAATATTTATGAGAAACTTTCCATTTTTAAACAATTATAATGGACAACATTATTATAAATTTAACTTGATTACAATTTAAGTGAGACATGATGAATTTAATTTTCTTATGTCTCCCACTATTTTATCAATTCTCAATAGCCCCCACCATTTGATTTGGAATTGTAATTTTCTAGGAAAATATAGTTGAATGGATCCATATTACCCTTTTCATAACCCCAACGAGGGTTGGTTTAGCTACATGAAGTCATTTATGTATGTTGGTATTTACATATCGTGGGTTTGCAGCTCCTTCATCTGTTGAGTTGACTCACCAATACTAAAAGCCTAATTAGGATTTCCACAAACCTTTACTCCAAGTTACATCAAGCCCAACAAGGGATAATTATATTTATATATGATTCTTAATTATACCTATATCCTTCATAAAAACTCCATGATAAATATAAGTTTCCCAATAAGGGTTGGAAAAACACTTAGTTCTATAGATTTTATTCTAAATCAAGTAATTGAAGGCCAAGTCTAACCTAATATTAAGTCAAGGGATTTTTTTATTATGTAAAAATATTTATTGTTCTATCCTTTACATGTATTTTTAATATTATCTATATTTTCCTAAAATTATTAAAAAAATTTATAAAAAATTTACACATAATTTATTTATTTATATTTTAGAATTTCATATTAGTACATTTATTTACGTGGTCATGGTATTGAATCAATAAAATAAATGATTCAATGGAGATAAATAAATAATGAAATAAATAACTGAAGGATTATCTTATGTAATGTTTTATTTATTGAACCGAAAATAAATAAAACTATGAACAAGGGGAAAACATACTATGTCAGTCTTAGACTGAGTTTTAGTATTCCACCTATCCACATGTGTACCACTAGGGTTGGAATCATCTTTGTTCCCTCATGAACCACCAACACATGGCTTCCGATAATCCTTTTTTACATGTATTTATAACTCACATGCTTGTAAGGGGAACCGAAGGATTGGTTAAGGGAAATTAAATTAATATTACTGGACACACTAATCTTACATAATAATGGAGGGAGTGATGACTCTCATGCCATCATATTCAATTTAATAATAAATAATTGAAAAAATGTGTTGTAATTTATATTAAATTAAACAAACACATACACATGTCTTGGTCTAGCTCATGAACCACCTTACACATGCAATGAATATAAAAAAGTACACTAGATAAAATTCATTTTTATTCATTTTTTATGAATATGTAACCATAAAAATTCTCTTAAAGATACCCATCATAAATGAAAATATGGAAAATAAACAATATAAGCAATAATTACAGATAATTATTATAATTAAATAAACTAAATGAGTATTTTAAATTCATTAAAACCTTTATTAAATTGTTAAAAAAAATTGGTGTCAATCAATGAAATAGAATTTTAATATTGTAATTACTAATTAAATATAATTTAGTTATATCCTTTATTAGGAGACTACACAATGTGTACTTATGAGACACATGATATATACCTATCTTCTCATGCACCTGAGATAAAAAAATAGGCATTCTTTATGTACCTCGAACACACTACAAAACATGTACTATACATTTACATTCCATTTATTGTGGTTTATGTGTGTTTGTGCATCCCAATAGAGGACTCAATGTGTTTTTCATATATGGGATCAAAAGACATGTATGCCAGATACATGATGTGTGTTCTGCTAGTCTTTTTATTTCTAAGACCACAAAAAAGATTCTGTGGTTATTTTAGATGTGTTAAAAAATTAATTACACTTTATGTATGATAGATCACATTGTGTATTTCATTAATGCACCGTAATTACATTCTTCTGTGGGGTTTAAACATGTATTTTACCACAAGGTTTGTACAATTTTTTTATTAAACTCGATATACTGGATGATTTGTATGCCCACTACAAATCATGTAATATGAAAAGTTATGTTCCAAGTTTTACTAGTCTATATGTGATTTGAAATAAATTCAATACATGTAGTTACTACTTAGCATGCCATGTATCTTATGTAATGTCAAGGTTCAGTGATTTTGGGAACCAAATGTGTATACTTGCAACACATCGTGTAACCCAATCCCATTGAACAAAATCCTTGGAACATCCTGATGGAATCTCTAGTCATTCTTCATCTATTATTAGTCCTTTAAGAAAATGAAACCATTAATGATGATAATTAATATATCAAAATCATGTTAATTAAAAATTAGTCCAATGAATTAATATTATTAAAATTAAACATCTAATCAGTATTTCACATAAAGATTCATAATAAAATAAATAACTATAAATTTAAAATGTAACCCCTTAGAAGCCAATTGAAGGTTCCGAGTGTATTGAAAGTTCCTTGGTTGGTGAATAACCAAGATGGTTATATTTAATTCAATGGACCATTCAAAAATTATGCAAGACATAAATGTCATTACCAATGAAATTTTTTCATCTCATATTTACATAGAGAAGCTCAGAACCTAGGGAGAGGGTATTTTCAAATTAAATTAAAAATTAATTTATATAGATATGAATACAGAATACTTTGTTTGAGAATATTTATTTACATATTATGTTGATCATCCCAAAATCCTTTTTCAAATTACTTTCATTGCATAGGGCGTATCTGAGTGAATAATCCCTCTAGTGGTGATCCACACGTGCTCTATTGATCACTATTTCCTCTGGAATTGGGGATGACCTCGTTGATTTAAGATACAAACATTCCAAGTGGTTTCTAATGGGTTTTCTCATAGAACTGGAAACATCCAATGATTCTATATCCATTTAAACCTACTTTCCAAAGGTAGGTGCTCATTAGTTGTAGACTGATGAGGATTAGGAATTTTCATTGGTCGAGAGTATGGGAGGTCGGACTCATCACACCATTTTGAGGGGAATTATTATCTACTCCATGACTCTCTTTATAGATTTAAGTTATGTTCGTGAATCCTTATTAAATTACCAAGTATAAAGTGAGCTTTACTTTAAATCTGACAATCAATGATTAGTATGTAGGAAATTTAAAATCTTTTATATGTATTCGAGGTTATTCATCGATAGATAATCATCTGTATTTGTTAGAGATTCTTGGTCAATGGTATCCTTTGACACATTATATAGGATTATCTTGTTCATTATGATGACCATGCTGGTTTTAAATCCACTTAGTGGGGGCACTTGACGTTTATTGTCATTCAGAAGGACATGGATTATTTCAGAGTTGGGATCGAACCCGCAGATAGGCTACCGACGTATCCTTTGTTTAAAAAAAGGAATCATAACCCACGTAGTTCAAGTAAGAGAGTACGATTTTTATGATTGATGGATCAAAGAAAGATATCATAATTACTTTTACACTCTAAGCTCATGTGAGTCATGCTCGGTGTGAGAAACAAGAGGTATTGGTAAAACCAGAAAATTGTGCCATGAAAGATGCAATCATAAGAAATAATGTGGGGCTTATGTATGTATGACTGCCTGAATAGATGAAGATTACTTCAGAGAAAAAATCTAGGAACAAGGTCCATAATGGTATATGTGCTTCATGGAGATTTAGATACTCTAACTCGGGGCTTACTCCTGAAAAGGAGGCCCAAATTAGGAGGGGACTTATGATTGGGTTTTACTCCTGAGAAGAAGCCCAGATCAAAAGCAAATTAGGACTAGTTAAGAGAAATTAAGACTGGGGCTTACTCTTGAAAAGGAGGCCCATGTTAGGGGACTTTGAGATATTAATGAGGACTTAGGGCTTATTCCTAAGGAGGATGCCCAATATTAATGAGAATTTGGAACCGGGGCTTACTCCGGAAAAGGAGGCCCAGGTTAGGGGACTTGGGGCTTACTCCTGAAGAGGATGCCCAAATTAGGGGACTTGGGGATTATTCTTGAAAAGGAGGCCCAATTAAGAGAACTTGAACTGGGGCTTACTCTTGAAAAGGAGGCCCAGGTAAAGGGGAATTATGACTAGAGCTTACTCCTCAAAAGGAGGCCCAAGATTAAGGGGTTCTCTCATCTTAAAGGATGATATTGAATGAGTGAAATCTCAATCTTTTGTGACATAAAGAAGTGTAAATCACTAGGTTTTGAGAGACGTTCCACAGAGTTACTTTAAAATAGGAAAGTCAAATAAAGAAATCATGCCATAAATGGCTTTGAAGAGTGTCTTTAAGACTGAATATTGAATAGGAGAGGTCGAATGGCATAAGAGGGGTGAAATGGGCATGAAAGGCACCCAAAAAGATAGGGGCGCGCAAGTCCTGGCAGGCGCGCAGGTACTATTTGGGTGTGCAAGTCCTTGGTCGCGCAGGTATACCTGCCCGACACATGGGTACTTGCGTGATTTTCAGCCCTTAGGGTAATACATTGGTGAGACTTTCCTCAAACCCTTGGTATTATCCCTAGAGGCTTTCCAGAAGATGGCACGCAAGTTCTGGTGAAGAAGTTGGGCGGCGCGCAAGTGTGTCCATTTCCCTTAAGGGTAAAACACTTAGGCGCACAAGTGTTCGTGAATTCTAACACTTAGACCTTACTCCTCTTGTTTATACCTTCCATTCTAGGTAAATAATTACCTTAGAAGTGTTCGGATGACCTGAAGAAGAGACTTGGGCGTTCATAGCTATGTATCTGAATTCTGGAAAAATTCCTCTCAAAATGGGGGGCCCACTGGGTCTATTTATAGGCTACTAAAGACCCCAAGTGGTTATCACTTAGGGCGCGCAAGTCCCTTATGCGACCATTAGGCGGCGCACAAGTATACTTGTGCGACAGTAAAGGAACTTGCACGACCCTAAGTCATTTGACTCCTTTTTCATTCCTTTGTGGATTTTTGATGTTTTCTTCAAAGGATGAATCACATTGTGCTAAGTCATTTCCCTTTGCATTCTTTTAGACAATGTGATGAAAAGGAGCATAAAAAAAAAGTCCCCCCTCAGAGTTGGATCTGAAAGAATAAGGATGTGACACTGAGGAAAAGAAAAAAACCAAAGGGAAAGAGGCACACAGGTGTTCACCGCGCAACCATCATCGCACAGGTGCGAGTCGCGCAGGGCTGAAGCGCACTGGCTGTAGGCGCACAGGTGGCCGGCCTTGCCTATATATATGCTCTCATTTGTCGTACATTGCACAGAACATTGGATTTTTGAGCTCTCGCCGCACAGGTCATCTCTGCCACACAAGTTGCTCTCTTTTCTGCTTTTCCTTTGTTGTCGCGCTGCTGTCAAGGTGTCTGGACCTGCACAGTGATAATTGCATGTCAAATACATGCACAAGACATTATACTTGAGAGCCAAGTTTAGACTTTCGTGCCAAGTTTAGACTTGCGCGCCTTAATTCCTTTTCCATTTTTTCTGAATTCCTTAAAAAATATTATGAAAAATCAACTTACATAAGAGTTAATTATTCATCTTTTGTGCAGAATCAATGGCTCTCAAGAGAATCGGAGTAGCTGATAAAATAAAAAGTAGATGTCTTGATGATATGATGGATATCATTAGCCACAATTATTATACCGTCAAAGATAGCACTCTTCTGGATTTGGCCAACTATCTGAAGAAATATCATCGCGACTTCCCCCAAAGAATTTATACGCCTTTGTATGGATATGGTCATCTGCGAGAAGTCACTATTCTATAAACAAAGAACTATCTCCCATATTCGTGGTTTCAGAATTACACCAACTTTGCTTCAGTAAATATCTCATGTGTAAGAGGATTTACAAATGCTGGAATTGTGGAGAAATCCCTCATGATGCATCATTTCCCTTGTACACCAGATTTAAAACCTCATAACCCCGAGCTGCAACCACATTGTCATCCTTCAATCTTCCAAAACGCTCAAATGGATCAATCCAATGGCTGGAAGAAAAGTTGGGTCTTCCTTCCTGGGGGAGGTGTGAATCCAACATGGATGTGGGCATACTGGGTGCGAAAAACCTGTGCAGAGTTTGTCGAGGATCTTAAAGGAGTGGCGATATACGAAGCTATTTGGGTTGGGCAAACATTTGTTTACAGACATGATAACTTCGTGTCGGAGATACTCAGCCACTGGAGTCCAGAAACTAATTATTTCCATCTGACTCATGGAGAAGTAGGCATCAGTCTGTGGGATGTCCACAGGATCTCAGGGGATCCCATTTTGGGCAACATGTATGATGAATTAATTCCTCCCAAGGTGACAGGGAATGATTCAGATAAGACTCCTGCTTTAGGTTGGGAATTATTTAAAATCTTCCACAAGGTCAAGAGTTTAGAGACCTACTTAACTCATTATAGAAAGGATATTCATCTGGAGGAGTGGATGAATATATTTCTTATTGAGAAGAATAATGAAAATGAGCCAAAGGAAAAGTAACCGAATGAGAAAGGATCCATGAAAAAGAAATCCAAGGATAAGAGGCCCACCTGTCCTACCACCTGCCCAAAACCTGAGAAGAGGGGTTCTCCTGGAACATTCTGGCCAACTCTAGAAGTAGGAGAGTTTTAGAAATGGGGATATGAGGTGAATCAAAGGATCCCAAAGAAGGCTCGTTTGGCGGGCTTCTTGGCTTTGTGGATTAGTGTTTATCTCTTGCCAGTCAGGGATTCGAAGGGAGGCGTCAGGCTAGGGACCTTCGTCCTTGCGGAAATGTTGGCTGATGGAAAAATGTTTGGGTTGGCTACCCCCATTTTATCAAATATTCACACGAGTTTACTTCATGTCTTTATGGGTAAATCTCCATCAGTGATAGTGGGACCATTCCAACTTTTATAGGGATGTATCGCCACTCACTTTAGGACATACAATGTACAGAATGGATTAAAAATTCCTGGAAGTCCATTCAGGCCATCAGTGTAAGAATTCTCTGGAGTTGCTCCATTAGATATTAATGACTATGACATGAAAGTGAGGATTAGAATGTTTAAGGAATTAAACTTCTTTCTCTTTGGAAATCCACCAACCGAGCGGTTTGTTAATGATGGAACAACCCACTTGGATTTGAGGGCATACATGCTAGCATGCGGAGATGGCGTGCTAGTTTCCAGGATTGACGGAGAAATTATATGTGAGGCCTATGCTCCATATAGATTTGCATGTCAATTCAATTGTCTGCAACAGATTGTTGTATCTCCCCCAGTACATGTCAGGTTAGAGCAACATCTGATGGTTGCTCGGCAACTGTGGCTGCTAACGTCAAGGGAGAACACTGGGGTGGTATTTGATCTACCTGTTGAAAAAGAGGCATATAACATGACTAAATTTTATGCCGAGCACTGGAAATCATCATACCCTAAAGGGGTGATGAATCACCCAGTTTATCAGGTGGGGAAAAGGAAGAGGACTGTAGAGAAAGAAACCATTACTCATGAAGGTGATGCTTCCCCACCTGAAGCTGATTTGCTATATTCCTCCTCTAGGACTGATTCACCGGATTCCCATGATGGGGATGATGAGGCACAACAAATGGAAAAGCGGACTCATGCCCGATATAATCCTCCAGTTATAATCAAGAGACCTACTCCATCAACTCCTGGTGAGTTACTTCATTGTGGTAATTTAATCACTACTACTTTATAATGAAATAAGTCTTATTTTCTTATTCTCCATCTGTAGTTGCAGGAGGTGGGATGAAATTGTAGTAAAAGATTGTAGGACCTTCCTTGCATCCTTCATATCTAAGACCAGAGGCTGTCCAGACATGGCAAAGTTAATACTGTGGTACTGAGACAGCCTGGCTGGATTTGTTTGAGGGTCTACAACTCCCTGGAATAGGGAATCTTCTTGCTTCTACAGATATCCAATATGAGTATAACCCCAATGAAGTGCGGGATTACATCAGAGAGCTAGAAATGCTCATATACGCCCATGATGAGTCTGTTCCTGTCACCAGACGGGTGAAGGAAATGATAGATCGTGGCGCCACTGAGGGGATTGATGAGGAGTGGAATGATTACATGGTACCTGATGATGTACGTTTGCTTTCCTTATTTTCATTACAACGTGATTTAATTCGAAGCATTGTTACTTAAGGGAGTTTTTTTCTTCATCTTGCAGCTTGCAAAGAAAGGAACTACTGAGGTTCCTTCGCCACAATATAGCCCTGGCTGTGCTGCCATTGGGGATGCTGATAATTCTCCTCACGAACTGGGTGAGATATCTCCAGGCCAGCATGCCATGAATGAGGATTTGGACATGGCCTTCCATTCACCAATTCAAGTTCCAATAACGGAGACTGCTGATTCTCCCAAAAAACCAAAAGGACAAAGGCGACGAAGGAGGAAGTCCACTGCTAAATGCTTTATCAGTAGTGGTAAGTCCTTCGGATAATCATGAATTTTAAATCATGAAAAAGATTTCTCACTTTCCTTGGGATTACAGGGGATTCTTCAATTTCCCTTCTCAGGGAAATGACTGATCCTCCTTTAAGGACCACGGAGGGTACTATGGATTAAAGGAAAATTCAGGCTGACTTGGCTGCTTCTGAAAAAAAGCCAACATCTATTCCCAGTACTCCTCCTGCTGTTGTTACAAGTAGAGAAGAACTTGCACCAGAATCATTGGCGGCCGCAGCAACTGAATCTTCCATCCTTCCTGAAGAAGTTGTCCAAGGTCAGGGGCCGCAGAATGAGGGTCGCCAAGAGGACACATCAAATGCTCCCACTGGTGAGACAAACCAGGATTCTAAAATATCATTGGATAAAATGATGAATCGTGGAATGTCTATCAAAGAATTTTATGATCATGCTAAGTTATCATGTGATTTAGAAGACCTTGGGTGTGAGTGTTATCCTTCGTCCAGTAAATTTTCTTATAATTTACACTTCTAATCATGATTGAAAATAATATGTAGTTCCATTAATAGAAGATGCTGAACTGCCAATGCCTGAAGATGGTGTGGACATTGATGTCAACCCTACCATTGTAGAAACATTATCTCAAGTGGAGCTAAACCCAGTAAAACCTCCTGAGACCCATCTTGAAGATCCTATTGAAATTGGGAAAGATGGGGAGGAGTCTTCTCAAGATGTTGATCTACTGTTAGGTAATGATTGTAGAGTTTTCAAGATAGACAACCAACTTCCATTATTCTAGGAAACTAACCATACTTTTAATTGATCAAAAAGGGATATCAACTTCAATGGCTAGAACTAGAGGTGAAGTCTCAACCTCCAACCAAATAGTATTAGAAGGTGAAGCAACCAGGGTCAAGGGGAAGGAGCAGAACAAGGCACTTCCTTAAGTGCATTAATACCAGATTACATGCCCCCTGTGATGATGATGTCGAATCAGACTCAGAGGTGCCTAAAGCTCTCATCTTTTCACGACGCAAGGCATGGAACAAAATATGGAAAATCATATCTGAAGTGCCTCTTGACGAGCTGTCATCAAATATTTCCCGATTGTCATCCAGTTCGTCATGCTAGGACTTGGAGGATTTGGATACCAAGAGATCAATACCGCGGTGAAAAAAGTCATCTTCAGGAGGGAGTAGGAGAAAAAGTGTCACAATGATCTGACCAGGGTGAAACTATCAGTCAACATCGGCGAATTTGAGGCTGCGGTATCCCAAGCTGAGGATGACTATGCTGCCAAGATAAAGGAGCTGAAACATAAGATCAAAGAAAAAGTCGTCTAGCAGGTGCAGCTCCAGCAACAGTTAGATGCTGTTACTGGGGAACTTGACCAGCTCAATAATTCATTGGAGGGAGCTCAAACAATTGGTATGAAAACCATTGCAGATGCCAAGAAGGAACTCCATCAAGATGAGAAGAGTAAAGCTAGTTGACTGCATGAGCTTCAAGTAGCTGCTGATGATGCTCGGTATGCTGTACATCAAGTTAGGACTTATGTTGATAGTCATTTGTAATTTCAGGAAAAAGAGAAGAGGCTCCAATCTGTGGTTGTCCGTCTAATTCTTGTGCATCAATGGAGAGTACTTTTCTCTTCAATCATTTATTCTTGTATTCTTTCCCTGCCTGCTTAAAATTTTACCTAAGCCAATGGGCCTAGTAAGCATAGTTTTGTTTTTTTCTAGGGTTAATGTAAATAACCCTAAAAAAATTGAATCTTTTAATTGCTCAATATTACCTAAATCATAAAAAATGTATGTCTAGTGAGCTGGAACTTGACTTTTATTCAGAGTTCCTTTGTCTTTTGTGGGCAGTTTAATGTCATGCAGGTCGGACATAAAGAGGATAATGTTTAAAGTCAAAATAGCTTTGACCTAAATGGATTAAAATTGACTCAATTCCTTAACAATTTATCTGAAAACATAGTACCATACTCAAGTATGAGGGAAAATATGTAAACTATGACTTAAGATTATTTGAATCTGAGGAATAATATGAAAAATAGCTAAAAGGAATTAGAAAAAGTAGTTCCCAAGAATGAAGTTACCATTATTTAACAAACCCATTAGGGGGATGAATTATACAAGGCCACCTAAGGGAATTGGCTGCATAGTCAAATAAATAGCATCTTTTGGTGGACAGGTCCGTAATTTTGACTACTTATGCAAGGCCACCAAAGGGCACGTGCTGCATAGTCAGGCAAAAGAACTCTCAGAAATTTACTTTCCTAGTGCTGAAAAGCCAATTAATGGTTATGGCGATTCAAAATTTCCAAAGTATAGAGTTTTCTGTATGGAAAGAGGTACTTGAATATAGAGAAGATATTTCCAAACAAGATTATCGAAGAACTAGATGGATATCACTTCTACGAAGGTCTGACCCAAACGTAGGGAAGGAGAATATAAACCATAGACTTGAATACTTTCAGATCATGAAAAAGGATATGGGAAAAATATGTTAAGGATGGCTATATTTTTGCAGATCCCTACATATTATCAAGATAAATAAAGACAAAAGTGGTTTTCCTCCCAATAATGAAGTTACCACTCTTTAGAAAACCCGTTATGGGGTTGAATTATGAAGGGCCACCTAAAGGTATTGAATGCATAGTCAAATAATAGCATCTTTTGGTTGACAGGTCCGTTATGTAGACTGTTTATGCAAGGCTGCCTAAGGGCACGTGCTGCATTTTCAGGAAAAAGCACTCTCAGAATTTCAGGCATTTGTGATTAGAAGTTAAGAAAAGGGTTATGAATATCTGAAAATATTTAAGGTTAGGATTATGACACATAAATATGGGTATTTTCCAATGTATGCAGAGATACACAGATCAATTCTAACCATAATCATGTTGTGACTGGGTCCTGAATGGAAATATTGGACTTCACTACGTATCCCATAAGGATGGGAATCAAGCCATACGTAGTTCTTGAACTACATTTTAATGTCGTGTGGGACAAAAGGATTGGAGATATTAGTTTAGGGTCATAGAGATTGGACCATTATAAGAAATACATAGTGTGTGTTTTCATGGGGACTTTTCAGCCAGGGGACTGAAAGCGGAATTTGTGGTTAGGCCCAAAAAACATGGGGCTGGATTCGAGGGACACTCGAACGTTCCTATGTATCCCATAAGGATGGGAATCAAGCCCACATAGTTCTAGAACTACCCTCTGTACAAATTAGGTTCGTACATGTGAAGGGTGAAAGGGGATTTTAGTGCAATGATGGTTTAACCCAGGATAAAAGGTTTAGGTATTGTCGTGTATGCACTTAGTCTTTGAAAAGAAACATGATTGAAAATCAATGTAAATAATGATTCCCTCTCAGGTGTGGGTATCAAAGAATATTGTAGTTTATTTTCATACTGGACAAAAGTTTTGTATAGTTTAATGTCGTATAACAAAGACGAAAGTGAACCAATGTAAAGATATTGATTCTAGGGGCGGTTTCATAAATCAACATCATATGAGATGGAGGTGAACCTATGTGAAGAGATTGTTTTTGGGCTTGAACCTTGGGAGGTTGCCTACATACCTAGACTGGATGGAAAGGATCAAAGTCTGCATAGTTCAATTAAATAATGAATTAGTGATCAAGTTGTCCTTGGGGACAACGACCTAAAAAATAGTGTTGGGACTTAAACATGGTTAGTAGCCCAGAGAGTGTGTTATGGTTGAAGTTTTCTCTAAGCTCACATGAGTCATACTCGGTGTGAGAAAAAAGAGGTAGAAACAACCCTAATGATGCACAATTTAATTTAATGTAGGACATATGAAGGGAATATGCAGTTTTATGGTCTTGCAGTTAGGACTATTGGTGATGCACAATTTAATGTCATATAGCAGGGACAAAGTACAGTTTAATGTCATGTAGGACATATTAAAGGACTTTCTGTATAGTTTAGTGTCATGTAGTTAGGATTATGGGTACAATACAGTTTAATGTCATGTTGGACAAAAAGAGGGACTGTGTAGTTTAATGTCATGTAGTGAGGACAAAAGAGTACACCATTTAACGTATTGTTGGACGTATTCGGGAATTTTTCAAAGTTTAACATTATGTTGGATGAAAAAGAGATGATACAGTTTAGCGTCATGTTGGACGTAAGTGAAAATAGTTTAAGGTCATATGCATGGACCGTTGGTTATGTAGTTTAACGTCTTGCTGGACATAAAAAATTTTATATATAGTTTAACGTCATATAGTAAGGACGATGATGGGGGATGCAGTTTAACGTCATGTTGGACAAAAGTGAGAATAGTTTAAGGTCATATGCATTGACCCTGAATGGTGTAGTTTAACTTCATGCTGGATGTAAGGGACGTGCAAATAGTTTAAGGTCGTATGCATGGACCGTGGATGGTGCAGTTTAACGTCTTTCTAGACAATATGAAATGCCAATAGTTTAAGGTCATATGCATGGACTGTGGATGGTACAGTTTAACGTCTTGATGGACAATATGAAATTCCAATAGTTTAAGGTCGTATGCATGGTCCGTGGATGGTGCAGTTTAATGTCTTGCTGGACAATATGAAATGCCAATATTTTAAGGTCGTGTGCAAGGATCGTGGATGGTGCAGTTTAACATCTTGCTGGAAAATATGAAATTCCAATAGTTTAAGTTCATATTCATGGACCATTGTTTATGTATTTTGTGTTCATACAAAATACTTCTTCAGAAATCTGGCATTGGTTGGAGTAGTGATGAGTTCTCCATCCATTGAGATTAAAGAATAAGACCCATTGGAATAGACCTTATGTATTGAATAAGGTCCTTCCCACTTTGGTTCAAGCATGGGAGGTTTCTTTCCTGGTATCATTGGAGTTCTGAGAACTAATACCAATTCTCACTGAACGAATGAACGAAGATGAACTTTTTTGTTGAAAGCTCGTGCTATTCGATTTTTATAGACTTCTAAGTGGTGCAGTGTACACAATCTTTTCTGATATAACCGTTCCAATTCATCCAATCGCTTTTGAGATTTTTGATCTGTAGATGACTGATCACAAATAGCTACTCTGAGCGAAGGGAGTTGAATTTCAATGGGCAAGACTTCTTCTGTTCCATTTACTAGTGAATATGGAGTTGACCGTGTTGCGGTGTGGGTGGTGGTCTGATAAGCCAATAAATCATGAAAGAGTTTATCAGGCCATGACTTCTTATCTTTATCCACCATCTTTTGCAGTATATTTGACAGAGTCTTGTTGAAGGCTTCTATCTGGCCATTGGCCGCTGCATGATACCGAGATGAATGATTGGATTTG
Source organism: Viscum album (assembly GCA_963277665.1). Lineage (NCBI taxonomy): Eukaryota > Viridiplantae > Streptophyta > Magnoliopsida > Santalales > Viscaceae > Viscum > Viscum album. The sequence continues at coordinate 570,459,607 of OY728119.1, forward strand.
ATGTTGTATTCTTGATACAACATATTCACCTTAGATGAACAGAATTTGGTGTCATTGTCTATCAATATGGTATGAGTGACACCAAATATAATAATGATGTTAGACTTGATGAAGCTAACAATGCATTTAGAACTAACTTCTTTAAGAGGTATTTCCTCTGCCCATTTGGAAAATAAATCAGTAGCAGTAAGAATATACTTAAACTGCTTGGCCGTAGATGAAGGGTAAGGTCCCACCACATCCATTCCCCGTGTGGCAAATGGCCAAGAGTATTTAGCTTTATGAAGAAACTCTGGAGGTTGATTAATGAAATTGGCATGTACTTGGCATGAATGACACTTCTTTGTGAAATCAACACAATCTTGTATCATTGAAGGCCAAAAGTATCCAAACTTCTAATCTAATCAAACAGTCTATGTCCAGACCGGTGGGCACCACAGACTCCTGCATGCAGTTCTTTCATGATAGCCATTGTCTCTTCGCCATAAATACATCTGAAGAGAACTCCATCAAAACCACATTTGTAGAGAATTTTCTCTAAGTGATCTAGGCTATCATAAAGAGTAAAATTGATCGCCAATCGCCGGATTTGTTCTTTCTCGTCTCTATCTGGTGAAAGTCTTCCATTTTGAAGGTATTCTCTGATAGGTGACATCCATCCGGTAGTATGACCATACGGATCAGGAATGGGACTAATTTCATTAATTTCCTCTATTATGATTCAAACATAAGGTGAAATTGCACGACGGTGGGCAATACTGATGGTTGTCTCATCTAAATTTAGATCTACCAGAGTTGTGGCTATATTATCCAGTGCATCATCTTGATCATTTTGTGATATTGGAATATAAGAAAATGTCAGTTCTAAAGGGAATTCCTCCATTAACTCTCTGACATAATCATAAAAGGGATTAGTTCTTCTTTTCTGATGGCATAATCCACATTGACTTGTTTGATTACCAGGTCTGAATCACGATTCCCCTTTAAGTGATTCACTTGTGCTTGAAGTGCCAATTCCATGCCTGTGATGAGAGCTTGGCATTCTGCTTCATTATTGGTACCACCTTCCCACAATAAGAAGGAATAAGGTAACACTTCCTTTTTGGGGAAATAATAATAACTCCAAATCCAACCTTGTTGAATTTAGGATCTTCCATTTTCTTCCCTGTTGGACTTCTGGAAGCACCCTCAAATTACATTTCTCATACTTGAGGACTATCCTGAATAGAGAAGACTTCCTCATCAGGGAGTTCAATATATGAAGATGTATCTTCTACTGAAGGATGTTAAGCAAAGAAATCAGCTAGATCATGGCCCTTTATTTCCTTTTGAGACACATACTAAATGTCAAACTACTGCAAAATAACTGCTCACATTTCCAGACGTCATGTAATCATTGGAGGACTAAGGATGAATTTTAGCAGGTTATTGAGAGATACCAATTGGACCTCGTGATGTTGCAGGTAGTGTCTCAAATTTTGAACTTCAAAAATTAATGTCCGGCAAGAATTATCAATATTTGAATACTGGGTTTATGGTTCAAGCATAGTTCGACTGAGGTAGTAGAGGCTGTTTTCATTCCCAGCATCATTTTTCTGAGCAAGAAAGGAACCCAATGATCGCTCTAAAGCTATCACGTAGAGGATAAGTGTTCTTCCTTAAACATGTGGCATGAGTACTGGTGGACATAAGAGGTATTTCTTGAGAATATCGAAAGCCTATTAACATTCTTCAGTCCACTGGTAAGTGACTCCCTTCTTCATCAATTTGGTGAAGGGTAAACTTTTTCTTGCCAAATTGGTGATAAAACGCCGAATATAGGCTAAGTGTCCTTGAATTCCTCTCAATTATTTCAAATTTTGAGTTAGTGACATTCCAAGGACTGACTTTGTCTTCTCAAGATTGAATTCAATACCACGATGGCGTACGAAGAAGCCTAGAAATTTTCTTGAGGTTACCCCAAAATAACATTTTTAAGGGTTTCATCTTCAAATTATGTTGTCGAAGCTTGCGGAATATGACTTCCAAATCAGCCAAGTGATTAGAAAGTTGTTTTTATTTGACCACCAAATCTTCCACATAGCATTCATCAAACTTCCCTAAAAAATGTTTGAAGATACCATTCATGGAATGTTGATATGTTGCGCCTACATTCTTTAAGCCAAAGGGCATTACCCAATAGCAAAACACACCCTGAGGGACTCTGAAGGATGTAGATTCTTCATCTTATGGAGCCATTCAAATTTGATTATATCTGGAATATCCATCCCTGAAGGAAAGTGCTTCATAGCTAGATGTTTAATCGATTAACAGTTTTGTAATCGGGACTGGAAAATCATCCTTAGGACGATGCCGATTAAGATCTCTAAAATCAATGCAAAATCTAATTTTCCCATTATTCTTTTTCACAGGGACAATATTATCCAACCACTTGTGATATTGAACTTCTCTGATGAAGTTATCTTTGATAATATTATCCACTTTAGCTTCAATTTTGGAAGCATAAGTTGTGTGTGTTCTTCTTGCGGCTTGCTTAAATCCTCGACGTTCTTCTGGTAAACCCAAATGATGAGTGGAAACATCAGGATCAAGACCTAGCATATCTGTATAGTTCCAAGCAAATATATCTCTATTTTACTTTAGAAAGGAAATATTTATCCCTTTATCTTCAAGAGTCATGGCCGCACTAATTAAAGTGGGGCGTGGATCTTCTTTTGTACCCAGATTTATTTCTCTGAGTTCATCCACGGTGGTAGAGTTCAAATACCAGTGGAGCATCCCTGAGATCGTCCTCTTCTTCTTCAACGTGTGTAATTTCTTCTGTTTCTACTTGCATAGTAAATGATGAAGAAAAATTTCCATGATCATAAGATATGTTAAAACTTGAACATCTTGAAGAAGAGGCTTCCATTTCCGACCCAATTGATGACGAAGGGTCTTCCTTGGGTAATAAAGAGGAGATGATGGATTGAGAATTGACATCATTGTTCACCTCTGATGTCGCTATCACTTCTTCTGGACTGGTTGGAGAAGTATAGACTTTCTGGATTTCAGAATATGAAATGAAGACATATCCATTTTAGCTTTCATTATTTCCTGTAGGATCACCAATTTCTCCCATGTTTTCTGGCTCAATTTCCATAATTGACAGTATGGATATTTCGATAAGAGTATTTTGATTTGGGTCTATCTTGTCAATTTGACTGATATGCAACACATAATCTGTACTCACATGTGCAAATGGATTTACTGGAATCTTCTCCAAACCATACGGAGCATTAACATTGGTAAGCTTCCTTATTGTGGATTTCTCCTTTCCTTTCATGTTATAGAATTCCGCCTCAATGTATTGAGATTCACATGTCTTGAACGGGGCCTTATCACCATACAATGCCCCAAATTGAACATCAAAACAATATTTGAGACATTCATGGTATGATGAAGGGATAGTCGTATGTTGATGTAGCCAGGGTCATCCATGCCAGATATTGAAGGCTGAATCATGATCAACAACCATGAAATCTGAATTAGATACAAGATCTCCAAAATGAGTTCTGAGTGTAATCTCACCCAGTGGTTCTTGTTCATTTTTTATCATATCCTTATAACATCATGGTAGATTGAGATAAATCAGATTCTGTGAGGCCTAATCGACAAAGTGTACGAATGGGCATGAGGTTGACTGTTGAACCATTATCAATGAAAGCTCTTCAAACGTTTACGCCATTGAACTTTCCAGATAAGTATAAATGTCTAATGTGTCCATGCACGACATTATCTTCATCTTTATCTGTGAAAGATATCACTACATGGAATTATGCAAGATTATTCTCTATGTGATAGACTTCAGCTACATCAATTTTAGTTTCAAACTCCTGAGGACTTGAAAAGGCCTCGATGAGTGCCTCCCAAAGATCCTTTGACAGATTATAAACATCCAGAATTGATAACTTGGCCGGTACTTGTGCAAGTGTTTCAATATATCATACTTTTGATCCAAAGGTCTGCATTTTCCAACAGGAACATGTGGTTTAGCAGGTGCCTTGGAAGTTGATGTTTTGGAAGTTGATGCATCTTGTATCGGGGTAAGAGTTGGTAATACTCTAGGCTTTGGAAAATTAGACCGATTAGGTCTATTTACTTGGTGAGAAGAAGAAAATGGAACCTTCAACTGATCTTCCAGTATAATTGCGCCAGGACTGAGTTTTCTATTGGTGGAAGAATGTGATTGTTCTTGTTGAACTCACTGAATGGCTCTACCGTGAGTTTCTGCTACATACACAGTTCTAGCAGGAGTAGAATTTGAATAGTGGCCTCTGAGAGATCCACGTAATCCTCTATACCTTGAGCCTCTGGAAATCCCTTTGATTCCTCTATTTGATACAAGGAATTTAGGCTCATCAAAATCGAAATGGCGACTGGCATACGAATCAGTCAATTGAATCATATTAACATAACCGAAGATCAACTCTTCGTCTGATGAAGAATCAGCCTGATTATCCTATTTATGTTGTGCTGTTTGTTGGGGCGGTGCCCATGGCTTTGAAGTAGATGGCATAAAATTTTCCAGGTTCAAAGACAGCATAGGCTTTGACACATACTCATATTCTTCTAATTGTTCCTCCTTCTTGTAATTGTGCCGTTTCTTTGAGGATTTTCCCTCCAATGAAGAGGGTTTTGCTGCGACATTCATGGCAGAAGGCACAATCGGTTCCTTCTATTGTGTTCGCAAAATTTAATGAGTTTGGTTGATCATTTTTATGACCATACAATAATCATATTTTTGTGCATTGTTTCTTTTGACTTCTTGCCATTCGCCTTCTTCCTCTGGAACTGTAGCAGTAACACATGCTACCTGAGCTGAAGAAACATTTAGTTTGACTTGTCCCGAGTCGACCATCATTTTAAGGAGGTCATTGAAGACAAAACAATCCTCGATGGGATGACCTAACATTTAATGAAAGGGGAAATAATTGGGACGGTCTTCATCTCCTTCCTTGTTTGGCCTCTTGGGCCTTGGAAATTGAATGAGATTATTTTCCAGAGCCGAAATGAAGTATCCATGAACTTGTTCATTTCAGAAAGAATAAACTTTGCTCTTTATATCCTCAAATATTTTTCATCTTTGATCTCTTTGATCATCTTGATGAAACGGCCTTTGCTGTTGGCACTCAGGAGGTGGAGCCCTTAGAGAAGATGATTGTTTTGAAGTATAAGCAGATACATGTGCTTGTTTAAGCATAACTGTAGAAGTCTCTGCTATAACCATTCTCCTTCCTGGAGCTAATGGAATTACATGATATTTAGACTTAGCCTATATAAGAGAATCTTCAATCTGTTGATCGATTGAAGTAAGGTCTCAAAACCCTCCTGTATATTTCACAGGGATCAACAGCGTGCGTAATTCATCAAGTAGATTTTCCACACATATTGGCAACAGTTCCTCTTAAGGGAGTGCTAAGATTATGGAATATGTTAATCCCTTCCAGCAAGCAATGAAATCTGAGAACCTTTCATTATCCCTTTTTATACAGTTTGTATGATCAAAAACCGTTTTCTTTGGAAAAGTTGAGCTGAACTGAAGAAGGAATTTTTAGCGAAGATCCTCCCACCTGGTAATTGACCGGGATTGAAAGCTTGTATAACAAACAAAATCTGGTCCTTGCAAGGTTCGCATGAAGCATCTGAGTTTCACTACTTCTTGCTGCTCCAGAGTTCCCATCATAGGATCGCAACAAGACACGTAATGTGTCAAATGTTGTTCAGGATCGCCTGATCCATTGAAAATAGGGAATACAGGATTCCCAAAACATGCTGGGGGAGGGATTGCATCTACCCATTTAGGGTAAGCTTTATTTTCTGGTTAAACCTATGTACACTTTTCTTCCATAGTCTCTAACCGATCTTTTAATGACTCAATGGTAGTTATTAAATTTTGAGAAACATCCGGTTTAACTTGGACCTGGGTAGGTGCAATGACTGGAGCTTGGACAGGTATGGAAGATGGTACTACAACTGATGGCAACACTTCCAATTGTTGTAGCACTTGACCCGTAGGATTACACCTATGAGGGTGTACTGATAGAGTAGGATATTATTGATCCATCTCAGTAGCTGCAACAAACTCCCTTGGCTGACTGACTCTAGCACACTTAGGAGGAATAATACCTTGATGTAGTTCTGCATTCAACCTCCTCAATTCTTTCATTTCTTCCTCTTGTTGCGCAAATATTTTCTCTAGTGAGAGAGATTGGACTTCTCCAGAGGAAGGATATGTAACCTGATTCTTTCCCCTCCCTTTGTTGGATCCTTTTTGGAGAGGGGGAAGTAGGTTACTTGAAATATTTCCTAGGTTCTGTGTTATCCTTTGATTTCATGTACGCACACCTTCTTCATTTGTGTCTGTGTGTACATCTTCTTGAGCAGAATCCTCTTCATCTGAATCCCCTGAGTGAGCCTCATCTAGTGGATCAGCAGCAATGGAATTGATGAAATTGATTTATGCATAACGTATCACATCCCTTCTATCATCATTTCTATGATAATGTCTTCTTCCATGTCTTTGATGAGACATTGCCTTTTGTTGATTCGATCCCTCAGGAACTTCTTGAAGAACTGTAATTTGGATGGATTCTCCTGATAATTTGGCTCTTCGTTACTCCTATGGCGTCTTCCCCAATCAAGAGAAGACCGACTTTCGTTGAGGAGAGGATTGATGATTTGAAAAAGTCCCAAGTCCGGTGGACTGGGGTTGTTCCTGCTGTCTTTGCTCAACTCCTCGAATCCTATTTGTTGATTTTAAGGGTTGGTTTAATAGAGTTCTCAGTCTGGCAAGCTGGGGTGGCTTTTGACATGCTATGTCTGACACTTTCATAAAATCTCCCCTGATCTTACAGAGCTTAGTCCTGAAATTAGCTGGATGCATCAACAAACATCCACTTTTATCACCCGGTTCAAAAGACCGTTGGATGATTTCTGACACTTCTATCACTTGGTGATGTGCTTGCTCCAAAAGAGACGCATGTTCAATATTCTCATTTGCTTGGTTCAGTAATAATTCAACAACATGTTCTCTGTATGCTTGATTTTGAGAGGAACTAGTTGAAGCATGTTCTTGGGAAAGCTTTTGATTATAAACAAATCCCATTGACTTTGGCCGGCCATGGGAAATAACATTTCATGAGACCATTTTCAGCGGGCTTTGCTGACTGGAGAGTATAGGGAAATGTAGTTCTCCATGAACACCCCATCCTCTGATATGAATACCATATGGGGAATTGGAAATTAACTGGAACAATCTTCTTAGTGCACCAAGGCATGAACGCTAAAGGGATATCTACTACTTTTCATCCTTTGGATATTGAGAGACTGATAGAGATGCCAAATCAATCTGCCATTGTAACCATTCTATTATATTAACATGACTTTCATATTCATCATAAGATAAAACTTTCTATTTCTACTGACAAAGAGTTTTCCATATGTTGAGATGAATATCATGAATTCCATCTTCCGTCAACATCTCTGGAATGACATACTGAGAGTCAGATAAAGGCCAAAACATGACTGGCACATCACCTTTTTCTAGTTGTTTTCTCATGTTTAACATTTCCTATTTATCATTAAATGAAGATTATTCTACCTGATTTGACCAGAGCTGGTACTTCCTTGTTAGTTCATCAGATTCAACAAGATTGGTAGAGATATCATTGATGAAACTAGAATATGCATGACTTAGGGGTGGTTTGGAGAATCACCTACACCCTAGGCTATCTTCTGATTGAGAAAGTATTTCACCTGCTAAGGATGAAGCGTCATACATGACTGGTTTCGCATTTTCAAGTGCCTCAAGATAAGAGGGCATTCTCGGCACTACATTGTCCACTGGAGACTTTTTCGGGCAATGTGCATCACTACTGTGGAGAGGACTTTCTCCGAGAAATTCATCATCATGGGGAGGACCACCATGGTGGGTTACAGCAAAAGATGAGATCTCTTGCTCCATGGTCTTATAACCACACAGAGGGTTCCTGTGGCTCTCATCTGAAGATGAAACATCGAGATCGACCGAATTGTCAGGAAGCAAGCCTTCTTGAGGAAGTATTTGATACAGACCTTCAGAATTAATGTTCCCACTATTGGGAACTGAATGAGCAGAATATTGAGTTGCAACAGATAGTTGTCTGAGTGCATCAAGAACTCCAACATCGAGTATGACCTTGTTACAGATTGGCTCTTGATTTCTTGAATGTTCCGGGCAGGTCTTCTTTTTGTATGCCTTATTACTCAATTTAGCAGGTGTGTGTGACTTCTTATGAGAAATTATTAGGTTAGGCTGATTATCTCTGCTGAAAATAGGTGTATGTGCCTGACTTGGTTGTCCGTATGATATGGGGGAGTATGCCCCACAACCCTCTTGGACTGGAACAGATGTGTGTGTCTGTTCCGGAGTGAACTGTTGATGTGTCACTCCACTGGTAGGGATAGATTTGCATTTCTTTCCCTGTGATGCTGCTGAAGCTGTTACAATATCCTGAAAGGCATCTATAATATGAGAAGGGATTTGCTTCTGCTCTTTCACCATTGATAGAATATTCTTGGTGACTTCATCTTCTGGAATGGGGATATACGTCCATTCTGTGCTTGGAGTAGGTGTATTTTCCTGCTTCTGTCCTCCTTTTCCTATCAGTGAATCATGACAGTACTAATGTGTGGGGGCAAGGAGTTGAGTATGCCTTTTGTTTGTCACCAGAGAATTCCAACTGACCTCTCCTGGTGCTACCAAACGAGACTTTTGGTAGGCTTGACCAATAATAGCAGGTGTATGTGCCTGCTGATTGCACTCTGCCAAACATGGTTGACGAACTTCCTTCAACACTGACAGTCGAGGCTGCTGGCAGGATTGATGGGTGTAAGCTGGTGTATGTGCCTGTTTACCAGTGGCCAATACATTGGGTTGGCGGGATCCATCATATGTAGTCAGACGAGCCTTCTTACTATGTGATGATGTATAAACAGGTGTATGTTCCTGCCTATAGTACTCCGCCGGAATTTCCTTGCGGGATTAGCATGATGGTGCCAGACGAGTCTGCTGTACAGGGGAATTAAAATGGACGGGTGTGTGTGCCCGCTCGTTGCATGCAACCATGTTATGTTGTTGGACTTCTCCAGAGATTGCAGAGATGAGAACCTGCTCACTGTTAACTAGATTTCGCCTTTGGCGATTCGTCTTGCCTGCTCGGGTTCGAGGAACCTGAGTCGAACGTCTGGAGTCGGTACCCTCATCATGTTGAGGGCACACTGCCGCACGAGTCTGGGGTCGATTGTTGGTAGGATCCATTGGGAAGAACTCATGTCTTCTTGAATTAAGGCCCTAAGGGGCCTGCTCATTCACCTCCTCAGAATATGGGAGTGAATGGTGATTGCGTTCTAGGGATAATGACCCGAAGTGATTGGAGATGGTGGTTAGCACCACCTGCTTCTTGATCACTGGTTGTCTTTTTCCGGAAGACCAGTTTGAGTTGTTCACTTGGAGGGCTTGTTGGGCAGCCTCCATAGTTGGAATGGTACCGTGTTGACGGTACTCCTTAACCAGCGCATTTGATACCCATCGTTGAAGACGCTGAGTAGGTGATATCGTCCTCAGAGCGGACGATGATCCAGTAGGAGTATCAGCAATGGCATTTTTAGCAGAAGTTTTCATAGCAGACGTATTCACAGATGTGAACTTAAGAGAAGCCATTCTGGAAATGCAGAAGATCTTGGAAAAGAGTGCCTATTTTATATAACAGACATAATCCAGATAAGTTCGGACACTACATCTTTTGGATGAGAAAATATGTTATTGATTGTCTTGTTGGCCCTCTCATTGAGTTTTAAATAGGGGCCTAACAAATAAGAAAAACATCATTTTGACTTGGTTAAAGATTCACATCAGGTTCACCATTTTTTGTTTCCTCTGGAATTGGGGATGACCTCGTTGATTTAAGATTCAAACATTCCAAGCGGTTTATAACGGGTTTTTTCGTAGAACCGGAAACATCCAATGATTCCATATCCATTTGAACCTACTTTCCAAAGGTAGGCGTTCATTAGTTGTGGAATGATGAGGCTTAGGAATTTTCATTGGTTGAGAGGATGGGAGGTCGGACTCGTCACACCTTTTTGAGGGGAATTATTGTCTACTCTGGAACTCACTTTATAGATTTAAGTTATGTTCGTGAATCCTTATTACATTACCAAATATAAAATGAGCTTTACTTTGATTCTGACAATCAATGATTGGTATGTAGGAAATTTAGAGAATCTTTTATATGTATTTGAGGTTCTTCATCGATAGAGAATCATCTGTATTTGTTAGATATTTTTGGTCAATGGTATCCTTCGACACATTATATAGAAGTATCTTGGTCATTATGATGACCATGCTAGTTTTAAATCCACTTAGTGGGGAACTTGAAGTTTATTGTCATTCAGAAGGACATGGATTATTTCAGAGTTAGGATCGAACCCGCAGATGGGCTACCTACGTATCCTTTTTCTAGAAAAAGGAATCGAAACCCATGTAGCTCGAGTAAGGGAGAATGATGTTTATGATTGATGGCTCAAAGAAAGATTTCATAATTACTTTTACACTCTAAGCTCATGTGATTCATGCTCGGTGTGAGAAACAAAAGGTATTGGTAAAACTAGACAATTGTGCCATGAAAGATGCAATCATAAGAAATAATGTGGGGCTTATGTATGTATGACTGCTCGAATAGATGAATATTACTTTAGAGAAAAAATCCATGAATAGGGTCCATAAAGGTATATGTGCTTCATGGAGATTTAGATACCCTAACTCGGGGCTTACTCCTAAAAAGGAGGCCCAAATTATAAGGGGACATATTATAGGGTTTTACTCCTGAGAAGGAATCCCAGATTAAAATTAAATTAGGACTAGTTAAGAGAAATTAAGACTGGCGCTTACTCTTGAAAAGGAGGCCCAGGTTAGGGGACTTTGAGAAATTAATGAGGAATTGGGGCTTATTCCTAAGGAGGATGCCCAATATTAATGAGAATTTGGAACTGGGGCTTACTCCTGAAAAGGAGGCCAATGTTAAGGGACTTGGGGCTTACTCCTGAGGAGGATGCCCAAATTAGGGGACTTGGGGATTATTCTTGAAAAGGAGGCCCAATTAAGAGAACTTGAACTGAGGCTTACTCTTGAAAAGGAGGCCCAGGTTAAGGGGAATTATGACTGGGGATTACTCCTGAAAAAGAGGCCCAATATTAAGGGGTTCTCTCATCTTAAAGGATGAGGTTGATTGAATGAAATCCCAATTTTAGTGACATAAATATGTGTAAATCACTAGTTTTTTTATAGACGTTCCACGGATTTCCTTTCAGATAAGGAAGTAAAATCATAAATCATTCCATAAATGGATTTGAAGAGTGTCTTGATGACTGAATCTTGAATAGGAGAGGTGGAATGGCATAAGATGGGTGAAATGGGAAGGAAAGGCACCCAAAAAGATAGGGGCGCCCATGTCCTGGCAGGCGCGCAGGTATTGTGTGGGCTCGCAAGTCCCTGGTCGTGTTGGTATACCTGTGCGGCACATGGGTACTTGCGCGATTTTCATCCCTTAGGGTAATACTTGGGCGAGACTTGGCTCAATCACTTGTTATTATCCCTATAGGCTTTCCCGAAGATGGCGTGCAAGTTCTGGTGAAGAAGTAGGGTGGCGCGCAAGTGTGTCAATTTCCCTTAAGGGTAAAACACTTAGGCGCACAAGTGTTAGTTAATTCTAACACTTAGACCTTACTCCTCTTGTTTATACCTTCCATTCTACGTAAATAATTACCTTAGAAGTGTTCGGAAGACCTGAAGAAGAGACTTGGGCGTTTAGAGCTCTGTATCAGAATTCTGAAAAAATTCCTCTCAAAATGGGGGGCCCACCGGGTCTGTATATAGGTTGCTGAAGACCCCAAGCGGTTATCACTTAGGGTGCGCAAGTCACTTGCGTGACCATTAGGCGGTGTGCAGGTATACTTGCGTGACAATAAAGGAACTTGCGTGACCCTAAGTCATTTGACTCCTTTTTCATTCCTCTGTTGATTTTTGATGTTTTCTTCAAAGGATGAATCACTTTGTGCTAAGTCATTTCCCTTTCCATTCATTTAGACAATGTGACGAAAAAGAGCGTCAAAAATCACTAAATGACACCAGTTGATTTTCGTGTTCTAGTGCAGTGGATCAATCATATTGTATTATTTTCATTGATAAATTCATGTTTCTTTAGGATTAAGGTAATCTCCTTTGATCATATCAGTCTTGAGAGGATGATGGAAGGTGGAATTTGTGAGAGGAATCCATTATGAAAAATTATTCTCAACTATTCCTTATCCTTATAGAATACACATAACCTTCTATTTATAGAGTTAGGTTTTAGGTCAAAATATTATTTAATTACACAAAAACCTTAAATAATATTTTATTCCTTATAAAACCCAAGGCCACATAATAATAATAATATCATTATTTTATGGAGAGTGATAACTGGTGAGATAATAAATATTATTTTACTGGCATGAAAATTAATATTTATTACCAAAAATGAACTTGGTCTATTCAAACTATTCAAAATTTATTGAATACTCGAATAAATAAATAATTCATAAATAAATTTTTAATCCATAAACCTATGTATAAATATTTATTAAATAATGAATAAATATATTTTATTGATAATAATTGAATAAAATTATTCCCCAGTCATGTGAATTATATTTATTACATTAATTAAATTAAAATAAAATTTAATCGAGACCAATGTAAAAACATTGTGTATGACCCTAGAGGATCCTTTATTGTTGACCTTCAGTGGCCTTTCCAAAATTACAAGATTACTATATAGTAGTGGGTCAATCTACCTAAGAGAAAGAACATAATTTCACAACATCGACAACCTTATATGAACTCTTTATATGTAATATAATACCTTTATCTCAATATCTCCTAAAAAGGATTCACATCTATGTCACCAACCTAGATGTTTGAGGCATATTTCTTTCACTATAAGAAGTAAACATGTCATACACCATGGACATGTTATTTATGTGATGGTTAAATTCCAATCAAAGGGATAATATCTAAACTTCAATAAATATGTAAGTGATAAATCCTACATTTTACTATATATTAATAACATGTCATTCATAATGCACCCACTTTACCATACTTCAAATGGCCATATGAAATCATAATTTTGGTTAGTAAATTTAATTTCATAAGACATGACATGCATTAATGATAGTCTTAATGTCTATGGATCATTATACACACTCATAGATTGGAATATATGTTGACACCAAAACATACATAATTTTGACTAGAAGGACTATGCTCGGAATCTCTCATCTCTGAAGTTACCAAGTTATAAATTCTCGAAAAGAAGTTTCATCCTCTTAAGAGTACTCACATGTGATAGTCAATATACCATTTTACTCTTTTTAATATGTTATCTGAATGTAAAAAATATTTTAAGAATATCATCAAAGGATATCAAGGTTCTCATCACAGTGAGGAGTTACTACAAACTTATCAATGTGATAGATGACCTTGGAAATTATTACATCAAATTCATGTAGAACAATGAATGATATATAATAAAAAACATTTATTAATATTCATATATTAGAATATATTATATATATAATTTTCAATCAGTTTTTTCTAGAAAACCAACTCTAACAAGTTTAAATTAAATAATTTCAAGAGAAATAAACCATAAGTGTTCTTGAGATGGAAGTTTAGTTAGTTCCATAAAGAGTTGTAAAATAATAATCAACATAGGTAACTCAATAACCTCAAAGGTATGACAAGATTCATCAGGATCCTAATATATTTGGATATATTATATAATATTATGATGAATTAATGATTATAGATGATGAACCTAGTACATATTAAGTGTCCATTGAGAGTTATAATTCAAGGAAAAGGTTACAATTACTAAATTTATAGATGTAATATATGTACACTAATCATGATTGGAACTTGGGGGTGAAATTTAATTGGGGAGACCCATTAGTTATAATGGGGTTTTATAATAGAAAAATAACATGGATGATATGTTGTGTACTCATAAATACCTCCTAGTGGGAAAATGTTACCAAAAATTCATGGTATTGAATATGAAAATACATTTTCACCAGTTGTGATGATAAATTTGATTTGTATATGTCATTCCAAAGTATCTCACAATGATTGTGATATATATTAGATGGATGTAAAACCTACTTTCCTAAAAAACTATTTAGTAGAGGACACGTGTATGATACAACTTAATGGTTTTGAAGTACCAAATGATCTTGTTGTGGTTTTAATGTTGAAATGGACCACTTAGGGATTGAATAAGTCTTACCATATTCCAGAAATCTATTTTGATGATGCAATCAATGATTTTGGTTTGATCAAGAACAAAGATAATTCTAGTCCATTCAAGAAGATTAGTCCGAGTGTTTTGGTTTTTATGATATTTTATGTGGATAGAATACTATTTATTTTAAATCACTTATCGAAATTTTTTTCAATAAATATGTGCATGGAAAAGTGATTCTGAATAAAATTTGTAATACCTGAGATTACACTACATTAGGTAAACATTGCATCCCAAAACTAGTGCACAATACACACCGTAAAGAGAATTTATTCGAGATTCTACATAATTATTAAATTTATAAAAATCAAGGATTTATAATTCAAAAAAATTATTTTATATTTTGATTAATCATTTAAAAATTATATTAATGTAAAGTTTTGATATTTTTCTGAATTAATTAATTTTGGGAGAATAGTGAAAAATATAGTTTTTACTAGAATCATAGAACTATCAAGAAGTATAACATAAAATCTTATAAAAACTATTTAATGATCAAATATTTATTTGAGTATTAAAATGATTCACATAAAAATACTATACTAAATTTATAAGACATACAGTTACTATTTTGGAAACATAACTAGCAGTTTACTCTGAAAACTGTTTTTATTTTCATATATTGAAAATTAGTTTCCATAACATATAGAAATTAAATATAAAAAATGGATTTTAATGTTTAGATGAATAATTTTATAGTATTTAATGAGGTCAATTTCAAATCCCCTACCATGAACCACATAATCCTCTTTCAATTCATCCCCACAAGCACATTGTATTCACAATCCATCCTAGTGATGGTATAACAACCTCCCCTACAATAGAGAGTGGGGAAGAGGGGTATCCATCCATGCATCCTCACCAACATGGATGCTTGGGGTAAATACCGAGAACCCAAAAACATTGTGTATCACTGTAAACACATGAATTAGGTGGGGCACATATATAAATCACATGAAATATAATATATATAATAGTTACCCACAACTAAAACCACCCGAATACCACAACATCCATATTAATATTATCACACCTCAACATCAATTCAATAATAGAAACCACTCATACAGTCGCAATTACTGAACACACAATCACATATCGATTCCATAGTTCTAATTTAACCCCATCTATTACAAACCATTTAAATATCCATTTATCATTTTTCAATATTTAATGATAGGCCATTATTTATCAAATAATAGTGTTTATTCTCATACATTCCCATAAAATTTGAGAATAATTAACCTATTTACCGTCCATGATTAATTTATCTCCATCCCCAAACCATTAAATCCAACCCAAGTTCATTTTCTATAATTTTACATTTCAAGCATTCCATAACTACTGGGAAACAATCAATCCAATACAAAATGAAATCAAAAATTACATTATAAACTTAGAGCTTATTTATCACATATAATGACGACATTCCCCAAAATTCAAATTCAGAAAGACGCCACACCCATAATTCCATTCGTCATGAAAATAATCACATCAAGTCAACTTCACAAGAAAAGGGAAAACACAAAAATTCCTTATTTACATAGAACCAGTTTAATTTTAATATTTATGGATTTTTTCACTTTCATGTGAGGTTATTTCCATAATTATATTTAAAAAAAATTAAAAATTCATAGCAGTACACATTATATAAAAATTAATAACCAACAAGTATACATGGAGAAGGAAAATCATGAAATCAATTAAAGAACATGTGATATCTCTCTTTCCCCTTCAATTTAATTATTTAAAATTTATTATATTTAATAATAAAACTCTTAGCATATAATAAAAATTATATAAAAGTATGCTAAAATATCTTATGCACAAATATAGATAGATAACTCAAATCCCAGACCTCGATCATTGCTTTTAAAGAGAACCTTTACTGAAATATAAAAATAAAGGGATATAATTTCACTAATTTCAAAGGGAAACCCACAAAAATCTATCCCAAATATTCCATCACAAAAATATGGTCAGATTTCTTCCCAAAATAGTAATATTATCTAGATTTTAAATTCGAATAAGAACAGGTGAAGAATTAAAGAGAAGAAGATGAATTCTATCTAGGGTGCTCGATCCTTCACAATCTAATAGGTTATAACCCACAAAATAGATGAATAAAGGGCTCCAAGGGTGTTAGGATCTAGCCAAATCCAAAAGTAGAAGAAATGATATCGAAAAATAGAGGTTGATCCCTCTATTTATAGACGAATCCCAAATGGACTAATCATGGCGTAGAGACATCCTGTTAAGTCGTGATCTACACTGGTCAAAGGAGATATGCATATCTCATACTCATTTCCCATTATTTTTGTTTTAAAACCCAATTTTACCACCCATGTAGCCTCATACATTATGTGGTATAAGCTATGATGGTTCCTTCAATTACTTCCTTGACAAACCTGTATAGTGTAGTCTAAAAGGATTAGTGGTTTTTCCTCACAACACCCAGTACCACAGTGAGGTGATCTCCTGCTTCTCGTTTTATATAGGTGGTCCCTCAAAATCCATGCCCTACATCATGGCTTAGTCATTAAATTCCATGATAAGAAAATTACTATGGGTGGATACCCAAAATCCAAACCTAATAACATGGATACCCAATATTTTTAACTCAATGTGGAATATCCAAGAACAATATAGCCAGCCCCACGACCAGCCTCCAAAAACCCAAGGCCAAACCTGCCAGCACCATGCCCACCACCATGGTGTTTTGATCCTCTGAATGGATCAAAAACTTCCCCAGTATTCAAAATAAAATATAAAATCCTTCTCAGCACTATTGATACCTTAAAAATATAAATGGAGAGTCATTATGAAACCCATTCCCTCACATCAGTTACCTATCAAAAAAATATCATCATTTAGAATGAAAAAACCAAAAAATAAAGTAGTAAGGGGAGTGTTAAATCAAAAATTCCATGAGATACCTCTCAAGGATCCCATTACAGCCCAAAAGAAATGATCATCTACGAAATATAAATGAGAGGTAAATTTATCAATCCATAAAAAAACTCAATGTATGTGTTACATTATATATGAAAAATAAATCAAAACCAAAAACTCAAAACAATTCAGGACACTAATAATTCATCTATGTCTCACATTCCTATGTACTATCATCCAAGACACTATACCTCCACAATGCACAAACCAAAGGGATAACTCAACCATGAAATACCTTTACCCAGTGGTCATGGATATCAACTGGTCACTCCATGAACATTGAATCATCTCCAATATCTAACTCTCCATAGTAAACAACATGAGAGTCTCATGAATATATCGATGAAGCTTAGATATATGAAATAAGTTGTGTATATTTTAAATATAAATAGAAAGAACTAACTCATAATAAACCTCCCCATTGTTCTCCAGCACCTCTAAAGGTATGTTAAATGGTGGTGGAAACTTTATTCATTGACTAAAATTATACTTCATACAATGTGGGGAAACCTTCAAGAACATGTGGAATCCATCCTTTTAATCCAAGGTACACCTACCATAACCAGCATAAGACTTATGATGGTCTTTCACCACCTTCATTAACTCCCAAATTAATTTTTTCGCATTCACACTTTGTACAACATTGTGAAAAAGATGAAATGATTCCACAACTTCATTCTATCATAATGGAGATTGAAGTAAAATGCCTCAAATTGTGCCATGTAAATGGATGAGTTATAGATATTATTATAGGAAAAATCAACCAAGGGAAGTGATTCACCCATGATCCATACAAATACATGATGTTCTCCCAAATCATATCCTCTAACATATTTTTAGTTTGTTCCATCTATTTGATTATCTGGGGATGGAATGTAATGCTAAGGGGAAAATGAGTGCCCAATTTATACTACAATCCTCTATATAATGAAGAGGTAAAATGAGTTTCCTAGTCTAAGATGATGGACCTTGTAACTCCATGTGTTCATATGACATCATCCACATACATATTTACTAAAACGTCCATGATGCTCTAATCCATGGTTTTTAGAATTGAGATGACTTTGTTAGCTAATCCATGTTTACCCAGATATAATCATATCCTACCTAAGAATATGGTAATAATGTGATTAATCATGTTCATATGCACTCCCACATTCACCCCGAAACATCCAAAGGCTACAAAAGAAACCAAGAAGACAATGTTCTATCTTCACCTACTGGAAAAACAAACACCTCATCATGAACACTTCTACTTCCCAAATCATTCTAGTCCACCAAAAAACATTACACAAACTACAATAAATTTTGGATAATCCTGGGATTAACACAAAATATTATCTATTAAACTCATGAAGTAATCCCTCACTCATCACCATTGGAAAAAACATCATCCTCTAAGTTATTAATTCATGCTGGTTTTCCTTTGACCATCCTTAAGTTTAAGCGCATACAAAACATGATCCTGCATCACTTCCACCTATAAGACTCCCCATTGAGACTACTCCATCTAATTTATCAAGTAAAACTATATTACTATTTGTAAAAATAAAATCTGACAGTCAACCACCCATGCATCTAGGTTAATGTTTACAAACTCCACCAACGCCCTCCAAGCATTGCCAGACTCATAAAAACCGTTCAGGACTTCGTAGTTAGCATGCTATCCATGACATTAAAATTACCCGAGGTATAGTATAACATTAATAAATAGTTTTAAATAATCTCCATACACCAATATTATCAAAGATTCAGGTCACATTGAGGGAAAATATACGCCAAACTTATGTGATCGGTGAAGACCACAAAGCATTCTGTGATGAGGTAATGTTGCCACAACATTAAGGAAAACACCACTGCTTCCAATTTTAGATCATGGGAATCATATTTATGTTCATGGGGTCATAAAAATATATAACTATAAAAGATTAATACTTTCTACTGCATCATGATTCAACTAAGACCCAAATGGGAAGCATCCTAGAATTCCTCGAACATCCCCCTTCCTTTGGAAACAAGAGAATCAGGGCACTAACCAATTTCTATTTCAGATAGTGAAATGTTTATTGATACTGATATGTAATAATTAAATCTTATTTCATCCTATTTATAATTCTTAATGGGAACCTAATCTAGGAATATTTAGATACAAACATCCCATAATATTGCATGGTACCAATAAAGCTGCGAAAACTCTACCACATTCTTGGGCATTTCCCAAAAAAACCCTCCAAGAACATTAAAGGATCCACTGAAAATTCCTATTCAGACACCACTTGTCCATGTAAATGCACTGTTATCACATAGAAATTATACTTATATAACTTCCCATAGATTTAGTTTTGTCAAAGAGTCTATAGAATAGTCCTCATATTCCCAAAATTCTTCTCCTTAGACCTTGATTGTATAAGAATTTTTTTCATGAACATGATTATGAATAGGTCTAGGATCTCATTAAATATGGAGTTAAAAAGTACCGTGAACACTTTTGGTGCATTATTGACACTAAATTATATAACTACGAACTGTAAGTGTCCATATCTACACTATAAGGAATTCTTCATGACATTTTCCACTTTTACCCTCAATTGATGATACCCAGACCCCAAATTGATCTAGGAAAACTAGATAGCTCATCTCAATATGTCAAAAAGATAATAAATAATTTAAAGAGGTTAATAAGTTTAGTACATGAATGAAAAAGTTTTTGAGAAGTTGTAGAAGAATAATTGAGGAAAATAATGAAGTAGATATGGCGGTTATGTTGGATTTAGTTCTCAAAACAGAATTCATGTTCAAGATCACTTAGAATAAAGTTTATTATGTTAGGTAAAGGTATTCTGTATGTTTGGAATAATTTGAATGATTTTATCAATATTTCTAAGTGTGGAGGTTTTTTAAGTCAATATGTTTCGTGTGTGATATTTAAAAAAGTACTCATTATGTAAGAGTCTTCATATTCATATGCAAGATTCATTTTAAAGACCAATGTAATACATAAGAGTCATTTGGATGTTGGGTCTAATATTTTGATAAATCACCAAATATATAAAATTAACCTTGTATAATATATAAGGTTCTCCTTAATAAAACAACATAAATTTTAAAAATTCATAAAAAATCCATGTATACATAAATGTAACTCTTCTCAATACGTAATGGTAACACTCAGAAGACATCAAAAAATTGGTAATGTCATATTTCCCCCTGTAACATGTGAATGTTACATTATCCAATACATAATGGTTTTTATCGTTGGTTCTTTATTAGCAAATACATTGTACTTTAGATTACTAGAATATTCAAATATCAAAATATTAATCAATATATTGTCATATAATAATTATTATTTTTTGTAACATTAATGTGATAATGTCCTAAAGTATCTATTACATTGAAAAATCATAGTCATTCCCCACAATAATTTGAACCTTTATGTACTATGAATATATTCTTAAACATAAGTCATATGGTCATATGACATCATCTAATAGGACACAAATGATCCATAACATTAGGTGCTAGATTCTCAAGAGCGGATGAGCCTTTATCTCCTGAAATCCAAATGTGGTAATCTCTATAATGGGATATTATGAGGAAATACCCACCTTTAAAAATTCCACATGTTTACAAGCTATTAAATATTCTTATTTTCAAATGCGTGTAATGATCCTTATACATTAATATTGTTATTTATACAAATAAATATTTACATACTTTGATGTATTTCTAAAACCTGTGACACCATATGTTGCTGACAAAATAGGGCACATTGGGCAGGTCATGAATGATATTTTCTTAATGAATTAGATGAGGTAAAAATTTCCCTTCCACCTTTATGAATGTTTATATCCGGACCCTATGATTGGAATGGAACCGTCAAGATAAATTTTGGGGATATAGTGTATTGATGGACACAAGTACATATTCAGCCACATTAGACACCTGCATTTATTAGAGCTGAAGACCATTTCTAAAAAACTATGAATTTTATCAACAGTGATAAAAAACAATAAAAAAGTAATTCTCATTTGTTCTAAAAAATAACTATAAAAAATAATCATTTATTAGTGAATGATATTTTAATAGATAAAGAATATCTTTATCAACACTTTTTTTATCATTGTTAAAGGCCTTATTTAATTATGTAATTTATATACACATATTTATGTACTTTTAAATATTATTTTTATAACGCAACATGATTTTACTTATATATAAATACTATATGAATATATTTTTTCACTCTAATTGTATTTTTATTATAAATACTACATATTATATATTCAAATATGACATATATTTAAAAATAACATTCATATTAAGAATAAAAATTTATAATATATTGTATTTTTCTATTCATATAACAAAAAAAATATTATTTTTATGCACTGAAACATTAATAATAATTTACATTTTTGAATCTATGTGTGTGAGTGTGAATTATTATATTTATATATACACATATTGTTACATAAGAGTTCATTTCGTTTTTTTCAATTTACATAGATTAAAATTTTTATATGCGATTAATGTAATATATATAGAAACAAAAACACACACACTGATAATATTTAATAACTTTTAAATTTTTTATTTTATTCATTTTATAATATTTATTCATTTTTAATATTTATTCATTTTTAATATATTTATTTATTTATATTTATATAATTCATTAATTTTAAATATTAACTTATGCATTTTTATTTGTCAATATTTAATATTTCGAATATATTTATATTAATATCAATTTGTTTTTATTATGATATTTTTATATTTATATATTTACTAAATTATAATATATTCATTTTTAATTAGTAATTTAATATATATCTTTTATATTTAAATGTAATTTTCAATATCCATTCGTTTTAAATTTAATATATATTCATTTTTTATTTTCTAAATAATTTATAGAATTATAATAATATACTTTATTTACTATTTTTAATATTTCTATAATTTATTCAATTTTTAATTATTAAGTTTCACTAATTTTTACATTCATTTATTTAATATTGTTTATTCAAAAATAATAATTATAAATTTTTACTTTTTTATAATTTACACATTTTTAAAATTTAATCACTTAATTTTTTTTAATTTAATCATTTTTAGTTTTTATATACCCATATTAATTCATTAATATTTTTAATATTGTTGTAAAAATTAATAATTAATGTGTATTCATTTTAAGGTCAATGCATATTCATTTTTTAATTATTATTAAATTATATATTTTATAATACTTATCATTTTTTAATATTTATTAAATCTTTTAATTTTTTTAATTATTTAATTTAAATCCTCTTTAACAATTAATTCATTTAATATTATTTATATGTTAATAATATTATATATTTTTTCTTTTTTTGTAATTTTTTCATTTTTAATATTTATTCATTTAGTATTTTTTTAAATTTATTATTTTTAAATATTTAACTATACAAATTTATTGAGTAACATTTAATGTCTTTAATGTGGTTTAAATTTACACTAATAATATGTGTTCATTTTTATTTTCATATTAACCCACTTAAATTATTAATAATTTATATAAAAAATAAAACATATTAGGGATTCATGCTCTTGGCCTCTTCTTCTCCTTATTCTCTCAATGATATTTTACTCACTCAAAGTCGATTTGACAACCACAATGTCCTAAGTACTTGATTGAAAATTCAAAAAGAAGTTCGTTGTATGAATATTATAACTACTTTGATTTCTGGAAATGACCTTATTATGTCTTTCTCTCTCTTTAAAGGGTCAGTTGCAAGTGGTATTCATCGGAAATAAAATGTGGTTCATTTTAAGGCTAACCCAGATGCTGCCTCAGAGCGCCTTGAAACTGGTAAGCAATCTATTATTGTGTTTTTTATGAGGGTCTCAAAGATATAGAATACTAGGGACCTTATTTTGATATCTTTATATATTTTTGGTTTTACAAATTGCAAGTTCATTTTAGTAGGTTGGGGGTTTTCTCACACACTCTTCCCTTTTAAGGCCCTGAAGATGAGGGCTTGGAGTTTTGGTTCAATTTATCTTAATTCAGGAATTATGCACATCTAGGATTTAGAACATAATTTCAATCCTTTTGAGGTGAGTAAAAACTTTTTTAAAATTTGTGTCAGGGTTTATAGAATAAATTGGGTGATTTGGAACCCTAGGATATTATATGATATTTAAATATCCATTAGGACTCTTATAAAATTGTATAGTGAAATTGAGTTAGCCATATTCGTCCACAACACTTGTTTTTAGTGGAAATTGATTTGGGATCCACTTTAGTTGATAGAGTATTTATTTTAACTTATGATGGTGAATTTGACATGAAAATTGAGTATGGGAAATTCCCCCATTTTTTCAAGGATTGTATAGTCACATGACATGATACAATGAATTAAAAGATATCTAATATCTATTCTTTTTTATCAACTCTAGGGCATGAGGAAAACTCAATCTTAAAAAATGCTAATCCTTATAGATCCATTTATCATGGTTTTCTTGAATTATTTTGGGCTACTTAGCTTCAGGATGGAGATGTTCACAATCAGGTGAGCTTTATGGAGCAAGTCCTTGGCTGTGATGTCAAGACCCATCCCAATGGGGCCCTTGTTGTGACTCCCCAAGCCCTACTCCAGTAGTCCATGGGTTGGTGACTATCACCGACTATTCATATCACTAACATGGGAGGTATTTCCTAAGTACCTATACACACAGACTCATCTCCAAGACCAAAAAATGAGGAATTGTAAAAAAAACTAAACAACCAATGCATGCATACTTCCATATCTTGCAACTTGAGGATGACATGAAGTAAAGAAAAGAAAACCTGTGTATCACCCTGAGATTTTATAATAAATAATTATTTTTTTAAATTTCATTGATGTCTTGTGTTGTACGCTACACCAAATTTAGCTTGTGCTATACGTAACACCGTATTAGCTTGGAGTATACGCAACACTATTCTTGGATCATGTTACACACAACTTCAAGTTTGTTTTGTAGAAATTATTCTACGCAACATTAAGTATAGATTTTTTTAATGTATAAATGAAATAATTTTTTATTATGTTATACGC
The DNA here is from genome assembly GCA_963277665.1 of Viscum album. NCBI lineage: Eukaryota > Viridiplantae > Streptophyta > Magnoliopsida > Santalales > Viscaceae > Viscum > Viscum album. The sequence continues at coordinate 570,484,067 of OY728119.1, forward strand.
AACAACAAAGGGAGCTTGTACTACACGCAACCTTGACTTGGCGTGCGTTACATGCAATCGTGACTTTCCTCGATAGCGTGTGTAGTAAGCAATATCGGGTTTCACTAAACAACGATATATTGTTATAATATTATTATGGAGTAAACGTTATGAATAGTATTAAATACATTTTTAATTTTATAACATTATTATTCTTCTCACACATTTTTTTGAACATGGTATGAGAACAAAATAATTTTTTCAGGTAAAATAAATATTTTACAAAAAATGTAGTTTTGCCACCTTTTGATGGCGCACCCATTTTAAATCTAGTTTTTGACATATTTATAAGTTCAATTTGAAAAAAATAAAATTAATCTTTGGAATCAGGATATAAAAATTTAATTTGGATAAAATTTTCATATTATTCTGATAACTTTCATATTTTAATGAATAGTAAAAACACACTATATTTTAATTAAAAACAAATTTTTCATCGCAATAATTTATATGGTTAGATTATCTTTTTAATTGGTTTTAAAGTGTAATTAGAATATATTTTTACCATTAAATCCAATTTTGGTCATTGTAATTAATTTCACTTTGAAATTGGACATAAACAAGTGTTGATCTTTGGATAGTTATTTTTTTCTTAAAAACGCGCTATTTGTTTTGATAAATAGAATTAATTTTAATATTAATTAATTCCACTTCTATGATTTGAATTTGGAAAAATAGACATCATTTTTGAATTCGGAATATCAAATATAGATTAGGCTGAATTTTTTGTATTTTTCTGAAAAAATTCAATTTTTGATGAATAGTGAAACCACTTAGTGGTAGTTAAAAAAACTGACTCTTTCATTTAAATGAAATTTTACCACTTCTGTGAATTGAATTTAAAAAATCCAACATACATGGTTGTTATCAAGATGTAAATGTGGTTCAATATAATGAAAATAATTTTTGGTGAATAGTAACTTTTGACTTTTATTTACTGTTGTTAAAGGTAAATTGGGTAATTCAAGGTTAAAAGAATATTATAATAATTTAAAATTACCTTAACACTTTTCCTAAACTTATTTAATGATTAGTGGCCGACCATGGGAATCATTGGGAAGATTTTGGGACCCCATTGAGTCACTTGGTAGTGATAATGACAATTTGGATTAATTAATTTAATGTAAAGTCAAAATTGACATTAACAACAATCTTTTAGTAATTAATTTTTATAAGGGGTTATATAAATTATCTTTTCGACTATAAATATTCATTGTAAAGATAAAACGATTTCCTACATGCTGGTATTTTTTTATTATTTTTAGACATCAAATAAATTAAATTATTTATGACACAATAATGATGCCGTATTTACCTCATTAATAAATGATTTAAATAATTTTGATTATGATGATTAAAATATTATCCAAAACATGTCCAATTTTGATTGGATGATTTTATTTCGACCATTAGACATCTTATCTTCATCATTAAAGATTTTTGTACCTTTGTAAACAGAAGATAAGTTTATAATAAAATAATATTTTCAACCTTTCCAAAAGTGCCCCTCCTCTCCCTTATAAAAGGATACCATTTCAATCCAATTACAAACACATCGCAAGCCATTTTGATCATCCATCCTCTGACCAATTAAGCTTCCTACATCCCTCTCCTCCACCTAGGAGACTTACCTTAGGAAGAAGGCACTCCAAGAAGTCCTTTTGGTTCAAACCAAGGGAAGTTACCCAAATTAAAGGTAACTGTTTCTCTTAAATTGTTTTCTTTTATTCTACTTCTCCAACCCCTAAACTCTTTTTAACCCTTTATTTTGTCACAAAACCAGTATCCTAAATACACTATGATGTTGTTATGGAATGATTATAACTACACTTACAGACACCTCCATATAATGGATGAAGAACATAATGTTTCTATGGATGGCAAACTAACGCCTCACGAAATGATGATTGTTCGATTTTCTCCTACCACCTCTCATGGTGGCAATTATGATGGAAATGTATTTATATATGATATATATTATGTTTTTTATTTACTTATTCTTCTTTACATCCCATTTATATCAAGCCTTTATGTTTTCCATAGTGGGTAAATACGATAATCTCATTTGTGGAAGTGCGGACTACTGCCCCCTTAAAGTGATGTGACTCGTTAATGTCTTATGTGGGATGTATAAAGGATAGAGTTAATGATATTATATATGATATCATACTGGAATTATAATATATCTATTTATCATTATGTTTTATTTCCATTAAAATAATAAATAGAAATAAAAGTAGCGTTCATGCGTACGTACGGCTTATCGTCTCCATGAACAGTGCATTTAATTTCATACCTCCAAATGTTATGTACTATTATAAATACATGTATATTATAGATATATATTATATATATGATATATAAATCATGAATATAATTCTGTATATAATGGACTATTGACCACATTGACAACATTTAATTATAAGAAGTCCATTTTTGACTCGAGTACCAAATATCAATAAAACGAATGTTACTAACTTAAATGATTACATAATGTTTATAACATGGTAATAAGTGATATAAAAGGAATAATAAAGTTGAAAATGTTCTTAAGCAAGTATAAATTAACTTTAGTTTATTATTCAGGAGATTAAAGAACGATCGATTCATGTCGGACACGAGGTAAGGGATAACTTTTCCAATCTCGTTTTTATCTGAGATTGTTTATTCGTAAGTATTTAATGGGGTTATATTTATCATTCATGTCACTGTTTTCTAAAATTGGTTCCATGTATGTTTAAAGTCATTTTTACCCATTTTTTACTTTTACCACATGTTATGGAAGGATTCTATCTTTTTTTTACCATACAAATAACTTTTTGACTTTTCTGACAAAAGTATGAGGATAATGTTTTTTAACTTATACGGCATGAATGGATTTTTATGGTATCATAATTCCTTTCAAGAATCTTAATCTACAAGATTTCATGACTATTTTCAACAAAACCATTTTCTTTAAATTTCATGGCATTTTGTGAAGAGAAAATGATTTTGAAGAAGAAAGGATATTTTCCTCAAGAATTCATTTCAAGTGTTTTATCAAAACCATTTTACATCTAAGATGACATTATTTCATATGTGTATATTGCAAGTATAATGTCAATATGATTTACATGGTTTCACTTTTCTTATTATTAAGTGATATCAATTGTTTTTATGTCGATTATGTTATGATGAGATGATTTTCTTGAAACCCGTTTCATTCTTTGAGTTCTGATGAATGATTTATGTTTATGTTGTGGAACAAGTATAAATGATTTAATTATGAGATGGGTGGGACCTATATCTCCCTCTAATGAATTGGTTAATGATTTATATCTCATGAGATATAAATGGCTGGAATGACAAGTAAATCTGGTTCAGTAATAGTGGGATGGAACAGCAAGTAAACCCAGTTCAGTAGGGGACTTTGTCCACTAAGATGGTCTTGGAAGCAATACCTTGGATACTATGGAAATAATATCATGTTCTTAATGGTTTTCCACAAATACATGATTTATTCACATGCTATTTTATGATGATTGATGTTCCATTATGATATATGCCTTAAGTATTTCCAAGATTTATGTCTTTGCTCAAGATTTTGATGTTTAGATTTTATGTTCAAGTTTTTGCATTCAAATGTTTATGGATTGTCTTATATTATCTATGATTACCCTTACTGACTATTTGAGCTCACCCATTATATGTTTTCTTTTCCCCAGGATTTAAATAAATGTTTTAGGTAAGAAAACAAAAGGGGAAGATATTTATGGGAGATGTTGAAGATCTTTTACCACGATTAGCAGATTATGTTCTGAGTTTCCAAAGACACTAAACTATTACATTCCTTGAGTGTTAGTTTTTGTTATGTATTAGATTTTCCGCAAAAGTAATGTAAAGTCCACGTACGCCAAGCTTTTGGTCTCTACAACCCGACCACATAAAACCCCACCATTGTGATTCTGTAACACAATTCCAACAAGAAAGTAAAGTTAATGGGACTTATTTCTGAAAGATGTAGGAACCCACATCATCTGTTCGGTCTCACTATGAAAAGTCTCATACTGGTCCACCTAGGACTCTATCAAAAGGTTTATTTTCTGGACAATACATGAAACATGGAGAAAATCCCGTTCTGGGGTGAGTATAAGAATACTCATCAGGACACCGAAAAACCAAAAAGCATACAAAAAAAGAAAGTACCTTCATCTCTACATAGGTATATATCTATAATACATATGATAAGATTGTCCGTATATACTCAACAAAGACACAAAATTTGGAGGTAAGACATTACCATAGTATATTAGCCCTAGGATTCCAACTCAAATGATCCACAAAGCACTCATTCTGGAGAACAAACCCCTGAGTCTGATAGCACCAATGATATATGTCTGAGAGGAACTGTTTGTCAGGTCTCATCATGAGAAAGAACATGCAAATAGTCTGAAGATATATGATGCATAGATAAGGATCACTTCCATGTCCATGGGGTGATAATAACAAACTCAATCTGGATTAACCCACTATATTGAGGATCGATGCCCATGTAGTGTTGGTCATGTCGATACCAATAACTCCACTAAGGGAACGAAGATGAATAGAGGATATAACTCTGGGCCTCTAAGATGTATTTCAACGACTCTATCCCAAAATTCATTATGAAGGGATCGCTTCCCTAGGATTAGAACATGATATTATATCAACTTTCATAGGATGGATACGAGGAACAAACCCTAATGAATCATTTAAAATATATGAAGGATAAAATATTCAATCCATTTTGAAATGAGTAGATGACATGTAGAAGGGTTACGTATCATGTACCTTGATCCCAGGTTCTACCTTTATAAACCAACTATGTCATAAAAATGTGTCTATTTAGTAGTACACAACATGTAGGCATCTCGTGTACTTTACTTGTGTTCTAGTACATGGCTCAGCCCGTGTACTTAGTCCAACCCGTGTCTGTGTAGTGGAGTACATGTCGTGTAGGTAGTTTGTTTACTTCCCATGTATCAAAAAGAGTTAACCAGTGGAGACCAAATGTTGTGTGAAAGGGGTCACATGATATGAGATACCTAGAATTATATTGAAAACCATAACCATTGCAAGAGGGTCCCACACGGTGTGTAGATCTGGTTTACATGTCGTGTTCTAAGGGATTTTCCAGACTCAAAATTCTACTCAACGTATGATCTGGTACATCTAGTATTCGATCTTGTGACTTTTTCACCACAGAATCGATGATCCATGTTCATGCATGCCTTTTCATCATCGAACACAGAATCTAAACATTAGATCTTCATACAAAACTACTCAATTCTCTGTTCTTTATTATGTGCTAAAGAACATGAATTCAAGTTTCCATCATAATCTGAATAGATATGACTCCATCGTTTCACCTCTAGTTTTCCGTGTTAATCCCATATATATGGTATGAAATCGTTGCTCAAAGAAACGGGTTAAAACTATCAATTGACCAGGATTTTTCACACCACGGGCCAATGAAATAATGCCCATGAGGAATGATGAATAGGAGGAGAAAATTACAAATCAAACTAGAGGAACGAACCTCAATTCGATGTTTTCATAGATCTTGGTTCATTACCATTATAATGATAATCGAATTAATCAATAATCACAAAAAATATATTCTCACGATAAACCCCTAAATCATACCCATCCTTCATAACGATCGAACCACATGAAAATATATTCATTGATTGGTCTGAGTTCATTGTACAAATCCGGAATAGGGGAACCCAAATTGAAACACATGCCCTACCTCAATTAAATTTGATCACTAATGAAGAACGATGTGTCATCTTTATCGTTGGAATGATTTGTTGAATCCAAGGTGTGTAAATTTTCAATCTGAAATTCTATCATCATTCACCAGAGAGGATTATCCAAGGCTCTCTCTAATGATCCCCTCTAAGACTCTATGGTTATGAATCTCACTCTAGGATTTATACATAATAGTTTATTTAAATACTAACCAGTCGTTCAATCATAATTTGAAATAAGATAATTTTCTTTAATTATTTTATTCATTTCTGCGCCCACGATGAATTTTCCTCAAATGACCTACGGTGACTAATATTAAATCAGGTCTAGGGTGGACCTAAAATTATTACAACAATATTACACTTGGATTTCTGATCTGCAAACACATTTAGAAGTTATTCCACTTTTTCAAGAAAACTATGTGTGTGTGCTATTTAATATATTTAATATGTTCTTAAATTTTTTCCGGGAACACCGAGCATTATAATTACAAGTCGTCTCAGTGCCTAGTTTTAAAATTAATCCATATAATGTCCAAAAATAATTTATAGTAAATCTAAGACTTTATATTCTCCCCACCTTGGAGTTTTGCATCCCAAAAATGAAAAAACAAGGGCTACCCAAAATTATTTGTGTATTGAGTATGAATATGATCCTATAACTCCAATGTGCTCTTCTAGAGATTCCCAGACTACCATTAAACATGAACTAAGTGAATTGATCACCCAGGAAGGATCCTCTCCTGTCTAACCTCATTATTAACTGGGTACTCATAAAAGGTCCCTCCATCTACAATGTCCATCTCACCTAAATTGATGAAGTTTGATGGTTCATTCACGTACCTCCACAACTATGACACGTAGAAGACATTGTGTACCAATTCGAACTACGGAGGTAGAGATAACAAATATGGCACATTTCCAACTCTACGCAGTATCTAGAAAAATCTAGTGAAACTCTAAGATAGATTTCCACCCCATCCAAATATCTATAATAAACATCGAGGTGAAACCTATAGGAACACATGGTCTCCTTCCTAGAAATAAAAATGCATTAATCTCTTGTCATCATAAGACTTTTAATGAATCTATACATCCTTCATCCACCACTGGATGATCTGTACCTTCTCAATTGCAGATCTCACCAATTCAGGGCTCATGAATGTAGACAATCATAGGATATTCTTGTAAATTGGTGACAGACAGGGTCTCCCATAAAATTCCTCAAATGATTGCATATCAATTGTGTAATGGTAGGTATTGTTGTATGTAAACTCGACCATTGGAAGGTGATCCTCTAAACTATGGCCAAAGTTCAACATTCAAACATGTAACATGTCCTCCATAACCTGAATGATCTACTCAGTCTGGCCATCATGTTGGGGATGAAAAGATATGATCAAACGCAACTGGATCCCAAATGCCTCCTGTAATCCCTTCCATAATAGGGATCTAAATCAAGCATCATGATAAAAAATAATCATCGATAGAACTCCAGGGATTTAAACTATCTTCTGTTCGTAGAGGCATCCCAATCTCCCTACTGAACTTTATTCTTAGATATCTAGGAAGTTGAATGACTTGGTGATTCGGTCTATGATCACCCAAATGGAATTGTGTCCCCTATACGTATGTGATAAGCCATTTAATAAGTCCATATATATCCCATACCACTTTTATTTTGGTTTCTAAAGGGGGTGAGCTAAACCCACCCAATCTTTTTGATCAACCATTACTTTTGGACTAGTAAGGAAGCAAGAGACAAACTTTTAAATTCCATTCTTCATCCCTGGCCACCAAAACTGATGTTGGAGGTCTTGTTACATCTTTTACACACCTGTTTGTACCACCAATGGAGAAGTATAAAACTCTCTTGGAACCTCCTCCCGCAACTTCACGGGTACCATCATGCATCTTCTGAAAATAATGACACTCTCCCCACCTTTAGAAAACTCTATCCGAAGCATATCCATTGGATATCTGAGCATGTCGGGTCTCATAGTCGAAATCCCCAAGCTATACCACCTTGAATCGTAGGAAAATTAGAGGGGTAATAATCATCTACTATATGTAAGATACTCTATCTCCAACCATAAAGTATTACTACAACAAGTCTGAATGCTCTGACGCCTCTTTCAGCAACTATGAACATGATCTCTTATAGAGAGCATCAAATACCATGTCCCCCTTCCCAGTAGTATAGAATATTTCAAATTCATAGTCCTAGAGGAACTCTATCTATCACCTCTATCTCAAGTTGATACCCTTCAGAGAGAATATATACTTGAGACTATTGTAATCATAGTAGATGATAAATCGCATGTTCATTAGGCAGTTTCTCCATATCTTCAAGGAGAACAATACTGATGCTAACTCAAGATCATGGGTCGCATAGTTCTTCTCATGTGGTCTCAAAAAGTGTGAACCATATGAAATCATCACTTTCCTCTACATTTAAACACAACCAAGCTCTGTTCAAGATGCATCCCATAATACTACATACTCAACACCTTCCTCAGAAAATCTCATGATGGAAGCTCTTGAAAAACATTACCTCAACTACTAAAAATCATGTTGGTACTTCTCTTTATACACAAAAGGATACCCCTTCTGAGTCAATGTTTTCATGGGTACTTATACTCTAGATAAATTAGGTATGAATATCCAGTAATAGCCTGCCAACCCAAGGAATCTCTGCACCTCTGTCATTCTTTTAGGTGCCTCACAAGCCAACACATCCTTGACCTTGGCCGGGTACACTTCCACTCCACCCACTGAGATAACATGTCCTAGAAAGTGGACTTCTTGTATCCATAACTGACACTTTGAGATATTTCTATAATGATGGTTCTCTCAGAGTACGTCTAAAACCATCCTCAAGTGTGTTTCATTATCCTCATCGGATGATGATTACACAAGGATATCATCAATGAATACTACCACGAACCGGTCTAAATAAGGCTGAATAATACGGTTCATGATTCCCATGAACACTACTAGGGAATTCATCACACCAAAGAGAATCACCAAGTACTCATAGTGACTGTAGTGACATATGAATTTAGTCTTTGGTATATACTCATCTCGTACTCATAACTTGTGATAGCCTAATCTAAGGTCAACCTTCATGAACCATAAATTCCCCTCTCAATTGATCAAATAGGTCATCAACACTCAGTAGTACATATTTATTATTCACAGTCACTTTGTTCAAGCTCCGATAGTCTACAAACAACCTCAAGCTTCTATCAGCCTTTTTGGAAAACAAAACCGGGGCTGACCTGGGTGAAATACTAGGTTGATCAAGTCTATTCCTCTCAAATTCATCTAAATGCACCCTCATCTTGTGAAGCTCTATAAGAGCCATCAGATATGCTTTCGTAGATATCGGTGCTGTCATGGGGTGTATATAAATAGAGAATTCTATATCTCGGTGGGGAGTTAAACCAGGAATAACTTTAAGGAAGACGCCCTTGTACTCCGCCACCACTAAAGGAAATTGGAAACTCATAACATCCACTACACCAAGGGCCAGGATAGAAAACATATTAGTAACCAACTACACCATCATATGCATGAGTACATCTAGCGGTTTCTGGGTTTCCTTTTAAATGTAAATGTAGAACCTAGTTACATCACTACAGACACACTGCACCCTTCTCTTAAAACAGTCAATAAGGTAACATACTATAGATAACCATTCCTTACAATGAATGACATCATAATGCCTCGACGCTGCTACTAAGATATTCCAACAATAACTCTTGCATCCAAGAGTTTGGTCACACTATTGGCACAAGTTTGTGATCACTTAGAGTTATCCAATCTGAGTCTCCATGCATAAGGGTCGACACAACGGTTCAACCAGAATCTATAATTCCAGAACAAGATATGTGGAAATAAAATAATTAATATAATATATATCTATCATTACTACAACTAATGTATAAAAAATATAGATTGTACCTCCAATCATTCTCGAAGCCTCCGGGTTGTAATCTTCAACTGCTTACAGTTGTACAATCCTCTATCCTCCAGCTCCCTCAGCTTGGAGTGGACCACCAAGGGGTGGTGGTGGTAACATTTCAAAATGATGAACACCTCATTATGCTCTCCCAGCTCCAATTCCACATCCACTGCCTTGCGGACCTACATGCTCCTCTATTTGTCTCTGCCTTAGTGGTCCACCTATCATTTCTCTCCCAACTATATGGTGGGTCAGAAAATCTCAGGTGAGGTGCCCCCTATCGTTATGTGAGTAGCACCATCTCTCTCGAGGATCACTGGACCCACCCGTAAGCCCTGAAATATAGATCCTATCTCATGGGACCACCTCTTGAAATATCCACCACGTCTTGGTCACTAGGACTGACGTTGAATTCCTGCTGTTGTGGTCACTACTCCTACTTTCCCAATGCTAAATACTACTGGTTGTAACTACTCAACCAAGAAACTCTTGACAACCAAAGCTCTCTATAGCACCCCACTATATGTAAGAATTCATGTAGGAATAACACTGTCTCAGATGTCTCTATGCCAACCTCACTCAAAGGTTCGATCCTTGAAAGACTGATCTCGAACCATATCCATCAAGTACATAGGGAGGTTTCACTATAGGAAAAGAGTTATTTACAATGGGGTAAGTTCCCATTGAAAATAGTACATTGGAAGGGACTATTGTTGATGGGAATACAGGTCCTTTCGCAAAAGGTTTGGTGCACAAAAAACTGCTAGAAGGGTATTTGTGATGGGTCCTGTCGGAAATACTATGTTAGTAGGTGGGAATTTGTGATGGGCTTTGTCGGAAATATCTTTTTAACTATCGTCGCTAATTAATAGAGGGGTACACATTTGTGACGGGACCTTGTCACAAATAATCTATCCTATATATGACCCAATCTAATTTTTTCCCATTTCACAACTCTCTTAACTCCTCTCTCCCTCTTTACTCCCATATTTTTCTCTAATTTTTTTTCAAAGTTTACAATTTCACATCGAGTTTGGCACGCCGCCCCCTAGGAGAATTATCAAAGGGATACGCATGTGTCGGCCAACCAAGAGGTTGTTGAAGAGCGGGTGAGGCTCTGTAGATATTCCATAATTGCATGGGTTCTTGGTCCCAAAGATGAATTTTTTTTCAAATTTAATGAGCTTACCAAGAAGATCGCGGAGGTATGGGGCTTTGAGGACTGAAAAATGATGACAATGGGAAGGGTATATTAACATATAATATTCCCCTCTAATCAGTTGAAGCGCAAGGCTTGGAGCTTTGGACCTCTACCTCTGAAGACAGGGTTCTTACGTATTCGGGAATGTGATATGAGTTTTGATCCTAATAATGTAAGGAATTCTCATGTGCATCTCTGGATTCGTATCTGTCGTTTGAAATGGTTGTATTGGCATCCATAGATTTTATGGGATATTTCCTCCTCGGTTGGAACCCCCATTCACATAGATAAACAAACATACAACCCACAATTTGGTCATTAATAAAGAGTATTGGTTGAGGTGGATATGCCCAGCACTTTAGTGGAAGAGGTAGCACTCACCATAAGGGATGACAACATGAAACTTGAAATACAGTATGAAAGAAAGCCAAAGTTCTGTATGGACTGCAAACACTTTGGGCACCTATCTTATGAGTGCAACAGAGATAAGGAGTATACTATTTTCAAGGTGAAAGGGCATGATGATTCATTATGTATATGAAGGAAAGTGAAGGATAAGGCTCTTTCTTATGAATTAATTGATGGACCCTCAAGTGAGTCTCCCCCTGCTGAAGGTGGCTCGGACCCTGCACCCTCATCAGTACAGATGAAGGATCTTGTTGGCACTGCATTATCTGATGCCCCTCAAGTTGGGGCAGGTCTTGTAACCATCCAAGAGAAGGGATTTGGAGGTGGGTCTTCCTCTATTATTGTCTCTGATGGCATTCCATCTATTGATGTGAGACATGAAGATGGACTTGCTGGTGTGAGTGTGCATGGCTCTACATGTGATGAGGGGCAATCTGTCATAGTGCGAGATGATTCACCTACACAGTCTCTACACGAATTTGAGGGCCTTTCCCACTCAGATTATGGTCCAGCCTCAGTTGACATGCAGAAACCCATGAATTCTGGGTCATTTCTAATGTTTTCCCCTCTTGAGGGGACCTTTCCCACTACTCTGGCAGTTACCTTCATGGACACATGATCACAGGGGTAGGGACTTTCTCTGGGGATGAATCATGTTTCTGTATTGGAGAAAACAGGGTTCCTGGAAGGGGCTAATACACAGGCATTGCAGCAACATAAAGGAGCTCTTACTGCTTCAAGGAAAGAGGAAAAATCCTCATATGGTGGGGAAGTGGAGGACTTTGCTCCTACTAGATGTGCTCTGCGGAGTCCCTTCAAACAGTCTAATCCAAATAAGGTTGCAAAAAGGGCATCTCATATGAGCAGTGACCCTTGTCACCTGCTGTCAAGCAACACGTTTTCTCCTCTGGATGGAATCTCTTGTGATGCTGATGGTCTCCATGATGTGAAGGTTATCCCCAATACGAGTGGTAAGTCTAAAATACCTTGTGCTGAGCCAGATGGAGGTGAGAAAGTTGTATCCAAGAGTGATATTTAAGTCACTTTAATTTCAGATGATAAAAAAGAAAACGGAAACTAGAAAAAAGGGCAGTAGCCCAGTGATTGTCATCAATGAAATGAGTACCCTAATAAGGAGCCAAACCCTTATTCAATGAAGAATTTATTTTCTGGAATTGTCAAGGGCTTGGGAATGCCCCAACGTCCAGGGCCCTTGGACACTACATTGTGTCCTATAAGGCTATTCTGATTGGAATTGTAGAACCTAAAATGCTCTTCGGCAAGTGGAAGGCTTTAAAATGGAGTTATCTTGGTTATAATTTTATTTCTCATAATTTGCATTGTAGAGACCCGAAGCCTGACGTACATGGACATTACATTACTTTTGTGGAATACTTATTACATAACAAAAACACACACACAAGGATCGTAATAGTTTAGTGTCTTTGGAAACTCGGAACGTAATCTTCTAAACGTGGTGAAAGATCTTCAACATCTCCCATAAAGATCTTTTTTTACCTAAAACCTTTCTTTATATCCTGGGGAAAAGAAAACATAAAAGGGTGAGCTCAAATGCTCAGTAAGGGTAAACAAAAGAAATATCAATCACATCATATACATAAGAACATAGCTTTTGGAAATCTTAACCTGCAAAAGAGCTCATAATATCATAACGTGGGATAAATCATAGAAGTGAAAATGAAATCATAACTTAAAACATTACTCATTGTGGCATACACACATAATCATAGAGAATCATTTCTTGTTAGTCAAGACTCATTGCCAAGACTATCTTAGTGGACAAAGTCCCTTTCTGAATCGAGTAATCCTCGTTTCAGTCCTGTTTCACTGAACCGGTATAACCTACCATTCCAGCCATGTCTATCTCATGAGATATAAAATCTTTACCCAATGCATTGGAGGGAGATATAGGTCCCACCCATCTTATAATGAATCCTTTCTTATGTGTGCCACATAATCATAAAACATACATCATCGCATAACACATGAAACAAAAATGGGATTCTTGAAACATCATGACATCATAAATCAATTCATATAAGATAAAGGAATTCATAAAAATAATTCCATCACAACATGATCAAATCAATGTAATAATAGGGATAAAAACAGAACCCTTTATTATCTTAGATGGAAAATAATTTTGAAAATCACTTGAACTACATTCTTGAGGAAAATATCCTTTCTTCTTCAAAAACATTTTTCCTTTCATAACATGTCATACAACTTTAAAATAAAAGAAGTTGATTAAAAATAAACTTGAAAAATTGTAAAGGAAGCTTCTTGGAAACAATGTTTTAAAAATCCATTCATGCCGTATAAGTTAAAAAAAACATTCTTCGTACTTTTGTCGGAAAAGTCAAAAAGTACCTCGTACGGAAAAACGACAAAAGATTCCTTTCATATTCTTTACTAAAAACTCACCTAAGGGTAAAATTGGATTTAAACTATTGCAAGTGGATGGAAACAATATTTCATATTGAGGGAACATGGATGTGGATGATAAAATACACCCCAGTAAATACTTACGAATAAACAATCTCGGATAAAAATGAGATTGTGATATTTCCCTTACCTTAGGTCCGATTTGCTTTGTTCGTGTCCGAAGCTCCTGTATAATGGTTTAAATAATGTTATTGACTTATTCCAGAATCATACATATTGATATGAGATCATATATGGTCATATTATTAGCTTCTTGTTAGTAATATGTCATTGTTACTTGTTACTCGGGTCTTTATAACTTTTTGTTCTTATGCGTGTTTTGTCGAATAAATTCTTATTCTTATCTTTAGGTTATAGATAATTAATTTCCAGAATGGTATTAGTGTAGTATATACCATATTCATTCATTCAATTCATTTATATAATCATTATGAAATGAAGATCATGTAGAACGAGTCGCATCACATCGTGGAGACGGTATTCCGTACGTACGCACGAGTGATGATATCGTTCCTATGATCGTGGAATTGTATTGGAGTATATATATATATTATTTCAGTATCAATATTACTTAATAATAATCATATATAGTTACTCATTACACCATTATACCCATCCTTGTAAGGTGATGGTGGAAAATAGATTACACCACGGCGTGGAGACGGTATTCCGTACGTACGCACGCGCGGTGATTTCTTTTTCCGTAGGATGGATAGATGGTGAAATAGGGTTGTTTCATACTTATAATAACATATCAGTATATGAGTGATACTGATGTTATTACTTCATAATGAAACAACCTAAGAAGAAGAAGTGGAAGAAGAAATAAAGATGAAAGAATTGGTAACGGTAATTACCTCTTCTTTGAAGTGCCTCTTTGAGACCTCCTCTTAGGGCACTAAAATTGGTCTTTGAGGAAGACCAGAACCTCTAGGATGTTGCTAGGGAAGTGGAGAGGATAAATTGGCAGGGGTTGGCCGAGCTTGAGTTCTCAAATTGGTGTGAGGAGGAGGGGGAGGAGGTGCCCTTTTATAAGGGAGGAGAGGGGCACCTTAGGAATATCTCAAAATATTATTTTATATTAAAGTCAAAATCAGTTTATAATGGTTCCAAAGGGTCTTATTTCGAAGCTAAAGTGGGGATGGGTCGAAATCCTATCAACCAATAGGATTTAGACAAGTTTAGGGTATTATTTTAACCTTATCAATTAGATTTAACTCTAAGTTAATTAATTTAACTTTTACCGTGTCTTTTTGTTTTCTTTCACTATAGGGTTAATACACTTACTATAACATGCCAAACGAACCCCAAATTGTTTATTATTAATATATATATCCTTATCTAAGTCATTTGGCCGAACCTTAGATTTTTAGGAATAAAATAACAATTAATAATATAATATTTGATTTAAAAACTATTTTGTGTCAATTTTGACACTATTTGATATATGATTTTTGTGAAAGTCATATCAGAATTATATGTTCGAAACAAGTTGATTAAATCAACACTAATATATCATAGTAACCTATAAAATTATTGGAATTCATAAAAAGTCTTAAATTACATTTATTTTGGTATTTATATTATCAATTATGTCAATATTTCATTAATAAGATAATTACTGCATCATCTTTGTGTCATAAATAAATTAAATTATTTGATGTCTAAAAATTACAAATAAAATACCATCATGTAGGAAATCTTTTTAGCTTTCTAATGAATATTTACAATCTAATTTATCTTATGTATAACCCCATATTAAAAATGATTTACTTATTAAACTTTGATTTTAACTATTTTAACCCTTCTTTAAATAAATTAATAATAAATGTCCTAATCTAATCCAAGTGGGCCTAAATGGTCATATTTTATTCCTAAGTTTGTTTTTGGTCGAATTACACTTTTCTAATAGAATTAGGACATGTGTTAGGGTAATATTAATATCATATTTACCTTTAGTTACCTTATTTACTATTAACCGTGGTAAAAAAAGTAAAAAGTTACTATTCACCAAAAATTATTTTCATCTCATTGAACCACATTTTAGTCCTTGATATTAACCGTGTCTCTCGGATTTTCGAAATTCCATTCACAGAAGCGGTAAAATTAAGTTTTATGCAAAATTCAGTTTTTAACCTACCACTTAGTAGTTTCACTATTCATCAAAAATTGATGTTTTTCAGAACAATGCCAAAATTTCATCCCAAGCTATATTTCATATTCCGAATTCGAAAATGAAGTCTATTTTACCAAATTCATAACATAAAAGTTGCATTAATTAATTTTATAATTAAATCCCGCTGTTAAAACAAATAGCGTGTTTTTAAGAAACAATATCTATCAAAAGGTTGACACTTGTTTATGTCTAGTTTAAATGTGAAACTACATCCAATGACCAACATTGTATTAAATTGTAAAAATATATTCTAAATATACTTTAAAACCACTAAAATTAATGATTTATCACTATTAATTATTTCGATTAAAAAATTTGTTTTTAATTATAATTTAGTAATTTTCACTATTCATCAGAATATGAAAGTTATCCGAAAAGTACCAAAATTTCACCTTAGGCTAAATTCGATACTCCGAATCCAAAAATAAAGTTCATTTTGAAAAATAAGATTTACTGGATTTCAAAAAGTGGTTATTACTATTCATAACGGCTAGTTTTAATAATATTTTTATAGCATATCGTTGTTTAGTGAAACTCGGTATTGCGTACTACACACGCTATCAAGGAAGGTCGTGATTGCGTGTAATGCAAGTCAAGTCAAGGATGTGTGTTGTGCAAGCTCCTTTTGGTGTAGCGTACAACACAAGACTTTAATAAAATTAAAAAGAATATTTTTTTATAAAATCTTGGGCTGTTACATTCTACCCCCCTTAAAATGAATTTCGCCCTCGAAATTCGTCGGGGTTATAAATGGTTTACTATTCGAAAGTTTCTTTAATAGAAACCCACATCATAAAAAGGAATATCAAAACCAATCTTTAAAAAACAAAAGTATGAAACGTAACGGTTACCCAAATAAACTAATCATTGGGTTTCCACATAGGTGAAAATATGGATATGGAAGAGAAATCTAACCATCATGTTCTGATGGAGAGTGGTAGAGAACATGGCTATGGAAAAGCCAATAATCACAAATCCATAAATTTGTGACGATCTAAGGTACCATCCGATTCATCAGGTATAAGATCACTAGGACAACATTTTTGGTTTTCAAGATCATTTCCCTAAAGTTGAAAATTTGAATTGGAATAAATACTTTCTTTATTTTGGTACAATCTCACTATTGTTCGTGCCTAGAACAATTTCCACTTCATCTCTTAAATAAATGAAGTTGAATTTGTTATTCATGAAGTGTTAGCAGATCATGTGATAGAATGACGGGTCATTCCATCTGTCTCAAACAAAAGGTTAGCAAAAATTATATACATAAGTCGATCTATAGTGAGATTAATCATATATAGTTCCTAAAATGGACTTATACTTCATATATCATACTGCTTAATATAATAAAACTAGTTTCTACTAAATAGGGACTTCCTGTAGGTCAGTGGTAGGCGATAAAGGTCAGTCGCACTTCGATTGTGGGTTCGATTCCTACAGCCTTGTCCGAAGCGATGGGCTGTCGCCCGTCCTGCAGGTTGTCCTTTTTCTAAAACTACGTCACTATAACATCCCATCAATAATATCGAAAATCTTCTATCCTTAAACAATACTAACTTATGTCCAACACAATCCAGTCTAATCTTTAGGCTTATACATAATACTGCAGTCCACTCTCATAATATAGTGACAACGATTACCAAAGATTTAATACTGTCGTTGATCCCCACATATCATAAGATATGTCTTGTTGGTCACATTCCAAACATTCAAAGTCCTTAATCGTGTATTCTCTTGAATACCTTAGTGAAAACATGAGTGCAGTTAAAAGTTAATACTTTCCATATACCAAAATCCTCAAAATTCTATATACTCAAACCATGATATCACTTAGTCCTTATATCAATCATGAGCTCATGAATACTATCAAACATTTAATTTTCTCCTTATCCCTTCATTATGTGCATTCCAAAAATATCTGAATAACCTTTCATGGATACTGGTAACATTAATCATATACTTTCAAAACACAAGGAAAGACAACAGTGTAACAATCCATAGATGTCTCTTTATTCCAAAATTACACATGATAAACATGTAATCATGCCACTACATTCTCATACCATTGACCGAGCTTCAAAAATTCTTTCATCTCACATATCATTTGTAGTCTCTTCATCATCATCCACATAAATACTACCCATATGACCATACTGATTCTCTTCATGAGTCTTTCCCTTAGGTCATTTGTTTGCATAATGCCCATACATTCCACATTTAAAACACTTAACCATTTTTGATGTCGTAGCAATACCATTATCCTCATCCATGGTGTTAACCGACCCTTTTCCTTTGCACTTACTTGCTTTGTGTCCTTCTTTTCCACACCCAAAGCATCTTCCAGTTCCCTTGAAACATTCTCCTTGATGCCTCTTCCCACATGATTTACATAGGGTAAATTGAACTTTCTTTCCTCTATGATCATCATGGAACTCCATCTTTCTCTTATTAGTCGAGTCAGGAAACTTACCAAATTTTACTTTATTGATCATGTTGTGAGATTGCTGATTCGGCATAATAATGATGTTTGGACATCCAAATCCCATTTCATTTGGTTGCTCATGAATAATATCATTCCATTGTCCATCATATCCTCCATTATTGTGAATCATCTTGTTTCCAGCCATTTTCTAAAACCCAAACAGAATAGTGTTAGATGCAAAAATCATGCTAGGAAAAACAACATAATAAAGGGGGAGTACCTTCAATATCCAACATCTTAGGTTTAATTCTATGATCGTTAGCGTAATTCTATTACTATAACCTATACGTATACTTAACCTTAGGGACATACCTAGACATACCTTAGAAATATCTCTAGGAATCTCACTAACGTTTTCGCATCCTAGTTTCCAAAGGTTGACTAAACCTTTCCTCTGATACCAACTGTAGAGACCCGAAGCCTGACGTACATGGACATTACATTACTTTTGCGGAATACTTAGTACATAACAAAAACACACACACAAGGATCGTAATAGTTTAGTGTCTTTGGAAACTCGGAACGTAATCTTCTAAACGTGGTGAAAGATCTTCAACATCTCCCATAAAGATCTTTTTTTACCTAAAACCTTTCTTTATATCCTGGGGAAAAGAAAACATAAAAGGGTGAGCTCAAATGCTCAGTAAGGGTAAACAAAAGAAATATCAATCACATCATATACATAAGAACATAGCTTTTGGAAATCTTAACCTGCAAAAGAGCTCATAATATCATAACGTGGGATAAATCATAGAAGTGAAAATGAAATCATAACTTAAAACATTACTCATTGTGGCATACACACATAATCATAGAGAATCATTTCTTGTTAGTCAAGACTCATTGCCAAGACTATCTTAGTGGACAAAGTCCCTTTCTGAATCGAGTAATCCTCGTTTCAGTCCTGTTTCACTGAACCGGTATAACCTACCATTCCAGCCATGTCTATCTCATGAGATATAAAATCTTTACCCAATGCATTGGAGGGAGATATAGGTCCCACCCATCTTATAATGAATCCTTTCTTATGTGTGCCACATAATCATAAAACATACATCATCGCATAACACATGAAACAAAAATGGGATTCTTGAAACATCATGACATCATAAATCAATTCATATAAGATAAAGGAATTCATAAAAATAATTCCATCACAACATGATCAAATCAATGTAATAATAGGGATAAAAACAGAACCCTTTATTATCTTAGATGGAAAATAATTTTGAAAATCACTTGAACTACATTCTTGAGGAAAATATCCTTTCTTCTTCAAAAACATTTTTCCTTTCATAACATGTCATACAACTTTAAAATAAAAGAAGTTGATTAAAAATAAACTTGAAAAATTGTAAAGGAAGCTTCTTGGAAACAATGTTTTAAAAATCCATTCATGCCGTATAAGTTAAAAAAAAACATTCTTCGTACTTTTGTCGGAAAAGTCAAAAAGTACCTCGTACGGAAAAACGACAAAAGATTCCTTTCATATTCTTTACTAAAAACTCACCTAAGGGTAAAATTGGATTTAAACTATTGCAAGTGGATGGAAACAATATTTCATATTGAGGGAACATGGATGTGGATGATAAAATACACCCCAGTAAATACTTACGAATAAACAATCTCGGATAAAAATGAGATTGTGATATTTCCCTTACCTTAGGTCCGATTTGCTTTGTTCGTGTCCGAAGCTCCTGTATAATGGTTTAAATAATGTTATTGACTTATTCCAGAATCATACATATTTATATGAGATCATATATGGTCATATTATTAGCTTCTTGTTAGTAATATGTCATTGTTACTTGTTACTCGGGTCTTTATAACTTTTTGTTCTTATGCGTGTTTTGTCGAATAAATTCTTATTCTTATCTTTAGGTTATAGATAATTCATTTCCAGAATGGTATTAGTGTAGTATATACCATATTCATTCATTCAATTCATTTATATAATCATTATGAAATGAAGATCATGTAGAACGAGTCGCATCACATCGTGGAGACGGTATTCCGTACGTACGCACGAGTGATGATATCGTTCCTATGATCGTGGAATTGTATTGGAGTATATATATATATTATTTCAGTATCAATATTACTTAATAATAATCATATATATTTACTCATTACACCATTATACCCATCCTTGTAAGGTGATGGTGGAAAATAGATTACACCACGGCGTGGAGACGGTATTCCGTACGTACGCACACGCGGTGATTTCTTTTTCCGTAGGATGGATAGATGGTGAAATAGGGTTGTTTCATACTTATAATAACATATCAGTATATGAGTGATACTGATGTTATTACTTCATAATGAAACAACCTAAGAAGAAGAAGTGGAAGAAGAAATAAAGATGAAAGAATTGGTAACGGTAATTACCTCTTCTTTGAAGTGCCTCTTTGAGACCTCCTCTTAGGGCACTAAAATTGGTCTTTGAGGAAGACCAGAACCTCTAGGATGTTGATAGGGAAGTGGAGAGGATAAATTGGCAGGGGTTGGCCGAGCTTGAGTGCTCAAATTGGTGTGAGGAGGAGGGGGAGGAGGTGCCCTTTTATAAGGGAGGAGAGGGGCACCTTAGGAATATCTCAAAATATTATTTTATATTAAAGTCAAAATCGGTTTATAATGGTTCCAAAGGGTATTATTTCGAAGCTAAAGTGGGGATGGGTCGAAATCCTATCAACCAATAGGATTTAGACAAGTTTAGGGTATTATTTTAACCTTATCAATTAGATTTAACTCTAAGTTAATTAATTTAACTTTTACCGTGTCTTTTTGTTTTCTTTCACTATAGGGTTAATACACTTACTATAACATGCCAAACGAACCCCAAATTGTTTATTATTAATATATATATCCTTATCTAAGTCATTTGGCCGAACCTTAGATTTTTAGGAATAAAATAATAATTAATAATATAATATTTGATTTAAAAACTATTTTGTGTCAATTTTGACACTATTTGATATATGATTTTTGTGAAAGTCATATCAGAATTATATGTTCGAACCAAGTTGATTAAATCAACACTAATATATCATAGTAACCTAGAAAATTAGTGGAATTCATAAAAAGTCTTAAATTACATTTATTTTGGTATTTATATTATCAATTATGTCAATATTTCATTAATAAGATAATTACTGCATCATCTTTGTGTCATAAATAAATTAAATTATTTGATGTCTAAAAATTACAACTAAAATACCATCATGTAGGAAATCTTTTTAGCTTTCTAATGAATATTTAGAATCTAATTTATCTTATGTATAACCCCATATTAAAAATGATTTACTTATTAAACTTTGATTTTAACTATTTTAACCCTTCTTTAAATAAATTAATAATAAATGTCCTAATCTAATCCAAGTGGGCCTAAATGGTCATATTTTATTCCTAAGTTTGTTTTTGGTCGAATTAAACTTTTCTAATAGAATTAGGACATGTGTTAGGGTAATATTAATATCATATTTACCTTTAGTTACCTTATTTACTATTAACCGTGGTAAAAAAAGTAAAAAGTTACTATTCACCAAAAATTATTTTCATCTCATTGAACCACATTTTAGTCCTTGATATTAACCGTGTCTCTCGGATTTTCGAAATTCCATTCACAGAAGCGCTAAAATTAAGTTTTATGCAAAATTCAGTTTTTAACCTACCACTTAGTAGTTTCACTATTCATCAAAAATTGATGTTTTTCAGAACAATGCCAAAATTTCATCCCAAGCTATATTTCATATTCCGAATTCGAAAATGAAGTCTATTTTACCAAATTCATAACATAAAAGTTGCATTAATTAATTTTATAATTAAATCCCGCTGTTAAAACAAATAGCGTGTTTTTAAGAAACAATATCTATCAAAAGGTTGACACTTGTTTATGTCTAGTTTAAATGTGAAACTACATCCAATGACCAACATTGTATTAAATTGTAAAAATATATTCTAAATATACTTTAAAACCACTAAAATTAATGATTTATCACTATTAATTATTTCGATTAAAAAATTTGTTTTTAATTATAATTTAGTAATTTTCACTATTCATCAGAATATGAAAGTTATCCGAAAAGTACCAAAATTTCACCTTAGGCTAAATTCGATACTCCGAATCCAAAAATAAAGTTCATTTTGAAAAATAAGATTTACTGGATTTCAAAAAGTGGTTATTACTATTCATAACGGCTAGTTTTAATAATATTTTTATAGCATATCGTTGTTTAGTGAAACTCGGTATTGCGTACTACACACGCTATCAAGGAAGGTCGCGATTGCATGTAATGCAAGTCAAGTCAAGGATGTGTGTTGTGCAAGCTCCTTTTGGTGTAGCGTACAACACAAGACTTTAATAAAATTAAAAAGAATATTTTTTTATAAAATCTTGGGCTGTTACATGCATGATATCAATAAGGACCATCTCTGGGTTTTTATGAATGAGATCTTACAGTTATCCTCCTTTATTAAGAACCCATCATGGGTCTTGGTCTCATGCGCTTGTCAATGTTATAGCTTTGAATCCACCTTTGTTTATGCTTCCCTAAACTATACATGAAGAAGGAAGCTTTGGAGTGAGATTGAAGCCTTTGCTGGACATACCTTCATTAAATATGTGATAATGGGAGATTTCAACACTGTTTTGAGATCATAAGAGAAACCTAGGTTGAATTTCAATATGGTGGCCTCCATGGACTTCTCATCTTTCATTGACCAATGTCATCTTGCTGAAATTTCAATCGCAGGAGATGATTTCACCTAGAGTCAGTATACTATGCATGGAAGACAATCAAGTAAACTTGACAGTTGATTTGTTCAGATTGATGATGAGAGTGCCGATTCTGGAATATCTGGACACACTTTACCAAAGCATCAATCGGATCACAACCCCATTGTGATTGATATGTCCTTGCATTGTGTCAGGTCTGGTCCTCTTCCCTTTCGTTTTAATAATGGATGGCTTGTGACTCTTGGATGTAGGGAAGTCATTATTAAGGCTTGGAAGATTAATTGTCAGGGAAGCCCATTGTATACTCTTTCTTCTAAACATAAGAATGTTAAAGCACTCTTACAAAAATGAAGCAAGTAGTATTTTTCGAAGCATGATAGTGAGATCATGGCTGCTGAAAATCAATTGGCTAGCCATAAAATTAGAAATCAGAACCATGACATCCCCTCACATGAGGAAATTCATTCACTTGTAATGAATGATGATCTTTTGATTGTCAAAGAAAGGATGGAGTGTAATCACTTGAATGTAATGTGGCTGAAAGACGGCAACAAGAACTCTAAATCTTTTCATCAGATGCAAAAAAAAAAATTAGGACCGGACTAAAGGCCATTAAAGTTGAGGGTTTCCTCTACACCTCTGAAAGTGAGATTTCAAATGCATTAGTGAAATATTTCACTGGCCTTTACTCTGATGATGGCATGGACAACACTAAGGAGATGATTGATAACATTTCCCCTTTTATTGAGGAACATCAAAACCTTGCTCTTACAAGGGTTCCCTCAAAAGAAGAAATAAAGGAGGCCCTATTTTCTCTAAACATGGAAATTATAGCTGGACCGGATGGCTTCACCAACAAGTTTTTTATGTTCCATTGGGACATTTTGAAAGATGATATGGTTAGTGAAATAAAGGATTTGTTCTCTTGGATTTATATGCCTTATGGTTTCAACTCTAATTTCATTGCATTGATTCTTATGAAGGAGAATGCAATTGATGTGAAAGATTTCAGACCAATTGAGATTGGAAACACCACACCAAAAATCATTAGTAAAATCTTGATGAGCATATTAGAGGATATAATCAAGGAGCACATCTCTCCTAATCAGTATGGATTCATACCTGGTAGAAACATTTAGAACTGTCTTTTCACTGCATCAGAAATCATGAATTTGATGAAAAAGAAAGCAACGCATGGAAATTTTGCCCTCAAAATTGACATATCCAAGGCCTTTGACACCCTTAAGTGGAGATTTCTCTTCGATATTCTCATGAGATTAGGTTTCTGAAGTGGATTCATCAAACTTGTCAGAAGTATCCTTACATATGTAAGGCTGTCCATTTTAATTAATGGATCTCCCATGGGTTATTTTCACTACACCCGAGGAGTTCGACAAGGTGATCCGCTTTTTGGGCTTCTTTTTGCCACTGCTGAAGAATATATGAGTAGATGTATTAATGAACTATCTCAAATTTGTATTTTTAGATAGATAATGGCTGGGAGGGACAACCTTGTCCCATATCATTTAATATATGCTGATGATATTTTGATTTTTGGTGAATCCTCAAGTAAGTCGATATCTGCGATCAAAGCCTTCTTCATACACTATGAGACTGTTGCTGGACATCATATAAACTAGAATAAATACTTCATTGTTTCTTGTGACATGATCACTATAGGAAAACAAAATAGGGTCACCAGATTCCTCTGATTCAATAAGGATCTCTTCTATTTATTTATCATGGAGTTCCAATCTTTTGTGGTAGGATACATAGGCACTACCCTGATGGAATTTCCTCCAGTATCATGAATCAGATGGCTAAATGTAAGGGTAAATACCTGTCTCAAGCTAGAAGGGTGTGCCTCATTAACTCGGTGATCACATGAAAGTTTGTATTCTACTTTTCCATTTATAAATGGCCAAAAAATCTGCTCAATGAACTCCAATGCATGATGAGGAATTTTATTTGGACAAGCACTATTAATGAAAGGAAGTTGATCATCGTTGTTTGGAAGGACTGAATCAAACCCATAGATTTGGGTGGTCTTGGAGTCAAGGACCTTCAGATTTTTAATGAGGGACTAATTAATAAGTACACATGGAATCTCTTAACCTCCAATGACTCATCCCTAGATTTTCTTTCATGTAGATTCAAAATGAAGCTTATTAATGGATACCCCCATTATATGTCGTCATATGTATGGACATCCCTTCGGAAATCCTTCAATGATGTTATTCAGAATTCTAAATGGCTTGTCTACAGACAATCTGGTCTTAACTATTGTAACAATCCTTGGCTGGATAAACCCTTGTATACTGGCGATATCCCCCCCCACCTGATGGACACGTCTATAACAGATTTTCTAGATCGGTATCATGGACTTGAAACCATGATTACTTCTCAGGCCAAAAATTAAATCCAGACCTACTCTTTCATGGACACTGATACTCTAGTCTGGAGGCCGAACAGGAATGAACATTTTAATCTAAAAGAGTTCTACAACATTAAGATTTTTGGCTCCACACAAGCACCCCCTTGGTTTCTCACATTTAAAGTGCCTGTTATCCAACCCTCCTGGCTTCTTCTTCTCTGGAGAATGTGGCGAAACTGGTTACCAATGCACGATCAATTAAGGAAGGCTGGCCAATGTATTGTGTATGCCTGTTATCTGTGCCTAAATGAAACTAAAACTGTACAACACCTTTTCATCTATTGTCCCTTTGCTCAGAAGCTCTGGAAATACATTGGAGACATATTAAAAATGGATCTCTACTCATATAGGTTGCTGGAAGACTTGATGTTGTTCATCTCCAAGTCTGGAAGGAGTGCTCAGATTCAGAACATGTTTCTGGTTGCTGAAGCGGCTATTTGTCACGCCATATGGACATCCTGGAATAGCCTCCTTTTTGACAAAAAGGCCCCGTCCTTTCATGCAAGTGGAATGTTGATTCATCAGGACATACATGCTGCTAATGCGATACAAAATGGTTGCATGGATAATAGCTGTACAGATTTAACTACACCGCGGATGATTGGAATTTCAGGTAAAATTAAAAAGCCATTGGTGGTAAAGTTTATTCGTTGGATACCACCAATCTCTCTATGTGTTAAGGTTAATGTTCATGGAGCCGCATCTGGAGTGCCAGGTAGATTGGGTTGTGGGGGTGTCTTTTCGCCCGCATCATGGATTCGTTAAGGGTTTCATTCATCATTTTATTGGGACGGAAGTTGCTTATGAAGCAGAATTATGGGCCATTATTTATGTCGTGAAGCATGATGTCTTTCATAACTGGAATATCTTATGGATTAAATCAGACTCCAAACATGTGGTGCATGCCCTCAAAATGAGAACTCGAGATATTCCATGGAGACCTCTACCTCACTGGATCAGATGCCTTAATGAGGTAAAACATCTCAACATGGTAATCACTCATGCATATCGGGAGGCCAATCAAGTGGTTGATGCCTTGTCCATGAGGGCAGTCATGGAGATGACTACCATGTGGTCCTTTCAAGCTCTTGATTTTTGTGCATCTTTGGTTGTGGCTGATATGAGGGGAGTGTCTCATTCTAGGATTTGTAAAACCCCTTGCTCTGTCTGACTGTGTAACTTTACATTTTCTTTAATATTTTAGGGGGACAGTTTAACCGGACCCGATTTTCTTGTAGAATTTGATAGTATAATTTTTCAATATTTAATTTTTAAATATGTTTTTTCATTAAGATTTATTTTTTTATATAAAAGTAAATAGTATTAATTTTTAATAATTTGGTTCCACTATCATTATTTAATAATAATTACATGTAATTAGTATTAATTATTATTAATTACTAGTAATTAGTATTAATTATTATTAATTAATATTAATTAGTATTAATTGGAAATAATTAGTATTAAATAGAAATAATTAGTAATAATTAGTGATAAATAGTAACAATTAGCGGTAATTTGGAATAATAAGTGGTGATTAGGAATAATTAGCAATAATTAGTAGTAGTTAAAAATGATTAACAGTAATAAGTAATAATTAGTAATAATTAGAGGTAATTAGTAATAATTAATAAAAATTAACGATAGTTTGTAATAATTAGTGGTTATTAGTAATAAATAATAATAAATTCTAATAAATAGTAATAAATAGTGATAACAGGTAATAAGTTGAAATAATTTGTAATAATTTGTAATAAATTATAAACAATAGTGGTAATTAATGATAAATATAATTAATAGGTATCAAATATCGGTAATTAGTAATAAATAGCGGTAATTTGAAATAATTAGTAATAAATAGTAATAAATATTAATAAATAGTAATAAATAACGATAATTAGTAATAACTATGGGTAATTATTAATAAATAGTGTTAAATATTTATATATATTAACAAATATATGTAATTAGTATTAATTAGTATAAATTTGCAATAATTAGTAATAAATGTAAATAATGAGTAATAATTAGTAATAAATTGTAATAATAAGTAATAAATATTGAAATTGGTAATAAACAGTAATAAATAACAACAATTAGTAATAAATACTAATAAAAACAATATATATTAATAAATAGAAAAAATTAGAAAACGTAGTAATAATTAGCCAATGATAACAATAAATAACAATAAATAACAATAAATAGATATAAATAACAATAAATTGCAATAAACGACAACGAACAGTAATAATTAGAAATAATTCCAAATAATTAGCAATAATAAGCAATACATAGAATTAAATTGCAATAATTAGAATCAATAATCAATAATTAGAAATAATTAGCAATAATTAGCAATAATTAGCAATAAATAGAAAAATAATAATAATAATAATAATAATAAGAAATAATTAGCAATAAATACCAGTAGTTAGCAATAATTGGCAATAATTTGTGATAAATACTAACAATAAGCTGTAAATACTTATAATTAGCAATAAATACTAATAATTAGCATTAAATACTCATAATTAGAAGTAAATAGCAATAAATCGCAGCAAATAGCAGTAAATTCTAGTAAATAGCAGTTAATAGTATCAAATACAGATAAATAAAAATAAATAGCAATAAATAGAATTAATTAGAAATAAATAGCAATAAATAGAAATAATTAGCAATAATTAGCATTAAATAACAATAAATAGAAATAAATAACAATAAATAACAATAAATAATAATAAATAACAGTAAATAGAAACAACTAGAAATAAATAAATATAAATAACAGTAAATAAAAATAATTAACAATAACTAAGAATAATTAACAATAATTAGAAATAATTAGTAATAATTACGAATAATTTGGAATAATTATGATTAATTATCAATAATTAGTAATACTTAACAATAATTCGTAATAAATAGAAATAATTCGTAATAAATAGCGAAAATTAGGAATAATTAGGAATAATTAGGAATAAATAGTAATAAGTAATAATAAATAGTAATAATTTTTAGTAAATAGTAATAATTACTAATAATTGGATATAATTAGTAATAATTAGTAATAATTTCTAATAATTTGTAATAATAAGTAATAATTAGTAATAATTAGTAGTAATTAGTAATAAATAGTAATAATTTGTAATAATTAGTAATATATAGTAATGAATAGGAATAATTATTAATAAATAGTAATAATTAGTAATACATAGTAACAAATAGTTATAAATTGTAATTTTTAGTAATAAATTGTAATAATTAGTAATAAATAGTAATAAATAATAATAATTTGTAATAAATTAAAATAATTAGTAATAATTCTAATAATTAGGAATAATTAGCGACAATTAACAATAATTATGAATAATTATGAATAATTAGGAATAATTATCAATAATTAGCATTAATTAGGAATAATTAGCAATAATTGCCAGCAATTAACAATATTTAAGAATACTTAGGAATAACTAACAATTTTTTTTCTTTTTTTTTGAATCTTTTTTTTCTTATATCAAATTATTTATAAAAAACTAATTATATTATATTTTTTTAGAGGAATATAGAACAAGGAAGTAAAAAACAATCATTATTAGATGATCACGCTTGGATAAGTCAGTGAAATAATACAAATAGTTATAGTATTAATCCCATAAATATTAAGGTTATTGCAAATTTCTTATCATTTTCATCCCAAAAAAAAGAATTTGTTTGAGAGGGGACAATTAATTATCCATGTAAAAAATGTGGTGTGAGGACGTTTGACACATTTGACAATGTTAGGGGTCATCTATTGAATTTTGGTTTTCAAAAAGATTATATTTTTAATATAAACATGGTGAACGTAGATCCAGAGAAGATACTAATAATTTGGTTCAAGATAGATCTCAATATAAAAATTTAGAACATGATGTGTCGTGTAGGTCTTTTCAATAACCTAAAACTTAGGATGATATTGATTTAACTCCTATGTTGGAACCATCTCAATTTTATGAGTTATTGGGGTTCACTGAGGATTCCTTATATCCTAGTTGCAAGATAAAAAAATTTGAAGTGATTGCAAAATTTATGGCTATTAAATCAGATAATGTAATTTCAAATAGCTATTTTGATCAGATATTCTATGTAGTTGAAACATGATTACTTGAAGGAAATGTGTTTCATAAAATTTATATGAGAGAAAGAGGTAGGTTCGTAATCTGGGTCTTGGTTATCAGATGATTCATAAATGTTCAAATGACTGCATCTTATATTATTGTGAAAATGATTCATTGAATAATTTTCCTATATGTGGATAATCAAGGTATAAAGAGGCTCAACTAGGGAATTTTGGATTAATTACTGTAAAATAGTGGAGATATTTTCCTCTTAAATCAATATTGCAGCGTTTATTTTTCTCTCTAAACACTACATCATTGATTTCATGACCCAAAATCGATATTTCGAGCTATAAAAGATTTAATCATACATATAATGGTGAGTCATGGAATAATTTTGACAAAGTACATCAGAATTTTTCTTCAGAAGCATGGAAAATGTGATAGAGTCTTTATACTGATGGTTTCTATCCATTTGGTTCTTATGGTAGTCAATATTCTCATTGCCTTGTTTTTATAAATTTATACAATTTACCTCATTTGATGTTGATGAAAGATCCATTTATATTTTTAATTTTATTAATTCCTATAAATCTAGAAAAAATTATATTGATGTTTATTGGAATCCATTGATTGTTAGGTTAAATTTATTGTCGGATAATGGTGTCAGAACCTATGATGTTGTTGTGAAAAGAAAATCTCCTACTAAAATTGGAATTTATGTGGTTAATTAGTGACTACCCAATATAATTAATGCTATATATTTAGAGTACAATGGTTTAAAATAATGTTTGTACTGTATGAGAGACAAGAAATCATTTATTCTAGTCAATGAAAGAAACCGTTTTTTTTTTCATCATAGATTATATCCAACCAATCAACCTTTTTGGAGAATCATATATCATTTCATAAAAGGAACAATTTAAAGAGATAGAACTCCAAAAATTGTATTTGGTATGGAATTAAAATAATTTTTCTCTTCATTACCCGCCATTACATTTGGACCAACTATAAATCAGCATAGGATTGACAGCTATATGAAAGAACACAATTGGATAAAGCAGAGAATTTTTTGGGATCTTTCATATTAATATAATTATTTGTTCTATCACATGTTGGATATCATGAATATTTAGAAGTACTATTTTGATAATATATTTTATACGCATTTAGATACACTAGGTAAAACCGAAGATAATATAAAGGCATAATTATATTTTACCTGAATTTACAGGCGACCAGGACTTGATCTATTTGAAAAATGTTTGATAATAGAAGTTAAAGAATCCAAAAGAATCCTACACACATTCCAATAAAAATTAATTATTATTTTGTCATTGGATTTCATATTTGATACATCTATATGGTTATGTTTCTAATTTGGCTAGATGGGTCAGAATTGGTTATATTACTAGATAAAAAAGTCATTAATGTAATGTTCTAATGGAAATAATTATACTGGTTAGATTAAGATATTATTTTAATTCAATTATTTTGGACTCATTAATAAAAATATCATATGTTTCCTTATAAATTTGTGTGGAAAAAATTGACTATGAAGCACTAAGTAAACTGTAAGAAGATGTTGTTTTAATTTTATATAAATTGGAAAAAATCATGCCACCATATTTCTTTGACTCAATGGAAAATTTGATATTACAGTTGTTGTATAAATTTTTTTTGAGGTCCAATATAGTTCTGATGGATGTAACCATTTGAGTGATGCATGTGTAAATTGAAGAAAAAGTATGTAACAAATCAACAATTGAATGATCAATTACAGAAGATTATTTATAGGAGGAAATTTATTTTTTATGCTCCCATTATTTTCAATCTAAATATCCATAAAAACAAAAACACATGGTCCATAATGAGGGAAATGTTGTTGATGAAATGAAAAATCAATTATCTATTTGTAATCATCCTCAGTGGAGTTCATGAATGATTACTTCTAGATGATGAACATCATAGAGCTCATTCACATGTTCTACTCAACTATGAAGAAGTAAGACCATGTGTAATATCAGTTCTCCTATCACTTATTCTATAATATTTTTATATTAAATTAATATTAATTTAATTTTAGGTTGTATTATAATCATATCAAGAAACATCTCCCACAAATTATAGTAGCCACCCTTGAATAATGTTACCAAAATAATATTTCTTACTGGTTTCAAAAACTGGTAACAAGAATTATTTATGGTTTAATATATAAAATTAATTTAATTCTTTTTATATTAAGAATTATTTTAAAAAAATTTAGGTATCCTAACATTCTGATGAAATTGATAATCGATTGTGTGTATTGAGTAACCTAACATCCTAAATTGTTAAATATTATAATGCATATGTGGTTAATGGTTTTCAATTTAAAAAATGTGCATGTGGGGAATAAAAAATAATAATGAATAGTGGTGTTTTTATGAGAGGATCTCATCATAGAGAAATTGATGTTGACTTTTTCAGTATACATAAATAAAATTATTGAACTGTATTATATGTGATAGAATTATATAATGATGTTTAAATGCTAGTTCTTGGGTACTAAGAGTGGATAACATGTTCATACAAGCCATAGAATGGTTTATATTAAATATAAAATACTTCTTGAAATAATTTTTCCATTTTAATTGGTGGGGAATAATAAAAGCAAAATGTAAAAAAAATAATTTTATTAAAAGTGAATGTGGTTTCACTGATGTTCATTGAATTAAATTTTTTTGAGAGACTACCCCAAAGCCTTATTTTCCACCAAGGGAATGAGATATCAATGATGGCACCCCAAAATTATTGGTCGATGTTCACAATGATGTTATTGATAAAACAAATGAATTTGAAATGAGAAGAGATAATGAAACTAAAACTCCTATGGAAATCGATGATAATGAGGAGGAATAAGAAGATATTGACACCGTCATATATGAAGATAAGGATGAAGATTAATATTAACATAGTTAAATGATTCTAATAATCATATATAATATATATCTATATATATTAGTTGTTTTCAACTATTTTCTAATAGTCATTTTGTGTTTCATATAGAATTAGATATGTTTCATGAGTTGGAGGGTGTTGATCTGCCTAGTGACAACCATGATGTTGGATAATCTATCCCCCAGAATGCTAGTGGAGCAATGAGAAGCTCTAGGGGTCGTGGTCTTGTGAGATCTAAGATTCCTAACCCCATCCCCAAGTGACGTCCGTGTCTTGGTTTTGATCCACACATGAAGTGGTATGTTTAATTATTTTTATTAGTTTTCATTAATTATAATTAATTTATTTATATCCTAATTTTTTGATTATTTGTTATTTTTTCACATCTTTTTTCATATAACCATTAGAGAGGGGAGTCATGTATTGTGAAATTATTTTTCTGGACCATGGGTTAAATGAGATCAGGTTCATATGGATGTTCAGGACCACATGTTCGATCATTGAATGGTACGTATATAAATAATATTTATTTTGAAATTTATTTAATTAATAACATGATATTATTTTTTTTAGGGTTTATGGTATACCATCAATGAGATCATGTGTGAATTTATCTGAAAGGTGTGGGAGGGTTGTATGGGTGATTTTTGCTGTTATTTTTTAAAAAAATTGAGAAGGATAATAATGAGGAAAGTAGGAGTAACAAAGTTTAATGAGTCTTGATACACCCACTAACATGATGACATTTCATCTCAGGGTTGGGTTGCATTATTTTCAAACAGGATGGGTTGTCATTTTCAAAGAATATCATCAGTAATTCAAAATAACCAGGGGATATAGAAGGTGACATATCAAACTAGTAGCTTTACATTCAGTACGCATAGGGGGATATGGTAAGTACCATTTTTTAATTAATTTATATGACATAAAATGTAAACTGTTTCTTTTATATTCGGATACGCAGTCGAACAATCTGATGTTACAGAGGTCAACATTTATAAGAGGATATGCAATGATACTATCACTAGAGAGATTAAAGGTGATCTTCAATGTCATTATGTGGGAAGTATAGTTTCTTTTTGAGTTTCAAAATCAAATAACAATAATATTTTAACTATTTTAATTTTAGATTGTAATTGGAGGATTCATATGAGGTCGTGACACCTTAAACACAGATTAAGAGTCAGGCCGGGATCGAGGATCAGCCAAGTGAAACAATATTTGATAAGGCATTATGGATGTAGGAGACCTAGTATGCCTTTGAGAAAGGTCAAGTTGTTGATATCAAATCTCTATTGAGGCTTGGGAGTTACTATGCTTCTGATATGATGTCGGTGTATAGATCAAGAGGAGCTCATTGAGAGTTATCACCATAAAATGTACAGTATCAGAAGTAGCTGTGAGCTAAGGGTGCTCTTATAGTGAGTATGTGTAGGGAGAAGGGAGATCTCTGTCAACAATAGCAACAGAAGGAGGAGATGTATCGATGGTAGCAGCAGCATCACAAGGAGATGGTGGAGTACATGCAACGTATGACTCATGGTTTAGGGATGATGTTCCCCCATCATCTTCTCTATATCCTCTAGAAGACCCTCCCCCTTAGTGATGTATTTAAATTTTATGATAAAACATTTGAATGCAATTTTTTTGTAATATTATATATATATATATATCTTTCAATACATTTTGTTTTTTGTAATATTGTAAATTTTGTGTTTTTTATTATTTTATTTTTTATTTAAATTTTTATTATTTTCTTACTTCAATATTTATTTAATTTTATTATTTATTTTATTACTTTATTATTATTATTATTATTTCTTTTGAAATATTGTGGTTTTTATTATTTTATAAATTATTATTATTATTATTATTATAAATTTTATTAATATTATTTCATTAATATTATTATTATAATAATTAATATATTTATATTATTTATATTATTTATATTATTTTTAATATTAATATTAATATAAATTCTAGTTATTTTTTAATTAATATTTTATTTTGTGATGGGTCTGTCGAAATAGGTTTTAAAAAAAACACATAGAAACAATTTGCAACCCCTTTTTCTACAACGGGGAATTTGTGATGTGGCCCCATCGAAAATTCCCCATCTTAAATATCTCAATTTTTAGTAGTGTTGATAAAACTTGATGAATACTCAGACACTTTCATGCTACCCTATAAGAGCTTAGAGGCTACTGGATATGTACAACCCTCATCATATCTAGTGAGAACTCCTCTATGAAAAGGCGTTCAAACTCTGTCCATGTTAGAGAATACTCATCATAAGACTAGTAACTAAACTTCACCATCACCCTATCGAACCATAAATAATATTCACTATGAGGACCACTATATGTTCTATTAGTGTCCTGAATTGATAGAAAACATTGGTCCCCACCTCAAGCTAGTCCTCAACTGCCTATGGCTCGGGCATGCCTTAGATCTTGAGGGGTCTCTATCACTAAAATCCATGAAGCGCACTCAGCCTACACACCTCATCTACTGATACTGCGGGCACTGAATGATGCTCAATTGGTGATATGGATGGTTCACCACATGGATATAAAATTTCAGGAACTGGTATATGAATCAAAGCCTCATCACTTAGGGGTTCATTCTCGTGATCTTCATGATGAATCCTAGCTGGTAGACATCGTAGAGGCATCCTGAGAGTAAAAAAAGTACTATGATCAATGAGTATTTCTGAAGAGATGACTCCAGAAGGACATTCAAAGAGAACCCAATCCAATATGATGAATGTACTATTATTTTCCCTGCAACCAATGTTATCATTCACCGAGTTGAAAATCAGGTGATCATAGTCATAGTGTGTGGATACGTCGGCCACCGAACCAACACTAGAGTCCCTGGCCTGAAATTTGAACGTGAAACTCTTAACATAGTTTCTTCAAAAAAATATAATAGACTCCTATACCTAAGGTAAAACTAACAACCTGTGATACCACTCTATCATGATCTATCCCAATGAGTCTCATTCCGTGACTCCCCAATCCAACATCAAATAGGCTAGGGGCTAGTGACTAGCACCAATTTGGAATATCACTAAAATGGGAGTCATTTATTAAGTACCTATACATAAGATCACATATCAAGGACTAAAAAATACTAAAATGTAAAAAAACCGAAGAACCAATGCATGAATACATATATATCCCACAACTAGAGTTCTAAATTAATTAAGTAATGTTAATTGGTCTAAATACTATCCCAATATAAACAGTCTATAAAACATTTCCAACCCTAAAGTAAAGGTACTGGGACTGCTGTATAAAAGTCGTAGGAACGCACCTTGGTTTGTCTAGTCTCACTAAGGTTTGTCTGGTCTCACTAAGAATCGGTTGGTCCTAGTCCGCCTAAGACTCCATCAGAAGGTCAATCATCTACATAAGACATGACACGTTTAGACAAAGCCTGTGTTGGGGTGAGTATAAGAATACTCAGTAGGACACCTCAAAATTAAATATAATAGAAAAAAGGAAAGAACTGTCATATCTAAATAGGTATATGTATACAATAAATATAATAAGAATATCCATATATACTAAAAAAAGACACACAATCTAGAGGTAAGACACAACCTTAGTATACAAGCCCTAATATTTTGGCTCGAATGATCCACGTAGCACTCAATCAGGATAGCACACTCCTGAGTCCGACATCACGAATGACATTCTTCCGAGAGGTACTGCTCATTGGGTATTATCTTGAGAATGAATAGAATGATAGTATGAAGAGATATGATACACAAATGAGGATCACTTCCAAGGACTTAGGGTGATACCAAAAAACACAATCTGGATTAACCTTCTATGTGTCGGATCGGCACCCGTGTAGTGTTGGTCACATCAATACCAAAAACTCCACATAGGGCACACAGATGAATAGAAGTTTTCACTCCATGCCTCCTAGAGGGATTCCAATTACTCTACCTAGTAATTCTTTCTTAAGGGATTGTTTACCTCGGAGTAAGGTATGATACTATACCAAACTTTATGGAATGTATAAGGGGAACAAACCCTAATAAATCTTGTCCATGATACAGGGGACAAAAGATTGCATCCATGTAGAAAAGAGTTCATGATATATAGAAGGGTTACACGTTGTGTCCCTTGACCCTAGGTCCTTCTCGTGTCATCAAACCATGATTTTTAGTAGTACATGCAGTGTAGGAATCCCATGTACTCTACTCAAGTTCCAGTTCACATCTCAGCTGGTGTACTTGGTATAACCTGTGTCCGTGTAGTGGAGTACATTCCATGTAGGTAGTCCGTGTACTCCACCATAATTCCATTTATTTTCCAAAGAAAAATCTAAGTTATTGGGGATACCGAATTCCATGTGATAGGGTTGACCCACCATGTTATACTTATCTTTCTCCAAAAAACCCTAGCCATTGTAAGGGGGGCCCCAAGGTATTTAGATCTAGTTTAAACACCATGTTCTTTGGGAATTTCTAGAATCTAAGATTCTACTCCACTTACAATATGAAACCACTAGACATTGATTTGGTGAAATTTGTTTCATGAAATAAATAATTCATGTTCTTACACCCCTTTCAATTATTTAACAATCCTTCTCTTCATCAGATCTTCTTTCATAACAGCTCAAATCTTCATTCTTCATTGAGCACCAAATAATTTGAATTTATGTATCCACCATCATCTGAATCAATAAAAATCCATCATCACACCTCCTTCATGTTGTGTTGATCCCAGATATAAGATATTGGATCTTTGTGTCAATAAAGAGGTGCACAATGATCGATTGATCTAGATTTATCATTCCAAATTCCAAATGAAGAAGGCCCATGATGAATGATGAATGGGGGGAGAAAAGAACAAACGAAACAAGAGGAACAAACCTCAATTAGAAGTTTTAGTCAATCTTTGTTAATTTAATTTAGAATGAAAATAAAATTAACCAACAATAACAAAGATAATTATCCCGATAAACCATGGAATCAACACCATCCTATATAATGAGAGAACCATGTGACTATTTTTTCTTGATTGGTCTGCTTTCATTGTAGAAATCAAGAACAGGGGAAAATCAAATTGAAACACATGACCAACCATGATCAGGTTCAATCATTGATGAAGAAAAATTCATCATCATCTTTGTTGGAAAGATCTATCAAATCTGAGGTGTGTCGATCATTGATATAGAATTCCATAATCGTTCACCTAAGAGGATTCTCCAAGGCTCTCCCCAACGATCATCTCCAAGGATCCAAGGTTTTGTAGCTAACCCTGGGATTTCTTCATAATAGTATATTTATATACTAACCAGTTCTTTCATCATCATTTCAAATAAATTAATTCTATTTAATTATTTAATTCATTTTCATGCCCCATGATTTCTTTTCCACAAACAACTTGTGCCGACTAATGTTAAGTCGTTCAAAGGCTAAACCTCACATTCTAAATTCTTCAGTACCCTTAGATTTCTAATTTGATCACCCATTAAGATGTTATTACACTTTTTAAGGAAAACTATGAATGCATTGTATTTAATATAATTAATATAATTAATATATTTAATAAATATATTATCGGCACACCAGGCCTTAGAATCGCATGCTATCTAAGTTTCTAGTTTCGAATATAATCCATATAATATCTAAAAATTATACATATAAAATCCAATAAATTACATGGGAACTTGGGCATAATATACAATTAAATATAGACTCTCTAAATGGACATGTTCATGGTCTTGTTAAAATTTCTTTTTCAAGTGATATTATTTGGGAAGCATTTGCGCACATGGAAAATATCTTCATAAGAGGGAGTTCTCTACTAATTCAAATGTTTTAGTAAAACATTGATTTTCTAAACTAGATGGTGTGTGAATAATGGACCTTAATGGGGAACAAGCTATTAAGTCATGGTTTGAGATTTTAGAAGATGGGTTGGCTACTAAAGAGAATTCATCTCATGAAGTGGTTCCACAAGATATTTTTGATCAACAACTTCTTCAAGAGAAACTTATTTCTTCATGATCCCGCAATATAATGTATAAAACGGATGTTGATTCTCATTTAAACTCAAATCATAGGTATTTCATTAAAATTAAGGAATTTTCTGATACTTTCCTGAAGAAGGGGATATTGAACGATTTTAATCATGTTTTCTTGACTCCATTACCAGATAAACCATTATTAGATTGCTCAGATGAAATGAGTACCAAAGATATGGTGCATGGGTTTTCCCCTCATTATAAACATAATGTTTTACATTCCATTGTTGATCAACCCCAAAAAATAAGTTTTCCTACTACTTCTAATGTTTAGGAGACACCTATCATGAATTCCCTTAGTGGTGCAATAAGATTTACCATGAATATTGGTTCAAAAAAATTACACACTGATGGATCCAACCATCTATCTGAATTTTGATTCTTGTAAGAATTAATTTCTAAATTGTTAAGGGACTCACAAGATTCAATACATTGATGAAAATCAGCTACCAGTGACTGGTGGTCTCGATATCTCCTCATTGATGGTCCCATCACATGGTCATGATCTATTTCATCACTAACCATCCATTTTTTATAATGATGAAAATAATTATACTCATTTGAAATATGAAATTTGTAAGGGAATGATTTCCCTTTATAGAATAGATTAATATCAGACTAAGTCCAAATGGATGACTTTATTGATGCTAATTCCTAAGATGAGGTACATGGAGTTATGAAGGAAAGAGTCTAGGATTATAAAAATAAAATTCTAGGAAAGAAACTATTATCCACTTAAAATAATTTTGGAGTTCTTGAAATGCATAAGGAGGTGACCTTGGAGGCAGTTAACATGTATGGGGATTCAAGATGTGCAATCAAAATTCGGATGGGTTAGCAGAAGCAGTGTCATATATATGTGGTGGTCTCCCGCCATATGGGTGTAGATTACTCTACTGAACAATCTTCAGATGAAGGACACGAGCCTTGGCAGAGAGAAAAGAATTTTTTTATGTGAAGCCATTATTAGTGTAGAAGAGCACCTCATAGTAGTGTTAGGTGGGGTCCTTTACTATCACATGTTATTGACATTGACATTTAGTGACTCTTTGGGTCTTTTTATATTTGAATCTTTTGAAATTTTCAGTTTTCTATTTTGGTATATCTTCTCAAGTCTTACCTCATACTTTTCTCTTATAACATTTTATTTTAATAATTGGGTTATGGACTTTGGGCCTTAACATAAATCTATTTTGAAAAAAGTAATGCTTATTCATTTTTATAATTTTTTTTAAATTTATTCGATTTCTCATTAATAAATTTCACTCATTTTTAACATTTATTCAAATAAAATGATTAATTCATCAATAATATTAATTATTTTTTACTTTTTTTTAATTTACTCATTTTTAAATATTTTTACAATCTATTCATTCTTTAACTAGTAAATTTCCTCCGTTTTCTGATTTTATTCCATTAGTATTATTGTTTTATTATAAATATTATTTTTTATTTTTTATTTATTCATTCTAAATAATATTGTTTAATATTTTTATGATTTATTCATTTTCAATATTTAATTATACATATATATTCATTAAAACAAAATATTTTTAATATGGCTGTAATTTACATATATAATATGTAATCATTTTAATTTTAATATATATTAATTATTATTATTTTAATAATTTATATAACTAATAATTCTTATTCATTTTTAAAATAGTTTTGTAACTTATTAAATTTTTTATTATTAAATTTCACTTATATTTAACTTTTATTCAATTTCTATAATATATTCATAAAAATAAGAAATTATTATTATTTTATGATAATTTATTATTTTTTAATAATAATATATAAATATTTATTCTTTAACATTTATTATTTTAAATATTTTTATATTAATTTTTATTCTTTTTTATTTTAAAATTTTATAACATTAATATATATTCATATTTATATTTCCTAATATACCTAATTTATATTATTTAATATTTACTATGCATTTGTAATATTTTTTAAAATTTTTTATCAATGCTAAATTAGAAAGCTGTGATAAAGCATATCTTTATCAGCACTAAATTAATAATTTTTGATAAAACGTATCTTTATCAACACTAAAGTGATCGCATTGTTATACACTCATCTTTATAAGTGCTAAATTTTAGCACGGCTAAATATATGTTTTATCAGTGATTTTTAATTTCGCGCTGATTAAATCATATATTATCAATGTGTTTTTTGAATGCACTGAAAAATCCCTTTACCCTCTTTAGAATGAACCCAAATAGAAACCCAATCACTCACGCCATTCAAGTAATCACATAACTAGAAATCTATCACCACACCCCCTCAATTGTTTTTAGATGAATCGAATCTCCAAAAACAAACGGCCTATAATTCTTTGTACTCCTTTTCAATTGATATTTCATTGTTTGAGGATTTTTTTATTAAAATTTATTTTATCTATATAATTATATATTTTATTCCCTCCTTTAAATAATATTTCTCAATGTGTATTGAGAAAATATTGTCCAAGATCCACAGGTTTTCACTTATTTTCAACCTCAAACACTCCATATACAAAGATCTTTAGGGTTATATCTATCTCAATTTAGGTAGTTTGGAATTTAGTGTTTTTCTTCATCTCAATCAATTTGAAATATATAATGGGTTTAATTATATATATATGTGTGTGTGTGTGTGT
Organism: Viscum album; assembly: GCA_963277665.1. Taxonomy (NCBI): domain Eukaryota; kingdom Viridiplantae; phylum Streptophyta; class Magnoliopsida; order Santalales; family Viscaceae; genus Viscum; species Viscum album. Next base: position 570,525,490 of record OY728119.1, read on the forward strand.
GTGTTTGTGTGTATGTATGTATATATATGCATATATATATATATTAAAAAATGCATAATAAGATAAAAAAAATTTAAATGAATCCTTTAGAAGTTAAATATATATGTAATATATATTTATAAATTAAAATAAAATAAAATCATAAATATATTATGCACTATGAGTGTGATACAATATATATATATTTATGTTTTTTAGTATTTATATTTTTCTATCCTTTAGTGAAATGTTTTTAGTAATTTTTTAAATTTTCACAAAAAAACCATGTTTAAAATATGAATTAGATTTATTAAGGGTATATTAATTAAACTACATGTAATTAAACTAAATAATAAAAAAAATATTTATTATAATTACATGAAACTATTTTTTCCGAAGGTTTATGTTTTTAGTACTTAAATTTATTTCAATGTATTATTTGTTATGTGATTGTAACCAAAACATTTTATGTAATAATGTGTGTATCACCTTTTCTCGATAAAACTATAACTTTATATCAATTTTGTTTTTATAAATTGTTCTTTTATTTTTCCCTTTAGTGTCAAAAGTGATTTTTTTGGAAAATAATCAAATTTCTTAGAAGTATAAATAATTTTCTCCTTAATTTTGAATATTGTTTATATTATTTAACAAAATAGTCTATATTAGACTAAAGTCCGATAAAAATATTATGTAATTTATTATAAACATAGGCTTTATATATTTACACACAATTATGTTTATATACACACATGTTGATATGTTTCGGGCATAGCAGAAGCACCTTTTTGACATGACCAACTTGAATTTTAGACTTAATTTATAAATAATCATTACTGAACATGATAAATACTATATTTTCCAATGATAATAAAATATTAATTTATAAGATAAAATACTAGAACCAGAAGAAGGATGATCATAACATGTAATTTATTTTTAATTTATGAGCATATATAGAATGACATCAACACGTAATTATCGATTTGTTGATGATCTGGTTGACTAGATCTTTACACACTATCATTGCACTATAGGATCCAATTGAAGAATCCCTCTAGATGCGATCACATGTGCATCACAATCTGTGAATGTCTTCATAGAATTGTCGATTACTAGCATGACCTATCCTGGTCACTTGTGTTGTTTGTGGTTGATCACAACAAAATCTTTCTTGAAGGAGGAATAACTCTTGATATTCTATTGACATATTGAGAGTGGAGGATGAGAGATCATGTTCTACAACTCTTGTTCTCTCTATAGCGATTGATATAGTCTATCTCTTTCCATTGTATACAATAAGAGTCCTTATAAAGTGATAAAATTAGATAATTATTTTAGATGTTTTATGGTTGGCAGATTGCACACAATCCCCTTTTCAACTTTACAATTCCTAGTTGATCCCATGTCCAATAATAATAACAATAACAACAACAAAAAAATAATAACAACTACTTAAAATAAAAAATAATAATTAATACTATAAATAAATATAATTTTTACCATTTGAAATTAGACCATTAAGAATTGTCTGCTTTCCCCAATCAACATTTACAAATCCTTGAATAATGATTACTTATTTAAAAAATAAATTTCACTTCATTATTCATCAATAAATATAATCAATATTATATTTTTCAAACATTTAAAATAAATATTTATTATTATTTAACTCAATTATTATTTAAAAAAACTTGAGATTAAATCAAGGCGATCAACCAAAACCTAGAGAAATATAATTTTTTCAAACATTCAAAATTCAATACTTGAATTTAACTAAGACTATAAATATACATAGTTTGTGAACCTCAAGGACTCTTTCTTAGTGGAATTAGGAATAACCACCAAGATAACAAAGTTAGAATCAAACAACACTACAAGGTACCCATAGATAATGAAGTTAATGTTTCAATGACTTCCAACCTCCTACAGATGCTTACCATTTAATAAAATCCCTTTATCCTAATATCTCAAATCACATATGTTTCATTTCAGTTCCATCAACCTATATGAATAATGTATCTTTCATTGAACTTTCTAAAATAAACGCACCCATCGAACACCAAGTCCATGGATTTATACAGGTATCTCCACTCCTATAAAGGTTCCTGAGATGCCAACTTCTATTATGGGTCAGAAGGGATAAATACTTTCTCTTATTATCCATTAATGAAATATCACTCATGACACACCCAACATATCCTAACTCACCTTGAACATACATTGTCATAGTTTTCATCAATACATAAAATTATGTGAGCCATGATATCAATTAATTACAATCACAAAGTCTACGGATAAATATATATTTCCAATGATAGGAACATCTAATGAAATACGAATGTATGGATTTCCTATTGGAAATTCTATTATTATAACCTCATAATTGGGATATTACTAAGGGATAACACTATAAGAAGGTGTATTAATGTATTATTTGCCTCCTACCCCTGAAGCCTATATCATTTATGTCTTTCATGATAATATCATCCGACCTTAGAAAAATATCCATGAATGATGTCGTGACACCTCTTGATTTTCATCATATTGAGGAATTTCCATGACCTTTCAGTGGGACATAGATTATTTGGACATTGTCACATGAAAATTTCATTCATAGTGTAACACCCTAATATTTTATGAGAAGTATATATATTTTTTTTCATGTCTTATGTTATACCTAACATTAATGGAATCTTTCACTGCACACAACACTATCTTGGCTTGTGTTACACGTAATCACGACCTTCCTCGATAGCGTGTGTAGTAAGCAATACCAGGTTTCACTAAACAACGATATATTGTTATAATATTATTATGGACTAGCCGTTATGAATAGTATTAACTAAATTTTGAATTTTATAACATTATTATTCATCTTACATATTTTATAGAACATGGTATGAGAAAAAAATAATTTTTTTGGGTAAAATAAGTATTTTTCAAAAAATACAGTTTTTCCGCCTTTTGATGGTGCACCCATTTTAAATCTAGTTTTTGACATGTTTATAAGTTCAATTTTACAAAATAAAATTCTTACTTGGAATTATGATATAAAAATTTAATTTGGATAAAATTTTCAAATTATTCTGATAACTTTCATATTTTAATGAATAGTAAAATCACGCAATATTTTAATTAAAAACAACTTTTTTCATCACAATAATTTATATGGCTAGATTATATTTTTAATTGGTTTTAAAGTTTAAATAGAATATATTTTTACCATTTAATCCAATTTTGGCCATTATAATTAATTTCACATTGAAATTGGACATAACCAAGTGTCGATCTTTAGATAGTTATTGTTTCTTAAAAACATGCTATTTGTTTTGATAATAGGAATTATATTTAAAATTAATTAATTCCACTTCTATGTTTTAAATTTGTAAAAATATAAATCATTTTTGAATTTAGAATTTCAAATATAGCTTAGGCTATATTTTTGGTATTTTTCTGAAAAACATCAATTTTTGATGAATAGTGAAACCACTTAGTGGTAGTTAAAAAATGACACTTTCATTTAAATGAAATTTTACCACTTATGTGAATTGAATTTCAAAAATCCGACATACATGGTGGTTATCAAAAAGTAAAATGTGGTTCAATAAGAAGAAAATAATTTTTGGTGAATAATGACTTTTGACTTTGATATACTGCAGTTAAAGGTAAATAAGGTAATTCAGAGTTAAAAGAATATTATAATAATTAAAAATTACATTAACACTTGTACTATGACAACCTTGATTTTATTACAAACTTAAACATGATTTATTACATATAACGTCACTTGATACAACAAAGAAGATCTAGAGGTTTAGTGTCTATGGGGCTTAGGATCATTACATAAAAACTTAAAACATGAAATACAACATCTTTATTGAAAACTTCCTTTACATGGCCACTACATTCCCTCGTACTTAGCATTGCATGGGATAACATGAGGACAAGCATAAGAAAAGGATGAGCTATAACGCCAAGTAAGGGAGTACACATGGAATAACATGAGGAGTACAATACCTGTTAGAAAATAGGCATATCAATAGAGAATAAAAGAAACATGAACATAAAGGCATGATAAAGTATAATAATCGTAACATGGAAATGTGGCAACAACACTTAACATGGAATTAGCATGAGCCAAGGGTCATTGCACATAGAGCATGGGTAAATCCTCATTGAACATGAAGAACGAGTAAAACCTCGTTTCACTTAAATTAACACAAGTCAACACTCATTGCACATGGCATATAATGATAATATACTCTACCCAATGTATTTGAGGGCTATAAGGGTGCACCCTTCTTAAACATTTCATTTCATGCATAAGTGTGCCACATGGATCATAAAACATGGATTCATAAAACATAATCATTTATTCCACGATAAAGGAATGCGGAATTCATACATGAAACATTATAATCAATAAGTAAATGTGCACAAAGGTGAATACCCTTGATGCAGAAATGGGCATGGTATTCACTACACAATGGCATTGGCTTAGGAAATCGGTGCGATTTCGGCAGCGTAACGACGTGACATAAGAATTAATAAAAACGGTTGATGAGAGTGGAAGTGGTTCCACATCATATTTACATGTAATGGACAGTAAGGAGGTCATATAGATACATTTCCCAACAATTGTAATGGAATTTAGATTCATGATTCAAAAGTATTGCTTGAATGTAAATGAGGAGAGAGAAGTTCCTTTCAGAATTTTGGCATAGTAACGGGTGTACATGGGAGGCATTTAATGATAGAGAAAGAGGTCTCCCATAATTTAAACATAAAGAGGGCAGTATGAGGGAGGTGAAAAACCTTACCCCAACATTCGTAATTGAAATTAAATGGGTAAAAAAACTTAAAGAAAATTGGACAAAAATGAGAAAGGAAGAAAAACCCTTACTTGGAAGTGTGCTTCCAAAGGCTAGAGAGAAACTTGTGAGAGGCTTCTTGGGAGCTTGGGGAACCTTGGGAGGATTATAGAGAGAGTAGGGCAGAGTTTGGACGAACTCAAAGGTATTTTAGTGAGGAGGATGTGGGATCTTGGGTGGGTTTATATAGGAAAAGTGAGGGAATTCTTTATTATTTAGGTTTGGATCCCCTTACACTAAATTAATCCAAACCACAAACCATACCATGGTTTTTGGCAATGGGAAGAGGAAAGAAATATTTTATAAAGCCAAAGTCCAAACTTCTTAAAATATTAGGGTTTCTTATGTGGAGGTGAGTCACTCTCCCATGGAAATTAATTTTAAAAGGCAAGGTGTTGAATAAGTCTTGAGGGGTCCATCAATGCTTTGAAAAGTAATTCCAACAGACCCAAAATCACATTATTTTAATGGTAAAACATATATTGGCCGAACATAAATATTATAGTATTTTATTACTTCACTATTGGTTCATTATGATGTCATAAAACACATTATATATTTAAACGGTATTTAATTTTTACCCAAAAATTTGACATCTCAGAAAATTATGAAAAATTCACCGTTGGATAATTTCGACATCCTAATTCCATAAATAACATTTATTTTATCTAAATAATTTTATAAATATGTTAATTTTCGATTTTAAAATAAAAACCGACATTTATCGAAAATTCATGGGTTTTGACAGATATGGCTTTCAAACCTTAATAAAAATTTTAATTGTATTCATAAAATTATAAGTTCATTTATATTTAAAAAACATAATTTAAAAATAATAATATTATTTTATTAAAATATTATTTAATTCAAAAATCCCTTAATTTAATAAAATAGATTTCTTAATTAAATATTAACTAAGAACAACATTTGTACTTTAAAAACTATATACAATGTATCAAAAATGACTAGAAATTATATTCATTTTTATATATAAAAATAATGTACATGAACATAGTACTACTAATTTGTTACATAAAACCTTAAAATAGCTGCATAAGACTTAAGGGTAAGGTGTGCGATGGTGACAGACTCTTGGGGTGGCTCAGATAACATCGCTCGAGTGGTAATTTCAATCAACTTCCACTTTTCCCGTAGACGGTCATGTTCGAGCTTGACATGATGAAGCTCAGCTTGGGCTTGGTCAAGGGCGAAGCAGAAAGACACCACCTCTTTTCCAAGTTCCGACAAATGGGCTTCGTATGAGGCAATTCTACTGGATGAGGCCATCGCTTCCTTTGTTTGAGTAAATTGGATTTGTTAAAGTCCTATATTTATACTAATCATGTGATCACTATTCAACGGCTATATTAGCAACGGTCAAAATTCTTAACATAAAACCAAAGAATTTGAAATTTTATATAAACATAAAGAGACATTTAATTAGATCAAGAGGGATTTCCATTAATGAAACTTTGGGTCATTACAATATTCCCCCTTTAAGAAATTTCGCCCTCGAAATTTTTCCTTTTCCCACACTAAAAAAATGTGGGTAACTCGGCTTCATCATATCCTCTGATTCCCAAGTCACTTCTTCAAACTTGTGTTTTCTCTACAATACCTTGACGAGGGGCATTCTCTTATTTCATAGAACATTTTCTCTACGATCTAAGATCTTCACTGGTTGCTCCTCATAAGAAATATCGTCTTCCAATTGTACCACCTCAGAAGAGAGTACATGTGAAGGGTCCGGTATGTACTTACTTAATAGGGATACATGAAAGACATCATGTACATTGGGCATGGAAGGTGGAAGTGTTAGTCGATAGGCCATAGCCCCGACACGGTCAAGAATCTCGAAGGGGTCGATGTACCTTGGACTTAACTTCCCTTTCCTTCCAAAACTCACGACCTTCTTCCACGGAGATATGCATAGAAACACCATGTCTCCAACTTTAAACTCAAGGTCTCATCGACGATTATCTTAATAACTCTTATGACGACTATGGGCTGCCTTGATATGCTGCTGAATGGTTTTAACCTTCTCTACCATTTCTTCGAGCATTTTTGGTCCAAGCAGCTTACGTTCACTGACCTCATCCCAACATGTCGGTGTTCTTCACCTTTTCCCATATAGGGCTTCATATGGTGCCATTTGGATGCTCGAGTGGAACGTGTTATTATAATAGAACTCAACCAGAGTAAGATGTTGATCCCATCCTCCTTTAAAGTCCATTGAGAACGCTCTCAACATATCCTCTTGTGTTTGGATAGTTCGATCAGATTGGCCATCAGTTTGAGGATGATAGGCCGTACTGAAGTTCAGTTCAGTATTCAGAGCATGTTGAAGACTCTTCCAAAACATAGAAGTGAATCTTGGATCTTGGTCAGACACAATAGATAGTTTAACTCCATGAAACCTTACCACTTCCCTAATATATATCTGTGCCAGTTGATCCAAAGAGAAATCCTCCCAAATAGCAATGAAGTGTGCAGTCTTTTTAAGATGATCCACAAAAACCCAGATTGCATTGTTGCCTTTGGATGTCCTTGGAAGTCCGGGGACAAAGTCCGTGGTTATGTTCTCCCATTTCCATTCTGGTATGGGCAATGGTTGCATCATCCCCTTAGACTTATTCCTCTCTGCCTTCACTTGTTGACACACTAGGAACTTTGATGTATATTCAGCGATCTCCTTCTTCATATTATCCAACCAAAATTTTTATCAGATATCTTGATACATATTTGTGTTCCCTTGGTGAATAGAGAAATTTGAACTATGTGCATCATCCAAAAGTTCCTTCTTTAACTCCGGACTTGATGGAACACATAGTCTTTTCCCAAGCCGCATAATTCCTTCTTCATTAACATTAAACTCTGAGGATTTCCCTTTTTTGACAGCTTCCACTTTTCCTGAATTCCCACATCATCCTTTTGAGCATCCTTTAACCTTTACAAAAGAGATGGTTGAGCAATCATTTCTGAAAGGATTGATGATGTTCCCTTATTTATGATTCTCATGTCCATCTTCATCAAGTCTAATAAGATTGGATCCTTCTCAATTATCATCATTGATAGAATTGCTGGGTCCTTTTTACATAGGGCATCTGCCACCTTGTTCGCTTTCCCAGGGTGGTAATGTATTGAACAGTCATAATCCATGATGAGTTCTATCCATCTTCTATGGCGCATATTAAGCTCTTTCTATGTGAATATATATTTAAGACTCTTGTGGTCAGTATATATCTCACATTTCTCTCCATAGAGATAATGCCACCAGATTTTCAAGGCAAAGATCACCACCACCAACTCTATATCATGCGTTGGATAGTTTTGCTCATAGATTTTCAACTGCCTTGAGACATAGGATATAACATTATCATTCTGCATCAGCACACAACCTAATACCTTCATTGAAGCATCAATGAAAACAACAAAAAGTTCCCCACTTGTAGGTAAAGTGAACACGAGCGCAGTGATAAGCCTCCTTTTCAACTCCTTGAAGCTTTCTTCGCATTCCTCACTCCAAGAAAACTTTACTCCCTTTAGAGTTATCTTGGTAATAGGGTTGGAAAATCGCGAGAAATTTATCACAAATCGTTGATAATATCCAGCTAACCTTAAGAAGCTACGAATATCCGTTACCGATGTTGGCCTCGTCCATCCCTCAATTGCATCTGTTTTGGAGGGGTCCACAGATATCTCATTGCTTGTGATGATATGGCCCAAGAATGACACCTCCTTCAACAAGAACTCACACTTGATGTACTTTTCATAAATCTTCTCCTTGCGCAAAGTCTCTAGTACAGTTTTTAAATGCTCCTCATGATCCTCCTTGGTTTTGGAGTATATTAGAATATCATCTATAAAGACTACCACAAATATGTCTAGGTAATCTCTAAAGACTCTATTAATCATGTTCATGAAGATTTATAGATCATTGGTGAGTCCGAAGGGCATTAATATTAATTCATAGTGCATGTATCTTGTACGAAGAGCAGTCTTGGGGACATCTTCCTTCTTCACCCTTACCTGATAGTATCTCGACCGCAAATCCACCTTGGAGATGTATTGTGATCCAAGCAGCTGATCAAACAATTCATCTATTCATGGGAGAGGATACTTGTTCTTTATCGTGATTTTGTTAAGTTCACGATAATCGATGAAAATCCGCATTGACCCATGCTTCTTATTGATGAAGAGGACTAGTGCACCCCATGGAGAAGCACTTGGGTGTATAAACCCTTTATCCAGATTCTCCTGTAGTTGTTTCTTCAGCTCTTCACGCTCAAAAATAGCCATTCTATATGGAGTCTTGGATCTTGGTAGCTCCCCAGGTATAAGTTCAATTGAGAACTCAACATCTCTTCTAGGAGGAAGACCATGCAGTTCCTCGGGAAACACTTCAGTGAATTCCCTCACAATAGGAATTTTTTCAAGGATGGTTTCTTCCTTGGACTCAATCATCTGAGCCAGATACGCGTGCTTATAAGGTAGTAATATCCATGCATGAGATGATGGAGCTAAAGGAGATTCATTTTCCTCCTTACACTTGTAAATAATCGGGGGTCGATTCTCCATATGGAGTGTGATTTCCCTCTCCCAACAATTTATGTTGGATCTATATAAGGAAAGCTAATCCATGCCAAGAATTGCATAAAATTCCACTAGAGGGAGTATTATGAGGTTCTCTAGGAAATTCAATCCACAGACTATAACAAGGGAGGACTAATATTCATGGGATGCAATGATTTCCCCATTTGTCGTACTCACCGACATCTTTACTTTCATTATTTGTGGTGGTGCTGGGATTGTTCTACTAAACTTTCGAGATATAAAAGAATGCATAGAACCTAAATCAAAATGTTTGTTTACTATTCTTGAATGAATAACTAGCGTACCTGTCACCACTTCATTATCAGGGTTCACTTCGGAAGAAGTGATGGCAAAAGATCTTCCTTGCTGCCTTGGAGGTTGTTGTTTGTCTCTGAAAACCCTTGGATTAGGGACCTGATTTTCAAAATGACCCGGCTCTTTGCATTTGTAGCATTTAACAACGCGTTGAGGTTCGAACGGATCTTTCCTCTCCTCTATCGTAGCCGCGAGTCTTTCTTTCCGACAGTTAACAGCTAGGTGCCCTTCTCTTCCCCACATGAAGCATTTTAGCGTCCCCTTAAGGCAATTTCCAGGGTGCTTCTTTCTGCACTTTTGGAAAGTGGTGTGCTAGATCTTCTTAGCACCGTTGGATTTATCCATCGGACCACCAGCATTGAAGTCCACCTTATGCTTCTTGTCCCCATGATACCCCTATGATTCCATGATCTCCATTTCGACCTTGAGGTCACATTAGACAATTTCATCATAGCTGTTGAAGTCACAGATCGCTAATGCTTTCTGCAAGCTAGGCATCAGCCCACCAAAGAAGCGGTCAACATTGCATTTGGGGGTAAGGACAAAGCCGGAAGCGTATCGTGCAAGCCTTGTGATGTTTGCCTCGTATGCTCCAACAGATTCTTCATCTTTTTGCTTGAGGGAAAGGAAGTCCCTTTCCATCTTAAGCCAGAGGGTGTGCGAAAAATATTTATGGAAAACATCTTCCAGAAATCCTTCCATTCCAACACCTCGATATCCTCCTTAGGCTTCGTATTTTTGATCAACGTCCACCATTGATCAGCTTCACCCTCCATATGATACGCCGCCAGGAGAAACTTCTCTTATTCAGAACATTGGAAGATGGAGAATATCTTTTCAACGGAGTTGATCCATTTTTCAGCGATCGTGGGATTCGATGATCCACTAAAAGTTGGAGGCCTTTGTCTCATGAAGCTCTCGATAGAGACTTGTTAATTCTTAGGGGGGGGGTTGAATGTTCCTCTTGACCCGTGTTTCTTTTCAAAACTTGAGTTATCTGAGAGAGAAGCATGACAAAGTTTTCCATTCCTGCTCCCATTGGATTGGACATCTCAGTAGTACAGTCATCACACTGATCTTCACAACAGTTGTTAACCCGAGTCCTCCTATTACCGGCCATTGTCTGGAATAAAAGGATAGTTAGGGGTAACACATAAAGGGTAATCCAAAGTCAAAAGTTGGTGACTTATAAATAAAAATTTATTTTCTTACTCAAGAGTCTATAGGCTTCAATCTAGACTTTTCATGATCTACTTTCTAAAATATATTCGTAGGGACATTTTTTTAATTCCCTTAATAAGGGTTAATACTAAGCTTTCAAATTTATCAAAACATATCCCCTGGGAGTGTCATAACCAAGAATGCAGCAAGGCCCGTTGTCGTGCAGCAGTTCCCGTTCGAGTCTAGCTCAAAGCAGTGTTTTCGAGTTTTACCCCTAGGATACATCTATTCCAGAGCCACCACTACCTGCTCATATCCAGACTGGGATGTATTTGTTTGATAAACCACTTACTCAGTACTTAACAATACTTAGGGCTGTTTTTATTATACATAGTCTTGTATCTAAGGCTTTATTAGGGTTTCCTAATCCCAAAAATAACTAAACCTATCCTCTGATACCAACTATGACAACCCTGCTTTTATTACAAACTTAAACATGATTTATTACATAAAAGTTCACTTGATACAACAAAGAATATAGAGAGGTTTAGTGTCTTTGGGGTTTAGGATCATTACATAAAAACTTAAAACAATAAATACAACATCTTTATTGAAAACTTCCTTTACATGACCACTACATTCCCTCGTACTTATCATTGCATGGGATAACATGGGGACATGCATAAGAAAAGGGTGAGCTATAAAGCCTAGTAAGGGAGTACACATGGAATAACATGAGGAGAAAAATACATGTTAGAAAATAGGCTTATCAATAAAGCATAAAAGAAACATGAACATAAAGGCAAGATAAAGCATGATAATCATAACATGGAAATGTGGCAACAACACTTAACATGGAATTAGCATGATCCAAGGCTCATTGCACATAGAGCATGAGTAAATACTCATTGCACATGAAGCAAGAGTAAACCCTCATTCCAATTTAATTATCATGAGTCAACACTGATTGCACATGACGTATCATGATACTATACTTTACCTAATGCATTGGAGCACTAAAAGGGTGCACCCATCTTAAACATTTCATTTCATGCATAAGTGTGCCACATGGATCATAAAACATGGATTCATAAAACATAATCATTTATTCCACGACAAAGTAATGTGGAATTCATACATGAAACATTATAATCAATAAGTAAATGTGCATAAAGTTTAATACCCTTGATGGAGAAATGGGCATGATATTCACTACATAATGGCATTGGCTTAGAAAATCAGTGAGATTTCGGCAGGGTAACGACGTGACATAAGAATTAATAAAAATGGTTGATGAGAGAGAAAGGGGTTCCTCATTATATTTACATATAATGGACAATAAGGAGTTCATATAGATAAATGTCCCAACAATTTTAATGGAATTTAGATTCATGATACAAAATTATTGCTTGAATGTAAATGAGGAGAGAGAATTTCCTTTCGGAATTTCGACATAGTAACGGGTGTACATGAGAGGCATTTAATGAGAGAGAAAGGGGTCTCCCATCATTCAAACATACAGAGGGAAGTATGAGGGAGGTGCGAAACCTTACCCCAACATTAATAATTGAAATTAAATGGGAAAAAAACTTAAAGAAAATTGGACAAAAATGAGAAAGGAACAAAAACCCTTACTTGGAAGTGTGCTTCCAAAGGCTAGAGAGAGGCTTGTGAGAGGCTTCATGGGAGCTTGGGGAACCTTGGGAGGATTATAGAGAGAGTTGGGTAGAGGTTGGACGAACTCCAAGGGCTTTTAGTGAGAAGGAATTGGGATCTTGGGTGGTTTTATATAGGAAAGATGAGGCAATTCTTTATTATTTAGGTTTGGGTCCCCTTACATTAAATTAATCCAAACAACAAACCATCCCATGGTTTTTACGCATGGTTTTTGGAAAAGGGAAGAGGAATAAAATATTTTATAAGGCCAAAGTCCGAAATTATTAAAATATTATGGTTGCTTATGTGTAGGTGAGTCACACTCCCATGGAAATTAATTTAAAAAGGCAAGGTGTTGAATAAGTCTTGAGGGGTCCATTAATGCTTTGAAAAGTAAGTCAAACAGACCCAAAATTATATTATATTAATGGTAAAACATATATTGGCCGAACATAAGGATTATATTATTTTATTATATCACTATTGGGTCATTATGATGTCATAAAACACATTATATATTTAAACGGTATTTAATTTTTACCCAAAAATTTGACTGTCACAGAAAATTATGAAAAATTCACCGTTGGATAATTTCGATGTCCTAATTCCAGAAATAACATTTTTTTATATAAATAATTTTCTAAATATGTTAATTTTTTCTTTTAAAATAAAAACTAACAATTATCGAAAATTCACAGGTTTTGACAGAAATGGCTTTCAAACCTTAATAAAAATTTTAATTGCATTTATAAAATTAGAAGATAATTTATATTTAATAAAAATTAATTGAATAATAATAATATTATTTTATTAAAATATTATTTAATTCAAAAATCCCTTAATTTTATAAAATAGATTTCTGAATTAAATAATAACTAAGAACACCATTTGTACTTCAAAAACTATTTACAGTGTATCAAAAATGACTAGAAATTATATTCATTATTATATACAAAAATAATGTACATGAACATAGTACTACTTATTTGTTACATAACCCCTTAAAACATCCGCATAAGATCTAAGGTTAAATGTGCGATGGTGAAAGACTCTTGGGGTGGCTCGGATAACATCACTCGAGTGGTAATTTCAATAAACTTACACTTTTCCCGTAGACGGTCACGTTCGAGCTTGACATGATGAAAGCTCAGCTTGGGCTTGGTCAAGGGCGAAGCCCAAAGACGCCACCTCTTTTCCAGGCTCTGACAAATGGGCTTCATATGGGGAAATTCTACTGGATGAGGCCATCACTTCCTTTGCCTGAGTAAATTGGATTTGTTAAAGACCTATATTTATACTAATCATGTGATCACTGTTCAACGACAATATTAGCAACGTTCAAAATTCTTAACAAAAAACCAAAGAAGTTGACATTTTACATAATCATAAAGATACATTTAATTAGATCAAGAGGGACTTCCATTAATGAAACTTTGGGTCGTTACATGTACTAAAATTATTGGATGAGTAGTGGCAGACCATGGGCATCATTGGGTTGATTTTGGGACCCCATTGAGCCACTTGGTAGTGATAATGACAATTTGGACTAATTTATTTAATGTAAAGACAAAATTGACATTAACAAAAATCTTTTAGTAATTAATTTTTATAAGGAGTTATATAAATTATCCTTTAAACTATAAATATTCATTGGAAGGATAAAAATATTTCCTACATGGTGGTTTTTATTTATTTATAATTTTTAGACATCAAATAAATTAAATTATTTATGACACAATAATAATGCAGTATTTACCTCATTAATAAATGACTTAAATAAATAAGATTATAATGATTAAAATATTATCCAAAACATGTCCAATTCTGATTGGATGATTTCATTTCGACCCTGAGTCATCTTATCTTCATCTTTAATGATTTTTGGACCTTTTGGAACTGATGATAAGTTTATAATAAAACAATATTTTCACACTTTCCAAAGGTGCCCCTCTCCTCCCATATAAAAGGGAACCTCTTCCCTCTTCTCTTTACACAATTTTGAGCCTTCAAGCTCGTCCAAACCCTGCGCATTTACCTTAACAACTTCCCTAGAAAAATTATAGAGGTTCGGGTCTCCTCAAAATATCAACTCTAGTGCCTTAAGAGGAGGTTTAGAAGAGCTGTGTCAAAGAAGAGGTAATATCCTTTACTGATTATTTCCAATTTATTTCTTCTTATTCTACTTCTTCTTATTTATTTGTTTCATCATGAATTAATAACATCAGTATCACTCATATACTGATACTATATTATAAATATGAAACAACTCTATTTCATTATCTATCCATCCTACAGAAAACAAAATCACTGTGCGTGCGTATGTACGTAATACCGTCTCCACACCGTGGTGTATTCTGTTTTACACCACCACCTTACTTGGATGGGTATAATGGTGTAAAGAATAACTATATATGGTTATTATAACACCATAATTATTCTGATATATTATATCATCCACTCAAATTCAATTCAATAATTATGGGAACGATATCATCGCTCGTGCGTACGTAGGGATTACCGTCTCCCCGACGTGATGAGATTCATTCTCCATGTTAACCACTCAATAATGATTATAAAGTATATATAATGAATAATAATTAAATATATGACATGATAAATCTTCTGGATTTATGTGTGTATATATATATCTACTTACTTCCATTCAAGTCAATAAGGAAAGTAAAACAGCGTTCATGCGTACGTACGACATACCGTCTCCATGAACGGTGTATTTCATTTCATTTATCTATCTATTAAATATATATACATATATACTAAATATATATTATATATAAATAATGATTTACATTCTGGAGGTAATTCAAACTTGATATACGTAATAATAATATCATGAACAATAAGTCCAAACACGTACGATAAATAAAATGATTTTACCCAAAACACTCCTTTAACATGGAATTTACAAAAGAACAGGTAATATAAAGTCATAAGTGAACCATATATGATATAATAACAATGAATATGATTCTGTAATAAGTCAATGACATTATTTAAATCATTATACATGAGGTTCGGATACATACGAAGCATATCAGACCTAAGGTAAGGGATAACTTTTCCAATGTCGTTTTTATCCGAGACTCTTTATTCGTAAGTATTTACTGGTGTTATATTTATCATCCATGTACCTATTTTCTAAAAATGGTTTCATGTATGTTTAAAGTCTTTTTTACCCATTTTTGACTTTTACTACATAGAATGTACGGAATCTTTCTTTTTTTACCATACAAAGTATTTTTTTGACTTTTTTGGCAAAAGTACGAGAAGAATGTTTTTTAACTTATACAGCATGAACAGATTTTTACAATTTTATAACGCCTTATTTTCATGAATCTTGCTCTACAAGATTTAATGAATATTTTCAACAAAATAATTTTCTTTTAAAATTTCATGGAATTTTGTGAAATGAATATTATTTTGAAGAAGAAAAGATTTTTTCCTCAAGAATTCATTTCAAGTGTTTTATCAAAACCATTTTCCATATAAGATTAAATTATTTCATATGTTTATGTTTCAAGTGTAATTCCTATATTATTTACATGGTTTTATTTTTCTTATGATTAAATGATATCCATTTCTTTTATATGGATTATGTTATGATGGGATGATGTTTATGAAACCATTTTATTTGTTGGGTTATTGTGAATGATGTATGTTAATTTTTTGGAACACATAAAAATGATTTCATTATGAGATAGGTGGGACCTATATCTCCCTACAATGAATTTGGTAATGATTTATATCTCATGAGATAGACATGGCTGGAATGTTAAGTTAATCCGGTTTATTGTTACAGGACTAGAACGAGGACTGAACTTGATTCAGAAAGGGAATTTTTCCACTAAGATGGTCTTGGCAGTAATGCATTGGCTGCTATGGAAATCATATCATGTGCTTAATGGTTTTCCATAATTACATGATTTATTCCCATTATATTTTATGATGATTGATGTTACATTATGATCTATTCCTTACATACATGCATGTTTTATGTCATTGCTCAAGATTTTGATGTTTAAACATTATTTTCATGTTTTTAAGTTCAAATGTATATGGTTTGTTTTATTATCTCCACGCTTACCCTTACTGAGCATTTGTTCTCACCCTTTATATGTTTTCTTTTCCCCAAGATATAAATAATGGTTTTAGATAAGAAAACAAAAGGGAAATATCTTTATGGGAGACTTTGAAGATCTTTCACCATGATTATAAGATTATGTTCCGAGTTTCCAAAGACACTAAACTATTACAGTCCTTGAGTGTTGGTACTTGTTATGTATTAAGTATTATGCAAAAGTAATGTAATGTCCATGTACATCAATCAATGGGTCTCTACAGTTGGTATCAGAAAAAGGTTTAGTCAACCTTTGGAAACTAGGATGCGAAAACTCTAGCAAGATCCCTAGAGATATTTCTAAGGTATCTCTAGGGATGTCCTTAAGGTTAAGTAAAAGTATAGGTTATAGTCCTATAATTACGGTAAAAATCATCAAATTAATCCTAAGATGTTTGATATTGAAAGTAATCCCCCTTTATTTTGTTTTTTTCCTCTCATACTATTCTTTTTGGGTTTTTAGAAATGGCAGGAAACAGGAGGATTCATGTTAATGGAGAATATTATGGACAATGGAATGATATTCTTCATGATAAACCAAATGAAACAGGATTTGGAAGTTCAAACATCATTATTATTCCTAATCAGAAATCACATGATATGATCAATAATCTCAACTTTGGTAAGTTTCCTGACTTAGCTAATAAGAGAAAGATGGATTTTCATGATGATCATAGAGGAAAGAAAGTTAAATTTCTCTCATGAAAATCATGTGCAAAGAGGCATCAGGGAGAATGTTTTAAAGGAACTGGAAGATGCTTTGGGTGTGGAAAAGGACACAAATCCTGTAATGGTAAAGGAAAAGGTTCATTTAACACCCTGGACAAGGATAATTGTATTTCTAAGACATCAAAATAGTTAAATGTTTTAAATGTGGAATGTTCGAGCATTATGAAAACCAATGCTCTAAGAGAAAATTTCATGAAGAAAATCAACATAGTTGTATGGGTTGTATTTATGGTGATGATGATAAAGAGAATAAAAATGATATATGAGATGAAAGAAATGACGAAGCTTAGTCAGTGGTTTAAGAAGGTAGTGGAATGATTGTATGTTTCTCAAGAGTTATGTTGTATAGGTAAGTTAATGGTATTATGGAATAAATAATCAACTAATGAGTGTAACACTATTTTTTTCCTAAAGTATTTGAAAGTATATGTTGAATGGTACTGGTAACCATGAAAGGTTATTCAAATATTTTTGGAAGGTAGATGATATGTGCATAATGAAAGGATAAGAAGATAATGAGATGTTTGATAGTATTAATGAGTTCATTATTGGTATAAGGACAATGTGATATCATGGTTTGAGTATAAAGATTATTGGGATTTTGGTATGTGGAAAGAGTTACCTTTTGAAAACATTCATATTTCCCTATGTTTCAATGGGTATTCATTTTTCAAGAGAATACAAGATTAAGGTTTTCACTTTTTTGGAATACGATCAACAAGATATATCTTGTGATATATGAGGGATAAATGATGGTATTCACATGCTTGTAATATGACCTTTTTAGTAACAATTCTCTTTATACCATGAGTTTGGAAAGAAGTATTTTGGATAAGCCTAAAGATTGGAATGGATTATGTTGAACATAAGTTATTATTGTTTTAAGGATAGACTTTTTTTCAATATTATTGATAGAATTTTATAATAGTGTATTTTAAGAAAAGGGACAACCTGCAGAACGGGTGACAACCCTTCGCGTCGGATGAGGATGTGGGAATTGAGCCTACAACCGAAGTTCAACAGGCATTTCTCGCCTACCACTGGACTAGAGGAAGTCCCTAGTTAGTAGAAACTAGTTTTATTTTATTAAGAGGTTTGCTAGATTAAGTATAAGTACATATTAGGAACCATATACAATTAATCTCGCCATAGATGGACTTATGTATATAAATTTTCCTAACCTTATGTTTGAGAAAGATGGAATGACCTATAATTCTATCACATGATCTGCTAACACTTCACAGAAGACAAAATTCAACTTCATTTCTTTAAGAAATTAAGTGGAAATTGTTCAAGGCTCAAACAATAGTGAGATTGTACCAAAATCAAGTAAGTATTTCTTCTAATTCAAAATTTTCAACATTAGTGAAATGAAATTGAAAACAAAAAATGTTGTCCTAGTGCTCTTATATCTGATGAATTAGATGGTACCTTAGATCATCACAAATTTATGGCTTTGTGATTGTTGTCTTTTTCATAGCCCTGTTATCTACCACTCTCCATCAGAACATTATGGTTAGATTTCTCTTCCATATCCATATTTTTACCTATGTTCTCCTATGTGGAAACCCAGTGATTAGTTAATTTGGGTAACCGTTATGTTTCATACATTAGTTTTTAAAGATAATTTTTGGTATTCATTTTTACGATGTGGTTTTCTATGAAAGAAACTCACATGTAATAATCCAGTAATAACCTTGACGAATTTTGAGGAAGAAATTAATTTTAAGGGGGGTTGAATGTAACACCCTAATATTTTATGAGAAGTATATATTTTTTTATTTCTTTTGTTTTACGCAACATCAAAGGAATCTTTCACTGCACACAGCACTAGCTTGGCTTGCGTTACACGCAATCGCGACCTTCCTCGATAGCATGTGTAGTACACAATACTAGGTTTCACTAAACAACGACATATTGTTATAATATTATTATTTACTATCAATTATGAATATTATTAACTAAATTTTTAATTTTATATTATTATTATTCATCTTACATATTTTCTAGAACATGTTATGAGTACAAAATAATTTTTTCGGGTAAAATAAGTATTTTTCAAAGAATGCAGTTTTGCCGCCTTTTGATGGCACACCCATTTTAAATCTAGTTTTTGACATGTTTTTAAGTTCAATTTGACAAAATAAAATTCTTCCTTGGAATCAGTGTAACAGCCCAAGATTTTATAAAAAAATATTCTTTTTAATTTAATGTCTTGTGTTGTACGCTACACCAAAAGGAGCTTGCACAACACGCATCCTTGACTTGCCTTGCATTACACGCAATCGCGACCTTCCTCGATAGCGTGTGTAGTACGCAATAACAAGTTTCACTAAACAGCGATATGTTATTAAAATGTTATTAAAACTAGCCGTTATGAATAGTAATAACCACTTTTTGAAATTTTGTAAATTTTATTTTTCAAAATGGATTTCATTTTTGGATTCGGAGTATCGAATTTAGCCTAAGGTGAAATTTTGGTACATTTCGGATAACTTTCATATTCTGATGAATAGTGAAAATTACTAAATTTTAATTAAAAACAACTTTTTTAATCGAAATTATTAAAAGTGATAAATTATTAATTTGAGTGGTTTTAAAGTATATTTAGAATATATTTTTACAATTTAATACAATGTTGGTCATTGGTTGTAATTTCACATTTAAACCAGACATAATCAAGTGTCAATCTTTTGATAGATATTGTTTCATAAAAACACGCTATTTGTTTTAACAACGGGATTTAATTATAAAATTAATTAATGCAACTTTTGTGTTATGAATTTGGTAAAATAGACTTCATTTTTGAATTCGGAATATGAAATATAGCTTAGGATGAAATTTTGGCATTGTTCTGAAAAAACATCAATTTTTGATGAATAGTGAAACTACTAAGTGGTAGTTAAAAAACTGAATTTTTCATAAAACTTAATTTTATCACTTCTATTAATGGAATTTCAAAAATCCGAGAGACATGGTTGATTTCAGTAAGTAAAATGTGGTTCAATGAGATGAAAATAATTTTTGGTGAATAGTAACTTTTTACTTTTTTTTACCGCGGTTAATAGTAAATAGGGTAACTAAGGGTAAATATGATATTAATATTACCCTAACACATGTCCTAATTCTATTGGAAAAGTGTAATTCGACCAAAAACAAACTTAGGAATAAAATATGACCATTTAGGCCCACTTGGATTAGATTAGGACATTTATTATTATTTAATTCAAAGAAGAGTTAAAAGAGTTAAAATCAAAGTTTATTTACCAAAACATTTTTAATATAGGTTTATACATAAGATAAATTCGATTGTAAATATTCATTAGAAATATAAAAAGATTTACTACATAATGGTATTTTATTTGTAATTTTTATACATCAAATAATTTAATTTATTTATGACACAAAGATGATGCAGTAATTATCTTATTAATGAAATATTGACATAATTGATGTTATAAACACCAAAATAAATGTAATTTAAGACTTTTTATGAATTCAACTAATTTTCCAGGTTACTATGATATATTAGTGTTGATTTAATCAACTTGTTTTGAACATATAATTCTGTTATGACTTTCACAAAAATCATATATCAAATAGTGTCAAAATTGACACAATGTAGTTTTTAAATCAAATATTATATTATTAATTGTTATTTTATTCCTAAAAATATAATGTTCGGCCAAATGACTTAGATAATGATATATATATTAATAATAAACAATTTAGGGTTCGTTTGGCATTTATAGTAAGTGTATTAACCATATAGTGAAAGAAAACAAAAAGACATGGTAAAATTTAAATTATTTAACTTAGAGTTAAATCTAATTGATAAGGTTAAAATAATACCCTAAACTTGTCTAAATCCTATTGGTTGATAGGATTTCGACCCATACCCACTTTAGCTTCGAAATAAGACCCTTTGGAACCATTATAAACCGATTTTGACTTTAATATAAAATAATAGTTTGAGATATTCCTAAGGTGCCCCTCTCCTCCCTTATAAAAGGACACCTCCTCCCCCTCCTCCTCACACCAATTTGAGCACTCAAGCTCGGCCAACCCCTTCCATTTTCTCCTCTCCACTTCCCTAGAATAATCCTAGAGGTCCTGGTCTTCTTCAAAGACCAATCTTAGTTCCCTTAGTGGAGGATTCAAAGAGGTGTTCCAAAGAAGAGGTAATATCCATTACCGATCTTTTCAATTTCTTTCTTCTTCAACTTCTTCTCCTTTAGTTGTTTCATGATAAAGTAATAACATCAGTATTAATTACATACTGATATGTTATTATAAATATGAAACAACCCTAATTCACCTTCTATCCATCCTACGGAAAAATGAAATCACCGCGCGTGCGTACGTACGGAATACCGTCTCCACGCCGTGGTGTAATCTATTTTCCACCATCACCTTACAAGGATGGGTATAATGGTGTAATGAGTAACTATATATTATTATTATGAAGTAATATTGATACTGAAATAATATATATATACTCCAATACAATTCCACGATCATAGGAACGATATCATCACTCGTGCGTACGTACGGAATACCGCCTCCACGATGTGATGCGACTCGTTCTACATGATCTTCATTTCATAATGATTATATAAATAAATTGAATGAATGAATATGGTATATACTACACTAATACCATTCTGGAAATGAATTATCTATAACCTAAAGATAAGAATAAGAATTTATTCAACAAAACACGCATAAGAACAAAAAGTTATAAAGACCCGAGTAACAAGTAACAATGAAATATTACTAACAAGAAGCTAATAATATGACCATATATGATATCATATCAATATGTATGATTCTGGAATAAGTCAATAACATTATTTAAACCATTATACAGGAGCTTCGGACACGAACAAAGCAAATCGGACCTAAGGTAAGGGAAATATCACAATCTCATTTTTATCCGAGATTGTTTATTCATAAGTATTTACTGGGGTGTATTTTATCATGCACGTCCATGTTTACTCAATATGTAATATTATTTCCATCCACCTAAAATTGTTTAAATCCATTTTTACCCTTCGGTGAGTTTTTAGTAATACGTATGAAAGGAATCTTTTGTCGTTTTTCGTACGAGGTACTTTTTGACTTTTCCGACAAAAGTACGAAGAATGTTTTTTTTAACTTATACGGCATGAATGGATTTTTAAAACATTGTTCCAAAGAAGCTTCCTTTACAAGTTTTCAAGTTTATTTTTAATCAACTTCTTTTATTTTAAAGTTGTATGACATGTTATGAAAGGAAAAATGTTTTTGAAGAAGAAAGGATATTTTCCTCAAGAATTCAATTCAAGTGTTTTATCAAAATTATTTTCCATCTAAGATAATAAAGGGTTCTGTTTATATACATATTTTTACATTGATTTGACTATGTTGTGATGGAATTATGTTTATGAATTCATTTATCTTATATGAATTGATTTATGATGTCATGATGTTTCAAGAATCCCATTTTTGTTACATGTGTTATGCGATGATGTATGTTTTATGATTATGTGGCACACATAAGAAAGGATTCATTATAAGATGGGTGGGACCTATATCTCCCTCCAATGCATTGGGTAATGATTTTATATCTCATGAGATAGACATGGCTGGAACGGAAGGTTATTTCGGTTCAGTGAAACAGGACTGAAACGAGGGTTACTCGATTCAGAAAGGGACTTTGTCCACTAAGATAGTCTTGGCAATGAGTCATGACTAACAAGAAATGATTTTCTATGATTATGTGTGCATGCCACAAAGTTTCAAGTTTCATGTTATGATTATGGGGATCTCATTTTCACTTCTATGATTTATCCCATGTTATGATATTATGAGATCTTTTGCAGGTTAAGATTTCCAAAAGCTATGTTCTTATGTATATGATGTGATTGATATTTCTTTTGTTTACCCTTACTGAGCATTTGAGCTCACCCTTTTATGTTTTCTTTTCCCCAGGATATAAAGAATGGTTTTTAGGTCAAAAAAAAGGAAGATCTTTATGGGAGATACTGAAGATCTTTCACCACGATTAGAAGATTACGTTCTGAGTTTCCAAAGACACTAAACTATTATGATCCTTGTGTGTGTGTTTTTGTTATGTACTAAGTATTCCGCAAAAGTAATGTAATGTCCATGTACGATAAGCTTCGGGTCTCTATAGTTGGTATCAGAGGAAAGGTTTAGTCAACCTTTGGAAACTAGGATGCGAGAACTTTAGTGAGATCCCTAGAGATATTTCTAAGGTATGTCTAGGGATGTCCCTAGGGATAAGTATACGTATAGGTTATAGTAATAGAATTATGCTAAAGATCATATAATTAAACCTAAGATGTTGGATATTGAAGGTACTCCTCCTTTATTATGTTGTTTTCCCTAGCATGATTTTTGCCTCTCACACTATTCTTTTTGGGTTTTAGACGATGGCTGGAACCCGAAGGAACCGTGTTGATCAATGCAATGGAAAATGCAATGATTGCCCTCCTGAACAAACAAATGTTATGGGAGATGGAGTGCAAAATCTTATTGCTATACTTACACAAGCTATGAATCATTCTGGACTTCCAAATGAGCAGAGAAGGGAACAATATTCTATTGAGTCCTTCATGAGGCAACGTCCACCTTCTTTCAGTGGGTCTTCTGATCCACTTGTGGCTGAACAATGGATCAGTACTACTGAAAAGATATTTTCAGTTCTTCAATGTTCTGAACATGATAAAGTCATCTTAGCAGTATATCATTTGGAAGGTGAAGCTGATCAATGGTGGAATCTTATCAAGAATACGAGGCAAAGAGATGAAATTGATTCCATGGAATGGGACGAGTTCAAGAACTTGTTTTTCAATAAGTAATTCCCTCGTATTCTTCGAACGAAGATGGAGAAGGAGTTTCTTGAACTAAAGCAAAAGGATGATGAATCTGTTGGTATATACGAAGCGAATTTTACAAGACTTGCAAGGTATGCATCTGGCATTATCATCCAACCTGAAAGTAAAGTTGATCGATTTTTCAGTGGCTTAAAACCAAGTCTTCAAAGGGCATTAGCTATAAGATACTTCAGTAGCTATGAAGAAATTGTGCGTTGTGCTATCAAGGTAGAAATGGAAGTTGGTGTTACATATCCATCTCATGGTTTTGACAAGAAACGAAAGATGGAGTTCAAGGAGAAATCTCAGAATAATGGTGAAAAGAAGATGAATGTTTCCTTATGCACAAAGTGTGGAAAGAAGCATGGTGGAGATTGTCTTAAAGGGACTAGAAAATGTTATAAGTGTGGAAAAGAAGGTCATCGAGCAGCTGAGTGTCAAAGTAATGGAAAAAGGGATTCTAATGAAGTGAATAAAGCAAACACTGCAGAGAACGCACAACCAACACTTCAATGCTTCAAGTGCAAGGAGATGGGACATTATGCAAATAAATTCCCTAATCCAAGGGTTAGTGATGATCGACATGAGTAACTGCTTAAGGAAAAGGACAAAGGGAAGTCACATGCGATCACTATTGGCAATATTGAATATGACAATGATGTGGTGGAATGATTAAGTTTTTATGTAATGGGATTCCAAAATAATGTTGTATCATGGAATATTGGAATATTTATGTATTGGTCTAATGTGGTATTCAAAGTGATTGAGATATTATGCGCATAATGAAGGGAAAACGAGAAAATGAAATGTTTAACAGTATTCATGAGCTCATGATTGATATAAGTACTAAGTGATATCATGGTTTGAGTATATAGAATTTTGAGGATTTTGGTATGTGGAAAGTGTTAACTTTTAACTGCATTCAAGTTTTCACTAAGGTTCAATGGGTATTCAAGAGAGTACAAGATTAAGTCCTTTAAATGTTTGGAATGTGTCCAACAAGATATATCTTATGATATATGGGGATCAACGATGGTATTAAATCTCTCGTAATCGTTTTCACTATGTTATGAGAATGGACTGTAGTATTATGGATAGGACTAAAGATTGGAATGGATTATGGTGGACATAAGTTAGTATTGTTTAAGGATAGAGGTTTTTTCGATATTATTTATGGGATGTTATAGTAATAAAGTTTTAGAAAAAGGACAACCTGCAGGACGGGCGACAGCCCATCGCTTCGGACAAGGCTGTGGGAATCGAACCCACAACCGAAGTGCGACTGGCCTTTATCGCCTACCACTGGCCTACAGGAAGTCCCTGTTTAGTAGAAACTAGTTTTATTATATTAAGCAGTATGATATATGAAGTATAAGTCCATTTTAGGAACTATATATGATTAATCTCACTATAGATCGACTTATGTATATAATTTTTGCTAACCTTTTGTTTGAGACAGATGGAATGACCCGTCATTCTATCACATGATCTGCTAACACTTCACGAATAACAAATTCAACTTCATTTATTTAAGAGATGAAGTGGAAATTGTTCTAGGCACGAACAATAGTATTTATTCCAATTCAAATTTTCAACTTTAGGGAAATGATCTTGAAAACCAAAAATGTTGTCCTAGTGATCTTATACCTAATGAATCGGATGGTACCTTAGATCGTCACAAATTTATGGATTTGTGATTATTGGCTTTTCCATAGCCATGTTCTCTACCACTCTCCATCAAAACATGATGGTTAGATTTCTCTTCCATATCCATATTTTCACCTATGTGGAAACCCAATGATTAGTTTATTTGGGTAACCGTTACGTTTCATACTTTTGTTTTTAAAGATTGGTTTTGATATTCCTTTTTACGATGTGGGTTTCTATTAAAGAAACTTTAAAATAGTAAACCATTTATAACCCCGACGAATTTCGAGGGCGAAATTCATTTTAAGGGGGGGTAGAATGTAACAGCCCAAGATTTTATAAAAAAATATTCTTTTTAATTTAATGTCTTGTGTTGTACGCTACACCAAAAGGAGCTTGTACAACACGCATCCTTGACTTGCCTTGCATTACACGCAATCGCGACCTTCCTCGATAGCGTGTGTAGTACGCAATAACGAGTTTCACTAAACAGCGATATGCTATTAAAATGTTATTAAAACTAGCCGTTATGAATAGTAATAACCACTTTTTGAAATTTTGTAAATTTTATTTTTCAAAATGGATTTCATTTTTGGATTCGGAGTATCGAATTTAGCCTAAGGTGAAATTTTGGTACATTTCAGATAACTTTCATATTCTGATGAATAGTGAAAATTACTAAATTTTAATTAAAAACAACTTTTTTAATCGAAATTATTAATAGTGATAAATTATTAATTTGAGTGGTTTTAAAGTATATTTAGAATATATTTTTACAATTTAATACAATTTTGGTCATTGGTTGTAATTTCACATTTAAACCAGACATAATCAAGTGTCAATCTTTTGATAGATATTGTTTCTTAAAAACACGCTATTTGTTTTAACAGCGGGATTTAATTATAAAATTAATTAATGCAACTTTTGTGTTATAAATTTGGTAAAATAGACTTCATTTTTGAATTCGGAATATGAAATATAGCTTAGGATGAAATTTTGGCATTGTTCTGAAAAAACATCAATTTTTGATGAATAGTGAAACTACTAAGTGGTAGTTAAAAAACTGAATTTTTCATAAAACTTAATTTTACCGCTTCTGTGAATGGAATTTCAAAAATCCGAGAGACACGGTTGATTTCAGTAAGTAAAATGTGGTTCAATGAGATGAAAATAATTTTTGGTGAATAGTAACTTTTTACTTTTTTTTACCGCGGTTAATAGTAAATAGGGTAACTAAGGGTAAATATGATATTAATATTACCCTAAAACATGTCCTAATTCTATTGGACAAGTGTAAATCGACCAAAAACAAACTTAGGAATAAAATATGACCATTTAGGCCCACATGGATTAGATTAGGACATTTATTATTATTTAATTCAAAGAAGAGTTAAAAGAGTTAAAATCAATGTTTATTTACTAAAACATTTTTAATATAGGGTTATACATAAGATAAATTCGATTGTAAATATTAATTAGAAAGATAAAAAGATTTCCTACATAATGGTATTTTATTTGTAATTTTTAGACATCAAATAATTTAATTTATTTATGACACAAAGATGATGCAGTAATTATCTTATTAATGAAATATTGACATAATTGATGTTATAAACACAAAAATAAATGTAATTTAAGACTTTTTATGAATTCAACTAATTTTCTAGGTTACTATGATATATTAGTGTTGATTGAATCAACTTGGTTTGAACATATAATTCTGTTATGACTTTCACAAAAATCATATATCAAATAGTGTCAAAATTGACACAAAGTAGTTTTTAAATCAAATATTATATTATTAATTGTTATTTTATTCCTAAAAATCTAAGGTTCGGCCAAATGACTTAGATAATGATATATATATTAATAATAAACAATTTGGGGTTCGTTTGGCATTTATAGTAAGTGTATTAACCATATAGTGAAAGAAAACAAAAAGACATGGTAAAATTTAAATTATTTAACTTAGAGTTAAATCTAATTGATAAGGTTAAAATAATACCTTAAACTTGTCTAAATTCTATTGGTTGATAGGATTTCGACCCATACCCACTTTAGCTTCGAAATAAGACCCTTTGGAACCATTATAAACCGATTTTGACTTTAATATAAAATAATATTTTGAGATATTCCTAAGGTGCCACTCTCCTCCCTTATAAAAGGACACCTCCTCCCCCTCCTCCTCACACCAATTTGAGCACTCAAGCTCGGCCAACCCCTGCCATTTTCTCCTCTCCACTTCCCTAGAATAATCCTAGAGGTCCTGGTCTTCTTCAAAGACCAATCTTAGTTCCCTTAGTGGAGGATTCAAAGAGGTGTTCCAAAGAAGAGGTAATATCCATTACCGATCTTTTCAATTTCTTTCTTCTTCAACTTCTTCTCCTTTAGTTGTTTCATGATAAAGTAATAACATCAGTATTACTTACATACTGATATGTTATTATAAATATGAAACAACCCTAATTCACCTTCTATCCATCCTACGGAAAAATGAAATCACCGCGCGTGCGTACGTACGGAATACCGTCTCCACGCCGTGGTGTAATCTATTTTCCACCATCACCTTACAAGGATGGGTATAATGGTGTAATGAGTAACTATATATGATTATTATGAAGTAATATTGATACTGAAATAATATATATATACTCCAATAAAATTCCACGATCATAGGAACGATATCATCACTCGTGCGTACGTACGGAATACCGTCTCCACGATGTGATGCGACTCGTTCTACATGATCTTCATTTCATAATGATTATATAAATAAATTGAATGAATGAATATGGTATATACTACACTAATACCATTCTGGAAATGAATTATCTATAACCTAAAGATAAGAATAAGAATTTATTCGACAAAACACGCATAAGAACAAAAAGTTATAAAGACCTGAGTAACAAGTAACAATGAAATATTACTAACAAGAAGCTAATAATATGACCATATATGATATCATATCAATATGTATGATTCTGGAATAAGTAAATAACATTATTTAAACCATTATACAAGAGCTTCGGACACGAACAAAGCAAATCGGACCTAAGGTAAGGGAAATATCACAATCTCATTTTTATCCGAGATTGTTTATTCATAAGTATTTACTGGGGTGTATTTTATCATCCACGTCCATGTTTACTCACTATGTAATATTATTTCCATCCACCTAAAATTGTTTAAATCCATTTTTACCCTTCGGTGAGTTTTTAGTAATACGTATGAAAGGAATCTTTTGTCGTTTTTCGTACGAGGTACTTTTTGACTTTTCCGACAAAAGTACGAAGAATGTTTTTTTAACTTATACGGCATGAATGGATTTTTAAAACATTGTTCCAAAGAAGCTTCCTTTACAAGTTTTCAAGTTTATTTTTAATCAACTTCTTTTATTTTAAAGTTGTATGACATGTTATGAAAGGAAAAATGTTTTTGAAGAAGAAAGGATATTTTCCTCAAGAATTCAATTCAAGTGTTTTATCAAAATTATTTTCCATCTAAGATAATAAAGGGTTCTGTTTCTATACATATTTTTACATTGATTTGACTATGTTGTGATGGAATTATGTTTATGAATTCCTTTATCTTATATGAATTGATTTATGATGTCATGATGTTTCAAGAATCCCATTTTTGTTACATGTGTTATGCGATGATGTATGTTTTATGATTATGTGGCACACATAAGAAAAGATTCATTATAAGATGGGTGGGACCTATATCTCCCTCCAATGCATTGGGTAATGATTTTATATCTCATGAGATAGACATGGCTGGAACGGAAGGTTATTTCGGTTCAGTGAAACAGGACTGAAACGAGGGTTACTCGATTCAGAAAGGGACTTTGTCCACTAAGATAGTCTTGGAAATGAGTCATGACTAACAAGAAATGATTTTCTATGATTATTTGTGCATGCCACAAAGTTTCAAGTTTCATGTTATGATTATGGGGATCTCATTTTCACTTCTATGATTTATCCCATGTTATGGTATTATGAGCTCTTTTGTAGGTTAAGATTTCCAAAAGCTATGTTCTTATGTATATGATGTGATTGATATTTCTTTTGTTTACCCTTACTGAGCATTTGAGCTCACCCTTTTATGTTTTCTTTTCCCCAGGATATAAAGAATGGTTTTTAGGTAAAAAAAAAGGAAGATCTTTATGGGAGATGTTGAAGATCTTTCACCACGATTAGAAGATTACGTTCTGAGTTTCCAAAGACACTAAACTATTATGATCCTTGTGTGTGTGTTTTTGTTATGTACTAAGTATTCCGCAAAAGTAATGTAATGTCCATGTACGATAAGCTTCGGGTCTCTACAGTTGGTATCAGAGGAAAGGTTTAGTCAACCTTTAGAAACTAGGATGCGAGAACTTTAGTGAGATCCCTAGAGATATTTCTAAGGTATGTCTAGGGATGTCCCTAGGGATAAGTATACGTATAGGTTATAGTAATAGAATTACGCTAACGATCATAGAATTAAACCTAAGATGTTGGATATTGAAGGTACTCCCCCTTTATTATGTTGTTTTCCCTAGAATGATTTTTTCCTCTCACACTATTCTTTTTGGGTTTTAGACGATGGCTGGAACCCGAAGGAACCGTGTTGATCAATGCAATGGAAAATGCAATGATTGCCCTCCTGAACAAACAAATGTTATGGGAGATGGAGTGCAAAATCTTATTGCTATACTTACACAAGCTATGAATCATTCTGGACTTCCAAATGAGCAGAGAAGGGAACAATATTCTATTGAGTCCTTCATGAGGCAACGTCCACCTTCTTTCAGTGGGTCTTCTGATCCACTTGTGGCTGAACAATGGATCAGTACTACTGAAAAGATATTTTCAGTTCTTCAATGTTCTGAACATGATAAAGTCATCTTAGCAGTATATCGTTTGGAAGGTGAAGCTGATCAATGGTGGAATCTTATCAAGAATACGAGGCAAAGAGATGAAATTGATTCCATGGAATGGGACGAGTTCAAGAACTTGTTTTTCAGTAAGTACTTCCCTCGTATTCTTCGAACGAAGATGGAGAAGGAGTTTCTTGAACTAAAGCAAAAGGATGATGAATCTGTTGGTATATACGAAGCGAATTTTACAAGACTTTCAAGGTATGCATCTGGCATTATCATCCAACCTGAAAGTAAAGTTGATCGATTTTTCAGTGGCTTAAAACCAAGTCTTCGAAGGGCATTAGCTATAAGAGACTTCAGTAGCTATGAAGAAATTGTGCGTTGTGCTATCAAGGTATAAATGGAAGTTGGTGTTACATATCCATCTCATGGTTTTGACAAGAAAGGAAAGATGGAGTTCAAGGAGAAATCTCAGAATAATGGTGAAAAGAAGATGAATGTTTCCTTATGCACAAAGTGTGGAAAGAAGCATGGTGGAGATTGTCTTAAAGGGACTAGAAAATGTTATAAGTGTAGAAAAGAAGGTCATCGAGCAGCTGAGTGTCGAAGTAATGGAAAAAGGGATTCTAATGAAGTGAATAAAGCAAACACTGCAGAGAACGCACAACCAACACATCAATGCTTCAAGTGCAAGGAGATGGGACATTATGCCAATAAATGCCCTAATCCAAGGGTTAGTGATGATCGACATGAGCAACCGCTTAAGGCAAAGGACAAAGGGAAGTCACATGTGATCACTATTGGCAATGTTGAATATGAAAATGATGTGGTGGAATGATTAAGTTTTTATGTAATGGGATTCCAAAATAATGTTGTATCATGGAATATTGGAATATATATGTATTGGTCTAATGTGGTATTCAAAGTGATTGAGATATTATGCGCATAATGAAGGGAAAACGAGAAAATGAAGTGTTTAACAGTATTCATGAGCTCATGATTGATATAAGTACTAAGTGATATCATGGTTTGAGTATATAGAATTTTGAGGATTTTGGTATGTGGAAAGTGTTAACTTTTAACTGCATTCAAGTTTTCACTAAGGTTCAATGGGTATTCAAGAGAGTACAAGATTAGGGCCTTTAAATGTTTGGAATGTGTCCAACAAGATATATCTTATGATATATGGGGATCAACGACGGTATTAAATCTCTGGTAATCGTTTTCACTATGTTATGAGAATGGACTGCAGTATTATGGATAGCAGTAAAGATTGGAATGGATTATGTTGGACATAAGTTAGTATTGTTTAAGGATAGAGGTTTTTTCGATATTATTTATGGGATGTTATAGTAATAAAGTTTTAGAAAAAGGACAACCTTCAGGACGGGCGACAGCCCATCGCTTCGGACAAGGCTGTGGGAATCGAACCCACAACCGAAGTGCGACTGGCCTTTATCGCCTACCACTGGCCTACAGGAAGTCCCTGTTTAGTAGAAACTAGTATTATTATATTAAGCAGTATGATATATGAAGTATAAGTCCATTTTAGGAACTATATATGATTAATCTCACTATAGATCGACTTATGTATATAATTTTTGCTAACCTTTTGTTTGAGACAGATGGAATGACCCGTCATTCTATCACATGATCTGCTAACACTTCACGAATAACAAATTCAACTTCATTTATTTAAGAGATGAAGTGGAAATTGTTCTAGGCACGAACAATAGTATTTATTCCAATTCAAATTTTCAACTTTAGGGAAATGATCTTGAAAACCAAAAATGTTGTCCTAGTGATCTTATACCTAATGAATCGGATGGTACCTTAGATCGTCACAAATTTATGGATTTGTGATTATTGGCTTTTCCATAGCCATGTTCTCTACCACTCTCCATCAAAACATGATGGTTAGATTTCTCTTCCATATCCATATTTTCACCTATGTGGAAACCCAATGATTAGTTTATTTGGGTAACCGTTACGTTTCATACTTTTGTTTTTAAAGATTGGTTTTGATATTCCTTTTTACGATGTGGGTTTCTATTAAAGAAACTTTCAAATAGTAAACCATTTATAACCCCGACGAATTTCGAGGGCGAAATTCATTTTAAGGGGGGGTAGAATGTAACAGCCCAAGATTTTATAAAAAAAATATTCTTTTTAATTTAATGTCTTGTGTTGTATGCTACACCAAAAGGAGCTTGCACAACACGCATCCTTGACTTGCCTTGCATTACACGCAATCGCGACCTTCCTCGATAGCGTGTGTAGTACGCAATAACGAGTTTCACTAAACAGTGATATGCTATTAAAATGTTATTAAAACTAGCCGTTATGAATAGTAATAACCACTTTTTGAAATTTTGTAAATTTTATTTTTCAAAATGGATTTCATTTTTGGATTCGGAGTATCGAATTTAGCCTAAGGTGAAATTTTGGTACATTTCGGATAACTTTCATATTCTGATGAATAGTGAAAATTACTAAATTTTAATTAAAAACAACTTTTTTAATTGAAATTATTAATAGTGATAAATTATTAATTTGAGTGGTTTTAAAGTATATTTAGAATATATTTTTACAATTAAATACAATGTTGGTCATTGGTTGTAATTTCACATTTAAACCAGACATAATCAAGTGTCAATCTTTTGATAGATATTGTTTCTTAAAAACACGCTATTTGTTTTAACAGCGGGATTTAATTATAAAATTAATTAATGCAACTTTTGTGTTATTAATTTGGTAAAATAGACTTCATTTTTGAATTCGGAATATGAAATATAGCTTAGGATGAAATTTTGGCATTGTTCTGAAAAAACATCAATTTTTGATGAATAGTGAAACTACTAAGTGGTAGTTAAAAAACTGAATTTTTCATAAAACTTAATTTTACCGCTTCTGTGAATGGAATTTCAAAAATCCGAGAGACACGGTTGATTTCAGTAAGTAAAATGTGGTTCAATGAGATGAAAATAATTTTTGGTGAATAGTAACTTTTTACTTTTTTTTACCGCGGTTAATAGTAAATAGGGTAACTAAGGGTAAATATGATATTAATATTACCCTAAAACATGTCCTAATTCTATTGGACAAGTGTAATTCGACCAAAAACAAACTTAGGAATAAAATATGACCATTTAAGCCCACATGGATTAGATTAGGACATTTATTATTATTTAATTCAAAGAAGAGTTAAAAGAGTTAAAATCAACGTTTATTTACTAAAACATTTTTAATATAGGGTTATACATAAGATAAATTCGATTGTAAATATTAATTAGAAAGATAAAAAGATTTCCTACATAATGGTATTTTATTTGTAATTTTTAGACATCAAATAATTTAATTTATTTATGACACAAAGATGATACAGTAATTATCTTAATAATGAAATATTGACATAATTGATGTTATAAACACCAAAATAAATGTAATTTAAGACTTTTTATGAATTCAACTAATTTTCTAGGTTACTATGATATATTAGTGTTGATTTAATCAACTTGTTTTGAACATATAATTCTGTTATGACTTTCACAAAAATCATATATCAAATAGTGTCAAAATTGACACAAAGTAGTTTTTAAATCAAATATTATATTATTAATTGTTATTTTATTCCTAAAAATCTAAGGTTCAGCCAAATGACTTAGATAATGATATATATATTAATAATAAACAATTTTGGGTTCGTTTGGCATTTATAGTAAGTGTATTAACCATATAGTGAAAGAAAACAAAAAGACATGGTAAAATTTAAATTATTTAACTTAGAGTTAAATCTAATTGATAAGGTTAAAACAATACCCTAAACTTGTATAAATCCTATTGGTTGATAGGATTTCGACCCATCCCCACTTTAGCTTCGAAATAAGACCCTTTGGAACCATTATAAACCGATTTTGACTTTAATATAAAATAATATTTTGAGATATTCTTAAGGTGCCCCTCTCCTCCCTTATAGAAGGACACCTCCTCCCCCTCCTCCTCACACCAATTTGAGCACTCAAGCTCAGCCAACCCCTGCCATTTTCTCCTCTCCACTTCCCTAGAATAATCCTAGAGGTCCTGGTCTTCTTCAAAGACCAATCATAGTTCCCTTAGTGGAGGATTCAAAGAGGTGTTCCAAAGAAGAGGTAATATCCATTACCGATCTTTTCAATTTCTTTCTTCTTCAACTTCTTCTCCTTTAGTTGTTTCATGATAAAGTAATAACATCAGTATTACTTACATACTGATATGTTATTATAAATATGAAACAACCCTAATTCACCTTCTATCCATCCTACGGAAAAATGAAATCACCGCGCGTGCGTACGTACGGAATACCGTCTCCACGCCGTGGTGTAATCTATTTTCCACCATCACCTTACAAGGATGGGTATAATGGTGTAATGAGTAACTATATATGATTATTATGAAGTAATATTGATACTGAAATAATATATATATACTCCAATAAAATTCCACGATCATAGGAACGATATCATCACTCGTGCGTACGTACGGAATACCGTCTCCACGATGTGATGCGACTCGTTCTACATGATCTTCATTTCATAATGATTATATAAATAAATTGAATGAATGAATATGGTATATACTACACTAATACCATTCTGGAAATGAATTATCTATAACCTAAAGATAAAAATAAGAATTTATTCGACAAAACACGCATAAGAACAAAAAGTTATAAAGACCCGAGTAACAAGTAACAATGAAATATTACTAACAAGAAGCTAATAATATGACCATATATGATATCATATCAATATGTATGATTCTGGAATAAGTCAATAACATTATTTAAACCATTATACAGGAGCTTCGGACACGAACAAAGCAAATCAGACCTAAGGTAAGGGAAATATCACAATCTCATTTTTATCCGAGATTGTTTATTCATAAGTATTTACTGGGGTGTATTTTATCATCCACGTCCATGTTTACTCACTATGTAATTTTATTTCCATCCACCTAAAATTGTTTAAATCCATTTTTACCCTTCGGTGAGTTTTTAGTAATACGTATGAAAGGAATCTTTTGTCGTTTTTCGTACGAGGTACTTTTTGACTTTTCCGACAAAAGTACGAAGAATGTTTTTTTTAACTTATACGGCATGAATGGATTTTTAAAACATTGTTCCAAAGAAGCTTCCTTTACAAGTTTTCAAGTTTATTTTTAATCAACTTCTTTTATTTTAAAGTTGTATGACATGTTATGAAAGGAAAAATGTTTTTGAAGAAGAAAGGATATTTTCCTGAAGAATTCAATTCAAGTGTTTTATCAAAATTATTTTCCATCTAAGATAAAAAAGGGTTCTGTTTCTATACATATTTTTACATTTATTTGACTATGTTGTGATGGAATTATGTTTATTAATTCCTTTATCTTATATGAATTGATTTATGATGTCATGATGTTTCAAGAATCCCATTTTTGTTACATGTGTTATGCGATGATGTATGTTTTATGATTATGTGGCACACATAAGAAAGGATTCATTATAAGATGGGTGGGACCTATATCTCCCTCCAATGCATTGGGTAATGATTTTATATCTCATGAGACAGACATGGCTGGAACGGAAGGTTATTTCGGTTCAGTGAAACAGGACTGAAACGAGGGTTACTCGATTTAGAAAGGGACTTTGTCCACTAAGATAGTCTTGGCAATGAGTCATGACTAACAAGAAATGATTTTCTATGATTATGTGTGCATGCCACAAAGTTTCAAGTTTCATGTTATGATTATGGGGATCTCATTTTCACTTCTATGATTTATCCCATGTTATGATATTATTAGCTCTTTTGCAGGTTAAGATTTCCAAAAGCTGTGTTCTTATGTATATGATGTGATTGATATTTCTTTTGTTTACCCTTACTGAGCATTTGAGCTCACCCTTTTATGTTTTCTTTTCCCCAGGATATAAAGAATGGTTTTTAGGTAAAAAAAAGGAAGATATTTATGGGAGATATTGAAGATCTTTCACCACGATTAGAAGATTACGTTCTGAGTTTCCAAAGACACTAAACTATTACGATCCTTGTGTGTGTGTTTTTGTTATGTACTAAGTATTCCGCAAAAGTAATGTAATGTCCATGTACGATAAGCTTCGGGTCTCTACAATCAGGATACAGATATTTAATTTGGATAATTTTTTCATATTATTCTGATAACTTTCATATTTTAATGAGTAGTAAAACACGCTAAATTTTAATTAAAAACAACTTTTCTCATCGAAATAATTTATATGGTCATATTATCTTTTTAATTGGTTATAAAGTGTAATTAGAATATATTTTTACCATTTAATCCAATTTTAGTCATTGGAATTAATTTCATATTGAAATTGGACATAAACAAGTGTCGATCTTTTGGTAGTTATTGTTTCTTAAAAACACACTATTTGTTTTGATAACGAGAATTACTTTTAAAATTAATTAATGAAAATTCTATGTTTTGAATTTGAAAAAATAGAAATAATTTTTTAATTTAGAATATAAAATATAGCTTAGGCTGAAGTTTTGGTATTTTTCTGAAAAACTTCAATTTTCGATGAATAGTGAAACCACTTATTGGTAGTTAAAAAACTGACTCTTTCATTTAAATGAAATTTTACCACTTATGTGAATTGAATTTCAAAAATCCTACATACATGGTTGTTATCAAGAAGTAAATTGTTTTTCAATAAGATGAAAATATTTTTTTGTGAATAGTAACTTTTGACTTTTATTTACTGCGGTTAAAGGTAAAAAGGGTAATTCAAGGTTAAAAGAATATTATAATAATTCAAAATAACCTTAACACTTGTCCTAACCTTATTGGATGAGTATTTTCCGACCATGGTTATCCTTGGGTAGATTTTGGGACCCCACTGAGCTACTTGGTAGTGATAATGACAATTTGGATTAAGTAATTTAATGTAAAGACAAAATTGACATTAACAAAAACTTTTAGTAATTAATTTTTATAAGGAGTTATATAAATTATCTTTTTGACAATAAATATTCATTGGAAATATAAAAATATTTCCTACATTGTGGGGTTTTTTATTTATATTTTGTAGACATCAAATAAATTAAATTATTTATGACACAATAATGATACAGTATTTACCTCATTAATAAATGATTTAAATAAATAATATTATAATGATTAAAATATTATCCAAAATATGTCCAATTCTGATTGGATGATTTTATTTCGACCATGATTCATCTTATCTTCATCTTTAATGATTTATGGACCTTTTTAAGCCGAAGATATGATTATAATAAAATAATAGTTTCACACTTTTCAAAGGTGCCTCTCTCATCTCTTATAAAAGGGAACCTCCTCCCTCTTCTCTTTACACAATTGTGAGCTTTCAGGCTCGGAAAACCCCTGTCCATTTCCATTATCAACTTCCCTAGAAACATTATAGAGGTTCTGGTCTCCTCAAAATATCAACTCTATTGCCTTAAGAGGAGGTTAAGAAGAGGCGCATCAAAGAAGAGATAATATCCTTTACCGATTCGTTCCAATTTATTTCTTCTTCTAATTCTTATTCTTTAATTGTTTCATCATAAATTAATAACATCAGTATCACTTATATACTGATATGTTATTATAAATATGAAACAACCCTATTTCATCTTCTATCCTTCCTACGGAATACGAAATCACTGCGCATGCGTACATACGGAATACCGTCTCCACGCCGTGGGGTAATCTGTTTTCCACCACCACCTTACTTGGACGAGTATAATGGTGTAAATAATAACTATATATGGTTATTACAACATCATACTGATTCTTATATATTATATCATCCACTCTAATTCAATTCAATAATTATGGGAATGATATCATCGCTCGTGCGTATGTACGGATTACCGTCTCCACGACGCGATGAGATTCATTCTCCATGTTAACCACTCAAG
Source organism: Viscum album (assembly GCA_963277665.1). Taxonomy (NCBI): domain Eukaryota; kingdom Viridiplantae; phylum Streptophyta; class Magnoliopsida; order Santalales; family Viscaceae; genus Viscum; species Viscum album. Next base: position 570,564,267 of record OY728119.1, read on the forward strand.
AATGATTATAAAGTATATATAATGAATAATAATGAAATATATGACATTATAAAGCTGCTGGATTTATGTATATATATATATATATCTACTTACTTCCATTCAAGTCAATAAGGAAAGGAAAACAGTGTTCATGCGTATGTACGACCTACCGTCTCCATGAACGGTGTATTTCATTTCATTTATCTTTCTATTATATATATATATATAATGAATATATATGATATATGAATCATGATTTACATTCTGGAGGTAATGGAAACGTGATATAAGTAATAATAATATCAAGAACAACAAGTCCAAACACGTATGATAAATAAAACAATTTTACCCAAAACGCTGCTTTAACATGGAATTTACAAAATAGTGGGTAATATAAAGTCATAAGTGAACCATATATGATATAATAAAAATTAATATGATTATTTATCCAAGATTTTTTTTCGTAAGTATTTACTGGGGATATATTTATCATCCATGTCCCTATTTTCTAAGAATGGTTTCATGTATGTTTAAAGTCCTTTTTACCCATTTTGACTTTTACTACATGGTATGTAAGGAATCTTTCTTTTGTTTACCATACAAGGTATTTTTTGACTTTTTCTGCAAAAGTACAAGAAGAATGTTTTTTTAACTTATATGGCACGAACAGATTTTTATGGTTTTATAACGCCTTATTTTCATGAAGCTTACTCTTCATGATTTAATGACTATTTTCCACAATAGATTTTTGTATTAAATTTGAATGGAATTTTGTGAAAAGAAAATTATTTTAAAGATGAAAGGATATTTTCCTCAATAATTCATTTCAAGTGTCTTATCAAAACTATTTTCCATATAAGATGGAATTATTTTATTTGTGTATGTTTCAAGTATAATGTCTCTGTTATTTACATGGTTTGATTTTTCTTATGATGAAATGATATCCATTTACTTTATGTGGATTATCTTAGGATGGGATGATGTTTATGAAACCCATTTTATTTGTTGGGTTATTTTGAATGATGTATGTTTATTTTGAGGCAGATGTAAGAATGATTTCATTATGAGATGGGTGGTACCTATATCTCCCTCCAATGCATTGGGTAAAGATTTATATCTCATGAGATAGACATGTCTGGAATGGTAATTTAATCTGGTTCAGTGTTCTAGGACTGGAACGAGAAGTGAACTAGATTTAGAAAGGGACTTTTTCCACTAAGATGGTCTTGGCAGCAATGCCTTGGATAATATCGAAATCATATCATGGGCTTAATGGTTTTCCATAATTACATGATTTATTTCCATGCTATTTTACGATTATTGATGTTCCATTATGATCTATGCCTTACATACTGCCATGTTTTATGTCATCGATCATGATTTTTATGTTTAAAAATTATGTTCATGTTTTTAAGTTCAAATGTATATGGTTTGTTTTATTTTCTCCATGCTTACACTTACTGAGCATTTGAGCTCACCCTTTATATGTTTTCTTTTCCCCAGGATATAAAGAAAGTTTTTAGGTAAGAAAACAAAAGGGGAAGATCTTTATGGGAGTTGTTGAAGATCTTACACCATGATTAGAAGATTATGTTCCGAGTTTTCAAAGACCCTAAACTATTACGGCCCAAGAGTGTTGGTTCTTGTTATGTATTAAGTATTCTGAAAAAGTAATTCAATTTCCATGTACGTCAAGCTATGGGTCTCTACATATAAGAAAAATTATGTTCAGATAATAAAACATAAATAATAAAAAAAATTAATTAATTACTAAAAAAGGTCAGTTCCAGGGAACAAACTCCAACCTATATACAAAATTATATATTTATACTGAAATTATGATAATATTTTTAAATATCAATGTATATATACATTATATACATATCTTTTTATATCTATTTTTAAACAAAATGGCTTATTTTGAACCAAATATGATGGATATGAATTAAATATTGGTGGATATTAATCATATGAAAATGGATAATGAGGATAGAGTTAAAGATTTTATCACGTTTCCAATATATTATTAACACAAACCTTCTCCAATCATTTTTCTATTTTTCTATTTTTTTATTAAATATTAATTAATCCATATGTGTTGGAATTTTTTTCATTTTCAGGGAATAGATCGAATTTATAAAGATGGAATAAAATGTGGAAAAATGAATGTGTGTACTGACTGGTATGATACTATAATTTATGGATCATTTGATATGAATAATAGTGTAAATGATGATTAAGATCATATATAAGAAATGAAAATTTAATTTAAAGATGACCGTCATGATTTTCCAAAGATGTTTTGGATGTTAAATAGATATGAAAAAAGACCATTGTAGACCAAATGTACTAAATATATAACATTGATACCTGTATTAAAGCTATATAATTTGAATGTTTGCAGTAGATGGACCGACACCAGATTTATAGAACTACATGGTCTCCTAATTGATATGCTACTAGAATAAAATGAGTCATTATCAAACATACAATGATGAAAAATGTTACTTTCAAAGGGTAGGATCTCTAAAAAATATATTTCAATCCAAATGATTGTATATTATTTCACAAGGACCGCGAATCACTCATAAAATTCTGTAAGTGTGGTGCGACTCGATACATGAAAGATGAATCATGTCATGAATCAGCACGATTACCCTAGTAACTCGATAACTGAGATAACCCTTACACGGTCTGAAGGGTGTTCTCGATCCTCATGGGTTCACGACTATCACCTAACATCATATAAAATTCAGTTTTAAATGAATTTTCCATGAAACATAGTGGAAGTAAAAGAGAAAATTTAATATGCCTGATTATGTTAAATTATTAATATCTTAAGTGGGAAAAAATTATTTACCTGCAAAATTTCGATAAATATATTAAAGGAATTAAATTTTAGTTAATATCTTGTAATATTCAATTGAATAATTTTGGAGTTCTACACTGAGTTAGTGTGAGATTCCAAGGCCTGTAACGTCTCAGTGGTGACTGAAGAAAAATATTAAATATAATATATTAATAACACATTTCTTATTAAAAATAATACAATAACTCTAAAACAGTGTGTCGTATGGGAAATATGAGGCCACCGTTATTTCCAAAATTTGGTGTTTACCCTTGGAGGAGTATAAAATTCAAAGGCACTGAACATTTAGATGTGTCGCTCTTGAGATAAAGTTATTAAATAATATTTATTTTATTAAAAATAAATAAATATCTCCTAAATGTTGCATTTTATTGGAAATACAAGACCACCGATAGGTCTGGAACATGTTTTTACCCTAGAAGGTGTATAACATTTATAAGATTCTTCAATTTTGACATCTTGCTCGTAAAAATAACCCTTTTTATTTCAATTAATTATTTATTCCATTTTTTAAATAACAAATCATTAATATCTCTCAAAAAATTCATCGTTTGAGATATCAGAGACCATCGTTGGATCGAAATGGGGTTTCTACCCTAGATGGGATATAACATTAATGTGAATTGTTCATTTGGTGATATTTAATTTTTTTTGCTAAATAATTTTTTTTTTAAATAAATTATTGTTTCGTCTCCCCTAAATGGCTGAATATCCATTGTAACCTGTGAGAGATTTCCAAATCATTTGTTTCTTAACCAATTTTAATGGTTTATATATCAACCCCTTAATAAGGATGAATGAATATCTCCACATTTGGTTTGATTACTGTTGGAAATCAAGTGTTATAAATGTGGATTTTAAATGTTTAGGTTTTGGGTTTTTAATAGCCGAATCACCTCACCTTGTTTGTTTATTGATTTTTTCAATCCTGAGAGATCCTAAATCATCCTTAGATGTTATTAGATGAACTATTTTGATTTAATTTGTTCATATTTTGTCGGTCGGGTGTGTGGTTATTCTCTCCTAACGCTACCCAGGTGGGTGTTCTACATTTTATTTGTTTTTTATTTTATTTTGTTATTTGTTTCAAGCTTATTTCTTCTATAACTTCTTATTTATTGATCATAATTTATCACCATCAGTATCGTTGAAGTCATCCTGACGAGAGGAAGAAAAATACTATTTTTTCGAAGGCAGTAATGTATTTCTATATTTGATTTTTTTCTCACATTTTAGGTGGATCATTGAAAATATATTATCAAATAATAATCACTATTTTTTACCAAGATATAATTAAAAAAATTCTAATAAAATAATTTATTTGAATTATCTAAGGGAAATGACATGTTTTTATAAAAAAAATTATCCGTAAAATTATTAGAGGATAATTGCATCAATTTATCAGAATATAATATGTAGAAACACATTATCATAATTATTTTCAAAATGATAAGTTGTAAGGAATAATTTATACAATATATTTATACTAATTATCAAATGATAATTAATAATTTTTTCAAACATTAATTTTAAAATTACTGAAGGATAATTATTTAATATATCAATGAATAATTATAATGTTCTACCACATATGTTCTCATTATAATTTAAAGTTATTATAATATTTAATCCGACTTAAAATTAATCTTAGAAAAATTTTGTGGAATCTTGTGTTGAATAAAATGATAATCCAAGGATTATCCATGGGAAAGGTAATCACATGTAATATTTTATTTTCTTGTGAAATAAAATAGATGTTTTGGTTCTAGAAACCTTTGAAGAATGTAAAAAATTGGTGTGTTGATGCTTATGATAATAAGGCTTTGAAGAGTTGTGTTGAACCGAAAGGGGTGGTTTATCTTTTCCACCCACATCGATGACCTTGAGTGCCTACTTAGCTATCATCGTAATGAACCTTAAGTCATGAGGGGTAGATAGGGAAAAAATTCTTGTGGGGTAGTTCTATAATTTTCCTTATTTTGATTTGGATATGGTTAAATCTAAATCTTACTGTTCTATCTATTGGGATTTTGTTTCCCTCATTTCTTCGTTTGAGATTTTTCAAATGTCTTCTTTATTATCAGCTCTTGTTATGTAGAATCATTTCATTGAGAAGACGAGTGAATTGAACCTAGTAAGGGGATTTTGCTGAACCTCAGAAATAAAATCCTATTATGAATCAAAATCTAGTTGAGGTGATCGTACATATTGTCCATGGTCTGGGGCAGGCACCACCACCAACCACCATTCAAGCTCTAGCTATGAAACCTCAATGGGATGTTCTTTGAAATCATTCTCAAAAGTTCGTTCACCATAAACCACCCATTTGTAAAGGATACACTAATCCTTAACATACAGAGGAATGGTTGGGAAGAATATAAAGTATGTTTAAGTTCCTAGAGACACCTGATGAGATCAAAGTAAAGTGTTCCCCCTTTGCGCTATAAGGAATGATATGAAGATGGTGGGATATGATGGTGATGGAGAAGAAACATGAAGTCTTAGCATGAAAATATGTCAAGTGTGTTTCAATTATAAGTTCTACATAGATTTAATTGTGTTGGATAAGGTTGTGGAGTTTTTCAACCTTGAGAAGGCTAACATAACTTTGACTCAAAATTCAAATCACATTGCTGTGTTGGTGGAGTTTATAACTGAGATTATGTTTAATGATAGGATGATGTCTCAAAAGTTAAAATTATTAAATAAATCATATATTCATTATTAGGGTTTCTTAATGATGCTTACCACTTATTATTAAACAACATTTTTTCAAAATGTTCAACCCTATGATTGGGTTTAAATATTTTTAAAAACTAAAAATTTCACGATCCCTATAGTATATACTACTACACAAAAATATTTTTTAAATTAAAAAAATAATCAATGCTTGGGAATTAATTGGTTCATTTAGTTTGAATTTATCAATTTTTTTCTAAAGTATATATTTAATCATGGTTGAAACCTTCCCAAAGTTGTAGAAATAAATTATCAAAAATTATCCTTGAAATAAATATTTATCATATAAATATTATGCATTATGAGAAGAAGGTAAAACATAGCATGCAAACTCATAGAAAATAAAGGTATACATAATAATGACTCTAAAGAAATTTATATTATTTTAATGAAATGATATATGATAAGGGAAATTTTTTTATGAGGAATTTAAAAATAAATCTACATGGAAACATCAAGAATACTTTTCTACCATGAAATCTATTAAAAAAATAAATATTTCAATTTCAATTGTGCGATTGAAATTAATTTAAAACATATTATTGAATTTATGGTATAAATAACTAATACATGGTATTATAACCACTTATCATGGATATTACACTTAGAATTTTTCCTTTCAACTAATTCTATAGTTATCACTTTCCTACAATACTCACAGAAATATATCATCACCATATTACTATATATTTAATGTCTCATTATGGTTTTAATTTAACGCTCATTTTTTACATGATTCCATTTCTTTATTTACACTTCAATAAAAAAAATGTATAATATATCGTGAAATAATCTAATTCATAAAGTCTATATGTAATCATGCATAGAATTGTTTAAAAACGGTGTCCCAAAACTTGGTATTCATCAATTAAAATTTGATTACAATGTTCATTAGTATATTTTGAGTTCATTTATTTATATAAATTAAGTATCATTAATTTTCATTAAAATACAATATGTCTATTGTGTGAATTATATATGTTACATATTCGATACAAGATTATCAATAATAATTTCAAACTTTTAGAATTCCCTTTAATTAGTTTATTTATACCTGAAACATATATTTAATTATAATCAATTTATCATATTATAGAGAATAACATTCCATATTATGAAATGTCAAATTTTAATTATTTTATTGAACATCAGTTTCAAAATAAAAAATTCACTATTAATGAATATTTATATAAATAATAATAATTTATAAATGATTTCATAAAAACCATGATTTTTGGGCATGGTCCATCATTAAAAAAACTCATTAATATAATAATCATACTAATATTACAAAATATCCCAAATTCTCAACATGATCTTATAATCATGGTAACTAGCATTTATAAATTTTGAGACTCATGTGGAATTTTATTAAGGATAACTAACATTCCATTATTTTTTGACATTAATGAAGCTTATTTTTAACTATTATCAATCAATATTAAAATAATATAGTTAAATTATAAATACTAAATAACATATTTAATATTTATTAAAATTTATAACTCTACACGTGTTAAATAAAATCAAATTATAAATTTAGTAATATATATTATTTATTCATGATATATGATTTAAATTACATAGAGCATGCTAGAAAATACCAAAGATAAATATTAGTATTAAAATATGAAAATCAGTCCCTTAAACCCAAACATATTAAAAAATTTAGATTAATTAAAACAAAAAATCCCATTTAAATCCAATTGAAACAAAAATATTCAAATCATTCATTTAAATATTTTTCAAAAAGTGATTTAATAAATTAGTTGCAAACCTTTTTGAAAACCAATTTCCTAAATTTACATAAAAAATATGCCATTTATTAGGGAAAAAAGAATTAATAGAAAATAACCCCATCATTTAAAAAAATCATGTAATCATTACTAAACATCACTATACATAATATTACATAGTCATGGACAATCTTATTAAGTTCAACACACTCAAATCTACGCCATATTTTTTTAAAACACTATCGTTTCCATTTAAACTAACTATGTTGCTAATTATTTTATCTATTTCAAATTATCATTCACGTAAGGGTATTTCACCATTCAACGATATATAAATAAGAAAATATATAATACATTTATCGTACACTTACTATTCAAACAATGAGTCCCTATCAACATCCTTGTCATGCTAACATCAACATGCATAACATTAGAACATGAGAATACAAATAAACACATAAGTGGATTCATAAAACATGATTCCAAAATAATTTACATTATATGGTCTAAATATTCTATAGGATATTATCATACCAATAATTAATAGAATCACATTACAATTATCACTAAATACTCAATATTTACATTTTGTATTTTTATCTGGTGAATTTCATCACCCCTAAACATTTTATAACAACAACATAAAACATTACTACAATAATAAAATCATTTAAATCAACATAAATATAGTTCATGTAAAAATATAAATAATGTTAACCCATACACAACACTAATACATTCTCATCTTTTGGTGACCCTAACTCATCCTTAATATTTTAAAAATATTAATAAAATAACATGTCTTGATAGGGGAACTGTATCATCTCTTCATAATATTTAATACATAACACATGACACCAAAATATAAAAAATATAAAATCTCTAAAGCATTTAATACATTAAAATTCATTTAATCAGGTTCTTTTTGTTAAACTCTATTATTTTAGAATATATATTTCGCGGTGTTAAATTTAAAGTGTTCTATTGCTTTCTTTACATAAAACATCAAGCATAAATGAACAACATAATAAATTGATATATATATAATTTTATTTTTTAAGAAAATAAATAATAAATTATAAATTTAGTATCAAATGGGTTTAAATGAATATAAATTTTTTTTCTGGTAAAAGGGATATTTTTATAATACTGTATTTATGTGCACAATGTATTTTCATCTAATAAATTTAATTATTCAGCATTGAATACTGATTAAAATTAAATAATTAGATTATATATTCAATAAATTGAATTAAAACTCATTTAATGGTTTTTATAAGTCATGGAACAAAAATAAATTCATTTTATGCTTCGAAAATATAGGTTCATCAATAATTGTTTTTATTCCATAATGTATGTGGATATTATAATTAATTTATAAGAATTTATAAATTAAATTTGAAAAAATTTCATTAGTTTTTATATTATTAGTAAAATAATTTCTTATATTTTTTTATTTTATTTTTCAGAAAAGGTTGAATTTTGCAAGAATAGTGAAAACGAAATTTTTTTCTAAAAAATATTTATTGTCTTTAAATAAGGAAATTTTAATTTAACATTATATTTTCAATTTTTTATAATGTAAAAAAGATCAATATGATTAAAAAATATAATCTATTCTATAATAATCATTCTTTAATTTTATTTGGGTGTTGGTTATTTTTTATGCTTAAAAATAATTTTTTTTTTCTAACCACCAATTTTCATTCCTATTTGTGAACTTCATATAGAAGTATTTTCTTTTAATTACTTAAATTTAATCATGAAATATTCCTTTCATATTTTTATTTTTTATGATATAATTTAAAAACGAGTTCCATTGCATAATTGGTCATTATGAATTGAAACCTTAGTAAAAACGTTATCACTATGATAAAAGGTTATATACTCAAAACAGAAGGATGGAGCTCTCGAGAGCACTACGATGAGAAACCCTAATCTCTTCCATGGTTTCGACCAAATCTTCATCTATGGCTGGTTTCGATCCGCAATGGGAATCCACCCCCTTGACTACTCCGGCGTCCCTAGATGCTGGACGATCCAAAATCGAAGTGGGAAATCTTGAGGTTCCACTTTGAACGTTACCTGTTGTTGATGCTCCTTTTTCATCACAAAGTCCAAAGGAATGTAAAGGGAAATGACTTAGCACAGATGATTTCATCCTTTGAAGAAAATATAAAAAATCGATAAAGGCATGAACAAAGGATCAAAAGCACATGTGTCGTGCAAGTTCTATCACTGTTGCGCAATTCCACTTGCGCGCCATCTAGTGGTCGCACAAGTGACTTGCGCGACCTAAGTAATAACCACCTGGGGTCTTCTCCTGCCTATAAATAGACCCTGTGGGCCCCCCATTGAAAGGAGTATTTTTTCCAGAAACTCAGATTTGAGCTCCCGGCACCCTAGTCTCTTCTCAAAGCTTCCAAAGCACTTCTAAGGTAATTTCTTACCTAGAACAGAATATCTAAAGAGTGGGAGGAAGGCCTAAGTGTTGAAACTCATCAACACTTGCGCGCCTGAGTGGCCAACCCTTAAGGGAAAAGGTCACACTTGCGCGACGTCGTGCTCCTTCAATAGAACTTGCGCTCCCCTCTTCTAGAAGATCCTCAAGAGGATTCTAAAGGCCTTAATCAGGAGTCTCTCATGTATTACCCTACTGGTTAGTCGTCGCACAAGTACAACATGTGTCGCACAGGCATACCTGCGCGACCAGGACTTGCGTGCCCACGCAGTACATGCGCGCCTCCCAGGACTTACGCGACCCTACCTTTTTGGGTGCCCTTCTTGCCCATTTCACCCCTCTTAAGCCATTCCACCTTTCCTATTCAGGATTCAGTCTTCAAGACACTATTCAAATCCATTTATGGCATGATTTCTTGATTTGACTTCCTTATCTGAAAGGAATTATGTGGAATATCTCTCAAAACCTAGTGATTTACACATCTTTATGTCACTAAATATTGAGATTTCATTCATTCAGCCTCATCCTTTAAGATGAGAGAATCCTTAACATGGGTCTCCTTTTCAGGAATAATCCCCAATCATAAGTCCTCTAATTTTGGCATCCTCTTAGGAGTAAGCCCCAGATCCCCTAACATGGCTTTCCTTTCCAGGAATAAGCCCCAGTCTCAAATATGGGCATCCTCCTTTGGATTAAGCCCCAACCATAATTGTCTTAACCTGGGCTTCCTTTTCAGAAGTAAGCCCCATTCTCAAATATGGGCCTCCTTTTCCGGAGTAAGTCTCAGTCATAATTCTTAACATGGGATCCTCTTTAGGAGTAAGCCCCAATTCATAATGTTCCCAAATCTGGGCATCCTCCTTAGGAGTAAGCCCCAGTCCCCTAATTTGGGCATCCTCCTCAGTAGTAAGCCCCAAACCTTAATCCTTGACCTGGGCCTCCTTTTCAAGAGTAAGCCCCAGTCTTAATTTCTCTTAACCAGTCCTAATTTACCTTTGATCTGGTATTCCTTTTCAGTAGTAAAACCCAATCATAAGTCTTCTCCTAATTTGGGCCTCCTTCTCAGGAGTAAGCCCCAAGTTAGAGTATTCAAAATCTTCATGAAGCACATATACCTTTATGGACCCTGTTCCTGGATTTCTTCCCTAATGTAAATCCAATCCTTTATTTATATGGGCCGTCATACATACATAAGCCCCACATTATTTCTTATGATTGAATCTTTCATGGCACAATTGTCTAATTTTTACCAATACCTCTTGTTTCTCACATCGAGAATGACTCACGTGCGCTTAGAGTGTAAAAGTAATTGTGACATCCTTCTTTGAGCCATCAATCATAAACATCATACTCCCTTACTCAAACTACGTGGGTTCCGATTCCTTTTCTAAACAAAGGATACGTAGGTATCACGTCTATGGGTTCGATCCCAACTCTAAAATAATCCATGTCCTTCTGAATGATAATAAACCTCAAGTGCCCCACTGAGTGGCTTTAAAACCAGCATGGTCATCATAATGACCAAGAGACTTCTATATAAATGTGTCGAAGGGTACCATTGACCAAGAATCTCTAATAAATATAGACGATTCTCTATCTATGAAGAACCTCGAATACATATAAAATATTCTATAAATTTCCTACATATTTAATCATTGATTGTCAGATCTGAAGGAAAGCTCATCTTATACCTGGTAATGTAATAAGGATTCACGAACATAACTTAAATCTATAATGAGAGTCACAGAGTAGAAAATAATTCCCCTCAAAAAGGTGTGATGAGTCCGACCTCCCATCCTCTCGACCAATGAATATTACTAAGCCTCATTAGTCCACAAACTAATGAGCACCTACCTTTGGAAAGTAGGTCCGAATGGATGTGGAATCATTGGATGTTTCCGGTTCTATGAACAAACCCGTTAGAAACTGATCGGAATGTTTGAACCTCCCATCAAGGCGGTCATCCCCGGATTCCGAGGGAAACAAAAATGGTGAACCCGATGTGAATCCTAAACAAAGTTAAAATGATGTTTTACCTATTTGTTAGGCCCCTATTTAAAACTCAATGAGAGGGACAACAAAAACAATCATTGATATATGTACTCATCCAAAAGATGTAGTCGCTGAATTTATCTTGATGACTTCTGTTATATCAAAAAGGCACTCTTTTCCCAATATCGTTTGTATTTCTAGAATGGATGCTCTCAAGTTCACACTTGTGAATACTGCTGCTGCAAATGCCACTACTGCTACTCCTGTTGGATCATCGTCCGCTTTTAGGATGACATCACCTACTCAGCGTCTTCAACGATGGGTATCAAATGCACTGGTTAAGGAGTACCATCAACACGGTACCATCCCATCTCTAGAGGCTGCTCGAAAATCCCTCAAAGTAAACAACTCACATTGGTCATCCAGACAACGAAGACCAGTGATCAAGAAGCAGGCGGTGCTGACTACCGTCTCCAACCGTTTCGAGTCGTTATCCCCCAAACGCAATCACCATTCGCTCCCTTATTCTTGGGAGGTGAATGAGCAGGTCCCCTGGGACCTTAATTAAAACAGAAAAGAGTCCTTCCTGAGGGCTCCCACCAACAATCGCCGCCAGACTCGTGCGACAGCGCGCCCTCAACATGATGAGGGTACCGACTCCAGGCGTTTGGCTCAGGTTCCTCGAACCCGAGCAAGCAAGATGAACCCCCAGAGGCAGAATCCGATCAACAGTGAGCAGGTTATCATCTCTTCCATCTCCAGAGAAGTCCACCAACATAACATGGTGGTAAGAAATGAGCAGGCACACACACCTGCCCGTTTTAATTCCGTTGTCGAGTAGACTCATCTGGTAGCATCACGCCAATCCCACCAGGAAATTCCGGCGGAGTACTATAGGCAGGAACATACACCTGTTTATACATCATCAGCTAGTCAGTAGGCTCGTCTGACTACATATGATGGATCTCACCAACCACGTTTGGCAAAGTGCAATCACCAGGAACATACACCTGCTAGTATTAATCATGCCTACCAACTGTCTCGCTTGGTAGCATTCAGATAAGTTAGTCGGAAAGCCCCGACAACAAATAGGAGGCAGACTCAACTCTCTGCTCCCACACTTGAGTACTGTCAGGATTCACTAACATGAAAAGGAGGACACGAGCAGGCATATACACCTTCTCCAAGCCTATAATGGACGTATATTCCCGTTCCGGTAGCTGAAGTCACCAATCATATTCTATCAATGGTGAAAGAGTGGAAGAAAATCCCTATTCATATTCTGGATTCCTACCAGGATTTTATAACAACTTCAGCGGCATCTAAGGGAAAGACACGTAAATCTATCCCTACCAGTGGAGTGATACATCAACAATTCACTCCGGAATAGACACACACATCTGTTCCATTCCAAGAGGGTTGTGGGGCATACTCCCCCATAGAATACGGACAACCAAGTCAGGAACATACACCTGATTTGAGTAGAGATTGTCAGCCTAACCTAGCCATATTTCCTGATCAGGCATATACACCTACTCAGAGCAGACACTTTCATCAACAAGTGGTTTCCATGGCGAGTAAGAAGGCGTCTAAGAAAAAGACCCGCCCAGCACAGTCATGAGATCAAGAGCCAATCTGTAACAAGGCCATGCTCAATGCTGGAGTTCATGAAGTCCTCAGACAATTATCTGTTGAAATTCAAGATTCTACTCCCTCATTTCCCAATAGTGGGACGTTAATTCTGAAGGTATTCAATAGACACATCCTCATGAAGGATTTCTTCATGACAATTCAGATGATCTCAAAGTTTCATCTTCAGATGAGAGCCACATGAACCCTCTGTGTGGTCAGAAGACCCAGGTTCAAGAGATCTCATCTTTTGCTATAACCCATTATGGTGGTCCTCCCCATGATGATGAATTTCGCTGCGAAAGTCCTCTCCACATTAGTGATGCACATTTCCCGGAAAATGCTCCAATGGACAATGTAGTGCTGAGAAAGCCCTCTTATCTTATGGCACTTGAAAATGCGAAACCAGTCATGTATGAAGCTTCATCGCTAGTAGGTGAAATACTTTCTCAATTAGAAGATACCCCAGGGTGTAGGTCATTATTTGAACCACCCCTAAGTCATGCATCTTCTAGTTTGATCAATGATTTATCTACCAATCCTATTGAATAAAATGAAGCAACCTGGAAACACCAACTCTGGTCAAATCAGGTAGAAGAATATTCATCAAATGATAAAGAGAAAATGATGAACATGAGAAAACAACTGGCGAATGGTGAAGTGCCAGTCATGATTTGGCCTCTGGCTGACTCTTAGTATAATATTCCAGAAATGTTGACAGAAGATGAAGTTCATTATATTAGTCTCAACATATGGAAAACTCTTTGTTAGTTGAAAAAGAAAGTATTATCTTATGATGAATATGAAAATCATCTTAAGATAATAGAAGGGTTACAACGTCAGATTGATTTAGCGTCTCTATCAGTCTCTCGATATCTGAAGGCTGAAAAGCAGCAGAGAGCCCTTCAACGTTCATGCCTTGGAGCACTACCAAGATTGCGTCAGTTAATTACCAATGCCTCATCTGGTATTCGTGTTAGGAGATGGGGTGTTCATGGAGCACTGCATTTCACATTGCTCTCCAGTCAGCAAAGCCCGCCGAAAATGGTCTCATGCAATGTTATTGCCCATTGCCCGCCACAGTCAATGGGCTTTGTTTGTAAACAAAAGCTTGCACAAGAACAAGCTTCAAATAGTTCCTCTCAAAATCAAGAATACAGAGAACATGTTGTCGAATTAATCTTGCATCATGCAAACGAGAATATTGAACATGCCCCTCATTTGGAGCAAGAACTTCACCAAGTGATAGAAGTTTCGGAAATCATCCAACGGTCTTTTGAACCGGGTGATAAAAGCAGATACAGGTTAATGCATCCAGCTAATTTCCGGACTACGGTTCGCAAGATCAAGAGGACTTTCAAGAAAGTCTCAGACATAGCATGTCAAGAACCACCCCAGTTCGACAGACTGGGGGCTCTTTTAAACCAACCCTCAGAATCAACAAAAAGGATTCGGGGAGTTGAGTGAGAATAGCAGGAACAGCCCCAGTCCACTGGACTGTGGACTTTTTCAAGTCGTCAATCCCCTCCTCAGAGAAATTCAGTCTTTTCTCGATTGGGGAAGAAACCTCAAGAGGAACGAAGAGCCAAATTATTAGGAGATTCCCTCCAAATTACAGTTCGACAAGAAGTTCCTGAGGGATCGAATCAACAAAAGGCAATGTCTCATAAAATACATGGAAGAAGACAATATCATAGAAATGCTGATAGAAGGGATGCGATGAGTTATGCATCAATCAATGTTATCAATGTCGTTGTTGCTGATCCACCAGATGAGGCTCACTCAGGGGACTCAGATGAAGAGTTTCCTGCTCAAGAAGATGTACGCACCGAAACAAATGAAGAAGGTGTGCGTACACAATGTCAAAGGATTACTCAGAACCTTGGTAATCCTTCAAGTAACCCACTTCCCCCTCTCCAAAAAAAGATCCAAAAAAGGGAAGGGAAAGAATGAGGTTATATACCTTCCTCTAGAGAAGGTCAATCGCTCTCACTAGAGCAGAGGTTTTCACAATAGGAGGAAGAAATTAAGGAATTATGATGGTTGAATGAAGAACTACTTCAGAGTAGTATTCTTCTTAAGTATGCTGGAGTCAGTCAGCCAAAGGAATTTGTTGCAGCTACTGAGATAGATCAATAATATCCTCCTCTATCAGTACACCCTCACAGGTCTAATCCTACGGGTCAAGTACAACAACAGTTAGCAGTACTACCATCAGTTGCAGCACTAATCACCACATCTGTCCAAGATCCAGTCATTGCACCTACCCAAGTCCAAGTTCAACCGAATGTTTCTCAAAAGTTAATAACTACTATTGAGTCATTAACAGCTTGGTTAGAAACTATGGAAGGGAAGCGTGCACAAGTTCAATCAGAAAAGAAATTTTTCCATGAATGGGTAGATTCAATTTCTCCTCCATCCAGTTTTGGGAACCCTGTATTCCCTATTTTCAATGGATCAGGTGATCCTGAACATTATTTGACGCATTACGTGTCTTTTTGCGATCCTATGATTGGAACTCAAGAGTATAAAGAAGCAGTGAAACTCAGATGATTCGTGTGAACCTTGCGAGGACCAGCTTTTGTTTGGTATACAAACTTGCAATCCCGGTCAATTACCGGATGGGAGGATCTTCGCAAAAAAAATTCTCCTTCAGTTCAACTCAACTTTTCCAAAGACAACAATTTTTGATCTTACAAACTGTAAGCAGAGGGAGAATGAAAGGGTTTCTGATTTCATTGCTCGATGGAAGGGATTAACATATTCTTTGAGTTTAGCCCTACCTCAAGAAGAATTGTTGCCAATCTGTGTAGAAAATCTGTGTGACAAATTACGCACGTCGTTAATCCCTGTGAAATAAAAACGAGGGTTTCGAGACCTCACATCAATCGCTTAGCAGATTGAAGATTCCCTTATACAGGCTAAGGCTAAATCTCGTGTAATTCCATCAGCTCCAGTAAGGAGAATGGGTAAAGAAGAAACTGCTACAGTTATGCTTAAACAAGCACCTGTACCTATTTCTACCTCAAAACCTTCATCTTCTCGAAGGGATCCACCTTCTGAGCGCCAACAAAAAAGGCCTTTTCGTCCAGACGATCAAAAAGATCAAAGGAGAAAACAATTTGAGGATCTGAAGAGAAAAAAATACTCTTTCCAAAATGAACAAGATCATGGTTATTTCATTTCGGCTTTGGAAAACAATTTGGTTCAATTGCCAATGCCCAAGAGGCCAAACAAAAAAAGGAGATGAATATCTTCCCAATTATTGCCATTTTCATCAAATCTTGGGGCATCGCATCCAGGATTGTTTTGTCTTCAAAGACCTCCTGCAAAAGATGGTCGACTCGGGACAAGTCACATTGAAAGGCTCCTCAGCCCAGGTAGCATGTGTCATTGCTACAGTTCCAGAGGAGGAAGGTGAATGGAAAGAAGTCAAAAGAAAAAATTCACAGAAGTATGATGATTGGATGGTCATAAAGACAATCAGTCGAACTCATGCTATTTTGCAAACACAATTAAAGAGACCAATTGTGTCTTCTGCCATGAATGTTGCGGAAAAACCCTCTTCGTCGGAGGGAAAGTCCTCAAAGAAACGACATGATTCAAAGAAAGAAAAAGAATGAGAAGAAGATTAGTACGTGTCAAAGCCAAAGTTTTCTTTGTCTTTGGCGGACTTCATGCCATCTACTTCAAAGCCACGGGCACCTCCCCACCAAACGGCATAGCCTAAACAGGCTAATCAGGCAGAGTCTTCATCAGACAAAGAGTTAACCTTTGGTTCTGTTAATATGATTCTATTAACAGATCCATATGCCTATCGTAGTTTCGATTTCAATGAGCCTGAATTCCCTATATCAACCAGACGAATAAGAGGAAGTTCCAGGGGCTCAGGATACAGGGGAAGAAGTGGATCTTTTAGAAGCCACTATTCCAATTCTACCCCTGCTAGAACTGTGTACACAACAGAAACTCGTGGTAGAGCCCTTCAGTGAGGTCAGCAAGAACAAGAAAGTTCTTCTACCAATAGAAAATTCAGTCCTGGAATAGTTATTTTGGAAGACCAGTTGAAGGTTCCATCTTCTACCTCTCAGCAAGTAAATGGTTCTAATCGGTCTAATCTTCCAAAACCAGGAATATTGCCAACTCCTTTCCCAATACAAGATGCATCAACTTACAAAGCATCTGCTTCCAAGGTACCTGATAAACCATATATTCCTATTGGGAAACGCAGACATCTTGAACAAAAGTGTGATATATTGAAACACTTGTCCCAAGTACCAGCCATGTTATCAATTCTGGATGCTCTTAATCTGTCAAAAGATCTTCGGGAAGCACTCATCGAGGCTTTGTCAAATCCTCAGGAGTTTGAAACTGAAATTGATGCAGTTGAAGTCTATCATATAGAGAATAATCCTGAAAAATGCCATACAATAATATCTTTTACTGATGAAGATGAAGATGATGTTTTGCATGGACATATTTGACCATTGTACTTGTCTGGAAAGGTCAATGGCGTGGATGTTCGAAGGGATTTTATTGACAATGGTTTAGGATTCAACCTCACGCCCATTCATACACTTCATCGATTGGGCCTCACGGAATCTGATTTATCCCCTTCCACCATGATGCTATAGGAATATGATAAAAATGAACAAGAACCACTAGGTGAAGTTACACTCAGAACTCAGTTTGGAGATCTTGTATCCAATTCAGATTTCATGGTTGTTGATCAAGACTCAGCCTTCAACATCTTTCTTGGAAGACCCTGGCTACATCAACACGCGGCTATCCCTTCATCATACCATCAATGTCTCAAATATTGTTTTGATGGTCATGTTGGGACATTCTATGGTGATAAGGCCCCGTTCAAGGCATGTGAGTCTCAATACATTGAGGCGGAATTCTGTCACATGAATCAAAGGTAGAAATCCATAACAAATGAGATTCCCAAAGTTAATGCTCCATATGATTTGGAAAAATTTCTAGTAAATCCATTTACACATGTGAGTCTAGATTATGTGTTTCTTATCAGTCAAATTGACAAGATAGACCCAAATCAAAATACTCTTATGGAAAGATCCATAATGTCAATTACGACAATCGAGCCAGACAACATGGGAGAAATTGGTAATCTACCAAGCAGTGATGAAAGAACCAATGGTGAAGTCTTCATTTCATCTGCTGAAATCCAACAAATCTATGCTTTGCCAATTAGGCCAGAGAAAGTTATAGCAACATCGGAGGTGAGCAATGATGTCGATTCTCAATCCACCATCTCCTCTTTATTACCCAAGGAAGACCCTTCATCATCAATCGGGTCAGAAATCGAAGATTCTTCTTCAAGATATGCAAATTTTGACATCTCTTCTGATCATGGGAATTCTACTTTTTCATCTAATATGCAAGTAGAAACAGAAGAAATAACACATGATGAAGAAGAAGAGGAAGATCTCAGAGATGTTCCTCCAGCATTTGAAGAGGGTATCTCTACCACTATGGATGGACTTAGAGAAATAAATCTGGGTACAAAAGGAGATACACACCCACTTTAATCAGTGCGGCCATGACTCTTGAAGAGCAAGAGATGTATATTTCTTTTATAAAGAAAAATAGAGATATTTTTTTGTGTAACTATAAAGAAATGCTCAGGCTTGATCCTGATGTTGCTACTCATCATTCGGGTTTACCTGAAGAACATCAAGGATTTTAGCAAGCCGCGAGAAGAACACACCCAACTTATGCTTCCAAAATTGAAGCGGAAGTGGATAAGATTATCAAATCAAACTTCTTCAGAGAAGTTAAATATACAAAATGGTTGGCTAATATTGTCCCTGTAAAGAAAAAGAACGGACAAATTAGAGTTTGCATCGATTTCAGAGATCTTAATCGGCATTTTCCTAAGGATGATTTCCCAGTTCCGATTACAGAACTTCTAATTGATGCAACAGCTGGCTATGAAGCACTTTCCTTCATGGATAGATATTCTGGATATAATCATATCTAAATGGCCCTAGAAGACGAGGAATATATATCCTTCAGATCCCCTTAGGGTGTGTTTTTCTACCAGGTAATTCCCTTTGGCTGAAAGAATGCAAGTACAACTTATCAGCGTGCCATGCATCGTATCTTCAAACCCTTCTGAGGGAAGTTTGTTGAATGCTATGTAGATGATTTGGTAGTTAATTCCAAACAACATTCTAATCACTTGGATGATTTGGAAGTCATATTCTGCAAGCTTCGACAACATAATTTGAACATGAACCCCTTAAAATGTTCTTTTGGGGTAACCTCAAGAAAATTTCTCAGCTTTGTTGTATGCCATCATGGTATTGAAGTCGATCCTGAGAAGACCAAGTCAATCCTTAGTATTCCACCTCCTCAAAATTTGATAGAATTAAGAGGAATTCAAGGACACTTAGCCTATATTTGGCGTTTCATCTCCAATTTAGCAGGAAAACGTTTACCCTTCCCCAAATTGATGAAGAAGGGAGTCACTTATCAGTGGACTGAAGAATGTCAAGAATCATTCGATATTCTCAAGAAATACCTCTTGAGTCCACCAGTACTCATGCCACCTGTTGAAGTAAGACCACTTATCCTCTACATGACAGCTCTAGAGCAGTCATTAGGTGCCTTACTTTCTCAAAAGAATGATGTTGGGAATGAAAAAAACCTCTATTATCTCAGTCGAACCATAATTGAAGCAGAAACCCGGTATTCAAGTATTGAGAAGTGATTCCTGGCATTAATCTTTGCAGTTCAGAAGTTCAGACACTACCTACAACATCAAGAGGTCCAATTGGTATCTCGCAATAACCTTCTCAAATTTATCCTAAGTCGTCCAATTCTTACATGACGTCTAGCAAGGTGGGAAGTTATTTTTCAGCAATTCGACATTCAGTATGTGTCTCAAATGGTGATAAAGGGTGAAGCTCTGGCTGATTTCCTAGATGAACACCCTTCAGTGGAAGATACATCTTCAGATATTGAACTCCCTGATGAGGAAGTCTTCTCTATTCAAGAATGTCCTCAGGCATGGGAAATGTATTTTGATGGTTCTTCCAGAAGTCCAATATGGAGGAAAATGAAAAATCCTAAATTCAACAAAGTTGGCTTAGGAATTGTGCACATTTCACCAAAAAAGGCAGTGTTACCTTATTCCTTCTTATTTTGGGAAGGTGGTACCAATAATGAAGTAGAATACCAAGCTCTCATCGTAGGTTTGGAATTAGCACTTCAAGCACAAGTGAATCACTTAAAGGTGAAAGGTGATTCAGACCTAGTAATCAAACAAGTCAATGGGGATTATGCCATCAGAAAAGAAGAACTAATCCCTTTGTATGATTATGTCAGAGAATTAATGGTAGAATTCCCTTTGTAATTGACATTCTCTTATGTCCCAAGATCACAAAAATCTCAAGATGATGCATTGGCTAATATAGTCACAGCTCTGGCAGATCTAAATCGGGACGAGACAACCATCAGTATTGCCCACCGTCGTGCAATTTCACCTTATGTTCAGATCAGAACAGAGAAAATTAATGAAATTTGTCCCATTCAAGAACGGTATGGTCATACTACAGGATGGATGTCACCTATCAGGGAATACCTTCAAAATGGAACACTTCCTCCTGATAGAGATGAAAAAGAACAAATTCGGCGACGTGTGGGGAATTTTACTCTTTATGATAGCCCAGATCACCTAGAGAAAATTCTCAACAAATGTGGTTTGGATGGAGTTCTCTTCAGATGCATTGATGGTGAAGAGACAATGGCTGTCATGAAAGAAGTGCATGCAGGAGTCTGTGGTGCCCACCAGTCTGGACATATACTGTCTGATCAGATTCGAAGGCTTGGATACTTTTGGCCTTCAATGATACGAGATTGTGTCGAGTTCACAAAGAAGTGTCATTCATGCCAAGTACATTCCAACTTCATTCATCAACCTCCAGAGTTTCTTCATACAGCTAAATACTCATGGCCATTTTCCTCATGGGGAATGGATGTGGTGGAACCTTACCCTTCGGCTACGGCCAAGCAGTTTATGTACATTCTTACTGCTACTGACTTCTTTTCCTAATGGGGAGAGGAAATACCTCTCATGGAAGTCAGTTCTAAATGTGTTGTTAGATTCATAAAGTGTAACATCATTACCAGCTTTGGTGTCCCTCATACCATATTGACGGACAGTGGCACCAATTTCTATTCATCCAAGATGAGGAAGTTGTATCAAGAATACAACATCAAATCCAACCATTCATCTCGGTATCATGCAGCGGCCAACGTCCAGATAGAATCATTTAACAATAATCTTTCAAATATACTACAAAATATGGTAGATAAAGATAAGATGTCATGGCCTGATAAACTCTTTCATGCTTTATGGGATTATCGGACTACCACCCGCACCGCAACTCGGTCAACTCCATATTCATTGGTATATGGAACAGAAGCTGTCTTGCCCATTGAAGTTCAACTACCCTCGCTCAAAGTTTTCATTTGTGATCAATCATCTACAGATGAACAATCTCAAAAGAGATTTAATGAATTGGAACGGTTAGATGAGAAAAGATTGTGCACTTTTCACCACTTGGAAGTCTATTAGAATCGAATAGCATGAGATTTTAACAAAAAAGTTTATCTTCGTTCATTCACTTAGGGAGAATTGGTATTAGTTCTCAGAACTCCAATAATACAAGGAAAGAAACCTCCCAAGCTTGAGCCAAAATGGGAAGGACCTTATTCAATACATAGGGTCTACTCCAATGGAGCTTATTCATTAATGTCAATGGATGGAGAACTCATCACTACTCCAATCAATGCCAGATTTTTGAAAAATTATTTTGTATAAACTACAAAGTACCTTTCTCGTCCTTTATATATGATGTTAAACTATACTGCAACGGTCCATACATATGACATTAAACTATTTGTACATTCATCTCACATGACGTTAAACTGTGAAAATGTTCCCTAAATGGTCCAGTATGACCTTAAACTACAACTAGGTCCTGTATGACCTTAAACTGCATCATCAACGGTCCATGCATATGACCCTAAACTATTTGCAAGTCCCTTACATCTAGCAAGACATTAAACTGTGACGTCCTAACTACATAATTCTAAACTGTATAAATGTCCCTTACGTCCGGAAAGATGTTAAACTACATAATCATCAAAGGTCCTGTATGAACTTAAACTATTCTCACTTTCATCCAACATGATGTTAAACTGTGGGAAAAAAATCCCCAATGCGTCCAACATGACATTAAAATGGTGTAATCTTTTGTCCTCCCTGCATGACATTAAACTGCACAGTCCCCCTTTCGTCCAACATGACGTTAAACACTATTGTCCCCATCATCCTAACTACATGACGATAAACTATACATAAAGTCCGTGATATGTCTTACATGACATTAAACTGTATTTTGTCCTTGCTACATGAAACTAAACTGTGCAGCACCAATAGTCCTAACTGCAAGACTTTAAACTACATAGTCCCTTTATATGTCCTGCATGACATTAAACTATGCATCGTTAAGGTTGTTGTTACCTCTTGTTTCTCACACCGAGTATGACTCATGTGAGCTTAGAGAAAACCTCAACGATAACACTCTCTCTGGGCCGCTAACCATGTGTAAGTCCTAACATCATTTTTAGGTCATTGTCCCCAAGAATAACTTGATCATTAATTCATTTTTTAATTGAACTACACGGACTTTGATCCTTGCCTTCTAGGCTAGGTATGTAGGCAACCTCCCAATCTTCAATCCCAAAACCAATCTCTTCACATCGGTTCATCTCCATCTCATACGATGTTAATTCGTGAAACCTCCCTTAGAATCAATATCTTTACATTGGTTCACTTTCGTCCTTGTTATACGATGTTAAACTATACAACACTTTTGTCCAGTAGGACAACAAACTAAAAATTTCTTTGATACCCTCACCTGAGAGGAAACCATTATTTTCATATATTTTTCAATCATGTTTCATTTCAAAGACTACGTGCATACATGGCAATGCCCGAACCTTTTATCTTGGGTTAAACCATCATTGCACTAAAGTCCCCTTTCACCCTTCACATGTACGAACCAAATTTGTACAGAGGGTATTTCTAGAACTGTGTGGGCCTGAATCCCATCCTTATGGGATACATAGGAACGTTCGAGTGTCCCTCGAATCCAACCCCATGTCTTTGGGCCTAACCCAAATTCCATTTTCAGTCCCTTGGCTGAAAAGTCCCCGTGAAAACACACATTGTGTATTTCTTACAATGGTCCAAGCTCTATGACCCTAAAAATAGATCTCTAATCCTTTTGTCCCACATGACGTTAACCTATAGTTTAAGAACTATGTATTGCTTGATTCTCATCCTTATGGGATACGTAGTGAAGTCCAACATTTTAATTCAGGACCCAGCCACAACATGATTATGGTTAGCATTGATCTATGTATCTCTGTATACATTGAACAATACCCGTCCTTATGTGTCATAATCCTAATCTTAAATATTTTCAGATCCTCATAACCCTTTTCATGACTTCTAGTCACAAAAATATCAAACTTCTGAGAGTTCGTTTGTCTGACTATGCAGCACGTGCCCATAGGCGGCCTTGCGTAAACAGTCTACATAACAGACTTGTTAGCCAAAAGATACTATTATTTGAC
The DNA here is from genome assembly GCA_963277665.1 of Viscum album. Classification (NCBI taxonomy): domain Eukaryota; kingdom Viridiplantae; phylum Streptophyta; class Magnoliopsida; order Santalales; family Viscaceae; genus Viscum; species Viscum album. Next base: position 570,588,346 of record OY728119.1, read on the forward strand.
TATGCAGCCAATGCCCTTAGGTGGCACTGCAAAATTCAACCCCCTAACGGGTTTTTCGGATAGTGGTAACTTTAATCGTGGGAAGAATGCCTATTTTGTCCTTATTTGTCTTAAACGATATTATGTAGGGATCCGTAATAGTAGCCATCCTTAACATATTTGTCCCATATCCTTTTTCATGATCTGGTAGTATTCAAGTCTATGGTTTATATTATCCTTCCCTATGTTTGGGTCAGACCTTCGTAGGAGTGATACTCATCCAGTTCTTCGATAATCTTGTTTGGAAATATCTTCTCCATATTCATGTACCTCTTTCCATATAGCAAAATCTATACTTTGGAAGATTTTAATCTCTATAAACTTTCACTGGCTTTTAGCACTAGGAAAGTAAATTTCTGAGAGCTCTTTTTCTTGACTATGCAGCACGTGCCCATTGGCGGCCTTGCATAAACAGTCTACATAACAGACTTGTTAACCAAAAGATACTATTTTATTTAACTATGTAGCCAATTCCCTTAGGTGGCCCTTCATAATTCAACCCCCTAACAGGTTTGTTAAATAATGGAAACTTCATTATTGGAAAATACTTCTTCTAATTCCTTTTATCTCTTTTTCATATCATTACTCATATTCAAATATTTTTAAGTTATAGCTTACTTATTTTCCCTCATACTTGAGTATGGTAATATGTTTTCAGATAAAGTTTTGAGGAATTGAGTCAATTCTAATCCATTTCGGTCAAAGCTATTTCGACCTTAAACATTAGCCTTTTTATGTCCGACGTGCATGACTTTAAACTGCCCACAAAAGATAGGGGAACTCTGAGTAAAAGTCAAGTTCCCAGCTCAATAAACATACATTTTGTATGATTTAGGTAACATTGAGCAATTAAAAGGTTCGAAGTTTGTAGGGTTATTTACATTAATCCTATTAAAAATAAAACTATTCTTACTAGGCCCATTGGCATAGGTAAAATCTAAAGCATGTAGCAAAAGAGAATGCAGGTACAAATGAGTGAAGATGAAAGTGTTTTTCATTGATACATAGGAGATACAAGGACATCCACAGACAGGAGTCTCTTCTCTTTTTCAAGAATTACAAGAGGCTTTCAACAGAACTCTTCATTTGATTTACGGCATCCAGAGCTTCATCAGCAACCACCTGGAATTAATTCATTCAACTGGATGCAATAAGAGATGCAGTGATACCATCTCTTCTTGGAACAATTGTAAAAGGATTTTCTTGAGTGCGGTTTGAGAAAATGTTCTGCTGATCAAACAGTGACTCTGTTTCTATCCAAGAGACTTGGAATATGGATACATGGATTTTAGAATGGAGCATTGGATGTAAAGATACATTTGTAGAGAGTACTCTTTTCAGATATTTCTCTAATTCCATGTTTGTCTTCTCTCCACTAATAGGCAGCAAAAAAATTTTCAGAAAGAATTTGAGAAGTCACACCATTGTTGTTGCTCTTAATGCACAGCATAACCGAAATAGAGGAGTAGCAGTGCAGCTGCATTTCAAGCGTATAGTTCTTTTCATCTGGAAAATTGACTCCTTGCAAATGACCATGACCATATAGAGGCAGATATATGCTCTGTGGGAAATTAAGACGATATTTCTTTAAGTACTTATCCAAATCTAGGAGAGTTCTGTCATAGATATCATAGTAATAATGGCCAATGATGTTCATCATGTCATCAATCCGCTTGCTATCCAGTTCATCAGCCATTCCAATTCCCTTGGGAACCATTGAATCTGCACAAAAGTTGAATAAACTAAATGGGTTTATTTTTCATAAAATTTGTGAAAGAATTCGAGAAAATGGAAAAGGCATTAAGGCGTGCAATTATAAACATGGCGCGCAAGTGTTCGTGTGTCGCGCTAGTTTTTGACACGCAAGTATAAACCGCGCAAGTACAAATACCTATACAGCAGCGTGACAGCAATGAAACATCGGAAAACAGAGCAATCTGCACCGCTAAAGTGACATGCGCGGCGAGAGCTCGAAGGTTTGAAATCTGGAAATCCAGATGCTTTGTACGGAAGTGAGGCCCTCTATTTATAGACGTAGCCAAAACCCAGCATGTCATACCCCTGCTTGCTAGGCCCTACGCGATGCGCACTTGCGCGCCGCCCTCTGCACCATCAATACTTGCACGCCACCTTTCCTTTGGATTTCTCCATTTTCCTCAGAGTCACGTCCTCATTTCTTTCGGATCCAACTCTGAGGGGGGACTTTTGTTGATGCTCCTTTTTCGTCACAGATTCTAAAGGAATGTAAAGGGAAATGACTTAGCACAGATGATTTCATCCTTTGAAGAAAATATCAAAAATCGACAAAGGCTTGAACAAAGGATCAAAAGTACATGTGCCGCACAAGTTCTATCACTGTCGCGCAATTCCACTTGCACGCCGTCTAGTGGTCGTGCAAGTGACTTGCGCGACCTAAGTAATAACCGCCCAGGGTCTTCTCCTACCTATAAATAGACCCTGTTGGCCCCCCATTAAAAGGATGATTTTTTTTCTAGAAACTCAGATCTGAGCTCACGGCGCCCTAGTCTCTTCTCAAAGCTTCCGAAGCACTTCTAAGGTAATTTTTTACCTATAACGGAAGATCTAAAGAGGGGGATGAAGGCCTAAGTGTTGAAAATCATCAACACTTGTGCGCCTGAGTGGCCAGCCCTTAAGGGAAAAGGCCACACTTGCGCGACGCCTTGCTCCTTCAATAGAACTTGCGCTCCCCTCTTCTGGAAGAACCTCAAGAGGATTCTAAAGGATTTAATCAAGAGTCGCTCAGGTATTACCCTACTGGTTAACCTTCGCGCAAGTACAACATGTGTCGCGCTGGCATACCTGCGCGACTATGACTTGTGCGCCCACACAGTACCTGCATGCCTGCCAGGACATGCGCGCCCCTGCCTTTTTGGGTGCCCTTCTTTCCCATTTCACCCCTCTTAAGACATTCCAACTTTCCTATTCAATATTCAGTCATCAAGGCACTCTTCAAATCCATTTATGGAATGATTTCTTGATTTGACTTCCTTATCTGAAAGGAATTCTGTGGAATATCTCTCAAAACCTAGTGATTTACACATCTTTATGTCACTAAAGATTGAGATTTCATTCATTCAACCTCATCCTTTAAGATGAGAGAATCCTTAACCTCGTTCTCCTTTTCAGGAATAATCCCAAGTCATAAGTCCTCTAATTTGGGCATCCTCTTAGGAGTAATCCCCAGATCCCCTAACCTGGGTTTTCTTTTCCAAGAATAAGCCCCAGTCTCAAATATGGGCATCCTCTTTAAGAGTAATCCCTAACCAAAATTCTCTTAACATGGGCTTCCTTTTCAGGAGTAAGCCCCAGTCACAAATATGGGCCTCCTTTTTAGGAGTAAGTCCCAGTCATAATTCTTAACTTGGGAATCCTCCTTAGGAGTAAGCCCGAATTCTTAAAGTTCCCAAATCTGGGCATCCTCTTTAGGAGTAAGCCCCAGTCCCCTAATTTGGGCATCCTCCTCAAGAGTAAGCCCCAAACCTTAATCCTTGACCTGGGCCTCCTTTTCATGAGTAAGCCCTAGTCTTAATTTCTCTTAACTAGTCCTAATTTACCTTTGATCTGGGATTCCTTTTCAAGAGTAAAACCCACTCATAAGTCTTCTCCTAATTTGGGCCTCCTTTTCAGGAGTAATCCCCAAGTTAGAGTATTCAAAATCTCCATGAACCACATATACCTTTATGGACCCTATTCCTGGATTTCTTCCCCAAAGTAAATCCTAACCTTCATTTATCTGGGCCTTCATATATACATAAGCCCCACATTATTTCTTATGATTGCATCTTTCATGGCACAATTGTCTAATTTTTACCAATACCTCTTATTTCTCACACCGAGAATGACTCACATGAGCTTAGAGTGTAAAGGTAATTGTGAAATCCTTCTTTGATCAATAAATCATAAACATCATACTCCCTTACTCGAACTAAGTGGGTTCTGATTCCTTTTCTAAACAAAGGATACATAGGTAGCCCGTCTATGGGTTCTATCCCAACTCTAAAATAATCCATGTCCTTCTGAATGACAATAAACCTCAAGTGCCCCACTGAGTGGCTTTAAAACCAGCATGGTCATCATAATGACCAAGAGACTTCTATATAAATGTGTCGAAGGGAACCATTGACCAAGAATCTCTAATAAATACGGATGATTCTCTATCGATGAAGAACCTCGAATACATATAAAATATTCTCTAAATTTCCTACATATTTAGTCATTGATTGTCAGATCTGAAGGAAAGCTCATTTTATACATGGTAATGTAATAAGGATTCACGAACATAACTTAGATCTATAAAGAGAGTCCTGGAGTAGACAATAATTCCCCTCAAATAGGTGTGATGAGTCTGACCTCCCATCCTCTCGACCAATGAAAATTCTTAAGCCTCATTAGTCCACAAACTAATGAGCACCTAACTTTGGAAAGTATGTCCGAATGGATGTGGAATCATTGGATGTTTCTGGTTCTACGAACAAACCCGTTAGAAACTGACCAGAATGTTTGAACCTCCCATCAAGGTGGTCATCCCCGGATTCCGAGGGAAACACCTGTCTCCTTTCGCGATGCACTTCAAGGCTCAGATCTCAGTAGCATGAAGGAGCACATACATCCACTCTTCCAAAATCTAGAGGATGGTGTATCCTCCGTTGATGCAGATCTGGAAGAACTAAAGCAAAGGTAATCATTGTGAAAATACTCAGTTCTTGGTCGTGTCGCTTACAACACAGGTGACCGACCCTGGTCTCTAGAAAATCTCAAAAACAGAATTGCACATTGCTGTGATTCATCCAAATGGAAGATGATACCCATCGGCAAAGGATATTATCACATACTTCTCAACTCTCAGGAGCAACTGGAACAAGATTGGAGATTAGGTAATATACATCATAAACCGGGCCTCCTTATAATTTTTGATCGGGATGTCTCTTTTAATCCTCACACGCACATGAATTCTATGGCACAAGTCTAGATTCAAATTCATGGTCTTAACTGGTTCTTTTGGCACCCTAAGATCTTAAATTAAATAGCCTCCTGTATAGGTTCACCCATTAAAATTGATCATAAAACGTTGAATGGAGACCTTGGACTTTTTTCTAGAATCATGGTTGAGGTGAACTTAGCTTTAGAACTTCCTTTGGTCATAAAATTCAATGCTCCCAACTATATAACTGATATCAGGATAGAATATGAAAGGAAACCTCCTTTTTGTGAGGTTTGCAAACTGAAAGGGCACAATCTTGCTAACTGTAGAGTGGTTAGAAAGCAATTTGACCCCCTATTAAAAATTATTGGAAAGAAATCAAACATAATAAGAAAGGAAAATCTATGATGGAGAAAACTGGCCTTCCTAATAAGACGCATGATGTATGGGTCATGAATTCTAATAACATTACCTCCCTTGAGGGGAAATCATGGGGAAAATAGTGGAAGAAGAAGAAATCATGGTGGATGAAACTTCTAATAATTTGCAGGTTAATAAAACTAATCATGACACCCCCTTTTGACTTATAATGATTCTGTACATAATGCCTCTTCTTTGAAGGTGACTTCTTGCAGGAACATTGAGAATTATGGCACTGCAACTATTCTGTATGGGGCTAGGACAGATTTCAAAACACTGAATGTTCCAGGGAGCCAGCAATAGGAGCTCTATACTCGATATGACTCCACCGATTTTCCTGGTGACATGGAAAAATCATCAGACCAAGGTAACACAGTTATTACTCTGCATGATTCTGCTGATAAAAGCAATGATACTACCTGTGTAAACTCTAATATGACTACACAGATTAAAAATTCTGTTTCTGAAATGCATATCAATGAGAACCTCAACGCTGTTCCTACTGAAACTCTTTCTGATGTTCATGATACAACTGATAAAACCCATATCACTATCCTTGAAAAATCTAAAATTATGGAACATGCTGTATATTCTACTTCAAACACACAGATTGAGGCAAATATCAACACTACTCCTATTGAATTACTATCTGATTTTAATGTTCCTAACTCCTCCTCTACTGATAAATCCATTCATGTCTTAATTTCATCCAGTTACCCCCACAGTGAGGTATCAACACCTCTTTTGGGGCAGCAGGACCCTGTCTCTAGACATATCCACCTGTTTACTCCTACTTCTCTCCCTAGAAAGAAAATGCTGGATGACTCCCCCACTCCCTTGGATAAATCCCCTAAACATCTCTCTCCTAAACACAAATCTACTCCGGACTCAATTGGAGAACAATAACCTAATGTTGTTCCTACTAAAATTTTTCCTTTCTCCTTGACTAAGAATAATGGCCCAACCTCAATGGAACCTCCTGTTCATGAAAAAGATCCAAAACAATCTCAGAACTGTTCTACCCAACCTATAAATCTTGCTATTTTTGATTCGGTTTCTTCTGTTGATCCTGCTAAGGCTAAATCCTCAAATTCCAATGTAAAATCAATTAAGAACAAATCGAAATCTACTCCCCCCCCCATGTTAGAAGATCTCAGAGGAAGAAGGATTCTGGGAAGTCCAAAAAAAGGGTTCTAACCCAAAACATAAGTAATAATGAATCTCTTATTTTGGAACTGTCAAGGCATTTCCAACAATGACACCTCCACAACTCTTGGGAGTCTCTTAAACACTCATAAACCTCATCTGTTTTCCATCTCTGAACCCAAAGTCAACTTCAATTCTAATTTTGTGAGACTTGGCTCTCTTTATTACAATTTCATAGGATCCTGAAAAAATGGTCATCAACGGACTCTATGTGGATATTTTATCACAATTCCCTTCAAAACATCAATGTTTTTAAAACCTATGAACAACATTTCACCTATTATTTTATCTAGAATGATCCTCACATCTTTTCCACGATGCTTTATGTCAATAATAGGTATCAGCAAAGAAGGAATCTTTGGCATGATCTTCTTGACATGGCTAACTCTATTCAAGATCCGTGGGTGATTAGTGGAGACTTCAATGATATTCTTAGTCCCACTGAAAAAATTTGACCCTCACATCTTTCTATATCCACAATAGAATTTAGATCTGGTATTTAAGAGTGCAATCTCTTTGAAGTTAACCTTACTTGAGAGAAATATACTTGTTATAGAAGACATTATAATAAAACACTTTCCAGTAATCTAGATAGGGCCTTTGTTAAGATGAAGGGCCTGGATATTTGGGATAATTTCTCTAGTATAACACTACCCAGACTCAATTCTGACCATCATCCCATATTACTCATCTCCCTTTCTAATGAACATCGAATTATCCTTCCTTTTAAATTCAACAATGCTTGGTATCTAGACCCTAACTATGTCACTTTTATTAATAACACTTGAAATTCTATGAATCATCATCATGACTCTTTTTTCTGTATTTTCAAACTGAAAATCTTAAAACAGGCCCTCAAAGGATGGTGTAAAACCAAGAGCTTTCAAATGGATTCTGACATCACCTCTCTTGAAGATAAGCTTAATCAAATCCAAACTCATAACACCAACTCTGATTTCAGCCTTAACCCTCAACTGGAGGTCAATACAGCTCTTAAGATAAACACTTTACTCACCTTTAAGGATAACATTCAGAAAAAAATGCTTAAGACTAAATGGCTGGATGATGGGGACAGAAATACTAAGTTTTATATCTCTCTTCAAAGAACCAGAAAAGACAATCACCCTCTTACCAAATTGACTCTCAATGACTTGATCATTGACTCAGAAGAGGCCATCTCGGATCATGTTGTCTCTTACTTTAATGGAATTTTCAATGGCCCCAAGATCAACATTGATCTCAATCCCAATATTATTCCATTAATGGTGGATGAGAAAGACAATGACTCTCTCTTATCTATTCCATTAGAGCATGAAATTAAAGACACTGTCTTTAGTTTAAATCCAGATAGTTCCCCTGGACCAGATGGTTTTAACAATGGTTTCTTTCAAAAACACTGGGACATCATTCATTTAGATGTTTGTAAACTAGTAAGGTCCTTTTTCACTAACAGATCTCTCCCTCAGGGTATCAATGCTAATTTCCTCATATTAATACCTAAGGTTGACAATTCTTCTGAAATTCATCAATTTAGACTGATTTCTCTTATCAATACCCTCTACAAGATCATTACCAAAATCATTGACAATAGATTGGTCCCGATTTGCAACAAAATTGTTTCATGGAATCATTTTGGTTTCATCAAAAGCAGATCCATCCAAGACTGTATTTGTCTTGCCTCAGAATGTAACAAGACCCTTAATAAAAAAATAAAGGGGGTTTTGTTGCCATTAAACTTGATATTAGAAAATCTTTTGATACCATTGATTGGGGCTTTATATTTAGAGTCTTGAAAAACTTTGGTTTTCATGATATTTTTATCAAGAGAATCAAGACTTTATTTCAATCTTCTATCATTTACATCTTGATAAATGGCACCCCTCATGGTTTTTTCAAATGTTCTAGAGGTGTTAGACAGGGAGATCCTCTTTCAGCCATTCTGTTTGTTATTGCGGAAGATTACTTTAGCAGACTCATTCATAATCTGGTCGATCAAAATAATCTTAAACCCATTCAAGCTACTAGAAACCTCAATGTCCCCACTCACCTCCTCTACGTTGATGATATTATCTTGTTTCTAAAATGAGATCAAAGAAACATTCAATGTCTTAAGAAAGATATCTCTCATTATGAGAAAATTTCTGGCCAAACCCTTTCCTGGAACAAAACTAATATTTTTTTCAGAAAAAACATCCCTTTTATAAGGAAAACGACTATCACCAGTAACCTTGGAATTAAAGAAGATTTCATTACCTTCACGTACTTAGGCGTACCGATTTTCTGGGGACATCCTAAATCCTGTTATTTCTCTAATATCACCAATCAAATCATCAATCAACTCTCTACTTGGAAGGGGATATCCCTTTCCATGGCTGGTAGAATCTGTCTTGTCAAATCAACCATGGTCTCAAAGTTGGTTTACTCTCTAATGATTTATAAATGGCCCACATGTACTTTCAAAAAATTAATACCTATATAAAAACTTTCATTTGGATGGGAAGTATCTTTGAAAGGAAACTCGTCACCATCCCGTGGAAGACCTGTGGTAAACATCTTGATAACGGAGGCATTGGCATCAAAAACATAAAATTGTTTAACGATACCTTGTAAGTGAGATTAAATCGGCGTCTCATTAATGGAAACTCTAAAGCCTATGAATTTTTAAAACATAGATTCCTAAATAAACTTTTAAAAGGAAATTTTCATTTCATTAACTCCTTGATCTGTCCCTCTATTAGAAACTCGTATCAGAAGATTATGGATAACTCAAGATATATGGTCAGCGCTGACTCCAACATTAATTTATGGCGTGACAACTGGATGGGTAATCCATTGATATCCTTGTTGCCTCCTAATAAAACTCCTGAAGATACCATCCATACTATTAAAGATGTTATGCATGTTCATAGGCATGATCTCCCTAACAACACTGCTCAGATCATTGAGAATTACACTTTCTCTAATTCTGGGGACTTCCTTGTTTGGGAACCTGCTCCTAATGGCATCCTTGACTCGAAAAACTTATACATGAAAAATTACTCTGGAAATGAACCTAATTATCAATGGTTGATCACCTTTAATAAGACTTGGATCATACCCTCTAGGTTCACCCCTATTTGGCACATTGATCACAATATATTTCCCACTGAAACTTGCCATCAAGCCTTTGGCATTCAACTATGCTCTAAATTTCAATTGTGTAATCAGCACAGGGGGGATTCTGATCATCTATTTTTGTCTTGTGGTATGACCTCGGCTTTATGGAACTACATTTTTGAGTTATTTAATTGATCATGGTTTTTATCTGACCTGATTTGTTTGCTTTTGAAGAAATGTACTAAACATGAAGCCTCTCACCAAGTTAAAAACATTTTTCTTGCGGCAGTGGCGGAACTCCTGCATGAAATCTGGTATGTAAGAAATTATCTTATCCATAATAATCACTCATTCAATATCAATGCAGGAAAAGCTCGAATTCTCATCACGATACATGAAGCTTCCTCAATTCAAAAAGACTATTGCAGAAATTATATTTGAGACTTCGAGATCCTCAAACATATCCGTGTCCCGGGTATTTTCCCGAAGACCAGGAACCCCTTTTAAGTTTTCTGGAAACCTCCGATGCTGGGTTGGATTAAAGTGAACATCGACGGTGCCTCAAAAGGCAATCATGGACCTTACAGCTATGGGGCCATTTTTAGAGATTCTGCGGACCAATGTTAGGGTTGCTTTTACAGTGGGTGTGGGATTGCCTCATCCCTTGAAGCGGAGATGCTAGGAGTCATCCATGCTGTTGATTTTGCACTGAAAAGAGGATTGAGAAAACTTTAGATTGAAGGTGATTCTACCACCATTGTTCAATCCATTTGGAATGGAGTCATTCATATCGCCTGGCCACTCACTACACTTTGGATGAATTTCATGATTTCTCTACAAGAAATTGACTACATTGCCACACATGTCTTCTGTGAAGCGAATGTTTTTGTGGATGCCCTTACCAACAAAGGTGTTCACCAGAGCATGACTTGGCTGGATGCACTACCAACTGATTTATTTCACGTCTTTGAAAGAGATTGTAATAAGATCCCATCATTTCGACTCATGTAAACTTTTGTTTCTTTAAAAAAACTATGATAAAAGGGTAAACTAGTTAATTATGGTTAATTAATTATGATAATGTCACAAAATCTCTTCAAAATTCATATTGAATGAAAATATTTTGATCCTTATCACCTTATCTTTTAATTTTAATTAATTTATATCCACATAAGATTGATTAACACAAATATAATATTTATAGGCTACAAATAATTATATGTGTTGAACTCCCATCATTTATAAAAGGGAACCTCCAATTCAAAATTATCCACAACACATGATCATCATATTTAAAAAAAAGACATTCCCAAACATCCTCGTTATTACTCAAATTTCCTGGTCTCACCAAAAGAAACTTATATAAGGCATAAGGTGTAAGCTAAATAAGGTTTTTTAAATTAGAGGTATAAATCTTAATGGAGTTCTTTCATGTTTATTTATTCATTTAACATATTCAAACCATTAATACCCATGATGGTATAACAACGTAAATACATAAAATAAATATAAATTTTATTATTTTTATGGTAAAATAGTTTTTTATCTGATTTACTATCCTATGGTAAATGAAAACATTCCTCAAGAATATGTGTGTGCTACCACCTGCCTGGAGTGATGTGTTTATTTTGTCATTCCATTCTCTAATGGATGATTATATAGATTTTTTAATGGATATATATATATATATTTTATAACAAAATTATTAATAAATATATATTAATTATTATCTCTTTACTTACCCTCTTATCTGTTGAAAAAAGACAACATCATTTGTGAGTAAATATGAACTACCACCTCTCTAAAGTGACATGATTTGTTTTTTTTACTTGCTTATTAACTTTTTGGGTTATAAAATATATTTATTGAATATATTTTTTTATTTATTATATAATTATTATTCCATAAAGTTGAATTATTATTAAACATACCTTCAATTCATCCATTAAAATGTGAAAACATCACTCATTTGTGCATAAAAACTATAGTCTCCATGAAGTTTTGAAATTAATTTTTCCTAACAACTTTACATGAAAGGTTATAAAATTTTATATAATAGATAAATATAATACTAATGAAATGATTAATAATTTAGAGATTATGAAAACATGAAAAATGATCATGGACCGAAACCTTTAAGCAGAAACATAAATGGGAGATAGAATAGTTAGCACAAAAATATTTATTTTAATAAATATTTATTTATAAATTGGTTATTAGAAATTATAATAGAATGATATATTGTAAAACAATTATGAATATGGTTCTAGTATATATATATATATAATAAATAAATTTTTTTCCCGGAGAATGATATCGTGTATGATGAATGTATGTACCAGTGATAAGGGCTCTCCATGTTAATATTGTTTCATTGAGACATGTTTCAAATTATACAACTATTTGTGTTTATATGGTTTATATAATTCCCATTTGATACATTATACTAAATATTTATTCATATTAATGGTATTTAATATTCTATTTTATGTAATTTCATTGAATGGACTTATGATTCAAAAGATTCCAAAGTGGTAAGGGTTTATGAGAAAATATCGTTTCTTTTCATGATTGTATTTGTTAAACATAAATTAAATGAAATTATATGATACATTTATATTAATACCCATATATTTTCTTATCCACTGGCTATTTATTTATTTTTATGTAATATTGTCATTTCCCCTTATTTGGTACTCAAGATGAACAAAATTATAATTTATGAAAATTTGAAAAATTTCCCTCCATTTAGTTAAAGATATTTTTCCTCAATATCCATGTTCTTTAGTTTTTTATGAATTTTTTACCTATACATAGATATTTTAAAAACATATTTCTAACACATTTAAATTTCATTACAAATTATTAAATATATCCATTTCAATGTTTTTTTATATTACTCAGTTTTTACATATTACAAAAAGAGTAAAAGTAAACATTATTTTAACGTTTACAAAATTAATTAATATTCTCCCCACCATGACCATTCAATTATTTTAATCTTCCATTAAAAATCTAAATTTATGTTTTCAATTAATATTTTTCTCTCATTTTTTTGAATTTTATTTTAAAGATGTCAAGGATAAATCATATTATCCTCAAATTTCAAGAAAATTTTAAAATGCTATCAATATGGTGTTTAGCATATGTTCCATCATACTTTGAGGTTTCTTATGTTTCACTAGGGATATATCCAACTAATTCCATAAATATTTTTCAACATAAGGATTATGATTCTGTGATGATGAAATCATGATGAAACCATTACATATCCATGAGATATATAATGATGTATTGATTAATGTTTTATGATATTGTGTCACCTATATATATGGTCTTAATTATATAAAATGTGGTCATAGAGTTATATATATTTCCAATGGATTGTGTATATATTTATAATATTATATTACCATGTTATGTGTGAACCTAATCTAATTTTTACTATATTAAATGTTGACCTATTCATATTATTATTTGTTCAATATTTTATGTGAGAACCTAGATTTAGGTCCTTAATTTCATATCGGGACTTTATTTCTTGTCTTCAACATAAGGAGTACATATGGTGGTTTTTAAAAAATTTCAAATTTTATGATTTCTTAATATTTTTCTTGTTCCACATTCCTATGTTACTTTATCATTTTATAATCTATAAAACATGATTTCGACTTCAAGATTATACATATGTCTTATTTTAGGATAAAATATATGTTATATGGATCATGATGTATGATCATGACAATTTAGGTGTGATTTTCATAAGATATGATGATATTCCAATATATTTATGATTATATAATTCCAACATAATATCATTGATTGATATCTCCCATGTTTACCCTTACTAAGGATCTAAGGTCACTGATTCTTATATTTCAACCTTCCCCATGTTATGAATAAGGGTATAATCTATGGCTATTCATGAATGATACTATATGTAAATAATGTTATTGTAGATATTGATGATAATTAATGTAAATATTTTTTATGTGTTATTTATCTAAAGACACTAAACTCTTATAGTATTTGGGTAACTATTATTGTTAGATGTGATTCCCCAAACATTTTTCTCATGAAATAATAATATTATGGTTTTATTTTGTTTAATTTTAATGTTATCCAGAATAAACATGAAAAATAAAAACAAGTCATATCTTGTCTCATTAAAGACATGTGATTGTCGTTTTAGCCGTTGGAGTATAAAATCAGATGACCATTAGTGTTTTATTAAACATATATATTTCTAATTCAATGATATTTAAGATGGATTTCTTTAAAATAATAATTGAAAATTAATATTGTTTTATTATAATTAAATATTTTAAAGTATATATTATCTCACTTTTTTTAAAAAATAATTCCGAAATAACTATTTTTATCAAACATAATGTATTGTTATCAAATAATTATTTAATATAATAACTATACTAAAATATAAATATAGCTAATTTGTTGTTTAGTTCCAAAATGTGATATATATACATATATACATATATATACTAGATTTTAATTATATGAAATTATGATATAAAACTAACACTATTATAAAATTATAATTTAATATTGAGGTTATAAATGATATTGAAAATTATTGTTTTAAAATATTTTAACGATATTATTTTATAAAATTGCACTATTTTAATTATGCGGACAATTATTTGATCAATTATATGAGTTAGAAAATATTATATATACTCATGTATATATATAAAGTAATAATTGTTAAATTAAAAATTAACATTTTGAATTTTGTCTAATAAAATTATAAATATATATATTGCAACTATTTTAATAGCATAATTAAAATTGTGCAGATATCAAATGGTCTTTTGATAAAAAAATCACAATTCTTTTGAGTCATATATATATATATATTATGAACATATTTTTTAAAGTTTCAAAATTGAAATATATTTTTGTACAATTATAATAATAATTATTATGTTTATCAAGATAATACATTTTAAATTATTAATTAAATTTATAACACAATAAGAATATAATATTAAATATATAAATATATCTTTTATAAAATAAATTAATAATAATAACTTTTACTTTTTAAAAAGCAGTGATAAAACTATCTCAATAGATTTTTAGTTTTATTTTTATTTTTTGACTTTTTAATGTTTTTAATATGATATATGATAATATTAGATGATTATAAGGGTATAAAAATATAATAATAACTATCTTATAATAATAGTAGAGGAGTAAATCAGACAAAATATGGAAAAAAAAAGAATCACATAATTTCCTATAGAGAGTATGTGAATGAGGTGTCACGCTGCAAAGGGATATTGGACTTTTGGTTTCGTGGTTTAGGGATTCAGAAGGGTCCAACATTATGGATATTGAGCCATCGCAGGGGAAGAGTCTTCAGGGGCGTCGGAGTCTCGTGTGTCCATGGGTGTAGGTGATTAGGGTTTCAGTGGCCCTTCATCTGGGGTCTTCATGGGGAATCTGCAAGGGAAGTCGTGCAACCAGGGACAGTAGCATGTGGCGGAGGATCGGCCTCGGGTTTGTGTTGCATTGAGGGAGAAGAAACCGAGACAAGGTATTGTCCGCATCTAATGGAAGTCATGTATGGGCTTCCCTTGTTGGTGTCGGGGTTTGTGGTTCATCGGGGTTGAAGTAGTGTTTTTTTTTGCCTCTGGGTCTAGATTAGGGGGTTCTAATTCTTCTTCAACTTACTAGGTAGGCATTATATTTCATTGTTTTAGATATATGATTTCTTTTAACACGAGTGTTTTTCTTTCTTTGGACTATGAATAGAAGATGTTTTAGCTGGGTCTGTGTATGTCTTAATAATTATCTTTGATGAAGTTATTTAATTATGAATATGTCCAATGTCTATATCAGATGAATCTTCTTTTGGGATTGTTGAAATAAAAAAAATTGTCTTGTTATTTTGGTCCGAGTATATTTTATATGTTGATTTTTTTGCTTTTTCTCTAAACCGAATCTTAGCCAAACCTGTTTAAATATATATATATATATATATAAATATATATATATATATTTGTTTACAATACTACTTTAAAATAGATATATATTTATAAATGCTATATTGACAATGAATAAGAGTCTTTAAATCAAATATGTTACTACTCACCATCTCGGTTCTTCACTCTACTAAGGTCCTTCACACACAATCGAGGTTCTTGAATACCCAACCAGAGCACTACACCTCCTCCTTAGTGAATTCAAGCCTTGGAATTGGGCAATTATCATATCATTGTAAGGGTTCAATACACATTTCCTTCCTTTTAGAAACTTTAATATACTCTTTATATTTTCTAGTATATATTTTATATATACATTCATATTGTTTTTATCTACCCAGTTTTAAATCTTCTAGGTGTTGATTTGTAATGGTGTTTTAAAATTTAAGGGTAAAAATTATATTTTTAATTAGGGTATTTTATTATAAAATTGGTAATGAGAATGGAATTAGTTAATTTTTCTTTAGCCGTAAGGATTTATTTTAATTTTTACTTGTAAGGTTTAATTTATGGTTTTGTAAGGGATGGTTTGATTTTATCCTCTATAATGTTTAGATTCAAAGTTAAATTTTAAGGGTATATTATTCTTAAGATTCTATTCATAGTTTGATTAATTCAATAAATATTGTAAGTGTGTGATATAAAATTGTTTGTGTTTGGAAATACAAGAAGTTTTCAAGAATAAATTTATTTATAATTATGATTTCTTATTTGAGAATTTTCTGTAAGGGAACATTGTTAAATGTTAAATAATTATTTATTTTATTTACGTAATTGAAATGGATCTCTAAGTTTTGTCCAACTGCAAATAAGTCAAGAAGATTATATATTTTATTTAAAAAAATTATTCTATAAGGTTCCACAAAAATTATTTAAAAAAAATTATGCAAGAGAAGTTTATTTATTTATTCTAATTATGTTTTCTATTTTCTAGTTCTGTATATGAGGATAATAGTTTATTTTTCAAACATATATTTTTTGGAGATGTTATTTAGGTTATAATTAATCAATTTATGTTTGTCGAATTTAAATCCATCACAAATATATATATATGTACATAAATATAAGTACGTGGTCATAATATTTTCTTGACCATATAAATTTATTTATATAAGTATTTGATTGTAAAATCGATGAATATTTTCTTCAAAGCGATGTAAGTGGGTGAGACATATATATATTTGTCATATTATATATATATTTATATGTGGTTTTGTGTATGACCCTTTTAGTTTTAACCGTAACTTGAATTAAATTTTCATAAAACTAACTTCGGAGATTAATTTATGTCTTTAATATGTTTAATTAATTTTTATGCATGAATTCATTACATAAAATGATGGTTGCACTACAATTCAACTGTCTACTATAAATGATTCCAGTAGTTTATTTGACATGGCCATTTATTAGCACATTCTTTGTGTACAAATGACAACTATCTAAATTTAAAATTATGCATTTTAAAATTTAAAATGAATATTTCCATGAAATAAGAATTTTGGAATTTAAGGGTTATCTTTTTATGCAACTAAATACATATAACCTTATACTTTATTATTATCACATGTATTACAGTATGCCTACAATACTTGTCATTTTTTGATTTCCATAACTATAAAATTGTTAGTTTTGATGAATGTCATGTAATATATGATACACTATGTATATGCAAATTCTAGAGAAAGTAATCAAACTGAAATGGCCTTTTATGGAATTGAGAAATAAAATTATCCTAGGTGGTATGACACACTTTGAATAATAAGAAATAAGTAACCAAGTAATATGTGACACATGTAATGATAAGTGTTAAGTAATTTAATAAATCAAAGTGGTATGTACACTTTGATTTAGAATGATGAGGAATGAATTTGGCTTCTTATGTGAGGGCTTGGGCCCCCTATAGCCCCTCAATGCATCAATGGCTATCAGGGGACAACAAGACGTGGAATTGGCCGAGGCCGTTTAAAATTATGATTTATGGATTTTTTCAGAGGCCATAATCACTATGCATCTTGGCCGAGGCCTTCACACAGTCCCACATATGCACTTTACTCATCATGACTATGAAATTTAATTAACCAAGAGAATATTCGACTATTAGAATATTCTTGGTCAAAGAGCTTATGTTTATCAGAATTAGAATATGTAAAAGTTATGGCATATTAATTATGTATTACATAGAGAATTATTATCCAATGTATGGTTCAAAGTTAGTAAAGGATGAAATTGAAGTTATTATTTTTACATGAAACTCTGATCATGTAATAATCCTAGTTTTAAATTTTGTACATGCATTTTCACATGTCATTCCTGTTAAAGTATGAATGTGTCTACTTATTAATTCAGTTTGAACATTCTTATTATTGGAACATTCTAATTTTTAATTTTTTTAGTGTTCAATGAAATGTGGTCTTTTAATTCATAGAAAACATGTTAAGTTATGATACATGTGTTACATGATTCCGAAAGAAAATTTTTGATGAATAATTTTTAAAGGAATGTTTTTAAAAGGTTTTATTTGATGTTTCATACTACTTTAAAACCCCTTACTAGGTATTCATATTTCACCCTATGTTATCAATTTGTTTTCTTTTATAGGTTTAGTTTATTTAGGTCAATTTGTTCAGTGGAAGATCACTGGAGTTTCTTTGTCTTACAGTTTTGAATGAAATATAATAATTATATCTATTGTTCTAGGACCTAATCCAAAATGATCCACTCTATTGGAACATGTGTGTGTGATTTTATCGCTTATTTTAACAAACTTTTTACACACCTTGTTTTATTCAAACCCTAAACCCTCTTCGGGGCAGCCCGGGGTTGGGGAGTGACGGTTGGTATTAGAGTATTGGTTTATAAAACCCTATAAAAATAAAACAATACAAAAAACATTTTTATGTGTTAGTAGGTAGTAGTTTTCTTAAATTATCATATGGTTGATGAATCATGCCTTCTGTCCCTTCTGATAAAATATTAGAAACTATAGTGGCCAGGGCATGTTTAAAAGGATATGAAACTTTTTAGAACCTTCGTTTATCTTGTCAACATCTCTATCTTGTGTCCAATTCATCTCTCTTACTCTAACTTCACTGAGGATCTAGCTTGATTAATTTCTAATGATTCATGCCCAACTTCCCTTTTAGGAATCTAAGGGAATGTTTTATGACGGTCTATTCCGATACTTCACCTTAGTCGACATATTCTTTTCACTAATGAACTTATAGGAAGCTCCACAATAGGATGGCCTTTGGGAAACATACCTCTGTCAAATCGTAACCTATGGTCTTCAAGGTCAGGTCATAGACTTTGAAATTCTTGAGTAAAGATCTACCCATATTCCTTATAGACAGCAAGTTAAATCAGACATCGCCCTACTCCATACCCCTCAGGATTTCCTTTGTTGGAACTTTAGATTACCACATCCAATTAATCTGGACAGCCCATGCTGTATCTGGAACTAGGATATTGAGTAGTTTGGAACCACATTAGGAATCTGTTTGACTGGGAATTGGGAAAATCACCAACACCAGTGAATTTGTTGAAGTACCATCATAGAGGATGTTAAGAAATTCTTACTTGTGTTTTTAAAGTGAGAGAGTAGTATTGTAATTCCTTGTGTTTATGAACTTTTTATAACTGAATAATGTTATGTGTTTTTTTACTTTAACGGGATTTTAAAAAAAAATTGTGTTTTTATGGTTATGTCTCAGCTAAATAAAACATACCTCTTGAAATTTCATATAGAATACATGAGTTCACTAACCAATCTTCTTTCACTTCCTACCGAACTGTTAGAGATCATAATTGTCAAGACAAGCTCTAAAGAATGTCATCCCTATGCCAACATACATCTGACTTGTAAACAACTTCATCGGGTGTCGAACCGTCCCATCATTCTCCATCTTTACCAAGGATAAAATTTTGTCTATTACCGTATAGAAATTGCAAAATTTATAGCATATAGGAAAATAGGAAGGTATCATGAAGCTCTTTTTCTATGTTTCAATTTAGATGATAACTACAGAGTTGTTAGTATGTTTCTAGAAGATGCTTTGGATGGTGGCTATCAAGAGGCCTACCTATTCCAGGTCCTGAGTTTTAGTATGTACAGGGACCTATATGCCATCAATATTTTCACGCATGAAGTTGTGTGAGGGAATTATAGGGATTTTGTCCACTCTAAAATCTCCTATCTCCACACATATTATGCTTCTATATGGAAGGATAAGTGCTTTAGGCACAGGTTCGACCATAGCTATTCAAATTGTGTCTGGGTCAACTAAATAGAGCATCTGAATACAACCTTAGGAATCCACCTGAGGTCGTCAGCACCCTACCATCAGTGGGGTCCCGATAAAGGGGCCTCGAGAGCGATGTGTGTCTAGTGTTTCTATTATCGCTTATAAATATTTTAGAATTGCAAGGATGTAATTCTTTGAAGGGGGGATAATTTAATGCCACAAACCTATTTTCTCATGTAATAATAATATCATGGTTTTATTTTATTTAATTTTCATGCTATCCATAACAATCATGAAAAATATAAACAAGGAATATAGTATCTAATTAATGACATGTGACTATTGTTTTAGACGTCAGAGTTTAAAATCAGATGACCGTTAGTCTTTTATTAAACATATATATTTTTACTTCAAATATATTTAAAATGGTTTTCTTTAAAATAATAATGGAAAATTAATATTCTTTTATTATAAGTACTAATTTAAAAGTAAATATTATCTAACTTTTTTTAAAGAATATTTTAAAAATAACTATTGTTATCAAACATAATTTATCCTTATCAAATAATTATTTAATATAATAATTATAATAATATATAAATGTAGCTAATTTTTTGTTTAGTTCCAAAATGTGATATGTATATATATATACACATATGTATACTCTATTTGAATTATATGAAATTATGATATAAAACGAATAATATTATAATTTTATAATTTTATATTGAGGTTATAAATTATATTAAAAATTATTGTTTTAATGTATTTTAATGATATTATTTTGTAAAAGTGAACTATTTTAATTATGTGGAATATTATTTGATCTATTATATGAGTTTGAAAATATGATATATACAGTTGTATATATATAATGTAATAATTGTTATATTATAAATTAATATTTTGAATTTTGTTTAATAAAATTATAAATATATATTACAACAATTTTCATAGTATAATTAAAATTTTGCAGATATGAAAGTATATTTTGATAAACAATTATTGTTATTTTGAATAATATATATATATATATATGTAATATTAACATTTTTTTAAGGTTTCAATATTTACAAATATGTTTGTACTTATATAATAATTATTATTATGTTTTTAAAGATAATACAACTTAAATTATTAAATATATTTATAATATAATTATATAATATGAAATATATAATTGTATTTCTTAAAAAATAATTTAATAATAAAAACTTTCACTTTTTTAAAAGTAGTAATGAAATAATTTTAATAGATTATTAGTTTTATTAAAACATTTGACTTTTTAATATTTATAATATGATATATGAAAATATTATATGATGATAAGGGTATAAAATATAATAATAACAATATTATAATAATAATAGATGATGAAATCGGAAAAAAAGAAAGAAAAAAAGAATCCTTTAATAACCTATGGAGAGTCTGTGAATGAGGTGTCACACCGCAAAGGTGGTCCGGAATTCTGGTTTCGTGGTTTTGGGTTTCAGCAGGGTTTGGTGTCAGGGATATCGAGCCGTCACAGGGGAGAAGTCTTCGTGGGTGTCGGAGTCACGTGCGTTTGTGGGTCTAGGTGCTTAAGGATTCAGCGGCCCTTCATCTGGGGTCTTCGTGGGGAGTCTATAGAGGATGTCGTGCTCCTAGGGAGAGTCTCGTGAGGTGGAGGCTCGACCTCGGGTTTTTGTGGTGCTGAGGGAGAATAAACTGACAGAAGGTCTCGTACGACCCTATGGGAAGTCATGCAGAGGCCTCCCTTGTCGGCGTCAAGGTTAGTGGTTCGTTGGGGTCAAGGTAGGGTTTCTCTTTTGGAGTCCGGGTCTAGATTCAGGGGTTCCGATTCTTCTTTAACCTACTAGGTAGGCATGTGATTTCATTATTTAGGATATCCAATTTATTTTAACGCAAGTGTGTGTCATTCTTTAGACTATGAATAGAAGATGTTTTAGCTTGGTCAGTGTATGAATTATTCATTACCCATGTAGTAGTTATTTAATTTTAAATCCGTCAAATGTCTCCTTCAGATGAATCTGCTTTCGGAATTGTTGAAATATAAAAATTTATCTTGTTGTAATGTTCTGAGTATAATTTATATGTTGATGTTATTACTTATGCTCTGAACCGAATCTTAGCCAAACTCATATATATATATATATATATATATACTAATTTCAAACAGCTATATATGTATACAAACTATATAGAAAATGAATCAGAGTCTTTAAATTGACTGTGTTACTGCTCTCCATATGAGTTCTTCACTCTATTGGGGGCCTGCACACACAATCGGGGTTCTGGTATACCCAACTTGAGTACTACACCTCCTTTTGGGGAATCCAAATCTTGGCACAAGGCAATTATCATATCATTGTTAGGGTTCAATACATATTGACTTCCTTTTCAAAAACTGAATATACACTTTATATTTAATGTATATATTTTATATATACATTCATATAGTTTTAATCCACCTAGTTTTAAATCTTCTAGGTGTTGATTTTCAAGGATGTTTTAAAATCTAAGGGTGAAAAATTTATTTTTAATTATGGTATTTTATTTTTAAACTGGTAATGAGATGGGAATTATAAAATTTGTCTTCAGATGTAAGGATTTAATTTAATTTTTACAAGTCATGTTTCATTTATGGTTGTGTAAGGGATGATCTGATTTTACCCTATATGATTTTTAGTTTCAAATTTAAACAGTAACATTCTAATTTTCTTACGTTTTTATTCACATTTTGATTGATGCAATAAATATTCAAAGTGTGTGATATAAAATTGTTTGATTTTTTCAATACCTCAATTTGTAAGGAATAGATTTATTTATAATTATGATTTGTGTTTTGAGAATCTGTTGTAAGGGAAAACTAATAAATTTTAAATATTTGTTTATTTTATTTACGTAATTGAAATGGTTCTCTCCATTTTTCCATAATTCAAATCAATTAATAAGATTTTATATTTTATTAAAAAGATTTTTATTGTGTAAGGGTGCACAAAAATTATTTAGATTAAATTATTCAAGGGAAATGTATTTTTTTATTATAATTATATTCTCTATTTTATGGTTCTACATATTAAGAGAATAGTTCATTTTTCAAACATATATTTGTTTAAGATGTTATTTAGATTATAATTAATGAATTTATGTTTTCCAAATTCAAATCCATGACAAATATATATATTTACATATATATAATTAGGCAGTCATATGATTTTCTTCACTATAAAAATATATTTATATAGGTATTCGATTGTAAACTCAAAGACTATTTGCTTATTGTGATGTAACTAGGTGCAACAAATACATATTTGTCATATTAGTTTTATATATATATATATGGTAATATGTATTCACCTATGTGCATTAACCATATCCTAAATTAAATTTTCACAAAACAAACATTGGTGATTAAATTATGTTTTTTATATGTTTAATTAATTTTTAAGCATATATGCATTACATAAAACGATTGCTGCACTGCAATTCAACTGGAAGCTATAAATATTTTCAGTAGTTCATTTGACATGGACATTTATCATCGCATTATTTGAGTACAAATGAAATCTACCTTAATTCAAAATTGTGACTATTTCCATTATATATGAATTTTGGAATTTAAGGGTTATATTTTTATGCGACAAAATCTGTATAACCTTCTACTTTATTTTTATCACATGTATTAGAGTATGCCTATAATACTTTTAATTTATTGATCTCCATAACTATACAATTGTATGTTTTGATGAATTTCATGCAATGAATGATACAGTAAGTATATGTAAATTTTAATGAAAGTAATAAAACTCAAATGGCCATTTATATAATTGAGAAATTAAATTATTCAAGGTGGTATGAGACACTTTTAAAAATAATAAATAAGTAACCAAGTAATATGTGACACCTGGAATGATATGTGTTGAGTAAATTAATAAATCAATGTGGTATGTGAACATTGATTTAGATAGATGAGGAACATTTTGGACTTTTTATGTGATGGGTGGGGCCCGCTATAGTCCATCGATGCATCGGTGTGTCTCATGAGACCACTAGATGTGGAATTGGCTGAGGCCGTTCCCAATTATGATTTATGGATTTTTTCTGAGGTGTTAATCATTAAACCTCTTGGTCGAGGCCTTAACACAGCCCCACATATGCACTTTCCTTATCATGACTATGAAATTTAATTATCCAAGAGAATATTCGACTAGTATAATATTCTTGGTTAAAGATCATATTTTTATCATAATTAGAAGAAGTAAAAGTTATGGAATATTATTTATATAGTACTCAGAGAATTATGGGCATGTTCATGTTTCATAGCTAGAAAAGGATGAAATTGAAGTTATTATTTTTATGCACAACTCTGATCATGTAATACTCCAAGTTTTAAATTTTTCACTTGCATTTTCACATGTCATTCATGTTAAAGTTAGAATGTCTCTACTTATTAATTTAGTATGAGCATTCTTATAATTGGAACATGTTTATTTGTAATTTTTTTAGTGTTATATGAAATTTGATATTTTAATTCTTAGAAAAAATGTTATGTTATGATACATGTGTTACAACATTCATAAATAAAATGTTTTACGAATTATTTTTAATGGAATGTTTTCCAAAAGGTATTATTTGGTATTTTATACTATTTGAAAACTACATTCATATGATCAACATACATTTAAATCTATTTTATTTTATAGGTTTAGTATATTTAAGTCACTTTGTTTGGTGTAAGCTTTGTGGAGTTTCTTTGTCTTCTAGTTTTTAGAGAAATGTAATAATTGTATCTCTTTCTCCAGGACCTCAACCAAAACGATATTCTCTAGTGGAACATGTGTGTGAGATTTCAGATCTTCTTTTAACAAAATATTTTACACACCATGTTTTATTCAAACTCTGCACTGACTTCCTGGAAGCCTGGGGTCGGGGCGTGACATTAGATGCACTGAATATTCATCTAAAATGATGGTATATTAATTTGTGAAATTATTAGGCTACCTTAGTTTGTATTAGATTATGTATAGGTTATTTTGACATTCTTTATAAAACATTGTGAAAACCATTGGTATATATCAAATACTAGGATAACATTTGGAAACATTGGTAATTTAGAGATTGTGTGGTTACTTAATAATGAAATCCATGTTTCGATAAAAACAAGTTCGCATATGCTCTAGCCCAAAATATCCTAGAGGTAATAACCCAAATTTGTATGGTTTGGTATTAACATGATATTCACACCTACTTTGACACTCCTAGGAAATATTATTTTGTGAGTTCACATTCCCTTTACGAACCATCCTAAAAATGAGAGGATATTACCTATCAACACCTATGATAAAAAAATGTGGAATAGGATAAAACTATGGTGTTGTTGGTTGATGAGAAAGTGAAATATTTTATGATATCATAAAAATGATTTTAATTATCATATGATTTGTTACATAAATTAATGTTGATTATTACCCACATAGACTGTTCTGATTCATGTCAATAGCTAGAACTAGGAGGAATAATGTGAACAATAAATGTGATGGCCTACTAAATGACCATCCTCATGAGTAATGAAATGGAATTAGATCCAAGTTGAAAATATTTCTGTTTATTCCAATTTGACTATTTGAAAATATGATTAACAACATTAATATATTTAATATTCCAAAATAAGATAAAAACTGATTTTATGGAAATTATTTCTACTAAAGACCATTTAGAAAAGAAGACTCAATTTCATACATATCATGAATGTGAGTAGAATCACCCTATGAAATAGCTCAAAATAATTGTAAGTTGTTTTATCTGTGTAAGTGTAGGGAATAAATAAGGAATAATTTAAAGAATAATGATGTGTCTAGTTGGTGCAATGATGGGAAATAAATTTCATCTTAAGCTACTATTAATAGTTCAATGTCATAAAATGTGGTAAACAAGGGAACTATGAATTTTAATGCCCTAATCTATGGGATAACCAGGATGATTGGAATTTTCAAATCCAAAGACTAATGGGTCAAAGGAAAGAATATGTAATAAACTTCTAAAGGAGGTCCTATAAATTAAGTTAAGTAAGATACAATGATCATACACTAAAGATCTATGAGTGATGTATTTGTTTCTTGTTCAAACTACTCCTTTTTATAGAGAATTTACGATAGGAACATAAAATCTCAACCCTGATGAATTTTTTTTGAATTATAAATAAAACTTGTATACTATTATGATGATTTAATCACAAGTATATAACTCCATTATGATAGATTTTTTTTGAGAATATGGATCCCTTAAATCTTGTAATTTCCTTTATAATCAAATTTTAAGTGATATTGGGTATTGATGAGCTATATTAACTTGGAGACCATATCAATTTCAATCTAAGGGAAATAAAAAAATTTATTGTAAATCAACATATGATTGTCTATTAGCGTGACAATTAACATGAACATACAATGTATATTACATCAATTATTTGTTTCTTAATACCTTTTAATGATGTATAATTGTCACAATTGGATATACAGAATCCAAAAAATGGAAATATTTCTATTTTTTGTGAATATTTTAATGTATTTATTAAATTCTTTCCTATTCTCCCCCAAATCCTGATGATTTATTTTTAATATAACTCATACATGGTTCGACATCAATTTAAAAGTATCCATTTTGAATGGCCTAAATTGAGTAGTAGGATTTGAATTGGAAATTACAAGAGAATATAGAAAAGGGATTCATATACATGAGTGAATCACTATATGGTTCTCCCACACCATTAGTTAAGAATAGAGATAGCGAAATACGACTTTTCAAGGATATAATGAACATAAAAAGATAAACAATAACACTAATTATCCTCTACCTAGTATATATGACTTAATTAATCAACTTCATGAAGATCAATATATTTCCTTGATTGAACTTCACTATGGATTTCATCATTTTAGGGTAAATTATTATGATACACTCAATATAGTGTTTTGTACAAGGGGTATACACTGTGAATTCATATTGATTCCATTTATAAATACGAATTTCTCCACTATCATTGTAGATATAGTGAATAGAGTCTTTAGAAATTATCATTAATAGTTTTTGGTAGTTTTTAATAAATTATATTATTATATATTAAAAGATCATAGAATAAGATAATGTTCCTTTTAAGATTTTTTTGAAGACCTAGAAGAATTATAAAATATATGAAAAATATAGAAATATTGAATTTTTACTATATATTTTATTATTATTGGGTCATGTGATCATAATAAAGGGTGTATCTATTTATCCTTTTAAGATGAATGTTATTGTAAAATAGCCCAGACTAACCATAATTACAAAAATACATTGTTTTATTTTATTGGATTGATATATCTTTATGTTTTTAATAAATTTCTCATGTCTATAAAATACAACAACCATAATGATCTATATGGGAGTAATGATCCTTTGGATTGATGAATGTGAAGAAATTTTAAGGGACCTGAAGATAAGGTTTGTTAGTGTTCCTATAATTTCACCACCCCAATGTGGAGATGGGTTTGTGATATACATATACTAGTCCTAAAATGTTTAATTACATATTCTAATTGAAAGAGTTGAATAAACACTAGAGGATATTGTTATATTTTATTAATGATTATGATTTCTTATTACATTACCACCCTAGGAAGATAAGAAACATGAATGAATCACTGAGTTATAAGGACCATAATATTTTGTTTTGTTATGAGGATTGAATGAAATATAATTGTTATATATTTTTATAGGATAGAACTTGAAACTACAAGAATGGGGTAATGATATCATATGAATGTTTGACCATCCATTAATGAAGAGATTATGGAGGTTATGACATAAGTTGTAGAGTTGAAAAATAAGTTAAGGATTGTTGAAGAGTTCATCCTTGACCATGATACAATGGTATGGTTCTAGGACAAATTATGTTTCCCATTAACATTATAATTTAAGAATGAAATTTTAACAACCCAATCTATCATTAATGAAGATTTTTATTGATCTAATTAAATGTATTATTTTGTAAAATGGTTATATAACATATGAAATTATTTTGTTTTATGTTTAATGATTTTAAAATACCATTAATAATTGTGACTGTTGATAATATACCCATTGAACAGTGAAAACGTGATTAGTATAAATAGAGGGCTTTACTAAATACAATTTATTTAGACAAAGGAAGCGATGGCCTCATCCAGTATACTTGACCCATACAAAGCCCAATTGTCAGAGCTCAGAAAGGAGCTGTCATCTTTGGGCTTCTCTCTTGACCAAGACCAAGCCGAGAATCAACATGTTATGCTCGAATGGAATTTCATATGAGAGAAGTGGATGTTGATAGAGATTACCACCCGAGCAATGTTATCTGAGCCACCCTAAGAGTTTGTCACCATCGCGCACCTTACCCTAAGGTCTTATGTAAGTGTTTTAAGGGGTTATGTAACAAGACCCTAACACTATAATTATTTAAATTATTTTTATATATAATAAAAAATATTCATTCATTTTATTATTGTTACTTTGTAATTAGTTTTTAAAGCGCAAATAATATTTTTAGTTAAAATTCAACTAAGAAATTTATTTTGATGAATTAATGGATTTTTGAATTATATAATATTTTAATAAAAAATTATTATTATTATTAAATTAATTTTTATTAAGTATAAATTATCGTATAATTTTATGAATTCACTTGTAATTTTAATTAAGGTTTCAAAGCTATTTTTGTCAAAACCCCGGATTTTTTGATAAATGTGTGTTTTAATTTTAAAAGTTAAAATTCACATATTTAGAAAGTAATTTAGATAAAATGAATATTATTTTTGGAATCCGGATGTCAAAATTATCTAATGGTGAATTTTTCATAATTTTTTCAGATAGTCAAATTTTTGGGTAAAAATTAAATACCGTTTAAATATATAATGTGTTTTATGACATCATAATGACCCAATAGTGATGCAATAAAACACTATAAATGATATTTTAGGCCTATATATGTTTTATCCTTAAAATAATGTGATTTTATATTTGATTGATTAATTTTGTAATGCCTTTGTAGACCCTCCATGAATTATAAAACATTTTATCTTTTTAATTTTTTTTTCTTGAGAGTGCGACTCACCTCCACAAAAGGAACCCTATTATTTTAATAAGTTAGTCTATTGGAATTATAAAATATTTTTTTCCACTACCCTTTGGCAAAAACTATGGCCTGGTTTGTGGTTTTGATTTTTTTTAATGTGATGTTTCCCAAACCTAAATAAAAAATATTTCTTTCACTTTTCCTATATAAACCCACCCAAGTTCACACTTCCTCTTCACTCAAAGCCTTTGGAGTTCATCCAACCTCTACCCTCCTCTTTCTATAATCCTCACAAGGCTCCCCAAGCTCCCAATAATCCCTTGTAAATCCTCTCCCAAGCCTTTGGAAGCAGGCATCCATGTTAGAGTCTTCCTCCTTTCTCATTTTTGTCCAATTTTTTTTAAGTTGTTTTGCCATATTAATTTTAATTATAAATATTTGGGTATGGTTTGTAACCTACCCCATACTTCCCTATTTTTTCTTTAATGATGTGAGACACATTTCTCTCTCATAAAATTCTTCCCATGCACGCTCGTTTTGATGGCCAAATTCTGAAAGGAATTTCTCTCTCCTCAATTACATTTGAGAAATTATTTTGTATAAAGAATATAAATTCCATAACAATTGTTGGGAAATGTATCTATATGAACCATTTACTGTCTATTTCATGTAAATATGATGAGACACCCATTTCTCTCTCATGAACTGTTTTTAAGAATTCTTATGTCCTTCTGTTATGGTGCCAAAAGTGAACCATGTTTTTCAAAGCCAAAGTCATTGTGTAGTGAATACCATGTGAATTTTACTATCAATGGTATTATTTTTTATGAACATAAACCTATTTATTATAGAGTTTCATGTATTAATTCCACATTCCATTATTGTGGAATAAATTATGATGTTTAATTAATCTATGTTCTATAATGCATGTGGCACACTTATGTATGAAATGAAATGTTTTAGAAGGGTGCGCCATGATAGTGATCCAATGCATTGGGTAAATATAGTATCATAATATGTCATGTGCAATGAGTGTTGACTCATTCTAAATCAAGTGAAACAAGGGTTTACTCATGCTTCATGTTCAATGTGGGTTTACTCATGCTCCATGTGCCATGAGCCTTGGCTCATACTAATTCCATGTTAAGGTTGTTTCCATGTCTCCATGTTATGATTACCATGCTTTATCATGCCATTTTTTCATGTTTATCTTGTGATATTTTAATATGCCTATTGTCTACATGTATTTTTTTACTCATTTTATTCCATGTTTATTCCCTTACTAGGCTTTATATCTCACCCTTATCTTATGCATGTCCTCAGGTTATCCAATGTAATGCTAAGTACAAGGGAATGTAGTGGTCATGTAAAGGAAATTTTCAATAAGATATTGAGTTTCATGTTTTAAGTTGTTATGTAATGTTCCTTATCCCTAAAGACACTAGACCTCTCTCTCTTCTATGTTTTAACAAGTGAATGTTTTATGTAATAAATCATTTTTACATGTGTAATAAAGAGGATGGTTTTCATAGTTGACATCAGAGGATAGGTTTAGTTATTTTTGGGATTGGGATTAGAAAGACCTAGCAAATCCTTATA
This sequence comes from Viscum album, assembly GCA_963277665.1. NCBI lineage: Eukaryota > Viridiplantae > Streptophyta > Magnoliopsida > Santalales > Viscaceae > Viscum > Viscum album. Next base: position 570,618,991 of record OY728119.1, read on the forward strand.
GACATGACTAATTATAATAATAAAAATCTAACTTTTTGTGAGTATTGAGTAAGTGGTTTATCAAGTAAAAATAACTATGTCAGGATACGAGTACGTAGAAGCAGCACTGGCACAGATGTATCATAGGGGTAAAACCCGAAAACACCACTTTGAGATAGACTTGAACATGAACAAGTGAACAAAAATGGGCCTTATGACACTCTGTTATGACACTCTCAGTAAATATGCTTTGGTAAATTCACAAGCATAGTATGAACCCCTATTATGGTAATTAAAAAACATTCCCTAAGAATATATGTTTGATAGTAGATCATGAATAGAATAGATTGAAGCCTATGGATTCATAAGTTAAGGAAATAAAATAAATTTTTAAGTCATCCGTTTTCACCTTTGGATTACCCTTTTATGTGTTACCCCTATTAATCCTTTTATTCCAGCCAATGGCCGGTAATAGGAGGACTCGGGCTAACAACCAATGTGAAGATCAATGTGATGTCTGTTCTAATGAGATGCTCAGTCTAATGGGAGGAGGAATTGTGAAATTTTTCATGAATCTGTCTTAGTTAACTCAATATTTGAATATTAACATGGGTGAAGAGGAACATTCAACCCCCCCTAATGATGAAAAAGTCGCAATCGAGAGCTTCATGAGACAAAGACTTCATACTTTTAATGGATCATCGAATCACCCAATCGCCGAATAATGGATCAACTCCATTGAAAATATCTTCTCCATACTTCAATGTTCTGAACAAGAGAAGGTTCTCATGGAAGCTTATTGTATGGAGGGTGATGCTGATCAATGGTGGACGTTGATAAAAAATACGAACCCTGAGGAGGATATCGAGGCATTGGAATGAGAAGATTTCCGAAAAATGTTTTTCGATAAATATTTTATGCGCACCCTCTGGCTTAAGATAGAAAGGGACTTCCTTGCCCTCAATAAAAAAATCGACGAATATCTCGGAGCATACGAGGAAAACATCACAAGGGTTGCACGACTTGCTTCCAACTTTTTCATTACCCTCGAATGAATGTTTTACCGCTTCTTTTGTGGGATGAAGCCTAGCCTACGAAAAGCACTAGTGATCCTTGACTTCAACAACTATTAGGAAATTGTACGATGTGCCCTCATGGTCAAAATAGAGATATGAGAATCTAGGGGGTATCATGGGGATAATAATCATAAGGTATACTTCAATTATGGTAGTCCTAAGGATAAATCCAATGGTTCTAAGAAGATCTAGAACCCCACTTTCCAAATGTGCATAAAAAAGCACCCTGGAAATTTCCTGATGGGTATGTAAAAATTCATTAGGTGTGGAAGAGAAGGTCACCTGTCTATTCACTGTCAGTAAGAAACACCTGTGGCTACAACAGAGGAGAGGACTGCTCTGTTCGATCCTCAATGTGTTGTTTATTTCTACAACTTAAAAGAAACAGGGCATCTTACAAATCAGTGCCTTAAGCCATGGGTTTTCGGAGGCAAACAACATCCTCTAAGGCAGAATGGGTGAGCTTTTATCCATCACTACTGCCGAAGTGAACCCCGACAACAAAGTGGTGATAGGTACTCTAGTTATTCATTAAAGAATATAGAACATACTTTTTTATTCAGGTTCCACACATTTTTTATATCCCGAAAGTTTAGTAGAACAATCCTAGCACCACTACAAATCATGGAAGTGAAGATGACGGTGAGTATGGAAAATGGGGCAATCATTGCATCCAATGAATATAACTCCTCCACTATCATAATATGTGGATTGAACGTTGTGGAGAACCTCTTGATATTCCCCCTAGATGAATTTGATGAAATTATTTGCATGGATTTTCTTTCCTTATATAGAGCCCACATAAATTTTTGTGAGAGGTAAATCACTCTCCATGTGGATAATCGACTCTCGATTATATACAAGTTCATGTAGTAAGATGAATCTTCTTTAGATCTATCATCTCAAGTGTGGATATTACTGCCATATGATCATGCGTATCTAGCACAAATGATTGATTCTAAGGAGGAAACTATGCTTGAAGACATGACTATTGTGAGGGAATTCACTGAAGTGTTTCCCGAGGAATTTCCTGGTCTTCCTCCTAGAAGAGATGTTGAACAATAAATTTTTCATATACTTGGGGCATTGAAAATATCCAAGACACTGTATAAAATTGTTTTTGGGGAGCTTGAGGAGCTGAAGAATCAAATACAGGAGAATCTGGATAAAGGGTTTATACGCCCAAGTGTTTCACCATGGGGTGCACCAGTCCCCTTCATCAAGAAGAAAGATGGGTCAATGCGCCTTTGCATGGATTATCATGAACATAACAAAATAAAAATAAAGAAAAGTATCCTCTCAAATGAATTTATGAATTGTTCGATCAGCTGCGTGGAGCACAATATATATCCATGGTAGAATTTTGGTTGGGATATTAGCAAGTAAGGTTGAAGAGTGGAGGATATCCCATAGACAGCTTTTCATACAAGATACGGGAACTATGAATTCATAGTAATGCCTTTAAGATTCACTAATTCTCCATCAATCCTCATGGGCTCGGTAAATAGAGTCTTTAGAGATTACCTCGACAAATTTTTGGTAGTTTTTATAGATGATATTCTGATGTACTCTAAAACCAAGGCGGATTATGAGGAGCATCTAAAAACTGTACTAGAGACCTTGTGGAAGGAGAAGCTCTATGAAAAGTACATCTACTGTGATTTCTGGTTGAAGGAGGTATCATTCTTGTTCCATATCCTCACAGGAAGTGGGATATCTACAGATCCCTCAAAGATAGCGGTAATAGAGGGACGATCGAGGCCAACATCGATAACTAATATCTTTAGCTTCTTGGAGTTATATGGATATTATCGACAATTTGTGAGAAATTTATCACGATCGGCCAACCATCTTAACAAGTTTACTCGAAATGGAGTAAAGTATTCTTGTAGTAATGAATGTGAAGAAAGCTTCATGAAGTTAAAGAGGAGGCTTATCACCGCCCTCATGCTCACTTTACCCACTTGTGGAGAACGTTTTGTTGTATTTAGTGATGCTTCGAAGAAGGGACATGGATGTGTATTGATGGAAAATGACAAAGTCATTTCCTATGGTTTAAGGAAATTGAATTTTCACAAGTAGAATTATCCAACACATGATCTAGAGTTGGCTTCTGTGGTCTTTGCTTTTCAAATTTTGTGGCATTATCTCTTTGGGGAGAAGTGTGATATATATACGGACCACAAAATCCTCAAGTATATATTCACACAGAATGAGTTGAACATGCAACAAGAAAGATGGTTAGATATGATCAAATACTATGACAGCTCAATCCATTACCACCCAAGGAAAGAGAACAAGGTGGAAGATTCTCTAGGAAAAAAGGACTCGGTGATTCTATCATTGATGAGAATTGAGAAGGATCCAATCTTCTTAGAATTGATGAAGATAGACATGGGAATCATAAAGAAGGGAACATCATCAGTCCTTTCACAAATGATTTCTCAACCATCTCTTTTTGAAAGGTTAAAAGATGCTCAAATGGATGATGTGGGAATTAAAAAAAAGTGGAAGCTATCAGAAAAGGGAAATCCTCGTAGTTAGATGTTATTTAATAATGAATTGTGAGATTTGGGAAAAGCCTATGTGTTCCATCATGTCCAGAGATGAAGAAGGAACTTTTGGATGATGCAGAGAGTTAAAACTTCTCTATTCACCTAGGAAACACAAAGATGTATTGAGATCTCTGAGATCATTATTGGTGGGATAACATGAATAAAGAGATCTCTGAATATACATCAATGTTCCTGGTGTGTCAACAAGTGAAGTCTAAGAGACAAAAGTATAAGGTGATGATGAAACCATTGCCCATACCAGTATGGAAATGGCTAAACATCACCATGTACTTTTTCACTGGACTTCCGAAGACATCCAAAGGAAACAATGGAATCTGGGTTATTGTGGATCATCTTACAAAGTCTTTACACTTTATTGAAATTCTAGAGGATTTCTCAATGGATCAAATAGCATGGATATATATCAGGGATGTGGTAAGGTTGCATGGACTGCCACTATCTATTGTATTTGATCGAGCTCCAATATTCACCTCTATGTTTTGGAGGAGTCTTAAACATGTTATGGATACTGAGATGAACTACAGTATACCTTATCATCCTTAAACTGATGAACAATATGAGCGGAAAATCCAAACAATTGAGGACATGTTGAGATCATGATCAATGGACTTTGAAGGAGGATTAGATCAACATCTTCTTTTGGTTTAATTCTACTATAATAGTAGTTTTGACTCGATCATCCAAATGGAACCATATGAAACCCTTTATGGAAAGAGTTATAGATCACCAGCATGTTGGGATGATGCTGGTGAGCATAAGCTTCTTGGACCAGAAATGGTTGATGAAATGGTGGAGAAGGTGAAAACCATTGAGTAGCATATCAAGGAAGCCCAAAGTCGACAGAAAAGTTATGAAGATAATCGTCGATGATATATTGAGTTTAAAGTTTGAGAAATGGTATTTCTATTCATATCTCTGTGGAAGAAGGTCATGAGGTTTATAATTAAAGGGAAGATAAGTCCTAGGTACATTTAGACCTTCGAGATTCTTGATCGCGTCAGGGTTGTGGTCTATCGATTAGCACTTCCCACCCACCATGGATAAAGTACATGACTTCTTTCATATATCACTCTTAAGGAAGTACATACCAGAACCTTCACATGTACTCTCTTCAGAGGTAGTACAGTTAGAGTATGACCTTTATTATGAGGAGCTACTAGTAAAGATCTTAGATCATAGAGAAAAAGTTCTACGAAATAAGATAATTCCCCTCATCAAGGTGTTGTGGTGAAACCAAAAGTTTGAGGAAGTGACATGGGAATCAGATGAAATGATGAAGAAAACTTACCCACTTCTATTTTAGTGTGGGAAAAGGAAATTTCGATGGTGGAATTTCATAAGGGGGGAATATTGTAACGACTGAAACTATCATTAATGAAACTTCTTCATGATCTAATTAAATGCATTATTTTTTAAAATGGTTATATAACATATGCACTTATTTGGTGTTAATTTTCTAGATTTCAAAATAACATTTAGAATTTTGAACATTTCTAATATAGTAATTGAATAGGGAACACGCGATTAGTATAAATATAGGGCTTTAAAAAATACAATTTACTCAAATAAAGGAAGCGATGGCCTCATCTAGTAGAATTTCCCCATACGAAGCCCATTTGTCTGAGCTGGGAAAGGATGTGAAATCTTTGGAATTCTATCTTGACCAATCCCAAGACAAGCCTCAACATGTTATACGTGAACATAATCACCTACAAGAGAAGTGACAGTTTATAAACATTTCCACCCGAGCAATGTTATCCGAGCCACCCTAAGAGTCTGTCACCATCACACACCTTACCCTAAAGTATTATGCTGGTGTTTTAAGGGGTTATGTAACAAGACCCTAGCACTATGATTATGTACATTATTTTTATATATAACAAATAACATGAATTAATTTTATTATTGTTACTTTGTAAATAGTTTTTAAAGTGCAAATAGTATTTTTGGTTTATATTCAACTAAGAATTCTATTTTGATGAATTAATGGATTTTTTAATTAAATATTATTTTAATAAAATATTATTATTTTTATTATTAAATTAATTTATATTAAGTATAAATGATCGTATAATTTTATGAATGCAATTGAAATTTTTATTAAGGTTTCAATGTTGTTTTCGTAAAAACCCATGATTTTTTGATAAATGTCAGTTTTTATTTTTAAATTGAAAATTCAAAAATTTATAAAATTATTTAGTTAAAATGAATATTATTTTTGGAATCCGGACGTCGAAATAATTCACCGGTAAATTTTTCATAATTTTCTGAGACATTCAAATTTTTGTGTAAAATTTAAACACCGTTTAAATATATAATGTGTTTTATGACATCATAATGTCCCAATAGTGATGTAATAAAACACTATAAATGATATTTTATGACAATATATATTTTATCCTTAAAATAATTTTATTTTATATTTGTTTTATTAATTTTTTGATGCCTTGGTGAACCCTCCATGTCTTATAAAACATTTTATCTTTTTAATGTTTTCCCTTGAGAGTGTGACTCACCTCTACATAAGAAACCATATTATTTAAAGAAGTTAGAACATTGAACATATAAAATATTATTTTCCACTCCAATTTGGAAAAAACCATGGGAAAAACCATGTTATGTTTTGTGGTGTGGATTAGTTTAATGTGAGGTGTCCCAAACCTAATAATAAAGAATCCCTTCTCTTTTCCTATATAAACCCACCCATGCTCCCACTTCCTCTTCAATCAAAGCCTTTTTATTTCGTCCAACATATTCCATCCTTTCTCTAGAATTCTCCCAAGGCTCCCCAAGCTCATAAGAATCCTCTCTCAAGCCTCTCCCAAGCCTTTGGATGAACACTTCCAAGTAAGGGTTATCCTCCTTTCTCAATTTTGTCCAATTTTCATTAAGTTGTTATGCCATTTTAATTTAAATTATGAATGTTGGGGTATGGTTTCCCACCTCCCTAAAACTGCACAATTTATGTTTGAATGATGGGATACACCTTTCTCTCTCATAAATTTCTCAAATGTACACCTCTTACTATGCCGAAATTCCGAAATGAATTTCTCTCTCCGCAATTATATTCAAGAAATTATTTTGTATCATGGATCTAAACTCCATTAAAAATTTTGGAACATATATTTATATAAACTACATACTATCCATTTTAGTTAAATATGATTAGACACACATTTCTCTCTCATCAACCATTTTTATGAATTCTTATGTCACGCCATTATGCTACTGAAATTGCACAACGTTTTTCAAAGACAAAGTCATTGTGTAGTAAATACCATGCCCATTTCTCTACCAAGGGTATTCACCATTATGCACATATTCTTATTGATTATAGAGTTTCATTTATTAATTCCACATTCCTTTATCGTGGAATAAATGATGATTTCTAATGAATCTGTGTTTTATGATCCAGGTGGCACACTTATGCATGAATGAAATGTTCAAGAAGGGTGCACCCTGATTTCTCTCTAATGCATTGGGTAATGTATAGTATCATGATACGTCATGTGCAATGAGTGTTGACTAATTCTAATTCAAGTGCTACTAAGCTTTACTCATGCTTCATTTATATTGTGGGTTTACTCATGCTCCATGTGCAATGAGCCTTGGATCATTTTAATTTAAGTGCAATGAGGGTTTACTCATGCTTCATGTACAATGAGGGTTTACTCATTCTCCATTTGCAATGAGACTTGGATCATGCTAATTCCATGTTATGTGTTGTTTCCACATCTCCATTTTGTTATTATCATGCTTTATCTTTCCTTTATTTTCATGTTTATCTTGTGCTCTATTGATATGCCTCTTTTCTAACATGTGTTTTTAACCCATGTTATACCGTGTTTATTCCCTTACTGGGCTTTAGATCTCACCCTTTTCTTATGCATGTCCTCTGTTTGTCCATTGAAAAGCTAAGTACGAGGGAATTTAGTGGTCATCTAAAGGATATTTTCAATAAGATGATGTGTTTCATGTTTTAAGTTGATATATAATGGTCCAAATCCGCAAAGAAACTAGACATCTCAATCTTCCATATTTCATCAAGTGAAGGTTTTATGTAATAAATCATGTTTAGGTGTGTAATAAAGAGCATGGTTTTCATACAGGTGTTGGATGAATATCATAGTTCATCCTTCTCTATTCATCTGTATGAAACAATTATTTATAGATATGTAATATAATATTTCTTGTGAGACAACATGAAGATGGATATTAGAGGGTATATATCTAATTAATTGGTATTCCATAAATTTAAGGAAAATATAATGAAGTCTAATGGTATGTCAAAACCATTAAAAATGCCACAATGTAAATAGAAAAATGTCACCATGAATTTCATCATAGGAATCCCCATGATATATAATGTATATAATGAAACATCTATCATAGTTGATATCCTTTCAATGTTAAATCATTTTATTTCAATCATAGATAATTTATATCTTGATAATATTTATAGAATATACATTAGATAAGTGATATAATTTAATGGAATAAAATATTATGTTTTTTTGTAATCAGGATCCCTAATTTACAATGATATTCTCGTGAAGAATTATGTAAACATGGAATATAGATCTTGAAATTATCACTATATATCATCTTAAGAAACATAGTTATTCTAGGATAAACATTAAAATCCTAGAAGATATACTGGGATTTTCTTTTATGGTTTTCAAAGGATGCATTGATCAATACATTATTATGGTTGAATTTTCTTTCAAAAAAATATATAAATTGAGTATTTAGATATCTCTTTATGGATCCCACTATAACATAAAGTGCATAAATCCATAATTTTGAAATGATTTTGGAGGGAAAAATCCATTGGGACTTGAACTAGATGAGGAAATGATAAAGAAAGTTAGAGAAATTTAACAACATCATGGGGGCTTAGATCTAATAAAAAAAATTAGTTTGAAAATCATATATGAAATCTAGGGATTTAATTTAAGGATAATGTATTCCAAATAATATATCCTTGGATGATAATTGTGATATTTTAAGGTAAGGGGATGAATAACACTTGACACATCGGTTCATTCAATATTATTTATTAATTATGGGATGTTTCCTTTCACATGGATCTTCAACTTAACCACTCTAATTTACATAAAATGTTTTATGTATCTATTTTGAGGAATTTCATACCTGATCCATCACATTTGCTAAACTATATATTTACACCATTAGATCATGATCTTTCTTTTAAGGGGTAACCAATTGAGATTATTGATCAAAAGGATAAAGTGTTATGAAATAATACCACTCACCATGTCAAAGTACTATGGTGAAAACATAAATGGGATAAATCTATGTGGTAAACCAATGATGTGATGACGAAAATGTATCCCCATATTTTTTATTTAGAAATGATATTTTTAGGTTAAAATTATTAAATTTTGGTATAATGTATCAACTCAAAAAGTTTTATTATATATATATAATAAAATTTGATGTGCCCGATAGCTTTTTTTACATGAAACGATAAGATTAAACAAACCATGATACATTATTAAAATATATATATATATAATGGTTTTATTTATAAAAAGAATAATCTTTTATATATTTATTATCAATTTTATAGAAATTAAGATAAAATATTTTTAAGGTAAAAGTGTTATTTTTTAAAAAATGTTTTTAAGCGTGAAATGTATTTTTTTCATAATACATTAAATTAATCCCTATTTTTAAATTATTCTAAATAAAAATGTGTTATTTATTTCGGTAAAATAAAATTAAAATTAATTTAGTTACATATATTAGTCATGTAATGGGTATAAAGTCATTCTATGCTTCCAAAATGTATTTTCTTAAAAAAGTTGTTTTACTTTACTTTGTACAAAAATTTTATAATTAATTTTTACCAATTTTAGAAATTTTATTTGAGAATTATTCTTAATTATTTAAATAATCATGAAAAAAATATCTTATAGTAACTTATTATTATTATTATGAAATGATATATATTTTATTGAATAGTTAAAAAATTTATTTTTGAAGAAAATTCATTTCATTTGTTTAATTTAAGTAATTTAAATGTCCCATTTTTTATTGGATGTGGTTTCAATATAAACTAATATCCCTTTAATTAAATACAATCTAATTAATTCCATACAAATCATAATTTTGTTTTGTTTTGGTATAAGTTCATTTTTTCTTGAAAACTATAATTTATCTAAAAACTGTTTTTCATGTCGTTTTGTCAAATTACATTAAAATTAATATTCCAATAATACAAAATAAAAACTAAAAAATTTCATTCCAATTTTGAATATGGAGGATCAAATTTATGAAATATTTCAATATCATTTTTTTCATTATGACTTGAAAAATATAGTAAAAAAATTTCACCATAATAAAACGGTTAAAAAGATTTACTATGGTTAAAAAATTGTGATAATTTCACAAAATATTTATTATTTATTATTGGGTGTGGGTATTTTGAACCATAACACCATAAATTAATTTTTTTTTATTTTTTAAATAATACAATGACTAAGACATTTATAATTTTTAAATTTAATGAATAATTACAATTGTGTCACTTACCTCACATAGAAAAGAGATCATCATCTTCTCATGTATTTACACAACTTGGGAACTATATTTTTGATAATAAATTCCCAAATAACTTCAAAAAATTAATTTCTATGACATATATATAATTTTCCCAACCAAATACAATCCTAAAATAATCAAGGTTTATAAATAATTGGTTCTTTTCAAAGAAGATGCCTAACTCTTAACCAAGTTTATTCATGTTTATTTATTGTTCTACATCATTTAAGCCTATCATGGACATGATGGTATAATAACCTCAGTATATACAATATACTAAAATGTTATTATATTTATGATACACCAAATTTTCATCTCCTTTTTCATTCTATGGGAAATGAAAACTTCGTTTTCCATATGGATGCACTTCCCCCACCATGAAGAGTTGCATTTTATTTATTTATCACCATCACTCCAGGTTGGTTAAGTAGATAGATTGAATAGATATATTTTACGATTATAACATTATTATGATTATTAAAATAAAAAATATTACCTAAATTATAACATTCTCTACCATTTGAAAAATATAATGTCCCTAATGTGTACTTGTGGACTACCACCTCAACGAAGAAATGGGATTTTTCCCATTTCCTTTTAACATGGATCATAAGAGGGATATATTTTATTAGTAACCAAATATAAACCCTAAGTAATATAGATCCTTTATACTAGAATTGAAATTATTTAATTCTAAAATATATTTTAGGTTTATTATTTTGATAAGTAATTCATAACTCTTACATAACGAACACGTCTATTTCAGATTTTACACTTCATCTAAATATCCATTTTTTCAAAAATATAAAACATTTAAAACGGAACATAATTTTTTCATAACCATTATTTATGAAATTTGAAATAAATTCTTATTTTTTAATATTAAAACTTAAACCCTATTAAAAAAATATTAAATAAAATTTAATGAGAAAAAAGTCTCTTAATGGGATTTAAAATATAGAAATCTATTAACCCATTGAAAAACATAAAAATCCTTGAAAATATTACGTTCATCACAATATAATTTTAGGGTATGAAATAAATTATATACACATAAAAAACACACCATTTTCTCAAATAAAAAATTTCAAAACCATATCAATAAAATATAAATACTTATAGGAAAATCGGTGAATCATTTCCATAACCATTATTTACTAATTTCAGAAATGACAAGAACCTAGTTAAATAAATAGGATAAACCATCCCGGTAAACTCACTCATTAATTATATTGAATATTAGGAATATTCCCCAATGTATTCAAGAGATATATCATGATCACCCATTTATATATGTTGTATCTGGCTTGCTGCTCAACATCTATAAGACTCAAGTACCATATCACAAATAAAAGTTGAATTCATTTTTTTCATCATAAAACCCTCAAAAAATATTTTGAACCCATATGAAAATGATTTCATATAAAAAAATACCATTTATTTTTAAAAACAAATTTTAAAAAGTAAAATAACATTGATAAAGGAAATAATTGTTTTTATTTGATGAAAACCTGAAATATTTTAATGGAGTCCAAACATCAAATAATGGTTACAAAGGGGGGGAGTTGTTGACACCGTATGTGTTAAAATAGAACATTATTTTTTATTTTTTTAGAATATTTTATAAGAATATTATTTTTTTAAACAACTAATAGAAAGTAATAATTTATGTAAAATGGCCTCTATAATTCATTTATGTCCACATAAAATCACCATTAAAATTATTCTATGAATATGGACATGGATGAAAAATATTTAGAAAAAAAATATTTAAAAACATTTAAATGATGTTTTAAGTCGATCATTCCCTTATCTTGAGTCTGACTCATCATGTTCATTCATTATATTCCAAAATAAGAAAATCATTATTTATTTTTTGATGAACCATTTTAAATTTTATTATTATTTTTATTTAATTTATTACGATTTTGTGTTTATTTACATAATTAATTAACTTCACAACAGATGTCCTTGTGATATTCGGCTTATATATCTGGAATTAAATTTATAGATTTATTATGGTCAAATAGTTCATTATTAAATAATCTCAATAATAATAATAATAATTTCATAATTAACATTTTATACTACAATTATACTTTTAAAATCAACCATGAATGGGGCTTGTAAAATATGAAATATGTTACAATCATGGAAATGGAAGGTAGTGTGTAAAAACGAGAGACATTGAAATTTTTCATTGATAACAATTCAAAGTAGGTATTTAATTATTTTAAATTTCCTAATGATTATTGTATCATAAATATTATATTATGTTCTTATATATTATCCATGTGATGCAGTGATGGAAAACTAACCATGTCGCTTCATGGAGGTGGTAATCTACATGTACGCATGAATGCTCTAATCATTTCTAAATAGATGGTGGTGTAAAAAATAGAATATATATTAATTTTATAGAATTTTTTTCCATTAATATAATATATGTTAAATCCATCATTATAACCAGCCACGAGATCCGGTGATGGAAAAGGAATCAAATCGATTTGTTCGATTCCCTATTGGATGGAAGAGGATACAGATATTGATTATGAAATTAACATAACGACAACTATGTATATTCTATATACTGATTTTACTATTTAATCATGGATAATGAATAACTTAAGCAGGTAGAAGAATAAATAAATAAATAACGATTGTTTCAGAACTACACCACATATATGGACAACCTCATTAGGCTTACACTGAATCCCATCCTAGGATGCTTCTATAATCAAACCAACACCAATAAGGCCTAGGGAGTGGGGTTGGGGATATTCTTGGGTAGGATTTTAGGGAAATATAGTGCTCAAATGGTGCGAGTAAGAGAGAATAAAAGGTTCCCTTTTATAAGTGATGGTAGGGGATTTATTGGAATCTCATAAAATATTAAATGAATATAAATTAATAATTATGTAATAATGACCCAAAATTGATATAATTTAAATATAAGATACATATGAGTTATATTAATCTTACTATTTAAATATTTCCATACTTAGGGGATATTTTCACCCTTTTAGTTAGGTTTTAACCTCCCATTAACCCTTTTTTCAATTACCATGGTATCAATGTTTTTTACAAGAAAGGAGACCAAAAGATTACAATAAAATGAAAAGTGACCAGTAAATAGACCATATTTGATTAACAAAACCATATATCATTATTTTTGGTTATGAGAAGAGTCTTATGAATTTAAGATCATTTAATAATAAATAGTTTATTATAAAATATCATCAATCCCATTTTTTGAACTATTCATCTTCATTGACATTGGAAATAACATGATGGTAATGGAATCAAAATATAATGTTTTTACACATCACTAATATTTTATATCTATCTATTAATTTTTTATGTAACTAAAAATAACATAAAAAATATTACTTTTAGTGTTAAAACAATATTTACTTGATTTTTCTGCTACTTGCACAAGAACATTACTAGTGTTGGGTACGAATTAAAGGTAATTATTTCATAAAAAAGTCAAAAATAAATAAACAGAAGAAAAACTAATTTATCCTTATATTAATTTCTTTCGAATTAACATATGTTGTCTTCATACATATGATAAAATTTTATAGATATTAAATGCAAGAGAGTGATATTTTTGACTTTATATTTACTTTAAAAAATATATGTCATTTTTATGAGAAAAATAGAACAAAATTTAAATAAATATTAAAAAATTGATGTGGACTTTTGATAAAAACTTATTCAATAAATTAATTTCAAGTTTTAGGCATATTTTTAGTTTTTATCATATTATTATTAACCTTATTTACCCGATTTACCTTTACCGAGGTGACAAATATTTATTAAGAATACAATTCATATTTCCCAAAAATAAAAGGGGAATATTTAAAATTTATGAAAATATTGGTTCTAAATATTAAATCAATTTATCAAGATTCTATTTCTATATTTGGAAGAAATTAATTTTATAATTAAAGTTGAAATTTCAATGAAAAACAATATTCAAAAAATGCACTTTTATGCATGGAAATATATTTATATCAAAATTATGTGTAAAGATGAGTGAAATGTATTTAATTATATTATATCTACCTAAATAATACATTTTTTACATTGAGGTGATATTTAATTCGCAATTATTCTTATAAATTATTTTATTTAATGAAAATAAATGAAGTTTTATAAAAAGTTTTGTTTTTCGGTAATCTCTAAAAAACATTATTTTCAGAAAAATTTCAAATTCTCGCCATAAATTAATTAAAATATAAGGATTTTGAAAAAGAATTTAATTTTTCCAAATTAAATTTATAAATTTTAGAAATTAATCATTTAAAGAAACCCTGATAATAAATGGTGTTCAAATAGAATAAAACTATCTCATTTTATTAATTTAAAAAAAACTAACATTCTAATAATGAATATAATTATCTAGTTAATGAACAATAATAAGGAACAAAATTTAATATTAACTTTATCTAGGATGTCACATTCTTCCCCCCTTTTGGAAATTTCATCCTCAAAATTTTATTCATTTCATAAACAAGTGGGGATATCTTTCTCCCATAACATTTTTAGATTCCCATGTTTCTTCGTAAACCATATGGTTTCCCCCGAAGAATTATATTGAGGAATTAATTTATTCCACAAAACTTGGTCTCTGTAATTAATAATATTTACAAGTTTTTCTTTATAATAATGGTTTTTTCAACCAAACTATTTCATCGATCAAACATGAGATGCATTCGACACATGTCACATCATAATAATGAATCATGAAAAACATCATGTACATGAGATAAAATTAGATGTATGGAAACTCACTAAGAAAATTATCCATGTTTATCTAGGTTTTCATATGATCCAATGAACTATAGAATTAGCTCTTATTTTTACCAAAATCGATAACACTTTTCTATGGAGATACTTTACCAAAAACATGATCACCTAACTTAATGGAAATATATTTCCTTTAGTTATCCTCCAAACTTTTCTTCCAAATATGGTCCATCCTCATATATTTCAAAATGATCTTTATATTCTCAACTATTTATTCTACCACCTCTATTTCCAGCAGCATAAGTTTTCATACTCTATCCCAACAAACTGAGGTCCTAAACAACTCTCTATATAATTCCTTAAAATGAGACATATGTATACTTGAATGGAAAACATTATTATTTAAAAACATGAATAATTGATTACGTTGATCCCGAATTTCTTGGTAATCCATTAAAAAATATAGAATAATTTCTTATATGGTATGAGTTTTTCATTGGAACAATCCATCAAATTGAGGATGATATGTTATATGGAAATTTAATTTAGTACCCAAAAACATCTAAAGGACATTCAAAAAATTATAAGAAAGCATTGGATCATGGTATAATATGATAGAGATAGGAAACATTGTGACATGACTATCTTCATTAGGTGAAATATAGTAGTTTTATTGTAATACATATTATAACGAATTGGAAGAATGTGTGAATATTTATTTATTCGATCAATTTTAATTTGAATTTTAATACAACATTGAGATGTCTTTGGTCATACCACCCCAAAATCCATTGATATAATTTCCTATTTCCACTTCAGAAATTGATATTTTTTTATTAAAAAACTTTGTTAATTTTCTTTACTATTTAACCTATTAACAAGTCAAACATATATTTGTAATATAAGAAATATCTATTTTCCTTCCATCGCATCAGTATTAAAACCAAAGGTCAATGTATATCTTAGCTCTTCTAAGATGAATTTAAAAAAGGGAACTATGAGCTTCACTTGGCAATTATCACTTCAGTTGTGAATCACAACACACACATATCATTGAAAATTCAAAAACACCTTGTTAATCAACATTAAACTCGGGAAACATACCCTTTTTAATAAATTTTATCTTTTCCTATAAACATGACCCTCTTTTGGATATTTTTTAATTATTTCTAATTGTGATGATTATACTAACACTACAAACAATACATAAGAGGATCCTGCATGCACAGTTTATATAGAAGTATTCATTAAATCATTAACCAATGTGTCATGTTCCAATCATATCATATTTAATGATGCATTGTATTTACAACTCATGAAATCAAAAGATCGTTTTTATTTAACTATATTGTATGGAATTATGTTGTGTTAACCCTTTTTCAATTCCATACATCTTTTCTAACTCATGATCAACTCTTTCTGAGTGAATATATACAATAATTTTTTTTGATGAATATATATTTCACACAATGCTTCATATAAATAATGAATACAATTTTTAAAGAAAAAACCACATCAACTAATTCTAGATCATATGTAAGATAATTTAACTCAATAGGTGTAACGCCCCGACCCCAGCTACCCAGAGTCGGTGCATTGATTACATAACATTGGCATGATCACAAGAAAGATCAAATCCCGAAAGACCGATTGGTTTAGTAGCCTTGGAAACACTAGATATATTCATAAGTTTTACATTACATTTCAAAGTGAAAAACTAATACAACAACATAATGTTTCCAAAATCCACACTATTAACCCCTCATAATATCCCTGCAAGTCATTCATAAATTATTTCTTCACTACCTGGGAAAAATAAAACATAGAAAAGGGGTGAGCTCAAATGCCCAGTAAGGATAACAATATAGCGGAACATTCAAAATAAGCATAAACATTTAAGGCAATGAATTACTAAAACAAAAGCCTTTTAAAATTGAACTTCAACATAGTATGGCAAAAGTAAAATGAAATAATTCCATTTACTTGTTCACATGGATATTCTACTAATCGAATAATCACATGCAATATCAAAAACCACTTTCATAATGTTGGAATGCATAATGCCAGACTATCATAACCACATAGCCAAGGCCTCGTGCCAAGACTAAAAATAAGATTTTGTCAAGGCCTTGTGCCAAGACACTAGTTTGTCTCATGAGACCTACCGATGCATCGAGGAGCTATAGCGGGCTCCACCCGTCACTTATTAAGTCCAATGCATTCCCATATGAAAAGGTTTAAACATAACATAAACATTCGTATTAAAACTAGCATACGAAATGTCAATACTTTCACAATAAACTATGAATGGTATAAAAATAGCACATCCACAGTCAAACATATCACAAAACCTTCAATACAATATAGAAGTTTTGTATCATAATAAATCAACTTCAAATAATCTTAAAATCCATCAAAGGATGTTGACATAGATGAAATCAAAATTCTTTTTAAAGAAATATCTCCTTTTATTTTGAAATCATTTAAGATCCATATAAAATAAAACATTTTCTTTGAAAATATTCTTATAAGCTTGTAAGGAAAGCTTTAAAGATTTTATAACGGCGTAAAATAACCGCACCCGCCGTATAAGTTAAAAAAAACATTCTTACCTCAATTCCGTCGAAAAGGTTAAAAAGGACCTTGTTTTGAAAACGACGGAAAGATTCCTTTATAAACCTCTTATAAAAAGTAAAACAAGGGTATAAATGACTTTAACCCATATTCTTGTAAATAGTAAAAATGTTTTGAAATACATTTCGAAGAAACATGGATGTGGATGATAACGAGATCCCAGTAGATTATTACGTATAAACAACCTCGGATAAAGAAGAGATTGTGAAATAACCCTTACCTTGTACTTTTCCTTGGTTGGGGTAGGTTAACCTCCTGTATAATGGTGAAATAATTGTTATTAAATTATACAAGAATCATATATATTAATATGATATCATATATGATCTTTTAACATTGATTTATTAATAATATCTTAGAATTATCATCGTTTCGGGTGTTAACATACTCATTTTCTTTTATGTGTTTTGTTACATAAGCCATGTTTGTTGTATCTTATTCATATCCAGAATGATATCAAGTCCTTAAACATCATTTTTAAATCATAAAATGATAATTATACTTGAATGGATACGATGGAGAATGAATCTCATCGCGTTCGTGGAGACGGTAGTCCGTACGTACGCACGAGCGACAATATCATTCTTTTGATATTAAAATAATATATAAATGAATGGTATATCATATATACAGAATCATTAACATGTTATATTTATTATTTACATGAGTTACACATCATTATTATACCCATCCAAATAATATTATATTGAATAACAATTACACCACGACGTGGAGACGGTAAGCCGTACGTACGCACGTATGGTGACATGTTATTCAAAGGGTGGATAGAATACTGAATATGGTTGTACCATACTTATAATAACATCACAGTATATGTGAGATACTGTAGTTATTATTTTAGAATGGTAAGAACAAAGGAAGAAGAAGTGGAAGAAGAAATGAACTTAGAAAAGGGTGGTGAAATCATTACCTCTTCTTCGGGTTCTTCCTTTTGATTTGATCAAAAGGGCTCCTTAGGTTGGCTTTCTGATCAAACTAAGGCCTCTAGGTTGTAGTGAGGGATGTTGGGAGAGTATTTGGGCAGAGTTTGGCCGAACCAAAAGGCTTTGAATGTGTGAAGAAAAGAGAAGGAGGAGTGCCCTTTTATAAGAGGGGTGAGGGGCACCTTTGGAAAAGCTAGAAATATTAATTTATAATAAATTCATATTCGGTTTCTAATGGCTCCAAAGTTGATTATTCAAAGGTTAAGGTGGGGATAGGTCGAAAAACACTCAACCAATAGAATTTAGACAGGTTTGGGTACTTATATTAACCTTATCTTTAAGTATTAACTCTAAGTTAATTAGTTTCACTTTTACAATGTCTCTTTGTATTTTTATATAATATGGTTAATAAACTTACTATATACATCCAAGCGACCCCCAAGTGGTCCATTAATGATTAACCTATCATAATATAAGTCTCTTTGCCGAACCTTAGATTTTTAGGAATTTAATATCAATTAATAATATAATATTTGTTTTAAGAACTCTTTTATGTCAATGTTGACACTATTCAATAGTTGATTTTTGTGAAACTCATAACAGATTGATTACTTAGAACAAAGTCAATTAAATCAATCCTAATATCTCATATTATCCTAGAAAATTAGTTTAATTCATTAAAAGTTTCATATTATATTTATTTGGGTATTTATAATATCAATTATTTTAATTTTTCACTATAATAGTAATTACTGCATCATCATTGTGTCATAAATAAAATAAATTATTTAATGTCTAAAAATTATAAATAAAACATCATTATGTAGGAAATCTTTTTATCTTTCTAATTAATATTTATAATCGAAAATCCAACATGTATAACCCTATGTAAAAATTGTTCTTCTAAAAGATGTATGCTTGTGTCATTTTTGTATTCATTTTGACTTAATTAAAATAAAGTGTCATTATCACTTACAAGTGGATCCATGGGGTCCCAAAATAGACCCAAAGATGCCCATGGTCGACTATGTTTCAACCAATAGGGTTAGGACACGTTTTAGGGTAATTTAGTATTATTATAATATAATTTTTTAACCCTTATTTACCGGATTTACCCTTAACCATGGTAAATAAAATATTTACCGCAGTAATTATTCAAAATGTCTAATAATAAAAGTTACCTATTTACACAATTTGAACATCCTGATTCCAAATATGGAATCCATTTTTCTAAATTCAAAACACAGAAGTGGCAGAAATTAATTTAAAATTAATTCCCGCTGTCAAAACAAAAAGCGTGTTTTTAAGAGATAATAACTACCAAAAGATTGACACTTGTTTATGTTCGGTTTAATTGTAAAATTATGTCCAATGACCAACATTATATTAAATGGTAAAAATATATTCTAAATATACTTTAAAACCACTCAAATTCATAATTTATCACTATTACTTATTTTGATTAAAAAAGTTGTTTTTAATTAAAATCTAGTAATTTTCACTATTCATCAAAATATGAAAGTTATCCGAAAAGTACCAAAATTTCACCTTAGGCTAAATTCGATATTCCGAGTCCAAAAATGAAGTCCATTTTAAAATATAAAATATATATAATTTCAAAAAGTAGGTATTACTCTTCATAACAGCTAGTTTGATTGGTTACGGTGTGTTAGAACTCAAAGTTGCGTACAACACACGCTACTGTTTTATTCAAAGGAAAGCGTACCGTGGAAGCTTGGGATGTTTCATTTTAAATTTTTTGATGTCTCCATTTAGTCAAAAAGTTTAAAATATTGTATTTAAAAAGGTTTCACTATCAAAAGTTGATAAAAGTGCAATACTGAAAATGAATCTGTTCTTGCATTATGACTAAGAAACTCATAATATGGATTCTAAAATTATAAGGATTATATAAAGTTTAAAATTTAGTTAATACTATTCATGACCTCTTTTAATGGATTTTTTTTGGTAAGTCATGGTGCAATTGAACTCAGTGTTGCGTGTAGTGCAAGTTATTGAATTATTTTCAAGAAATAACACACTATGAAATCTTGGGGTGTTACATTCTCCCCTCCTTCAATAAATTGCGTCCTCGCAATTTGAAATTGTTCTTCGAAAATAAAAGGTTGGAAATAGAAAATATCTTTGTGGGAAAACCCACATCGGAAATTGGGTTACTAAAATTTAGTCTTAATATGAGGAAAAGAGAAATGAAAGGGTCACCACCAAATTATGATCTCGATTAGGAGAACATTGGTGGCAATTAGAGACATATAATTGGAGGAAAAACGTAAATATTTATAGGTATTGATTGAGGTCATCAATCACAAACAAGTGTAAAATTGAGGTCCTTAAATTCATCAATCTATGATGATTTGAAATACCATCGGTTCAACAAAACATAGGGTATTAGGATAACACATTTTTGATGTTTCAAAATATCATAGTTGAAATCCCACATCGAAAAATGAATTAATGAGGCCTCTATTTTAAACAAAGGGTGGAAAGTATGAAGATTACCGAACATAACACATACTAGGGTTCCATGTAGGAAAATATGGATATGGAGGAGAAATCTAACCATCAATTATCTGATGGAGAGTGGTAGAGAAAATGGCTATGAAAAGGCCAAAAATCCCAAAGCCATAAATTAGTGATGATTTAAGGTACCATCTAGGACAACATTTTTGTTCTAAGTTCCTTTTATTAATGTTGAGGAATTTATTTATGAGATTGGATAAGATCATAAGGAGATATACTTACTTTATAATTAGAGTTTTATCCATTAATAAATTTCTACCACAAACTCATCTTTCACTCTAAAAGATAATAGAACGTAAAAATTCTATTTACACTATTCGTATAGGGTTCCAAAATAAACGAATTTATAATTAATCTACAAGATCTTTTAATAAAAACTACATTATTTAATCCAGGACATCTCGTGGGCCAGTGGTAGGTGATACACCCTTGTCGCCCTTCGGTTGCGGGTTCAAGTCACGCAGCCTTGCCGGACGCGACGGGTTGTCGCCCGACCTCCGGGTTTTCCTTTTATGGTAATCCAAAATAATCCAAACTAGAACTATCCAAAATACTTCTGTCCAAACTCACAGTCCAACATTTATAAGGAAGGTAAACATAATATAGATCCTTTTTACCCTGTAGTAGCATATGAATACCTTCATCATGTATTACCATATTCCTTATTGATTACATTCATGCTCTCTTATTCCATATAGAATGCTGGATATACTTCATTAATCCAAAAATGTTTTAAACCCCAACAATGATGGAATATACAAATCATTAATCAGTTCCAAGGTAGTCAAGAATATCCAATATAATTTATCCAAAACAATCACATATTATTCCAAAATCACTACCTCAGTATCAGAACTATATCATGATTTATCATTCTCTCAACCATATATTTTCCAAAAATTTATCCTGCTATTGAGTCACTTTTCTTTGTTCCACACAATCTCAAGTCCTTAATGAAATAGTACTGCAGTACAATCCTTATATACTCCATAATTATTGTAACAAGTACATTGTTGATACAACACTCAATTGACATAATCAACATAAGAACTCTAATCATTCCTCTTCATCTGTGGTAGTAACATAACTTGATTATTATCCAATAACATCATTTGAGGCATATTCTGATGACTGGGACATAGGTTCGCATAGTGTCCAAACTCCTTGCAAATGAAGCATTGTACATTTGAAACCATTTTCTTACCCTTGCAGTCACATACTTTGTGCCCTTTTCCTCCACACTTATAACAAACTCCCATTCCTTTCAGGCAAGTTCCAGGGTGTTTCTTTCCACAGTTACCACATATGGGAAAATTCTTCTTTTCCCTCTTCCCTTTATCCATCTTTCTCTCTTCTATCCTTTTCTTCTCTTGCTTCCCTTCAAAGCCATAGGACTCAGTAAAATCTTTACTTATCTTATCAACACATGATATTATTTCTTCATATGATGATAATACATGGGAGACTATTTCTCTTATAAATTCTATCTTAAGACCATGAAAGATATGATCCTTCCTTCTCTTTGGATCATGTGCATTTCCGGAGTTCTCATTCCTTCTACTGGGCGCCATTTCTAAACAATGGCATAAACTAGATCAGTTTATGAATCAAAATACATAATACCATACTTATAAAACACTTAACATAAATTGAACTATTTATGGATATAATCCATAATCATAAGAATGTTTTCTTTGAGGAAGTATATACTCATAATCCCTTCAAAATGATTTGTAAAAAAATGAGAGTTATCCTAAGCATATCCCCCGGGAGTGTCGTAACCAAGAGTGCAGCAAGGCCCGTTGTCGTGCACCAGTTCCCGTTCGAGTCTAGCTCAAAGCGGTGTTTTCGGGTTTTACCCCTAGGTACATCTGTGCCAGAGCCGCCTCTACCTGCTCGTATCCAGACAGGGATGTATTGCTCGGAAAACTCACAAAATCTCTACAATACCAAAATTCTAGGAAGTTCTTTTATACTAATCCTCAAAGTTCATCTTAGGTCTACGTGCTCTAATCAGAGTTTATCTAAATCTAGCTACCAAGGTTTGTACTAAACTTCCTCTGATACCAACTGTAACGCCCCGACCCCAGCTACCCAGAGTCGGTGCATTGATTACATAACATTGGCATGATCACAAGAAAGATCAAATCCCGAAAGACCGATTGGTTTAGTAGCCTTGGAAACACTAGATATATTCATAAGTTTTACATTACATTTCAAAGTGAAAAACTAATACAACAACATAATGTTTCCACAATCCACACTATTAACCCCTCATAATATCCCTGCAAGTCATTCATAAATTACTTCTTCACTACCTGGGAAAAATAAAACATAGAAAAGGGGTGAGCTCAAATGCCCAGTAAGGATAACAATATAGCGGAACATTCAAAATAAGCATAAACATTTAAGGCAATGAATTACTAAAACAAAAGCCTTTTAAAATTGAACTTCAACATAGTATGGAAAAAGTAAAATGAAATAATGCCATTTACTTGTTCACATGGATATTCTACTAATCGAATAATCACATGCAATATCAAAAACCACTTTCATAATGTTGGAATGCATAATGCCAGACTATCATAACCACATAGCCAAGGCCTCGTGCCAAGACTAAAAATAAGATTTTGTCAAGGCCTTCTGCCAAGACACTAGTTTGTCTCATGAGACCTACCGATGCATCGAGGAGCTATAGCGGGCTCCACCCGTCACTTATTAAGTCCAATGCATTCCCATATGAAAAGGTTTAAACATAACATAAACATTCGTATTAAAACTAGCATACGAAATGTCAATACTTTCACAATAAACTATGAATGGTATAAAAATAGCACATCCACAGTCAAACATATCACAAAACCTTCAATACAATATAGAAGTTTTGTATCATAATAAATCAACTTCAAATAATCTTAAAATCCATCAAAGGATGTTGACATAGATGAAATCAAAATTCTTTTTAAAGAAATATCTCCTTTTATTTTGAAATCATTTAAGATCCATATAAAATAAAACATTTTCTTTGAAAATATTCTTATAAGCTTGTAAGGAAAGCTTTAAAGATTTTATAACGGCGTAAAATAACCGCACCCGCCGTATAAGTTAAAAAAAACATTCTTACCTCAATTCCGTCGAAAAGGTTAAAAAGGACCTTGTTTTGAAAACGACGGAAAGATTCCTTTATAAACCTCTTATAAAAAGTCAAACAAGGGTATAAATGACTTTAACCCATATTCTTTTAAATAGTAAAAATGTTTTGAAATACATTTCGAAGAAACATGGATGTGGATGATAACGAGATCCCAGTAGATTATTACGTATAAACAACCTCGGATAAAGAAGAGATTGTGAAATAACCCTTACCTTGTACTTTTCCTTGGTTGGGGTAGGTTAACCTCCTGTATAATGGTGAAATAATTGTTATTAAATTATACAAGAATCATATATATTAATATGATATCATATATGATCTTTTAACATTGATTTATTAATAATATCTTAGAATTATCATCGTTTCGGGTGTTAACTTACTCATTTTCTTTTATGTGTTTTGTTACATAAGCCATGTTTGTTGTATCTTATTCATATCCAGAATGATATCAAGTCCTTAAACATCATTTTTAAATCATAAAATGATAATTATACTTGAATGGATACGATGGATAATGAATCTCATCGCGTTCGTGGAGACGGTAGTCCGTACGTACGCACGAGCGACAATATCATTCTTTTGATATTAAAATAATATATAAATGAATGGTATATCATATATAAAGAATCATTAACATGTTATATTTATTATTTACATGAGTTACGCATCATTATTATACCCATCCAAATAATATTATATTGAATAACAATTACACCACGACGTGGAGACGGTAAGCCGTACGTACGCACGTATGGTGACATGTTATTCAAAGGGTGGATAGAATACTGAATATGGTTGTACCATACTTATAATAACATCACAGTATATGTGAGATACTGTAGTTATTATTTTAGAATGGTAAGAACAAAGGAAGAAGAAGTGGAAGAAGAAATGAACTTAGAAAAGGGTGGTGAAATCATTACCTCTTCTTCGGGTTCTTCCTTTTGATTTGATCAAAAGGGCTCCTTAGGTTGGCTTTCTGATCAAACTAAGGCATCTAGGTTGTAGTGAGGGATGTTGGGAGAGTATTTGGGAAGAGTTTGGCCGAACCAAAAGGCTTTGAATGTGTGAAGAAAAGAGAAGGAGGAGTGCCCTTTTATAAGAGGGGTGAGGGGCACCTTTGGAAAAGCTAGAAATATTAATTTATAATAAATTCATATTCGGTTTATAATGGCTCCAAAGTTGATTATTCAAATGTTAAGGTGGGGATAGGTCGAAAAACACTCAACCAATAGAATTTAGACAGGTTTGGGTACTTATATTAACCTTATCTTTAAGTATTAACTCTAAGTTAATTAGTTTCACTTTTACAATGTCTCTTTCTATTTTTATATAATATGGTTAATAAACTTACTATATACATCCAAGCGACCCCCAAGTGGTCCATTAATGATTCACCCATCATAATATAAGTCTCTTGGCCGAACCTTAGATTTTTAGGAATTTAATATCAATTAATAATATAATATTTGTTTTAAGAACTCTTTTATGTCAATTTTGACACTATTCAATAGTTGATTTTTGTGAAACTCATAACAGATTGATTACTTAGAACAAAGTCAATTAAATCAATCCTAATATCTCATATTATCCTAGAAAATTAGTTTAATTCATTAAAAGTTTCATATTATATTTATTTGGGTATTTATAATATCAATTATTTTAATTTTTCACTATAATAGTAATTACTGCATCATCATTGTGTCATAAATAAAATAAATTATTTAATGTCTAAAAATTATAAATAAAACATCATTATGTAGGAAATCTTTTTATCTTTCTAATTAATATTTATAATCGAAAATCCAACATGTATAACCCTATGTAAAAATTGTTCTTCTAAAAGATGTATGCTTGTGTCATTTTTGTATTCATTTTGACTTAATTAAAATAAAGTGTCATTATCACTTACAAGTGGATCCATGGGGTCCCAAAATAGACCCAAAGATGCCCATGGTCGACTATGTTTCAACCAATAGGGTTAGGACACGTTTTAGGGTAATTTAGTATTATTATAATATTATTTTTTTAACCCTTATTTACCGGATTTACCCTTAACCATGGTAAATAAAATATTTACCGCAGTAATTATTCAAAATGTCTAAAAATAAAAGTTACCTATTTACACAATTTGAACATCCTGATTCCAAATATGGAATCCATTTTTCTAAATTCAAAACACAGAAGTGGCAGAAATTAATTTAAAATTAATTCCCGCTGTCAAAACAAAAAGCGTGTTTTTAAGAGATAATAACTACCAAAAGATTGACACTTGTTTATGTTCGGTTTAATTGTAAAATTATGTCCAATGACCAACATTATATTAAATGGTAAAAATATATTCTAAATATACTTTAAAACCACTCAAATTCATAATTTATCACTATTACTTATTTTGATTAAAAAAGTTGTTTTTAATTAAAATCTAGTAATTTTCACTATTCATCAAAATATGAAAGTTATCCGAAAAGTACCAAAATTTCACCTTAGGCTAAATTCGATATTCCGAGTCCAAAAATGAAGTCCATTTTCAAATATAAAATATATATAATTTCAAAAAGTAGGTATTACTCTTCATAACAGCTAGTTTGATTGGTTACGGTGTGTTAGAACTCAAAGTTGCGTACAACACACGCTACTGTTTTATTCAAAGGAAAGCGTACCGTGGAAGCTTGGGATGTTTCATTTTAAATTTTTTGATGTCTCCATTTAGTCAAAAAGTTTAAAATATTGTATTTAAAAAGGTTTCACTATCAAAAGTTGATAAAAGTGCAATACTGAAAATGAATCTGTTCTTGCATTATGACTAAGAAACTCATAATATGGATTCTAAAATTATAAGGATTATATAAAGTTTAAAATTTAGTTAATACTATTCATGACCTCTTTTAATGGATTTTTTTTTGGTAAGTCATGGTGAAATTGAACTCAGTGTTGCGTGTAGTGCAAGTTATTGAATTATTTTCAAGAAATAACACACTATGAAATCTTGGGGTGTTACAATAGGTTTCAATTCATGTGATGTAAATTGAATTACCGGACCATTATAAATCATAAAATAATAAAGTTACTTCAATGAAGCATCATTATAGATGAAAAATCCTCCATTTCTATAAGGAAGGGAGAAAAATCTATTATTCAACAATATTATTTTTAGTTCCTGGAATTAGTTATCATACTCTTTCATCCTGATGAGTTTAACTTATTTTTCAGTTAACATAGGAAGCTGGATACATAATCGAGAAAATTATTAAACAAAACAATGGTAAAAAACATATAATCTTAGAAATCTATGAATATATTTGAAATTCTTACTTCTTGTTTATTATTTATAACTTTTGATTTAATATGTTCAAAAATAATTCCATTATTAGAAAAAATATTTCCGAGGAATGAAATATATAAAAACTCAAATTCAAAAATATTTATTTTTAAATTATAAGTTTTATTAATTCAATATTGTTTGTATAATATATATGTATTACATGATCATTATTAATTTTAGAATATAAAAATATATAACCATTAAACCAAACCGTAATCTTATTTTAATAGTCATGAAATGATCTATTCATAAGATCAATGGATATAACATGTGCATTTGGCCACAAAAATGGAATAGATAGAAACTCGTAAGGCTTATATCAAATATGAAATGTTATATTTTGGTATATTTTTCCTTCAACTTCAATTGATGGTACCTTGGTATGGGATCAATCTTTGAAAAATATAGATCTCCTTATATCTATTCAAACAAATCATTTCTATGTGGAAAAGTAAATCTGTTCTACGTAGTGATATTATTCAAGGATATATAATCAATGGAAAGACTTATTGAACCATATTTATTTTTATGAAATAAAATAAGAGCACCGTGTGGTGAGTTTATAGGGTAAATGAGCCATTTATCTAGACACTCATACAAACTTCCTTTTAAAATCCAAATGTTCTACATGGCCCATTCAATTTGGCGGTTTTCAAATTGTATTAGCATTAGGAAATAAGTCAAAAGTAAACTCTACCTCTAGATTAGAAATAACAGAAAAAAATCCTCATGAGATACATCCAAATATTCATTTACTATAAGAATATACCTAATTTTAATATTTTCTTTATTTTCAACAATGTGATCTAGGTAACATAGTCTTCCATTTAATCAATTTCTCAGTATCATGATATGTTATCAGAGGCATGAAATCATTGAATATAACTCTTTTTTCTCTTTATCTTATCTCATAATTATAAACTAGCATCCAATACATAACAAAAAAAAATAAAACTCCATGATGGATCATTCAATGATATTTTGAGGAAAAAATATCCCACTAATAACAATAATAAAATTCATATAAATCATTGTTTTTATAAATTTTCCACCAAGAGTTCGAACACAAGTTACATATTCTTGTTTTGAGGTGATATTCCCATTTTACTTGAATATGTATCATAAATTATTATATATGAAGATGTGGAGTCAATAATTGTATTAGAATAATCCAAATAAACTTTTAACATACTTGTAAGTACTTCATTTGATGGCTCAACAGCAACTGTAATAGTAAACTATGATTTTCAAATACCTTTATTTATTTTGATGATTCCTGCCCAGAGTTACTAAATTTAGAGACACTTTATCATAATTATCCCACTCATTACAATTAAAACATCTCACAATTGACTATCTATCTATTACCCCATTCATGGATTGTTTAGGACACTATTGTTTGCAGTCATGGGCCCTATGACCAGAATTACCACATCAGTAACAATTCTAAGATCCTATCGAACATTCCTTGAAAAATATTTTTCCAGACATGGAACATATTGGGGTACTACCTCAATATTTATTATTTAAGTACTTTTTATTACTTTACACCATCATGACTTATTTTTGTTTTCATCACAAGTCACATAAGTGGTAGCGAACTCCATTTCAAATTTCATAACGCAATGAAAAACTTCATCATAACATTTAAATTATCTTAAGGACAATTCTATTTCTATTTTTTTCAATTAAGATAAAAATCAATTAACTATACAATCAAGCACAATAATAAAATATGGTATGTACCAAGAAATGCTATTAAAAATTTCTTCATATATGGATTATAAATATTCTTCTTTTTCACTTTAATAAAATTAAATGTTTTTCTATCCTAAGTAAAAAAATTGGGATGAATTTCTCCAAGATAAGATTTTAAAATTTTCCCATTCCAGGGAATTATACTTCTCACAATCTCTGTTATTCTTAACCAAACACCACCATCAGCTAGATTAACATTAAAATGGTAATTGGAAAGAGTTACCATATTAAATTTTGAACATTCCATGAATTAAAATATATTTTCTAGAGAATTTATCCATCCTTCATATATCACTTGATATAAGGATCTATATTAATATATAGGTCATTGTTTCATGAAATGGTAAAATATCAACATGTTTAATTGTGGTAAATTTGGTTTTAGTCTAAATTTTATTCCCCCACCATTTGTATCTTATGCTAACTAGTACACAACTTCAATACATTATTCATTTACATTTCCATTCAGTCTAAGATACTGATTTAGAAGGGTATTTTCCTCTAGAAACCTTCCTACTTCAACTTCCTAGTTTTTTCTAAGGAAAACCATTTTGAATAGTATTATATTAGATAAATTAAGCATTAATCTTTAAATACATTATAATTCGAACATAACTATAAAGTAGGATCATTCAAGGGTAGTCCATTAACATTATCCTGACATCTGAACTCATTTAAATCCTTTATCTGATTCCAAAAATAAGGTTATGACCTTAAATAATATATAATCTCTTTTCATTAGACTAGAAATCAATGTATTTCATTACCGAATATCTTTTTTGTTTAGATATTATTTAATTATGTCAAAAACCATATAGAAACCCATATATTACAAACTGGACTCTTATACTCAGTGTCCAATTTTTAAAAAATATAAAAAAATTAAACTAAAACTTATTTTTTATGAGTTATATTCATGTCTTTCGAGTCAAATTCTTCTTTATACTCCCACATCCTTAAACAATGTGAAGAAATATAAAAACATGGTATGAAAAGAAAAATTATAGTTAGGGAAGTAAAAGAAAGAAATATATTATCACTGTGAGAAACATGAAAACCCCAAAAAAATTACCTTTGTCATAATATTAATTGATTATTTGAAATAAATCACATCCATAAGAAAAACACACAAAATTTTGTTCAAATAAAACAAATAAAACCATAGAAGAAAAATATAAACCATTATAGGAAACTTAGATAATCCTATTCATAACTTGTGTTCACTCGTGTTAGAAATAAATAGAGTCCAATTAAATCAATAAGAGAAACCATCGTAGTTAATCCACTATATCTTTCTTTTTATGAAAAAGAACAATACCCAGTGCATTAGAGATATATAGCATACTCACCCATTCATATAATATATATCCGGATCACCCACTCATATAAGCTACATAGATATCACCCTTTCATATATGATTTATTGGGATCACTAATCATCATCTATTATTATAAAGTACCATATCATGAATATTCATTATATGTGTTCATTGTTTCATATTAAAACACCAGAAATATTAAATTGAACACATATGCATAACATTTTTTTATATCAAAATACATTTTCATTTTAAACCCCATTAAAAACAATAAAAATGAATTAATGGTTTACATTGAAGAAAAAATGAATTCTTTTAAAGGAATATATACATCAAATAATTGTTACATTTATAGGAAATACTATTGACACTGTATATGTTAAAATAGAGCATTAATTTTTCGCTTCAGGTCAAAACATTTTGTAACATAATTCCTTTGGTGAATCATTGAATGATAATAAAAAACAACATAAAAATATTTTATAATAAATTAATTTTACTATTTTTTTCTATAAAATAATTTTAATAATATTCATATGAAGAAATTTATTTAAAAACTAAATCATTAAAATATTTAAAATGGGGTTTTATGTTAAAGTGTCCCTTACCATGAGTATGAATCATCATGTAAATTATTTATCTTTTTTTATTAATAAAATTATATTAATTATTTACATTATTAGGAAAAAAATTGATGTTTATTATTCATTTTATTTTATTTATAACCCAATTTCTTTTAATAACATAATTAATTAAGTTTAAGTCGGATGTTTTAATGATATTCACGCCATATGTCCAAAATGACTTCGGAATCCGGACTATGGTCAAAGAGGTAATTATTATTCAATATTTAGAATAATAATAATGGAATAGTTATCATTTTTATAAATTAATTATAATTCTACAACAAACCATGAAATATTTTAATGAAAAATGATCTACGTTACAATCATGGAGATGACATGTTATACATACCCATGAGTAATGTTTCCATTTTTTAAATGATAATAATATTAATAAGGTAAGTACTTATTTAATGATTAAATTCTTCTTATTATATCTTAAAACCCATATTCAATCTTAACTTACCATCCTTGTAATGTAGTGATGAAAAATGAATCACATCGCTTCGTGGAAGTTGTAATTCACACATATGCACAAATGATTTTATAATTTTTTAATACATGGGAATGAAAGTAAATAAATTATATATTACTTTTCTAAAATGATAATTATGTCAAGAATATCATATATACACACCAAATAAATCATTATGACCATTAGTGAGAGGTAGTGATGTAAAACAAAACACATCGCTTCATGGAGGTGGTTGTCCACATGTATACATGAATGATGTTTTTATTCTCCATTTAATAGAAGAGGAGATGAATATATATCTCCATATAAAAATAATAAAATATTATTATATTGAATATACTTATGTTAATATTTCATGGTGGTTAATCAATATTTTAAAGAGTTATAGGGAGAAATAATTCAAAATTTCTTGGTTAAGAACTATACTTCTTATTAAGACAACGTCTTTAGATTTACACCAAAAGAATTCTTAGGACGGGTTTTTAAACATAAAAATCCCTCTAGAGAATTGGATGTTAGTTTTTGGATATACTTTTGTAGGGTTTGGTATAACTAGAGGGCTCAATAGGTTGGTGTAAGAGAGGAGAGCAGGTTCCCTTTTATAAGTGAGTGGAGTAGAATTTCTAAATTTATAAAAGTATTTAATATTATGTAAAGATGGATCTAAATTAAAAAATTATTATATAGTTTGATTATAAGTATGAATCTTATCTTATAATAAATTTTTTAAAATTTTATGTGATTTTCTCCATTATATTTTGGTTTTAACCCCATAATAACTTGTTTTCTATTACCACCATAGTATTAATGATTTATACTCTATAGGATTCTATAAGTTTATTATAAAATGAAAAGTGGCCCGTAAAGAGACCATGGTTGATATTTTAAACCATATACCATTCCTTTTTCCAAAGATAATATTTTAGGATTATTAAATAATTTAATAAGACATTATTTATTATAAAATATCATCAAATTCATTTTTACACTATTCATTTAATTTTGCATTGAAAATAACATGATAGTAATGAAATTAGAATATAATCCCTCCAAAAATACATAGAACGATATATATATATATATAATTAGTGGGAGACTCTAACTCTCCTGATAAATAATACTTTTAGGTTTTTTACAATTATTTATTTGATTTTTCTACTGATTATAGAAGATTTGTGTCAGTGTTGCGTAAAACATTAAGAAAATTATTGCATAAACAAAAAATTTAAAATATTACTATGATAAAAACAATTATCTCCCAAAAAATTATTTATAATAGTATTATTTTTTTCATCCATATCACAATATAGTATATGTATTAAAAGCCAGAGAGTGACATTTTAGACTTCATATTGACATGAGATAATATATAATACATTTTCAAAAAAAAAATGTCATAAATTTAATTTTAAGTTTAATATAAGTTGATAATGGTTAAAAAATCATTAAATATATAAAAAAATGTTTTGTGGCTATTTTTCGCCCTTATCATTTTAGTTTTAAACATAATTTCATGATTTACCATTACCGAGTTGATAAATATTTACTACTATTACTATTCATATGTATCAAAATGAAAAGGGTCATATTTTCTAAATTTGGACCATATGATTTCAAATATGGAATACATTTTTCAAGATTAAATTTATATACAAGGTATTAATAATATTAAAATTAAATCACACTAAGAAATGAAAAACAGTTTATTTAAAAAAAATTAAGCCAAAAAATATACTTCTACAAAAATATTGTATAATAGTGATTCAAATTTAATTAATTATATTATATATAGAAAATTAATAATTATGTTATGTCGAGGTCAAATTAAATGAATAATGATACTTTTAGTTCATTTTATTTAATGAATTCAAAATATTGCTTTGAAAAAATTGGTATTTTCGCTATTCACTACAAAAAATAAGTCTTTTATGAAAAATTAAAACTTTTTAAAATTAAATTTTCAAAAATATTAGTCAAAATAACTTTTAAAAAATCTCTTTAGAACTTCATATTTGTCTATAGAATCTTTTTCAACAAACACAATCAACCCAAAATTACTGAAATTTTACATAGAGGGATTTTTCCCAACATAATTCTTCATTAAAATCAACATTTTGGTGTTAACACTTCTATTTCCCATGACTGTTTCAAATAAATCATATACTAATATGTGGTAGTGTGCGTTGTGAATGTTTTATAAAGTCGTATTTAATTTATTTTCTTAATCTTTTGATTAACTTTTGATATGATGATTTAGAAAGTGAAGGTAGCGTGAATTGTGAATGTTTTCAGAAGGGACTTCCCAATAAATATGTGGTAATGTGATATTCATAACGTGTATGAATGTGGGATTTCAAGAAATTATCTACCTATAGTTTATTATGTATTTATCGTTATTAATGAAGGGACCTAGAAGTCCATAAACTGTTTGTGAATCTTTTCCAGGTTAGTGAGTAAAGGAAGAGAAGGTGTAACAACTCAATGTTTTATCAATGGAAATTCCGTTCTTATAATTACATCATATGGTATAAAAACATAATAGAACAAAATATAAAATTTATAAATGTCGAATTAATAAAATAAGAATCATTTCTAGAAGTTAAGGAACCTATACTAATGAAATAGTAACTTCATATTTAGAGTAGTAATGTGACCCTTATGAATAGTAAACCAAACAATTGAATAGTAACCTCACCAATGAAAGTATAAATAAAATTTATCCTTCTTATAAGTTAAAATATGATATAATTATATCATAGTATAGGTAAATTAATATTTCAAAAATAATTAAGTGTTGGTATTTTTTATAGGTCACACATATTTAATTAAATATTTTTGATAAATTTCATAATTTAAAAGAAAATTTATTTCAACAAAATGTATTCATAAAATAATATTTTATTTTATTAAAATTGTTAGATAATTTCATGATACCTTAAATAAAATTTCAAACTGTTAGAAAAGCATAAAAATTTTAAAATTTATATTTTGCAATAAAATAATGATTATAACTAAAAATTATTTCTATCATATTTAGAAAATTATATTCATAAACTGGTGTTCATTTTTTAAATCTACGCATTGAAAAATAGTAAGGAGAATTTGTGGGATTTTTCTGAAATACATGAATTTTGGTGAATAGTAAAATACATTAATTTATAGTATATATACATTACAACTTAAGTAAACTATTAATTGAGTCATGTATGATGTAAGAACAATTGGTTAGATCAAAAATGATATAATTACTATGTTCAGCCTCATGAATCAAAACTACTACTTGTATTGAGGAAAATATTAAAATATTGAGTAAAATAATGAGAAAATACACCTCTCCTCCACTATAAATACCACCCTCCCCACCTCTTGTCCTCACACATCTAAAGTCTTGAGGCTTGTGAAAAATATTACCACTACACTTTGAAATCCTCTCCTCCATGTAAATGAGATTTTTGTCTTAATAAAGGACCAAAATTAATCCCCAAAGGACGTTATCAAGAAGAAAGAATTAGGAGGTAAAATCATCTTCCGTTTTCTTTCAAATTTTTTTAAGTTCCTTTCATTTCATTTTCTATCCTCACCTCACCTCATCCATGATGATATAAAAACACTATTATCTTAAAAATAAGTGAATTTTATTATTTTTTTGGAATAATTATTCATCAAATATCTTCTTCTCTCTCATTTACTTTAAGAATGAAAACATCATTCGTGAGGTGCCGATTTACCACCATGTGGATGATGTTCTTTCATATTTCAATTTCGTATTCAAGGATAGTCATGAAACCATTTTTTTGGTTGAACAAAATTATAATATATGAATGATAGCAGATTTATCTTTATGGAATCATTTTTTACACATGATATTAATTTATAAAACAAAATGAGTTTGTTGTGATCAAAAATGCTAAAGTAATCTAAACGATTATCCTTAAAGATTTATCTTATGAATAATATTCAATTCATCAAAAATGGTATTTTTATATTATATATGTTTATTAATAACTTATATGTTCATTTTTGGACAAATATTCTCATCCTACATGATTTTAAATACATATATAAAAATAAACTGATCATGAAAACTGAGGAAATCAACACTCCCAAACGATGAAATTTAATATATTGACCCATGAAAAAGGCCACAAATGAACTTAATAAAGATATAATAAATAAAATAAATGTATAAATGGTTTTTGTAATTAATAATTAATGAATATAATTGTATTTTTTTGGATGCTAATATCAAGTGAAGAATCATTTTGGGAATAAGGTAAGGGATTCTACTCGAACCTCAACTATTATTTCAAGATACTCTTTCTCATTTTTACGCTCATGAAATTCTATTTTATTTTTATTTAAATATTATAAATTATGTGTATATCTTAAAAAATAATTTATCAATATCCATTCATCCTTATGTTTCATTTATTTACATGTTTTTAAAAGGTTATCTACACAATTCTTCCTGATAAGCAAGCCCAATTTAAGGGAAACTCCAGAATTATTATCAAATTTCAAGTGAACTCTATAATATATTTAATCCATTATTGTTCTTATAAAATAAATCATTTTATTATGAAAAAATTCTTAGTTCACTTTTGATTTTATATAAAATTTTATTCCCTTTTCCTCTATAAATTTTCTTTAATATTTTCCTTAAACCAGACAAAAATGTTTTAATAAAAAAATTTCTTAAATACTATTTTTACATGTTATAACTTCAGTTTGACTTAAATAATCATGATCTATGTATATTTTAATTTATGAATTTCCATCTATAATTTAATTCCATTCTTTCATGGACACTTTTAGGATACACCCACTTATCAAGCTTCATGACATCATTATGATACCCAATTATTTCCATTGTTAACACTTAGGATTATGTTTGATTCCATATGTATGATTATCCATGTGGAACACATATTCATGAACATGTTATGATGGATTCACCCAGACAATTCTTGAAATAATTGGGTAATTTTTAGTCTCAGGAGACGTTATGTACAATGGTTTTGGTGGTTATCCTTTACTCATGATCCCTTATTGGAAACAAGCCTTGAATCATGATCCTCTATTTACAACGAGCCTTGAATCATGATAAATAAAATTTTTATGATGTTATGAAAATACAATGAATCAATGGTTATATATTACCATGTTATGATTCTTTATGTTTAATCATTTTCCATGCCTTTATACATTATTATGTTATTCCTTATAACCCATGTGCTAAGATTTATTTTAATGTTTATTCCCTTACTAGGATTTTACCTCATACATTTTTCATGTTATTCACAAGTTATCCAATATATATGTAAGGGATTGAAGGGAGTTATAATCCCATAAATGATGATAAATAAAGAAAAATTTTAATTAGTCCCATGTTTTCAGTTTTATGTACCTTGTATTTCAAGACACAAGACATTACAATCCTTGGATTGTAATTTAATGATTAATTTTGCTTGAAATCATGTAATGATATGTGTATATACTAGGGTCTCTATATTTGGTATCATAGGTAGGTATGTTTAGTTCTTTTTAGAAACTAGGAATATAACACTTTTTTAGGAAACTTATAGATAAGACTTTGTCTAAGAAAAACATCCCTAAATTTTGGTATGTATAGATTAATTGCTTTATCAAGAAAATAAATCCCTTTCTAGATACTACAAGTGGACATGGTTCTATAATAAGTGTACTTAGGAGTAACAAATCTAATAAGGTGTTCTATGCCTAACTCAGGGAAACCTAGTACACGAAAACGAGCCTTACTACACACCTGGATTGACACTCCTGGGGGACATGATTTGGTAAATTCATAAGCTCATTATAAAACATTATTAAGGGAATACAAAAAATTACTATAATAATTTATGTTTGGAAATATATCATGGATATCCTAGATAGAAACCTAGGGAATCACCAGTTAGGATATACTTTTCTTTAATATGTTATCCTTGTATGTCTAAAGTTTCTTTTTTTATTATTAGCTATGTATTCAAGCTCCCTAATTATACATTTTTTTATTAGTTAATGGATGGAAATAAAAAAACACATTCAAAAAATTATTATGACATGAAATTTGTAGATTACCCTAATGATATACCAAACATGATGGAAATAGGTGCTCAAAACATCATGAAAATACTTTCTTAGCTAGATAAAGTTATGAATAATAACCTGAATCATACATAAAACCCTAATTCTCTAAGGAAATAGAAATTTTCCATTGAATCTTTCATGAAAAAAATACCTCATATGTTTAGTGAATCTCTTGATCCCCTCCTCACAGAAAAGTGAATTAACCCCATTGAAAATATATTCTATGTCATCCAATGCTTAGAAGAAGAGAAATTTGTGCTTGTGTTCGATTATTTTGATGGGGAATCTGATCAATCGTAGGAATTGATAAAAAAATATGAATCCCAACGAGGAAATTAATTCCATGTATTGGTTGGAATTCAACAAAAATGTTTTTTTGTAAATATTTTCCTCAAACCCTCCATCTCAAGATTAAAAAAGAGTTCCTCAGACTTAATCAAAAGGAAGATGAGTCTATCGGGGTATATGAAGAAAAAATTACCAGGATTTCAATATAGGCCTATATATTTTTCATAACCACCTAAATCAAGGTGTATCTCTTCTTTTTTAGACTAAACTTGAGTCTATGAAAATCATTCATGATTCGAGACTTCAACAGTTATGAGGAGATTATCCATTGTGCCCATAAGTTTGAAATAAATATTAGATACTCCCAATGGTCTCATGGGACTAATGGAAAAAAGTGTAAAATAGAGTCTAATATGTTTGGATCAAAAAATAAATCCCATGATGGATAAAAGAACTAATATCCCATGTGTCAAAATTGCATGAATAAGAATATTTGGAACTATCTAAACAGGGCAAGGAAATGCTCCAAATGTTTAATAATGAGGCATCTAGCTAATAACTGTCAAAGGGATATGAAGAATCCCACTAATTTGGATGAATAAAATAAGGTTTATATCAATGCTCAGCTAGTTGATCAGTGTTTCAACTACATGGAACATTGGAATTTTGTGATCCAATGCCCTAAGATGAGGGTTGTCAGAGGCATTAAAAACAACCTCCAAGGAAACAAGAAATGCCTTATACTATCAATAATACTAATGTGGAGCCAAATAATTATCTGGTTATAGGTACACTGGTTATTCATTTAATAATTGAGAAACTTTTATTGAATTATTGTACTACACATTCTTTCGTATCTTGCAATTTTAGTAGAACTATTCAAACACCACCAGAAAATTCGGAGGTTGTGTTATCTATGAGAATAGATAATGGGGAAATTGTTGCATACAAAAAACATAACTTCTACCCAGTTAATGTTTTTGGACTTAAACTCTTAGAAGATCTAATAATACTCGCTTTGGTAGAGTTTGATTCTATTTTTGGGAATGGATTTGTTATCTTTATTCAAAGACAAAATCAATTGTAAGGAAAAGGATGTCACTCTTCGCATCCCGAATCATCCTCCAATTATTTAAAAGTATAAGGAGGAATATGAATATCCTTCAGAATAATTATCTTAGGTGTGGATATTACTACCTTAGTAGAAAGTATTTCCCGCTAAAATTATTGAGACAAATCATATGATCATGCTCGAAGAGATGCCCAACATGAAGGATTACACTAATGTATACCCTGAAGAATTTCTTTCTTTTCCCCTAACCAAGAAGTTAAGTTTTTAATTGAACATATCTTTGGATCTTTGGTTATATCAAAGACACATTATAGAATGTTGATTGTTTAACTATAATAACTGAGGAAATAATTTTAAGAGATTCTAGACAAGGGTTTTATTTGCCCTAGTGCTTCACCATGGGATGAATGAGTCCTCTTCATCAAGGAGAAGAATGGATCAATTCACATTTTCATCGATTATCCTGATCTCAACAAAATCACAGTAAAGAAAATGTATCCCCTCCGATGGATAGATTATGTGTTCAATCACCTATGTGGGTCCAATTTTTTATCTAAGGTGGAATTTAGTTGGGATATCACTAATTAAAGGTGAGGAAAGTAGATATTCCCAAGATAAACTTTAAAACAAGGTATAGACACTATGATTTCCCAGTTATTACATTTGTACACACTAATTGTCCACTAATTTTCATGTATTTAATGAATAGAGTCTTTAGATATTACATCAATAAATTTGTGTTAGTCTTTATTGATGATATTTCAATATGCTTCAAGATCAAGGAGGAACACGAGGTTCATTTGAATAATGTGTTGAAGACTTTTTGAATAGTGAAACTATATGAAAAGTATAGTAAACGTGAGTTATGGATGAAGGAAGTATCATTCTTGAGGCATGTTATCACCAGAAAAGAAATATTTGTGAACCATTCCAAGATAAAGTAATCAGAGAGTGTCCCAGGATAAAATTTGTAATAGGGATCCACAAAAATCTTGGACCATCTAGGTATTCCCAATGATTTTTGAAGAAGTTATCAATTTCTTCAAACCCAATAACCAAGCTGAAATGGAATGGAGTGAATTTTTTATGGACTCTATAATGTGAGGAAAGCTTTAAGGAGCTCAAAAACGAGGCTTATCACTGTGCTAGTACTCACACTCATGATAAGTAGATAACTCTTTGTGGTGTAAAATGATTCTTCAAATAATGTTTTAGGAAGTTTACGGGTGAAAATGGTAAATTGATATCCTATGCCTCAAGGATGTTAAGCTTTCCTGAGAAAAACTATCTTACGCATGATCTGGAGTAGGTGGTTGTGATCTTTGCATTGAAAATATGGCTGCTTTATATCTATAGGGAGAAGTGTGAGATAAATACTTACCAAAAGGGTCTCAGATATATATTCACATAGATGGAGCTTAATATGCACCAGTAAAGATGGTTATAGCTCATTATGGATTACGACTACTCAATCCATTTCCATCCTGGTAAGGCAAATAAGGTAGAAAATGCTCTAAGTACAAATGATCATATATCTTTATCAATTATGATAATTGATAATGATCCAATATTCTTATAATTAAAAAGGATGCAAATGAGATTCATTAAAGGAGTAAAATCATTAATTCTTTCTCAAATTATATCTCTACCATCCCTTATAGAGAAAATATATATAGACACAGAAAAAGTCTATAACTCTTAGAGGAAGTTTCGAACTGACGAAGCGAAGTCATATTCGGACTCAGAGGCCCGGCCCAGAGGACCCAGGAGTGGTGCGCGAAATTAAAGTGGACTTGCACGGAAAAATGTTGTCCGTGCGAAGGAAGTCCGGGATTTGCGTAAAAAACACTGGGATGGCGCGCAATTTTGCGCGCTCGGTTCCACGCATTGGGGATTTGCATGTCGACTGGTCCTGGCATGGAAGATTTCGTGTGCTGCCTGGATTCCATGCCGGTGGATGCCTATAAATAGAAGGCGATCCCAAACGTTTCGAAGTTGCTGAATTGGAACTGGCTCTCGTGCGTGGAATCGGCATTCCACGCGCGTAGTATGGCCTTCGGGATAGGTTCTTTTCGTGCCCAGTTGCCCCGGGGTCTGCCTTTATGTGAGATCCCCTTTGGCTTAGACTGAAATCCAATCCCTTCGGGGTCCACCCCTTACACGTAATCCCTTATTTTTCACGGAGGCCGGCCATGTTGCATGCAATGCTGCCTTTGCACGCACACCCCTTCCATTGTGCGCAATTTCTTATTTCTTGTGCAATCCCTTCCTTTGTGCGCAACCCCTTCATGTTGCGCGCAAAACCTTAGACCCCAACTATTTCGCGCCAAAGCTCCTTGATTTCGCGCCGACCCGGAGTTTTCTGTGCAACAGCCTCAATTGCGTGCACGCTGCCCTATTGCGTGCAGGCCTCCCTTATTATGCGCAACATATCCCGTATATCGCTCCTATCACGCACAACATTATACAGGCTTACACCCACTGCTCCGTGTCGCGGGGGATGCTCCCACGCACACCCACTCGAGGATAGTGTTGGGCTGCGGTCCCGGCCCTCCGGGCCGGTCCCTTCACTACCGTCACAGAACCCCATGAAAAATAAAGAGTCGCAATGCGAACTCCTAGGGCCGAGACGTCAGGATTTCCCATTGCGCCCTTATGCACACCCACCTTCAACCTAAGGGATACCATGATTTAACATACACCTCCACACACTATGAAACACCTTGAGTTGACATATTCCTCTTAGTTTGTTTCCTGTTTTGTGAGTTGAGATTCTTATCATCAATTCCCCTAAGTAGAATGCCATATCCTTCAGCAATAGGATGCCTCTTGTTCCGAACAAGATATGCCTTGTGCGCCAAGCATAATATGCCACTAGTCCTACCTACATGACTATAAACTGTAGTACACCCTATGTGCCAATCATAGGATGCCCCTTGCTCCAAACAAGGGATTCCTTATGCTCCAAGCATGAGATGCCAACAGTCTTATCTACATGACTTTAAACTGTAGTAATCCCTATGTTCCAATCGTAGGATGCCTCTTGCAATAAACAATAGATGCCTTATGCTCCAAGCATAAGACGCCGAATTCCATGACTACAGTGGCATGATTCCAATCCCCCTTGGCATTATCCCCCTTTTTCACCAGTGCATAGGTGAAGGCCTCAATTCACAAGTGAGTTGGGATGCCCTCATGACCAGACATGAGGAAGACATTACGGGCTTCTTCCATGCGTAATCCCTATACTTTGTTTCCACTCCTTCGTGGCACCTGTGCTGCTTCAATGCGTAAGCCCCATCCACCATAGCCACGCTAACGTGGACCCCTCGATGGTTCGCCCTACGGCCCCCCTTCACTACAGCCTTACCAATGCCTTCCCTCCCACAAGGGGTAGAGGGTGCTGGGCATGTAATCCCTAGGGGTGTGGAGCGAACCCACCTCATCTGAGCTGCAGGACGTTAAACTGTCAAGAACCTCATCCTTAACACATGACGTTAAACTGTGGTATGACCCCGGGCCTCGCATGTAGGGTCCCCCCGGCTCGGACATTCTTTACGCCCACTCATCTCCATGGGAATGGATTCTTCCTCGCATGGAGTGAGATCCTCCTTGTCGGAGTGGTGTTTGTCCATGGGGGAAGGGTTGCCTTAGAACGTAAGCCCCTAGCCTATCTTGAGGAAGGTTGCACACAGCACCTCTGTACTTCCCCGCTGCCAAGGCCATTGGAGTCCCTTTCCCACTGCACTTTGTCGCACCTCGGGCCTCCCTCCTGGAGTAATCCCCGACACTAAGGGTTGTTAACCACGCATACGCCCATGTTTCCTCTTTGGGCCACTCAACGCGTAAGCCCATTTCCGCTTCTCATGGACGCACCCTTCGCGACATGATCATTTGGTCTCTACTGCCTCTTGTTTCTCACACCGAGCATGACTCGCGTGGGATTAGAGCGATCATCGACCATGACCACCATTATGGGCCGCCTCAAAGCGTAATCCCCATCCCGGCAAACTATGTGGACTTTGATCCATGATAACGCATGGTACGTAGGAAGCCTCCATGAGGTTCAAGCCCACCACCAGGTCATTTCGACTTCTTCACGTAGTTTCATCAATACTTTGGGCTGCCTCAGAGCGTAAGACCCAAATTCCTCATCCCGCATGACGTTAAACTGTATGCCCTCGTCCCGCATGACATTAAATTGTATGCCCTCATCCCACATGACATTAAACTGTATGTCCCGAACTACATGGACATTGATCCATGATAACACATGGTATGTAGGAAGCCTCCATGAGGCTCAATCCCATCACTCAGTTGTTCTGACCCCTCCATGTCGGTTCACAACCACCATTATGGGCCTCCTCATAGCGTAAGACCCATACCTCACACCCACGTCTCATCCTGACCTCTCCCTCGAGACCACGTTCCTCGGGAAGCTCATGCCCTAGCCCAAAGATCTTACATCCTCCATGCTCCAATCCATGCATTCAATCTCACGGGTCGCCTCTTTAGGTGTCCCACTGTATCACCAAACTAAGAGGACTTTGATTCCCTACCATGGGGATATGTAGGAATCCTCCATGAGGTTCAATCCCTTCACCCCATCACCCATCTTGATCATTACCCGGGAGACCACGTCTCAGTGGGACCATGCCACCCCATTCCACTCCATAGTATCTTTGAAGTCACCCAGGTCGTATCCCCAACATCGGTGTTCTTCCTAGGGGGTCCTTCAATCTGATCCACTCTCAGTGTTCCGATCGGTCTGATCCATCTTTGCAATATGTTAAACTTGCGGCATACCCCTTGTTAAACATGGGAAGCTGAGGAAAACCTCGGATGGTACACAATCCCCTACGTTCGATGCGGGATGCCTCGGGCTTCCACGCCCTTGAGAAGCCCTCTAATAAGGGACAGAAGACAGACATGCCAATTCCCAGTGTCAAGACATGCCAACGACACCCCAGTGTGACCATTATCCTCACCGAAGGTTGCTGCCCCGACCAAACCCCTTGGAGCGTCTCGACGGAAGAAGCGTAATTAACAGGCGTCCATGCAGATATGGCACGAGGAATGAGATTCACGAACCCGTCTTAAATCTACAAGGGATACCTGGACTAGGTGACGAGCTCTGAGGAGGAATCCACAGAAGGAAGAAACTACATCCCATCATCCCGGATTCGATCAAGGAGCAGACGTCCCTGAACAAGGAATGAATGTCGCCTGCCTTTGGAAAGCTGGAATGAGGGGCAACAAGACGCGCGTACTCCCCCCGCGTGACAGACGCGCGCGTGCGCCCCTGCGTAAAAGCATAGGAAATAGAAAATGGTGCACCCGGCGCGAAGCTCTTCTCCTCAATACAGAGACTGGTAGCGTTCAGGGTGTCGGAAGATTAGCATGTCACCAGGTCCGGTCACCTAGCACCGGGACGTGAAACCTGCCAGGGGTTGAGGCAGTCAAGATGTTGAGCACTCCGTTCTGCAATGTCGTCAGCGTGGATCCCTCTCTCCGACCATGGAATATGGAATGATGCTGGGCTATTGGTTGTCGATTTCTTTTCCGGATATTACTAATGGGTTCATCTCCCTACTTCCAGGAATTAGATCGCTGCATCTGAAGCTCGAT
This sequence comes from Viscum album, assembly GCA_963277665.1. NCBI lineage: Eukaryota > Viridiplantae > Streptophyta > Magnoliopsida > Santalales > Viscaceae > Viscum > Viscum album. The sequence continues at coordinate 570,663,813 of OY728119.1, forward strand.
CGCCACCTGCCCGCTGACGCAGGGGCAGGGGCAGAACTGATGCGGCTACCTCGCGTGGTCCTTCCTTTTCCACAGTCTCTCCGACTCCGACCGCCGTAACTACTAGGCGCTAACACCCCCTCTCCCCGTCAGAAATCATCCAACAAAGGGTGATCAACGACTTGGTTCGTAGGTACGAGGAAGAAGGGGTCATCCCCACCATGGACATGGCCCGTTTGGATCTAGAGGAAGCTATGTCTCACCACCATCGCCTCCCTTGAGGGCCACGTAGGGAGCCGCCGCTCCCCAATCCGACATTCAACCGCTTCAGGAGCCTATCCCCAGAGCGCCTTGACACCTCCCTCCCCTATGCCAATGAGGTGGGGGATGTCCGGGTCCGCCCGATCGGAGACCCGTCTCAAGGGTTCACGGCAAGATCCCCCGCCAGGCTGTGTCGACGCCGCCACCTGACTCCATGAGCCATGGAGAAGGAAATATTTGTGCCCACACCACTGGCTCCAACCCATCTGACCTGACGCCATCGTCAGGTGCGAGCAGAAGAGAATGCCCGCCCTGGGGCACCAACATCAGCAACCACTATGGCCCGAGCCACTGCTGACTCTTGTTACCATACCCCCGCACACGTTGAGCAGGGGCAGTCACATGACTGACCCGGATCGAGGCCCAGACCGCCCCACAGGCAGGTTGGGCTGACTCTCTCAGTCGCTGGCACAGGCAATGGCCATCGCGGACCAATTTGCGGTAGTGCCATCCTACGTGAAGGCCCACTCGGTGCCACTGATCTGGAAAGTAGAAGGCTTCTCCGTGATAGCTACACTCCAGTTATAGATTTTTCGAGTGCTCACTGCACTGGATATGAGGTCACTTCCCCTACCGCTGGCCGCGAGTATGGAGCTATTGCGTTTCTGGTCGCTCACCCACATAAAGGTACTCCCCATGTCCTTTTCAACATCTGTCCTGGTGCTTCTCGCACCCTAGACATCATTCCTCTCTACCCCAGCACTATTGCGTCAAGTGGAATCCTTGACGGAAATCATCCTTGCCATGAGGAGCCACGCAGGGGTAGGAAGGCGGGAAGTCTCCGCCATAAGAGGAATGTCAGGGAAGTCCGGACGGAAATCAAACTAGTCCGTTTCTCAGACTCTGAGGCAGAGTACGACTCGACGATGGATCCTTCCCCCCAAACCTTTGAGTCGAGGGTAGGTATGGGGATGCGGTGAGTCAGTCTAGTACTCCCCAAATGCGAGATCCGAAAGATTCCCGACTCCCTACGAAGGTATCTCTAGGAGGACGAGGACTTGGCGTACCCCCACGGGTCAAACCCGCAGTTACCACTGGCCTCCCCAGAATCACCTTCTACCTCAGTCAGGGAGGGTGGGGAACTTTTCTAGGGACCGACGGAAGAGTCGCGACATGAGACACCCTTGGAAAGCACCGATGCTATGACAGGAGGCCCATTCGCTGGCCCATCCTATCGTGACGTGGCATCCAGGACACTGCAACCCTTGGAGGACGACTTAGGGATTGGTGGCCAATCGGCCTGCTCTCCTTATTCTCCATCGGCCAGCGCACCGGCCCAGCGGCCCGCCTCAGCGCCGCTGCCCGTTCCCCGACCATTCTTGGTTGATGAGCAGGGGCAGCAAGGGCCGGATCCCAAAACAGAGTCTTTGAGCTTCTAGACCGTCCTCGCAGCATGCCACTTCCCCGAGAAGTTTTGGTCGGTCATAGGATCAGATTTTGATATGCCAGAGTCGCTCACCCCGGGAGAGTTTGAATGTTTCCGCCAGACTCTCCGGGTGACTCACTCCCATCTTTGCCATCAGCTAGAGCCTTATCCCGGGAGTCAAACAAATCTCGAGGATATCAGCGAGCAGTGTCGTCAGGTCGACCTGGTTGCGCTCCCCACGGTTCGGCACCCTGAGTAACTTGGCCACCACAAGGCCATATGCGTCCAGAGTTTTCAAATACTCCGCAAGGTTATCGAGGAAGACACCCCCCCACGTGTACATCTGTGGATGGGGGTAGTACACTGCCCTTATTTTCTGTGCGATTCTCCGACAGCCCGACTCACTGGGCGGCTCTGAGGGAATGTCACCAAGGGCAGTGGTGGTCGACCTGGCCAACCTTTCGGGTGAGGGAAACGGTCCGGAACTCCTAGATGGGGACTCACCCCCTACAGATATATCACTATTGGAACCATTTGGGAGGATTACACTCCAAAAGAGGAGACTTCTTGGTCTCCCCACACCCACTGAGGCATTAACACTGAGCCAAAACATCGGCAAGGTTAAAGATAACATCGGGGCTGTCAGGCTTGCCGACCCATCTGCCTCGGTATAGAAGGTAGAGGAAGATCTCGAGAAGGACATGCTACGCCAATAGCTTGCTGAGCAAAAGAGGTTGGTTGATGCGGTCTTGGCCAAATGCATTGCAGAGCGGTGGCCTAACTACGGTAATCCTAGGACAGGACAGCAGGGGAAGGAGCACCTACCCCTTGAAGACATTCCCCCAGGCAACTGTGATCATGACGCGTCTGCTGACAGGGGAGAGGCTTCATCCCATGGCAAGCAGGTGCGATACGTTTCACCGAACCCTCAAGAGCGGCGTGATCACCTAAGGGACCCCGCTTGGTTTCCTCTCGCTTCCCCGAGAGTCGCTCCACCAGCAGCCCCATAAGTTGTTGAGCTTGACTACCGGATTGAAGAGCCCGGAAATTCGCTTGTGGCTAGAGATACCCGTCATGATAGGAACCCACGTTCGGAAGATCTAATGGAGGCACTCATCACCCGCTTAGAGGCCATGGAAACTCGGCAGGTGAAAATCCCACCACACTGTAAGCCATACCCAGTGTGGGTGGATGATATGACGGCCCCGCCGGGATTTGGGAACCCCACATTCTCCCCCTTTAATGGGACCGGAGACCCGCCACAGCACCTGGCCCACATCAACTCGAGGTGTGGGCCTATGTTAGGAACTCTGGTGCAGCAGGAGGCCGCCAAGCTCCGTTGCTTCATTCAGACACTAGAAGGACCAGCAGTCATCTGGTACAGCCAGCTCCCTATCGGATCTGTGACTATCTTGGAGGAAATTCACAGGAAATTCCTCTATCAGTTCAGTTCCACAACCCAGAAGATAAACATCGCAGACCTCTTCAGGTGCAAACAAAGGCCCGATGAGCGAGTCACAGACTGTGTCGCCTAGTGGAAGGGGCTCACGTACTCCCTTGACACGCCACTAACTCAGGATAAATTACTGAAAATTTGTGTAGGGAATGTCAAGGCAAAGCTAGTTCCTTCTCTGATCTCTCAGAATTACCCCGGAGGGTTCCGGGGCTTCTCAGACAATGCTCAGCACCTCGAAGAAGCCCTACAACAGGCCAGTCAGGCACGCCTGTTGCCTCTTGTAATCCTTTTAAGGAGAGCCGCCAGAGCCGAGCCCATTGTTGTGGCCCAGATAGAGGCCCCCAGGCAGCTAGAGTTGCTACCAGTGAGGCCAGCTCCACATCCCCATAGGGGTCTACCCCCACGGGCAGAGCCTCCGGCCCAGCACCGACCGCCTCTGAATCGGCAGGCCCCTCCGCGTAATGCACCTCCACCACCTAGGAGAGATAATCAGACTCCGCCTCCTCGGCATGCTCCTCCGGACTCTGGTCATGGCCAGCCTCCAAGATCCCCCTTTCTAGATATAAGTAATCAGACTTACTCATTTGATGAGTCCCAGGTCCCCAATTATTTCCCTAGTGCCCTGGAGTAGAGGATCGTGCAGCTGCCTGAGTGCCGGAAGCCAGAAGAGGTGCATCTCACTAATCACCCTAACTACTGCCCTTATCACCAGACCCTGGGGAACACCATCCAGTGATGCTATGTGTTCAAGGACTGGCTCCAAGACCAAACTGACAACAACATAGTCAAGTTGGGTCCAGCCCCGGCGCAAGTGGGAGGTGTCTTCATGAGATCAGATGGCAGTAGTGGCAATGAGGATGAGTGGTAACAGGTTTCCGACCGTGGGTCCCAGATGTATAACGACTGGATGGCCTGCAGGATGGTCGTCCTCGCCCATGGAATCATCTATGCCCGCCTGAGTCAACCAGAGCCCTCAAGAATCTGCGAGCGCCACTTCGGCATCGTCGTCCTAGCCTACCTCTTCCCAGAAGGGCAAGCGGCATCGCAAGAAGAAAGAACACGCCCTGCCAATGATGTCATCATCCCACACTCTTGGCGATTTTATGCCCCCATAAATGGAGATCCCTCTAAGACTCCATCCGGTATTGGATGACTCCCCGAGTGAAAGCCCGGGGTACGCTTCAGTTAACACCGTAGAGTTGGTAAATCCCTTTTGACTCCCAACGATGAGGAACGCCCAGAGGACCTTCCCAATGTCCTCAGCCATCGCCAACGTTAGCGGAGCAGTGGCTATGTGATTTTTCGGGGCACAGTAGTTGGAACCTCTAGCTAGGCCGTGCACGCCACTGAGACTAGGTAGCAGGCCCAATACAGAGCTCAGCACATGCGGCCCCTCCATCTAGTGTCGATAGGTTTTCCTTTACCACCGTTTGTGTTGCTGGATCAGGTAGAACTGCCTCGGTCGTGCCACGACCAGCTCCTCCATGCCACCAGCAGACCCCAGCCTTCCGCTTCTAATCCGAAAGCCACTCTCCAGGATTCGACTAGTGAACAACGAGACGTGCCTAGTACCAGTCAGTCACCAGTCCCGCTGACAGGGCCCGTCATGCATCCAATCACAGACCGGCCTCCTCTAAGCAGAATATAGTGTTTGGATCGAAAGTATGATGTTCTAAAGCACCTGGATAGCATTCTGGCAAGGCTCTCTATCTTTGAGACTCTTCTCCTGTCGTCCGAAATGCGTTAGGCACTCACCGAGACTCTAAAGAGCCCCCTCTAGTTTGAGACGGAGGTAGCGACTGCAGAAGCCTTCCACACCGAGGCGATTGAGAACACCGAATGTCATGAGGTTATCTCATTCTCCCGTGAAGATGAAGACCCTCCCATGTAAGGGAACATTCTCCCACTGTACATCACTGACTAGTTCAATGTCGTGGAAGTCTGATGTTGTCTTGTTGAGACGGGTTCTGGGATTAACCTACTCCCAACTCGGACAATTTAGAAGCTGGGGTTGTCTGAGGATGATTTCACCCCCTCCGACCTCAGGACCCAGGGGTATGACAGGACTGAGAAAACTCCACTCAGAAAAATTCACTTGAAGACCCAGTTCGGCGGCCTAATTGCCAATACCGAATTCATGGTTGTCTCTTAGGACACTGCCTACAACGCATTGATGGGTAGGTCGTGGCTCCACCTTCACGCAGCGGTCCCCTGATCGTATCAATAGTGCCTCAAATACTCCCTTAAGGGTCGAGTATGCGTTCTCCAAGGAGATGCATCTCCTTTTTCCTCTTGTGAAGCCCGTTATCTAGACGCCAACTATTACAAGATCAAGAGCATGCAGATCCTGGTAGGTGAGGACGAGCCCGCCACTGTTACAAGTGACCCCTGGGAAGGTTTGGATGATGCTTATGTCTTTTCAATCCATTGGTTATAGGCCACAACCCCTGACATGGGGCAGTGCTTTGTTTTTTCAGGTACTAGAGGAAGGAATATTTCTGGGTCCAAGCGGTGGTGAGAAATCACCTCGTACTCCTACACCAACCAGGCTCAGGGGATCCTCGAGCCTCCTACCCCTGTACGATATTAGGATGTTAGGCTAATGGCAACGACAGTACGTCATACGTGTCTCTTCCGCTGGGCCGGAATTGACCGGCTCAAGCCGACGTGCCACTACTGCTTTGATTTCATAAAGTGTGGCCCCTTGGGCCGAATACCAGATGGGATTGGATCAACCGCTTTTATCGCCATGGTCTCTGTAGTGCATGAGTCTCCTAACGTGATGACCACCTCCACCCAAGCCGCCACCAGCTTCTCATCGGGGTCTGGTAGCACCGAAACAACTTCCCCCGTGGATGATCCCTCCACAAGTGGAGAGAACGACCTGGAAGATGCACCCCCTTCCTTTGAGGAGGGTGTCTCCACCACGGTCTACGAGTTAGTGCAGGTAAACCTCAGTAGCGAGTCGGACCCAAGACCCACATTGGTCAGCGCTGATATACCCCCCAAGGAACGACAACAGTACGTAGACTTCCTTATACAACACCGTGATGTGTTCTCTTGGAGTTATGACGAGATGCTAGGACTAGATCCCTAGGTAGCCGTCCACCACCTTGGCCTTCCAGCAAACCATCCGGGGTTCAAGCAGCCTCCCAGAAATATTCAACCCTCTCACGGTGCCATGGTTGAGGCTGAAGTTGTTAAGCTCATCAAATCCAACGTCATTAAAGAATTATAGTACCCTCGGTTTCTAGCCAACATTGTGCCGGTCAAGAAGAAGAACGGACAGATCAGGGTCTTTATCGACTTCTGCGATCTCAATCGCCACTGTCCGAAAGATGATTTTCCCCTTCCAGTGAGAGAGTTGTTGATCGATACCACGGTCGGGTTCCAAGATCTATCCTTCATGGATGGGTACTCCAGGTGCAACCAGATGCAGATGGTCCCCGAGGATGAAGATTTCACTGCCTTCAGGCCCCCCAAGGTACTTTCTGCTACCAGGTTATGCCAATCGGCCTGAAAAATGTAGGTGCCACCTATCAACGGTCCATGAATTGCATATTCAATCCAATTATCGGGACATTGGTGGAATGCTATGTGGATGATCCGGTGGTTATATCTCGCCAGCACCAGGACCATCTCAAAGACCACAAGAAAGAGTTCGGCTTCCTCCGTTCTCTCCACATGAAGATGAAACCGTTGAAGTGTGCCTTCGGAGTCACCTTTAGAAATTTTCTTGGCTTCATTGTTAGATACAGAGGCATCAAGATCAACCCGGAGAAGATCGATGCCATTATTCAGATGCCTCCCCCGAGTAATATTCGAGAGCTGAGAGGCCTCCAAGGCCACTTAGCCTATATATGCAGATTCATTGCGAATCTGGATAGGAAGTGTAAGCCCTTTTCCCGGCTCATGAAGAAACGCGCCACCTATGAATGGTACTAAGAGTGTTAGATCACTTTTGAGTAAATCAAGCAGTATATGCTCAAACCTCCGATCTTGATGCCACCCATTTCCGGAAATCCGCTGGTCCTTTACGTGACCGCCCTGGAATGATCCCTCGGTGCACTTCTCGCCTAGAAGAACAGCGAGGGAACAGAGAATAGCCTCTACTACCTCAGCCGCATGCTCCTCGATACGGAAATTAGATATTCTCCCACCGTGAAGAGATTCTTGGCGCTTGTATTTTCCATGCAAAAATTGCAGCACTACTTGCAGCACCACAAGGTACAGCTGGTCTCTCGGGTAGACCCATTGAAATACATCCTGAACCGACCTATGTTGACTGGCCGATTGGCGCGCTGGGCGGTGATCCTCCAGCAGTTCAACATCAGGTTCGTACCTCAGAAGGATATCCAAGGACAGGCGTTGGAAGACTTCTTAGCTGCTCATCCCACCTCTGCAGATCAACTACTAGATATAGGATTTCCTGATGAGGTAATCCTCTCAGTCGATCATGAAATCCCATGCTGGTAGATGCACTTTGACGGTGCCTCCCAAAGCCCCACCGGTAGAAGTCTCAATGATCCTAGGCTCAACAGAGTGGGCCTGAGTGTCATCTTCATCACCCCGGAGCAAGTCGTTCTACCGTATTCATTCTGGTTATCAGAAGGCTGCACCAATAATGAGGAAGAATATCATGCCTTCATCACTGGCCTCAAGTTGTCTCTCGAGATTGACGTACCCCATCTGCATGTGAAAGGGGACTCCGAGCTAGTCATCTACTAGGTCAATGGTGACTATGTTGTCAAAAAGCCAAAACTTGTGCCATTGTGGGACTACACCCTCCGTCTAATGTCTAAGTTCCCTTCCCGGCCAGAGGTCGTTCATATCCCCCGGTCGTAGAATAGTCGAGCAGATGCATTGGCCAGCTTGGCTGCATCACTTGCGGAGCCCGAACAGAATGACCTGATTATCCATGTAGCACACGAGAGAGTCATTGCTCCTGCCATCCCAGAGGATGATCATGGCCCATGGTTGAACCATCTCACCGTTGGTGCCCCTACATCAGGATCCCCGGGGACATCAGATGCAGTAATCAAAATGGTTCCTAACTGGAGGACGCCCTTGGTTGAATATCTCCCGCATAGAAATCTTCCATTGGACCGAGCCGAGCGCGAGCGAATCCGACGCCGTGCACCGCAGTTTACCCTTCAGAGTAGTCCTAGACTTGAGCATCTCCTTTACAGGTGCGGATTTGATGGTGTTCTCCTCTGTTTCCTTAAAGGAGTCGAGGTCCCACAGGTCATGCAAGAAGTGCATGCTGGTTCCTGTGGCGCCCATCAGGCTGGGTCGAAGTTGTCCGACTAGATTCGGGGGATGGGGTACTTCTGTCCCTCCATGATCTACGACTGCATCGAGTTTTCCAAGAGGTGTTATGTGTGCCAAGTTCATGCCAACTTAGTGCATCGACCACCTGAGCCTCTCCATACTTCCATGTATTCTTGCTCCTTTGCAGTCTGGGGGTTGGATGTCATAGGACCTTACCCGCTGGCGACGGCCCACTAGTGCTGGTTCATTCTGACCGCTACGGATTTCTTTTCCAAGTGGGCAGAGGAAATTCCGCTCAAGGAAGTCAAAGCCCGTTCTATCACGGAATTCGTGATCTCCAATATCATCTATCGATTTTGAGTCCCTCACGCTATCCTCACAAATAATGGAACCAACTTCCGAGGAGCCGAACTGAAGAAATTGTATGCCAAGTAAAACATTCTCTCTAACCACACTTCCCGCTATCATGCACAGGTGAATGGATAGATCGAGGCATTTAACAAAACCCTCTCTAACATTCTTCAAAAAATGGTTGGTCAGAACAAGAGAAGTTAGCCGGACAAGGTCCCCAACTCCCTTTGGGATTATCGGATGACGACTCTTAACTCCACCCAGGTGACTCCGTATTCCCTTGTGTATGGAGCAGAGGTCGTCCTGCACATCGAGATTCAATTTCCCTCATTGCGCATGGCGTTCTACGGCCAGAAAGCACCGGATTGAGTTTCCGAAATCCGTCTAGCTGAATTGGAAGCGCTGGATGGAAATAGGCTTCGCGCTTTACATAACGTGGAAAGGCATCAGAGCAGGATGGCTAGAGCTTTCAAAAAGAAGGTTCGCCTCCGCTCCTTCCTACAAGGTGACCTGGTGCTGGCTCTCAGAGAGCCAATGATTCCAGGTAGGAAACCATCCAAGTTTGAGCCCAAATTGGAGGGGCCTTTAATTGTCCATAAGGTCTATCTCAATGGCGTTTATTCCCTGGTGACTATGGATGGTGATCATGTCACTCCTCCCACCAATGCCAGGTTCCTCAAACAGTATTTTTCCTGAGCCCCAGGGGTCTGAGTTCTAAGACCTAAAACAATGATCCTTACATGGTCCATCATGACCTTAAACTACATTTTTTCATACATCTGTGCCCCTTCGGTCCGAGTTATAAGACCTTAAACTAAGACCCTTATGATCTAGCATGACCTTAAACTGCGTGCTTGTCCTCACTGCAAGACATTAAAATGCAAGCTGGTTAGGAATCCCTAACCAAGGCCCAGCCTTAGGCCCCTTGGCCTTCTCGGGCCTCTCATCCCCAGCCTTTACCCGGATCGTGCGGTGCAGTGTAGGATTAGGTCCTCATTCGCGATGGTTTATCCACTACGCCATGCACACCCCCTGGAAGAAGTGCCCCGTATTGTCCTGCATGACGATAAACTGTGTTTCTAGAACTACGTGCATCTTGATTCCTATCCTCATGGGATACATAGGACCACCTGAGCACCTAGATTTCAGGTCCTGCCCCATCTCTTAGGAGATCCCACGATCTCCCGGTCGCCTCGGTCTTTTGGCATGTCCCTCCCCACGGGGGTACATATAGGTGTGGTACATTGTTTTTGGCACTACGCCCCCTTCCCCTGGGAATCCACCATCTTTTGGCCACTCTCAGACTGAGCCCTTTGACCCTTTACAGTGGTCTTCTAATGTGTTTAGAGTACTCTGGTCAAGAACCTGGAGTGTCATATTCGACTTAGGTAAGTTTTAGTCCACTTTTCAAGCTTCATGCTCCCCTTCATTTGGGCCCCATTATCTTTCACACCCGGAGGGACCCCCAAGAACAGCCTGGATACAACGCCTAAGGGCTCTCCTACCGTCACGGGCCAACGCCACCGAGGGTTTCGGGCAACAAATTGATACAACTCCCGCATTGCGAATGTGGTCAGTGGTTGATGCTCATTTGTTTTCCCCTATCTCTAGGCTAACGCGACAAGATGTCGTGTTTCAAACATGGTCATTAGTAATCCTCAGTCGCCACGCCGGCTTCTTCGGGCCCTGAATGTTGGATTCATGATTCACATTATGTTCCACCCCACCGTTTCAAGGTGGAATCTCGACACTCCTTGAAATAACCCTCAGTGCACCCTTACACATCAGATGGACCAAGCTGCGTAATGGTGTCTCTCGGGGCTCCGGCGATCTGAGTGACAGAGTATGTGCTTGGGTTTTTTCTTTAAGGATTGATTGCAACTTGACCCTCATCCCCATGGGAAATGTGGAGTCGCCCAGACATTGCGTTTCAGGGCTAGCGTAGCTGGGAGCTAGCATCTCCTGCCCCCCCCCCCTAATTTTTGGACCCTCGTAGCCCCTTTGGCCCGAGACCCCTCTCCCAGAATCACCCGCAATGATGATATGAGGATATGCCCTCATCCACACCGGGTACGCCTCACCGCATCATGTGTATTCCCCAGGTCCAATCCATATGACCTTAAAATATGATATCAGGTCCAAGCCATATGACCTTAAACTGTGCTGTCAGGTCTAATCCATACGACCTTAAACAGTGCTATCAGGTCTAAGCCATATGACCTTAAACTGTGCTGTTAGGTCCAAGCCATACGACCTTAAACTGTGCTGTCAGGTCCAAGCCATACGACCTAAAACTGTGATGTCAGATCCGAGCCATACGACCTTAAACTGTGCTATTTGGTCCCACCAGATGACCATAAACTGTGATGATATCATCCTGGCCGCACGACGAGAAACGACACTACATTGTGGTGACCTCCCCATAGGGGACATCACGTTGGGTATTTGTCAATAGCCATACCATTTTTCAACGCCTGTTATGGATTTATTATTGTGGCAATGCCAGGAGTTCTTGTCCCAAGTCGGTTGCTCCACAAAAGAAAAACCACTCACCTTCAAGGAAAAACAAGATATATCAAATTCTACTTCTTTTGGTGTGAGGGCTAGACCGACACATCTCCCTCATCCTTTGCGCAGGCGCCATGTCATGCCACGCCACCTCTCAAGAACTACATATGTCTTGATTCTCATCCTTATGAGATACATTGGAGTGCATGGGCACTTCTCTATAGGCCCAGCCTAACTTTTAATGTTCGGTCCCCCGGCCTAAACACGTCCCTAGGAGCACAAAGTAAGCAGGGCCTTGCCCCCATTCACGTCGGGTTTCGCAACCGCTTTACCACCAGTCTCTCATTCCCCTTATCCTTGGGTCCGAGTTCTAAGACCTAAAACTATGATCCTTACATGGTCCTACATGACTCTAAACTGCAATTTTCCCTATATCTAGGCCCCGCTGGTCCGAGATCTAAGACACTAAACTAAGATCTCTTAAGAACTACGTCTGGCTTGATTTCCATCTTAATGGGATACATAAGAACGCCTAGACCTACTATCCTTGGGCCCAGCTCAAGTTCTACTAATTTGTCTCTTCGGTCCCACCTTCTGGACCCCAAACACGGGACTGTGTGGCGCAGTGCGGGATCATGTCCTCATTCACCTCGGGTTTACGACGACTATACCCCGTGCACCCCGTTCTAAAGAATTACCCTTCACGTCCTTTCGTCCTACATGATGTTAAACTGTGCTTCTAGAACTATGTGTGGCTTGATTCTCATCCTTATGAGATACGTAGGAAATCTTAGACATTTCATCTTGGTTCCAGCCCCAGGGATTACCAAATTTCATCCCTCCTTACTATCGGTCCCTCAGCCTGACTTTTTGGGGAGTGGTGTAATCCTGACATCTACCCCGAATAAGTTCGGGATGCCCCATAGTAATGTTGGTAAGCGAACATTCTCTCGCCAGAGTGGTAATGTCTGAAAAGTGGGTCGATCCGTGATCAGGTAGGTACGTCCGCCTAATGCGCCTTCGCCACGGTGGCACAATTTTGGGAGTGTTGGACTCTTTTCGAACAAACCACCACTACACTTTCCACACTTTGCGTGCCCCTTCATTCAGATCCTCATCCTCTTTCATGTTTAATGGGACCCCCAAACAGTATGGATGATAGACCTACGGTCCGCCTACTGTCCTAGGCCAACATCCTGGAGGACTGGTCACGTTTGATGAGACCCCCTAACAGTGTGGATGATAGACTTTGGTCCGCCTGCTGCCACAATATGGATGATAGTCCATTGGTCCTCCTATTGTAGCAATACAGATGATAGACATATAGTCCGCCTGCTGTCCGGGGCCAACGTTCCGGAAGACTGATCGATGATATTTGAGTTAGGCCCCGTGTTGCAAACATGGTCAGCAGTCAGCCCTCATTTATTGTCCCCATTTTAGGCCAACGCGATATGGATTCTACATTTCCACCATAATTAATAGTTATCCTCCATCGTCGCACCCCATTGTGTTCCGAATTCGGGTAACGTGATTTACCTTTTTCATCTCCCTATGTTCGGATGGAATTCAATGACCCTGGCATTGACCCTCTCGTGTGTCAGAGCATGTTGAGGAGACGATACATCAATCGGTATGAGGTCACCTCCCTTTGGTTGGACCTCCATCTCCTCCTCAGAAGTCCATGCTAGATTTCAGATTCCTGAAGTTTGGTTAACGCCCCACAGTCGGACGAAGTAACAGTACGATCCTCTTTTGTTTCTCACAGCCCATGTGAGACTAGTGATGGATAACTATTTACATCGGGATTACGGTTGAGCATATTATGCCAAAAGGACCCATGAAGCCCGACATTTCGTCATTTCCCCCAGAATTCGATCGTTGCGACCTCTCTCCGATCCAATTCCGAGGGGGGGGCATTTGTAGATGCTGAAAAAGTTTGTAACACTTAGAGGAAGTTTTGAACTGACGAAGCGAAGTCATATTTGGACTCAGAGGCCCGGCCCGGTAGACTCGGGAGTGGTGCGTGAAATTAAGGAGGACTTGCATGGAAAAATGTTCTCCACGTGAAGGAAGTCCCAGATTCACGTAAAAAACCCCAGGATGGAACGCAATTTCGCTCACCCGGTTTCGGGCGGTGAGGCTTTGCGCACCAACTGGTCCTGGCGTGGAAGATTTCGCACGCCACTTGGATCCGCGCCGGCGGATGCCTATAAATAGAAGGCGATCCCAACCGTTTCGAGTTTTCGGAATTGGAACCGACTCTCATGCGCGGAATCGGTATTCCTCGCACGCAGTATGGTTTTAGCGCCAGGATCTTTTCATGCCCAGTCACCCTGGGGCCTACCTTTGCACGAGATCCCCTTTGGATTAGACTGAAATCCAATCCCTTCTGGGTCCGCCCCTTGTGTGCAATCCCTTGTTTTGCACGGAGGCCGACCAAGTTGCGCGCAATCCTGCCTTTGTGCACACACCCCTTCCGTTGCGCGCAATTCCTTCTTTTGTGTGCAGTCCTTTCATTTGCGTTCAACCCCTTCATGTCACGTGAAAAACCTCAGACCCCCCTATTTCACGCCAAATCTCCCTGATTTCGTGCCGACCCGGATTTCACCGCACAACAGCCTCAATTGCGCGCACGCCTGCCCTATTGCTCACATGCCTTCCTTATTGCGCGAATCCTATCCGGTATGTCACTCCTATTACATGCAAAAGTATACAGTCGTGCACCCTCTGGTCCATGACATGGGGGATGCTCCCCCGCACCCCCACTCGGGGTCAGTGTCGGGATGCGGCCCCGGCCTTCCGGGCCGGTCCCTTCACTACCGTCACAGACCCCCATGAAAAATGGAGAGTTGCACCGCGAAATCCTCAAGCCGAGATGTCAGGATTTTCCATTGCACCCTTATGCACACCCACCTTCAACCTAAGGGATACTAAGATTTAAGATACTCCTCTGCACTCCATGAAACACCTTGAGTTGACATATTCCTCTTGGATCATTTCCTGTGTCGTGAGTTGAGATTTCTATCATCAATTCCCCTCATTAGAATGCCATATCATTCAACAATAGGATGCCTCTTGTTCCGAACAAGAGATTACTTGTGCGCCAAGAATAAGATGCCACTAGTCCCACCTAAACGACTATAAACTATAGTACACCCTATGCGCCAACCATAGGATTCCCCTTGCTCCAAACAAGGGATGGATTATGCTCCAAGCATGAGATGCCAACAGTCTTATCTACATGACTTTAAACTGTAGTAATCCCTATGTTCCAATCGTATGATGCCTCTTGCAATAAAAAAGAGATGTCTTATGCTCCAAACATAAGAAAACTAATTCCATGACTATAGTGTCATGATTCCAATACCCCTTGGCATTATCCCCCTTGTGCACCAGTGCATAGGTGAAGGCCTCAATTCACCAGTGAGTTGGGATTCCCTCATGACCAGACACGAGTAAGACATTACGCGATGCTTCCATGCATAAGCCCCATCCTTCGTTGCAACTCCTTAGTAGAACCTAGGATGCTTCAATGCATAAGCCCCATCCACTATAGCCACTCTAAAGTGGACCCCTCGATGGTTTGCCCTGCGCCCCCCCTTCACTACGACCTTGCAGATTCCTTCCCTCCCGCAAGGGGTAAAGGGTGTTGGGCATGTAAGCCCTAGAGGCGTGGAGTGAACCCACCTCATCCGTGATGCAGAACGTTAAACTTCCAAGAACCTCGTCCTTAACACATGACGTTAAACTGTGGTCCGACCCCGGGCCTCGCACACAGGGTCCCCCCGGATCGGACATTCTTTACGCCCACTAGTCTCCACGGGAATGGATTCTTCCTCACATGGAATGAGATCCTCCTTGTCGGAGTGGCGTTTGTCCACAGGGGAAGGGCTGCCTCGGAGCGTAAGCCCATAGCCTCTCTTACGGAAGGTTGCACCCATGCACCTTCGTACTTCCCCACTGCCAAGGCCAGTGGAGTCCCTTTCCCACTGCACTTTGTCGCACCTCGGGCCTCCATCCTGGAGTAAGCCTCGGCACCAAGGGATGCTAACCACGCGTAAGCCCTTGTTTCCTCTTTGTTCCTCTCAACGCGTAATCCCCTTTCTACTTCTCACGGATGCACCCTTCGCGATGTGATCGTCTAGTCCCTGCTGCCTCTTGTTTCTCACACCGAGCATGACTCACGTGGGCTTAGAGAGAGCATTGACCATGACCACCATTATGGGCCACCTCAGAGCGTAAGCCCCATCCCAGCGAACTACGTGGACTTTGATGTGTGCTAACACATGGTACGTAGGAAGCCTCCATGAGGTTCAAGCCCACCACCCGGTCATTCCGACTTCTTCATGTCGGTTCGCCAATACTTAGGGCTACCTCAGATCTTAAGCCCCAAATTCCTAATCCTGCATGATGTTAAACTATATGACCTCATCCCGCATGATGTTAAACTCTATGCCCTCTTGCCGCATGACATTAAACTGTATGCCCCGAACTACGTGGAATTTGATCCGTGCTAACGCATGGTATGTAGGAAGCCTCCACAAGGATCACGCCCGTCACTCAGTTGTTCCCACCCCTCCGTATCGGTTCAAAACCACCATTATGGTCCACCTTAGAGTGTAAACCCCATACCTCACACCCAAATCTCATCCTAACCTCTCCCTCGAGCCCATGTGCCTCAGGAAGCTCATGCCCTAACCCGGAGATCTTACTTCTTCCAGGCTCCAATCCATGTGTTCATTCTCACGGGTTGCCTCTTCAGGTGTCCCACCGTATCACCGAACTACTCTGACTTTGATTCCCTACCATGGGGATATGTAGGAATCCTCTATGAGGTTCAAGCCCGTCACTCCGTCACCCATCCTAATCCTTACCCGGGCCTCCACATCCTGGTGGGACCATGCCACCCCATTCCACTCCATAGTATTCGGGAAGCCACCCACGTGTTGGCCCCAACATCGGTGTTCCCCCTAGGGGGTCCTTAAATATGATCCACTCTCAGTGTTCCGATCAGTCTGATCCGTCTCCGCAAGACGTTAAACTCGTGGCATACCCCTTGTTAAACATGGAAAGCTGAGGATAACCTCATATGGTAAACAATTTCCCGTGTTGGATGCGGGATACCTCGGGCTTCCGCGCCCTCGAGAAGCCCTCTAATAAGGGACAAAAGACAGACATGCCAATCCCCAGCATCAAGACATGCCAATGACACCCCAGCGTGACCATTATCCTAACCGAAGTTTGCTACCCCAACCAGACCCCTTGGAGCATCTTGACGGAAGCAGCGTAATTAACTAGCGTCCATACAGATATGGCTCTGGGAATGAGCTTCACGAACCCATTTTAATTCTATAAGGGAGACCCGAACTATGTGACGAGCTCCGAGGAGGAATCCACAGAAGGAAGAATCGACATCCCATCATCCCGGTTTCGATCAAGGAGCAGACGTCCCTGAACAAGGAACGAATGTCGCCTGCCTTTGGAAAGCGGGAATGTGGGGAAACAAGCCGCGCGTCCTCCCCCCGCATGAAGGATGCGCGCGTGGCCTGGCGTAAAAGCGTCAGAAACAATATATCATGGTTAAATAAATGATATGGAAATTCAAAAAAGGTTGGAATCAATCGGAAATGGGAACTCTATTGGGTTCTAAATCGATGAAGATGGAGTTGTATGATTTGGGTCATGACTATGTATACCATCTAATCTAGAGATAAATAATGTTTTATGAATCATGCACATATCTCAACCTTCTCTATTCACCCAGGGAGTATAAATATGTATCGAGATCACTTGGAGATCTTTTGGTGGGACAATATGAAAAAAGAGATCGCTAGATATACATCAAAGTGTATGGAATGTTAGGAAGTGAAGGATGACAGAAAAAATTATAAAGGGATGATGAAACCATTACCCATAAAAACTTAGAAATTGTAAAAAATAACCTTGAACTTTGTCAATGGAAATCCAATTATATCCATAGGAAACAATTTTATATGGGTTATTATGGATTATCTCACAAAGATTTCTCACTTTATTGCAATTCTAGAGGAGATCTCACTAGTTCAACTTGTATAGATATAAATCAAAGAATTAGTAAGGCTTCCTAAAGTACCACTATCTATTGTATATTATTGAGATCCAAGATTCACCTCCACGTTCTAGAAAAGTATCCAACATGATCTAAGTACTGAGATAAACTTCAGTACGACCTATCATACTCAAACTGATGGACAATCTTAGTATAAAATTCAGACACTGGAAGGAATATTGAGAGCATCTTCTATGAACTTTAAAGGAGGATGGTAACAATATTTTCCACAAGTCAAGTTATTTTACAATAATTGCTTCCACTTGAGCATCCAAATGGAACCATATAAATCGCTTAATTAGAAAAGGTTTAGAAAACTTGCATGTTGGAATGAAGTCGTTGAATGTAAGATTCTAGGAACTGAAATTCTCTATGAAATGGTAGAGAGGTGAAAATAATTATGTAACACATCAAGGAATCCCAAAGTCAAAAAAATCTATACATAAAATCATAGATGGGACATAAATTTTATGGTTTGAGACATTTTATTCCTCTACATATATCCATGGAATATGATGATGACATTCAGGAATAAAGGAAAGTTATGTCCCAGGTACATCGAAACATTCAATATCATTGATCATGTTGTAGTTGTGGCCTATTGACTAAAACATACACAAACCATGTCTCATGTACATGATGTATTCCACGTATCCCTCTTAAGGATGTACATACCATATTCTTCACATGTAACGACTTCAGTGGTGGTACAGTTGGAGAATGATCATTCGTATGATGAGTAGCCAGTGAACATCTTGGATCATAGAGAGAATGTTCTATGAAACAAGACCACAAACCTGGTCAAAGTACATTGGGAGAACCATAAATACGAATATACAACATGGGAACCAAATAAATCAATGAAGGAAAAGTACCCACACCTATTTTCACCTTAGTATATAAAATTAAATTTTGAGGGAGAAATTTCATAAAAGGGGGGAGATGTAACGATCCAAAGTTTTATCAATGGAAATTCCCTTCGTATAATTATTTCATACGGTATAAACACATAAGATAACATGATAAAAGCTTTATAAATGACGAATTAATGAAATAATATGTGTTTTTAGAAGTTATGGAACCTATACAGATAAAATAATAACTTGATCTTTGGAATAATTATGTGACCCTTATGAATCCTAAACTATCCAATGGAATAGTAACCCCACCGATTAAAGTATAAATAAAAATTATCAAACTTATAAGTGAAAATATGATTTAATTTTATCATACGATAAGTAAATAAATATTTTATTAATTATTAATTAATTGTTGGTATTTTTATAGGTCATAAATATTTAATTAAAATATTTTTTGGTTAATTTAATAATTTAGAAGAAAATTTATTTTCAAAAATTTATTAATAATTTTTTATTTTGATTTATTAATATCATAATATATTTTTATGAGACCCTAATTAGTTTTTCAAAGTGTTAGAAAAGCATTTTTAATTTTAAAATTAGTATTTTCCAAGTAAATGATGATTTTAATTTAAAATTATAATTCTCATATTTAGAAAATTATTTTCAAAAAATGGAGTTCACTTTTTAAGTCTACATGTCGATAAATAGTTAGGATGAATTTTTGTGATTTTTTTGAACTACTTAAATTTTTGGTGAATAGTAAAATACGGTAATTTACTGTATTTATACATTATAATTTAGATACACTATTCATTGAGTCATGGATGATGTAAAAACAATTGGATCAAAATCCCTTGATCTAATTACTATATTTAGTCTCAATGATCAATACTATTTCTTTTGTTGAGAAAAAAATAAAACATTGAGTAAAATAATGAAAAACACCCCTCTCCACCACTATAAATGTTACTCCTCACCACCTCTCCTCCTCACACATCTATATCCTTGATACTTGTAAAAACTATATTACAACACTTCAAAAACATCTGTCTCATTTACTGAAGATTTTGGTTTTAGAAAAATACCAAAACCAATACCCTTGGGAGGTTCTCAAGAAGAAGGAATTAAGAGGTAAACCCCTCTCCTATTTTCATTCAAATTCTCTTTATGTTTCATTATTTTATTTTTCTGTACTCACCTACCCACGTCCAAAATGGAATTAAAACTTAATTATATTTCATATACTGGAATTTTATCATGTTTATGGAATAATTATTCAATAAATATCTTCTCTACTTTCTTTTACTTTAAGAATGAAAACACCAACCGTGAGGTGCTGATTTACCACCTTCATGGATACCATGCTTTATTCTTCAAATTACATATTCAAGAACAGTCATGAAAGCATTGTGATTGTTTAACTAGATTATAATATATGTATTATATCTTATTAAATGTTCTTTAATCATTTTGTACACATGATATTAATTTATAAAACAAAATGAGTTCGTTGTGATAAAAAAATGCTAAATTAATCTAAAGGATTATCATTAATGATATATCTAATGAGTAATCCTCACATACATAAACAAAATTATATTTTCATATTCTATATGTTGATTGATAAAATATATGTTCATTTATGAAAAAATAGCCTCATTATACATGATTTTCTCTACACATATACAAATAAACTGATCATGAAAACCAAGGAATTCAAGACTCCCAAATGATGAAATTGAATCTCTTAACCCATTAAAAAGTCAAAAAACGAAATTAATAATTATATAGTAAATAAAATACTTTCATAAATGGTTATTTAATTATTTACTGATCTGTCTAATTTTATTATTTAGGAAATTAGGATCAAGTGAAGAATCGTTTTAGACACAAGGTAAGGGATTCTACCTGAACCTTCATTATTTCTTCAAGTTAAACTTTCTCTAATTTTAGAAAAATGAGATACTATTTTATTATAATTTAAATCTTATAAAAACTTTTTATACATTAAAAAATTTTGTATTAACCTCCATTTATCCTTCTTTTTTAGGGATATACATGTCTCTAAAAGGTTCCTTACTCAATTCTTCCTGATAAACAAGCCAGATTTAATGGAACATCCTGAATTCTTACCCAATTTCGAGTAAACTCTATAATCTATTTAAATCACCTATTATTCTTATAAAATCACTCATTTTATTATGAAAACATTCTTGTATCACTGCTAGTTTTATATATTATATTGTTTCATTTTCTGCTTTAAATTCTCTTTAATATTTTCCTTAAACCTCACTAAAATGTTTTGATTATAATGATTCTTAAATACTCATTTTACATGTTATCAATTCCATTTGAAATAAATAATCTTGATCTATTACTATTTTAATTTATTAATTTCCATTTATTATTTAACTCCTATCTTTCTCAGACACTTTTAGGATATGTCTGTTTACCATGCTTTATGAAAATATTATGATACCCAGTTCATTACAAGGGTAACCCTTATGTTTATGTTTGATTACATATCTATTATTCTCTAAGTAGCACACATATTCATGAAAATTTTATGATGGGTTTAACTAGATAGATCTACAATTCATTTGATAATGATTAGTCTCATGAGATGTTATGGGCAACGATCTTGTTGGTTAGCCTTGACTTGTGCTTCTCTATGTGCAATGAGTTTTAACTTAGGATCCTCTATGTGGAAAGAGCGTTTAAACGTTCTAAGTTCATGACTTGTTTTTCTTCCACATTATTATGAATCCATGATTATATGATCCCATGTTATGATGCCTTATGTTTAATCATGTTCTATGCCTTTATATATCATTATGTTATTCCTTCAAACCCATGTGCTATGCTTTATTTTAATGTTTTTCCCTTAATGGGATTTTTAACTAATCCTTTTTTCATGTTATCCACAGGTTATCCTATACATATTTAAGGTCTCGTAGTAAGTTACAATCTCATAATGGATGATAAATAAATAAATGTTTTCTTTAATCCCATGTTTTTAATTTTATGTTCCTAATCCTCCAAGACAAGAGACTTTATGATCCTTCTCTTGTAATTTAATGTTTAATTGTGATTAAAATAATGTAATTATATGTTTCAAATACTAGGGTAACTATATGAATAAGAAGATCTTTTCCATCTACATTAATCCATATAAGTAATATTGAGGAAGTGGCCCTTGGGAAATAGTGATTTATCCCTAACCTTTTAGAGGAAGTGAGAATGAAAATATAAGTGATCTAGGATGAACCTTGAATTGGTAGTGATCCTTAATAATTTTTTTACATCAGTACATTACCATTGTATGGTCCTTGGAAATAGATCAGTGAGGGTAATCCATGTGAAATCGATGCATCCTTGGGGTTTCAATCATGTTTTACTTCAAAAGCATCGTCATCTGGTAAATAAGGAAAGAATAAGATCATCATAAACATATAAGAGAAAATAAAGTGACCCTTATAATAAAAAGTTCAAGATTCATTGGGGTAGGAATAATTTAGAAAAGAATATACATACCCTAATTCACCCTCCCTATTAAGGTAAATAATCCCCTTTTGGGCCTAACAAATTTTTAATTAACCTGTAATTGAAAATTATAAGGGAACGAAATGATTTTAGTTAAGTATGAATATGGTTATGTTAATGATTTATAATTAACCTAAATTTATTATACATGATATTAAAATAAATTAAAATTAAAATAAATACACAAGGTAAGGGTTCATCGTCTCAATATTTTTTAATTGAGACTTGCTTCATGTTTTTCACCTATTTTTTATTAAGTGGTTTATATACCGCCACTTTGATATATTATATCATTAATTTATTTATATTAATGGTATTTAATTTTATATTTAAAGTTATTTATTTTAATATATTTATCATAAAAAGTTACTAAAGTCATAAGGGTTCATTAACTCAATCTTATTTTATTTTAGGATTGAATATATTAAATTCCAATTGAGGTAAATTATATGATACATATGTTTATTAAGAAAATATCATTTCTTATTCCACCTCAGTTTAAATCCCAAGATCTTTTAATTCATTAATAATAACAAACAATCATTACCAATGTACCTTTACTAGTTCAATACACTATAGGAATCTCCACTATTCTTACAACATTTAAAAAGATTATGTTTTTGGAACGTATCACACTATTTGGTGGGTTTAATGATAAAAAACATAAAATTTTGTTTATAAAATTTCCATTACCTGGATTTCTATATTTCTATTTTAGAGACTATTTCATCATGTTACTTGACCAGATTGAGCTATTGAGAGGAGATTGGAGGACATTATTATATTCCTCCATGAATTAGTTCTAGTGGATTCTTGGTGGGACTTAGATAAAACTCCAATTCTATATAGGTTCCACCATAGAGGTGGTGGAAAACACTAGTAAAATAGTGGGATCTAGATATAACCTTTGTTCATTCTAAAATCCACCAAATAACCAGTGATAACCACTCACTAGATGGTGGATCCAAGACATGCTCAAATACTATCTACCAGTAGTGGGCCCTAATTCTTAAATTTGACTTATAATGGCTCCTTATGACCCTCATAAGAAAAATAAATGTTCCAAAATCTATTTGAGTAAAAATAAAACACCTCTAAGGATCTTTGGATGGTGCTAGATACATTAAAGATCATCTTGGAGATCTATTGGGTCATTTTTTTTATTTCTCTTTTCCTCCTACAATTGATTCATATCGTCTATATACTTATTTTTATTAATTATTATAGGAGGATTGCAAGTGGTATTCAATGTGTTTTCATAAGAAACCCTCATCTCTCTTTTTCATGGTTTCTCACTACCATTGACAATGAAGGTGATGATGTAGCCTTCTAAATAAGTGTGGTGACTTGGGTTCTAGGAACAAATATTAAAATTAAATTCATGTATTTGGATGTCTTACTAAAAAAAGAAAAATTTAGTGGTTTTACTTCTTGTAATGGGATTAATTTCTACTACTAAATCTATGGGTTTAAACCAAAACCTATCAAGTATCTTGAGGCAAGGAAATGTTGTGACCCTATTTTTTATTGTTGTTGAACTCCTATAACAAACTGTCATGTCTTGGATTTTAATTTTATCTATCCACTATGCACAACTCTCTCAGTATAATTTTATTGCTTCAATTGTTTTAATTTTTATATTGTATGTTTTAATTTTTATATTGTATGTTTCAATTTTTATGAAAAATTTAAAGGAAATTCACCCACCGTCTATTAATATTTACTTGAACTAACCAATGGTATAGGTTCCAACCATGATTTCCAAACCATAACCAGTTCCAAGGAAAAATAAATTTAATATAGGCTACAGCTCAAATATTTATGGTTATCATGAGTAATACACAATGGGTAAAGCTCCATATATTAATTTATCAATATATTTTTATTACAAAACAATAATATAATCATTTCTTATAATTTTATAACACTCAGTATGGAAACTTTTAAATCTTGGATATATCCCCACCAACGAGGCAGAGGAAAAATGGACTCCCAATGACATATAAGATTTTCAGGTCAATGGAAAATCATTTAATTCTCAACATTCTAGGTCTGAAAATAATGAATTTAACAGTTTCAATGTGAAAACTTTCTCATGGAATTTTAAAATTATTAGATGTTACCCATGAGAGTACCAATAATGTAAACGATACTAGGATTTATGTGTACTATAATGATTTTGTAGATTTCTTATATATATTAATGATACCATTACTGATATGTTTATGCATTTAACTATAATTTGTATTAGAAGCAAGTCTTTTGGTGATAAATATAGTTTGGAGACACTTATAAAGATAATACATTGTCTCTTTCCTAGATCTTGGGAACCCAAATTGATGATGATACAATGAGTATAAGAAATAAAATATATGTTGGTTAAAGTGCTCAGTGGGTCTCTAATAACCTAGGTGATTACACTGAATAGTAAATATTAAAAGGATTCATAATATTATATGGATTATAAGACAAAATCTTGAATGAATAATAATAATGAATGTTCTGAAAGTGAAGAGGAGATGACACATCTTAACATTAAGATGAATGAATTATTCATGATAAATAATGCATCCAACCACCACAATAAATGGACAAAATAAAATAAAATTTATGTAATATGGTATGAGTTCCACATAAAAATGGTGTGTCAAAATCTCAAAAATAATAGAATGTATAAAAAGGAAATCCATAAGGCCTATATGGTTTCAAAATGGAGTGATAATGATTACCCCATTCTCTATCCAAATAAAGTGAAGTAAGTACCAAATATCTCTTATCCATAATATTGGTTTTTCAAGAGTGAAATTATTCTTTTTATAATTAATATTATAGTTATTTAACTTATTATGATCTAAGATGTTATAAAGATAAACTAAAAGTAGATTTTTGTGAGCATACCACTACATTTAAAGATTATAAAAATAAATAAAGTGATTTTGTATTTGAAAAAGATATAATTATCAAATAAAATGAGATACCAAAGGTGTAAATTGAAATTTACAAGGATTATACATCAAAAACCATAAAGATAACGATAAAAGAAAAAATATATTTTTAGAGGAAAATTAATTCTAAAATAATGAATTATATTAATCATTCCTGGTAATATCTCGAGGAATTCTCTTTCATCTTTTAACAACAAAATTTTGTTGGAGAGTTCTACGTGCCTAAAATTTATATAGAATACATTTTTACTTTAAAAAGTTTCAAAATTAGAATTTTATAATTATCCCCCATTATCAGTATGAATAGATATCAAGGAGATGTTCTTCTTATTTTTTTTACATTCTCCATAAATGTTTTAAAATAATAAAAGGCTTCATACTTATTTTCAAGAAAATAAAACCAATTATATCAATTATAATCACCAATACATATTATTTTCCACCAATACTTATCAATTTTGTAGGACAAAACAATTCCATGTGTACTAACTAAAAATCAACAGAAGTTAAAACTTCAATAATAGATTTAAAACATGACTTATGTTTCTTTCTAAACCTACAAGGATCCTATACTTTTTAATTATCAAACTAAAGTTCTGGTTGATCCTTATCTATCCCTTTATTAAAAAAATATCTAAATTTATATGACTGGAGTGTCATAATATACTATTCCATAACCAATATTGGTCTTCAATTTCACCAAAGAATGTTGATATTGGATCCTAATGTCTTCTTAATTTAGTTTTTAAACATTCTCATATCGATTGAAAGAAATAATATATTCATTTTTATAACTATGAATAATAAATTTATCATTCCTGAAGTTCACAAGATATCGCTAATCAAATAATTGACTTCTGATAATATGGTTTTTCTTGTGAACTAAAAAATATAAAACATTTGAAATTAATGTTTTTTCTAAGAGCAAAAATATTATCTATTCCAATAATTTATCCTTGAGCAATATCTATGAAAGATAATTTTCAACATTTTATCTTTATAATATTCTTAAATAAGTATCTGTTTCTAGTCACATTTCTAGAGCAATCATTATCCTTGTAAAAAATATTTTTTTGTCAGCACATACCATATTTCCCTAAAAACAATAACATTGGTTTTTTATAACCCAAACCTTCTTGGGTAAAGTATTACCAAGAAGTATGATTTTAGGAATCATTGTTTTTCTAACTTTATTATGTTGTTAAAATTTAAATTATTTTTGAAAAATAATATATGTGAAATCCTAAACAAATAACTTTTTTTATATAAACGTTTTTCTTCCAATTCCCACCACTTTGACCCTTTGTGAAACAATCACACACTTTTTGGAATAACGGAGGTATTATTAAAAATGTACTTTCTATTTATATAACCGATTGCAGATAAATATCTATGTGGTATGATTTGATTATACATTTTATCAATGTTTCCCTTTTTAGTGGTATGGTTTGAAAAAATCTTATTCAAACTAGGAATTTCATAATTTAGTTTTACAACTATATTTTTTATCCTCAAAAAATTTATAATTGTACTAAGATTTTCTATATCCCTTTGTAAACAAGTTTGTTCAAAATAATAGTTTTCAAGATATTTTGAATGATTAAAATTTTAAAAAGTAGATTTTTCCATATCCTTAGAGTGATATAATAACTCAATTGTTAAACTAGAAATTATGAAATTTTATTTCACTTGTTTTTCTTGAGAAACATCAAGTTTCTTATAAATTATAAAATTTTCCTTTTCTATTGACCTAGAAAATCAAGAAACCTCTTTAAAAAATCTTAAATAAATTATTCCATTAGATGAAGAAGATTATTCCTCGCCACTATGTAGATAATTATCATTTAAATTATGATTTAAAATAGATTCTATAGTTACCATAACCATATAGAATTTATTAATCTTTAATATTCATTCATTGAATATGATATTGTTCTATCATGAACATTCATTTTCCATTGAAATTATTTAAGAACTATAACCTTCAATAGCACTCTACGTTTATGAGGCTTTTTGACATTTCTTGTTATTTTTTATTATAATATTTTTTAGAATTGATATCACAATTTATTTCATTATTATCAAATTATATTTAGATAAGGGAAATCCAGTCTAATATGTCCATCATTATTACATTGATAACATATCACTTCTGTAGAATCCTTTTTTCTCACCTTTATCATTTTAAATTTTCTTATACCTTTAATGAAAGTATTTATTTCCAAAACTTTTGTTCACCCATTTAGAGTGATTATGAAATTCATTTCATGAATATTCATATGAACAACTCAACAAAAAATTATTCTTTTTAGAATACTTCCCAATTTTCTTATCATATTGAAAATTACTAGGAACAATTGTTGTTTTTCCAAAAGAAAATATTCTATTTTAATTTTTCATTTATTTTTCACCCCTTTACAATATTCCCTCATACTACTTATGGGTTAAAATTGAATCATCAAGGGTAATATTGTTAGTACTTATTTGGTAGAAAAAGTAGTAATTTTGGATTCACATTCACAAGTAATTATATGTGTAATATTTTCAACTAAGATTCTATAAAAAAGAGATTTCTCAACGACCAATGAAGTTCAAATAATTTGTTACATATTACTTCTTCCAAATGATATTTTAAACTTCACATGATGAAATTTTACTACATATGTTTCTATTCATAAAACATAATAGAGTGTTACTTACTCTATTATCCAACTGATACTCCATATTTTCATGATTAATAAAAGTTATAAAATATTTATTTGGAATTTTATAGTTTCTAGTCAAAATCCAAAAGTTTTCTACACTAGTATTTATAATAAAAGTTTTAATCCTATCTCTAAAATATTCAAAATCATTACCATAATAGATAGGTGGTCTACTAATATTAAAATATTCAAGAGTACCAACATTTAATCCTGCCATATTATGTATTATAGAAACTCTTTCTTCAGTACATGTTATTTAAAAAAAGTTTATAAAAAAGTATTTTATAAAAAAAGTAATAACTTTTAGTAGATAAGAAAAAAAACTCAGAAAGTAAATTAGTAGAAATAGTTATGATACAAATTATTGGATCATAATAGTTTTTGATGTCTACATGAGGTTGGTGGGGGGGTTTAATTCTAGTTTAAAAATGTAAACTATAAAAAACTCCCAAAACCTCTTTTGTTGAAAATATCAGACATAGAAATCATATGATGATTAGACAACAAGTATTAGATTCATAATTTTTCTAACAAAAAAAATTGTTCTGTAGGATAAAATACAATCTGATAAAAAAGATATTATAAATATTTGTAAAACAAACTTTCTAATATAAGGGTATATAAAAATATAAATCATGTAAAAATAAGTAATATGAAATATTATAAAAAAGTAATAATGGATTAAAATCCTAATAAAAGTAATTATACACTTTAACCTTAAGAGTTAAGGAAGTCAGAAATTCATACTTAAGATATCCAAAATTTTCAACCAAATTGTAATGTTATGTCTTTCTTTAATTGGAAATACTTCAATATGATGATAATTATAGAACTTTATTTTAAAACCATGGAATCCCTTGATATGATGATCTATGTTATCTATGTATTCTTATCCTTGGAATCCCTCAATATGATAGATCAAAATCACATGTCTTCCTATCCTTGTAATCCCTCGATCTAAACCTAAATTAAAAAAATAAACAAAAAATAAATATATTTCTAAATATTTTACAATTTATCACTCAGAATCATTGGAACACAAGTCTCTGACGAAACCAAAATTCATAATAATGATATGTTCAGGATGATAGAAATATAAGAAATGTTGAGTTGAAAATAAATCACGTCCCAGCCCCATGAATTCACTTCTATTTACAGGCATCCTTCTAATGGTCATATTCCCTGTGATTATCAAAGATGGTTTCCATGACCTCAGATGTTCTTAACATGAAAGGTCAAAAAACTTTTTCATATGATGTAACTTTGATAGCACCATTACAATACTATAATGGATCTTTTATGATATAATTAACTCAAATTACTCCAATTATGTTAATTGACTATTCAATGGTCTTGGTCCAACATAGGTGGCTTGTATAGGGGGAAATCTTGCTCATTTTTAATTGTTAATTATTATAAAAGATTTAATAGGGGTATTTTATTCAAATATAAAAGTAATTCTTGTAATTTCTCCATGAAATACACTAATAACGTCAAAATAAGAGTATTTACCATTTTAGTGGTCATAAGGGAGGGTTTGAAATTTAGTATTTTGATGATTTATATGATTCACCAAGTTATCACCATTCACTTTATTCTCATATAGCACCACAACATAATTTGGTTTTTTAATGATGTAGTTGGAATTTTCATGAAATTTATAATCGCTACATAGTAAATTTAAACTTCCTCAATATTTTTGGGATTAAGAAGTCAATAACACATGTTATACCATTAACTATGCACTCATAAAACACATTTTAAAAAATACACCTTATGAAATTTAGAAAGGAACATTACCTAAATTTAGTTATTTTAAGGTGTTTGGTTGTAAATTCATTATTCATAACACCAAAAATAATTTTAGTAAATTTTACACAAAATTAGATGTCATTATCATTATTTGTAATTAAAAATCATGTAAAGGTTATCATATTTTCAATAAAAGTATCAAGGACAATGAATAGTCATTTCACATAATATTATATGATAATTTTCCCAAACCCCATCCCCATGTAGAAAATATTAAGGTATATCTAGATAATTTGACCATAAATGAACTTCATCCTCGAAAAAACATTGAAGTTGATAAAGAATCTATCCCTTTGCCCAATTAATTATATAGATATAATGAAAAGTCCCTTAAAATTTTTATTAGTGATTTTGAATTCATTACCTATACTAGGATGTATATCTTAAATTAAGTAGAATGTTTTTATTTTTTATCGCATATAGAGATAAAAAAGATTAATGATTATATTAATGATAAAAATTGGATTTCATCTATATAAGAAGAATTAAATCAATTTACCTAGAATTATATGGTATTTATTTTGTAAATATGTAATGATTATCCCTTTATTATCACCAAATTATTAATAAATTGGAATAGTATGATAATGTATACCCTAACAAAGCTAGACTCAGCTAAATTATAAAATATAGAGGAGGGAAATGATTAACATGAGACACTTTCACCGATCAGTATGGTATAATTCATTCAAATATTGATGCAACACATCTCTCATTTAAATAATATAAATTTTTAAACAGATGTTAAAAGATAATTTTAAAATGGATTCATCTCTAAAAAAATTTCTATGTAATACCCACCTATTTTTTGGGATTAAAAATTTATTGATCCTTTTTTCTAGTTGGTTGAAAGACATTATAAAATAAAACATTCCCCTCTAATTTGGTGTGAAAGGATTAAAAATGTTATTTTAGAAAATGATTTTATGATTGGTAAAGAATATTCCACATTTTGTTAAAGAATATTTAAAATTATATTCATTTTTCTAAAATATATTTTGATGATTTCATTTTTTATCAAACCAATGAATCATATTAAAATGAATTTTTATATTTAATGATTATGAAATTTGAAATAAATTTTATTGGAGAAATAAAAAAATTTACTTGTTTTTCAATAATAAATTTTTTTAAGGGAACATTTTTATCTAATGAAAATATATTAATGATATTTTAAATCATTTGGGAATGGATTAAGGATATTATTACCCTAATGGGTACTTATTGTAAGATTAATTTTGATGAATTTTGTAAAACAAAGGACAATATGCTTTATAAGGATATTATTTGGATTCTTATCTATATTATTATTATAGTACACATAATTTTAGGAACATGAATATTTATTTATAAATTTTACGTATATATAATGATTGTGTTATGTCTCAATTGGTTCAAAAAAGTTTTGGAATGTTTTCATACATTTTATAGCACCATCTAATATTTGGTACTTGACCCTTTATTTATGTATTTTAAGTATATATAATCCCCGGGTTATGTTTTTTTGGTTCATAGAAGATATGGAATGTTTTGGAGGATTTTTTGATGATTCATAGTTTGTGAATGGTTAGTAAAAACCAATGAAAATATTTAACAAACCTTGCAAGGAAAAAATGTGGGCAGTGGGTACATGAACGGTTGGTTCATGGTTTGGAAAATCAGAATATATTAACAGGATAAATTGTGCATGTTTGGACAAGGGAAAATTTCTTATTGGTTCATAGTTTTTCTAACCGTGCATGTAAACCGTGCGAGGGTGGTTTGAGACAACATACATGCAAGATTAGCATATGGTACTAATTGTGCACCCTAACCATGCAATATCCTTCTTTAGATTTCAAAATGTTGGATCTAAATTAGTTTTAGTCCAAGGACCCCTTTTAGTTTAATAATCTTCCTTAATCATGAAATTTGTTTCCTTCAAAGTCTTGAGATCTGATTCCCTTCGATCTAAAAGAAAGTTTTAGGTTTTTTAAATCCCTGTGTAGATCCATATTCTCTTGTAATATAATTTTCTTGGTTGTTATTCATTGATCTCTTTTCTTTCTATTTCATGGAACCTTAGATCTAATCTGATGTGGATAGATCCATGTTCCTTGATGGTAGATGTTATGTTTTTTGGTCGGATCAAGGGATGGAAACGTATTTTGTCAATAGATCTAGAGAATATTTGGGATTTTCTTCATTTTTCTAATTTTTTGTGAGGTATGTGGCTTCTCCCCTAACACTACTTGATTATAACATGAAGTCTTTGATTGAAATTATTGTTTTTCTTGAATTTACCATGAAATTGAAGTGTTATTATTTATGGACAACCTATTTATTGATATGGTTTTGGAATGGTAGAAATTTTATGGTTTTATGGGAATGGTCATTGATGATAATTTCAAATTGGTGGTTTTAAAATTGTCGATTATTTTGATAAATAGAAAATGGTTGTTGAATTTTTTTAAATAAATAATGGTTTTTATGCGAAATTATTTGGAATGTTTTTTAATACATGGTTTTATAGGTTCATATTCATTATACACAACCTTGTTGATGAAACATGTTCTATTGGGGAACCTGGTATTGGTTACCTTATGGCGGCATGGTTCATCAAAAAGAGACTACTCATGAGTATGGAACAATCACCCAGGCAGGAATGTGTAGATGTGTGGATGTGTGAAATCGTGTAATGGGTATACCAAATGGTTTTGTGGAAGGTTTTAAATGATTTATTTTTATTATTTTAAAAGTAAAAATATTTTTTATTTGATATAAAATGTTATAAAAAAATTAAAACTATTTTATATTAATTTTCTAACATGTTTTTTCATAGTGGCATGATTTGTGAAGTCTTTTAAGGAATTTATACTCTATTTAGACTCACACCCTACTTAGGAAATATTATTCATTAGTAGATTTCATCTATCGAGACATAATTAAAATAAATGTGTCTGAGTTCTTTAGTAATGCTTCTAGATATTGTGGGTGTGGATTGTTGAGTTGGATCTTGGAGAATGTATGGAGTAGCTCATTTGATGTCTATGTCATGTTTGGGTTTTATTTTCTTTTCGATGATTTGGTTATTTCACTCTATTTCCACTTTGTACTCTAATATTGTTGTGGTTTTGGGTATATTTTATGTTTTATTTTTTATTCATGCATTATATTGAGGTTGTTTGGTTTTCTTCTTGTGGTTTGGATGTTAATATTTAAAAGGATAAATATTCCACTAATTTTTTTGAGACCCTAGAAATTTATTTCCAGACTTTGGTGTTTTGGGGATTTAACCTATGTCCATTAACACACATCGTATCTTCCCAATCAAATTGGTTAGGGGTGGGTTGTTACAAATGATACCAGTTTGTTTGATCATCATGAATGAGTGGTGTTCAGTAATGGAATTATAAATTGTGTCATTCTTGATAAGTTTATCTATCTATTGGGATGGTATAAAGGAGTATTATTATTGAAAATTTAAATTTAGATCATAAAAATTCAAAGCTAACCTTTTTATATAGAATTTCTGGTTACCAAGGTGTTTGGGTACGTGACTATTTTTAGACACATCTATGTGATTTTTCACCTTATCGTCATGGGTTTAGCTGATGAGAGCTTCAGGAAATGAATTGATAGTATGACTTCCTAATAAGAATACATTGATCATTATGGAGTTAATGATTTATGAAGTAGTATGATGAAATGTCGTTTTTTTTAATTGTCAATTTTTTCAGAAGATCTGATTTTGAAAAGTATTCATGGGTTTATTATGAAAATGGGTAAACATGATTGTGAAAACTTTTAAATTTTTAATCTGAAATAGCTAAGCCTTTAGTTTCAATATAGTGAGACTAATTAGATTTTGGTTTTTTAATAAATAATTTTATCTGGTAGGCACTATAGGAATGAACTAGAAGAGGCTACTAAGAATTTGGTTTCACTTGAGCCACATATGAACCAACAATTGTTCAAGATTTTTATCCATGAATTTTTGACCATGGATAGAGGGAACATGAATGATGAACCATGTAATGTTCATACATTAATTTAGTTATATAATCAGATCCCACCAACCTTTTGGGTTTATTATGAATAGGAAAAATTAAAGGTTTGGTTAAATATGATGAATTGAATCTTTGATTTTCTTGGGACACCATCAGAGTTAAAAGTGAAGTTGATAATTTATATAATGGAGTTTATAGCACACTAATGGTGGGATTAGTAATTAATACTGACTTAGATAAATAATATCATTGGATGATTTTGAAAAAAAATTCAAAAATCAATTCTCTCCTAAAACATTAAATATTTCAACAACAATGAATTTCATTAGTTCGAAGCATGATAATCTCACAATAACAAAGTATGTGGAATTTTTTTAATTTATTTCACATTACATTAGAATTTTTTTCATGTACAACCATTAAGGAATATATTTTTTTGTTTTATTGATCCTATATATTCATTCAAATATATCCATTATTTTTATAACAGAATATTGAGAGAAGGTCAATAGAGTGACGGTGGTGGAGAAAGACATCTCATGAAACATAGTTAGAGGAAGAATTTTTATTCCTAATGGAATAGGTGGTAAAATAAATGATAGAAAAAATAAGGGGAGGGTAACATTTTCAAAAGGGGGTTGTATATATTATAATTAGACTATGGAATCAGTCAACATGCCTCCTCAACTGAAGACCAAGAAGGGATGTTCTGAGTATGGTTCTTTAAGGAATATGAAGCTATATTATACAACCCCACCTAGAAATCATCACAATTAAAACTAGATAGTACATATTCATCATTATTGTCGAAATGCTCTGAGGTTTGGTTCTAGGGAAATATTGCATGCTTCTCCAGAATCGTATGCTTCAAAGGTATAATTGATACAGAAAAAATATCATCTACAGAACCACGAAATCCATGTTAACTCAAGTAATAGCATGAATCCTCAAGCACTGAAATATCAACAGGGTAATAAGTAGAAAATTATAATGAGTAATTAATTTCATGGTGTTGATCACGTGATCATGGATGATTAAACGTGACCTTCAATGGCGAGTGGTACGATTATTTTTAATGATACCATTATGCAATATTTTTTTGAAATAGGTTCATCCGATTTGTTTATTTCTGCTCATGTTATTAATTTGATGGATTTACATGTTGAGATGATTCCCTGTGTTTTAAAACTCCAAACACCCTTGGGATGTTGAGGGTCTTGATCCTTGAAATGTTCAGCATGTTCGATAACAATCGATGGGACTGAGTTGGTAGGGGATATATCTATGCCAGAGATATATGTACATGACTTGATTCTGGTAATGGATTTGATGATGAACTTTATGTCCCATATAGATTATTATGCATGGTATGTGTGTTTCAATTATTTGGATGGTGTTACATATCTCTTTAAATGATATTGGGTAGTGGAATCATTCATAGAAGGACTTGTGTAACCATTGGTTGGAACTATCTTAACAATTGACAGTAGATTCTTTGGCATCAGTTTGTGATATCAGGAATAGAGACATTACGACTATAGTGGAATAGTTCTGTAATGTTTTTCCTGAATATTTATCATCTTTTCTACCCAAAAGATAAATGGTCACTATGATTGATCTCCAATCAGGGAACGATCATATTTAACTCATATCTTATCTGATGGAACCAACAAAATTGGGGTAATTGAAGGATTAGTTGGACGAGAAGGAATGTAAAGAGTTCATATAAGTCAGTATGTATTTGTGGATAGAACCAATTCTTTTTGTGAATACAGAATATAGAACTCTTATGATTTTTATAGATTATCATAATATTAACAAAGTAAAAAATAAATAATCATTATTTTATTCCATGCATTGATTATCTATTCAATCAATTGAGGGGATTTTAGTGGTTCTTTTAAATTGAATTACGTTTAGGATATCACTAACTCTGGTTTTCAGAGGAGGATATTCAGAAAATATATTTTATAACCCGATAAAGACACTATGAGTTTGTTATCATGCTTTTTTTCTTATTAAAGAACTTGATATCATTAGGGAATTGAAGAATCATATATTTCAAAGGTATCTTGATTCCTTTTTGGTTTCATTTGTGGATGATATACTAGTGAACTCTAGGACTAAGATAGATCATGAGAAAAAATTAGCTATAGTGTTGGGTATCTTGTATGAGAATCATTTGTATGCCAAGATATCAAAGGGTGAATTATAGACACAAGAGGTATCATTTCAATTATGAAAAAAGGATTTTCTATATACCATAGAAATATAGAGGTTGTTATATTTGGGGAAAAAATGCTGAATGACTCTTAGATACATAGTATCCTAGGAATTGAAGGGTACTATAGTTCTTTTATACATGAATTTTTAGTTTTGGAATCACTGATGATAGATTTGAAAAGTAAAGGTGTTCCTTTTAAATGGAACGATGAATGTCATAAATCCTTTCATGAGTATAAGGTTAGAATCACATCATCACATATCCTTACATTTCTAGAGTCTGGAAAGGGCTATGTAGTCTATTTTTATGCATCCGGATCTAGGTAGGGAAGTTTTCTCAAGTAGGAAGATATTTATTTGATTATGGTTCATAATGCTATGCTTTCATGAGAATAACTAACCAACACACGATTTGGAATTATATTATATGGTTTATGCTTTGAAGACAAGGAGTAATTATCTTTTTGGGGATAAATTTATGGTGTTTATAGATCTTAAGAGTTTGAAACACATTTTATGATATGTAAACTTGAATATAAGTTAAAGAATATGGATGGAATAACATCAAAGTTTTTACTTCAACGTGATGTATACACCAGGAAAGGGAATTTGGTGGAAGATTCATTAAATAAGAATTTATACAATATTTTGGATAAATAATATTTGAATGAGTGTTAGATGATGTCAATTACACCTAACACGCACCTGGATTGTATCGACAAAGGTAATGTAACATTTTTCATCCTAATTTTGTTTGTTACTGATTTGGTTTATCATATAAAAGAGTCTCAGATATATGATCATGAATGTGTTACCACAAGGTCAAAAATCTATGATGGGGAGACCAATAAGGGCTGGAAGCAATATGGGAATTTTAGGTTTTTATTTATAGATTGAATCATGGTACCATGGGTGTTTTAGGAAGATTTATTAATTCTTAGCACCATTAAAAAGGGGTTCTTCATCATGGAATTTATAATATGTATAGAATAATGAAAGAACATTTTTTTGGGTTGGAATGAAAAGGGTGGTGTCGAAGTAGGTTTCGATATACCTCACCTTTCAGTAGGTCAATGTAAATAATTAGTGACTTGTATAAATATTGTAGTCTTTACTAATTCTTATGTAGAAGTGGTAGCTGATAGCCATGTTTTTTGTGATAAGTTTACGAAGAATAATTTGGAAACACGATTCCATATGGTTAATTGTGGATTGTCTCATGAATTAAACTCATTATATACCTATTCATGGATCACATATTATCTTGGAATTGTCCAAAATATATATCTAATAAGTTGTAATGCTTTATGAAATTCCAATATCAATTTTATCTGATAGGGACCCTAGCTTTACATGTGTTTTTTGGAAATCCATATAGAAATCCCTTAAGACTTAGTTGACTATGAGCATGGTGTATCATAAATAATGGATTGTCAATCTCAAAGGATGATTCAAATTTTTTAGTAAATTCTTTAGGCATAGGTAATTGATTTTGGTGGCTCATGGGAGGATCACTTACTGACTGAATAATTATCAGGACACAATACATATGGATCCTTTTGAATAATTTTTTTGGGAATCATATTGGTTCTCCACTTTTTTGGGTGGAAATAGGTGACACTTTAGTTATTGGACCAATCCTTGGGTATGTGATAAGAGATATTATTTAATTGATCAAGAAGAAGATGGATATGGATCATATTCTTTATAAATATTATTAGGTTCATCTACAATACCTATTGTTGTTTGAGTTGAATGATCTTGTGTTTTTTGAGAATCCACTCTAAGGATTGGCTATCATCATTATAGTATGAAGGGAATGTTGTCTCCTCAATACATATTCAATTTTCTTATACATGAAAGAGTTGTTGAGGTGTAATGTCTGTTTTATTTCCCTTCAATGTTTAGTTTAGAACATAATGTGTTTCATATATCTCAATTTAAGAAGTATCAACCAGATCCTGACTAGGTGACTGGATAGGATCACGTTGACCTAAATTCAAATGATATGTTGTATCATGTTCTAGTATAGATTTTTGTAGGAAATAGAATTTATTTTGTAGGAAAATAATTGGTCTAGTTCATGTTTTATGGAAACACGGTCAAATTTAGAAAGAAACGTGGGATGATGGAGTAATGTCCCAAACTCTTCTAGGGAAACTATTGTTTTGTACATTTTGGGGGGAAAGACTAATGGTGAGGATAATATTTCACCCTAGTTTCAAGTACATGTCCCTTTATTAATTTATTTTAAGTATAAATAATGATCGGGTTATGTTTTGGTCGGTTCATAGGAGTTTTTTCATATTTTGGAGGCTTTTTGTAGGTGCACATTTTGATCACGATTAGTAGAAATTGTAAAACATCTCTAAAAAATTGTGCCAAGAAAAATAGTTGACACTAGGAAAGAGAATGGTTGGCACACATTTTTCAAAAACTATATGGATTCCTATGAGAAACTATGTAGGTTTAGATAGGGGGAATTCACAATTTTTACATGGTTTGTTGAACTGCATGAGCCAACCATGCGAGACCACCATGGAATGGGTGGATTGAGATAGGTTCACATGAATAGTTAGATCATGTTTTGACTAACCATGAACCATAATCATGCGCCTTGTAGTTTCAGATTGAAATATTGTCGTTCTAATTTATTTTATGTCCTATGACCCCATCTAGTTACCTAATATTTCTTAATCCTGAATTCATTTTCCTCCCACGGATTGAGAGGAAATTCCAATAAATCTAAGAGAAAGTTTTAGGTATTAAATATATCATTGGAGATCTAAATTCTTAAATAATATTCCATTAATAGTCATTCTTCATTGATGTATTATCTTTCTCTTTCATGGAACCATTTATCTAATCTACTATTGATATATCCATGTTCCTTGATGGGAGTTGTGAAGTTTTGTGGCTGGATATATGGAAGGTAGGGTAGATCATTATTTTATTTAGAGATTCATTGTCATGCTGTTCATTTTCTCAACTATTGCTGAGGTAGGTGGCTTATCTATTAACTCAAATTAATTAGAACATTAAGGATTTTTTTGAAATAAATGTTTCCTTAAATTTATTTTCAGATTTATGTGTGATTATTGATCGAAAAACAAATTAACTGATGGATTTTTGGAATGGTGGGAATTGGATGGTTTTAGGGGAACCCTCTTTGATAATAATTTTAAAAAATATT
Source organism: Viscum album (assembly GCA_963277665.1). NCBI lineage: Eukaryota > Viridiplantae > Streptophyta > Magnoliopsida > Santalales > Viscaceae > Viscum > Viscum album. The sequence continues at coordinate 570,702,426 of OY728119.1, forward strand.
TAATTAAAATTTTTTATTCATATTGATACATGGAAAATGGTTGTTGAATTTTTTTAAAGAAAAAACGTCTTTGAGGTGAAATGATTTGGCATGTTTTTAGAATACACGACTTGTGTGGGTTCATTTTCATTAAACACGACCATGGGGATGGGGTGTGTTTCATTGGGTCACCTTGTATTGGTTACCTTATGATGACTTGGTAAATCAATGAGAGACTTCTCATGAGTATGAAACTATCACCTGTGAATGAATGTGTAGATTTGTAGGTTTCGGGATTTATGTAATGGGTTTCCCAAGTAGTTTTTGGAATGGTTTCAATGACTATATTGATTTATTTCCATGGAAAACTATTTCTGTATTTAATATAAAATGTTTTAAATTATTTTAAATAGTTTTATATAAATATTCTATGATTTTTTATCCTAGTGGGATGATTTGGGAATTAATTGGGGGAATTCGTATAGAGTTTAGACACATCCCCTTCATAGAAACTGTTGTGCGTTTGTAGATGATATATATTGATACACATGTAAATGTAAGGCTTCTAAATTATTTAGTTACAATTCATAATAATATATGTGTGGCTTGTTGAGTTAGATCTTAGAGAAGGTCAAGATTTTTTGTTATGATGTCGTTGGTTTATTTGGGTTTTATTACCTTTTGGATTCATTGGATATGTCACTTGGTTTCCTCTTTGTACTCTGATGTGGTTGTTTTTTAGTTATATTTCCAATTCTATCATTCATTATACAGTGGCTATTTGATTTTTTTTTATTTCCAAATTTGGATCTTCAAAATGGAAAATATTTCCCCAATTTTCTTGAGGCCATTGGCATTTATCATGATCATTTGGTGTCCGGGGGATGTCACCTAACTCTAGTGATTCACACAAACTTTTCCCTATAAAATGAGTGAGGGGAGGAATGTAACTACAATAACCTAGATAAAGGTAATGTTTAGTGTATTCTGTTAGGTTTGTTTTCAATCCAATCCATATGAATCCCATTTAAAAGATCCTAAATCAATTTTCTTATACTTTAAATGAACTAAAATTAAAGTTTTTTATCCAAAAGAATCATATTTTTGACATTTATGTTTTTAGGATGATTATTTTAGTGGTTTCAAACTATATAGGAGTACTAAAAGTTGATGTATCCACATAAATATAAAATACCTTGTCTCATGGTGTAGTAAAAAGAAAAAATGTAGATAAAATGTCTACATTTGAATTGTAATTTTTTTGGGAGTTGTTTTCATCAAATCATTTGGAATAAACATACGTGTCGATATTATTAAATTAATTATAATCTTTTAAAAATTATGTGTTACTTCACAAGTGAAATTTCTAATTCAAAAAATCTTATTCAACACTATTAATCTAAACACAATGAACATATGCACAATTTTCTTAGAAACCATTTACAAAATGTTTATATCAAACAATATTTTTTCCACTAATCTGTAATTAATTGATATCATTACTAAACCCATTGAGGTTTATTATTAAGGTTTTATTAAGGTGTAGTTAGGAATGGATCTCTTGTAATTATTTCAGATGTCTTCTAGAAGCTAATGTGGCCTTTATTTCATACATTTGCACATTTATTTTTTAAAAGTTTTTTTTATTAAAAATTTGTCATTAAAAACCTATTTTAACAATAAAAAAAATTAAAACAAATAAAATCATTGTGAAAAAATACATGAAGTAAAGGGTACATAAAATTCCCTCACACATAATCATTTCTTGTCCACAAGAAATTACTAGTGAGTTTATACGGAGATAAAGAAAAAGAAAATGTTAAAAAATGAAATTCCACAATTAATTAGTTTTCAAAATTATTTTCCTTGATGATATCACTCAAGTTAAAAATTCTATTACCCCCTAAAATTATAAAAAAGTCAGTGAAAAATCAGTTTCGTATTTTATAAAAGTGATAATGATTGATAATTTTAAAAATAATTAAACATATGTTAATTTACATCCAATGGGAAGTCCAAACTTCTCTTTTCATATAGGGAATCCTGTTAGGATCAATAAGGTCCTATATACCCTGAGAGGGGGGTGAATCAGGGTATGGATATTCTTTTTTAAAATTCTTCCTGCCCCACTGGATCTTGACCTCTTTGTTACAAGTGTCACTTTGTTTGCACTTGTGTGTTTGTTATGATCACTTAATTTGTTCTTTATATGATGATGATGATTTAAATGCAATCCAGGAAAATAAGAAGGTAGACGCAGATATTTTTACTTGGTTCACCCTCACTGGGCTACGTCCAAGGAGCATACGCCGACAAGTTGCCAGTCGTACCAAATTCCACTAATCTTCACTTGATGTGGATACAAAGTTCGAGATAGATCACTTCTATGGCCACGCTCACTTCCTTTACAAAGTTTAGGGTTAGCTCACTGCATTCCCAAGGGTCACTCCCTATTTCTCTCTCTCTGGCTCAGTGCCAGTGGAGAGGATCACCTTCTTCCTCTTCCTAAGCTCACTGCTCTAGAAGGGAATCCACTCACAGTTTATAGACCTGTAGGTCTCTTCATTATCACTAATGAATGCATCCTCAACTATTGATAGATGCTCTGTTGAAGTCCAACTTTCATCCACTGATGAATACCTATTTGCCTCTTAACCACTGGGCAATTCACTTAGGAAACACCTTCGCAAAGCACCCTACTTCACGAAGCACCCAATTTCGCGAAGCTCAAACAAGCCTTCATGAAGCTACTGCCTTTTCGCGAAGCACTCTCGCGAAGCACTACTGCAAAGCACTACCGCGAAGCTCAAGTCGTTGTAGAGAAACTTCCCTCAAAAAGCTCACTGAGCCAATGCACAGGTCACGACTTTTGTGGAGCAGAATAGCCACTGCGAAGCTCCTCTTTCGTGAATCACACTTCTTTCGCGAACTTCCTTCGCGAACCGAGAGCACAATATTTTCTCTGAAAATTCACTCTTCTTCTCTTGATGGGGTCGACCTGTATTTATAGGCGATTCCACCGACCCTCGAACATTCCGCGCGAAGTCAGCGCCACGTCATCTCAAATCGCGAAGCTCCGAAGTTTCCGCTGGAATTCTGTCAAAATCGCGAAGTACCGCGGCAATTTTTCAATCGCGGAGCTCATCGTAATCGCAGAGCATCACTATCAACATTCCTTCGCACCTTCACCATAAATCTCCCTCGCAAAGCCATTCACTGCCGCGATGCGCTTCAACTCTTTCGTTCGCGAAGCATTGACGTAATCGCGAAGTATCACCGCCTCCATTTTTCTGGTCTTCGCGAAATCCAAACCATGAAGCCTCTCTTCGTGAAATTCATTCCATTTCCATATTTAATTATGATCTTCATGGAAATCCTATTTTTACGATGCTCATCAATCTCCAAATTTTGGACCCCAAAAATTTGGCAAACACTGGGAAACAGCTCCACCTTGTACTGCTCTTTGGTACCGCCTCCAGATCATTCATTCCTTTGTCATCGTTCTTTGTCAACCTGGATTGTCAACAACTTCTCAAAAACTCAAACATTACCCATGGAAACTGGATTTGTCAACAAACCCAATCAAACCAAAAATACTACAATGTTACCTTGAGGGATTTTTTCCCAACAATCTCCCCCTTTGGGTTTTTTGACAACTCTTCATAACTCTTCCCAAAATGATTTTCTGCACCTTGATACCTCACTGAGTCTTCTTCAAGTCTCTACCACCATTCGCCTCTTGCGATTCTGATAGCGTTTAATGATTCACTTAACACGTACTCTAAGCCCACATGAGCAATGCTCGGCGTGAGAAACAAGAGTTGTATGAAAAGTTCATCAATGAATCACATCATGTCAAACACCAATTGTCAATTCCAACCTGATAGCAATTCTTAAATTGATACCAATTATTGAACCACACTGATCCCAATTGTTGATAGCTGGAAACCTTCTCTTTCCATTCCACCACCACTATTCTTCTTTTATCACGATCCTCAGCTGTCATGATATCGATGCTTTGATCGATCACTTCTAGCATCGTCAGATTTAAAAATCTCCCCTTTTCTCATTTATCCCCCTATTTTTCTGCTCCACTGTTCAACTTCTCCCCATATCAATCATGATTTATCAAATTTCCACACTGTCTCCCCCTTGAAAAATCATTATTTTCTCCCCCTTTGTTAACGAACCCAAAGGTCACTCTTTTATAGTCTATAACAGAGTAGGGAACACATATCATCAAATTAGGGAAAAACACATCATACCTCGGGGAGAGGGGGGTGGGTGGGGGGTCCCACATCCACACTATTTCAAGTGCGGGGAATCGACTGAACTCCCCGAGCCAGTAGATGCCTTTCAAATGCTTCCTTGGGTAAGGCCTTTGTCAGAATGTATGCAACTTGTAGCTCTGTAGGCACATACTCCAACATAACGATTCCCTGCTCAACCTTCTCTTTGATAAAATGATACTTTATCTGAATGTGCTTTGTCCTTGAGTGATGTATGGGATTTTTGCTGAGATTTATAGAACTTGAGTTATCACATTTTATTCCGATCAGAGACTTCACTTCGACTCCCATATCGTCAAGTAGTTGCTTCATCCATAATAATTGTGTGCACGCTTGGGTGGCCGTAGTATACTCATCTTATGCAGTGCTTAATGAAATGAAATCCTGATTTTTTCTTAACCAAGCAATACATAGTCCGCCAAGATAGAAAGCACCTCCAGAAGTTGATTTCCTGTCATCCGCTATACCGGCCTAGTCTGCATCAGTATATCCCAATAACTCTATCTGAGATTAGTCGTTATATGTTAAGCCGAAGTCCAATGTGCCCTTGATATACCGAAGTATTCTTTTCACTATAAGCATGTGGCTTTCCTTGGGATTGCTCTGATATCTCGCTGCTTGGAATGTGGCGAAAATAATATCAGGCCTTGTTGCAGTCAAGTACAACAAACTTCTAATAATTTGCCTGTATTCTGTGATATTAACTGCCTTGCCATTATCATCTTTTGATAATTTCATCCGGGTAGCAACCGGAGTCTTCATATCCTTGGAATTATCCATTCCAAACCTTCTTAAAACCTGCTTGGAATATTAGGATTGAGAAATGAAAGTTCCATTCATTCCTTGTGTCACCTGTAGACCAAGGAAAAACGTTATCTCTCCAATCATTGACATTTCAAACTCATTTTTCATGAAATCGGAAATCTGTCTGCACTGAGCTTAATCTGATCCACCAAATATTATGTAATCGACATAAACCAGCACTATCATCCTTTGATTACTATTTTTGTTGAAATAGGGATTGTAATAAACTCCACCACGCTAGAAACCAAGCTTCTTCAAGTTCTGATCAAGCCTTGAGTACCATGCTCTTGGTGCTTGTTTCATCCCATACAATGCCTTCTTCAACCGACAAAACTTATTCTCATCTTAAAGAATAAGAGAACCATCTGGCTGCTCGATATGCACCTATTCGTCTAGAATCCCATTCAATAATGCAGATTTGACATCCATCTAGAAAACATTGAACTTTTGTTGCACTACAATGGCTAGAAATAGTCTGATTGTCTCTAGCCTTGCAACCGGTGAAAATTTTGCATCATCATCTATTCCCTCGATCTGGAAGTACCCCTTGCACACTAGTCATTCTTTGTTTCGAGTCACTATGCCATCTTCATTCATCTTGTTGTGAAATACCCATTTAATCGCGATGATGTTCTTATCTACTGTCCTTGAAACAATATCCCATGTCTGATTATTCTCAATCTGATTTAGCTCTTCATTCATGGCATGAACCCAGTTATCATCTTCAACTGCATCGTCAAAGAATTTCAGCTCAACCATCAGTATCTTCTTCTGAATCAACTTCAGCCACTTCTAAATTCCCTGAGTCTCTTACCACTTCCTCACTTTTAACAGAAACTTTTTCACTGTGTCATTGTTCAATGACGTCATTTCTTTGGACTTCTTTTCTCAAACTTTTGTTGAAACATTGTTGATACTCTCTCACAGCTTCTTAGTATCCTGAAAACAGTTAGCTGATAACACATTGTTAGAGCAAAATATATAATCATGAAATGATTGATTATTGCTACTTCCCCCACAATATGTCTTCCATCCATAGACGACACACAAGTCGAGTCATTTATTTATTTCATTGATGGCTCTTGCATCTGATTTTGTTATTGAATGCTCCCCCTATGTTATGCAACACTTCCTGGGGCTAGGCCCATAAAAATTCTTCTTCTCTTGCACCATCTATTCTCATTTTCCACTTGCATCATTTATACCAGTCTGGCACTCGGCATTGATCCATTAACAAAATCTCTAAGCATACTGAGTTGGAAATCTGTGTAGGAAACAATAGATAAAGTTAATAACACAATCATTTCTTATTGTTCTCCTTTGCTCCCTTTCTTCTTTAACTTTGGTACCTGATTTGAGCCAATTGAAACTCTGAAGCATATCACTACTACACTTTGCATCTTTAGATGCAACTTCCCCTTGGATCGTATCTCCCTAAAACCTGAAACACTTGAATCATCATTTAATAGCATTTATATACATAGGGAGAGGTGGATTTTCTCAAATCCTCATGACAAGGGTATTGGTTGATCCTGATGGGTCAACCCTTTGATTCTTTCTTGGAGTGCATCACACTCCTTTCTTGGTTCCTCCAGCTGCATGGACAACTTCAACTGCTCTGGCTATATGACTAAGCATTCATTACCCACATGCTGAGCCTTTTTCTGATATGTAAATTCTGGAGGCGTAAAAATTCTCATCACTTTGGGTATAGACCCACTAGTACACACTTCCTTCTTTGAGGTTCTTCCAAAATTCCATTTTCCTTGATTATTTCTATGAGCAGGAATCTCCTTGATTATCATCTTCCCTTACTTCTTTCACCATTGCAGGGATTTTCCTTTTTCTTCCAGTCCTCTCCGTGGCACATGACTTGTGGATTTTTCAACACATTCTTTATTTATCTACCTTTTATCAGATGTCTGAGTCACCACACCCTTTTTCACTGGTGGTGAGTCCCCCATTGAACATTTATTCTTCTTTATCACAGTTGGAGTAGATCTCCCCTTAATCTTCCCGATTTTTTCACATTCTCTCCTTGAGAGCTATTTTGAGTATAACAGATGAGGTGACTGATACACCTTTCATTCAGCTCCATGTGATTCCCCTGAGGCTCTAAGCCTATTCTTCTCCTTTCGACAATGTCTCCCAGTGTATAATTTCTCATTATGCATCACTGGAGTCAAGAATCTATTTTCGAGTTCCTTTTCCATCCTTGGGTTCTTCTTGCTGAAATTCCTTTCCAAATGCCCATAATCTGAACATATGAAACATTCTCCATCAAAGGCATACCTCATTTCGTCATTTCTATATCGAGATTCTGATACACCTTCAGTTCTTCTTCTGACACAGGGCTCTTGAGCTTCCTGACACATAATCATGGTGTGTCTCGTTCTTCCACAGTAATAGCATCTAACAGAGTCTTTCCTCTGAGAGACTCTTCTCTCTGATTTCTCATGATGCTTCTTCTTATTCTCATATTTAGTAAGGTTTTTGTTTTCACAGCCTGAAATGTATTCCAGAGCCTATGAACAAAATCTTGATGTGTGACCATGAATCCCGCAGAAATAGCACATGTCGTCACTTATTTTTGTAACTGATCTCTTAGGCCTATCTCCAGCACCTAAAAGTTTTTCTCCACTCCTGGAACTGTTCACGACTCTCTTCTTATCATGCATGGGAGGTGATTCATCAAATCCAATACCATATTTTCCAAAACCTTCTTGTCTTTGAGCTGAGAAAATATTATGTTGTTTCTCTTCAGAAATAGCATATATGTTCTTCATTTTATCATCACTTGTCGAAGGATGGTTAAATAGCAAGTGTAAGGCATCCTTTATTTTTGGCATTCTTTTAGCATTGGATTTCTCTATTTCCTTATTCACTGATTCTAGATATTCTTTCAACTTCTGAATCTTTAATTCACTTGATTCAAGTTGAGCATCAAGTTCTATCTTGAGATACATTCCTCTACTCATTTCAACTTCCAACTCTCGTGTAAGCTTTTCCACCAATTCACTTTTCTCCTTTACCTTCAATTTTTCTTGAGCAAACGAATCTGAGCAACATACATTCTCTTGTTGTAGCTTTTGATTCTTCTGAACTAGTTTAGAAAGATGTGTCAAAAGATCATCATTTTTAGATTTCATGTATTGAATCTCGTATGTGTTCATATTCTTCCCCATGACATCAGGTATTGATTTTTCTACCATTTCAGATCTCTTTCGCAATTCATCATCTTGGGAATCATTTTTCTCCCTCAAATAAGTAGCTACGTCAATAAGCCTTTGATTCAAACTTATTAGCTTGTTGATCTCAGTTTCCAGTGCTTGGATCCGAGTATCTTTAGATTTAATTTCATCAGTGTTTCTATCATCACTTGAAATATCAGGTTCTTCGATACACTTGACTTGATATTTCACTTTTCTATTCAAGCAGTCTATCTCCCTTTTCTGTTCTTCAATCTTAATATTATACTCACTAACTGATTCTGAGTTCTCTCGTGTTGATAACTTGAGTTTCTCAATTTCTTCCATTAAATCAGACTTCACTTCTTTCTGCTGTGAAATATAGAGTTTGGCATCATGAAAAACATTGTTAGATTTATTTGTTTTATCTCTCCAAACATCTATCTCCTCAAGAGCAGCCTATAACTCAGCTCTCATATCTATTCTTCCTTCAATTTCTTCTTCTGTTTTAATATCACTCTGATTCTCATGTACTTCACTCATTCCTACATCATGATTGAGTGAATCAATCTTTTCCCTTTTAGATTCATCCAGGCCTTCTTTCAGTAAGATGTTTGATTCCTTTAACTGGATCACACTTTTTCTATGCACACTTCCACACTGAGGGAAATTACGTGACTTCTGATTCTTCTTTGATGGTTTTCCCTTTACCACGGTAGACTGAGATAAGAGCAAATTATATCTTCAACCACACTAATCGACTACACCAAGTCGAAGAAAACAAATCTGATAAAAGAAACCAGCCCTCTGATACCAATTTTTAGGACCAATAAGGGCCTATATACCCTGAGAGGGGGGGTGAATCAGGGTATGGATATTATTTTTCAAAATTCTTCCTGCCCCACTGGATCTTGACCTCTTTGTTACAAGGGTCACTTTGTTTTCACTTGTGTGTTTGTTATGATCACTTACTTTGTTCTTTATCTAATGATGATGCTTCAAATGCAGTGCAGGAAAATAAGCAGTTAGACACAATGATTTTTACTTGGTTCACCCTCACTGGGCTACGTCCAAGGAGCATACGCCGACAAGTTTCCGGTTGTACCAAATTCCATTAGTCTTTACTAGATGTGGATACAAATTTCAGGCTAGATCACTTATATGCCCAGTCTCACTACCTTTACAGAGTTTAGGGTCAGCTCACTTCTTTCCCAAGCGTCAATCCCTATTTCTCTCTCTCTGGCTCACTTCCGGTTGAGAGGATCACCTTCTTCCTCTTCCTAAGCTCACTGCTCTGTAAGGTAATCTAGTCATAATTTATAGACCTGTAGGTCTCTTCATTATCACTAATGAATGCATCCTCAACTATTGATATATGCTCTGTTGAAGTCCAACTTTCATCCACTGATGAATACCTCTTTTCCTCTTAACCACTGGGAAATTCACTTTGGAAACACCTTCGCAAAGCACCCTACTTCGCGAGGCTCCCAATTTTGCGAAGCTCAAACAATCCTTCGCGAAGCTCCTGTCTTTTCGCGAACCACTCTCACAAAGCAATAATGCGAAGCACTTCCACGAAGATCAATTCAATGTAGAGAAACTTACCTCGCAAATCTCACTGAGCCAACGCGGAGCTCACGACTTTTGCGGAGCTATAATAGCCGCCGCGAAGCACCTCTTTCGCAAAGTACACTGCCTTCTCAAACATCCTTCGTGAACCAAGAGCACAGTAACTTATCTAAAAATTCTCTCTTCTTCTCTCAAGGGGGTCGACATGTATTTATAGGCAATTCCACCGACCCTCGAACTTTCCGCGTAAAGTCAGTGCCACGTCATCTCAAATCGCGAAGCTCTGATGTTTCCGCTGGAATTCTTTCAAAATCGTGAAGCACCATGGAAATTTTCTGATCACGGAGCTCGTCGTAATCATAGAGAATCACCTTCAACATTTCTTCGCGCCTTTTCCGCGAAGCTCCCTCGCAAGGCCCTTTACCGCCGCAATGCGCTTCAACTCTGTCGTTCACGAAGTGTTGACGTAATCGCGAAACATCACCGCCTCCATTTTTCTGGTCTTCGCGAAATCCAAACCATGAAGCCTCTCTTCGCGAAATTCATTTCATTGCCATATTTAATTATGATCTTCATTGAAATCCTATTTTCGTGATGCTCATCAAACTCCAAATTTTAGACCCCAAAAATTTGCCAAACACTGGGAAACGGCGCCACCTTGTACTGCTCTTTTGTACCACCTCTAGATCATCCATTCCTTTGTCATCGTTCTTTGTCAACATGGATTGTCAACAACTTCTCAGGAACTCAACAATTCCCCATGAAAACCGGCTTTGTCAACAAACATAATCAACCCAAAAATACTACAATGATACCTTGAGGGATTTTTTTCCCAACACATCCAAATCACATATTTAAAAATAATAATAAATAAACAATATATTTGGATGGGAATTTTTAATAACTATAGTATAATAAATAACCAATCCATTAGCTTAATGGATTAAGTAATTAAATAATAAGGTCTCAACCTAGAATAAGATTTTCATTTCATAGAAAATGTGGATCTATATCTTATGAGTTTAATTATACTCAGAATTTCAAAGACAATAATAGTTGTAAAAAGATCAATTGAATTTTTCACAATAAGGTTTTTTCACAAAAGGGTAATAAAAACTAAGAAATTAATTAAATCTATAGATTAATAGATATAAACTACTTCAATGATGATTCAAAATCCTCAAACATGAGAAAATTTTTGACCCACTGAAAATGTAAATAAAAACATGACAAAATATAAATTTTTTAAAAAAAAATAAAATGGGTTTTAATGGTATTTTCATTAAATAAGAGTTAATTTCTTTTAAGAAGACCCTCTCGCCCACACATAAGACAACAATTTTTCCTCAAAGTTTTTTTCAAATGGGGAAGAAAATAATTTTCCATTTTGGTTCATAACAAATTTTCAACTAAGTAGTTTAATGACATGTTTCAACGTCTTATGATTGTTCAAGAATCATTCTTCATAATAACCAACACATTACAAATAGAAGTTACAAATGTATAGGCTTTGAATTTGTATCAGAATAAATGTTATCAATTAAATTCAAAAAAATGAAACATGTTAATCTATGATTTCACATTAAGAAAAAAGTAATGTTTATAACTAATTTAAGGGTTGTAATACATATTTTAAATTGTTTTTGAAATTATTTTAAAATAGGGAGATTCATGTAACCTTGACATCCAACATTTTCAAGAAAACTCCCAGGGATAAACTTAAAATATCAAAAAAAAAATTCCCCACACTTAATCACCCATCAGGGGTAGAATTATAAACAAAATTTAATATTAACAATAACTTTTCAAGGATGAAAGAAATGTTTTTAATAATTAATAATACTTTAATAAATGAAAGAGAGAACAACCTTGAAAATGATGATTTTTTATTCATATATTGGATAAAAAATCATTCTCCTTAAGAATTTCAAATGATAATATTCATCATCCATGATGATACCTTCAATGGTAAAACAATAAAAAATCATTAAACTCATACATTGAGAATTGAAAAGATGAAATCATGAAAATGTGAGAGTGTTTGGTAAACCCCATGCCAAGTGAGCTGGAAAAAAGTGAAATAGTTCACTATCCTAGGTGATGAGGAATGTTTATTACTAAAAATAATATAATCAAATGAAATTATTTTTAATCAATCATGGGTTACCTCCCATGCGGAGTAAGATTTAAAGTCCACATGAGGACTTTCCCAGAAACGAACCATGGTCACTAGGTAAATGTGTTTTATCATCCATGAACTACCATATGTGTTTCACATAATTTTTTTTAACAAAAATATGAATATTATAGGAATAAAGACTTCTAAAACTACTCTCCACTTTCTTAATAGTTGAAAAATTCACTAGAAATCACCCTTCATCATCAGGGGGCTACTCAAAAGAGTATTCTAGTGGATTAGAGAAATAATCACCCAATACTACATTCTTAGATAATTCAAGGCATTCAGACTCAGTTTAAAAAACATGTAACCCCATAAAGATCTTCCAAGTTTCTTTTAAGCACATCAACAGAAAAAGGATTATCCAAATCAATGTTGGTAGAAGGGTTGTTCACTTCTGGATTAGGTTTAGATTTGAAAAAATTTAAACTTTTATGAAGGGATAGTGGTGAAATTGGTGCTCTTAGAGGTAATACAGTATCCTTAAAACATATTTCATCACTTAAGAAATCAAATCTCTCTAAAACATGGGGGAAAATGATGATTTTGAACAAATATATCCTAGAATTGATTTATAAAATTCAATTGGAAAATATTTTAGAATAATTGAAATTAGTTTTGAATATTCTTTTTCTTATATCTCAGCCACAAAAAAATTATCAATGACACTAGTTTTTAATTCTACAAGTAAATTATCATTTTAAAAATGATCAAAGAAAAGGATTTCAACCACCATTAAAAAATATTCAAAAAAATTATAAATATCATTTTTCATCACAATTTTTGACAGTTATTTTTCATCCTTAATTAATTTAGGATGAAACTCATGGATTTTAATAGAGTTCCAATACTCCCTTAATTAAAGTTCTATGATTTTGATTTCTGTAAATTTTTAATAAGAAACTAAAATTATTGAATCCCTGTGAATGTTGGCCATAAGGCCAATTTTCTGAAATTTCTGTTCTAATTTAGCATCTTTAGAATCTATCCACTGGAAATTCTCCTAAATAACTTTATTTAAATTAATTTTAATTAAACATTTTTAATGAATAAATTTGATATCCAATAAAAGTCCATCATACTCCAAAATATCAGTCTCAACCAGGTTCCTTAAAAATGTTTTCTCTATGTAAGTGGTAGAGGAATTTATTTATTTTTTTATTTTTTATAATTAATTTTTGTATTTAATTTTTATACCCTAGGATACTCAACACATTCCTTCCCCAACAATGAAAATAACATTTAACAGCTACGGTGTCATTAACACACCAGTAATTAAAAATTTATAAACACTAACTAAATAATAGGAAAACAACATATAGGGACAAACCACTTGGAATTATGGTGAGTAAATCTAAGAGGTTATTCATTTCCTAAACTACTAGAAACTACGATTTGAATTGATGAATGAACTGGTAAATTAGTATCTACATGATGATGATGTAAAATGAAATATTAAATCTATTAATATTTAAAATATATTAAAGATAATGAAAAAATAAGGACGAGACAGTGCAAGAGGAATTTGTATATTTGGTTTTAAATGAATTTATTATTCATGTTAAGTTTATCTTAATGTACAATAACAAAAAAATGATTTGGTTGACCTCAATTTATTGGATATTAATCAAATAGAAAAATGATTTGATCAGATTACCACTAATAGAATTCGCCCAACCATAGAGTTTAAAGAAACTTCATCAGAATCAATCTCAATGAAATATTATGATAAAGACAAATCAAATTTCAAGAATCATAATAAAAAAAATATTATTCGATATCATTGAAATATTTAGATGAATAAAAATAAATTAAGTGAATAAGTAAAAATGAAATATAATAATTTTATTCCTAAAGAAAATAATTAACTGTACATTTTTTGTTCAAGAAACAAGAACAAGAAATATGTATTCGAGATACATAAGAAAAAGGAATGAGAGAGAGAGAGTTTTTTATTTTTTGATTCGAAATCAATCTATTCTCTCTTTACCTTCAACTTTTTCCCATGGTGAAGTCTAGATTGTTCTTGCTAATTAGTTTGGCTGCTCTAGGCTCCAGAGCATCAATTTTATCTCCCATAAAGAACTATCTCATAAAAATATTACTGATTCCATCAATTTTTCATCAAATCACTCTTTCATTTTTATTTCAAATAATTACCTCATTTTTGAGAAATTTAAAAAATATATCATCAAAGGATTTTTTCTTCTTCTCTGGAAATATTTCAAAACCCCATAACATTAAAAAATTGTAAAAAATGTATATGAAATTAATAATTTCTTCTAACATGAGATTTTTCTCATGACATCATCATCTCTCCATAATTCATCCATGAACTTGTATACTAATGTATGAAATGTGTGAAAAACTTGTATCTTTAATTAGATTGTCAACCCTTGTGGTAAATTATGTCTGGAAAAGAACCAACAACAACCGACTTTTACTTCCACATAGAAAAATAGTCAATCACCATTTTTGAAAAAACCTAAAACGTCATAGCTTCCGCAATACAAAAATAAGTCACTATCATCGTTATCATATCAAATCCCTTCACACCAAAGTAATAAACAAACAACATATATTCATTAATTGCACAACATTGATTATAGGTGATAATATATTAAATTCATTATATTACCTTCCAAAATAAGGTTTCCTAGTTCTCCAAGGTTAATCTCATACAGCTTCACACGATGAAGGGAAAAAACATGGTTGACCCTCCTTTTTGAATCCCACAAGCAATAGCGCGACATCAATGGATACAAATTAATGGAAAAAAAACATCATCGGTATCCTCAACTCAGGAAGCTTTAACAATTATCACATTCAGTCAGCTTCAATAACATTGATACTTGGCATTGGACATTCCTTTTTCAATGCATCTAAATCGACTCAATACATCTTGGTATTAACAAACCAAGATTAATATATAATATTATTCAGGATTTTACATAGAGAAACCCTATCCTACCTCAAAATTAGACACCATAATTGTCGATAGATAAAATGATTTCGGTGTTTCTTTCATCAAAATTGGGTAGATTATATTTTTGTAAAAATCACCAAAACTCGGATTTAGTTTACAAAAATTTGGATGTTATTTCTCTTTATCACACTAGGATTCATTTGTAACAACAAGCCTTAGTTCATCTAAACAATGCTTCTACAAAAGCTTTAGTAATTTCAAATTCAGTAAGAACATCATCCCATATATGTTATCAACATCGAATGACTTTGGAATCAAGGAACAATATATTTAACTCAGGAAACACTGCCTAACTTCAATAATAGGCGATTTGAGTGGATTTTGGTAATGAAAATCACAAAGCCTAAAACTTGACTTCAAAATCACCCATATTCAAATCTCAGATAAAAAAATCATCCTAATTTTCCAATATATCGTATTTCCTCATATTCAGATTTTTAGTTTTCACCAAAATATTGGGTTCTAAAACCACATAGGATAAATTATCTTTTGAAAAATTAATCTAAAACACTTTTATTTCCTTATGAGAATTCAAACATCTTATTTTTTCTACACAGAGTAATTTCCCTAATGGAAAATGCCATTTTATCTTATGCATGGCTTTTATCTAAAACTTGGTACTGAAGTTATCTTACACAGATGACATTTCATCTACGAGGTTTGTATTACTGAAACAATAATTCATGTAAGGCGAGAGCCAAAATAATTTATCTTATAAAACTCCTTCTATAGTCAAATAAAATACAAATAAATGAATAATTTGACAATAAAATAATATAGTGACAATAAAAAAAATTGAAATACAAAATATATGAAAATAATAAAATAAAATAAAATTTTAAACCATAATAATTTCAATTGTTTAAATAAACTATGAAAATAAATAATAAAATGAAATAATAAAAAAATATTAAATTATAAGAAAACACCAATTTTTAAAAATTATTGTTAAGATTTAAATAAATATAAAATACATGTATAAACAACATTCATTATTCAAAGATTAAATTAAAAAAATAAATGTTGAAATAAATGATTTACTAATTAACATTAAATAAATATATAAACTAAAGTAAAGAACTCAAATACCTAAATAACATTTTTATTTTTTAATTTTGAAAAAATAATTCTTTGAATTAATTACCTAAAAGTTTGATTTTATGTGAAAATTATCAAATTTTTGTTATTTTAATATTTATCTCAATGTATTTTTCTATTTAGGTACTTAATTTATTTAAAAACTTCATTTCGTTATTTTTTAATTTAATGTTTTTATTTTTTGTTTTCTGTATTTTTTAATGGTTATTTTAATTTAGTTTTTAATTACTAATATATTTTTTTCAATTATAAATTTTAAATTATAGATTAGGTTTATTAATAAATTGTATTCGTTTAATTGTTATCATTTTTTATTAATTTATTTAGAGGCAGTTCAAGATGCAATGTATTTTGAAATTTTAGATCCTGGTAACATGATTATTAATATGAATAAGATAATTTGGTGCTATAAAGGATAATTAAGACTTTTCTGTATCAAAGTTCAAATTTTGAGGCCGATAAGATTATTTTAGAAGGACTGCATAAGATGATAGCGTGTAAAATTATTTCTTAAGATAATTTATCCAATACATAGAAACAACAAAACCTGATCCAATTGATGGTGATGAACTTGGGAGGCTCGATCTCGGTTGAGACAAGTTATTGTTGAAGACTAAAATTGATTTGGAAGTGAGGGATGGATTTGAGATGAAGTTAATGTTCTTATCACATGATTGAAGATTGACCCATTCTAAATTAAAGAAGAACCGATCCATGGGAGAAACCGATCTGAAGGTGATATCATCCATATTTTTTTGATGTAAGCGTGTTAGGTTTCATGAATGGAAATCCAAGCCGAGCACTTGAGAACACTATCACTGATCACCAAACCATCGTTGCCTCTGTGATTTCAACAAAGATGAACAAAGCATGATCTAACTATGATTTATATGGAAATAGATAAAGAATATTTTCTCAAATGTAGTTATGATTTAGAATTTGAAACAAATATTATATTTCTTTTGGGGACATAGAATAATTTCATCATTCATGAATATGATTTTGTTTTTCTATGGCCGACCATCTTCTCTGGAAGGATATCTTCTAATCATGGGTGATCAGAAGAGGGAAAATGTTTTGGGCTTAATTAAGATAACCACCATTATAGCCTCAGATGATCATGATTTACAATGATGAATACTAGTACCTTAGTTGAGCTTCATTGAGAAGAAAAATTACTTGAAAATTTGATAAGGAATACAAATGATCCAGGATTTGGAGATTGATGCCATTACTTTCACATGATCCAATGTTGAGCTCAATGTGAATTCATTTATTGATGTTCTGAGATATTTTTCATCAGTAGATCCATTTCAAGAAATAAGCGGACATGTATCCACCATTAAGATGGGAATTGATTTTTTAACCCAAAAAAACCATGTTGATAGTACTAAAGTTTGATCAAGAATCCCAATGATTTTCTTTATTTTTCAATCATGATTTTAGGATTATTTTCTTCTACTATAAAATTTTCCAATAGCTGCAACCAGTTTGTGTGTTTATGATTTTTCAGATAATGGTAGGAGTTGAGTTTTGATTCTGTAGAAGATGTATATGGGTCCTTAATATAGTGACCCTAGACTTTTATACATATTATTACATGATTCTAAGACTATTTTTTTATGAAATACAAACTCATGATTGAAAATTATAGCATATTTGGAAGAATAGGTACATAATTAGAAACCATGAAACTAAAATAAATCATCTATTATTTAATATATGTAAAAAACTCCTAACTCCCTTCTAGATTCTATAATTTCATAGGATAACCAAAGGATTACATAGAAAAAGGGTATGTTCTAAAAAACCTGATAGGAGACTAAAGATTCAAATATAACATAGAACATGAGTTAGAATACATAACTTGATAACACAAAAGGCATAGATCATGAATAAAAATATGGAAGTATAATATATAGAACATGAAATCATATGATCATGAAAAATAAGAATATCATAGAAATATATAACATGACATAAACATGAGTCAAGGCTAATGGCCAAGACTATATTACATGGTGGAAAAAGTCTACTATTGGATTTGTATTACTCCCAAATACAATACATGATGTCTCTTGAGACAAAAAATTACCAAATGAATTGTAGGAATATCTTTGTGAATCCATCATAACATGTACATTCATATGTGTGCCACAAAAACAAATAAAATATAAGGAATAATCATATGGGTTACCCGTGGAATGAAATGAGTTTCATGATCATGTCATAAGGAATAACCAAAAGGTGTATTATAATAGTATCCATGAAATAAGGGATTAAATAATTTCTGGAAAATAAAAAAATAAAAATACTAATATTTCAGGAAAAATTATTTCTATCTAATGTGAATTCATAAAAATGATTATTTAGAAATCGTTAGAAATGAGCCACTTTAGTGCATTTTAGGGGAAACTATTAAAGATTATTTAAGGATGAAAAAAGACATAGTTTTTTATATAAAACCATAAATTAAAGAAAATAGTTTTTCATGATAAAATAATTTATTTTAGATAAATATTGGTAAATTAAAATGTTATAGGGAGTGTACTTGAAAACAGATAAGAAATGGAGAATTTCCCTTTAATCGGGCTTTCTTATCAAGAAGAACTATGAAGAGAACCTATAAAGAAAAGAATTTAACATCAAAGAAATAAGAATAAAGATAGATACATATTTGTGAAACATAGAAAATATAATATATTATAATTATACAAGAATAATAAAGAAATACATTTCCTAAAAGAGAGGGATAACGTAACCCAAAAAGAAAATGGATGTTCAGAGAGATCCCTTACTTTATGTCTGAATGTGTTCTGTACTTGAAATTAATGTCATAGAAAATAAAAATATATTAATTAATTAATTAATTATAAACCTATTATATATTAATTTTATTTATTTTAATTTTATTAAGTTCATTTATGACTATTTTAATGAGTTATAAAGTTCTATTTTGTCATTATGGGAGGGTTTGTTTCATGGTTTCAAGGTCTGTTCTCTTAAGTGATATAATGGGAATTATTCTCAAAAATAAAAATTATACGGTATAAATGAACTTCTATATGTGTAAATTGTTTATTATATCATTTTTTCTGGTATAAGGATGATTCATTTAATAAAATGTTTTTGATAAATGCCTAGTTTATTTTTGTAGTTTTTGGATCATCACAAACTAGTTTCAATTTATTTGATATTAGGTCTATATATTAGTTATATAACATAACAAAAGTTATAATATAAATATAAAAATTTGGTTTAATCATAATAATGGTTTTATGACCAGCCATGAATTAGGTAATTGAAAACGAAAAACCATTATCCATGGAGATGGTAAACCATCATAATTTGGAAAATGGTTTCATTTATTTAAATAAGAAGAGTTGTCAAAATGGTTGGGAATAATATATTACATTAGAAATATAATGTTCTATTATATACATGATACTATAGTTATTATTATTTTATGGATTAATATGGTGAGTAAAATGTAGAAGAATAAATGAAATTAAAAAATATGGTTTGAGAAAGTTACATCTTGAATATCACCTCATTGAAAGACCTATGAAGAAACATAGAATTGGTTTTTTTAGTAAATAAGATATTTAATTATAGGAAGAGTATTGGGAAGGTAATTGGGAAGAATGTTTACAATATAAAAGGCTTATAAGGTGTTATGAGAAGTAGTGGAGAGGAGAGGATTTAATAGGGTAAGGAGATGGGTGTTTTGATTATTATATGCTTTAGTGCATTATTTTGGATCAAGACTAACAATAGTGTTATTTCTTATGAATAAATATATTAAATAATTAAGGGGAGTTATAAATAATGGTTTATTACAATATCCATAACTAATAAATTCATGTATTTGGATTAAAATTTTAAATACCCTAAATTATCGTATTTCACTATTCACAAAAAATTTCAAAACACACCGAGTTTAATATTATAATCGATTTTATAACCCTATGATAAACTAATTATGGTCTTAAAAATTATCTTGTAATTATAATATAACATAATATTAAATTATAAATATATTTAATTACAATGGGTTTTATGTTAAATCATTATTAAACTGTAAATATAAATTTTCATCTTACAAAAATACCAGCACATAATTTATCATTTTTAAAACATTTATTTACTTATTTAATGATATAGTTATATAATAATTCATTTATAATATACTTAAATTTTATATATTCTTCCATAGGTGGGATTACTATTCTAAAGGTCATAATACTATTCCAAATGATTGTATTACTATTTCGAAGGTTATGTTACTATTCCAATGGTATAGGTTCCTTAGTTTCTATAAATACCTCTTATTTCATTAACTATTCTATTTTCCCTCATGGTTATATACTTTCATCTTCAAAATTAATATTTTATTATTAACCTAATTTTTCATTTCTACAACATTGTTCATTAGTGTGGTCATTCTAGTGGGTAAATCATATCTAAATTTTCCCATTTTTTATATATATATTTCTATTTATTATCCCACTATAAAATTGCAAATTATTAATGGTTTATTTGATTATTAATGTATCATTCTTCATTTATGAAATTAATTTTTATAGCTTAATCAATGTGATGTTTGTGTTTTATGACATGTAATAGAAATTCCATTGATAAAATTCTGGGTTGTTATATTTGAACTCCTAATATCAATTTTCATTGGTTCATTTAAAGATGAATTCAACCTATTTGATGAAATGGTTTGATGGGTTGAACCCATGAATATTTAATCATGTTATCAACCAAGGATGTCTAAATTCCTACCATAGGTTGAGTATGGTTAATGTAAAAAAAACTTGATCATTACTTCCATTTTATTTGTGTTTTTTGGGAGAGGACCTATTATCAAGCTAGTTGAATTTGAGTGTGAAGCTTGAAGAATTGTGGTTTCTGGAGCCTAATGCTTATAATTTATATAATTATTACTAATATTTAGAAGAGACCAACATGAAGCATGTAGTGTAGTAGCGTAGAAGAAAATACAACTTGAACTGTCACATTCCATTTTCAAATAATATAATTTAATGATTTTTTAAAAAATAATTATTATTGTGTAGTAATTTGAGTTAATTTCGGTTTTAGGTGGAACCACTCAATGGTTGGATGAAGCTAACAATTATTTCCAGATTCAGGTGTGATTCAAGAAGTAATATTTCTGGAGTATTTTCCTCACATCATGTGGGGGAAAATGGTACATAGTGAAGGATGCCACATGGATGAGTTCCACTTTTCTATTGTCTTTAAAATTTCATTTATTTTTTCATTAAATATATTTTGAAGTATGGGAAAGAGAGTTATCTACCCCCAAAATACTCTATTTTTATTTTATCTCTCTATATTATCTCCCCTCTTCTTCTTCTTCTTCACTCCCTTTTGTAACTCTGTGTGATGTAAATAAAATTATTGTATGTTACGTCTTCTCTCCCTCTCTCTATGTGATCTTTTACCACCAAACATGGATGAATTATTTGAAGAGATAGATATATAAGGTGAATCATGAATCTTTTTGGAGACATAATTGCTTTTTTATAATTGATTTCTTATTCAATATTGGTAAATTGTGAATCTGAAGTAAGTTGATCTGACCAAAAAATCATTCAAAAAAATGGTTTGTTGAGGTTGATTGTTTTCAATTTAAATCTCTAGGTTGGTGATAGGATGTATAGATACATTAATTATTGGGATTTTTGTTACTTCTTCACATTGTAATTTTCAATTTCCACATAACTTTTCTTCGATAAAAATTCTGATTGAACTTTTTTTATGCCTCATAAATTTATTTTCAAACTTCAAAGACTTTTGGGGAGATAAGTTTTTTAAAAACTTATTTCTTTAAACATTCACGGTTGAATTAATATTTAAAGTGTAGAGCTACGAGACAAACCCTTCCATTATATTAAATTATTGTAAAGGGAGAATAATCAAGTATTCTTTTTTTTCACAATCAATAAAATATTTGTGAGAAAATACATTCTATTAAGCCATACAGGTGAAACTTCTCTATTGAACTAGTATATTTCTTAAGGAATTTTCTTTTATTATATCAACTTTTTTTCTTTATATATTTATTTTATTATAATTTTTGTATTTTGTGTCCTCATTGTAATTATTTTAGGTTTTTGTTTATTCCTCTAAAAATAGTTAAAAACACAAAATATTTTAAGAGAGATGTCAAGATAAACACATGACTTCCTTTTGAAAGAATTTAAGGTTAGTCATTGAGAAATATCTAGAGAGATTATAAATGTATCATTGATATTAAAATGAATTTTGTATTAAAAATGGAACCTTTTTTGGGGAGGCTTGTTTTTACTTGTAATTTTTCATTTTTTATTATTTTTATCAATGATGGGAGACTTATAAATTCTTGAATACTTATCCCTATAAGAACCCCCCCCCCACAGTGAACGAAATCTCATATTCTATGGAATAGATATAGGGTTATACTAATCATGCAATTGGGAGAGAACCTACAATGAAGGATTTATTGAATCTTGAGTGGATGCAACATTTCTATAAAAAATTCAACTTATATTTGTAGGATCAAAATGATAAGAAAGCAATTAATAAACCCATTTAAGAGCTTCAGAACCCTAACTTTTAGACTAATTTCCCCTAAATACCAATATGGAAATTATAAATCCATATTTTTGACTTGTATTGCGGTCAAGAAAGAGGAGGGTGAGGAATAATTTGAAGAATCCAAACATACATTAGAAGAACAACTTTCATTTGGTTTTCATTTGGATGATTTAAATTGTACTAACTTTTATAATGATCTGTTCACCTACTTAAAGGTTGAACTCGATCAACAGACCCTCTCTTATTCTATAGAAGATACCAAAATCAAATTGGATTATTTTGAGGAGTGTTTGGGGGAGGTTTAATACCTCACTCCTAAATTGTTCATACTCGCATGAGCATTGCGTATCAATGAAAAATACTGAGGTGACCAAATTTAAGGAGTTGTAAACTTTATAGAAAAATATATTCTTTCATCTGAATTTAATTTTAATGTAACTATTTTTTATAATGACTCTCCCAATTATAGTTCTATAGAGTCATCTAAACTTCATGATTCCATAGATATACAAGAGAAGGATGATAATTCACCTAATGAATTATTTCATGTGATCTTGAAAATAATTTAAAATATAAATTTAGGGGATGTTAAAGATGATTTTTTTTGGCCACAACTGATGTGCCTGAATTTGATGAGGGGGTTTTCATTTTTACTGGTTTATCTTCTCATTTTTTATCATATTTTACGAATCAATTAAATTCTAAAATGGGTGTAGCTGTTTCTATTTTTAAGGTTGATAAAGGTTTTTTAATTGAGATCAAGGTTCCTCAACTCTTTCTCTCATATTATTTGTGCTTCAATAATGAAATTAAATCAAAAGACAATGTGGTGTTATTATTTTACATTGATAAATAGGGATTCAAAGATGTCTTTTTCTGTTTTATCGATCTAATGAGTTTACAAAGATACTAGAAAGAAACAAAAATGGTAGTTCTTATGAAAAAAAATCCCACCACCCATTTGATTGAGGATTAAATAAAGGCAGTCTGGCTAAGGAATTTCTAAATAGAGCACCTCATAGGGTGTTAGACTAATGGATATCTTATTACCCTATTTTTAGTTATAGTTTTTTGGTTTGTCTCTATATAATAAGTAATTGAATTTTGTTTTGTGGGATAATAAGACACCAGTACATTGCAATTATTTTTAGTCAATCTTGGGTAATATCTTTCATATCAACCATGCTTCTAGGTTGTATCCTTCTACCCATAACTTTTAAAGAGTTTAAATTCTTATTATATTCTAAAAATTAAGTGTGGGGTGGGAACAAAATTTTTTCTACTTCATTTGTGTTGTGTTATTTTGTGAGATTTTTTTCACTCTATTGATGTATAAAATTCCATTTTTTCAAACATAAAAAAAAGAATCATGTTAACTAAACATGAGTCAAAATACCTAAATATTTACTATTGTATTATATTTTTTAATTCAAATTATGGATTTTATTTCTTTTATTTTTCAATTTATTGGAGTTTGAAATGGATATTTAGAAGAAATTATTCAACATTAAAAAGTTTTGGTTTCTTTTCCTTGATATTTAATTGTTAATGATTCAAAAAATTAGTGTAAAAATTCCAAATATGTAATTTGATTCAACTCACTTTTATGTTTAAATAAAAAAAATCGGTTATTCGCTGCATGGGGTCTAATAAATGAGTACATAGTTCTCATTGATGTTCGTTTTTATGTTGAATTATCCATGTTAATCCTAGTGGTCATTAATTCTATTTTAAATTAAATAAATGATTAATATTTTTCTTTGATTTATAATCATGGTGCTCTAACGCTTACTATTTTGAAATTCAAAATTTAATGAGCATGCATATTATCTAAAATTATTTGCTAGTGTGGTTGAATTGTTATGTAGTAACCATTAAAAGTTATTATACTATTGTGAATGTTTTTGAGTGGGAAAATATTTTGGATTTATTGTGTTACCCTCAACCATGAATCATTCACTACTAAATTGAATAATTTTTTCAATCTACACATTTAAATTGTTTACTCCCACTTTTATATCAAATAATGGGGACATTGTTAGGTTTTAAGTGTGGGGTATAGGTATTAAAATGTTTGAAACTATAATTCATTGAGAGCCCATAAAAAACCCTTTATAATTTTCAATATTGTATTTTTTAAGCACCATGTTGGAATTTTCACAGGATTGAAATTTTTCTCAAATTTGAGGGTTGTGATTAAACTTTTAGGACGGTAATCTTTAATACCTCTTATATTTAATTGAGTAAATAATTCTTATTTTCCTATTGGAAAATATAGATTTTGAGAAAATAATGGAAGAATGTCACAAAATTTTTCTTTACTATGAAATTTTTAATTTGAATTTGAATCATATGATATACATCAAAATGGATTATGAAATGAAAATCCTAATCCAGTTTAAAATGATTCCTTCATTCTTCTCATTCTTTATTCATAAAACTCTTGGATGTGTTATTTATTCGAGTAATAATTTTTCAAACCACCTCATCCAATGGTCAGTCTATTCATTAAGGCTTATTAAATTATGTGATCATATTCACTTGGACTAAAATAGGAGTTTTTAATTTCAATCGGATGAAAACTTATTTTTTAAAATTCTATTATAAATTTCCAATTTAAATATTTTTTTAAATTTTAACCCACATTGAACTACAGAAATTTATTTATAGGGGAATTTATTTTTATTACCTGAGAGAATACATGAGTAAAAATCACTAAGAAAATATATTCTTTATCTAATTTTAGATTTTCCATTTTGAGTTTTTTTCTACCATTCAAACGTACCAAGTGGTTTATTGAGTAAGAGAAAAGCATTAAATATGGGGTAATTTGATATAGAATTAAATTCATTTTTTAACCTATAATTTCATGTATAATATTTATATTTAATGATAAATTTTGTTTTAATGTTTTTAATTTTATTTTTATTTGTTAGAAATAACAAATATTTGAATTCTTTGTTTAAAAGTATAATATTATGAGAAAATTATAAATTAATTATTCATTTAATATTTAATTTTAAACTATTTTATTTTATTTTAGGTACTTAGTAAATTAAATAATTTAATTTCATTCTTTGTTAATTTAATCTTTTTATTTTTTGTTTTATGTATTATTAATGATTATTTTCATTTAATTTTCCATTACTAGTTTATGACTGTAAATTTTTAATTTTAACAAATAGTTTAGATTTATTAATAAAACATATTGTTTTAGTTTTTGTCATTATTTTTATTTATTTATTTATCTACAGTTCAAGATTTCATGTATTTTGAATTTTTAGATCCCTTTAAAGGTATTTTATGTCTGTTTAAGATAATTTGGTGTCATGAAGGAGAAATAAGGCTTGTCTGTAAGAGAATTACAATTTTCATATATGTAAGATCATTTTTAATGGATTCATATAATGATACCATATAAAACGATATTAAATATGATAATTTATCCTATGAATGGAAATATCTGACCCTAAGTTGATTGAATTTGAAGAAATAAGGATCCATAAAATTAGGTGAGCCAAGAGATTTTGGAAGACTAAAATTGATTTGAATCCTAGGGGTGAAGCCATGATGAATCTCATGGTCCTCTCGCATTGTTGAATATTGACCCTTTCTAACATGAAGCTGAATCGACAAAATGGTGAAAAAAGTTTGAGGATTATATTGTTGTTCAATAGACGATGAAACAAAATTTGGGTTCATGAATGGAGATCAAAGATCAGCCCTTTAGAAAACTAAAACTGAATGCCAAACCACTGTATCCTTTGACAGTTTGACCAAACTAAAACAAAGCATGATCCAACAATAATTGATGTCATAATACCTGGAGACTATTTTCTCAACCATATGTACAATTTGGAATCCTAAACCAATATCGATGTTTTCACAGAGACGTGGAAAAACTTTGTCACTCTTGAATATGATTCTTGTTTTTTTGAGTTTTACCATCACCTTTGGAAGGATATCTACTCTGATCATGTGACCAATATAGGTAACAATGTTTCATGATTAATGAAGATGACCTCCATTATAGAATAAATTTATCTTGAGTTACGATGATGAATACTAGTTCCTCATACATACTTCATCTAGAAGAACTATGATCAATGAATGTGCTAAGGAAGATAAATGATCATGGATTGGGAGATCGAAGCCTTTACTTTCACGTGATCCACTTCTATTATCAATCCCCTTTAATCTATCTATTTTATGAGATTATGTTCATCAGAAGAACCTTCAAATGAAATAATGGGACATGTGGCTACTACCAAGCTCAAACATGACTTTTTTTTCAAACACAACAAACCTTGTTGAAGGAACTGAAGTTATATAGAAGAAGTCAAATTATTTTTAGTGTTTTTAAAGAATTATTTTTGGATGATTTTATACTACTCTAATATTTTACAATAGTTACATCTATTTTGTGTGTTTTCATTTTGTTCACGATTAATATAGAAGTTTATAATTGATTTAGTTGAAGGTGTATATGGGTTCTCGTTCTCCAGATTTCACTTATAATTAGTTTTTTAAGGGTGCATTCAACATGTTGGATGAAATGGTTTGATGATTTGAAACCATTATTGTTTAATCCTGTTATCGTGTAAGGCTTTTTAAATTCCGACCCATGATGAGTATGGTTAATGTTAAAAAAATTATTTGATCATTGATTTCATTCTATTTGTGTTGTTTTGGAGATTAATTGTTATAGATATATATTTTGAGGAGTGTGAAGTTGCAATATTTGTCGTTTTTTGAGTTTTATGATTGAATTTATGTGATGATTACTAACATGGGGTAGAGACCAACCTGGAGCATGTTGTGCAGTAGTGAAAAATAAAATACAACTGGAACTATCACATGCCATTTTCAAATATTGAAATTTAATTATTTTTTTAAAAATAATTATTGTTGTGTAATAATTTTATTTTATTTTGGTTCTAGTTAGAACCACTCAAAGGTTGGATGAAGCTAAAGATTATGTCTAGATTCATGTGTGATTCCGGTAGTAATTTTTTCTCAAATATGTTTTCTCACATCACCTAGGGATGATGGTACATAGTGAATACTTCAACATAGTTTATTTATTCTGATACTAAATATTTTAATTTTTATTTTATTTTACTTAAATAGTATGTGAAGCTTGGGAATTAGATATTTCTACCCCTCAAATTTATATTTTTCATTTCTCCCTCTCTCTTCTCTCTTCTTCTTATTATCTTCTATCTTCTATAGCTCTGTGTTTTTAAATAAAATTGTTGTGTTGTCACATATTCTATATCTATGTGTGTGATATTGTACCTCCAAACATAGAGGAGTAATTTGTATAGTAAGATCTAGGATGAGAAACTTGTAGCCTTTTAGAGACTGAATATGTTCTCAATCATTGATTTATTATTTACATTAAGTAAATTTTGAATTTGATGATATTTGATTCAACCACACAATCATTCATAAGAATTATTTATTGAGGTTGATTGTTTTAAATTAAAATATTTAGGTTAATGGTAAGTAATATATATAATTTATTTTTTTGGATTCTTTTTTAATTATTCATGTCATTATTTTTCCATTAGAAAATAATTTTTTAGTTAGAAATATCATGATTGTCAAATTTGTTCATCCTAGTGAGTTCGTTATCAAACTTTAGAAAATTTCAGCTATATTCTTCTTATGACACTTCTTTATTCAAGCATTCACAATTTGATGAATCTGGGATTGTTCGAACTGCAAGATTCAACCTTCAACTGGATTAAACTCTTGGGCGGGATGAATTGTTTTCATTTATTTTATTTTAAAAAATCAATTATTTTTTTGTGATCGAAGACACTTCTTTAATCTATAAAACATAAATTTTCAACTTGAACTAGTATCATTATTTCTTAATTTTACTTCCTTCTCCCTTATTTTTTTCCTTATCTATGTCCTTTTTTATCTATTATTTCTTCATTACAACTATTTTAGGTTTTCTTCTACAACTTTTGAAACAGTTAAAAACCAATAAATAGTTTAGAAGAGCCATTAAGATAAAAAAAATTATTAGATGAGACCAACCTTTAGATTTGATATTGTGATATATGATGGGAGATTATAAATGTATAAAATATAGATCAAAAAACTTGTTTTCTAAATCATAATTATTTTCCTTTTTAATATTTATTTTTATTTAATTATATTCATTTCATTATTAAATTAATTTATGGAATAATTATGAACACATATATGTGTTTTTTAACTAAACCTTGATTTAAATTATTTATGTATCCCATTATATATTTAAAATTTTGCATCAATGAATGGGGGACCAACATTATTTAAATATTTATTTTTCTAAGTGAGAGACTTCTTTTAAATTTATTTTTATATTTTGATGATCAAAGACTAATATTTTATAAAAATAATATATTGTTTATATTTTTTTACAAAAGTCTATTTTGAAAAGATGAAATGATTTGTGTTTTGAATTTCATAATCTAAGTAAAAATTTATATAAAACTTGATATGATATTTATAAAGAAATAATATTGTTTCTCCCAAAAAATTAAATTATTTATGGTCTTAATAAAAATAAAAGGATATAATGTTTATAATATATTGATCTCCCATCACTAATACATTATCCTTGTTTCACTAACCATTACCTATGAACATGTGAATAATTTCAAATGGGGAGAGGATATGGATTATATAAATGGAATGATTATAGTAAAAATAATGTTATTTGACATGTGCTAGTTATGGGGTGTGATAAAAAACAATTATTTCCTAAGATAAAATTGCTTTAAAGTGTTTAACCTATGTTTACTCCAGAGATGATAACTCAACAATCATGTTTTTCACTAGAAATTAGATAAATAAGTGAGATTGTTTTTGAAATTGTTTTTTTCTTTAAAAGAATAGAAAAAGAAAATGGAATGATGTTTGAACCAAAATTTATGAAGTGAGTGATGGGATAAGGGTAGGATTAACTTTTTCAATGTCGTTATGCTAATAAAACTCTTTCTCCCTCACTTCATTTTTAATGATAAATAGAAGACTCCTTGATCGAGTTGTCAATCACCCATGTTTGAATTATTTAATGGAAACCACTACTATATGTATTACAATTATTAAAAAATTACCAAAAAACTAAGGAATGTATCGATTAGTAAATTTTATATCATTATAAATCTAGAAATGTTTCACTAGTTCTCCACACATTCCAATTATTTCTAGACACTCACCACCTAATACAATCTTCTTGGTTGAGAGAAATTGTACTAGGTAGAGGGAGTTTAATGATCTTCAACCAAAGATATAAACATATAATGACAACGATACCCAAAACAATATAACATTAAAATAATTGATCAACGATGAAAAAATAAATCATTAAATATAAAAATATAATTTTATATTAAAGAAAAATACTCCATCATTACAAAAGGAAAAATCTCTTTCCCTGATCACTCAAAATCATTACCCCTCCATGTGAAAGGTAATAGAGTTGTATGGGGAAGAAGTTTTATTTTTAAAACTAAGAAAACCAAAAAAATAAAATCCACAAAAATTCAATATTCTAATACCCCAGCACATCCCCACCTTCTCATACTTCAACGCATTTGAATGGAAGACAGAAATTTTATTTATAGGCTTGAGGAGTGGAAAGCACCCCCCCCCCCAAATTCATTTATCTAAAAGATTGAGTTTATATGGACTATCAAATGGACGAATATTAGGATGTTGTATTCCTATATGTTGTCACCATATATATTATTCATTCTCCCATAAATTCTCATATCATTTAGGCAATTTGAAAAAATGTTATTCTCGAATTACAGAAGAATTTGTTTTCCCGAGGAGACTCCTCAACTCGTTCTAATTTATCACATTAAATGGATACTTTAATGATCGAATTTAATTATGAAATTTATTTTGAAAATTAATATCATATTTCTATCTATAATAAAGATGGAATCACTTCATTTGGATGTGTCTAGACCATGATATTCCTTAAATACTAATGTGGGGTTCATTCTATCATCTTGAAAAATTTCTCTAACTGATTTATTTTTCTTGGCTAGTGTGTATTGAATTGGATTAGGGTGTAGAAGAAAAATTGATTCCAACAGATAAAATAATAATGAAAAATAATTAGTTAAATTAGATCAAAATTGTAAAAGTTATTTATGAAAAATAGAATCTCCTAAAAACATTTAATTTTTTCGAATTAACCAATTTTCACAATTAAACCCAAAATTCTTCAAACATACTAAAATGATGAAAATAAGATCAAATTGTTTAATTAGAAGAGATTAAATCATTCGAAAACAAATTATTAATTATGAAAATATTAGAACTATCAATTACCCTACACTAAGAACTTGGACTCCTGGACAAGTCATCATCCAAATCAAATTGAAGGAAATTCAAAACACATACCCATGAGATCCAACAATTCATCACCAAGAAACAAAAGATATCATTCCTGCTCAATGAATATTATTTCAAGTTCTCTTTTAAGATAATAGGGTACGTTTTCACTTCATTTTTTATCCCATCCACACAAAACAACTATATAAAATGAATTTTCACTCATCTTAGAAATTTCAATTTTCAACAAGGATTTTCTCATCCAAAAAATGAAAGTGTCACCATAGGATTGAAAATTTCCTACATCTCCACCGATGTGAGTCAGGAAAATATCTTTATCATGAGGACTTTTTAGATTTGATTTGGTAGGTTTTTTATGTGAAACATTATGAGGCTGAATGATGAGGGAATGGATTTTTTGATGAAAAATTACAAGATTTTATTTTTCACTCATGTATGGTATCCTCCTAACATCCCATAGTATAAAATAATATCCATAATCATGAAAACTGAAGGAAACATAACAAAATTCATCATTTCTGTAGAAAAAAATTTTAATCTTCCCAGAAAGTCATAATTTTATTTCTCTATTGGAATCTTGTGGAAGACACAACATTACTTATCATAAAAGCTCTAGAATGGAAAAACATTCAATAGAATGACTTTTTTAGGAGTAAACATATCTCTTAATATTTTTAGTTTCCACCTAAATCAACACCAAATTTGGTAGCAAAACATAATACATCTCCCCACACACTTATGTTCAACTTGATCATGTAATTTCACTTCCAGAACGGGTTCGATATGGAAAATTAGCTTGTAATTTTTCTAACCTAATAGATTGGTCTTGGATCCAATGTGATACAAGGATTTAAATTCATAAGGAACAATAGAATAAAGATAATTATCATGAATAAGGGGCTTTAAAACCAAATAAATGCCTCAATCATTTAAAATGAAAGTACCCAAAAACCCTCATGTTTTTATTAGAATAAATAACATTATATTTAAAGAAACCATGGTTTTATTCTATCAATATGTGAGGAAGCACTCACCGTCAATTCCCCCTATAGTCTTTTAATGACAATGTAAAGGCACTCTTTGGAATCCCTCAATGTCAATTCCCCCTTTACTTGTGTAACGTAACTATAGACACTCTGATGGAGCACTGAACATCAATCCCCCCTATGGTCTCATAGTGTAATAATTATAATAGTCACTCTGGGAATGCCCTCAACGTCAATTTCCCGTATGGGTTCACTACTACAGGTTCCCGCAGCCCCATGTAAGTAATCATGTACAAATGAAGAACAACAGCCAAAGTAAACCTCTAGAACTACATGGATATGCAATCTATAACATACCAGCATGTTAGAAATATAAGCACTCCATCCTACAATACTAGGCATAGAAAACAGGCAAGGCATCCTAATAGGCTAAGAAGGACCAAACAGTCATAAATAGAACATGCATGGGAAAACACTTCCAAATCATAGCAATTAACCCTATTCACTTTCAATTTACCTATATTCAAGCATATAAGAATAGAGGACAAATTACAGGGCTAAAAGAGTAAATACGCAATACCTCGTTCAAGGGTATTGGAAACATTGGCACATATAACTCAAAGACATTCAACGGAAAGGCACAAACCACCTACCTTAGTGTTGTAGGAATGTTATACCTGAACCTCAAGCCATGAATCACCCAAGAACACTGCAGATCTTTAAAAAATTCTAAAACGTTCAACTAATGATAACTCTTGAAAGAGGAAGAATCAGGAAACGAAGCTCTAGCCGAAGGAAGAGGTTACCGGGGTGATCCCAACGCAATAAACATCGGTTGATTCAGAGAAAAGATTATCGATTGGGGGCTTGAAGAATGATCATGGTCGTACAGATGCTCTCAGAGAAAATAGGTTGAGAAAGCGACAGTTCTGTCCATTAGACGTGACCCTGATACGTTTAATGAAAAAAATAAAATACACGGTGTGTACTTTTGAAGAACATGGAATATACTTACCCTTACCGAGCCCCTCTTTAGGCGGCCTCCGGGTCACCACACATGGTTGTCTACTCAGCTGTTACACGGCTAGAACACCACTATGAGCGGAAGCAGAGTACACAACTTGCACTTATAAAGTACACGGTGTGTGCTTCAAATTTTTTTAAAAATTCCTTTTTTTCTCCAAAACACCAGAAAAAGAAAAACCTACCCGAAAAGAAGATCTAGGTTCTTTGAAACTTCCCCCTATAAAGAAATTTGTCACCAAATTTCCCTAGAAAGGCAGTGTAAAAGAAGAATCCCCGAACAACTCCGACCAATGCGATCATACATCGGCCTCCCTCTCCCAAGTCTCACCCTATACTCGCCTGTGCTGTTATATCACCCGTACTAGAGAAACAAACATTCCATATAGAACCATCGTACTTCTATCAACAATCCATATAAGATACTCCTCGAATGATGTATCCACATCTAGCTCAGCTTCCTAAGGTAAAAAAACATGAGATGGGTCTGTGAAGTAACGTCGAAACTGAGAAACAAGGAAGACATCATGCATAGCCTGGTACCTCTAAGGTAACTGCAACCGACAGGTAACAGGAACAACTCTCTCTAACACCTAAAATGGCTCGACCAACCTCAGTGAAAGCTGACCCTACCTCCTAATCCTTCTGTTTCCCAACCTAGGTGTGACACATAGAAAGAACCAATCCCCAACCTCGAACTCAAGAGATCATCTCTGTCGATCAGTTTAAGACTTCTGTCGAGACTGTGCAGTAGCCATCCTCTTCCGAAACAACTCTATCTGTTTCGTGGTCTCTTGGAAAAGATGAGGTCCTAGAATATCTGATTCTCCTTCCTCCTTCCAATATAAGGGTTATCAGTATGTCTTAATGTACAATGTCTCAAAAGGTTCCATTTACATAGTTGCTTGAAAACTATTATTGTAGGAAAACTCCAAAAGAGGTATGTGCTTCTCCCAAGAACCTCTTAAATCCAGAATACATGCTCGCGGCCTGTCTTCATGAACCTGAATCGTACATTCAGATTGGCCATCTGTCTGGGGATGGTATGTTGTACTCAAATGCACCTGTTTAACCAAATCCTTATGGATCCCATGATAGACCAGAGAAGTAAAACGTGCATCCCTATCCAAAACAATGGATTATGGAACCCCATGTAGACATAAAATCTCATGGATGTACAACCTTCCCAGCTCATCAACACTGAAGGTCTCCTTGATCAGCAAGAAGTGAGAAACCTTCGTGAGTTTGTCAATGACAACCCATACTGCATCATTCCCTTAAGGAGACCTCAGATAACCTGTCATGAAGTCCATCATGACATCATTACACTTCCACTCAGGAATTGTTAACTACTAAAAAATCCATGCAAGTCACTGATGTTGCACCTTCACCTTCTGACAGTAGAAAACTTCATGAAAAAACCAGCAACATATCTCTTCATACCTGGCCACCAATACTGATGGTGTAGATCATGATACATCTCGGTGACACCAGGATAAACTGTCCAAACTGAGGAATGAATGTCCGGCATAAGCTCCTCGCGTATGTCTGCTGGCACCCATACGCACCCCTGGAAACATAGGATCTCATCCATCCCTATGGTCCATCCAGGAATAGGTTCCTCTCTTGACAAGATTTCCTGTACGACTAGGCCTTCAGAATCTGATAGCTGGCTCATTATCACTCGATCAATTAGAGTAGAGGTAACAACTACAGAAGAAAGAAACATCTTCCCTCGTCTGTTGTGTACCTCCAAAAGCATCTTAGAGAATAGAACCATAAGCTACCACTCACTGTTGGCCTCCTAAACTACCTATATCTGAGCCCTCCTACTTAGCACATCATCCACTATATTGCCTTTCCAAGGCGTATAAGCATGATGGAAGTCAAACGACAGAAGGTACTCAACCCAACTTCATTGTCTCACATTCAGGTCATGTTGAGTGAATATGTACTTGAGACTTTTGTGGTTGGTGAAAACCACAAAATTCTCTCACAGAATATAATGTATCCAACATAGTATGGTATGAACAATAGAAGCTAACTCAAGATCATGCATCGGGTAATTCTTCTCATGTGGCCTCAACTGCCGAGACCCATACACAATGACTCCTCCCCCTGCATAATCACTACTCCCAGCCCGATACTTAAAGTATCACAGTAGATATTATAGCTCTTTCATGGCTCTGGAAATACTAGTATCAGTGCTGAAGTCAACCTCTCTTTCAGCTCCTGAAAGGCTGACTCACAAGAATCTGAAAATAAGAACTTTTCACCCTTCTTAGTCAAACACATCAGTGGCCCTGCTAAGCGTGAAAAGCCCCATATGAAATATCTTTAGTACCCAGCCAGCCCTAGAAAACTTTGTACCTCAAATACGTTCATCAGCTACTCCCAGGAAACTATTTACCTCACTTTTTCTGGGACTACTGATACTTCTATATCTGAAATAACATGACCCAAGAAGTGAATTTGGTCCATCCCAATGTGGTATTTTGAGAGAATTCCATATAACTGATGCTCTCTTAGTGTACTCAAAATGATATCAACATGTGAATCACCCAATGGTGAAAATCAAATCAACAGTAAAATTGAAAAACAAGAAAAATGTCAACAAACGAGGTAGATTGGATTTTCCCAGCACACGGGTAAGCTACTCCCAGGCACAGTTTATTATCAAGTACCTATTCCTTCCTATACCTAGCTATAGGCTCCAAACAGTCATTCAAGAATAAAATAATTCCTCGGATACCATATTGTATCATCTCAGTTCTGGATGCCACCCAGAGTCACCCCGTACCTGGTTGGTCACATGGCCTCAAACCCATTTCCCCAAACTCCAGTGGCTGCTGACTAGCAGCAAGGGCCATGGGTGTGATAGTGGGGAAACTATTTCTTCATTGGCATAGTAACAGAATGCAAGTAAAACAAATAGAAATAGCAAAAGTAGTAATAATAACATATAATAGTAAATAACGAAATATTGAATGTATGAAACAACAGGAGAACATATATAAATGATGCATGGTATATATGTCAAGGAAAGAAACAAAAAAACACAATTCTAGAATTCAGTACAAAACCAATTACAAAAGAAAACAGATAACTCCTCAGCATCTCAAGACTCGGCTTATTCCCAAGCTCTCTAGCTCCTCAGCAATCAAGTACCTTAAGTAGAAGGGTGATTTCCCATATTTATACCTACAGTAATATAATCTGTTTGGGCCCAAAATCATAACCCAAACGGGTTTTGAGACTAAATTTCAGTATGAAACCACCAAAATATTGGTTCCAAAAAGTCAGTGAGTATGTAGCAGGTAATAATTAAAATGAAATGTAAACAAGAAATTAATCAACAGTAAACATTCCTACAATTTAAACATTCAACTCCACAAATCAAGCAAACTGATATTCAAAATAGGAAACCCTATGGGAAGTACACACTGCCTATCCCCTCTGTTCCAATTACATGGATATAACAAATACTCTCTAAGGAAGAACCAACCTTCAATTCTCTATACAGTCAAAAGTGATTAAAGACTCTTTGAGGAAGAACTCACCGTCAATTCCCCCTATAGTCTTTTAACAGCAATCTACAGGCACTCTGAGGAAGCACTGAACGTCAATTCCCTATGTTTCCTCATAATGTAAATGTAGACTCTTTGATGGAGCCTTTAACGTCAACCCCCCAATGGTCTCGTAGAATGATAATTATAATAGACACTCTTGGAAAGCCCTCAATATCAATTTCCCCTATGGTCTCACTTCAACAGGTTCCCACAACCCCGTGTAAAAAAATCATGCACAAACGAAGGACACCAGCCAAAATAACATCTATAACTACATGGCTAAAAAATCTATAACATATCATCATTTCATAAATACAAACACTCCATCCTACAACACTGGGCATGGAAAACAGGCAAGGCAGCCTAACTATATAGACTAGACCAAACATTCATAAACATAACATGCATGGGAAAACACTTTCAAAGTATAGCAATTAACCCTATTCACATTGAATTTACCTCTACTCAAGTATATAATCATAGCAGGAAAAAGCAGGGCTAAAACAGTAAATACACAATACCCCGTACAAGGGTATTGCACAAATTTACACATATAACTCAAAGACTATTGGAAAGGCACAAACCACCTACCTCAGTGTTTTAGGAACGATATATGTGAACCAAAAGCCTTTAATCTACCAAGAACACCATAGATCTACAAAAAATGTCTAAATCGTTCATTTGAAGTTAACATGAGAAATAAGAGGAATCAGGACACAAACCTATAGAAGAAGGAAGATCTTACCAAGGCGATCCCAAAGCAATCGACAACAGTCAAATCGGAGATCGAATGATCGATCGGGGGCTCGAGGAATGATCGTGGCCATACAGATGCTCTTGGACGAACTAGGTTGGGAAGGATATGGTTCTTTCCATCAAACGCGACCCTGGTACATTAAATGAAAAAAAACACAACATGTTCTTTTGAAGTACACGACGTTTACATACCCTTACCAAGACCCGATTTAGGCAGCCTTCAGGTCACCACACATGGCAGTGTGCTCAGCAGTTACACGACCAGCGCACGGCTATGAGCGGCAACAAAGTACACGGTGTGTACTCATAAAGTACACAATGTGTACATCAAATTTTTCCAGAAACTCCTCTTTTTCTCAAAAACACCAGAAAAAGGAAAACATACCTGAAAATAAGATTTGAGTTCTTCCAAACTTCCACCCTTAAATAAATCCATCCTTGAATTTCCTATAAAGGCAGTGTTGAAGAAGAATTACTGAACTGCTCCGGCCACTAAGACCGTACATCAGCCTCCCTCTCCCATGTCTTGTCCTGTACTCGCCCGTAATGTCATAGAACTCGTACCAGAGGAATAGACCGGACATGATGAACAATTGTACTTCGCTCAACAATCCAGATAGGATGATCCTCTAAAGATGCATCCACATCTAGGTCAACTTCCTTGGGTTTAGTAACATGAGATGGGTCTGAGATGTAACGTCGAAGCTGAGAAATGTGAAAGACATCGTGCATATCCTGGTAACTCTGAGGTCACTGCAATTGATAGGCAACCGGTACAAATCTCTCCAAAACCTCAAACAGAATGACGTACCTCGAAAAAAGCTTACCCTTCAACCTAATCCTCGTGTGTCCCATTATCAGTGTGACATGTAGGAAAACCTGATCTCTGACCTCAAACTCTAGAGGTCCTCTCTGGTGATCAGTAGAAGACTTTTGTCGAGACTGTTCAGTATCCATCATCTTTCAAATCAACTCTATTTGATCCATAGTCTCCTAGACAAGACGAGGTCCTACCATATCTACCCCTCATGCCTCCATCCCACATAACGATGATCGTCATGGCCTACTGTACAATGATTCATAAGGTTCCATCTGAATAGTTTCTTGAAAACTATTGTTGTTGGAAAACCCCATAAGGGGTATGTGCTTCTTTTAAGAACCTCTGAAATCCAGAGTACATGTTCAAAGCATGTCCTCAAGAACCTAAATCTTACACTCTGATTCACCATCTGTATAGGGATGGTAAGCTATACTCAAAGGCACATATGTACCCAAAGCCTTCTGAAGCACCTTCCAGACCCGAGAAGTAAAATTTGAATCCCTATCTGAAACAATGGAGTGTGGAACCCAATGTAGATGTACAATCTCTTGGACATACAACCTTACCATCTCATCAACACTGAAGGTCTCTCTGATTGGCAAGAATTCAGAAAACATCATGTGTCCATCAATGACAACCCATGCTGCAACATTCCCTCAAGGCGACCTCGAAAAACCTGTCACAAAATCCATCACGACAACATTCGACTTCCACTTGGGAATGGGTAACTGCTAAAAATCCCTATTGGTCGCTGGTGCTCCTACTTCACCTGTTGATAAGTGGAACACTTCATGATGAATCCAGAAACATCTCTCTTCATACCTGGACACCAATACTGATAGTGTAGTTCACGATACATCTTGGTGACACCAGGATGAACTTTTAAAACTGAGGAATTAAAGTCCCGCATCATCTACTCGTGTATGTCTGATGGAAACCATATGCACCCCAGGAAACGCAAGATCTCATCCTCTCTTATGGTTCATCCAAGAATAGGGTCCTCTCTTAACACGCTTTCTTGTAGGACTAGGACTTCAGAACCTGATACCTGTCTCATTCTCACTCGATCAAGTAGATTAGAGGTAACGACTAAAGAAGAAAGAAATGTTTTCCCTCTTCTGTTGTGATCCTCCAAATTCATCTCAGATAATAGATCAATAAGCAGCTAATCACTACTAGACTCCTAAACTTCCTGTATATGAGTCCTCCTGCACAGCGAATTAACCACTACATTACCTTTCCCAGGTGTATAGGAAATCTTGAAGTCAAATAACTGATGATACTCATCCCACCTTCACTGTCTCAAATTCAGATCATGCTGAGTGAAGATGTACTTGAGACTTTTGTGGTTTGTGAAAATCATAAAATTGTCTCCTAGAATATAATGTCTCGAATAGCGTAAAGCATTGAAAAAAACAGCCAACTCCAGATCAAGCATTGCGAAATTCCACTCATGTGGCCTCAACTGCCGATACTCGTACGCAACGACTCCTTCCCCTGCATAAGAACTGCTCCCATCCCGATACCGGAAGCATCATAGTAAACTGTATAGTTATTTCCCTGCTCTAGAAATACTAGTATCGGTGCTGAAGTCAACATCTATTTCATCTCATGAAAGGATGACTCACAAGAATCTGACCATAAGAACTTGTAACCCTTCATAGTTAGGCCCGTCAGTGGCACTGCTAAGCATGAAAAGTCTTGTATGAAACATATGTAGTATCCAGCCAACCTAAGAAAACTTCGTACCTCAAGGAAGTTCTTCAGCTGCTCCCAAGAAACTGCTTCTCTCACTTTCTCTGGGACTACTGTACCTCTATCTCTGAAATAATATTACCCATGAAGTGAATTGTGTCCATCCAAAAGTGGGATTTTGAGAGCTTACCATATGATTAATGCTCTCTCAGTGTACTCAGAGTGATCTCAAGATGTGTAGCGTGGTCACGTACAGTGAGAGAGTACACCAAGATATCATCCATGAAGACAACCATGAAAGAATCCAATTATGGATGGAACACTCGGTTCATGAGTGCCATAAATTCTGCATGTGCATTCGTGAGACTGAATGACATAACTACATACTCTTATAGACCATAATGATTCCAGAAGGTTGTAAGAGGTACATCAGATGGTCTAACGCGCAACTGATGATAACCGGACCTCAAGTCAATCTTCGAGAACACCCTGTCTCCTTGATGCTAATCAAAGAGATCATCAATCCTCAGCAAGGGATATCGGTTATTGACCATAAAATGGTTCAAATTTCTATAATCCACACAAAGTATGAGGGTATCTTCCGACTTCTATGAAAACAGGACATGTGAACCCCAAACAAAGTACTGGGTCGGATAAAACCCTTTACCTATAACTCCTACAACTTCTTCTTGAGCTCTTGTCACATTGGTGTAGCCATCCTATAAAAAGGAATGGACACTAGTTCCACTCCTAGAACAAGCTCAATAAAGAAATATACCTCACGCTCAAGAGGAAAACCTGAAAAGTCTTCTGGAAAGACATCATTGAAATGATCCATAACTAGAGGAAAGTTCAACTGAGAAGTCCCCTGGTCATCTA
Organism: Viscum album; assembly: GCA_963277665.1. Classification (NCBI taxonomy): domain Eukaryota; kingdom Viridiplantae; phylum Streptophyta; class Magnoliopsida; order Santalales; family Viscaceae; genus Viscum; species Viscum album. Next base: position 570,743,222 of record OY728119.1, read on the forward strand.
GATATAGACTAGAAATCTTGGTGGTAACTCCTACAAACCCATGATTCTCGGGTCCTGCTCTGCTTGCTTGGACATCCCATTCGCCCATATGAAGAAATAATCCACCCTCTGGTGATGTGAAACTCACCCTACGATGATAGCAATCGACAATAGCCTGGAAGGGAACTAACCAGTCAATTCCGAGAATGACGTCATAGCCTTTCATCTCTAAGACATAGAGGTCCCATAAGAAGTAACACCCACAAACCTCTAGAGGGAAATCCTTGCACTGGTGTACACTATCCGTTGTAGTACCCAAGAGAGTGTCTAACGTCCTGATATCAGTAGAATAAAAGATTCAAAGCCCAAGGCTCTCCACAACAACAGCAAATATAAAGCTATAGGAAGCCCAAGTGTTGAAAAGAGTAAAAGATAAAACTGAGGAAACTAGGATTGTACCTCAAACTGTTGAGGGTTTGGGATCCAACTTCTGCTAGGTCTGCTCCACTGTAAAAGTGTGACCTACACAGTGGCCCTGTGACCTAGCTTGACCACTCTTAGCTGATCCGACTTGTTGCCACTGATAGCCTGGCGACTGACTACCACGGCCGTGACCTACACCTCAACCTGAATGGCCGGAATAACTCATGTTCCCTAACTAAGGAGTAACTAGTGGTGCTACTCTTGAATGTGGAGTCATATAATAACCCTTGTCACCAGATTCCGGTGATAAGAACTGACAAAAACGCTAAAGGTGACCCATCTTGCCGCATGATCAGCACTCCCCCGGTTCTCTCGGGAAATGTGGCCTTGTATGCCCAACCTTCCCACACTAGTAGAATACCACCTGGCTACCTAAAGGGGCATCCCACCTACTTGGATCTCCTCGTGTAGTCTCGATGTGATGCTTCCTACTGTCGGCCGGATAAGAATTAACTCTGGATGTTGAACCTCCCCGGATCACAACTCTATAATTCCTCATATAACATTCTGTGATCAGCACCTGGTTTACTATAGAAGTTATTGATGTCCACCTAAAAATGTTCTCCTAAGATCGAATGTCAGGCCTGAGACCATCGTCGAACATCCTTGCTAGGAATAACTCATCACTTCTAGGAAAAGGTGTAAATAGTTGCTTCTTGGTGAAGCGAGAAGAATAATCTATAACAAAAATAGTACCCTACTCCAAAATCATAAAATCTCAGGCTCGATCGTCCCTTGAGGTCTCCAGATAGAAGTAATCATAAAAAGCACGTTGGAACTCATCCCACTCCATAACCTGCTAGTGTCGTGCCTGTGAGATCAAATCCCACAATCTCTTGGTGGAATCTCGAAGCATGTAGGTATCGAGCTTGACCTTCCTCTCTAGAGGCATATCCAAATGCTCGAATATCATCAACATGGCTTCTAGCCATGACTCTGCAGCATGGGTCCTCCATCACCGTAGAAAGTGGGAGGATGATGCTGCAGAAAGACCCGTGTCAATTCTTCCATCGATGGGTCAGGAGGTGGTTCCCCCTGAAAGGTCTGCATCATCCATATAAATCCCTCCCTAAAATGTGCATCAGCACCTATGTCATGTATAACTACTGGTGCCTAGACTAGCACAATTGGAGGATCTATAGATAGTCCATGATCAGCCATGTCTGGTGTCTTATCACCACCCCACAACTGGCATACAACCGGATGACGTCTTGGTGGCATGACTCTGCAAAGTTAAGTTTACACCTTAGATAAAGATTAACGTGGACTAAAAACTAGAAGTAATAGAAGTGAACAGGAGAAATAAAGCTTTCATTTTTCTAAAACATGACTACACTGCGTGTATAAGGACTACACGACATGTTCCCTTAAGGCTTTCACATGGGCGAGTACTCCTGCCACAACTGGTCATGTAACATCCCAAACACATGGTGTGTTGTCCAAACACACGATGTGTACTTGACTTATCTTCCCCTGCTCTAGTTCTTCTACATAGCTAAGACACACTGCTATCCTAGATAAAGACTACATGCTGTGTTCATTCCAGAAAAGGAATGTACTTGACGAGCTTCACCGACCTGTGTTGTTTGAGACACAACTGGATACACGACTCACACAACACTAAGTGTTCCAGATGGACACGACATGTACGATAATGTTTTTGCCAACCCGTGTTGTTCGATACACGGTGGGGTACTCAGTTTACACTACACAGCGTGTTCCAGACGGACATGGTTTGTATCAGAAGAGACTCAACCAACCCGTGTTTTTAGTGACAGTGCTAGTTCTGCAGTTCTATAACACAGCGTGTACATCCGGTACACAGCGTGTCCTACTAAGGATTTTCAAACCCTGTGTCACTACCCACACAGTCTGAGACACGGTTAGAGACTACACGGCATGTACATACAGTACACAACGTGTACTCAAGAAAAACAGTTTCTTCATGAACAAAACATCACATGGAATTTATTCATCATTACACTCCATGTATTCTGGTGTTTTCCATACATTAAGCCTCAGAAACTACTCTGGAAGCCCTAAAACACTAAAAGAAACATTAATGTGCCAAATTTCGATCTGTGAGGGCCCATATCCCCCGTGAATCAAAGACTGACATATTATACATGACATCATTAAAGTAAACAAGTCAATGATCCACCAAATTCCGATCCATGTGGGCCCATAACCCATAGGTAGAAGGATCGAAACCTCCCTCTCATACAACTTTGATACATCCCTATTCCAGAAGCTACCCAGAGGCGCCCCATGCCCAGTTTTTCACATGGCGTCAAGCGCATTTCCATGAATGGAAGAGGATACTGACTAGAAGTGCGGGCCTTGGGTGTGATAGTGGGGAAACTATACCCTCATTGGTAGAGTAACGCAGCACAAGTAAAAAAATGGAAAGATCGGAAGCAGTAATAATAACATACAATAGTAAATAGAGGAAGAATTAATGTAAGAAACAACAAGAGAACATATATAAATGATGCATGATATATATGTCAAGGAAAGAAGCCAAACAAAACACAATGCTTAAATACATTACAAAACCATGTACAAAAGAGAACAGATAACTCCTCAGAATCGCAAGCCTCAGCTTAGTCTCATGCTATCAAGCTCCTCAACAATCAAGTACCCAAAGTAGAAGGGAGCTAACCAATATCTATACCTATATTAATATAACTTGTTTGGGTCCAAAAGCATGACCCAAATAGGGTGTGAGACTGAATCATAGTAGGAAACCCCCCAAAGATCTGTTCCTAATAGTTAATGATTATATATCATGTAATTAGTAAAATGAACAGTAAACAAGGAAGTACTCAGTAGTAAACATTCCTACAATTTAAACCTTCAATTACACATATCAAGTAAAAAGATATTCAAAATAGGTAACCCTCTAGGATGTACACACTGCCTATCCCCTTTGGTCTAATTACAAGGATATTACAATGTCTTCTTGAGGAAGCACTCACTGTCAATTCCCCTTATAGTCTTTTAACGGAAGTCTACAGACACTATGAGGAAGCACTCGAAATCAATTCCCCCTGTGGCCTCGTAACATAACTATAGACACTCTGAGGGATCACTCAACATCAATACCCCCTATGGTCTCGTAGTATGATAATTATAATAGACACTCTGGGAAATCCCTCAACATCAATTTCCCCTATGGTCTCACTACAACAGGTTCCTTCAGCCCCGTGTAAAGAAATCATGCACAAACAAAGTACATTACTCAAAGTAACCTCTAGAACTACTTGGATAATTAATCTATAGTATATCATCATGTCAAAAATACAAACACTCCATCCTACAACACTAGGCATGGAAAACAGAAAAGGTAGCCTCACGAGATAAACAGGACCAAATGACCATAAATAGAACATGCATGGGAAAACACTTCCAAAGAATATCAATTAACCCTATTCACATTCAATTTACCTATAATCAAGAATATAAGAATAGCAGGAAAAAATAAATAAAAAAGTAAATATATAATACCTCGTTAAACGTTATTGGACAAATTTGCACATATAACTCAAAGACTTTCAATGCAAAGGTACAAACCACCTACCTCGGTGTGGTAGGAACGATATACATGAACCTAAATCCTTGAATCACCCTAGAACACTGTAGATATACAAAAAAATCTAAATCGTTCAACTGAAGATTACTTGAGAAAGAGGAGGAATCAGAAAACGAAGCTCTAGAAGAAGGAAGAGCTTACCGAGGCGATCCCAACACAATCGACGGTGGTCAAATCAGAGATTGGACGGTTGATTGGGGGATTAGGGAAAGATCACAGATGTATGAACTCTCTCGAATGAACTAGGTCAAGAAAGAGACAATTCTATCTGTCAGACACGACCTTGTTACATTTAATGGAAAAATAAAGAAAATACACAGAGTTTACTTTTGAAGTACACAGTGTGTACTTACCCTTCCAAGCCCCTCTTTAGTAGGCCTCCAGGTCACCACACAAGGATGTGTTTTAGGCCATTACATGTCCAACACATGGCTTTGAGCGACAACAGAGTACACAGCATGTAAATCATATTTTTCCATAAACTCCTCTTTTCCTCAAAAACACGAGAAAAAGGAAAACATACCTGAAAAAAGATCCAGGTTCATAAAATGTGAATGAAAATAATATGAAAAAATATTTCAAAAGCTTCAAGGAAAAGTGATTTCCAATATTAGACTATGAGATGTGGCATGGGATTCAAAAATTAGAGTACTTTTCATGAAATTACTAACGAATTAGGCTTGAAACAAAGTCATTTTCAGCATTCATTTAAGATCAGTTTCTTGGAATAAATTATTTCACTCATTTACATGCGTTTAAAAAATGGAAATGATTATAATTTATTCTAAAAATTTTCCATAACAAAAAAAACTAAAAAAGAATCACAAAAAAAATTTATAAACACAATCTTTAAAAAAAACAACAAATGAAAATCCTAAACTACAAAGGTTACCTCCCCAAAATTTAAATGATGTGGTTTCCTATACAAATTAAAATGATTTTAAAATGTAATAAAATTTTAAAATGAATCATATTTGTCAAGAAAGTGTAAATGAGAGGTAATACAAGATGGATTCTATTGATAGACAGTTTGGAGGAGTGTGATCTCTTCCATTGGATCTGATGGAATGGTCCCACGGAATTTCATCATCCTATGTCCATTAACAATGAATGACTCCTACTCACCATCCTTCATTGTATGTACAACACTGAAAGAATATACATGACTAAATATAAATAGACCTTTCCACCTAGAAGGACATTTACTTTGCACCATCTAGAGTTTTGAGTGGAATAACAACTCTTTATCTATAGGGTAGATATATGTCAGTTTAATCATATTTTCATGATCCACTGTTATTATATCTTTTAAAATCTTGGAATTTTAAAAATCCCCTCTCATAATTTTCCCTATATCCTATAACTAAAATATTATCTCCTTCCCAACACTTTCAATATCCAAATTCATATTCTTCATAGACTAATATTCCATAAGCTCTAATTCCACTAGAAGATGAAACATTTTCCAATAAATAAACCTATATGTGCACATTATAATTAGGTTTTTTTTTGCTGTCATAGAAGACCATTATGTGTCTTCAAACCATTGGATCTAATCCTTCTTATTTGGATTAACAGTCTTCTAAAATTTCGTTGATTTTTCCATTAGACACTTCAGCTTTCACGTTAGTCTATGGATGATAAGGAGTTGATGTTTTATGATCAACCCAATACTTCCACCACACAACATCCATTATCTTATTGAAAAATTATTACCTTGATATTTGATAATGGATCTGGGCACTCCAAACCTACAAAATATACTATACCTGAAAAAATCACAAACAACATTAGCATCGTCTGTAACTCCCGGCCCATCTAACCATCAAACCGGTGGCCGGACCAGTCGCCACATGGCCTCAAGCGCATCTCCCCGTACACCATAGGCTTCCGACTAGTAGAGAGGGTCTTGGGATGTGATAGTGGGGAGACAATACCCTCTTATCAGAGTTGCACAACGGTATTATCAGAGTGAAACACAAAAGTAGCGGACGTAGTAATAGATAAATAATGAACAAACAGCAGGGAAAGAAAAATAGTGATCATTTTTTTAAAAGGTGGCGAAATCCAGTTTACATGATACAAGGATGATGAATGATACAATGTGAAAACATGAAACAATACAACATGCTTGCAATACAATGTAAAAGAATAAAGAAAAGACAGCAAGGCCCGACAGGTGTTCTCCTGAGCATCCCGAGCTCCCACTCGGTCCTTTTCTTTTATCCCCAGGTACAAGCAACACAGCAACCAACCTTGGTCCTGCAACCAAGAAAGGTCTACTCGGGTACCCCAGTGCAATGACGGGCCGATTAGGGTGTGAGATATAAATCTCAGTAGGCTGGCACCACCGGTGTCTATCCCAAACCAAAATATGTAATATTAATTTAAGATGGAAACTGGTATAGAAGGATTCAATAAACAGAAAAATATAGAATAACAACACCCATCCAGGTTTCCCCAAATGAAACCTGACGGCTATACCAGCTTTGGCTCGTTGCCAGGATATCATGATCATGCCACTATAATTACATATGTAAATATTTATAAAAGATGGTGTGGGGTAAGCATTCCTCCCACCCATCATCTGAAGATAGCGGGAACGAGGTAAGAATGCCTCTCGTCCCTAGTATACTGGAAAGGGGTAATAATTCCTCCCTTCCATACACGTATCGAGATTAGCGGGCACGAGGTAAGAATGCCTCTCGTCCATAGTATAATGGAAAGGGTTATGAATGCATCCCTTCCATAAACATATAGTGAATAGCGGGAACGAGGTAAGAATGCCTCTCGTCCCATCGGTCAACTAGAAAGGGGTATGAATGCCTCCCTTCCACTCACGTATAGTGATCGTATCTGGAGTGGGGTAGACATGCCTCCCAACCATACTCAAAAGTAATCTAGCATGGGGTATGCATGCCTCCCATCTATAACCGTTCAAAGTACATGGCATGGGGTATGAATTCCTACCATACACAACCACACACATTCATTATCAGCAATATATTACAATGCATAAGGAAGTACCTCTTATGCATTTCAAACAGACATTCCACATTCACAATCAATCATAAAGCTCATTTCTATATAAGTACCCACCAGCTCATCCATTATAAACATACTTAAGGAAAACCATCTTAAGTATTTATAATATCATCATTATCATATTTATCACATTTATACTTAAGACATCTCCTCTTAAGTATCTATATCAAGACATTTACATATTCATTTTCCTAACATAACGTGTGTTCATTACGTTATTCCAAGGCGTGGTCGTACCACCCTAGTCCGCTCATATCCAGTTTAACCATTTAATTCTAAGGGACACTTTTATCATTCTTTTAACCAGTTGGTAAAATTCAAACGAAACATGACGTCATCAATCAACACCAAAGCATAACCATAAATAAGCAAGAAAGCGGAATAATCTACTTCCTACTTTTATCTTGAAGACAGTGCACCTCTGATCGAGGGGTTTTATTATTAAATCATTAGTTTAGTTAGAAGGCAACCATTTTTATTTTTTTCTGCAATTCAAACGGTTTTCACCGAAGCATTTACTCAAGACTAACTTGCAGAATTAAAGTACTAAGGTCGTGCATAAATTAACTCATTTAAACTTCACTTTAAATAGAAAGGCAGGAGAGGGACCCTACCTCAAGGTGGATCCATCCGTCCACTCCGGCACATGGTGCTTTCTAACTAAAGCTGATGCTACTCCCCCACAAAGCATATGTGACTTCACATACGTATAAGGACACCTAGCCTCTATGAACATGCTCCACATGGCCATGATCGTGTGAAAGAGGATACTTACACACATGCTTATACACATAAGCCTGTCTCCACTCACCTGTGCAGGCACTTTTATATATGCAATGGGGACAACTAGCCCCGTACGTGTATATTCACTACCATGCCCGAATATACACATATTGGGGAAACCCATGTAAATATAAATATGTACCTATGCCTATGCATGCAAGCTGCCTAAGCTCCGGAAAACCAAAACCACTCCAAAAGCATCGGAAACAAACAGGCGGACTGAAACCACTGCAAACCGCCTCGCCTTTGGCGACGGACACCGTACGCGCACCAACGAGGTCTCAGGGGACCTTCTGCACAACCCTGGAATAAGCGTAATTAGAAGGAAACCGAAAACAACACAACCCTAACCCTCAAGAGATTTGGCCGAACCAAAAATAGGGCAAAGAGGAGCCCTAAAACCATCCAAGAAGGGAGAAGGAAGGAGAAAAGAGTCCTAACGCGGAGATTCGAAGGAGGAATCACCGGTCAAAGGGAGTTCGTAGGAGGGGGTGTCACGCGACGAAGGGGGAGCTCCTTGGGCTGCACGCGGGTCTGGCAAGAGAGGAAGTGAGGGAGTGTTTAGTTTAGATTTTATTTATTTTAATTTTAATTTCATTTAAAATATCCCAAAACCCAAACAGTGTGTACCATAGAGTTTATCTCGCACGATTTTCCAAACTGTGCGCAAACCATGTAATACCCCACTGGACACCCAGGGCACCATGCATGGGTTGGCCGCACAGTTTGGGGAAACCGTGCACAGGCCGTGCAGACACCTCTGCTTTTCTATTTTAAGTCGCACGGTTTGGGCCACACGGTTTGGGAAACAGTCCGCAAACTGTGTTCCTTCTGTTGTTGCTTAAAAAACCAGTCATCTTCAGTTTCGAAGCATGGTATTAGATTCGACATGCTCATCCATTGAAAAATTTCAATTTCCCCCACTTTTTAACCCGGTTCAAAATGCGGGTCATTACATCATCCATCCTGGTGGATATTTCTTCCACCCATTTTGAAATATGATAAACTGAAATCAAGGTTTAATAATTTACAAATGAAATTTGGAAAGGAACCATAAAATATATCTCTAATACTTGAAAAATCACAAAAAAAATTAGAGGATTTTTTTTTGAATTTCTTATCTCCTTAAAGTATTTCTAAAAAACATCCATTTTTCACACATTTTTCAAAATTAATTAGTATCATTAAAAAGTATGGGCTAATAAAGTCCATATTTTAAAAGCTTACTTGTTGTAATATAAAGTCTAAGGTGACATAAATAAGCTAATGTGTGACAAAATTAAAATAGATAACCAATTGAACTCTCATTCAAAAAATTTCTTATAACTTGTTCATTGAAAATATTCTAAATAATTTGATAGTACAAAATGTAATAACTAGATTCAGATTTTAGAATTTGAATTTAGTGGGAATTGAAATGTGATGTGACCTGAGATGTTACTACATAATTAAAAATGTTATCATACCAAGTTACTTATTCTTAAATCAAGTACAACTGATCTCAGGGAAAGTGGTTATTCAATGGATATTTTTATAGAATTTAAGATTTATTAGTGTTGGGAAGTATACTTAAATGACACTACACTTAGTTTACAACCCACTTCTAGTCCTTCATTTCTATGTTGAACTCATGAAATAGTAACATCCATATCACTATCCTCAGTTTATCTTCAGTATTCTTCATCATGTACCTATGATTTTCATGATCAAAAAAATATTGACTTTATTTCCAAGAAGATATGATCTAAATATTTATAAAATAAAAAAACTATTAAAAAAACTTTTTATGTGGTTGTGTAATTTAATTGAGCCACATATATGGTTATAGAAGAATAGGAAATGACTTGTGTCCTTCCCTCAATTCACTGAGAAATGACTACTCCAACTGCTTGGTTGGAAGCATCACAAATTAGCTCGAATAGTTGTTCCCAATTTGGTGTCTGCATCAATGGTGGTGTAATAAATCTCCTCTTCGGCTCATAAAAGGATTCCCTACATGCACCATTGAAGTAAAAATTATATTCTTTAAAGATAAATCTTGAGATAGAGAGAGAAATCTTACTGAAATATTTGACAAACCTCCTGTAGAATCATGAATGTCCTAAAAATGATCTAATATTCTTAACACAAGTTGGGTATGACAATGAATTTATCACTTCAATTTGTGATTTATCCACTTAAATTAATTTTTTTGAAATGAAATTCCCAAGGAAAATTCCTCTCACAACCATAAAATGATGGTTTTCAAAATTTGAAACCAGATTCTTTTTAATGTAGGTTTTCAAAACAATTTCCATATTTTAAAAAAAATGGTCAAACGTATTTCTAAAAACAATGAAATCATACATGAAAAATCCTTCAAATATTCAATGTCATCATAAAAATACTTACAATGCACCTATTAAATGTACCTAGATCATTAAATAATCCAAATGGATTCCTTTTATATGAAAAAGTGACAAATGGAAAAGTAATGGTTGTCTTCTCTTGATCCTGGGAGAAATAGGTACATGAAAATAACCTAAAAATCCATCCAAAAATAAATAAGGACTTCTCCCTACCAACCTCTATATCATAATATCAATGAAGTGGTTGTTAAATTTTCATTATGAGTGACCTAATTCAACTTCCAAAAATCAATGTAAACTCTCCTGTGATCCTAAATTCTTAGATGGATTAATTCATTCTTTTCATTCCTCAATGTGGTTAAGAATGTTTGTTTTGGAACTACATGAATGGGCCTAACCCATTTTGAATCTGAATTGGGATAGATGATCCATGATTCCAATATATTCTCAATATCCTTCTTTAAAACCTCCATCAATGTGGTATTTATCCTCGTTTAGGGATATCTGACAGGTTTGGAATCTCCCTCAAGAATAATTATATGTGAGTATATTTTTTGTTTTATTCCTCGGATATCACCTAAGCTCACACCTATTTCTTGAAATATCTAAAAATCCCAATAAAATATTTTTCTTGGGTTTCAGGTAGATTATTTGCTATTATAAGAGGTAATTTCTCTCCCACTTATGGTAAAAATATTTCTAATCAATGGGTAGTTGGTTTAATTCCATATTAGGGGGATGATCAAGGGATAGAATTAAAATTAAATTCAATAATTAATTTTTTTTAACTCTTGTAGAACATAAACTATATCACCTTTCTTATCATTTAACAAACCATCAAAGAAATAATATTTGAACTCTTCTTCTAAAATGAAATTAGAATCTCCAGTTTTTTGTGCATCCACTTGTTCAGTGATATTTTCAATTGAAATATTATCGCATAAGGATAAGAAATCATGGAACATACCATATTATTCAATCATCTTAGTAAAAACCTTATGAGATAGTTCAAAGAGTGAATTATTATCTTATGGGTGCCTCATAGATTCAACAATATTGAAGTGGACTGTGCTATCTCAAAATTCCCCTATGAGTGTCCCTTCATGGAAATTTATGATGGTTTTCACCTTATTCAACAAAGATCTACCAAAAATGATTGGTGATTGTGACAGATCGTATATTATTCTATATTCATAACATATAAGACAAATGGTAATAATATATCTTTGAATTTAATAATGAAATCCTCTAGAACTCCTACTGAGAAGACTGTGGAAGTATTTTCATGTTGGACCCCCACTCTTGTGAGATTCGAGTCTCCCAATTGAAAATAAGTGTATACTGGGGGAGGAAATACATTAATTCTAGAACATAGATAAAAAAATAATTCTATAAATTTAAATAACCAATAGTTTGTGGAAAGGAAAACATCCCTCGATATTTTCATTTAGTTGGAAACTATTTTGTGATAAGGGCTGAGACACTTCTTCTAATGTTTGTCCTATCATTCAATTAAAGTATTCTCTTCTTGGTGAAAGATAATTCAAAAATTTAGTATAATTTGTCATTTTTTTCTATGCTTCAAGTAGAGGGATATTAATATTCACTTTCTAAAAGGTGTTTAGAATTTATTTTTTAATTTATTCTTATAGAAATCTCTTTGATGCAATCATCCTTGATGGAAATAGTGGGGGTTATTCTTTCTTATCACTTTGTTGAATTTTCAATGGGATTTCTTATCTCTTCCTTCTCAGTCTATCCTTATACTCCTCCTCTTTATTTTCTTCTACTTGGTGTATTTTCATATAATTTTCAGAAATCCCAACTTCATTTTTCTTCAAATAAAGTGGTATTATTTTGGGCTCATGGGCTACTGGTGGTGAGAGTTATTTTCCACTTATTGTTTTCATCATGATGACATTATCTTTTAGATTTTTGATTGTTTATAAAGGTATTGTCCCGGTATTTTTTGTAAGGAAGCCTATGAGACTTTCTACCTTTTTTGAAAAATCTTTTATTGTGTCTTTCAGACCCTCAATCTCATATATCTACTATTTCTTCTGAATTGGTGGTTGTGCACTGGTGTATGGATTCACTTAGGTTCTTTGGAAAGTGAGTGGTTGGTGGTAAGAATAATGGTTATAGGATTTCATTTGTTAAAATGGTGGGGAGTTTTTTAATGGTTGTTGGGATGGGGGTTGGTTTTAAAATTGCTTTTGGTATGGGGGTCTAGCTTTATTCATCTTATTTACAAATACATATTAAACATGGAAAGTGTCTCTCAATCCTTGATTTTTTTTTGGAATTTCTAAGGATGAATGGCTATCGAACAAGTTTCCATTACCTATATTTTAGCACATTGGTAAGTTAAATGATCAGGTGATAAGAATAAACCATATACCTTAGCTAGTTCTTGTTGGTCATCCACTTGTTTCAAAGTCATCTGTCTCACCATACTTGTTAGGCCATCAATCATAGTTTCCCTTAAAGGTGATGGATAAGAAGTTCTTACCTTATGAATTCATCTTGTACCAATATCTCTTGTACCAAACTATTATGATTTCTAGGAAATCATATCAATAAATACATTGGGAGCTTATGGAAACTTGTAAATTAATTCCCGTTTAGATGATGCATTCAGAAGGTTTCTTTATGATGAAATAGATTTCCTTTCTGATGGTTGTGATTCTGGAGGTAGGGAAGAAGTTTTGCAAGAACCATCTCACTATGTCATTAAAATCATACAAATATCCTACTTTTTGTCCACAGAACCATTCCTTGGAAGCTCCTTCCAATAAAAATGGGAATTCCTTCCACTTTACTTACATATCAATTACTCATTAAGGTCTGAAAGTATAGCATACGTGTGTGAAATCATTAATATATTTGTTTTAGTATTCTCCTTCCAAACCAAGAAATTTTGGGAGAAATGGAATCTTTTTAGAATACATATAAAAATAATTTTGTAACATTGGAATGATAAATTTATTTTTTTAAATTAATTAATTGTGTTGTGAAGAGGTCTCTAAGGCTTAGGTTCTGATTTCCATCCATGATGACCTGATCAGACTGAACACATGAAGTTTCACTCAAGTATGCAAGATAATTTTTCTCATCTTAATATTTAAAATTATGGTTTTAAAGCCTATTAAAAAATGTTATTTATATTGTAGGATCTATGGGAAATGTTTCAAGGTTTTAGGTTCTATTCATGAAGTTTTAAATATTAAATAAAGAAATAAATAAGAAGAAGAAGAAAATGATTATTGGAACTACCTTCCGGGTAATAGTGAAATGTTTTGACATGTGCCTACTGTTAGGTATGAAAAACAAATTTTTATTAATTTAAAAAATTTATTGAAGTGGGTAAACAAGGTTTGTTTCAGAGAGTATCACTCAACAATAATGTTTTCAACTACATATTGGAGAAATATGTGAGATTGTTTTGGGATTTTTATGTTTTTTAAAAGAAAGAAAGCAATTGAAATGATGTTTGAATACAAATTGATGAAGATAGTGATGGGGTTAGGGTAGGATATCCTTTTTCAATGTAATAATGGTTATAAAAATCATTATCTCTCTCTATTCGGATTTAATGATAAATGAAAGACTCCTTGATCGAGTTTTCAATCACCCTTGGTTTAAGGATGCAATGGAAACCACTCCTGTGTGCATAAATATTCATAAAAAATTCCCAAACAACTATCAAAAATCCCGATTAAGAATTTTTAATCATTAGAAATATAGAAATGATTCAATAGTTACATATATGTTCTAACAATCGCTAGACACTCACCACTTTACACAATATTCTCAATCGAGATAAACTGCACTAGGCAGAGAGAGTTTAAAGATCTTCAAACCAAGCTATAAATAATGAATGAAACCAAAAACCAAAAAATGATCACATTATGAGAATTGGGAACCAGTAAAAATATAAATCATTAAATGGAAAAAATAGTTTTACATTAAATGAAAATACTCCAACATTATATAATGAAAACACCCTCTTCCATGATCACTCAAAATATTTACCCCTCCATGTGAAGGATTATAGAGATGAATGGGGAAGAAATGAACATTATAAAACAAATAAAAGAGAAAAGAAACAAATTCTTAGCACATAAACCTTCATATATTCCATCATATTCCCTCATTCTCCACCATAAACACCTTTTAATGGAAGTGAAAAGTTATATTTATATGCTTGAGGGGTGGAAACATTTTCCACCAAATTCATTCCTCCAAAGGATTGAGTTTATTTATAAGAGTAAATGGACGAGTCTCATAAACTTGTATTCATAAAAACATTTACGCTATATTTTTCACATTCTCTAAAAAAATGTCATCTAATTTGGAAAATTTTAAAACACATTATCCTATAATTACTGAATAAAATGTTTTCTGCTGTGGAGACTTCTCAACTCCCTCCAATTTTCCTCATTAAATAGAAGCTCGAATGACCAAATTTCTTCATGAAAATAATTTTGGACATGATTATTCATAATATATATGTAATTAAGCTTTAATCACTTTATTTGGATGTCTATGTACCATGATATTACTAAATTACTAATATGGGTTCCGTTTTGTAAGCCATTTAAATTTATCCACTTAATTGATTTTTATGGGTCAGTGTGTTTAAAATTTGATCTGGATCCATAAGAGAAAGTTGAATCCAAAAATACAACAGAAAAATAAAAAAGGTATCACACAAAATTGGATCAAAGTTTTAAATGTTATTCCTGAAAATAATAATTTCCAAAAAACTGTTAATTTGAAAAAATTAACCAATTTTCAGAATTAAGCCCAAAATTTAACAAAAATAGTAAAATAATGAAAATAAGACCAAATTGATTAATTGGTAGGGATTTAATCCATAAAACACACATTAATAATTATAAAAATATTATATCTACCACAATTCAATATTATTTTTGAACTTAATTCTCTTTAATATATATTTTCATTAAAATTTATTTCAAGGATGTTGTTTTATGCTATTATGGATTTTTCATAGTCAAAAAGAGGATAAAATATTTATAATGGAATTAAAAGAACATTTATTCTGAAAATGGTAGAGAATGTTTTTAAAATAGAGAATATAATTTAAATTTATTTTAAAATAAAATCATTTGACCCTCAACCATTTAATTTTGTTATCTAGGATGAATTTCATTATGAATTATTTACATTACTTTTAGTTGTATTCATGAGAAATGAATCATGACTATTTTTATATTATTATTTTCTTATGTGTCTATAATTAATAAAAACTAGGGATAATTTTGACTATATAACTCTATTAAGGGGTTTAAATAATCACAAACGCTGAATTTCATTTCTAACATTTTTATTTAATGACTTTAAATGTATTTGTTTTAGAACTAATGTGATGAATTTACTGAACAAAACAGAGGTCTCAAGAAGACATTGTAAAATAAATTATAGTTTAATAACAATAGGTACCAACTTCAACCTAGCGGGGTACCATCATAGGGCTGGTGGAACCTGACAAAATGACCACTTCTATCTATTTACAACTAGAGGGATGATGCCACCCACTATCTATCATTGTTACCTAGACAAACTAAAAAACAAGCAATTTCTGTAAGGACCAAAATTACTTAATTCAACTCATAATTTCTCCCTATGAACCTAAAATAATCCATAATTATCAAATAACCACTAGAGTATATTAATATACCCAAAAATTTCATTGGGTGGTACCGATTACATTAATGTTAATCTTAGAACTCAATTGTGTCTTTTTTTCATTCACTTAATCTATTACAATTGACTCATATCCTCCCTTTTTAATCTTGTCATATATTCATCTTATATGATTTTGAGATAGATTCAAATTTTGTTCATAATAAAACCTCTTATTTTTTTAATTTCATGGTTGATCACAGCCATTATGTGTGAGGGGGTTGGTGCACAATACCATTAAAGTGTGGAGGGTTTGGGTTTCTCCCCACAACCAAAAAATTGATAGTTGTGTAATAAGTTTTATTTAAAAGACCACTAAAATAAAGGGGTTTACTTATTGTAATATATTTTATATTTACTAATAAATACAATGTATTAAAACCAAACCATTCAAGGATCTTGAATTGTATAGACATAGATATCCCATTGTAGATTATTACTAACCTTTTTTGTCATACTCTTAACCCTTTTGTTTTTAATATTATATTTCTGATGTTCTTAACTCTCTAAATCCTTGATTATAGCTATGATTGGTTTAATTAATCTATTATATGTATTAATTTTTTAATCATATTTAAAATAAAATTCACCCATATTTTGATATTTACTTGAAACAAAATAATTCCCTTTCATTGGATCACATGTGGCCCAAACATTCGATGTCCAAGTGGATTTACCATTCTTAAACCACATTATAAACAGAATTGAGGCTATTTCCCTACCAACCCATGAAATCCTCAAAAATTTATAACCCTAACATCCATCCTATATCTCTAGAAAAATCACTTAATTACTCTATCATGACTCGGCACTACGCTAGTATCTCTCTTTGGATAACAATGTAGATGAGTTACCCTTAAAGATAACCCCCTATACTCATATGGTTGGAGACTAGAACAAAAGGTAAAAATATGCAACGGGGGGTGTTACCCACAAAAGATAATTCATTTACCAAACATAATATTAAAACTATGAATTAACACTATATCATTAAAATATAAAAAGGACAACAAATCAAAATGCTTGTTAAGTGATAAACATAAAAACTACAACATTTAAGCTAGTAGTGTCTAACTTGGTCTCTAAAACCCCCTTGTAAAGTAAAAAAAATAGTTCATATAGATTTATAGTGAGGAAAACATGTATACATAGTTTTATAATAAAACATTTATCACATTAAATGGTGCGAAGAGAATATTGATGCACTAATGAATCAATAATATAATTTACATGCTCATTAATAGACCGACTAACCATCCCCTCCTCTACAAGGATGGCTATCTAAATAAAAAATTCGATGTTATTATGTAATTTAAGATTTATATAGATTATTGAACCTTGTATCCCATTCAATATTAAGCTACTAATCTCATTCCCCAACTCCAAACATCATGCGCTCCCATCCATTATATATATACTATGGATTTCATATCATGCTGATTCTAAAGTTGTTTATGTTGATACCCTACCTATCCATATATATTATAGGGTCCAAAATCTAATCCTACAATAATAAATATCTATAAATCCCTTACTACTACCATGTAATAATACTTATCCTCACATATCCACTCACAGATTCATAACTAGGGTAGTGGGGTATCATAAACATGAAAGAAACAAACCTCATTCCCTCCTCCTACCACACATGAACCCCACCACATATCATATACTCTCATAGCTAGGAATCATTATGAACTATGAAATCATCAGTTAGTACTCACTAACAACTCTGGATGACAGCCTTAAACCAGTATCAATGGAAGAGTGGCTAAGAGGGAATAAGTCATCATCTATTTTATCGTTTTCTGTGATTTTGGAAAAAATACACACAAAAACATTTGGGTGTTGGAAAAAATTAATATACATGGGTTGGGTATGAATATAAGTATCATAAAACTATATATATATATATATATATATATTCTGACCTAGTTCACCCAATATATGGGTCATATTTTACCAATACTAACATAGTCCACATCACTACCACGTTACCTCACAACATTTACCACTAACTACTTCCACCACTAAATATAAATCACCACAACACATAGCCACACACAACCTGAAATTATACATTTATTTATAATTTCATCCATTTTTCAGATTTTCTAGTTTATCAACATGGCCCACATTTCAAGTTATTTAATTACATATTTATGAAAAAATCCAGTGAATCTATAAACCACATTTATTCCCATTTAATTTATCAATATTTAATTAATTAACCATTTTCCCCATATTTAATTTTCATCCCATTCTAATATAATTCCAACTCATGCCATTTGAAATTCATAATTACCAAATTCATTCCAATGATTCGTAGAAACTACCAAAACAATCCACCACACAATATCCCAATCATATCATAATATAAAGTGTCTCATCTCATTCTAATTCTCCAACATATACTTAACCATCGCACATAAACAACCCACAACCATCTATAAAATATTACCCGTCAGCCAACCCATGCCAAAGAAGAGAAACCCCACTTTCAACACATCCTGTAATTGAATTGGTCACCGAAGTCACTATAAAAGCAATTTAATGACCCAAATAATGATAGCTAAAAACACATCAACCACACAAACAATTATAGCAGAAAATCCATCTTCTAAAATTTACAAAAAAATGATTTATGGAGGGATTTCATAATATTTTACCATCACTTTCATGGGTATTTTTAACGAAATTTGTTGATTCAAGGAAAACTAGTTCCTTTTACATATATAATTTTGTAACATATCATCAAGGGAGAGTTTAAAAATTAAATCTCTAAAAGGGTTAATCTACAAATTCCAAAATATGATCATTAAAAACTGAATTTTGGTTTATAAAAATAAACATTAGTAATAATAGAATTAAATTTTTAGACAGATGACAACACACCCATTCCATTTTTATTTTATTAGTTAGGGTTGATTATATTGTTTATATACTCCTTATGATTATCATAAATAGAAAAAACTAAATATAATTTGAAATATTCACCAAATAAGGTGAAAAAATTGACACTTACCTTAATAAAGGATTTATGAATGATATAAAATAATTCAAAAAATGAATGAAGATAATAAGTTGACACCATGAAAAGAAACACAATGATCAATTTTAACTATAGAAAGCATGATCAATTTCCCTCTATAACATAACCCAAACCATATATATCAACAACCACAGCCTCTCTGAAATTAAAAATTGGGAGGAAACAAAGTGATAAATGGAGGGAAGTCACCTAGAATTACTGATATTCAATCTCATAACACAATGGTTCAAATACATCCAAAAATGGTTTTCAGGACATCAAAAATCTCCTATATTTTTTTCTAGGGTTGAGGGAAACTAGATAGGAATGATGATAATCATAGGCACTCCAAATTTAAAATAATATTAGAGAGAAACAATTTGAGGTGTAAAAAATACTTCACACAATGAAAAATGAGGGGATGAACCAATTCATGGTTTGGAAAGAGTATTCACCCCACGATCATTTTTAATAAAACCATCGCCAAACAACATGTTTCTAGATCATATAAAATAGAAAAACATTAACATCATAAATAAGTACTCTTAAACAATGTACCACCACGACATAGAATCACCCCAAAAACAATCTAAAATAGTTCGCACCCTAATCCAAGGGTTCATTCAATGAACCAAAACTAGGAAACCTATAGATAGCTGAACCCAATGAACATATACTTTGAACCACATACACACCTTGAAAAAAACCACAATATCTCTCTATGGATTATATATAATGTGAATGTAATATTCACACTAATAAATGCTCCCCATGATTAAACGTTTTTTTCTAAACCATCGATCATTACCGATGCCTATTATAGGAACTTCCATAACCTAATTTACTAAATATAATGGACTGGAATATATGGGATGTCAAAAAACTATTTTTTTATATTTCCATAGTGGTAGTGTTTTTGGTTGGCATTGGTATGAATATTCCCTAACAGAAAAGATGTCAATTGAGTCAAAGTACATCACTACATCAAATACTATGAAGGATGTTATTTAGTTGAAGAAATTATTCCCTATTATTTGTGTTTATAAAAGAATTAAGGTATTGATTTAGACTCACTATAAAAATAATAGAGCGATTTCTCATGTAGAAAACTCTAATCTAAAAAAATACCAAATACATTCTTCACAAATACTATATCATTTGAGAAATAATTAACATGGATGATGTAATGATTTTTTTGTGGATTCATATTATAATATACCTAATCTTTAAAAAAAAAATTACATAGTATACAAATAGGGTTCACGATAAGTCTATATAAATTATATACACGATAATGTGGATATAATGGTTATTGTCAATGTAATTGAATCATGGTTTTATAAAAATCTAAATATTCATTTATCATTCATTCGGTTTTGTTTCATATATTATCTGTAATGTGGAATTATAAAATTCCTTTATATAATTACACTAATTTTCCTTAATTAATGATATTTGTGGAGTATTTTTTATCATACTCCTATGTAAATATTTGTATAATAATATTATTTTATAAGAAATATAATAAAGTCATCAGATAATAATTAGAGACTTATTACCTAGGCTAACAAATGAAAATATATAAAAAATAATTTCATACAATATTATATATATATATATATAAGGATTCATAAATCAATTGAATCCCCATTATTTATGTTAATAAAGAAACAATTTAAGTGAAACCATATATATTATAACCATTATTACAAAACTGTGAAGATAAGTTAACCATACTTTTCCTTTTTGTCTAATTACGATTTTGTTTTTTTATTTTGACTATTTTTTCATTTTTAACCTTATATAAAAATTATGAAATATAGTCCCATGATTAAATTAGTCATGGGGAATAGATGACCATACTTACATTAATGGGATGTGATAACCTCAGATATATTGATGATTGACATGTGATGTATTAATTAAAACTAGTTAGTCTATTTATGTGATGGATGGACAAATGATTTGGACCATAATAGATTGAAATTCTCTATGCCTATTATTCACTAATTTTATTGAGAATTATATTATATTTTCTCATGGATTTCATGGGGAATATCAATTCCCATTAGTAATTGAAAATAAAATTAATTTTAAAATAATCTAGTAGAGGAATAAAAATATTAGAATATCAAAAGAAATAAAATATAATAAATCATAGTCCTTGATTTTATTTTACATTGGTATTGATTTAGATAATGTTCAATTAGAAAAATCATAGTGTTTTTTCCCTTGATATTTTCCACCTGCTATTATAATCACTAAACTACTTTATAAAACCACTTTTGAATAACAATGTCTTGGAATGTATTCCTTAAAATATAATAAAGAGAATAGATATTGAGAGAGTTTTATCTATGTATAAATTTTCTCTAGTATTTCAAATGTTGTTAAATGATAAGCTTTATATAGGGCTCTTTGATTTATTAAAGGACCTTATTAATGTTACTACTTTTCCAATACTATTAATGGAAAACAATTTTCACTCAAATTATTTAACAATCGATTCATTAAAATCATTAGAAACTAATATTTCATCTACACGTCATCTTATTTTAGGAAAATAATCCCAAAATATAATGATAATAATCATGGTAGTAGTGGAAAATTTATATCACATATCATTATCCCCATTATAAATATGACATTATATCATACCCCATGTCAAATCACTATTCTGTTTGTGGTAACATTCCCCATGATGTGGTTAGTTATTTAGTGAACATAATGAAATAATCAATTACTTTTACTAATACCTCAAAGACATAATGAAAGGAATTATAACTCATTGAGAATACATCCAAACTCTAATTGAGATGATTATCATTGCCTCTCTTCATTTTTTACAAAATATATATAACAAAATAAACCATTATTTTTTTGCCTTATTTGTGACCCTATGGGCCTTTGAATAATTGAAAATTATTATAAATTCTATTAATAAAAACTGTAATAATTAAGAAGTATCTAGAATGCCCCAACCCTCGAAGCCTAGAACCAATGTTTTCTTTTTTACATTGGAATGATTAAAAAAAATACCAATGGAACCATCAGTTTTGTCTTCTTGAAGAAACTAGATACATACTTATAACACATATTACTTCTAGAAAGGTAAAAAATAAAAAACATAACAAAACTAATAAACTACATCCATGAGAACTAAATAAATGGTCTCCTCCTCATAATCTGTTGATGGTAAAAAAAATGAATGGGTTGAGATAAAATTATCAGTAAGGGTTACAAATACTGGAAACATGAATCAACAATAACTGAATCAAAATCAAATTGGCATAGTCAATATGACATGGTGCATAAATGTTAAACACGCACAATTAATAAACTGAGAATAAAAATGCATCCATAGAGTTTTTCATTGTGAAAAACTCATTGATATTAATAACTAAAAATGAATAAAGAGAGTTTTTATTAATTTTAATTCATGTATCTAGCACATGATATCAATATAATGTTGAAACAGTTTAGGTCTGTGGGTAGAAACTTGTCTGATTTTTTGAAACAAACTTGTAGGGTTTGTCACCAACTGATTTGTCTCATGAGATATATCAATGCATTGAGGGGCTATAGAGGGCCTCACACATAACTTCAATTCAAAATAATTCTTTATATATAGAATTAATATAAGTCACATAATCCTCCTCATTATCCATATAGAGTAGAGTATATGAATAATCAATATTTCCATTGTTAAAACAACATTCCAAATTAACACCGCATGTAAAAGGGTATATGGATTATGAAAATAATAATATCCATGATACAAAAATATATATATGTAATATATTTACAATTTCAACTGAAAAATTATCTCGAATGTGTATTGGATACACCACATAATAAATATTATGTTCACAATAACAAATAATTCTCAACGAAATTGAAATTGAGACAAAGTCCCTTACCACATTGTATTCAATCGTGTCATATGACCAAAAAATACTAAACAAAAAATGAATAAAATAGTACCAAGAATATAAAAAGAATCATTATAATATTTATCAAATGGAAGTACACAATACACTACATGCAAGAAATAAGTACCGAACAATGGAAATCTCACGAAATTAAAGTGAGATAAAAACCCTTACCTTATGCTTGAATGTGTAGTTATATTGATATTAATGACCAAAATAAAAATATTTAGATAAAATAATTAATAATTAA
Source organism: Viscum album (assembly GCA_963277665.1). NCBI lineage: Eukaryota > Viridiplantae > Streptophyta > Magnoliopsida > Santalales > Viscaceae > Viscum > Viscum album. The sequence continues at coordinate 570,766,377 of OY728119.1, forward strand.
TGGAAAAAATATACATTTTATTGATTCATTATAACCTTATTAGGTTCATTAATGGATTTTTTGATGGGTTTAAGAAGTTCAAATTTATTGTTTTGGAAGCATTTTCTTCCTTGGTTTTCATGACTAGTTTACTTGTATTCATGAATGTAAGTTCATTTGAGATGCGGTAAATTGTCCATAATTGTTAATATATATTATTAGAGACATTATAGATATCTAAAATATATTATAATGATTATTTATTACATATGATGGGGATGACTTGTTTGAAAAAAGGAAATGATAAACGCTTAGTTTAACTTGGCGGTTTTGTGCAAAATGAACTTGTTTTGTATTATTATATTATATTATGAGTGTGAATGGAATATAGAACATTACATAATATGAAATAAATATATTATGATTTGGTTAAACCATAAAAATGGTTTCATGAACATAATTGATGATGAAAATAAAACTTTAAAACCCTTCGACCTTGAATGTGATATATTAAAACATCTCGGATGGTATGATCATTTTTAGTATAAGATGGGGGAAACAAAGAGAGGATGATGAAATATTACATTATAATTATAAAATTAATTTTAATTTAACGTAATTTAATTATCATATCATTTATATGAGGGTATATGAGGAATGAAAAAAGATATAATGGAAATCAAAATAAAAGAAAAGCTGAGAAATCCCCCACGGAAATTTGGCAGCCTAACAGCATCACTTAAAACATCAAAAAATATTTTGATTATAGAAAAGGGGTGTCTAAATATTATTAAATAATATGGATATAATATGGGGATATGTAATGACAGATATCATCATATACCAATTGAAAATAAAAGAGAATAACATAACATGAAAGCATTAAAATGATATGGGTGGTAGATACCCTCACCTTGTAGATTAACTCCCAAAGCATGCATTTTGGGACCTTGGGTGCTTTATGACATCTTGTTAGGACTCTTATAGAGGTAAAACTACAAGAGTATCATGCATAATGAGTTTTTAATGATTTAAAACGAAGAAATGAGTGGGTATTTATAGTAAATAAGAGGGAGTTTTTTATTAATTTCAAAGGACTCCTCATTAGTGGTTTTTGAAAAACCATGGGCATTCCCATGGTATTTTCCCATGGTATTACCCACTTGGGACACATCCTGTAATATTTTACATTAAATAAGTCTACCAGATTTTTTTATTGATTATTACATCGCTATGATTTCCTTAAACATACCGAAAACTCACAACAATATTTTTACTATTGGTGAAAAATTCAAGTATTTTAGAAAAATAATTGAAATTAACCCTAAACATTTTTAGATGTGTCGAATTAAAAAATAAGATAATTTTTTTTGAAAATAATTTTCTAAATATTATTAGTTTTATTTTTTAAAAAATTTTAATTTATTCAAAAATAACAATTTTAAATATATAACTCATTTTTTAAAACCATGAAAAATTAATCAACATCTCATTACCTTATAACCTTAATAAAATAAAATAATATTATTATTTACTATTCATAGAGGTCATATTACTATTCATTTTACTTTTCATCTAGGTATGTCTCAATTCTTCAGAAAAACATGTTGGTTGTATCAGATTCTAAAAAATATACTGATCACAACCATAGAAGATTGTTTTTTTAATTCAATACACAGAAGTGTAAAATGGCTAGGTTATGAATTCCTACTATAAATAACCAAGTGTTTTTTCACAGATACTCGGTGCTTCATGAAATATAGGATATATAATGAATCGAAAGTATTTAATAGAAATATACCATAAAATGTTTTGGGTGTTATTGTATCTATACAAAAAATAGTGTGACATAAGATTCCGAAGGGTCTGACATCACCTTTATTAAAAACCCTCATATCTCCATGTGAATATGTTCGAAAAGAGATTTATCACAATAAATAATAAGAATATTTATATAATTGAATTTTCAATTACATAAGGTGACTACAAGACATTGACCATGTCAATATAGTATAGATCAACACAAAAGTTCATTATTCTATAAAACAAACTGACCAGTTTGAATGAATGAAAAAAATCCCATTGATAATTTCAATTGATAACATAGCATGTTAGTCAACTTTGTTGGTCTATGAATTTAACTGTTCTAATTAAACCATGGAACTATATGACTGTTTTCATTATATAGGTGGATAAATCCCATCATTTTTAACTAAAAACTAATTTAATGATCAACAATAAACCCAACCAACTACATATTAGGTAATCCTTAATTATTGTATAAGGAAGGTACCAAGAAATTATGTTTTACATGTCATGTATCTCACTTATATTAGGTATTTGGGATCTCTAATAGGAACACACACATATACAGATCAATTAACATATATTATTCAATGTGTTATACTTTAGTTATTCTTTCCAAATAACAATAATTGACATATTATCTCATGAGTCAATAATTTATATATCACAAACACCACATTTTATTACATTAAAGATTTTATTCTAGGTAATCTTATTTGGGAACCACAAACTATAATACACTATGATGATCATTAAATGAGGACAATTTAATTGCATACTTTATGGGGATATTATATTTTCACTATACATGGGAAAAATATATAGCAAACATGAATGACTGATTAATAGATATTTAATTTGTTATAAAAACATAAAATGTTAAACAACATTGACACCCAATCAATCATGTATCCAATAAAAAAGTATACATGGAAATAATTCTTTTGATTTTGTATTTTAAAAATATCCACTGCATTTTTATATATATCCATGATATAGATAACTACATTTCTCATATCAATGAGATAATAGATGAATTTTATTTTGAGAAGGATATGTTCGTTCCTTTGGATATTCCAATATTACATGTTCAAGGATATAACATGTTGTTCCCACATTATGTGTCATATTTATCTTCAATAAGATTTAATTACTCATAACGATTGATTTAAATCTGGTGAAGTAAAAATTGAATATATTGGTGGAATTGGAAGGAAAAACCCAAAATGTTTTCAATGAAAGTAATTACTAAATATTATGTCTACTTTATTATTTAAATAATTATTGGAATAAATATTTTGGATTATTTTATGTATCTTTTAATATTACATATCATATCATATAAAGAAATGGAAAATGAAAAAGTTCATTCGACCAATGCTCTTAGATGATATTTATCATAATTTCAAAGTCATTTAACTAATTTATTCACATAATAATTTATATTGAGTGTTTCTATATCTCTTTGAAGCATTTTGAATTTAACTGAAAAATAAAATAAGAGGAGAGAAGGTTGGATGTTGGTTTGAGTTTTTTGATGTTCAATATATTTTTTATAGAATTTATGATTTGATTTGTTTGAAAAAATAATTTCCATCTAAGGCTAGTGATTACATGAATGTATCCAATGAAATTATAATACACCCCCTATAAAATGTTGTGTTGCATCTATGAATGGGTGGCCATTATAAGATGTGTACAAGAAGCATAGTGTAGGAAAATCCACAGCACTTTTCAGAGTAGGGGAATGATGTTTGAGAATCATGTGGTTCATATCATTGACTATGTGAGTTATCATGGTAAACCAACAGAGAACACAAAATCTCATAATATTTTATTTAGATAATAATTAGTCACTCATGTATATAAATAAATAGTATACAAAGTCATATTCTTATTCGGGCCACGGTTTTATGTGTTATTTTTTATTAGTCAAAACACAAGTTTAATTGGTATTTTATAATGTCTTTCTCATCACATGAATCATTTATGCCATAGAGTGTAGTACCCAGATTATTTTCTCTATAAAACCTTCAGATATTTTTCAAGATTCTATGGAGAAAGGAGTTTTTATAAGGTAATTCATCTATTGGAAGGAATATGAAATCATATGTTGTAGAGAGTATATGTACTGACTATTTAGAGATATTGTTGAAGGATCATTCTAGAATGAGTATCTTTAACATACATTAGTATCTTTTTTAATGGAAATTTGGCTAGAATATGTATGTTGGTGCTGAAAGACATGCCCCACAATAAGTTGAGGAATCCACAACTGCTATAGATTCAATCTACGTTCAAAACTACCCTAAAAGCATGTCTAAAGGTATGTCTCATGAATCCCTTTCATGAATATCACTTCCCATATACGAATGCATGAGGCTATTATGGAATGATCCATAATACCAAAAGATCACATGATCTTGTTTAAGGTAAAAGATGTATTCATGTGTCTGACCAAGCTCCGGTCCTTCATGACACCCACCATTGCAACATGTAATTCTTCCTGACATCATGAGACCCATGTTCCTATAAATACCTAGAACGTTCCACCTTAAAGGCACAACTACCTTGACCTTTTTACATTTATATTCCTTGTTCATGATGTACCTCAGCATTGTGAAAAAAACCATAAAATGAATCAATCAAGGTATTTTAGAATCTTGAAACCTATGTTCCCCTATTGCTAAATACCTCCACCTAAGGGGGGTAGGCCTTTTGAGAAGGACTATTCCATTTGTATTGGAAGATGTCCCTACCAGATAGTTGAGGCTTAATAGAGCATTAAAAAATCATGAAGAACTCTTTACCAACTCTTCACTTTATTCTAAGGTAGGGTCACCTTGTTTTGTGAGACCATTCCATCGTGAATCCCCTATCCTACAAGAATCACTTGAGATTTGCGAATAAAATCTCAAAAAACAATCCCCCTAATTCGTGAAACCCTTCTCTTGTTCCATTGAATGATGAATCCCTAGTGTTGACACCTCTTCAGGATGTTTGAGTGCCCAATGTCTTCGTACCCATCCATGATTTGTTCAACTTCACCTCAAGTCCTTAAGTGACCTATGTAATCCATTCCTATGGCCCACTCCATATCATGTGTGGCCCAATATTCATGTTTACCTCTTGATTTTCAACATAGGTATTTCAATGCATCCTGATTTTTAGCCTAAGCATGATAACATGGACCTAAAGAGTTATCACTCATTCACATCATTACCACCACAAATTGTCAATGCAATGCCCTCGAAAGGGTGTATGTTCAATGGTTATGTATGCCCAATGGGTGACGAGTGAGTCCCCCCATGTTCGTGATGCATGACGTAAAACTATCTAACACCAATATCCTCAACACACGATGTTAAACTGTGATCTCACCCTGTGTAGTAGATGTGGGATATCTCCATGTATGAGTGACATGGAATGAGATCCTCCAAATATATAATGATATTCTGAACATATGATCAGATAAGGGATGGCCACAGGGAACCTTTCCACCTCATGTGATCTCAATCCTACATTCTTATCCCTTTGGCATTTTTCTCCATTCCCACCACAGACAGTTTCCATGTTAAATCACTGCACACCTTCGATAGGATGATCTATGTATGACTGAAAAATAATGATATCTTCATCATCTGTATTGAGATCCTCCTCAAAGAGAACAACATACTCCTTGGACATCTTCCATGCATAATCCTCGCACCATCCCTCATTGGAACATATTTTTCAACATGATAGTTAGGTTTATTTTTTCACTCTGGATTCTCACACCTATCATTAACCACATGGTCACGGAGTTTATCAACGACCATGAAATCCAAAATCCATATGGGATACTTCCATTTTTAATCCCCATCATGTCTAATAGGAATCCCTCTTAGTGTGATCCCCATCATGCCCCCTCTATACTGGAAACTTTCATGCATAATCCCCAACCATATTCTCCATTTTTGAGGGTTGCCTCTTTAGGTGTAAGACCCAATGACCCTCTTTGAACAACCTGGACTTTGAACCCTTCCTTCTTTGTGGGGTACATAAAAATATAGCCTAATTTCCAAACCCATAACCCCAAAATACCTCATCCATTCAATCCATTCCACCTAATACTTTATCCATATCCATCTTGATTTTACCCATGCCACCACATATAGATGAGATCATGCCACCCATCTGGGTTATTCCCACATGTAATCCCCATCTATTTCATCGCTACTCCTAGTAGCACCTGGGAAGATCTCATGGATAATCCCCACACAATATAACACAATCCAACCATGATAAATCCTTTTACAAATGGTTTATCTCACAAATAATCCCCACACCATCCATAAAACTATGCGGGTTTTGATCATTGCCTCCTAGTAAGGGTATGAAGGAAACCTCTTTGAGGATCAATCTCGAACAATGGTAAACCTTGGTGCCCCCCCCCCCCCATTAGTGGCTCACCTCCCCAAACTATCTCCAAGGGTATTCGGATCAGCCTTCAAAGTGTGACATATTCCCTTCAAGGGAAACACCTCCCAGGGTCCTCCTCCATAGGTATTTTGATCCACCCATTTATTAAAACTTCTAGGTTCTCCCTTCTATGGATTCACCTCTTTGATCCGCCTCCATGGGGTGTTTTGATCAGCTTCACTTCTTCTCTGCAAGCCGATAAACCCATGACCTACCACACTACTACCCCATGTAAAACATGGGATGCCTAAGGAAAACCTCAAAAGATAATTCTTTGGAATTAGATACCGCATCATCAACAGGTTATGCCATGGGTTCTTAGCCTGAGATTCCTCTATAATATTCCCTCCTACGAGGATGAATACAGGTGACCAAGGATCTATCATTCAGACATGCCAATGATTTCCAACGTGACTACTCCCCTAACCAAAGGTTTCATACTTGTCAATACCCTTTATAATTTCAAGATAGAATCATCTTAATTAACCATCATCCATAAAGAGATAGAATGAGTAATGAGTTTCATGAACATGCCTTAAACTATGAGGAGGGACTCAGACTAGGATATGAGTTCTAAGGATAAATCCATGTAAGGAGGAACATATAACCCATCATCAAATTTCAATTAAGGGGAAAACATCATCAAGAACGTGATGAAAGCCTAACACCTTTGGGAATTGGGAATGTGGGAAAAAATGAATGATAATAGAAAATAAAAGGTGTTGCGATGTTCCCTAGTGAAATCATTATAAAAAATGGTTAACTTGATGTGAATGATTTTTACCTTCAACAATGGGGATTGGTAATGTCATTCATCAGATCATTAGATAAGTAAGTTACTAGATCTAGCTATCTGGTTCCATGAACCACTAATAAAACACTTTTCACGACATGGAACTCAACAGGACTTGGGGAAGTAATTCATTAGGAATTCTAGTCTATGACATCATTTGTTTTGGATCTCTATCTCCATCCATGGATGGTTGGTTAATACTATATAATTGGGAATTTATTTCCGGATATCTATACTAATAGCTGAATATTCCTAATTTTCCAAACCTAAGCTACAGGAAACCAATTCCCCCTCCCTAAAACAGACTGAAGTGATGGAAAAATATCGATCTGGTAATCTCGCGCGACTCTATCTCCACCACAACTTTAGCCTCAACTATAACTACTGGGCGCCCATACCTCGTATTACCCTTAGAAATCATTCAAATTAGGGTGATGGGCACACTATTAACATGTTAAGATCTGGAGGGGATCATTCCCATGAGAGATATGGCTCGTCAGGACCTAGAGGCTTCTTCAACTCACTGACACTGTCACCCCTAAGGGTTTTATAGTTAGCCACTTCTCCCCAATATGACAACAAACTTCTTTGGGAGCCTCTTCTTAGAGTGATATTATGACTCAATCCCTTATGATGAAGACATAGGGGATTCTAGACTCACCCCAAACATTACTACTACTCAAGAGCTTCCAAGAGGTATCCCATAAATCCCTATAGATTCCACCTACAGCTGATCTTTGAAGATGAGGAACAGGTGGACCATTCCCCTGCTCTCTCGGCCCCAGTCCGATTAACCCAACGCCAACATCAGGCCTATGATTCAAAGGATACCAAGCTGGGGTAATCACCTTCCACAGATCTTGTGTCTCCTTCCACCCTCAGTTATTTCTTCTAGATTTCTTATACTCTATATAAGGGAATTGTCAACACCCAGTTGGAATCGAGACCTCAACCGTCCCATAGGAAGGCTAGGATGAATCCTTTAATCAATGGTACAACCAATAGCCTTCTTGGGCCAACCCGTGATGATGATATTCGTTATGAATGGTCATCCACATACTATCACTAGTCGGAGTGGATGGCTTCCGTACTCTCAGACTCAACATGGATACCCTCCCCATGTTCCCAACATCTGTCAAAGCGGAGGTCCTCCCTGTATTGTCAAAGTTCATCAAAGGGAAACTCCACATGCCTATGGTTCCTGATATAGGGGACTTCCCCATATCACATACCATCAACATGAAGGTCCTCCTTGTGCCATTCCTAGATCAAGAGGAGGTCACCACCCCTACAATAGGATTTTTTTCAAATGAAGGTCAACCCTGCTTAAGCAACAACTAGTACGAAGGCCCTCCCCATAAAACCATCAGCCTACAAAAAGGTCCTCCCCAGGTAATATCCAACTAGCATGGAGGCCCTATCCATGTATGCACAAGATCAGTCAGTGGTACTCCTAACTTCAGCATTAATCAACGTGGAGGTCCTCTTTAATCCATCAACAGTCAACACAGAAGCCCTCCCAATGCCTAGTTTTATTAGCGAGAAGGTCTTCATCATGCTTCTACGCACCAGTATGAAGCCACCCAGGCCATTTCAACCATTAAACAAGGAGGTATTACCCATGTACCCACTAATAAAAGTAGAGTTCCTCCATACCACATTATTATCTAGAGTGTATCCCCTCCCCCCCACTCTTAAAACACTAAAAGCGAAGCTCCTCCCTTCTTTGATATAAACTGATACTTAGGTCATCCTTTTATCCCAATCATCGAAAGCAGAGGTCCACCCTACCCTGATTCCAACCAATATAGAGGAACTCCCTATGATAAAGAAATTACCTACCTTGAAGAGTCATCCTAGGGTAGAAGCGTGAATATCTATCACTGAAAGAAAAACTCTTGGAAGCACTAAGTCATTGTCAAGCCCATTCTTTTCAAAGAATCTGAATCTGAATTTGATTTAATAATGGATATTTTAACCCAGTCATAAGCATTAGAATATAGGGTAGGATTGAGAAAATTGAAATTCATATTCCCATAAGGTGAGATCCATCATATCCCCAAATCCCTTTTTAGGTACATACAGGTGGAGGAAGATTTTCTTCCCTTCCAAATTCTCATGGTGCAGTCATTGCTAGATTCATTCTCTTCCCTTACTCGAGATCACAAAGAATTATTCTGGGATTTGATAGAAAATGATCATCTAGTAGAACTTCCAATGAATACCACTACCCTTGCACATGAGGTATACTCAAGAACCCTATCCTTCCAGGATCTAATGAAACGGCTGACAATGCCTCAAATATATAACCCATCATGCATCGATCAATCGACTCATGTAATGGTTCTTCTACAATATTTTCCACCACCACATCAATAAACATCAGTGATAGAAATAACTAGTTAGAGATTGGTCCAACCAAGAGTCAAACCCCCGCTTCCAAGCAGGGAAGCGTGAGGAACACTCCGGCCACCAACCGATTGTCTGTGGTTTTCTAGCTGAATGTAGATTCGAACTTCGACATTCCATAGTTTCTCACCCAATAAAGGGTTATATATTTCTACCATACTATTTAAGAAACATTTTTTCACCTCCATAAATATCATTTGGCTTACCCAAAGAGACGAGAACATTTTTGATGACATTCATTAGTAGTGTCACATGGTCGAGTTGGAAGCACTCCCAGTGGCTCAGTACCCTACGTCACCTGGAAACCACTAGACCCTCCATAAAATAATTGTTTAGTTCTTAACAGTTCTATATAGAATTATTGTACATCCATCCCCACATGTACAAATCTATGTTTTGGGGTATTGAGGATACACCTCTGGGTATAGTCATTGGGAATATGGATGATCTCAACAAACTCAAAGAAAAGGACATTGTTGTAGGGTATGATGAAGATAACCCACCTCTTAGGGTGGTACTATATCAGGTGGACCCTCATACGGGTGTTCTCACTTGCCTGTAATGCCATACACTCTGGCTTGGGGAATCTTATACATAGTTTCCCACTGACCGGAACCTCAATAAGGAAAATAAACCTCTATAACCCTTATATCCACCTGATGTTCTGCAGAAAATAGAGGTCGATCCCAGTATGGATACCTTACTCTAGAAGAATGCATATAAGAAGAGGCTCATTGATGAGCTCTTTGTTGAGTGCCTTGTAGAGAAACACTAGGACTATGGTAACCCTTGGCAGGATCATTCTCCTCCTCTACTTGGGAAGTCGGGGTATTCATAAGTCCTTCTCGTCCAGCTTCCCTTGATCGATCCTTGAAATCCCACACATCCCAAAATTGTAGAGAGTATATTATATCAAAAATTACTTTGGAATGTGTTTCTTAATATACCTGAGAAATATGATAACCTTGATCGATTCCAAGATCATGATGCTCCGCAAGCCTCTCTACAGGTTTCTCCATGAGTCGTTGAGCCTGCCTACCATGATGAAGATGTTATCAATGCACTGGTGGCCATAAATCCTCACAGAGATAGGACCCCCCCTCTAGGATGATATGATGGTTTCTCCCACTAATTAAGTCTATGTCCTAGAAACACAGGTGGAAATCCTACCTGGAAGGAATCCATATTAGGTGTGTGTGGATGACATGCGAGCACACTCGAATATCATGAATCCAACCTTCATACCCTTCAATGGGATGGGACCCCGTTGAAGCTTATGACCCATTTCATCTCTAGTTTTGAACCCATGTTGCGAATCCCGGATCAGTTGGAAAGAGCAAAGATCCAATGTTTTGAAAAGATATAGGAAGGTCCTACATTAACCTGATACATCCATCTACCCATTGCGTTTATCACTAGTTGGGAATACCTTCACAAGTATTATATTTACCAATTATGGTCCACCACCTAGTATACAAGTATGACCAACTTCTTCTAGTGAAATAAACTACAAGATGAGCGTGTTGTTGTTGTTTTTTTCTCAGTGGAAGGGACTCATGTATTCACTCAATATGACGCTAACACAAGAACAACTGATAATGATCTGTGTGGGGAATTTTGAGACTTAGCTATTCTCCTCCCTCAGCACTCAAAATTTCAAAGGTGGATTCCTTGATTTCTTAGTCAAGTATCAACACTTAGAATAATCCTTGCATCAATACAAAAATTCACATCACATTCCTCTTCTAGATCCTTAAATGAGATCTGACAAGGAATATACAACTTCTATAATATAGGAAAGAGCCTCAGAGGTGGTAGAGTTGTTTCCTATATAGCATATCTAAGAACAAATCTGTCAATAAAAATAAACTCAACAAGATTCACCTCTCCAAGATCAAAATTGACAGGCACCTCTTCAGTGTGATCCTCCTCAGTGGGAACCACCACCTATATGAGAGAATGTGGCTCTATCCCCTCGTTATTCTCCATCCCCTCATTTGGCCAAGAGAAACTAAACCTACTCCTTTCTATAGGCCAATGTTCCCGGTTATTTCAAAGTGCTATTGAAAAAAGGATTATGAAGCTACCAGAATGTAGAAATCCCCATGAGACCAAACTCACTGATCGTCCAAAACACTAACCATACTATTAAATCCTTGGAAATACAATCAAGAAATTCTATATGGTGAAGGTTTTTCATCCGGACTAGGTGGACAATGGTGTGGTTAAATTTGGTGAAGTTTTGACACTGGTATCACATATGTTTGTTGAGACCAGCCATGACAATGAGGGTTCTGATAAATGGAAATAAGTTTCCAACCATAGTAGTAAGTAGTATGAATAATGGTTTTATTGAAAGGTTGTCAATCACGCCCACAACATCATATAGGATCGTTAAGGCCAGCCCGAACCTTCAGAAGTAGTTGTTACTTCTTGGGATACTTTTTTTTCATCTACCTTTCAGTATTCAACATCTTGTAAGAGTAGGTATCGACAATGAAAGGGATAGAATAGTCCCCCACTAGTGCTGAATTCATATCATAATATTGAAGAATTCATACCTCTAGAGATGGGAGTCGTATTCAGAGTTCGTCCAGCTGTCGAAGAATCCTTTGACGGAAACTGGGAGTTTACCTCTACAAATACTATAGAAATGTTGGACCCATACATGGTTCCCAATGATGAGGAATATCAAGAAATCCCTCCAAATATCCTAATATGACACCATCTGAGAAGGATTTAAGAATATGTAAACCACTAGAATTCTCTTTCTAGTTATTAAAGTTAAGTCATGTATTCCACTGAGAGCATACCATAGGTGTTTCATAGATCATAGAAGACACAATCTTTCCAGCCAGATTTTCTAAATCCAAAACCACTACTGATCCTGATAATTGACCAGGTAGAACATCCACAACCACAGTTGCATCATGATCAATCTTGTCTAGAAAATCCTTAGTTAGCCGATAGTAATCCAAGGGTATTTCTGGGAAAAAATATTAATGACAAGTAGGATATTTCCATAACCAGTCAGAATCCACTAGTTCGACCAGTAGTACTCACCATGCCTCCTTCCAAAGAGAAACCCTTGTGTTTAGAAATGTTTATTTAGAACATAAGTATTATGTGATAAAAAACCTACCTAGTATTCCTAAAAATATCTCGATCCTTGAGTCCCTAAACCTATCATAAAATATGTGTGAGGCCCTCACAGAATCCTTGAAAATACCCCTCTTGTTCAAAATAGAGGTAGCGGCAACATATATTATATATTTTGAGGAGGTCGAGTAGTGATAACTTCAATCCATTATCTCTTTATCTAGAGAAGATGAGTGTTCCCTCGTAGAGGGGGAAATCCACCAATTTTACATCACCAGATAGTTCATTGGCGTGCAGTTCCCTTACTATCTCGTTGACATAGGTTCCAAGATAAATCTCATCCCAACCCGGATACTCCATAGGCTAGGATTGACTGAAGCCGATTTAAGTCCCTCTAACCTGAAGATTCATGGTAATGAGAGGTCGGATTAGAGGTTGTGTGTTAGAATCTATTTGAAGACACAATTTGGTTATTTTGTAGCAAACATAGAATTAAATGTTGTTTCTTAGGATACTACCTCCAATGCATTGATTGGTAGGCCTTGGTTCCATATGCATGCAGTAGTTCCCCCATCGTATCACCTATGGCTCAAATAATCCATCAATGGTTTAGTAGGCATATAGCATGGTGATATGTCTACCTTATAATCTTGTAAAGTTTGATATATTCACAAGACCTATTACCAGAAAAAGGATAATCATGTGAAAACTAACAAGGTAGAGAACACTTCCATCATAGCCAATCGATGGATAGATTTGGATGGTGCTTCCATCCTACTGATTCACCATTTAGAGGCTTTAATTCAAGACTTGGGGAATTACTTTTTCTTTTCTGAGAGGAAATGGTGTCATATCTACTAATTACACAGGAAATTAGAATATTACCTCATACTCCTACACAATTTAGGATCAGGTAATAGTAGAACATCATACTCTTATCATGTATCAAGATGTTCACCCCAAGGCTATAGTCGTATGTCAAACCCGCTTATTTCATCGAGATGGGTTGAACTATAACAAACTACCCCATCACCATCGCTTTGATATCAAGAATGGTCCTCCTGGTCTTAGGAAAAATAGATTTAGCATGAAATACTCTCTTACCATGTTTTTCGTGGAGTAGGATTATCCCAATTAAGGTTCTACCTCCACCAATGAATGAACCAATGTCCCCTCATAATCAGTCAGTTTAGAAGAACTATATCCTCTCACTGATCACCCACCCTCAGAAAACGAAAATGATCTAGAAGACTCTCCTACTGCATTTGAAGAAGGTGTCTCCACCATTATTGATTAGTTAGTATAGGTGAATCTTAGCTCTGAGATAGATCTAATGCCAATGTTTATCATTGAAGAAATGTTTGTAGAGGAACAGTAGTTGTACGTATCTTTCCTAAAGTATCATTATGATGTACTGTCCTGGAGCTATGATGAGATGTCAGGGCTGGACCCTCAGGTCATCATCCACCATCTTGGTCTCCTTGTAATCTATCATAGGATCATGAATCCTCCTAATAAAATTTCACCCTTCTCATAGTTTCATGGATGAGGTGGAAGATAAAAATGTTATTAAGATTAGATTCATCAAGTAATTCTAGTACCTTAAGTGGTTAACCAACAACATCCCATTCAAGAAGAATAATGGGAAGATCATAGTTTTTATCGGCTTCTGGGATCTCAATCACCACTTTTTGAAGTATGATTTTCCCCTTAAAAAGATATATATTTTGATTGATTCCATAAAAGTATTACAAGATATTTCCTTCATGGATAGATACTTTTTGTACAACCATATCTAGATGGTCCCAAAATATGAGGTGTATACCACCTTCAAAGTGCCATTGGGAACCTTCTGCTGTCAGGTAATGCCCTTTAGTTTGAAGAATACATGAGCCACTTATTTGTGATGCATGCACCACATCTTCAAACCAATCATCGGGACACTAGTGGAATTCTATGTGGATGATTTGGTTGTATAATCCCACCAACATCCAGACTATATCAAATATATTGAGAAATTGTATGGTTTCCTTCATTCCCAACATCTGAAGATGAACCCCTTGAAGTGTTACTTTATGGTTAACTCTAGAATGTTTCTCAACTTCATAATTAGATATAGATCAATTGAGATTGACCCAGATAATATAAAAGCCATCATCCAAATGCCTCCTTCGAGAAACCTTCGAGAGCTTTGAGGCCTTCAAGGGAATATAGATTACACACACCGATTAATCATGAATCTATCCAGAAACTGTATGATTTTTTTCAATATCATGAAGAATGTGTCCTAAAAATGATATGAAAAGTACCAGAACATATTTAAGGGGATCATGTAGTGTTTTCAATAGCATCTAATTATAATGTCACCCATCTCAGAGAATTCATTGGTTCATTATGTCATTGCCTTGGAATAATCCCTCAGCACCCTTCTCACTCCAGAGAACAAACAAGGGAGAAGGAATAGTTTATATTATATTAGTTATATAATCCTCAACATAGAATCCAAAAACTCTCTTATCAATAGGAGTTGTCGAGCAGTAATTTTTGCAGTGAAAAATTTTCCGCATTATCTACAGCATCACGATATACAATTGGTGTCCTGCCTGGACTCACTAAAGTATATCCTAAATCACCCAATGTTGACAGGTCAACTAGCATGTTGGGAATTTATTCTTTAGCAGTTCAACATCAAGTTCATTCCACATAAGGATGTTAAGGGTCATGAATTGGTAGATTTCTTGGACACCCATCCCTCCCAACAAAGCAGTCTAGGGATCTTGACTTCCCAAAAGTGGCAATCCACTTGGTGGAATAGGATATTCTATACTCGAAGATGAATTTTGATGGTTCCTCCTAGAGTCCAACTGGTATAAGTGTCAGTGATACCAGATTATACATAGTAGGTCTAGGGATCATCTTCATCACCCCAACAAATTTTTTTCTGCCCTATAAATTCATTCTATTAGAAGGCTACAAAAACAATGATGTAGAGTATCAGACTCTCATCATTAGTATTAATATATCCCCAAATAATGATGTTCTCCCTTGCATGTGAAGGGAGACTCAAGGTTTGTCATCAAGAAAATCAATAGTGATTATATCACCAGGAATCCAAATCTCATGCCCTTACCCAAGAATTCTTACTAACTAATAGCCTCATTCCCTTCTCAGCATGTAGTGACTCATGTTCCCCTTTCGTAGAATGGTCAAGCTGATACCCTATCCAGTCTAGATGCTTTTATTGTAGAGCCTATCCATGATGATATATTTTTTCACATGGAATATCGAAGATTTATCATTCATGTAATTTTAGATGATGATGACATTCAGCATTTAAATAACCTAAATACTGGTTCTTAAATATTGGGGCCTCCAGACCACCCTAAAAATAAATAAGCCCCCTATTGGATAACTCCCTCCATAGAGTATCTCTAAAAATGTGTTCTCCCATCAGAAAAAGTTCAACAAGTGTGAATCCATCATCATGCCTCCCAGTTCACCATCTATAGCGACTCTAACCTCTATTAGACTCTCAACATACGTGTGTTTGATGGAATCCTCAAATTTTTCATCCATTGATATGAGATCACTCAAGTTATGTAGGATGTTCATTCTAGGTTATATTGTGTCCGACAACCATGACTAAAACTCTCTCGCCTAATTCAAAGGCTGGAAAACTTCTGGACCACTGTGGTCCATGCCTGTATCGAGTTTTCTAACAGGATACATGCATGTTAAATAAATTCATAATTCATGAATTGACTAATAGAGACCCTGCATACTATAAATTATTATTGTCCCTTTTCAGTTTGTGGGATCAAGGTCATGGAACCATATCTTCCAGCAACATCTCATCAGTGTAGGTTCATTCTGACCATGATGGATTTCTTTTCCCAGTGTGAAGAAGTAATTTCTCTCAAGGAATTCAAAGCATGATCAGTTATTGAATTCATGATCTCCCATATCATTTATCAATTTGGACCCTCACCATATTCTCACTAATAAAAACACTAAATTCTAGGATGTTGAGCTAAAAAAGTTATATTCCAAGTACAACAACTAGTCTAACCATACTTACCACTTCCACACATAGGTGAATGGGAAGATTGAGGAATTTAATAAAATACTTTACAAATATTTTTAGAATATTCTAGGATATAATAATAAAATTTTGATAAACAAGATCCCCAATGATATCTGGGCGTATTGGATGAAAAATCATAATTCCACTCAAGTGACACTGTATTCCCAATTCTATGAAAAAGAGGCAGTCATACCCACCATGATTCAGCTAGCATCACTCCAAATAGATTTATATGATCAAAAGATGTTAGAAAAGGTTGTAGAAGTCCATCTAGCTAAATTGGAATCTATCAATGAGAATAGGATTTGGGCATAACATAATCTAGAGAGGCACCCGAATAATATATCCAGAGCATTCATCAATAAGGATTTCCTCCGCTCCTTCCTCCAAGGTAATATGGTTTTGGATCTCCAAACACCATTGATATTCATTAGGAAGATTCCAAAGTTGGAACCTATGTTGGAAGGACCATACATCATTCACAAGATCTATCTGAATAGTGTATACTCTTTAGTCACCATGGATGATGAGAAAATCAATCCTACAACCAAATCCATGTTCCTTAAGAAGTACTTCTCATAAGGTTCGAGGCATTATGACCTTAAACTATTTGAAACATCCCAAGAATATGACGTTAAACTGGGCGCTCGAGTACAAGCATCATGACTTTAAACAGTGTGTGGACTTTCGCTTGGAAATGTGTCGCACAGTGTAGGCCTCCAATGGCCCTAATTAACATTGGGTTGTTCCTACTGCATTATATATGTACCCTTTATTTGGTACCCTCTCTCTTGTAGTCCAATTTGTATGAATTTAAACTACATATCACTAGTCGAAGAATAACAACTTTAAACTGGGTGAAATTTCTTCTCCGGAATGTGTGGTGAGGTGTTGGGCCCTTCTTCAGCCTCATTCACATCGGTTTTTTCATGACATCATGCTACATATTTCCAATTTAGAAGCCTCATCCCATGGTCCTAACTATATTAACTTAAACTAATATCCCCTATAATCCGAGTTACACAACGTTAAACTATATAACAACTAGTGGTCTAGTTGCATGAAAATAAAACTGCATCACCATCATCATCCTAGACACTCGATGATGAACTAGACATTGTCATAATGTTTCTTGATAGAGGAAATTTCCCTAGGAATCAATCACCTATCATGCCACCATTAAATAACTACATTCATCCTGATTCATTTACATAAAAGATACATAGCAATTCCTAGATTCAATATTCTATCCTAGCCACACTATAGAAAAATTCCCCCTCTATATTTATAGATCATCCATACACATAGATATATCGTGTTCAATTACTACATGTTGATTTATTTCCATTATTATGGGATATATAGCGATGCTTGGGCATTTTTTGTTTGGGTCCATCCGTAGATCCTTGAACTATTATCCCCTTGGCCTCAACATTGTCAACATTACATGAATTTAAACTATATATGGGATTTTCTCTAGAATCTTGGGTGTGGTGTTGAGCCTACTTGGCCTCATTAACATCTATATTTTCATAATAATTCACTACACATACCCATTTAGGACATTCCCAATTTTGGTCCCAACTATACGACCATAAACTAGTTGTTCATGACCATACAGCATGGAATTAAAATTCTGTAAAGGTCTTATTCTGAAGCATATAGCATGGTGTGGTCCCCCAAGGTTCCAATTCATCTTGAATTTATTACTCTATCACTCCACATGTTTCTATTTTGGGGAGCCTCTTCCCCTAGTTCTGGACTCTATGACCTCAAACTAATAGACTATAGTCCGAGAAAGAAAACATTAAACTCTTCTCGGGCCTATTCTGGGATGTTCCATGTGGTGTTAGGCCTCCTTTTCCTTATTCACATTAGGTAAGTCATAACACCATGTTCTCTACATTCTTTTGGGACACCCTCTTCGATGATATGAAATCTATTACCTTAAACCAAGAGATAATGTCTTCAACACATGATATTAAACTTCAACCATGCCTTAAATTATTTTAGTATGCCTCATGATAATCATGGGATGCCTCAGTTATCTCACCTGGGATGATTTCGTCTTCTAGTGTTGGTCTTCTACCATATTGTGATCACGAACTACATGTGGCTTGATTCTTTCTTTTGGAAGATATGTAGTGATTCCCATATCATCAATATTATACCCAACCACAATATTTCTCTCATTCACATCAATTCATATTTATATTCACCAAACGATAATAAATGTTATGGAATTTCTAGAACTATGTGTGGCATGATTCCTATCTTCATGGGATACATTATGATGCCCAAACATTTCATCGTTAGGCCCAACTACAGACTCCTTCAAACCTTAGACCCCTTGTCCTCAATTATGGTCCAAGATATATAGCCATTAACTATATCCATTTTATCTTAAGGTATTTATGAGATGTGTGAGATCTCTTGTCCCACATTCATGAAAAGATTTATCTCTTAAAGGCCACATATATACCCTTGGAATGAACATTGTTCTTATAGTACAAGAATCACAACATGAAAATTTATACAAGAAAGGTCTGAGCATCATGGCACTAAACTGAGAGATTATAGTTCATTCAACATGAATTTAAACTATATGTCATGGTCCACTCAATATGAAATTAAACTATTTGCAAATCCTTGGTTTGATTCCCACACCATGAAACATCTATTCCACACTTCAATTCTTTGCATGTTCAGATTTCCACCATCTTTGACATATAGACATACCCCCTAACAGTGATTTTCTCATGAAATTTTTGTCTCACCACCCATCCTAAGATAATTACCTAATGAATTTTAAGTAACAAATAGTGGATTTTGTGTTTAAAATTTGGTCAGAAGTTGATCATGTATTTTATCTCCTAACTATTGATTGGTATGATTATAGTCCATGTGTTTAAAATATGGTCAACAATAATCCCTTACACAAAAATTTCCCCATAATACAGACCATGAAAGTATCACCATACCTACTTTTCATGTTTTTTTATCATGGTGGGATTCCACTCTTGGTTCAACCCTCATGTGAACTCCCACATGTCAGGTAAACCCGCTTTACCATTCCTTGTTTCCCACAACAAGCATGTATCATGTGGGATTAGGAGTTCTGATAGGGTGGGTATCAATTTGGTTGATCCACACGAGGGATCCTTGGCATATGATCTATGAACTTAAACTATGAACCTCATTAGGAAATGTGGTGTGGGACTAGGATTCCAAGAGACACATTTACATCAAGATTGTCTCTCTCTACATCACATGTTCCTGTTTTAGAAATCCTCTTTCCCATTTTTTCCCTAATACTTATGCAGTGCACAATCCTCATTTGTATCATTCACTTCATATTTATTTACTCCATTCCGTACAAATATTCTAGGATTAGGAATTTCCTACATTCTTAGAAACATGGATTCAGAAAATTGGTAGGGGTCCAAGAAGTATGACCTTAAACTACGTGAAACATCCTTATCACATGACATTATACTACTTGATGCATCCTGATTAAATGACATTAAACTGTACCATGCATCTCCATTACCGTGTGACATTAAACTACATTTTCCTCATCCATATTTTCACAATGTAAAACTGCAAGGCATCCTAGTCCCTCACATGATAAGTTTTATCCTACAGTGTTGGTCATCTAACATATTGTCCGTATCTTCAGCTATTTCTCAGAATCCGAGGTGAAACTCCCCTAGAATATAGGTTTGAACTTTTTTCATACCAATGACCTTTCACCAATGTGTTCTGAGCAATGGTGTCATAATTTCAAGAGAGTTGGAATCCATTCAAACATTCCATTACTATATTCCCTTGCATAATGTTCCCCTCAATTAGATCCTTATCCTCTTTCTTTTTTTAAGGGACCCCCAAATGTAATGGTGTCCATCCAAGGCCCACCTAACATTCTAGAACAACATTCCAAATGAATTCTAATGAAATTTTGAGACAGGTCCTATGTTTTTAACATGGTCAGCGGTAAACCCTTGTTTGTTTTCCCCAATTTCAGGATAATGATAAGTATTTTGTGTTTCAAACATGGTAATTAGTTATCCTATTTCACCATGTCAGTCTCCCTGTGTTCCATATTTTTGTCATTGTGATTCACACTTCTCATCCCACTATGTTATGATAGATTCCAATTACCTTAGAGTTATCCCGTTCATGAACCAGAACACCTTGAAAAATCAAGTTGGAAGCTCTGAGAACCCTATTCTCCAACAACAACCTTTTTTAGCCCAAACACTTTTTAGGTTTAGTCAATAATATAAGACCACGATTATTCGAAGTTTATCCGACACTCTTATACAAATTGAACAATTATGTTGTCATTTATTGTTTCCCACATCGATCATGACCCATGGGAGCTTAAGGCCTGGTCATTATTTCCCTCATAAATATGATTGATTTTTTATAATTAAGGAAGGTAAATGTAATATTTCCATGCACATAAAAAATTATATAAAAAATGGCCTATCAATATAGTGGGAGTAGTAGGGGACGTCCATTTATTGGTGCCTACATTGAGTCATGGAAATATTTTCACTATGGATCTTCCCCATCGATCGAGCAATGCAGCTCTGCCAATATTGTGTGTGTGGCCTCCAGGGTCTACCACTGCCTCTTAATATATTATTCTTCCTGATCATCCATTTGGGAAATTTCCTTGGCAGTAATCTATGCCCTATCATACTCAAATCATAAATAACACACTTGATGTGACACCAATCTTATCTGATCTTGGGACTCTTCCAGCTGGGCCCTTAGATGTATAGTGAGTTTTGATTGAGTGGAGATGAAGAAATAACAATACTCATTTTGTTATTTTTGGTTATGAATCTTCTATTTAGTCCCTAGAAGCTTCAGTATTCTATCAAACATATCCTAACACCAGGAGACATCCAGGTGTTTTCTTCCTTCCAACATTTTCTCAGCAGGAATGTCATGGATTTATGTGTGAATAATTTGACCATCCACCCCTCCAGAGCATAGACTATTCAATCGGTGGTGAAGTGAGCCCATCCATCTCACAAATTTATATTATGGATATTGTTAAATAATGAGTTTTATGCAATTACACACCCTTCATGGGATGATGCGGCTTTCCTCAAGCACAGCGGGATCAGATTGGTCCACCTCTTCAGAATCTATAGGTTCTTACTTCAGAAACACAAATATGAGTTCAACTGAAATATCCTTCTCCAACATTATATCAGATGGTGTGGGATCCATGTCAGGAGGTAAGTCATTCTTAACTGACCTCACCTCATCAATTTGGTATCTGTTATCCCTAAGTACCACCCTAACAGTGGCGTTACTCAAATCCACAACCAACTGTTCTCTAGATGCCACAGCCTGGTTTGCACGAATACTCGGCTTTGGTTGGATCGGCACCATAGATCCTTAGCCCATTTCTGATAGTAGAGTACACACTACTCCAAACACTGTTCAAGGAGGAAATATTTTATTCAATCTGATTGAGAGACAATGAGTATGGCCCTGTAAGAAAGGAAACATACGGAAGCCGAGTGGTGTAGGATCATTCACTTTGGTTTTTGTCATCGACATACTAGGGTGTGCACCCCTATATATGATAGAGGGATCTAAGGATTCTTAGGTGGCTTCCATGACCTCCTCAACTTTGATCATCCCACCAGTTTTTTCCCATGGATAGGATCTGGAGTGTGGTTCTCTTCACCTATTATTACCACTCCATCCTCATCATCAGGGGTCTCTCACGCAAGATCATTTTTCACATTTTTTTCATTTTATGAATCTAGATAAAGTATGAGGGATGTAACTACATGTAAAAATGATTTAAATATTACTTTGATATGTTTCAAAAATTCCCCCAAGGAGGCTGTGATTTCATGGTCCTCAAAGGGGATCTATTTATTAGCGTATTCCCCCCCAAAGATTTATCAGATTCTTCAAGAAAGGGACAACGAACCTCCAGCTCAACTATTGAATGTTGCGGTGGGAAGTTCATATCCAATAGTACCTTCACCCAGTCTGACATCGGGTGTGTAGTGCCCTTGGAATGAACAAGGTCTACCAACATGGCCACATACTTTCCCCCTCTTCCTAGGACACAAGGAAACTTCCCTTGGTGTAACTGATCTACACAATTTCCATCCCATACCTATTGATTTGGTCCCACATCATTCCAAGGTTGAGAAACTATATATTGATATCCCAGGTTTCTCAATCATTGGGGTAGACGACATCATCAAGAATGCCTATGAAACACAACTGCTTCACATAAACTTGGGAAAACATCCTATAGAACAATGTCGATGAATCCCTTTACTCCCGAGTCTCCTTGACTGGGAGTGTTGGGTTTTCTTATGCTCCTCTGTCTTTGCCTCTAGATAGTATAGTTTATTGAACTGTTGATTATGTAGATGTGACTCTACCACCATGAGATTCCCTGTCCCTTACACTACGGTGCTCTCTCTACACCATTTGGCCTCAGCACAGAGGTAGAGATACCTCTACTTCATTGGTTTGGATGGTCTGTTGCCTCAGCATTACCCCCAAAGAAGTCGGATCCAAGCTTCTTACATATGCTTGGATTAGCCCAAACACTATAGTGGGTGGCCAAAACTCGTTCTCTATCATTCCATCTTCACATGTGAACATGATCCAAAGTTGTCTCATCACAGATGGATGGATTTCGTGGAAAACCTATGAGTATACCTTCAGGGTTATCATCTTTTGTAACCTAAAATGTCTTGAAAATTAGTACAGTTTTTATGGGTTGCAGACCAGATCACAATAAACCCTTTACATCAGCACACTATTCATGGAAGGATTGAATATATGATCGATGTTCTTTGGTCCCTAAGATTTCATCGATTATTACCCTGATTGGTAAGGGAAATTGATGGAAGGTAAAATGATCTTCCATCCAAACCTTGTTCAACACATCTATTAAGCACTTCTTGAATGGGAAAATTTCCCATGATATTCAGGATCACCTCTTGGCTATTTTTTCAGGAGTGGAAATTCAGTTTGGATTCTCATAACCTCCCTTATGCAAGCCTAACTAGCTATATAGAAAATGAACACCCCACACATGCACAATGGTGTCATCCCCTTGCTAATATGCCATATTACTCTATATAACTTCTCTAGAAGTGGGATCCCAATATTGATGTGTTGTCTTGTTTCCAGCATCACCACCATTATTAATGTTCTTGGTCACATCCCTATGTTTGTATCCCTCACAGGAAGCATCCACCTACAGAGGAGTGTCGCGATGAATATGGCCCACATGATTAAGGATTGAGGCTTGGTTTTGATGTTATACCCCCCCCCCCCAACTATCATTGGATCTCTTCCAAGATATGATATCAAGATCCCTCATTACATCACTAGAATCCTCTTGGATAGGTTTGCAGAATTTTTGGAAGTTTTCTTTCTTCTTCCCCATCCACAACGAGATCCTCTATCTAAAAATTCAGAAAGTTACCAAACCATTTCTTGAAGCGGATGTACCTAATCCTCTACTTTTCTTTACCAGTTCTAGACACTATATCCAGCAACAATTTTTACAAAATTGTTTATTGTTATTCATATTCCCACATATTATCCACAGGTTTAAACTCGTCACACATATCCCTGAGGATAGGAATCCCAGAGATTTCATGGAGGTCCTAGAGGCTGATGTCAACCTCCCCGTGATATCAATGAAATGTGTTGGTCCCCAGAGACCACCTTCTCAATAGTTCCAACATGATCTCCTATGGACGATAGATGTGGAACAAAGAGTCTCATTCCACTTCATAAAGTCATACTCACCTCATATATACCCAACATTCATAACATTTCATGCTTTCCCAGTAAGATCATGACCACTCATCAGTGAAGTTGTCACTTTGGAACAAATCCCACTCATCATTCCATCCTTTCTCTAGGATTAATAATCCAGCCTTGATGATTGTTTGATATTGTGGCGTAGAAACCTTAGCATCCAACATCCTCCCATTGACATCATTGATATGTTTATAAATGGATTTAGTTGTGTTGGTTGTGTGGTCCCTCCTGATATGGCATAAAGCATCCACATACCACTGGTATTGTCCTGTTACTCCCCTAAACCAATAAGCTAGTTCATCCCTACTTACATTGGGGATGAATAGGTCTTGCCTCAGACTAAATACAAGAATTGTCAACCTATTATATAATGGATACTCCCTTTATGATTTCTACTATATCCTGAGAAATGATTCATGGTTGGATTGGATTTGAATTTACTCCCCAGTCATGATGATGTTCACCATTTCTTCCCTTTGGGAAACATATGCAAGGAATGATATTGTACCTTCTCAAGTAGCCATCAAATCTGAGACTTGGGTGATTTTCTGAGCTTCTCTTGTGAAGTTTGTGTTGGAACCATGGTCATATATGCATGAATTGGAGAACGGTTTGTGTTTGATGTCAATCCACAGAGGAAGTTCAGACTGTGTGCCAGCAAAGTTCTCATATAGGTCAAGCAGATAACAGTATTGAAGGTGGAACTATTTTCTAGTGTTTTCCAAATTTATGGACCTCAGAATTGTCAAAAGGGGGAAAACAGTGTTTTTGGAAAAGGGACTTGCGCACCGAATATGTGTTGCGCAAGTGACTTGCGCACCGACAGAGGACTTGCGTGCTGATTCCTAGAAGGATTGGAAATTTATGTGTTGTATGTATTTCGAGAACAGAACTTCAAAATATGGCAAAGTAAAGAGGTTCCCGTAAGTATTGGTTTGGTCGCATAAGTGAGTAGCATGACATAGGCTAGGGTGATTGGAGATGCATTCCGGAACTTGCGCACCGAGAGGAGGCTTGCGCCCCACCGCGCAGGGTGTCCATATTGCCTATAAATAGAGTACCACCCCTCCTCATTTCCATCAAATCTCGAGACATAGAGAAATTCAGTGCTCCCATCGTGCAGGTTTAGTGGTCGCACATGTGGTTGTGGGTCACACAAGTATAAGTAGCACGACATTTGTTTGCTATGCACCAAAACTGGTTTGGGTGAAATGGAATGTGAGTCGCGCAAGTTTGAAGTTTTAGAAGTGAGTGTCGCGCAAGTGGTTTAGATAGACTTGTGCACCAGTTATAACTTGCACGTCATCTTTGAAACTTGCGTGCCGGCTTGGAGAAGCATTCCAGGTGTTGTTGAAGCATGCCCGTATTTTTGAAACTGTACGAAAGCTGGAAGATTGCCCGATACCTTCAGTGAAAAGTGAGATTAGTCTACTGGTGAGAGTTGGACTTAAACAGAGCATCTACATACAATAGAGGATGCATTCTTTTTCAATGATGAAGAGACCTTCATGTTTATAAACTGAGTGGGACTTCATCGATGGTTGTGAGCCAGGGGGAGTCAACAAGAGTGACATGAGGGACGCAGTGAGCTATCCCTGAACCTTTGTAAAGGCAGTGAGCCTGGGACAGAGTGGTTGTGCCCAAACCCTTGTAATCCACAACAAGTAAAGAATAGTGGAATTTAGCATGACCGACAGCCTGTCGGTGTATGCTATTGGACGTAACCCTTAGTAGTGAGCCAAGTAAAAAGTATTGTGTCATCTCTCTGCATGTGAATGTTTTCTTTTGGATCATATTCATCATACAGGTTTAACAAGTTCCTACCTATGTGGGAACAAGATCCATCTCTTTAAAAGAAGGTTGCCACCCTGATTCATCCCTCCCCTCTCAGGGTGTCCTGGGGTCCTACAGTTTGTTCACAGAGAAATGGATCATGGATTCTTAGTGTACTCTATGAGTTATACAATGAAATAGCAGATCACAATGCTAAGTTAACTAATAAGCATTAACATAGAAAGGATCTAGGGATTCCAAGTCACAAATTATTTGGTTATGAGATTTTAAATAACAGGGCATGGGCTTGGAATATAATGAATTATCAGTGCTATTTCAGGGTACCCTAGTGTTATTTATTGATTCTTAGCTTCGTGGTGAACTTCACATCCACAACCATCATGATTCCAACATCACAATCCAGCATAGAAATGGATCTTCAAAAATGAAAGGAAGTTTTGTTTTTTTATTTTCAGTGATTATCCCTAATAATCTGACCCTTCATTCCCCTCATCTCCAATTCTATGGTGGGGCATTTTGTGGTTCCAAAATACACGCCTCGGGATAAGTTGAGGAGGACACCACCATTCAAGATTGAATCCAAGCTCAACAGATCCCTAAAACCATCTATAATGGTATGATTTATGAAGATCTTTCATAAATATCCCTTCCCCTCCACGAACGTGTGAGGTCATGACGAAATTCTCTGTGAGTCTGATGGATCCTCATGAAAGGAATAATGGTGAGGACGAATTATTGAGTCTGATCGAGTTGTGGCCCTTCACAGTTCTCAATTTTCTTCATAGTTCATTTCATGGAATCTGAGACCTATGGTCCTATAAATACCCAACTCATTCCACCTCCAAGGCGCAACTACCCTGGCCTTTCGGATTCTAGATTCCAAATTAGAAGAGCACATATGAACCGTGAACAAAACAAGAAAATGAATTATTCAAAGTACTTAACCATCGTGAAACCCCCGCTTACTTGTTCCAAGAAACATCCATCTAAGGTGAGAATTAATTTCACAAAGTCCCACACCCTTCATGGAGGAAAAAGTCCCTCCAGGGTACTTGAAGGTTCTCAGAGCATTAATCCTTCATGAAGAACTCCTTTACCAACTCTAGACTTCATAACATGGTAGGGTCACCATGTTTCATGAAGTCCCTTACTTCGTGAATTTAAATTCCTTCACTAAGAACTAGATATTCTAGAAACATCTCTTAGTAAGGCCCCTTGCTTCACAAAACTCTTCTCTTGTGCCATATAATTTACCCTCCCTTTTAATCACACCTATTCATGAAGGTTGAGTGCCTAAAGTGTCCATACCCATTAGGGATTGGTTCAGTTTCACTTCAAGTACTTATGTGACCTATGGCATCCATTCCTATACCCCACTACACTTAAAGTGTGGTTTGAGATTCGTTTTTACATCTTGATTTTCAGCATTAGTGTTCTAATTCTTCTTTCTTTTCATTATGGTCATGCTAACATGGGCTTCATGAGTGATCACTCCCCCACACCATTAACACCTATAATTCCTGAATCCATGCCCCTCCCAAGGGTGTATGTGAAATGTTTATGCAAGCCAAAGGGTTGAAGATTGAATCCCTCACATATGATTTGTATGACATAAAACTTCCTTGAACCAACATCCACAACACATGATTTTAAACTAATTTACCACCCTATGCGAAAGCTACAAGATATCTCCATGTATGAGTGACATGTAATGAGATCATCCTAACATGGAATGATATCCTCTACACAAAAATAGAGAAGGGGTGATTATTAGGAACCTTTCCGCCTCCCGTTCTCTCAATCCTTCATCACTCTCCCATTGGGATTTATTTTCATGCCCCGCATTGGCCAGTTTACCCCCATAATCCCCACACACCTTCGATAGGAAGATATTTGTATGAATAACATGGAATGAGATATTCCTCATATGGATCGAGATCCTACTCATATAGAATGGTGTCCTCATTAGGCAGCTTCTATTTATAATCCCCAAACCATCTCTCATCGGCACATCTTTCGTGACATGACATTTAGGTTTTCTGCTTCATATAGTTTCTCACACCGATCATGACTCATGATTAATTAGAGGTTAGAAACAATTATTAAATCTATACAAAATTTGAGCCTCCTCCATGTGTAAGTACCATCATGTCCAATGGGTAGCCCTCCTGGTTTAAGACCCATCATTCCCCCCTCCATACAAGAAACTTCTATGCATAATCCCAAACCATGTTTTCTATTTCTGTAAGCCATCCCTTTAGGTATAATCTCCAATGACAATATTTGAACTACATGGGATTAGATCATTTCCTCTTAGGAAGGGTACGTAAGAAGCCTCTTTGAGGACCAAACCTGGAACCCCCAAACACCTCATCCATTCCATCCATTCCACCCAACACATCATTCATATCCATCCTAATTTTACCCAATTCGCCACATCTTGGTGAGATCAAGCACCCTATTTGGGTTATTCCTACACATAATCCCATTCCACTTCATCGTTGCTCCAAAAAACACCCGAGCATCTCCAATGTCTAAGAGACACACAATCCAACACAATCCAAATAATAGAAATACTCTTGTGAAGGGAATCTATCACATGTAAGCCACGCATCATCCATCAAACTACATGGGTTTTGGTCCCTTACTCATAGTAAGGGTACATTGGATGCCTATTAGAGGGTCAATCCCAACCATTGCTAAAACTTGGTGCCCCATCCTAGGGGTGCACTCCTTGATCCACCTCCAATGGTGTTCAGATCAAAATTCATGGTGTGACATCATCCCTTTATGGGACACACCTCCCTAGGTCCACCTCCACGGGTGTTCTGATGCATCCATTTGGTACACCTTCTAGGTGATTCCTCCTAGCGATGTACCTCTTTTATCCCCCCCCATGAAGAGTTATTATCAGCATCACTTCATCTATGGAAGATGTTAAACTTGTGACCTTTCACACTATTACCCTGTGTTAATCATGGGGTGCCTGAGTAAATCCTCGAAATATATCGATTTAGTATCAGATACCCTTTGATCGACATGGGATTCCATAGGTTCACTGCTTAAGATGCCTCCATGAGATTCCCTCTTATGAGGAAGAATACAGGTTACCAATGTTCCAGCATCCATACATGCCAATGATTCCCAACGTGAATACTCCCCTAACTAAAGGTTAACACCCTATCAAGACCCCTTTTAATGTCCATTTGTAAGTATCGTAATTAACTAACATCTATAAAGAGATGGCATAGTGAATGAGTTTCACAAACATGTCATAATATATGAGGGAGACCCAAAGTAGGCGATGGGTTCCAAGGAAAAATCCATGGAAGGAGGAAACAATATCCCATTATCCTATTTTGATCAAGGAGAAAAAATCTCAGAGCATGTGATGAATGATGTACATCTATAGAAAGAATAAATACACGACAACAACATGTTCCCACAGATGATAACATGAAAAGTGGAGTACCCCATATAATTCATCGTAAAAAATGTACTTATTATAGATTATGATGTTCAACATGAAATGTTTTTCCTTAAACATGTTTCATGAGAAGTCATTGAAGAAATGTCTGTGATTCAGCACAAATAGAAACCTAGTATGGTAATGATAGAATAATTTGTGTTAAATACAAAAATTCAGATGATTACAATATCCCATCTTGAAAGGATAATAAATAAAATAGTTATATGTAGTTTTTGATGATAAATGTTATCATCATTATTGTAGAAAATTAAAAATCATTGCATAAACATCAGCTGTGAAAACATGAAATAAAATTGAAAATAATCATCTATTCTTTGTCATCCTAAAATGTCATCTGCGTAAATATAATTTAATTTATATAAATAAAATTCAAGTTTAAATTGGAATTTAAAAGGATAAATATTATTAAAACTATTTAAATAAAGAGTGTTAATGATATTTTATATCAAATTAAATATTTGGAATGGATCATTGTAGCATCAGTGATGTGAAGTCACTTATCTCTCCCTCTTTGGTTATCTCGGTGATTACCTAAGGGGTGATGGCCACAACTGTAGTCCCTCCCCCATTTGAGGGGTGGGGGAGTCTGTTTTTATTTTTATAGGGATCTACATATTCCCCTAATCCTATGATCTAACCCTGATTCCCTCCCTAGCTTCCCTGACATCATTCTTGGCACTAAAGTTCTAGATCTCTTTGACATTTTTCCTCAACTAGGGATTTTGTTTTCTGAGTTCATGGAGGTATTTACCCTATTGAACCTGACATTGGTGGATTGTTTTAGTTATTATCTCTTATTGGTCATATTCTTTGATAGATTCATGTACTATTCCTAGGTTTTATAGGACAATGTGAATAGTGTGCTTCTCAACAAGAGGCACATCATGATTCGATTCTCCTCGGTGGATGTTTTCATTACTACTTGGTACACAACTCCCTGATTTTGTAATGAATCCCACTTCTTCCTCTTTTTCTATGAATTTTATAATCCACAATGGTGGGGGGGTCAATAAAGGATTGACGATGATTACACGAATATTCCAAAAAACTATTATAACCTCTTCTTTAGATAAGGAAAGGAAAAATGGGATAGAGATAATACCAGGGGGAATAACCATTTTTTAATGTGATAAGAAGGTATCTAGTAAGTCAGGTGGGAAATCACTATGTAAGTTCAACAATGATCTTGAATATGGATTCACTATGCAGGACTGGGATTCAGGGTTTGGTAAAGTCATGAATAGAATGGAAGGAAAGGAGGAAGTATAGAATGGGATATGTTTGGAGCTTGTTATAAACTCTAAGGAGGAAATGGTAGAACAATACTTATATATCTGTAACACCTCAAGCTTCCATGGTACGCTTCTCTTTGAATAATACAGTATCGTGTGTTGTATGCAACTTCAAGTTCTAACACACACCACAACAAATCAAACTAGCCGTTATGAATAGAAATACCCACTTTTTGAAATTTTATAAATTTTATCTTCCAAAATAGACTTCATTTTTGGATTTATAATATCAAAATTAGCTTAGGGTGACATTTTGGTATTTTTCTGAAAACTATCATTTTTTTTATGAATAGTGAAAAACACTGAGTTATAGTTTAAAACCGAATTTTTATTTAAATAATTATTTATTTTATTTAATTTTTTAGGTCAAAATAGATACACAATACCTATATAAGTTCAATATAATTCATTGGAGCTAGTTTATAATAATTTTAGATATATGTAAATTTTATTGAACTCTTCACCATCTTTTACCCATCTGCTAGAAGAATTTGAAATTCACATAAAACATAATTTTACTGCTTTTGTGAGTGGAATTTTGAAAATCTGAGATACATGGTTAATATCAAGGAGTAAAAATTTGGTTCAATAAGATAAAAATAATTTTGGTGAATAGTAATTTTTTTCTTTTATTTACCACGGTTAAATGTAAATAAGGTAATTAAGGGTAAAAATGATGTTATTATAACCATAACACATGTCCTAATTCTATTTTCTATATATAATTCGACCAAAAACTGCCTTAGGAATAAAATATGAACCTATTTGGTCTACATGGATCAGATTAGGACATTTATTATTATTTAATTCAAAGAAGAGTTAAGAGAGTTAAAATCAATGTTTAATAACTAAAACATTTTTAATATAGGGTTATATATAAGATAAATCTGATTATAAATACTCATTAGAAATATAAAAATACTTAATACATAATGGTATTTTATTTATAATTTTTAGACATTAAATAATTTCATTTATTTATGACACAATGATGATGTAGAAATTACCTTATTAGTGAAATATTAAAATAATTGAAATTATAAATACCCAAATAAATATAATTTGAGACTTTTAATTAATTGCACGAATTTTATAAGTTAATATGACATGTTAGGGTTGATTAAATTAATTAGTTTATAAGTAATAATGGTGTTATGAATTTAGTAAAAACAAAATACCATATAGTGTCAAAATTGACATAAAAAGTTTTTAAAACAAATATTATATTATTAATTGATATTCAATTCCTAAAAATCTAAGGTTCGGACCAAAGACTTGTATAATTATATGAGTATAATTAATGAACTACTTGGGGTTTGCTTGGAATTTTATAGTACGTTTATAAACCATAATATATATAAAAATACAAAGAGACATGGTAAATGTGAAAATAATTAACTAAGAGTTAAAACTAAATTATAAGGTTAATATAGTGACCCAAACCAGTATAAAACCTATTGGTTGGGTGGTTTTCGACCCATACCCACCTTAGCCTCGATAGAAGACACTTTGGAGCCATTATAAAGCGAATATGAATTTATTATAGAATAATATTTGTAGATTTTCCTAAGGTACCTCTCACCCCTCTTATAAAAGGGCACTCCCCCTTCTATCAATTTCACACATTCAAAGCCTTTTGACTCAGCCAAAACCTACCCAAATATCCTCTCAGCTTCCATCAATTCAACCTAGAAGTCTTAGTTTGACCATAAAGCCAACCTAAGGAGCCTTTTTTATCAAATAAAAAAGAAGAACCTCAAGAAGAGGCAATGTTTTCACCACCCTCTTTCACGTTCCTTTCTTATTACACTTCTTATTTATTTGTTATATAAATTATAAAATAATAAATCCAGTATCTTCTATGTACTATGATGTTATTATAAATATGGTACAAGCATATTCAGTATTCTATCCATCCTTTGAATGACATGTCACCATACGTGCGTACGTACGGCTTACCGGCTCCACCTCGTGGTGTAATTATTATTCAAAATATTATTATTTGGATGTATATTATAATGATGTGTAATTAAAGTAAATAATAAATATAACATTATAACTATTCTGTATATATGATATACCATCCAATTATATATGATTTTAATATCAAAATAATGATATTGTCGCTCGTGTGTACGTACGGACTACCGTCTCCACGAACGTGATGAGATTCATTCCCCATCGTATCCATTCAAGACTAAATTTCATTTGATGATTAAAGATAATGTTTAAGGACTTGATATCATTCTGCATATGAATAATATACAACCTAGGGATAAAAAACATGGCTTATTTAACAAAACATATAAAAGAAAATGAGTAAGTGAACACCCGAAACAACGATAATACTAAAATATTATTAACAAAGCAATATTAAAAGATCATATATGATATCATATTTATGTATATTATTCTTGTATAATTTAATAAAAATTATTTAACTATTATACAGGATGTTAACCTACCCTCGACCAAGGAAAAGTAAAAGATAAGGGTTTATTTCACAAACTCTTCATTATCCGAGGTTGTTTATACGTAATTATCTACTGGGACCTCTTTATCATCCACATCCATGTTTCATAAAAATGTATTTCAAATAATTCTTACTATTTTACAGACTATGGTTTAATGTCATTTATACCCTTGTTTGACTTTTTATAATATGTTTATAAAGTAATCTTTCTGTCATTTTCCAAACAATGTTCTTTTTAACCTCTTCGACAAAATAAAGGTAAGAATTTATTTTTTAACTTATAAGGTGGATGCGGCTATTTTCTGCTGTTATAAAATCGTCGAAGCTTCCCTTACAATCTTATAAGAATATTTTAAAAGTTAATGTTTTATTTTATAATTATGTGACTTTTAAATGATTTCAAAAAAAAGAGATATTTCTCTCAAATAGTTTTGATTTCATCTATTTCAACATCCTTTGATGGCTTTTAAGCTTATTTTAAGTTGATTTATTATGATACAATACTTCCATATTGTATTGAAAGTTTTGTGATATGTTTGACTATGGATGTGTTATTTTTATACCATTCATGTTTTATGAATAAATTGTTGACATTTTGTATGCTATTTTTAATATGAATGTTTATGTTATGTTTAAACCTGATCATATGAGGAATGTATTGGACTTAGTAAGTGACGGGTGGAGCCCGCTATAGCTCCTCGATGCATCGCTATGTCTCACGAGACAAACTAGTGTCTTGGAAGAAGGCCTTGACAAAATCTTATTTGTAGTCTTGGCATAAAGCCTTGACGATGTGGTTATGATAGTCTAGAATTATGCATTCCACAATTATGAAAGTGGTTATTGATATTGCATGTGATTATTAGACTAGTAGAATATCCTTTTGAATAAGTAGCTGGAATTATTTCATTTTATTTTTGTCATATTATACTGAAGTTCAAGTTTAAAAGGCTTTTGTTTTAGTTATACATTGCATTAAATGTTTATGTTTATTTATGAATGTTTCTTCTATATTGTTATCCTTACTGAGCATCTGAGCTCACCCCTTTCAATGTTTTATTTTTCCCAAGATTTGAAGAAGTATTTTATGAATGACCTGCAGGGATAGTATGAGGGGATATGAAGAAAAGATTTTTTTGTAGTTTTTTCACTTTATGATGTAATGTAAGAATTATGAATATATCTAGTGTTTCCAAGGCTACTAAAATAAAAGGTCATTTGAGACGTGATCTTTTGTGATCATGCCAATATTATGTAATAATGCACCGAATTTGGGTAAATGGGGTCGGGGCGTTACAGTTGGTATCACAGGAAGTTTAGTACAAACCTTGGAAGCCAGATTTAGATAAACTTTCACTGCTACAAAAATGGGCAAGGGATGAATTTCACTTTTATCAGTGCTAAAAAAAAGTGTTGATATAGGTGTCCTTTATTAGCGCTAAAAAAAATCTGTTAAAGGCCCCCCCTATAACAGTGCTTTTTTTAGCACTGATAAAGGGGGGATTTATCAGCACTTTTCCCGAGCGCTAATAAATGTTGATTTTCAAAAAAAAAATTGTTCATGAAAAATAATATGTTGTTATATAAGTATATTTATATTGATAAAAATACAATATATATTTTTTAAATATGTTATAGATACGTATAAATAGACTATTACATTTAATATATAATAAATTTAGTGACAATGGCTTCAAAATATTTTAAATTTTTTTTATTAATTAATAATTTTCTAATTATTATCTATTAAAAATCATTTAATAACAATTAGAGGACACAAAAAATCAAAACAATTAATAAAAGATCTAAAATATGTTGAAAATGTAACGCAAACTTCAAACGGCCATAACTTTATATCCAGGTGTCCGTTTGAGCTCTACAGCATATCAAATCGAATCCTGCGATGAGATCTACGCGCTAGTGATTGAGGAAAAGCCTCTGCCACATTTTCCGAGCCCAAACAAAGGCTTAGAAATCCTCCAAAAATGAGTTTTTAGTCGGGATACCCCGATTTGTTAACATTCAAACAAGTATAACTTATGATTCGGATGTTCGTTAGGACCGTACAACATATCATATCAACGATTGTTTCATTTTCTTCGATTTGAATGGTTGTGGCATTGAAATGGAATTCTATATTATAAGTTATGGTCGTTTTACATTTTATGGCTTTTCAAATACACATATATATGTGTTTATTCGTAAATATATGTGTGTGTGTGTTTGTGGGTGGGTGTCTATGTGTGTGTCTGTGTGTTGTATATATGTATATATGTATATATGTATGTATTTATTTATTTACTTACTTATAAACACACATCAAAAACATATTTGTTCATAAATGTATTTAAAACGAATCTTTATAAGTAAATTCTATGGCTTTTCAAATACACATATATATGTATTTATTTGTAAATATATATGTGTTTGTGTGTGTGTGTATCTCTGTGTGTGTCTGTGTGTTGTCTATATCTATGTATATATGTATGTATGTATGTATGTATTTATTTCTAAACACACATAAAAAAACATATTTTTTCATAAATGTATTTAAAACTAATATTATAAGTATATATTAATATACAAATAAATATACGAATAAAAAATTGTAACTAAAAATATAAATATTAATATATTAATATACGAATTAATATATATATAATAATATATGAATAAATATATTTATATTAATATGAATCTATATCAATATATAAATAAATATAACTATATATATATATCATTAAATAGAGAACAAAACGAAATGGCATAGTGGTAAAGGTGCAGTCGTGGAAGGGGGAGGTCCCGGGTTCATGTTCGGGTAAAAGTGAAGTGGGTGTGCACATATGAGGATGCGCAAGAAGGGCAGCGCGCGGGAGACCTCCTAGCGCTGATAAAGGGGGTATGAAGCACTGATAAAATCACTCCCCCATATT
The DNA here is from genome assembly GCA_963277665.1 of Viscum album. Classification (NCBI taxonomy): domain Eukaryota; kingdom Viridiplantae; phylum Streptophyta; class Magnoliopsida; order Santalales; family Viscaceae; genus Viscum; species Viscum album. The sequence goes on from OY728119.1 coordinate 570,802,823, forward strand.
ATATTTAAATTTTTTATTTTTTTGACCTTTATCAGTGCTCTGAAAAGCGCTGCTAAAGGCCCCTTTTATCAGCGCTAAAAAAAGCGCTGATAAAGTTTTCTTTTACCAACGCTTTTTTAGAGCTGACAAAAGCGGCCTTTATCAGCTCTTTTTGGAGCATTGTTAAAACGGACCACCCCCCCTATATTAGTTCTGAGCTTTACAGTGCTTTTTTAGCAATGTTAAATCCCTTTTTAGTGCTGATATATGCCATTTTTCTTGTACTGTTTGATTAGAGCACATAGACCTAAGATGTACTTTGAGGATTAGTAAAGAAGAACTTCTTAGAATTTTGGTATTGTAGAGATTTTGTGAGTTTTCCGAGCAATACATCCCTGTCTGGATACGAGCAGGTAGAGGCAGCTCTGGAACAGATGTACCTAGGGGTAAAACCTGAAAACACCACTTTGAGCTAGACTCGAATGGGAACTGGTGCATGACAATGGGCCTTTCTGCATTCTTGGTTACGACACTCCTGGGGGATATGCTTAGGATAATTCTCATTTTCTTTACAAACCATTATGAAGGGTTTATGAGTATATACTTCTTCATAGAAAACATTATTATTATTAGGGATTATATCTATAAACTGTTCAATTTATGTTAAGTGTTTTACAAGTTTGGATTTATGTATTGTGATTCATAAACTAATCTAGTTTATGCCATTTTTTAGAAATGGGGCCTAGTGGAAGGAATGTAAATTGTATCAATGCACACACTCCGTGTATGAATTTCCCTCCTGCTCAAGATAATTATAGTGGTGCTAGTGATGCAACTGGTGCCGATCAGCTAATCACTATACTGGGACAACTCACTGAGGTTATGAATAATAACCTTACCCGTATGGAGCACCCTGATCCACATCGTGGAGGATCAATGTTATATCGCTTCAAGAGGCAACCACCACCAACATTCAACGGGGGTAAAAATCCATTAGTAGTTGAGCAATGGATAAATTCCTTAGAGAAAATATTCAATGCCTTGGGGTGTAGTGAAAGGGAAAACGTTTTCATGGCAGTTTACCGCCTCATTGGAGATGCTGATCAATGGTGGTCATTGATTCAAAAAACAAAGGAAGATGATGAAGTATAAAATATGGAATGGAGGGAGTTTAAAGATATTTTCATAGAAAAATACTTTCCTCATGACCATCGAGTGGATATGTAAAGACAATTTCCAAGTTTGAGGCAAAATGAGGACAAGAATGTTGCAATGTATGAGTCTAACATTACAAGGCTAGCAAGGCATGCTGCATATTATATACATAATCGAAGAAGTAATATTGATCATTTTTTTGATGGGTTAAAACCATTTCTCTGTCGAGTATTAGTCTCACAATCCTTCTCATCGTACGAAGATATTGTCTCACGTGCTATCAAGACAGAAAAGGAATTCTCTAAGTCTTACGACTTTAAAGAAAAGAAAGAGAAGAAGAGTTATGCTAATCACTCTGGAAATAGAAATAAGGGAAATAAGGGAAAAGTTTAATATCCATCCTGCATTAAATGTGGGAATAAACACCCTGGTACTTGCTTGAAGGGAATGGGAGTCTGTTACAAGTGTGGTGAAAAAGGCCACCAAGCTCGTGATTGTAGGAGGAAAAAAAAAGCTACCGATGTTCAATTCTACAATTTTAGGAATATGGGACATTATACAAATGAATTTCCTAAGCGTCAGGGGAACATACCTCAGAAAAGGCCAATGGATCAAGGCCAAGATTATGCTATCAGTACTTCTAAGGTAGATGCTTCAAAAGATATGGTGGAAGGTAATTTAATGGTTTCCTCAAGTTTAGAAAATGATTTATTTGATTCTGGATCATTTCATTTTTTCATATCTTCCTAGTTTGCTAAGAAAAGTTGATATTTACAATTTGATTTAACAAGGGAGTTGTCATTCAAAACTCCTAAGGGAAGTATCATTGCAACAAAGTTTTGTGATTTCGTTCCCATTAAAGCATATACATGTTCTTTATCTGCTGATCTCATCGTCATACATATGATTGAGTTTGATATAATCCTCAGTATGGATTTCCTTTCAGACCATGATGTGAAGATTTATTGTAAGAAGAAGTAGGTTATGATTTTTGATGTTGATGATAAGGAACACCGTATTTTTAGAGTAGAATCATCACCATCTAATTCTTATCTAGATCCACCCCTAGTAGCTCAACTAAATTCAATTATTGAGGAGGAAGAGAATGAAATGACTGTGGGTGAGGAAAGTAATGTTCAAATATAGGATGTACCTATTGTGAGAGAATATGTTGATGTGATTCCAAGATATTTACCTGGACATCCTCTAGAATGAGAAATTGAGTTTTCCATTGATTTAAATCTAGGATCAAGACCCATATCGAAGAACCCTTGTAGAATGGACACTATGGAATTAGTGGAACTAAAGAAACAAATAGAGGAATTGAGTAATAAGGGATTTAGTCACCCTAGTGTTTCTCAATGGGGATACCCTGTCCTTTTTGTTAAGAAGAATGATGGATCTATGAGGTTATGTATTGACTATAGGGAGATCAATGCTATAACAATAAAGAACAAGTATCTCCTACCTCGCATTGATGATTTATTTGACCAACTGCATGGAGCTCAATACTTTTTAAAGACTTACCTTAGATCTAGATATCATTAGTTTTGTATGAATAAGTAATACACTCCAAAGAAAGCATTTTGAACCAGGTACGAGCATTATGAGTTTATAGTAATCCCTTTTGGGCTGACTAATGCACCCTCTATTTTCATGGATCTAATGAACATAGTTTTCAAGGAATATCTTGATGACTTTGTAATGGTATTTATTGATGATATCTTGGTATACTTTAAAATTTGTGAAGATCATGAAAATAACTTGTGCATTATATTGAAGACTCTGAGAACACATGAATTATATGGAAAGTTTAGGAATTGTGAATTCTGGCATCAGTAGATTTCTTTTCTTGGCCATATTGTCTCAAAGGATGGAATCTCTGTTGATCCATCTAAGACAAGAGCAATCCAAGAATGGCCAGCACCGATAAGTATAACTGAGGTACAAAGTTTTATTGGTTTAGCAGGTTATTATCGATGTTTCATCCATAATTTTGCCCAATTGGCTAACCCATTAATGAATATCACACGTAAATGGGATAAATTTGATTGGACAAAAGAGTCTGAAGAATGTTTCAAAGAACCGAAGAGAAGATTAGTAATGATCCTATATTGACTCTACTATCAGGGAATGATGGGTTTGTTATTTATAGTGATTCTTCAACGAAAGGATTTGGTTTTGTCCTTATGCAGAATGATAGGGTTATTTCCTATGCATCACGACAGCTGAAAATTCATGAGCAAAACTATCCTACTCAAGATCTTGAGTTAGCTGCTGTAATCTTTGCTTTGAAGATATTGAGACACTATCTCTATGGTGAAAAATGTGAAATTTATACTGATCACAAGAGTTTTAAGTATATTTTGTCACAAAAAAAACTCAACATGATGAAAAGGAGATGGCTTGAACTACTCAAGGATTGTAATTGCACGATACACTACCACATGAGGAAGGAAAATAAGGTGTAAAATGCTTTGAGTAGAAAGGATCATGGAGTTTTGACCAAAATGAGAGTTGAAAGGGATCCAATTTTCATGGATCTAGTAAAGATGGATATGGGAATAACCATTGATGGTGAAACATCAATACTTTTTAAAATGGTTTCCAAATAATTGTTACTAGAAATGATTAAGAGTTCTCAAACTGATGGTGTATAATTTCAAAATAAGATTAAAGCTGTGAATGATGGGATATTGAGTGAATTTTTTTATGAAGAAGGAATTCTGAAATTTGGGAAGAGACTTTGTGTTTCCGATATACCTGATCTAAAAGGGAATTGTTGGATGATGCTCATAGTTCCAATTTCTCTATACACCCTTGGAGCACCAAAATGTATAGAGATTTGAAGGAACATTTTTGGTGAGACAACGTGAAGAGGGAGACTTTCAGGTTATGTGGGATCAATATTTACCTCTCGTGGAATTTTCCTATAACAATAGCTTCCATTCAAGTATTCAGATAGAAGCATATGAAGCGTTATATGGAAATAGATGTCACACACCAACCTATTGGGATGATTTTGGTGAATGAAAACTCGTAGGCCCAGAACTGGTGGAGGAAATGATGGAAAAGGTGAATGTAATCCAAAACCACATCAAAGAAGCTCAAAGTAGGCAGAATAGCTATGCTGATAACTGAAGGAAGGATTTGGAATTTCATGTAGAAGATCATGTTTTCTTGAAGGTATCTCCATGGAAGGGTGTTATACATTTCGGTAAGAAAGGTAAATTTATTCCCAGGTACATCAGACCTTTCGGAATTCTAGAACGAATTGGGGTTTTAGCTTACCATTTGGAAATGCCTCCAAGTCTCTCCAAAGTTCACGATGTGTTCCACGTATCACTATTGTGAAAATACATGCTTTACCAAACGCATGTACTCACCTACGAGGATGTAGAATTGAAACTTGGTCTATCATATTGAGAAGAGCTGGTGAGGATTCTTGATACCAGAGAATAAGTGTTGAGAAACCGGACGACTTATCTGGTAAAAGTTCTATAGAGAAACCATAAGATGGAAGAGGCAATGTGGGAACCAGAGGAAATTATGATGAAGAACCACCTGAGACTTTTTATGCAGTAATATTTTCGGAATTTTGAGGACGAAATTATCTGAAGGTGGGGATAATGTAACACCCCAAGCTTCCACGATACGCTTCTCTTTGAATAATACAGTAGCATGTGTTGTATGCAACTTCGAGTTCTAACACACGCCACAAGGAATCAAAATAGTCGTTATGAATAGTAATACCCACTTTTGGAAATTTTATAAATTTTATATTTCAAAATGGACTTCATTTTTGTCTTTGAAATATCAAAATTATCTTAGGGTGAATTTTTGGTATTTTTCTGAAAACTATAAGTTTTTGACGAATAGTGAAAAACACTAAGTTATAGTTTAAAACCGAATTTTTATTTAAATAATTATTTATTTTATTTCAATTTATTTTAGGTCAAAATAGATACATAATACCTATATATGTTCAATGTAATTCATTAGATTCATTTTATAATAATTTTAGATATATAAAAATTTTATTGAACTTTTCACTATCTTTTACCCATCTCTTAGGAGAATTTACAAATTCACCTAAAAAAATTTTACTACTTCTGTGAGTGGAATTTTTAAAATCCAAGAGTCACGGTTAATATCAAGTAGTAAAATTTGGTTCAATAAGATAAAAATAATTTTTGGTGAATAGTAATGTTTTACTTTTATTTACCACAGTTAAATGTAAATAGGGTAATTAAGTGTAAAAATGATATTATTATTACCCTAACACATGTCCTAATTCTATTTGATAAGTATAGTTCTACCAAAAACAACCATAGGAAAAAAATATGAACCTCTTTGGTCCACTTGGATTAGATTAGGACATTTATTATTATTTAATTCAAAGAAGAGTTAAAAGCGTTTAAATCAATGTTTAATAACTAAAACATTTTTAATATAGGGTAATACATAAGATAAATTCAATTAGAAATATTCATTAGAAATATAAAAATATTTCCTAGATAATAGTATTTTATTTATAATTTTTAAACATTAAATAATTTAATTTATTTGTAACACAATGATGGTGCAGTAATTACCTTATTAGTGAAATATTAAAATAATTAATATTATAAATACCAAAATAAATATAATTTGAGACTTTTAGTGAATTCCAAGAATTTTATAGGTTAATATGACATGTTAGGGTTGATTAAATGAATTAGTTTCGAAGTAATAATGCTTTTATTAATTTATCAAAAACAAAATACCAAATAGTGTCAAAATTGACATAAATAAGTTTTTAAAACAAATATTTTATTATTAATTGATATTCAATTCCTAAAAATCTACGGTTCTGCCAAGAGACATTTATAATGATATATGTATCATTAATGAACCACTTGGGGTTCTCTTGGAAGTTTATAGTAAGTTTATTAACCATATAATATAAAAATACAAAGAGACATGGTAAATGTGAAAGTAATTAACTAAGAGTTAAAACTAAAAGATAATGTTAATGTAGTGACCCAACCTGTATAAAACCTATTGGTTGTGTGGTTTTAGACCCATCCCCACCTTAACCTCGAAATAAGTTACTTTGGAGCCATTATAAACTTAATATTAATTAATTATAAAATAATATTTCTTGCTTTTCCTAAGGTACCCCTCACCCCTCATATAAAAGGGAAATCCCCCTTCTCTCAATTTCACACATTCAAAGCCTTTTGGATTGGCCAGGCCCTACCGAAATATCATCTCAGCTTCCCTCACTTCAACCTAGAGGCCTTAGTTTGATCAGAAAGCCAACCTAAGGAGCCCTCTTGATCAAATCAAAAGGAAGAACCCGAAGAAGAGGTAATGTTTTCACCACCCTCTTTCAAGTTCCTTTCTTCTTCCACTTCTTATTTATTTGTTATTTCCATTATAAAATAATAACTCTAGTATATTCTATATACATTAATGTTATTATAAATATGTTACAACCATATTCAGTATTCTATCCATCCTTTGAATGACATCTCAATATACGTGCGTACATACGGCTTACCGTCTCCACGTCATGGTGTAATTGTTATTCAAAACATTATTATTTATATGTGTATGATAATTATGTGTAATTGAAGTAAATAATAAATAAAACATTATAATTATTCTTTATATATGATATAACATCCAATTATATACAATTTTAATATCAAAAGAATGATATTTCTGCTCGTGCGTACATACGGACTACCGTCTCCATGAACGCGATGAGATTCATTCCTCATCGTATCGATTCAAGACTAATTTTCATTTGATGATAAAAAATAATGTTTAATGACTTGATATAATTCTGGATATTAATAAGATACAAACGATGGATGACAAACACGGCTTATGTAACAAAACATATAAAAGAAAATGAGTAAGTGAACACCCGAAACAACGATAATACTAAAATATTATTAACAAAGAAATATTAAAAGATCATATATAATATCATGTTTATGTATATTATTCTTTGATAATTTAATAAAAATTATTTAACTATTATACAGGAGGTTAACCTACCCTCGACCAAGGAAAAGTAAAAGATAAGGGTTTATTTCACAAGCTCTTCATTATCCGAGGATGTTTATACGTAATTATCTATTGGGACCTCTTTATCATCCACATCCATGTTTCATAAAAATGTACTTCTAATAATTCTTACTATTTTACAGACTATGGGTTAATGTCATTTATACCCTTGTTTGACTTTTTATAATATTTTTATAAAGGAATCTTTCTGTCATTTTCAAAACAATTTCATTTTTAACCTCTTCGACAAAATTAAGGTAAGAATGTCTTTTTTAACTTATACGGCGGGTGTGGCTATTTTTCGCCGTTATAAAATCGTCGAAGCTTACCATACAAGCTTATAAAAATATTTTCAAAGTAAATGTTTTATTTTATAATTATATGTCTTTTAAATGATTACAAAAAAAGATATATTTCTCTCAAATAGTTTTGATTTATCTATGTCAACATCTTTTGATGGATTTTAAGCTTATTTGAAGTTGATTTATTATGATACAATACTTCCATATTGTTTAGAAGGTTTTGTTATATGTTTGACTATGGATGTGTTATTTTTATACCATTCATGTTTTATGGATAAAGTATTGACATTTCGTATGATATTTTTAATATGAATGTTTATGTTATGTTTAAACCAGATCATATGAGGAAAGCATTGGACTTAGTAAGTGACGGGTGGAGCCCGTTATATCTCTTCGATGCATTGGTAGGTATCATGAGATAAACTAGTGTCTTGGAACAAGGCTTTGACAGAATCTTATTTGTAGTCTTCGTACAAGGCCTTGACTATGCAGTTATGATAGTCTAGAATTATGCATTCCATCATTATGGAATTGGTTATTGATATTGCATGTGATTATTCAACTAGTAGAATATCCTTGTGAATAAGTAAATGGAATTATTTTATTTTATGTTTGGCATATTATGCTGAAGTTCAAGTTTAAAAGTCTTTTTTTAGTTATACATTACCTTAAATGTTTATGTTTATTTATGAATGTTTCCGCTATATTGTTATCTTTACTGAGCATCTGATCTCACCCCTTTCAATGTTTTATTTTTCTCAAGATGTGAAGAAGTATTTTATAAATGACTTTCATGGATAGTATGAGGGTATATGAAGACAAGATGTTTTTATATTTTTTTCACTTTATGATGTAATTTAAGACTTTTGAATATATATAGTGTTTCTAAGGCTACTAAACTAATCGGTCTTTTGAGACTTGATCTTTTGTGATCATGCCAATATTATGTAATAATGCACCGACTTTGGGTAATTGGGGTCAGGGTGTTACAATATCAATGCTCCAAAGGAGTTTTTCTATAAAATCAATGAGATAATGATTTAATTTAACCTTAATAATGATCAAAGGGCGTTGATCAGAAAACAAGATCACATTTTGGGGTGAGGTTTCAATGAAAGGAAGATCAACTTGGAGGAATATATCTACATCTGGGATAAGATGGCCAATAATTTCGAAGAATTATAAAGGATAATCTGGATATGTAGGTAACTGAATTTCAATGTGGGTTTTAAAGGGTGGTTGATTCAATTATCTTTAGTATTTTCTATAATTATTTTGTGAGATATTTATGTGGTTATAAATATTGTTTTTCACTTTTTTAGATTCCCATTTTTCCTCATAAGTGATTTTGAAATAATAAAAAATGTAATTTCTACATGGGATTTGTGACTTTAAGTATACATTTCTTCAATGAAAAATTTTAATTAAACTCTATTTTATCATGATTCAATAAATATGTTTAGCACAGAAGAAGAAAGAACACACAAGAACTTTTTTTACCACAAATGGAGTTTATGTGATCATAAAACACACGTGAATATAAATATATACAAATTATTATAAAAATATTTTGGTTATAGTGGAAATAATATGATTAATTCTTATATTAAATAATTAATAATTCATGATTGAATCATTATAACATACATGTATCTATGCACATTAAATTAACTAAATGTGAAAAAAAGATATAATTTCAATATGATGGAATATATATAAGGTTCATTGAATGGAAACAAATTTTCTATAGCTACTTTATATTTCAAGCAGTTATAGAATGTTTTAAAATAATAGAAATGATATTTTAAAGTAAGATATTATAGTTGTTTTTGAAATACTAAAATATATTTACATTTTAATTCCAAAATTCATGTGTTTTTTGAATACATATAATAAATATATAAGGATAATATCATGGAAAATTAAATACAATTATAAATGTTAATGAATATAAATTTTGGTGGATTTAAAACGAAAATAGAATAAGGATACTGGATATTTTTTTGATATTGAATTTTTTATAGTATTGAAAATAGAATACATGACATAGTATATATCCTAAATAAATACTATGTGTCCTAGAAGAAAATATGATAGAGGTTCTTGGTTTCTTCGAATTCATTGGATATTGAGAATAATAAGAACAATGATGTGGAAGAAGAAATTTCAATGGAATTGAAGTTCATAGAACGAAGATGATTTCTATGTAGCATATTTTTTCTCAAAAGATGATTCATGTTCTTTTTTAATAGAAGAAGATATAACAACATATATTTACATTTTAGAACACTATCAATAATAAATTGAGTGGTGAACCATGAAAATCACTATTCCCTTTTTTATGTGTGTGATTTGGATGTTTTACATGCATAAACTAATGTAAGAAGGGATAATAAGAGTAATAATTCACCTTAAATAGTGACATAGGTAAAAGAAGTAATGGCATAAAAAGTATAAATTTTATTAAATTCCTATCAACAATTAAACCCTTTTCACTTTGGGAATGTCATATATAACTTTTCCCCATAGTTTTTATCAAATATAAATTGACCTCTATTTGGATTATCTATATTTTGAAGTAATTATATTATTATGATTGGAATTTATTCTATTATTTTTAATTAACTTTATTTTGGTAAATATTTATTAATTTATATCAAAATTTTATCTCTACAATATTATTATCAATAAGAGAATAATGGAGAAAAACAATTTGAAGAAAATTTCCACTAGTCTAAATATAAATAAGCTACAGTTTATCAAAGCCATGGAAATAAAGGAAAGTGTTTTAGATTGGAATGAGATAAACATGTTATTTAATAGAAAAACAACTATATTGATAGTATTTCTAAATAAAGTGGATATGAATATTTAATATATCATAAGGTATATTTTAATTCTGTCACGACCCATCCCTCGAGGTCCATACCATGACTACCCCAAGCCCGCCTTCCATAGGCCAGGGGCTAGGGACTAGCACCAAAGGAATAATTCCCTAAAACGGGGAAGGCATTGCCTTTATATAGTGTAAACACACACAACAGAACACACAGCTGGATGTAAAACACTATGTAAAAACTGTTTAACAAAAGAGTGCTGAAAATTAAAAGGGACGGAATACACCCCCAACAGGAAAGTACAAGTACAACTAAAAAACAAGTACAATAGAATAATGGTAAAATAGCTTCTAGGTTGTCCTCCGGGATTCCCACTTTAAAGGTAGTTAAATATAGCATCCTCGGTACTCCACGTCCGTTAATCTCTTTCGTGTATCGAATTGTCGTAAAGTCCACATCGATGTACCGTCTAGTCCTTCTAGCCTCATCCTCAGTCAGTGTTGTCTATTGCCTGCAACCAACACAACGATTTGCGGGCATATCTCGTGCAGGGCTGAGTATAACGATACTCAAAAGGGACCCTGAGACCCTCAATGTCTCAAAAAATCCACCAAGGATAAACCAAAAAGTATGAAATCAACAGATAACCCCACTAGGGTATGTGCCCATACATAAACCTAAGTTATCAAGTAATCCATCTCAATCATGGGGAAAACACAAAAGTTACTGAATCAGGTCAACTAGGATTTTTATTCACATTATCAAAACCATGACTGCTAGAAACTCCTCCTCTGATGAGTATAATGGGTCTACTGTGACACCAAGGAGACTAACACTAACTTTGGACTATTGAGGTACTCCTCCTGCCGAGTACCGTGGGTTTGTTGCGTCACCAAGGTGATCCCCACTGTGGGTCTGCCACAACACGAAAGCGCTCCCCCTCGTAGCCTGTTGAGGTACTCCTCCTTTCGAGTACCGTGGGTCTTCTGCGACACCAAGGTACTCGCCACTGTGGGCCTACCGCGACACCAAGGCACTTCTCACTAGGCTAGTCGAATCACTCTCAGTTGAATCATCCAATAGTCATCAGGTCTCATTCAGCTACTATGTCTCCACACTCTTCTCGCTCATCACTGGAAGGATCTGCTCCATGAGCTACTGGTCAAAACTGAAATTGTCACGGAGTCCCACGAAGAAGTATCACAAAGTTCTGCCACGTCATAGGGGTCTCAACGCAATAGACGATGCATTAATAGGATGCCTGGTCTGTGAGTTATTAGCCTTTTAGTCCTAGGTGCCCGGTTGGATTCGTGCATGATCGAACCTGACCGTATCTCAAATATACTTCAAACTCCAGTGGGGTATACTCAAGGTACTTCCATGCTCCAAGATTACCAGTGCCGCTGACAGTTCATCAAATGAACATTCGGCGCCAAAGATATGTCCATAGAAAGTAAAGGGTCGGTAGTGGGCATGGGTCTGGTCCGACCCGGTCCGATGCAATCTGGGTGGACCCGGTCTGGGTTGATCCGGTCAGACCTGTTGGGTCTGGCCCAGCCCATTGGGCGGGCCATCCTGTTAGGTTCGGCCCAGCCCACTAGGTGCAGCCCAGCAGGCCGCCTGGGCGGTTCAGCCTGGGCTCGGGGCCGGTTCGGCCCGAAGCGCATAGGGCGTGGCTCGGCATCTCGACCCGGATGGACGATACCGATTCGGACAGTGTCGCGAGGGGTGCGGCTCAGGCGGCACGAGGCGCGCAGGGCACACGGGTCACGTGGGCACACGGGAGGCCACCAGACAGGCTGGTGGGCAGGCCGGTGGGGCGCCTCTAGGCCGGCAGGCAGCTAGGAAGGCTAGCAGGCGGGCCGACTGGCGGCTGGGAGGCGTCCGGGTGGGCCGGCGGGTGGCCGGGCAGGGTGCCATGCAGGCCGGTAGGGGGTCGGAAGGCGGCCGGGCAGGCCGTCGGGGCGCGGTCTTGCTCGGGGAAGCAGCTCGGCTCGGCGAGTGGTGCAGCCAGCGGGGGATCGGCCAGGGCTGGTGGCGGTGCAAAACGTCGTAGGGACGGCGCAGATCACCGGGCCACGGGTAGTGCGACATTTTTCTTCACCGCCTTTTTCACCTCGTTGCTTCATCACCATGCTGAAGATCATCATAAACAAGAATGTCGGAGGGGTTGGGCCATGTTGGTTTTTCCCCCACCTTTTGCCTTTAGGGTGGTAGCATTTATCTCATCAAGAAGTAAAAAAGATGAACTTCAATTGTTTCACAACCTCCGCAACGATTCCTTTCCAACCAAAGAAGAGAAAAAGGAAGATAAAATTATTCAAAATTAACCCCCTACCCTGATTGTTGGTCGTCGATGGAGTCGCGGGGAAGAAGAGGGGGAGATCGTCATTCTTCACATCTGTCGCACACTTCCAATCCTGAGCTCGCATGTTGGTTGTGGAAGATTCTCCACGTCGGTAGGATCCGAGGAAGGAAGTCAAAGTCGCTCCTCATCGGCGGTCTTCGTAGTCAAAGGAATTTTTCATTGGGAGCTTTCTCCCAATAATCCACCTCTCAAAGTTGCCACCAAAATGAACAATGCCAACCAAAATAATAATATATTGTGTTAATCTATTATTGAATTTGTTGGCACAAAATTCAAAATGGTGAATTAATTAACTTGGTTCCCCCTAATTAATGTGGGGGATTTAACACCATTAAATCAGGGGAGTTGGCACCAATAAAGGAGGGGGAGTGTGGAGAGACTCTCCCTCATTAATGAGGGTATTTGAAAGGATTTCCTCTCCCAACATTAATAGGGGGTTTAGCCCCGTGTATTCCCCAGATCGTAACCTCTCGTGAGAGATTAGGTTCAGGTGGGCCCCACCACCATAACTTCTCATTGGAGGTTAAGGTGTGGTGGTCTGACCTCCAACTTCCATGAGGTCTTTTTAACCAAAAAATAAAAATGAAGCCACATAATTTATTTTTATTGAATTCATTCTCTAAAAATCCAAAAACTATCATTTAATATCGAACAACTATCATCAAGGTGATAGTCTTCTTAAGAGAATATAGGTGCTGCGAGTTCTACGGTGTCCTCATATTTCAATTCCGAGCACCGGTTCAAAAGTTATAAAAACCCGCTCGTACGTTTACTGAACTTACCCAAACAAAACTTTAGAAATTGATTCCGAGCACACTGGGACTCTGAATCATGTGCCGTCAACATTCGCGGACTCATAAAATTCACATGTATTTAAGAAAAAAAATCCACAGGATTTCTGGATCATTACATTCTCCCCACCTCAGGGAATTACGTCCCCATAAGCTACAACTCAAACTAAGGGAACAAGTGGGGGTACTGAGCATGCATATGAGCCTCCCGCTCCCATGTTATCTCCTGGAGGTTCCCGTCCTGCCAGCGAACACACACTAGAGGTATCGACCGTCCATATAGGACCAACTCCTGTTGATCCTCAATCTCCACTAGAACCTCTGTGAAAGTTTCCCCATCATCAACGTCCAGCTCTCTGTGGTCAATGATGTGAGATGGATCATGCACCTATCTCCTCAGCTGAGATATGTGGAAGACGTCATGCACCCAATGCAATTGAGGTGGAAGAGATAAGTGGTATTCTACCTCACCAACTCTGCTGAGGACTAGAAAAGGTCCTATGAATCTCATAGATAACTTGTCGCCTCAGCCAAATCATTGTAGTCCTCATTGAGGAGAGACCCGTAGAATGACGTGATCGCCATCCTCGAACTCCAGAGGTCTCCATCTCTTGTCAGCATATGACTTCTGCCTACTCTGTGCAGTCTTCATCTGCTCCTCGATGATCTGCACTGTCTCTGTGGTAGCCCGTACCATCTCTGGTCCCACTAGTGCTGACTCCCCATGGTCAGTCCAGCACAAAGATGATCTGCATGGTTGTCTGTATAATGCCTCAAAAAGTGTCATCCCTATGGTGGAGTGATAGATTTTGTTGTATGAAAACTCCACCAAAATGTAAGTGATCCTCCCAGATGCGACCGAAGTCGAGGACACAAGCACGCAATATGTCCTCGAGGTTCTGAATGGTCCGCTCAGTCTGGCCATCCTTCTGAGGATGGAAGGTGGTGCTCAGACAAATCTGCATCTCAAAATACTCCTATAACCCTTCCATAGCCGAGAAGTAAAAGTGAATCACGATTGGAGACAATAAAAGAAGGTACTCCATTTATCCACAAAAGATCCTGCACATAGAGGCATCCCAAGCTCTCTACTGAACCCTGCTCTCTGATCAGTAGGATGGGGACCGACTTGGTGAGTCGATCAATGATCACCCAAATCGAGTCGTGACCCCTAGATGCACGTGGAAGTACTGTCATGAAGTCCATGGATATCTCATTCCACTTCCACTCTGGGACCTCTAAAGGTTTAACCAAGCCTACTAGTACTTGGTGATCTACCTTCACTTGCTGACAAGTGAGGCATCGAGAGACAAACTCCTCTACTGCATTCTTTATACCTGGCCACCAGTTCTATTGTCGAAGGTCCTGGTACATCTTCACCACTCCTAGATGTACCACTAAAGGGGATGTGTGGAAGTCCCTCAACACTTCCTCCTGAAGTGACACTGGTACCATAGTACGTCCTATGAAGAGTATGACGTGCTCCCTACCTTCAAAAAGTCCATGAGGTGCCTGCCCTATAGATATCTGAGCATGTTGTGTCTCGCAGTAAGCATCCCCATGATGTGCCTCCCTAACTCACTGAAGAAGTGGGGGAGTGAATGTAAGGGACTAAAGGAAATCTGCTCCATCTCTACCCACAAAGGATACCTGCAAAGCGGCCAGTTTCTATGTCGCCTCACCTAACAGATGTATACCAAATCTCTTGCTGAGTGAATCTACTACAATGTTACCCTTTCCAGGAGTATAGACTATATCGAAGTCATAGTCCTGGAGGAACTCAATTCATTGATGTTGTCTCAGGCTTAGGTCCTTCTGAGAGAAGATATACCTGAGACTCTTGTGATCAGAGTACATGGTGAAATGCTTGCTCATCAGATAGTGTCGCCACATCTTCAAGGAAAAGACCACTACTGCTAACTTCAGATCATGGGTAGTGTAGTTCTACTTGTTTTGTCTCATCTACTGAGATCCATATATGACCACTGCTCACTCCTGCATCAGGACACACCCGATTACTGTCCCAGATGCATCGCAATAGTCTACGTACCCTACGCATTTCTCTATAAGGCTCAATATAGAGGCACTAGTCAGCCTCTGCCTCTGCTCTTGAAAGCTCTGCTAGAATCTCTCCAACCACCCAAAGGGTTGCCCCTTCTTCGTCAAGGCTGATAGTGGTGCTGCAACTCTGGAGAAGTCTGGAACGAATCTCTAGTAGTAACCAACCAAGCCCAGGAAACTCCATAACTTCGTCACACTCCTAGGTGGATCCCAAGAAAGTACTGCCTCAATATTTGCTGGATCCACTACAACTCCAGCCTCAGAGATGACATGTCCCAGAAAGTTAACCTCTCGGATCCAGAACTGTAACTTCGATAGCTTACCATAAAGTTGATGCTCTCGGAGTGTATCTAGTAATACCTGCAAATGGTAGGCATGCTCCTCCTCAGTAGTCAAGTAGATCAGAATGTCCTTGATGAAGACTACGACAAAATGATTGAGGTAAGGCTAGGGAATCCTGTTCATGAGTCCCATGAACACTACTGGAGTGTTGGTTACACCGAAAGGTATAACCAAGAAATATTAGTGGTCGTACTGACATCTAAAAGACATCTTCTACACATCCTCATCTTGATGTCCGAGTTGGTGATAGCCTAATTTGAGGTCTATCTTTGAGAACCAGCATGCTCCCATCAACTGATCTAAGAGGTTGTTAATCATCAAGAGTGGGTAATTGTTATTCACGGTCACCTGGTTTAGGCGACGGTAGACGACACAAAGTCTGAAGCTCCCATCCACCTTCTTGGAAAACAGAATCAGGGTTGCCCAGGGAGAAACACTGGGTCAGATGAATCCCTTCTCCTGCAAGTCCTTTAGTTATACCCGCAGCTCGCGAAGCTCTGCGGGAGCCATCCGATACGATGGTGTAGATATCAGTGTCATCATGGGGTACAGTTCAATGTAAAATTCCACCTATCTGTGAGGAGGTAGACCAGGGACATCATTAGGTAAACCATCCGCGTACTAATCCACCACTAGATGATAGCTCGGACTCTCCACATCTACTGGTCCGAGGTTAATGCAGGCTAACTGATGAGTGATCATTTGCACCCTCCTCTGAGTAAGTTTGTCATGTGCTGCAAAGGCTCCCTTCTTACCGGTGAAGGTAAACCTATTCCCATCCATGCAGACATAACACACTTTTCACCTAATACTGTTAATCTGAGCATGGACTGTACATAACCAGTCCATACCCAAGATGACATCGTAAGGCCTCGATGCCGCTACGAGTAGATCCCAGCCGAAGCTCTCACCTCCTAGAGTAATCTCACTCTGTCAGCACCAGTGCGTAATTGTCAAGTCTGCTCCTATATAAGTCTCCATCCGTAAGGATCGAGCCATCGGCTACGTCAGAATATCTGAGCTCCGAACGAGGGAAGTGGAAGTGAAAGAGTGACTTGAGCATGTGTCTATAAAAACATCAGCTATGGTGTAGTAGACACAGATGGTACCTCATATCATCTCTAAAGTTCCATGATCGTAGGCCTCAGCTACCTGAAGCTCAGCTCTCCCCTATCCACATGCTCCCTACGATCAGGGTGGACCTCCAGGTGGTGGTGGCGGTAGCACCTCGAATCGTCATCCACCGCCATCTGCATGACCAACACTTCTACCACGTCCACCTACTCCCTACGGACTGCCTTGATCGAATCTTTGTCTCTGGCTGGGCAGTCCTTCAATCGTCTGTGATCATCTGAACGGTGGGTCAGACAGGCATGATCCATGTGACCCATCCCGCCGCATGTGTAACACTTCCCGCTCCTGGAATGTCTGGCTTTGTCCCCAGTTCCTCACACAACCGATCCCGAGTCATGCGATCTTCCACCAGTGGTTCTGGTCCTTCTAGACCTCTGTGACATATGTCTACTGCCAGTTACAGAATACTCCACTGCATATCGACTAGTGGGGGTCACGCTTCTAGAGACTGCTCATGAAGGAAACTCTCTACTAGGAGGGCTCTCTCTAACACCCCTACCTGTGTCGGGATACGTAGTGAGATCAAAAAAGCTCTGATATATCGCCTGAGACCCTACTCGAAGGTCTGAGCCCTGAAGAATGGGTCTCGTACTATATTTGTGGAGTAGCACGAGAGGTTGGTGAACCTCACTGAGTACTGTGCCACCGCCATGATACCCTGCTGCAGGTGAAGTAGCTCTTGTATCTGCACTGATGTAGGGTGGATGGGACAAACTCCGCCCGAAACAGGCTCTCAAAGTCTATCCAGAGAAGCATCATCTCATTCTGGACCTCGAGCATCAAGATCCACCATCTTCCCACTGCTTCCTGTAGAAGGCTGGCAGCAAGAATCACCATGAGGTCGGATGGTGTCCCTACCAGTCGAAAAACTCTCACCACAGCCTCAAGCCAATCCTCAACCACCTGTGGGTCCATCTCTCCACTGAACCTGGGTGGCCTCTGGTTTTGGAACTCATGCGATGTGCTCAAACAGCGTGCATCGTCTTCTGCTGGGGCTAGTGGCATCAGTGGCCCAACGGGAAGTGGTACCGCTAGTGCCTCCATTGGAAAAGGGCCCTTCACCGAGGCCTTTTCACTCTATGGGATATCTGAACGTACAACTAACGGTACTCTAGCTGGCTGACCGTGGGGAGGCATCATGAAAGAAACAGATGTGACACAGTCAAAGATTACCTGGTGAGCTGACCTGGTTCAGTCGACCTATAGAAAACTTTTGAAAACACACACGCAATTAGTGTTTCCCTGCAGTGAGTCGGAAATCATTTGTTAGGGTCCTGGTGTATAGATATGTCGTCCACTGCACCAACACTGGACTCCATAAGTTGAAAACCACACTAAGTACCCTTAACACTATTGCTTCATAGAAAAGATCAGATTCCTAAGTTATGTGGTTGAACCGACTCTTCTAATACAAATTTGTCATGACCCGTCCATCGGGGCCTGTGCCATGACTACCTCAAGCCCGCCTTCCATCGGCCATGGATTGGCGACTAGCACCAAAGGCGGAATTCCATAAAACTAGGAAGTCATTTCCTTTATAATGTTTAAACACACACAATAGAGCACACAGCTGGATGCAAACACAAAGTAAAAATTGTTTAACAAAAGATTGTTGAAAAGTAACGGGGACAGAATACAAGCCCAACAGGAAAGTACTAGTACAACCAAAATACAAGTATAAAAGAAGAAAGGTAAAACAGTTATTGGGTCATCCTCCGGGATTCCTACCTGAAGGGTAGGTACAGATATCCTCCTCAGTACTCCACATCCGTCTGTCTCCCCTGTGTACCAACTCGTCGTAAGGTCCACCTCCAGGTACCGTCCAATCCTGCTAGTCTCAGCCTCAGTCAGCGCTGTATGTCATCTGCAACCAACACAACGAGTTCCGGGCATAGCCCATGCATGGGTGAGTATAACGATACTCAATAAGGACCCTGAGATCCTCAAGGTCTCACAAAATCCAACAAGGATAAACCACAAAGTATTAAATCAACAGATAACCTCACTTAGGTATATTCCCACACATATACATAAGTTATCAAGTAATCCATATCAATCATGAGGAAAACACAAAAGTTACTGACTCAACTCAACCATGATTTTTATTCACATTATTGAATCCATTGCTGCTGGATAACTCCTCCTCTGTCGAGTACAGTGGGCCTGCCGCGACACCATGGCACTTCCCACTAACCTTGGACTGCTGAGGTACTCCTCCTCTCGAGTACCGTGGGTCTGCTATGTCACCAAGGTGCTCCCCACCATTGGTCTGTCGTGAAACGAAGGCGCTCCCCCTCATATCCTACTGAGATACACCTACTGTCGAGTATCATGGGTCTGCCGCGACACCAAGGCTCTCCCCACTATGGGACTGCTGCGACACCAAGTCGATTCCCACTGGTCTAGGAGAATCACTCCAAGTCAAATCGGTCAGCATTCTTCTAGTCTCAGCCAACAACTAGGTCTCCGCACTCTGCTCGCTCGTCACCGGAAGGATACGCTCCATGAGCTACTGCTAAAAACTCAAAATGTCATGAAATCCTTGGAAGAAGTGTCACAATGTTCTTTCACGTCATAGGGGTCTCAACGCAATAGACGGTGCGTCAATCAGATGCCCGGTCTGTGAGTTATTAGCCTTTTAGTCCTGAGGGCCCGATTGGATTCGTGCATAATCCAACCTGAGCGTATCTGAACTGTACCCCAAATTCTAGTGAGGTATACTCAAGGGACCACAATGATCCAAGATTAACAACTCTATTGATGGTTTGTCAAATAGACATCTCGTGCCAAAGATATGGACAAAGAAATTAAAGGGTCGGTAGTGGACCCGAGTCTGGTCCGACCCGGTTGGACCGACCCAGTCTCGGTTGACCCGATCAGACCTGTTGGGTCTGGCTCAGCACATTGGGTGGGCCATCCTGTTAGGTTTGGCCCGGGCCACTTGGCCCAGCCTAGCAGGCCGTGTGGGCGGTTCGGCCCGGGCTCGGGGCCGGTTCGACCCGGAGTGCGTGGGGCGCGACTCGCCGTCTCGAACCGGATGGCCGAGACCAGTTCGGCCAGTTCCGCGAGGGGTTCCATGAGGGAGGAACATGGAATGCAGGTCACACAGGCTGGTACGGTTTGGTCGGGCACATGAGAGGTGGCCGGGCAGGCTGGCGGTGTGCGTCCAGGCCAGCAGGCGGCCCGGAAGACCGGCAGGCGGGCCGGCGGGTGGCAGGGCAGGGTACGGCCATGCCGGCAGGTGGCCGGGCAGGGCGCCAGGTAGGCCGGTGGGAGAGGGGGGTGGCGGGAAGAGTGCCAGGAGAGCCAGAGGGTGGCCGGGCAGGCCGGCCGGGGGCCAGGAGGTGGCCGGGCAGGCGGGCGGGGCGCGGTTCGGCTCTGGGCAGCGGCTCGGCTCTGTTAGTGGTGCGGCCGGTGGGGGCACGGCTGGGGCTGGTTCGGCCGGAGGCAGCGTGGAACGCCGCGGGGGAGGCATAGATCACAGAGGCCATGGGTAGTGTGTCCTTTGTCTTCTTCACCTTGTTTCTTCGTCGCCATCCTAATGATAATTATAAACAATAACAGCAGAGGGTTGGGCCAGGTTGGTTTGGCCTCCACCCTCCCCATTTAGGGTGGTAACATTTGGCTCATCAAGAAGTAAGAAAATTAACTTCAATTGTTTCACAAACTCCGCAACGATTCCTTTACAACCGAATAAGAGAAAAAGGAAGATAAAATTATTCAAATTAACCCCCTACCTTGATCGTTGGTCATCGACAGAGTCGCGGGGAAGAAGATGGAAGAGATCTTCGTTCTTCGCGTCCACCGCACACTTCCAATCCCGAGATCACACGTCAGTTGTGGAAGACACTCCACGTCAGTAGGATCCGATGAAGGAAGTCGAAGTCGATCCTCGCCGGCATTCATTGTAGTCGAAGGTGTTCTTCGTTGGGAGCTTTCTCCAAATAATCCTCTCTCAATGTTGCCACCAAAAAGAAAAATTCCAACCAAAATAATAATATATTGTGTAAATATATTATTTAATTTGTTGGCACAAAATTCAAAATGGTGAATTAATTAACTTGGCTCCCACTAATTTATTTAAAGGATTTGGCACCATTAAATTAGGGGAGTTGGCACCAATAATGTAGGGGGTGTAGAGAGACTCTCCCTCATTAATGAGGGGAGTTGAGAGGTTTTCCTCTCCCAACATTAATAGGGGGTTTTAGTCCCGTGTGGTCCCCACATCGTAACCTCTCCCGGGATGTTAGGTTTCGGTGGGACCCACCACCATAAACTCTCATGGGAGGTTAAGGTGTGGTGGTCCTACCTCCAACTTCAATAAGGAGGATTTAACCGACATATAAAAATTAAGCCACACACTTTATTTTTATTTAATTAATTCTCTAAAAACCCAAAAACAATGTTTTAATCTTGACCCACTGTCGTTGAGTTGATAGTCTTCTTAAGAAAATATTGGTGCTGCGAGTTCAACGGTGTCCTTGGATTTCATTTCCGAGAACCAGTTCAAAATTTATAAAAACCCACTCATACATTTACTGATCCTACCCAAACAAAACATTAGAAATTTATTCTGGGCACACCGGGCCTCGGAATCATGCGCCGTCAACTTTGGCGGACTCGTACAATTTCCATATATATAAGAAAAAAATTTCCACGTAATTTCCGGCTCTTTACAAATTATTTCTCAAACACTTCTCAAGAATATTCAAGAATTAAGGGGAGAAATTATATATCGATAGATTTATATATTAAAAAATTAATGGATTTTTAGTATTTTTGTTTCTAATAAAATAAATTCTTTTATTTTCATGATTTTTTAAATTTAGTATTAAGAAATAAATAACCTTTAATATGACATAGGGAATATAGAGAATCCATGGAAAGAAATTTATTTTACATGAATTAAGCTCTCTAACAAGGTAGGATCCATAAAATCAAGGAATACAAAACATAAAGGATGCATGACCTAATTTTAATAAAATCTGCATTATAAAATAAGATAAGAGGTTGTGGCCACAAAAACATTAAGGGAGAAGATCAATGTATTTTAAGAAGATACTATAATAATAAATTCTCAAATAAATTTCTAGGAAAATACCACTAAAGAGATAGAAAAATTAAATTCAAGGGAATATGAAAATTAAAGATGATAAAGATGAGTAAATGATGGATAACTATGAATTGAAGGTAATGGTTATTGAATATTAGAAGAACACACATTATATAAAGATTCTAGAATTTAAAGTTAAGCATTCCAACCTTGAAATGAGGCTTATTGACCAATCATAATTAAATAATAAAGATGATGCTATCACATATTGTTCTAAAGTGGATTATAGGGGTAATCGACCTCTATAATATAGAAGTAATTTATTTCATTATAAAATGATATTTCCAGAGAGTATTTGATGAAATAGGTTCCATATATAATTTTTTAATTATCTTTATAAATCAATTCTTATGGAAATCATATGTTTAAAAAAATATGAACAATTATCGATTAAGTATACTGATGATAATTCTTTCACTAACTTCATGTTTGATGAAAGGATTATGGTTATTGAATACAACATATGAGTTCAACCAATTATAGAGAATGCACAAAAATACTATGTTTCAAAACCTATAAATTAAAATAAATATATATTTGACATGGAAATATTAAGGTTTTTTTAAATTAATTTAATCTAACTGATATTGGCAAATTTAGTTAGATTTTTTATACAAATACCTTAAATTTTTTAGCTCATAGTGGGATAATTAATAAGTAAATAATGGTAGAAAATATAAAACATACATAGATTAAGAGGATAAATATGTGTATTACAAATACATTCAAAGGTCTTAATGATTTCTATGACATTTTCAAAGGTTGTGGTTACAAAAGTGGTGAATGATTATCTTTCAAAGTATTTAATGTGTATGGGAAGATAATTTATCTAGAATTTATGGATAAATAAGAGACACCATCGGGAAGGTAAAAGATAATGAATGTTTCGAATTGAAATCCTTTCAATATGTTTCAAAAGAAGGGTGAGTCATATTTAGACAGCAATGAGAAAGAATATCATATTAAAACAAATTCTAAGAAGATCAATAGAATTTATTATTTTAAATTATTTTGTGTGAAGATAATAACTCTTACTTTTTTATATGGATGTTCCTAATAGGATACCAATATACCCAAATATTTCTAATTCATTCTCGCTAAAAATTTTATAAATGCTAGAAAGACGGTGGAAGCACAAAAAAACCATGTTTGTGAGGAATTGAAGGGAGTTCAACCAAAGACCTTGAATTTTAGGAAATTGTTCCAATAAATTTCAATATAATTGGAATATAATAAATAATTGGATGAAATAATTATGTTGAATGCAATTGAAAACTAGTTTTATCCATTTATAAAGCATATAAAAATATTAATATATTATGTGACCCTATTAGATATGAAGGATAATATTCCAAAAAAAGAAAAAAATGAAGAGATCGATGTTGAATAAAGAGAAATAAAAGGAAAAATCATACATAGAATATATAAGAATATAGAAACTTTAATGATAATATCCTATTAAAATTACTATTCACAATGGGGATAAATAATTCTACTTGAATCCATTATCTTTGTGACTATTATTTTCGTTCAAGAAATAATGGGAATTAAAGGTGAAGCATGTTCTTAGAAGGATAACATGAGATATCGATTATGATATCAAATCTGGATGATAGTATGAAAAAATTTATTCTTGTTTTCTATCTACTTGGTATATTATACACTCCATGATTTTATAATTTTTTAATAAATATAATTTCTTTGAGTGCTTGTGTTACACAAGACACTAAATTCTAACAAAAATCAATATACTATTATTATTATTGACCTTTATAACCTAGTTATTAAATTTGGTTTCTTGAATAAGACTGACCAATTTTTAAAAATTAAGTATTAAGATATTATTTAAAGAAAATATATCTGATATTAAGTACTTGATTTTTAGTAAAGTCATTATATGCTTTAAAAATACTTTTTCTAAAAATTGATTTGTATTTATTTTTATTAACTAACAATAAAATTGGTTTTAGAAACTTTTAGAAAAAATTTATGATCAAAATTAATTAATTTTTTGAATAAAAGTTTCAAAATTATATTAGTTTTAATGTTTTAATTTTTTTGTAAAAGATTATTTTTTTGATGAATTTTGAAAAATGCCGATTTATTTTAAAAACTACATTTTAATTTAAATAATTTAAAAAGTAACATCTTGTTTAATATTTTGTTAAATTAAAGTTTTTTAATTTTTTAATTATTAAACCAATTTATTACATTTTAATGAAATGAATGTTTAATCTTGTTATTAAAACCTTCCATATTTATGAAACTTTTCTCTTTGGAAGACTTCATTTTCATCACATTTTTTGAGTTTAATTTTAAATTAAATATTTCAAATTCTATGAATATAATTTGAGAAAATTTATACCCTGATTTTAATAATTATAATTAATATTATATAATAATTATAACTTTATTTTTGTTAAAAATTAATATAAAAAATCCATAAAAATTAATTAACACGGTTAAGGTAAAATTAGGTTTACTATGTTGCTAAACTAATAAGGATAAGGGTAAAATGACCTAAAAACATGAACAAACCAAATTTTAAATAAATTTTTTGACCGAATATCTTATAAGGTTCTATAATTATATATTTTTTATACTTTTGGTAAGTGAAAAACATGGGTACACTTTACACATTCCATAAATTCCATTTATGTCCTCTCCCCGACTTATAAAAGGGAAGTCTTTATTCTCTTATATTCACACTTATAAAATTTCATCGTTTAACCAATAAATACCTAAATCATTTACTTACACACCTTATGACATCCTATAAGAATTATCTTTATCATGATGATAACCCATGAAGGCATTTGTGGTAAACCTAAGGAGTTTATCTCAAGAAGAGGTATTGCTCTCAACCGGGTGTTTATATATTATCTCTTCTTCCACCTCCTTCAAATATTTTTCAATTATCATATAATAAGATTATATACCATATAATAAGATTTTATTATGTTAATTTCATAATATATATTCACTTCCTCTTCCATAAAATTGGA
Organism: Viscum album; assembly: GCA_963277665.1. Classification (NCBI taxonomy): domain Eukaryota; kingdom Viridiplantae; phylum Streptophyta; class Magnoliopsida; order Santalales; family Viscaceae; genus Viscum; species Viscum album. Next base: position 570,827,970 of record OY728119.1, read on the forward strand.
AATGAAACTGTCGTTCATGTGTACAGAGGACTATCACCTCACGAACCAATGAAATTTGTTTTCCATCATCACCTTTCATGGTGGGATAAAATAATGGATTTAACATATTAATATAAAAATTATGACAAAAATATAATTATATAATTATAATATCATATATAACTTCTTAATTTCCATTCTTATGGAATATGAGAATGTCTCTCATATGTGGAATACCACCTCACAAAATAATTTAATTAATTTTTCACTTATTATTCACATAGAAGGTATGAAGGATAAATATAATGAAAATATATGATATATATGAAATATTAATAATTATGGAAAGTTTAATTATTATTTACCTTTCCATCATTTCTTCCATTGGGAATACGAAAACCATGTTCATGCAAACGTACGACCCACTGGCTCCATTAACGGTGTAATTTATTTTTCTATATAAAATTTTATGGGTTACTATAATTATGTATATAATTAATAAATGTTATATTTTTACCATTATTGAAATAATTTATATGAGTGAATAATAATAAAATTACAAGAAACAAAACTACTAAACCAAAACATACATGAAAATGGAAGTGGTTATTATCTGAAATATGATTTAAACATGAAATTGTTAATAATTTGAAATAAATGATTATAAGTAAACATAATGTATGGTAGGACATATATGTGAATTTATATTTAATATATGTATAAATAATCTATGTTTATTATACATGAGGTTCTAACATATACGATGGAAGTCAAGACTTGAGGTAATAGATTTTCGTCTGGTTTTTATTTTTGTGGGAAACAAGCCTTATACCCCACTTGATTTTTTCTTTTGTATATATATTGTCCATGAATGTCTTTTAGGATTAATATAATGAAATTATTGGATTTATATATCCAAATAATATTAGTTATGTATTGTTATTTGTTATTTGAAACATACAAAATATTTAAAAGGTTTTTTGTTACAATATCATTGTTTATCAGGATTGTTTGTTATATAGTTTTCAATAATGAAATATTATAATTCATCTATCCATAAACCCATGAAATTTATTATCCTATGGTTGTTTCATTATAATAATTTTTTTCCAACCATTTTAGTCTCTTTATGTAATAATTATATCAAAATAATGTTTTTATTAAAAAACCAAATTTATTCAAATCTTCTGTCGAAAACCATGCTTCCTCCATGTCCCTATTTTATAAAAAAATTAAAGAGTGTTTTAAAAATCTCCAATTATTATTTAAATAAATTTATACCCATGCATTAATTTTCAAAAAATATTTTAAAGTGAATCTTGTTTTCATTTTTTAAATTATTTAGTTTTGAGTTTTTACTAAAAATGAAAAAGGAATCTTTGTTTTATTGTGTAAAACCATAGAAAAAGTATCCACTATAATAACCACTAAATTATTTTAATCTTCCTTTATAGGTTCTGAATTTAATTTTCAAATAAAAATTTTCATTAACATATCGTAAATTTTTATATTTTATATAATTTATTCAAATTAATATGACATTTTCCTTATGAAATATTTAATAATCTTTTGTGGAATTTCTGTTTATCAACAAAAACAACATTTTTGGTTTCTTATGGTTTATTAGGGATATAATCCAATGTTAAAAATATTATTCTTTATTTGGATGGTTTATGTTTATGATTATGATGAAAATATGTTTATTAAATGTGTTCATCTTACATGGTTCATGATATGTTCAATTGATGAAATTTTTATCGAACCTATTTGTTTTCCTTGGGTTATTATATGATGAAATTTTTATGAAACCCATTTCCTTTTTCATGGTTTTTGATATAATAAATATTTTATGATATTTTGGACAAAAAATATATGTATTGATGGTTTTTACCAATATCTCCATCCAATTTATTGGGTAAAGATATATTTTTTATGAGATAATGATAGGAAACACTATGTTGTGCTGATCCACTATGAGAAATAGGTCAGTGTGCTTGATCCACTATGGGAGATAGGTGATTATTCCTATTATATTTTGAAATGAGAAATAGGTGTTGATTCCTAATATTTTATGATATTATAGTATTGGTTTTTAACCTTAACATAAGAAATGGATTCTATAGATATATTGGTGCCACACATATATGACTTGAACTTATTTCACAAGATTGATTTATGATGATTTCTCACACTTATGGTTCCTTAATTATGAAATAGTAGTGTTTTATGCAATGGATCATGTTTATAAAACATGAAAGAATTCGTGTGAATTTTTTAATTTATTGTCACGATCCCATACCCTTGTTATTATCTTATTCTTTCATATGATAATTGACTGATATCTTCCATTTTTACCTTTACAGACTATCTAAGCTGACCTTTTCTTATGTTTTCATTCCCAATGTTATGATGAAAGGATTATTTATTTTATATCTATAAATATAAATAAATGGGAAAATCAATATGGGAGACATTTAAGACCATTTTAGAAGTAATAAGATAGTGTAACTAGGATCCAAAGACCCTAATCCTTTATGATGCTTAGATGTGTATTTGTGAAACATATTGAATATTCATCTAAAAAGATGAAATATCAATATATGAAAATAAAATTTTATTATAGTTGGTATCATAGAAAATAATTAGTTATCCTTTAGAATTTGGATGAGAAATCTCTATTAATAACCCTAGGGACAAGTCTAAGGATAAGTTAGGCTATAGGAAAATGTTCTAGAATTTTGGTGAAGGATATAGAGATTATTTTCCATGAAATTAATTCCCTTTTTATATACTATATATAGACATGGATTCATTATAGTCATAACTAGGGGTAATAACTATGATAAGGGAATATTGAGATGGAATTTATCACCACCTAGTGCATAAATATTTTCTTTTCTGCACACCATTTTTGAGACTTTCAAGGGTTATGCATTGGAAATTAACAAACTCCTTACAAACCTTCATCATGTATTTGAATAATGGCCATAAATGACCTAGGTTAAGAAATTTTCTTCGTAGTTTTAGAATAAGGTTTCATGATTTATACATCATATATGTGATTTTTCATTATTATGTTGTTACCCACTATGATTATTGTTTCTCACACTATGATTTTCTTTTTTTGTCAATGGATAGAACTAAGATGAATCATGTTAACACTGAATGTGATAGAAAATTCAACGACAATGAAAAACTATAGAGGATAATGACTAAAGAGAAATATATTGTAATTATTCCTAATTATCTATTGTTGTATATGATTAACAACAGAAACTACAATGATATTCCTAACATGTCAAATAAAAAGAATAATAAATTTTATGAATGTTCATGTCATAATAAGGAAAGAGGAAAGAAGATTCATCTTCTAACATGTCAAGAAAGAGGGAAGAATAACCTAGAAAAATATCTCAAATACAGGGGAATATGTTTTATATGTGTAAATGAAGGTCATAGAGAGATGAATTATCATGTAATTTGATGTTTTATATGTGATGAACTTGTGAATGATCCAATTCAAATACCTAAACTAAGGGTTATACCATTAAGAACGGAAGGACCAATGTTATATCAATAATTTAAGTAAAAGGGTTGAAGTATTTTTGCGTTTTGATTCATGAATTATACTACAAAAGTATTTTACCAATAGTATTTTGTTTATTAGAGCCATGAAACATATAAGGATTGTGTCAATTTTGGAAACATATATGTCTTCAGGTGAGATTAAATTAGGATTTATTGATACCATTTTGGGATTATGATTTTATGTTTGATCATAGGTTTAATTTCAAAAAAAACCCCTTTTAGGTTCTAAGTTATGGGATTTTAATGTGACCAATGGAATTTGGGGAGAATTTTTTTTTAAATAAGTTATATATAACTCCTAGGATAAACAGGAAGTATTATTTAATTAAGAATGATATTTTCATTATATTAATGGTATTGATAACCATCAGATTTTATATGTCCTTTGAGGATTAAGGAAATTTTAATGGATCTTCATCATATTTATGGCGATGTTAGAAGTATTATATTAATATTTTATAGTAAAATGGACAACCCCTCACATCTGGAAAGGCCATGGGGATAGAACAAAAAAATTAATGGAGATATGGGTGAAATTCCTACCATAATTCTATGTGTTGTCTTGGTTAGTATATTTTATGTTACAAATAAAAATTAAATTTATTTTAGGAACATATGTTTTATTATAGAGATAACCATGGGATTTTTAAATGATATGGTTATAGCTTATTTCTCATAACTATTGAATGTTCATGGGAAAAAATACCCAACTCAAGATTTTTGAGTTAGGTGTAGTAATTTTCTCATTAATGACATTGTGGAATTATCATTATTGAGAAAGTTGTGACATATATACTGATCATAAATGATTAAATTATATATTCACACAGAAGGAGTTAAATATGCACTAGAGAAGATGTTTGGGATTGATTTAAGATTATGACTCCACTATACATTATCACTCTAGTAAACTAAATAAGGATGGCGATGATTTTATTGAAAGGGTAATTTCTAGCTTAGCTATGATGAGGATAAAAAATGATTCAATATTTCTATATTTTCAAATGATGGATCTAGAAATCATGATGGTAGTGGGGAAATATTATCTTTTTCGAATAAGTGTTTAACTATCCATCTGTGTGAAGATTAATGAGGAGTAAAAGGTTGATTTAGAGTTGTATAAGATGGTTATAATTATTCTTGATTCTATGATTGATTGTGATTCAATGCTATGGTTCATGAATTGTGTATGTGTTATGTCCATACCATATTTGAACAAGGATCTCTCATAAGGATCACATAATTATTCATTCTATATTCATCAGGGAAGTAAAATGATGTATAGAGATTTGAAATAGTATTTTCTTAGGATTTAATTAAGAGAGATATCAAAGAGTTTGTATCTTGGTAATTTGTATGTTCGCATGTTAAGGTTTAGAGAAAAAAGTCTAACATGATTTTACAACAATTACCCATACAAGAATGGAAGAGGGAAAACATTAGCATGGATTTTTTATTGGTAAACTAATTAAATATAGAGGGAATAATGTTGTATGGGTTCTAGTAAATCACCATACAAAGGGAAAAAATTTAATCACTATCAAAGAATATTTTTCTCTAGATAATATTTCAAGGAAATATATTAAGGAGGTTGTAAGAGTTATACAGAACCAAATTCAATTGTATCTGATGTGGATTTGAGTTTTACCTAAAATTTATGGAAAATTCATCAACATGTTATAGAAATAGAGATATGTTTCAGTAATATGTATGATCCTCAAATATATCGTCAGTATGATATAATATTTGAAACCCCTGATGATATGTTGATATCTTTTTCTCATGATTTCAAAGGTGGTTGGGATCAACACTTTCATCTAGTTGAGTTTTTATAAATAAATATCTTTCACTTCAAAATTGACATGGATACTTACCCAATTTATATATTTAATTTTATAATGACACTTTTAAAGGGGTAAGTGTGAACCAAAGACAATGTCAACAAGTAGAAAACAAACCAAGAAAACCCCATTACCACCCACAACAAGAATCCCGCCCACAAAATCTAAAATTCAAAACACCCCAAAAGATTTTAACATTACAAAATTCAATATTCCAAAGGGATTATCGAACTATGAGCCAGACTGTAGACACACAAGCACCATCAGTCGCATCCCTAACCACCGTCATCATCATCAAAACCGGAATCGAACTCCGCCTCGTTGTCGCTAGAGAAATCGCAACACATTGACCACCATCTTTAGAAGAACATCAACGCCTTAGTTGACGGAGAAAAAACCACATCCTTGAATGGGAGACCACGAACCAGGGAAACACAAACCAGAATAAAGACCCATCCAGATGCCATCCTGTCAACACTCACCTTTTCTGGTTCCATCCTCGTCATAGAACAAGCTCTTCCCAAAATCATCACAACTTTACCATACAACTCCATCTTTGAACCAGAAAAACATATAAAAAATCTCAACCGATGACAAACCAAAACCACTATGAACAATAACGAATAATTAGGATTGGACCCTAAAATGAACCAGGGAAGGAACATAAAAATAAAAGTAATGTGAGGGGATGAAACCCTAGAAAGTGACTGGGGTTGAAACCCTAAATAATGAAGAACCAAGAAACTGAGAGGACACTCAAACTCCAGAACACTATATGGAAAGATGTCTATAACTCCCAAATTATGAGATGAATTTATATATTGAAAGTTATTAGGACTTGAGCTAGATGAATAAGTGGAAAAGATGGTTACAAATATTCATAAAATCATAAGGGTAACCCAAAGTTGGTAAAACAATTATGTTGATAATCACCAAATTTATATATAATTTAATGTTGGTGAAATGTGTTTATAATAATATCTCCATGTAATAAGGTAATAATATTTTGAAACAAGTGAAATCCAACTCATATGTTTATTGGTACCTTAGAATTTTTTCATCGAATCAAGATGTTAGCATGTTGATTGGAACTTCCACTGAAACATTGTTTCATGTTCATGATGCGTTCCATCATTCTCTCCTATGTAAGTACATACTTGATCTGTCACATGTTCTAAGATAAATTTTTTACCATGGGAGAAAGATCGATCATAAAAGAATAACTAGTGGAGATTCTGGATCATGGAGAGAAAGTTCCATGAAACAAGACCACTCACATGGTCAATGTTTTATGGTGATACCACCAACATGGAGTTGATACACAGGAACCTGCAAATTTAATGAGGTTGGACCCTAGACCACCCTAAGGGGGTGGGGGGACCAGGGTGTCCACTATTTCCCTTCATTACTGGATATTGTTTCCACATTGTTAGGAACTCTTTTAATACCTTTATGATGGATATGTGAATTAATTTAAACATTCACATGAAAAAGGATAGCACACTAATTTATACTGGGTTCACTACTAAGTGCTATGTCCAACAAGAAAACACCGAATTGTTTCCGGTCGCACCAAATTCCACTAATCTTCACTTTTTGTGGACTACAAAGGTTTGGGAACAGTCTCTCTATCCAAGGCATACTGCCGTTACAAATGTTCATGGATTTATCAATGCTTTCCTCAGATCACTTCCGTTGACTCCACCGGGCTCACTGCCTTCGGTGAGGTCTCACTCAGTTTGTCGACTTCAATGTCGCTTCAACATATTGCCATTAAAAATCTTTGTCTCTATTCATCATGAGACACTTCCTGAATCATAGTTCTGAATTGATGCTTTTTTATATTTGGTTTTCTCTTTTACTGAAATTACTGAATGCACTATAACTTCTTCCCTTTTGGTCGATAGAATCAGAAACTCTCTTTATGATGTTTTAATTTATATGAACTTTCCTTGATTCTGCAAACAATCTCTGATCTTTGTATCATGTCTTCTCTATGTACACCGCCTGGTCCGCATATCGTGCGTGCTCTACGTACCGTGCCTACTCATTATACAATACCTTCTCTTCATACAACCTTTGCTCCACAAACCACCTCTTTTCTGAGTACTACACCTGCTCTGCACCCCAATCCTGCTCCACGCACCTCACCTACTCCGTGCACCGTGCCTGTTTCATGAACTTTCTTCACATACCACCTCCGCTTATGGCCTCTACGTACAGCCTCTACATACCACCTCTGCATACTGCCTTGGTGTATCACCTACTTATACTGCCATAACATACCATTTTATTTCCATATACTTCTTCATTAAATTATAATAATTATTTAATCTCAATCATACCACCTTTTCTTTTTCAAAATCCCTTCCGTGGACTACCCCTCCCAATTTTTCAAATAGTTTCATCTTTCGCGTACCACTTCATCCTATGATGAATCTCTTATGTGTATCACTTTCAGACTTAACTTAGTTCTTCTACATCAATGATATTTTCTTATCGATTTATCTCTCTAACACAATTATGGGATTAACACTCCTTATATTAGAAAATGACTCTGAAAATTTCGCTAATCCAATTTATCCAAATTTTCTATGTGGGAAAAAATTTACCGCATACTGAACTCCATCCACATATGGTAATCCTCCATCACATACTTCATTTTTTCTAACAATGATGAGCCATTCCACATACCGAAACTCCTTCCACGGTGATCCATTTCTGGTACTGCGACCCATTTACGAACAGTCCTACGTACCTTTCCTTCTACATGGTACACGACCATGGACCATTCCATGACATGGTATGCAGTCCGTGCTCTAAGGTACATGGTTTTCTTCCTTTTCTGATTTCCTTCTCAGTTCCACATCTTGTTCACTCCAATACAAAAATCCTTTCATTGCCCAAAACAAAATCATGATTTTGATGTCCAACAATTTGGAAAACACTGGGAAATAGGACAACATTAAATATCTACTTGGGAATGAACACAATGCTAATTCAATATCATATCTTTTCTTCAAAAATCATCTTCTTTCATAAATATCTTTATCTATCATGATATATAATATCTGATCAATCACCTTTAGCATCGTCAAATTTTTTTGAGGGAAAGTATATAAACTTCTATGTCTTCCAGCAACATCAGTCTTTCCAGTCAACACTGAATATGACTGGAATCATCTTCTTCACATTGTATGATAATTCTTAGATCTTCAAATATCCAAATAATACTTCATGCAAAGATACATGTCACTTCCAGAAGGCTCTTTCATGGCCTCTTTGAATAGTGATATGTTGCATGATCACTTCATTTTTATCTTTATTGACAACTATTGACAAACAATACAACCTTATACACAAAGTGGTCCCAACAATATCCCCCTTTGTATTTTATTTTCAATACCTTAATGTTCACCTCAAATGAATGTGTCAATATCAAAATGAGAATCTTATCTCCCCCCCTTACTTTCATTTCACTTCTCCCCCCTTATTGACAATAAATACAAAGTTCATTGGAAAAGGGATTTCAATCCATACATAAGAAATGCTTCATCAATCATTTAACTTTTTTTAAATTGATGAATGATCAGTGTAGAAAACAATGGGATTTTATTTAGACAATAAGGATGTCCATTATTCAATGGTAATGATACCACAAGAGATGAGAACTAATGTACTTTGTCTTCAAGGGTTTTACACTTTAATTCCAAGAAGAATAAATTGATTTTTATAGGGAATAATCTACTTGAAACTCGTGCACTCACTACAAAAAATAGATAAAAACACTCAAGCTTAATTGGAAGGATAAGTGGAATTGTGAAAGTTCCATTCTTATTATGTCATTGATTAATTTAGTTACTCCCCCTTTGTAAAATTATCTTCATTCGGAGTAACAATGGACGAGAGATTGAAAAATGATATACTTTTTCCAATGACATGTTCTTCAATAAATATCCATTATAATTGAATTTAATACCAACTGAAGTTGATACTAATTGAAATAATAACTCTGGAAGATTCTTCATTTGTCTCCCCATCATGGGAAAAAATCCTCTTCATATTCATTAAGAATGATCCTTCATCATTTTAATCTTTGAATTTCAATTGAAGAATATTATAAGGATAGAAACTTCTTCAGCTTAACTATCAAGATTTGACATCATCCACTACTTCTCAGGTTCTCCCACAGAGAATATGCTTCACCTATGATTCCCTAAACTATCAGAACAAATAAAATACACAAATGATTATGGGAATAAGGTGGTTTCTCCGTGCGTATTATATGTGAGAAGAAAGGATGAAATGATTTTCTCACCCAAAATACTCTGTTTTCTCTGCTCTTCATACTTGAAAATCTGAACATATGTTCTAATCTATGTTGATGTGGCATGGATCTCTTCAAATTCTATTATGATTTGTGTGGATAAGTGTTCTTCTTAACATCCATCAGAAAGGGTACATTCTTACTCATCTTAAGTAATTATTCGTGCACTTGTATCAGGGTTAGAAAATGGTTTTCAATGTAACCATATTTCATAAACCTCTCACATGAAAATTACTTAACATGTGTGTTTCCTTTGGTTTACACTCTCTAATTCCCTTTATCTTTTGGACGTGAAGGTTTTACTTTTCCTTTAGCACCATCCTTTTACGTTTCATCTTCATGTTTCTTAATTCTTTCCAAATCTTCTGGCCAAATGACCAACATGTCATTTGGAACTATTGCAGCTGGCTTGGCTCTTCCACATGGGTTTATATGAATTTCATCCTTATCAATTTCTCTTTTTGATGAATTGACCTTCATATTTGTGGCTCTAAAAACTAGGGTCTTCTCAGCTTCCCTACTTGGGATCTTCATGTAAAAAGTTTTATTTACAATATTTTATGTCTTACTCCCAAGAATGGTGCATCATACTTAGCTGGTTTCAAAGGTATTATTTTTATATCAATGATGAATGCATGTTGAGATGGCCATGTAACTACCTTATGGCCACTACCATTTCATAAATCACAGATGTTATTAGGCATTCCAAATCTGTTTGTGGTAAGAATATGCTTCAGGACTTGCAGATGTTGCTTTTCATTCTCGTTATTTATTCCAAATGAGGTAGGCTTCATTTGTGCTTTTACATTATGAGGATTTTACCAACAATTTATTGCAAAGTGCCCAAATATTTTGTAGGAAAAACATTGACACAAAAATCAAGATTTCATTGTATTAGGTTGTTGGTCCATCTTATTGAATTGTTGTGCTCTTTGTAAAGAACCACCTTCCATATTCTTATTCCTATTCACCCTAGACATGGTGATTGTTAACTCCTCAACATTCTTCATCCATACTTGTTTTGAATTCCCCTTCCATCCCGCAGTCCTTGTGGAAACATATTTAGAAACATCAGTACAAGATGGTTTGGATGGTACATTATTCTTCATAGCTAATTATGATAGATAAATCTGTGAAGCCATGATATTCTTATCTGATGTCGGTGGTCTTCAGATAGTAGAATCCTTTAGTGAGAATTGAGTAGCAACAGACAATGTTTATTGAGACAAATAATCATGATTTTTCATAATCTTCTTGTCACATGTTGGAGGTATTTCAGCTTTAGAATCCTCTAATGAGCATTGAGTACCAGAAGAAACTATTCCATTACTTTGTGAAGTCGTAATATGTGTCTTATCAAGATTTTTCAACTAATAATCCAATTCTAGACATTTCATATTGAGAATGTACTTCTGATCTTCAATCATAATCATCTTCTCTTCACAATGCTTCTTCATTATAACAAATTCTTCCTCATGGAACTTCATTTTATTATGAATAAAAGAGTCATTTTTCTTGTTCTTCATGGATGTTTCTTCCAAATATAAACTCTTGAATTTAGTGCTCTTCTTCATCTCAGCTTTGAGTGCATGAATCTTTACTTCTAGAGTCTTATTGACTTATTATTTTTATTTAAAGGATTTAATTTATTTGGTGAGCTTCAAACATTCAAGAATTTTTTCATCCAAGACCTTTTCCACATTACCTGCTTCTCTATGCAATCTGGTGATCTAAACCTGCATACATTGAAATATTCTAAAAATAGAAACAAGTCTCTTTTCAGGAATATCATGTAGATAGGTTCTTAATTTCTCTAGATCACATGAGATGAAGTTTCTTCCATTATTATGATAGAAACATGAGCCACATTCTCTTTACATTCCATGACTGATTTTTATTCATTATTGGAAGGGAATGGAGAATACGAAAATGAATCTTATTTGGACATGAGGGACTTCTTAAAATGCTTTTTCTCTTTCTTTTTCCTATTTTCCATGGTCTTGCTGGATGTAGAATTTTGCTCAGAAATGACTGAATCTCAAACAAGATTGCACTTCATAGTTGTCTTTAGGAAAGAAACTCAAATACTATTATGAATAGAACTAATATAGAGTATCCAACATATTTAAAATTAACTATGATATCAATTGAAGGAAAATAGACCACCTTGAGGGGAGAGGGGGTGAATTAGGGTGTCAAATTTTTCTATTCATTACTGGATCTTCTTCCCACATTGGTAGGAACCCTTTTTAAAACATGTATGACAGATATGTGCAGTAATTAAAACATTCACATGTAGAAGGAATACACATCACTTTTTTACGTGGTTCACAAATAAGGGCTATGTCCAAGGAGTATACACCAACATGTAACCGGTCAAAACAAATTCCACTAATCATCACTCTCTGTGGATTACAATGGTTCAGGCACAATCACTATATCCCAGGCACACTGCCTTTACAAAGGTTCAGGGATAGCTCACTGCTTCCCTTAGATCACTTCCATTGACTCCCCTTGGATCATTGCCTTGGGTGAGGTCTCATTTATTTTATCGACTTCAAGGTCGGTTCAACAGAGTGGCATTAAAAGTATTTTTCTATATTCAGCATGAGACACTTCTTACATTGATGTCCTAAATTGATTCTATTTCATACTTAGTTTTCTCATTTAGTTTAATTACTAAATTGCCTAAACCATCTTCCATTTTATTTGATAAAATCTCAAAATCCCTTTCTGATGATTTCATTTCTATGAACTGTCCCTAATTTAGCTGACTGCCTCTGATATGCGTATCATTCCTACTCTGCATACTGCTCTTGGTCCATGTACCGTGCTTACTCCGCGTATCGTGCCTACTCAGCGTATGACGCTTGCTCCATGTACCACCTCTTCTACACGTACTAAATCTTATTTGCATAATGCACCTACTCCACACACCACACCTACTCCGTACACCTCCCATGCTCTGCTCATCGTGCCTACTCTGTGCACCGCCTTCATGTACCACCTCCGTTTACGGCCTCTGCGTACCACCTCTGCGTACCTCCTTTAAGTACCTCCTTCACGTACCAACTTTTGTGTACCGTTTCTTTCTTCTGGTGACTTCTTCTTCAAATTATAAAAATTATTTGTTATACCATATAACACTTTTTCTTATGAAAAATCCCTTCCATGGACTACTCCTTCCAATTTCACAAACCATTACATCATTCATGTACCACTTTTTCTTATGCATTATCCATCATTCGTACCACTTTCAGACATAGCTAAGTTCTTCTACATCGATGATATTTTCTTATCGAATTCTCTCTCTAACTTAATGATGGTATTAACACTCTATATATAGTAAAATAACTTCGCAAATGTTTATAATATGTTTTACCAAAATTATCAATGTGGGAAAAATATACCATAGACTAAACTTCATCTGTGTAGGGAAAGCCTCCACTGTGTACCGCATCTTTTCCTCCAATGAATAGACATTCTGCATTCTACAACTTCTTCTGTAGCAAACCATTTTCAGTACCGTGACCCGTTCTATTAATCGTTCTGTGTACCATCTCAGTACATGGTAAGTGATTGCGGGCCATTATCGAACATGGTACACGGTCTGTGATCTGAGGTACATGGTTTTCTACCTTTTTTAATTTCCTTCAACTTTTCATATCTCATTCACTCTATTTCAAAAATCTATCCGTTTCCAAAAACAAAATCTTTTTTTTGAGGACTCTCAATTTGAAATAAAAATTGAAATGGAATCACCTTAAATATCTGCTTTGGAAAGAATACCCTTGACAATTCACTATCATCTTTCTTCTTCAAAAATTTTATACTTTCATCACGAACATTATCTATCATGATATATAATATTTGATTGATCACCTTTAGAATTATCATATTTATCCAGGGAATGTATTGAAACATCTCTGTCTCCCAGCAACATCAGTCTTTCTAGTCAACACTAAGTATGACTAGAGTCATCTTCTCAGGTTTGTATGATAATTATTAGTCATCAAATATTCACATGATCACACATTCAATGATGCATGTCACTTATGGTAGGCTCTTGTATGGTCTCTTTGAATAGTGATATGTTGCATGATCACTTAATTTTGATATTTATTGACATCTATTGACAAAAAATAAAACCTTATTAACAAAGTGGTCCCAACAATCTCCCATTTGTATTTTTTTGTCAATACCTTCAAGTTCAACACAAACAAATGCGTCAATATCTAAATTAATAATCTTCTCTCTCCCCTTACATTCATTTCCCCTTTATCCCCCCTTATTGACTGGAAATACAAAGTTCATGGAAAAAAGGGGTATCAATACATACTTAATCAATGTTCCATCAATAATTTAACTATAAATATAATTGAGAAGTTATCATTGTAGAAAACAAGAGGAATTTTATAGATAACAAAGTTTTCCATTATTCACTAGTCATGATACCACATGATATGAGAACTCGAGTACTATTTCCTCAAGGATTTTTAACTTTCCATTCACGAATTATTAAGTGAATAAGGTGGTTCCTCCTTGCTCCTTCAACATGTGAAGGAAGGATAAGATGGTTTTCTAAACCAAGATTATCTATTTTCTCCAGTTTTCATGCTTTCACATATGATCATATATTTTGATCTGTATTGATGTGGCATGGATCTCTTCACATTTTTTTTCTTTGTGCAAATAATTTTTGTTCATAACATCCATTATGAATGATACATTCTTACTCCTCATAAAGACTACATATTTCTCTGGTATCAAGGTTAGAAAACATTTTTCAATGTGTCTATATTTCATACACCTCTCAAACAAAACTACTTCACCAGATGTGTTTCCTATGGTTGGGACTCTCTCATTCAATTTTTCTTCATTGTGTGATGTTTTTAATTTTCATTTAGCATCAACCTTGGCCTTTTCATCTTCATGTTTCCAAATTCTTACTAAATATTCTATTTGAATGACCAACATGTCATTTGGAACTGTTGCATCAGGCTCAGATCTTCCACACAGGTTCATATGAGTTTCATACCTATTACTTTCTCTTTTGTATGAACTACCCTTCAGTTTCATGGATCTAAAAACCCGGATCTTCTAAGCTTCCCCACTTTATATCTTTTTGGGGATATTTATATTCACAATATTCTGTTGTCTTCTTACCATGAAAGGATTTTCATACATACCTGGCATTAAATTTATTCTTATCAACGATGAATTCATGTTGATATGGGCATGTACCAACCTTGTGAACACTTCCATTATATACACCACAGATATTATCAAGCACTCCAAATATGTTTTTGGTAAATAAATGCATCTGGAATTATGGATGTTTCTTCTTCTTCATTGTATTTCTTCCCCATGAGGTAGGATCCCTTTCTGCTTTTAAATTATGAGGATGGTAACAAAAATTTATTAAACAGTTTCCAAATTTGTTACAACACCAACATTGACCCACAAATCTTGATTTCATTGTATAATGTTGATGGGCCATCATCTTAACTTGTTGTGCTCTTTATGGAGAACCAACTTTCACATTCATATTCTTATTCACCCCAAACATGGTGATAGGTAACTCGTCACCTTTCCTCAACCATAATTGTTTTAAATTTTTCTTTCATCCTGCACTCTATGTGGAAACATATTTAGAAACATGAGTACATGATGGTTTGTGTAGAATCTTATTCATCTCATATACTTGTGATTGATCAATGAGTGAATCCATGATCTTCTTATCACATTTTGGAGGTCTTTTGACAGGATAATCGACTAATGATAATTGAGTAGCAATAGACATTGTTTCTTGAGATAAATAATCAAGAGTTTTTATAATCTTCTTATCACATATTGGAGGTATTTCAGTTTTAGAATCCTCTAGTGAGCATTGAGTACCAGTAGAAACTATTTTGTTCTTTTGTGTTGTATCAATATGTGTCTTCTCAAGATTGGTCAACTAAGAATCCAATTCTATAAATTTACTATTGATAATGACCTTCTAATCATCAATCAAAGCCATCTTCTCATCACAATACTTTTTTCATTATAGCTACTTCTTCCTCATGCAACTTCATTTTATTCTGAATCAAAGAGTCAAGTTCCTTGATCGTCTTGGAAGTTTCTTCCAAATATAAACTCTTTTATTCACTGCTCTTATTCAGCTCATCATTGAGTGCATGGATCTTTACTTATAGAGTCTTATTTACTCCTTATTTTTCTTCAAAGGAATTAATATGTTCGGTGAGCTTTAAATATTCATGAATCTTTTCTTCCATTCCATTTTCCACATTATCATCTTCTCTTTCCAATCGGGTGTTCTCAAACTGCATATAATGAAATATTCTTCAAATAGCCTCAAATCATTCTTCCATAATATCACAGATATAGGTTCTTAATTTCTAATGATCAATTGAGGCAGAAGTGTCTTCCATTCCTACGGTAGAAACCCGAGCCACCATATCATTATATTTCAAGAATGATATTTATTTATTATTGGAAGGGCATAGAGAACCAGACACTGCATCATCTTTGGACATGAGGGACTTCTTCAACTTCTTTTTCTCTTTTTTTTTATGTTTTTCATGGTCTTGTTGGATATATACTTCTTGTCATAAATGATTGAATATTCATCAAGACTACACTTCATTTTTGACTTTAGGAAAGTAAATAAAATCCTATTTGGAATAGAACTATTTTAGAGTATCCAACATACGTGAACCTACCTCTGATAAAAATTGAAGGACCCTAGACCACCCTGTGGGGGTTGGGGGTGAATCAAGTTGTCAACTTTTTCTATTCATTACTAGATCTTGTTCCCATGTTGGTAGGAACCCTTTTTAACATGTGTATAATGGATATGTTCAATAATAAAAACATTTCCATGTAAAAGGAAAACACATGAAATTTTATATGGTTTGCCACTAAGGGATACATCAAAGAAAAAATGCCAACAGGTTACTAGTTGTACCATATTCCACCAATATTCACTCGTTGTGGATTACAAAGGTTCAGACACAATCACTCTGTCCCAGGAACACTCACTTTAAAAAGGTTAAGGGATATCTCACTTCTTCCTTCGGATAACTTCCATTGACTCCCCTTGGATCAGTTCCTTGGGTGAGGTCTCACTTTGTTTGTTGACTTAAGGGTCACTTCAATAGGTTGGCATTAAATGTTTTTGTCTCTATTCAGCATGAGACACTACTTGAATCAAAGTTCGGAATTGATGATATTTTATATTCAGTTTTCTCTTTTAGATAAATTACTAAATTCACTAGAGCTTCTTTTCTTTTTGTCAATAGAATCACAAACACCCTTTATAGTGTTTTCATTCATGTGAACTATCCCAGATTCTGCGGACTATCTCTTATCTGCATATCGCACATGCTCAGTGTACTATGCCTGGTCTGCGTATTGTGCCTAATCCACGTACCGTTCATTCTCAACATATGGAACCTGCACAATATAATGCCTATGATCTACATTCTTCCTCTTCTCAGTGTACTACACCAGCACCATGCACCACGGCTTCTTCGTGCAACGCACATGCTCCATATTCCGCACCTCCTCCATGCACCACCTTCACATACTACCTCTGCTTAAGGCCTTTGCATACCCCCTTCATGTACTTCCTTTGTATACCATCTTGGAATTCCATTTCGTTCTTCTACAGACTTCTTCTTCAAGTTATGCGAATTATTTCATCTCTCATATACCACTTTTTCTTATGCAAAATCTCTTTCATGGACTACTCCTTTAAATTTTGCTAACCATTTTGTCTTTTTTTATCCCACTTTGTTCTACGATGAATATATAATGGGTACCACATTTGTACATAGTCGAGTTCTTCTACAATGATGATATTTTCTTATTGAATTCACTCTTTAAATTAATGATGGGATTAATGCTCCTTATATTGGAAAATAACTCCACAAATTTCGCTAATATTTTTTACCCAAATATTAAATGTGGGGAAAACTTTATTGCATACTGAAATCCATCCTTGTATGGTAAGCCTCCATTGTGTACTTCATCTTCTCCATCAATAACGAGCCATTCTACATACTGCAACTCCTTCTCCGGTGAACCATTTTCAGTACCATGACCCCTCCTCCGAACTGTTTCACATACCTTTCCCGCTACATGGTACAAGGCCAGGAACCATTACTGGAGATGTTACATAGTCCATGAATTGAGGTACGTAGTTTTCTTCCTTTTCCGATTTCCTTTTCCATTCTGTATTTCGTTCACTCCTATACAGAAATCCTTCGAGTTCCAAAAACAAAATCTCGATTTTGAGGTCCAACTATATGGAAAACATTATGGAATGGCATCACCATAAATATATTATTTGGAAAGAACTCCTATGCTAATTTACTATCATATTTCTTCTTCAACAATAATCTTATTTCATCATGAACATTATCTATCCTGACATATAGTCTTTGATTGACCACCTTTAGCATCGTTATATTTTTTCATGGAATGTACTGCAACTTCTCAATCTTCCAACAACATCAGTCTTTCCAATCAACACTGAATATGACTAGAATCATCTTATCATATTTGTATGATAATAATTAGATCTTAAAATCTCCACATGATCCATCATGAAATGTTGCATGTAACTTCAGGTAGGCTCTTGCATGGTCTCTTTGAACAATGAGTTGTTTAATGATCAATTCAATTTGATCTTTATTGACAACTGTTGAGAAGAAATACAACCTTACACACAAAGTTGTCCCAAATGATATATCCTCATTTTTTTATAATATAGTGATGGATTTATATAGTGAAAATATTTTTAATGGGGGTAAAATGTTAAACCCTAAAATTTTATAAAATAATTATCTTAATAAATTTAATTTCTTTGATAGCTTTCATTATACGAAACAAAATGTTTTAAACAACCATGATATACTATTATTATTATTAAAAATTATGAAATTTTCATTAAATTTTGTGTATAAATATGAATAAACACATTTTTAAAACAAATCATAAATATTTTAGATATTGAAAATATATTTATAAATTAGTACTTAATTTTTAGTAATGTCTTTAGGTTCATTGAAAATAGTTTTTTTCACAAAAAATTATTTGTATTGCTTTTTTAAAAAAATAGTAATATTAATTATAGATACATTTAAGAAATTTGTTTGAAAATATTATTTCAATTTTTTTAATCAACTTGTTAAAATTATCTTATATTGAATTTTTGTGGATTTTCTGAAAAGGTTAATGTTTCAATGAATATTGAAAAACACTAATTTCTATTAAAAAACAAATTTTAATTCAAGAATTTTAAAGTGAAATATTATTCAAAAATGTTTAAAAGTAAAATTATTTTAATTTTTAACTCAATTTAGGTCATTTTATTCCAATTCATGTTTAATTTTTTTATTAAAACTTTTTATACTTATGAACATGTTCTCTTTGGGAAACCACATTTTCATCGCATCTACAGGTTTAATTTTAAATTTATATTTTCCAACTATATTAATGGAAATTGAAAAAATGGTTTCCATATTTGTTATAATAATTATTAATATTATATAATAAGTTAAACTTAATTGTTGGTCAAAATGAATGGTAAAAACAATAAAAATTAATTACAGTGGTTATGGTTAAAACAAGTTTATCGGGGGCCAAACAACAAATATAAGGGGTAAAATGACCTTAAAACACATCAAAGTAAATTTTTATAAATATATTTCGAATTTATATCATATAAGGTTATATAATGTGTTTTTTTATCTGCAAATAATGTGAATCCTTTGGCATATTTTTTTCTTTTCAAAATTCCATAAATGTCATCTCCCACACTTATAAATGGAAATCTCTTATCCCCTCCTATTTACACTTATAAAACCTTTTAAATTAGAAAATAATAGCAAAAATAATTTACTTAAATCCATACTCATTTAATATAGGCATTTTCTATCATGAATCCATCCTTGGAAGGATTTTTGTGTAAACCTAAGGAGGTTATCCGAAAGGGAGGAATCATTCTCAACCGAGTGTTTTTATTCTATTTATTATTCTACATCCTTCAAATATTATTCAATTATGGTGATACAATATAAACATTACCTAAAATAAAATGATTTTTTATTATGTTAATGTAAAAACCTATATTGTCCTCATATTCCTACAAATGAGAAACAAAACTGTTGATTGTGTGTACATCAGACTACCACAATGAAAATTGATAAAATTCATTTTCCATCATCTCCTATTACACTTGGGTATAATAATGGATATAACATATTTATATGAAATTTATAAAATAAATAAACTTATAAAACTATAATATCATGTATGCCTTCTTACATTCCACTCTAGGGGAATATGATAATGTTACTCAAGTGTATAACATACTGCCTCCCTGTGAAGAGATGTGAATATTTTTTCTCATACTATTTAAATGGAAGGTATTATGAATAAATTTAATTAATATTTTCATATATATTAAATAATTACTATTATATAATGGTGAATTATTATTTACCTTTCATTCATTCCATTTTTTGAAAGTTCTTAAATAACATTATTGTGTACGTACGACTTACCGTCTCAATAGATGATGTAATTTATTTTTATATATTTTTTATGGATAACTATAATTATGTATATAATGAATATAAATTATATTTATATCATTATTAACATTATTTTAATGATGTATCCATTATAAATGTACACATATGACAACTACCAAACCAAAACATACATGAAAAATGAAGCAGTTGTTACCTGAAGCATGATTTTAACAAAAATTAATAATAAATGGGTAATAAAAAATTATTAGTAAATAATATATGATATTATATATATGATAATATTTATGTAATTTATTTATAATATATCAATATTTATTATACATGAGGTTCTGACACATACGAAGGAATTCCAGACTTGGGAAAACAGATTTTTGTCTCACTTTTATTAATGCGGGATATATGCCTTATGCAACACTTGTTTATTTTGTGTGGTGTGCATACTGAAATTTAATGCCTTATTTCTATTATCATTAAATTATGGTATATACATATCCATATAATTGTATTTCTTTTTTTCAAATTATGATTTAAAATATATCATAGTGGTAAAAAGTTTTATGTTATAATCTCATAATTTATTAGGAATGTTCATGATTAAGTTTTTTATGGAGAAATATAATGTTATATAAATCAATAAAATCATTAAAATTTTATCATTAGTTTATTTCATAAAAAAAATATTTTTTATTTTCATTTTCCTATGTTAATATACTCATGATTCCAAAATAATATTTTTAAGGAAAAAACCAAATTTATTTCTCTCTTCATTCGCAAATGATTTTTATTTTCTGTTTGTGAATTATAAAAATGTTTTAAGAACTTTTTACCATTATTAAATTATTGTTTAATTTAATTTATAACAATGTTTAAATTTTCAAAAAAAAATTAAAAGGAATATCTTTTCATTCCCCAAATGAGGTAGTTTGGACTTTTTATTGAAAATGTGAATGTAATATTTGTATTCATATGTAAGACCTTAAGAGAATTCTCCACCATCATGATCAATAAATAATTTTAACATTCCTTTACATGTTTTAAAGGATCCATCCAAATAAAATGTTTCCCTTAATATTTGGTAATTTTGGTATTTTAAATATTTTATTTAAAATTAAAATGATATTTTTCTCAAGAGTTTTTTAATAATATTTTATAAGAAATTTATTCATAAAAAAACGTTGGTGTTGCATATGTTTTAATGGGGTATGATTCAATGGTACCATCATTATAATTTAGATTTATGTTTATTATTATAATGAAATTTTTATCAATCTCATTCCATTTCAATGGGTTATTGTTTGATGAATTGATGAAAAATTTATAAAACTCATTTCATTTCCTTAGGTTATATTATGATGAAATTTTTATGCAACCCATTTAATTATTCATGGGTTATAATATGATGAATGTTTTATGATCTTTTTTCAAACAAATATACTGATTATGTGATGGATGGGACCTATATATCCCACTAATTCATTGAGTAAATATTTCCAAATCATTATAAACTGATATGAATCGAGTCGATGTTCATGATCCTTAATGGGAACCATGATGATGTGATTGATACACTATGGGAAAGATGTGATGATTCTTGATCCATTATCAAATGGTGAATGGGTGTTGATTCCTAATCTACTATTATTTTATGGTCTCAGATTATAAACTTGAAATATGTAATGGTTTCTATACATATGATGGTTCTTGGATTATATGACATGAAGTTAAGGTTTATGATTGATTTATAATGATTTCTCAATCCTAGGGTTAATGAAATTTTATACAATGATGTTTTATGTCATTAATAATGTTTAAAGTCATTGATATATTGGGTATGAAAGTTTTATGTTTTATTCATAATATCATACCCTTATTCTAATCTTATTATTTTATATGATCTTCAATTGATATATTCCATGATTACCCTTACAGAGCATCTAAGATTTCCTCTTCTTATTTTTCATTTCCCTAGGTTATGAAAACTGATTTATGTAGGTAATGTCTATGGATATTAATAAATGGGAAGATGTTTATGAAATATATTGATGATTATTTATGAAATAAGTTGATTTTGTAACTAGGATCTAATGATTTTAAACTATTATAATCCTCAGACGTGTATTTGTGAAATATATTGAATATTCATATAATAAGGTGTAATATATAAGTATGAAAAGCTTGGGATATTATA
Organism: Viscum album; assembly: GCA_963277665.1. Classification (NCBI taxonomy): domain Eukaryota; kingdom Viridiplantae; phylum Streptophyta; class Magnoliopsida; order Santalales; family Viscaceae; genus Viscum; species Viscum album. The sequence goes on from OY728119.1 coordinate 570,850,458, forward strand.
AATAGTAATAAATATATCCTTTAATTAAATCTAAAATTATGAATCCTGAGTGCAGCTTCTACTTTATGGAAAGATAAGTGAAAAATGGCATAGAAGATTCCAAAATAATTACCACATAAATAACTAGATATTTCTGATGTTTCAAAATTATAGTTTCATTAAAAAGGTTCATTTACTTAATCTCCCTTCTATGTTAGTTAAAATTTTATTATAATATAAAGGGGTAAAATTGAATTAATAAGTGATAAAATATGTGACGATTGAAGAAATTCCAAGGATTTTGTGAAACCTACAACATTTGAATGTAACACTCTATATATTTATGTTTCTATTATAAATTCAGGTTGATATGATTCTTGAGAAATTTTTGTATCAATTATATTGAATTAATTTAATAATCAAAAAGTAGATTCTAAAACATTGAAGAAAATTTTGTGTTTTTTCATTTGAATTTGAGTCATATTATTTTGAAAATGGAAAAATTATTTATCTAAATAAAAGTATATTATTATCTATACCCATCCTTTCTCTAATATACTTAGAGTAGAATAATTAATTGTATAATTATTATGTTTTAATTTAATCATTCTCTTTGAATGGACGTTTTATTTTTTTAATAATGGGAAAATAAATGAAAAATTAATTTTTGATAAATAAGTGGAGGTATGTAAATTATATTAGAATATAATGAATTTGACATATTGAAATATATATTATAGATTTTATTAGAAATAAACACAAAGGAGATGATTATTTTTCCCACTTTCCCCATGTAATATTTTCTTTCAATATGATTAACATACCTATAAATAATAATTTCAATATGTTGAACCTATGAATATTATTGTGGATAAGTTTATTTGAAAATAGTAAAATCTAGAAATAATTTTAAGGGGTACACAAGAATGTTTGTAAATAAATAATCTCCCAAGTACTATGTCACTTTTTTGAATTAAATAAGGATGGTAAGACATTTCATGGAAGATCTAAAGATTCCTGTGAAGTTACCTGCTTGATCATATATGAAATGAAAAAAGTTACAATTTTCAAATGTATAATATCTTAGAAAATTTATTATTTATGGTAAATGAATTGAAAAATTTTATGTCCCATGGAGAATTTACAATGAGTATTATTATACGTATAAAGTAGTTTAATGTTAAAAATAATTATAAAATAATATAAGAATAAGGATGATAGTTGGTTTGTGTTTTTTTTATAGTTTTATTATATTTTATAAGGAATTAAATAGTAAAAGAGTTGGAAGAAATGTTTTATAAATTAGGCTAGTACATCCACCAATGTATTCAATGGTATTAAAAGACACCCCAACCATGATTATGGGTAGAAGAAAACACTTAGTGTCCATAAGAGGCTAAGTATAGGAATAAATTCATGGTTGATCCCTAATATAGGTCAGTGGAGAAGCATGAGGTCTGGGGAGAACATGGTGAGTAGCCTACACTGTGATGGTTTACATGGTACACCACTAGAGAGAACCAATTAAAGTGGGATTTTATCGAATTATTTTTGAGGCACGCATGTATATAATGAAATGGAATGTGAAGGGACAATTAGATATGGGATTTGGTTTATGTGACACTATTAATTATAGAAATTCAATGTGTTATCTGTATAACATGATCTAATTTTCCTCATATATATTACTTACAATACAGAGTTGAGAACTACAATCACAGTTTATGAAAAATGCTTAGTTGTTTTTATATTACATGTTTTAAGGTGTTTCGACTGCGAAATTATTAATTTCTAAATGGAATTCTAGCATAATTTATAGAGATCATTCATATTTATTTTTATGAGAATGATTAGAAGATGATGTTTTACAAAGGTAACTTCAATATGCTATTGTATATGTTTTTGGGAATTATGGGTGGGATGTCCATAAATAGTCAATAGTTTAGCATCGGTTTAAATTTTGATAATTATTCAATACAGTGTCCATGGTTCACCATGAATAGAGAAATGTCATGGTAATGAGAGAAACATATATGGTAATAAGTGGAATTAAAAGTACTCCAATGTTTTTTTAATATATAATAATGAATAATACTTGTTAAATCATTTGATGATGATTATCTTATGAATTATTATTGCATCAACATAAACATCATTATGTAAAAATTTCTTATATAATCATTACCAATGCTACAATTTAATTAACATTAATAATTGATTTATTACATAAGAATAAACTTAATACAACTTGAATGATCTATAAGTCTAGTGTATTTGTAAATTAGTTACATTAAATAACAATATAAAATAGGGAATAAAACATCATTATAGAAAACTTCTTTAACATGATGAATATACACTTCAAACTTAAAACGATATAGGATACCTGGGGAAAAACCTATGATATGGGTGAGATATAAATCCTAGTAAGGGAATAAAATTTTATAAGTGATATATGTTAGACAATATACATTTCAATGATGAATAAAAGGAACATGAATAATAACGCATGTTATAGCTTGATAATCAAAACATGGGATATATGAAACAACTTAAAACACTAAATTATAAACCTAGGTCAAGGATAAACCCACCATGACATCATGGTGGAAAAATTACCATAAAATAACAAGGTACACTTATTATCCCAACATGATGTATCATGATTCTAAACATTACCCAATTCATTGGAGCACTATCTGGGTGCACCCATAAGATATTTTTCATTTTTATGCTTAAATGAACCACATAGATTATACAATATGGATTCATTAATCATAATAATATATTCCATGGTAATTTTATGTGGAAAACATACATGTAGGCACACAATAAATAATTATATGTTCATAAAGATGGATACCATTAATAGAAAAATGGGCATGGTACTTACTATACAATTGTTTTTGAATGGAAAATCATGGTGAAATTTATACAGCATAAAGACGTTACATAAAAATTCATAAATATGGTTTATGAGAGGAAAATGGGTATATAATAATTTGGAAGTAAATTTTTCAGAAATATGGTCATGTAAATACATTTTAATACTTCAGGAAATGGAAATAAAATTCATAAGTTAATAAAAATTTCAAATAAAGAGGAGAATGTGGGGATCTCTTATGGAATTTCAGCATAGTAACAACATATATAAGGGTCAAAATGAGGAATGATAAATAATAAAAAATTAATATAAAATAAATTGAAAATTATGGAAATTATAATAAATTAATGACAATAAATCCAATTGAAATTAAAAGAACTAATTTCAAATAAGGTGCTTGAATTTGAAATGGGAGAGGAAGGTGAGGATCCCTTACCTGAGTGTGTTAATCCAAAAGCTTGGGAGGGGATTCAAGAGATCTTGTGGTACTCTTTATGGACTTTAGATAGTGGAGGGTAGATTATGGACGTTCTTCAAGGAGTTTTATTGAAGTGAAATGGGATATTTGGTGGTGTTATATAGGAAATGAGGGGGATTTCTATATTATTTATGTTTTGGGCTCTACATAATGAAATATCCAAAACTAAAAACCATACCAAGGGGTTTTCCCAAGGTTTCTACAAAATGGGAGTGGTTTTAATTATTTTATAAGTCCATGGGAATAAATAATTAAAATAATTCCTTTTCTTATGTGGTGGTGAGTCATACTCTTAAAGAGATGGTTCTAAAACCTTAAAATATATAATAGGTTTTTGAGGATTCAAAATGGATTTTTAAAAAATAAAACAGACTTAAAATCACATTATTTTAAAGTAAAAAAATTTATTTTTTCTTGGAATCTATTTATAATAATTATTAAATCACTTTTGGGTCACTATGATGTCATAATACACAAAGTATATTTATATTATATTTATTTTTTACCTGAAAATACAGCTATCTCATAAAATTATGAAAAAATAAAAATTGGATAATTTTAAAAATATGATTCCAAAATTAATACTCATTTTATCAAATTAATTTTAAAAATATATTAATTTTAACTTATAAAATAAAAGTTACATTTATTATGAAATGCTAGGTTTTTTTACAATATCATTTTTCAAACCCGTATAATAATTAATTTTGACTTCATAAAAATTATATTATTATTTATATTTGATAAATATTATTAAAATATCATTTATTCAAAAAAAACTAATTCATAATTTCTGTAATTTAATTCTAATATTAACCAAAAACACAATCTACGCTCTATTGTATCTAAATAAAAATCTTTTACAATGTTACAATAATATGATGAAAATATATTCATTATTCTATAAAAAATAATTCACATATTCATATTTAGATGGTCTTGATACATATCCATTTAATACTCCATAAAATTACCTAAGAGTAAGGTGCGCAATGGTGGGACTTTCATGGGGAGGTTTGATGAACATGCTTTGGGTCGTGATCTGGATGAGCATGAACTTTTAGCAGAAACAATTTTATTCATTCTTATGTTTTTGGATATAAACTTAAGATTGGTCAAGGTAAAAGGCTATAAATGTTATCCCCCTCAGATATTTTGATAAATGGGATTCATAGGGTATGATCCTACTCGTTGGTTCCATCACATCCTTTGTATTTGTCAATTGGATTTGTTAAAACCCTATATTTATACAAATCACGTAATCACTATTAAATGACTATATTATCAACAATACGGATTCTTAATGATATTTTAAATAAAATATGATATAATAAAACAATTTAAGTGCATGTTTTTACTATAACCATATTTATTGATGGGACATTTAAATAAATCAAAAAAAATTGAATTTAATTATAACAGTTTTGGTTATTAAAATATTTCCCCTTATGAAATTTCACCCTAGAAATTTTCATTTCCCCTGATAACATATATGAGGGTATCTCTGGTTCATTACTTCCTCTATTTCCTACATTTATTCTTAAAACATTGGGTTTCATTATAGCACTTTATAAGATGTATTAACTTATTTCATAGAAATGTTTTTCTACCATCTAATATGTCACCAGATACTTATCATAGGAAATGTCATTCTCCAATGGTACCACCTCTAGATTGAGTACATCTGATGGTTCTGGTATATATTTTCTCAAGAGGGATAAATGAAATACATCATGTACTTGAGATAGGTTTGGTGAGAGTGCTAGTTGTTAGGCCACCGCTCCAATGCAATCTAGGATCTCAAAGGGGATGATGTATCTTGGTCTAAGACTTATTCCAAAATATCACCACTTTTTTATAGAGATTTGAGGAGGAATACTATGCCTTAAACATCTAACTCTAGGTCTCTTCAATGATTGCCTGCATATCTCTTCTGTTGACTCTGAGTAGCCTTGATGTGCTGCTGAATAGTGTTAACCTACACCACTATTTCCTAAACCATTTCAGGAACTATTAGTTTTCATTCCCCAAATTCATCCCAACATGTTGGTGTTCTGCACATATTCTTATAAAGGGATTTATAGTGAGCCTTTTGGATGCTTCAATGGAAATTATTGTTGTATGTGAACTAGAACAGAGAAAGATGTTGGTCCGGACATCCTTTAATATTCATAAAATATCCTTGTAAGATGTTTTATAGTGTATGAATAGTCTGCTCAAATTGGACCTTATTTTTTAGGATTATAAGACGTTCTAAAATTCTTCTTAGTTTTTAGAGAATATTGGATAATTTTACAAAACCTTGAGGTGAATCTGAGATCGTGATTATATATAATCAATAGTGGTACTCTATGCAGCCTTACCACTTCCTTGAATTATTTCTTTGAATGTTTAACCAATAAGATGTCCTATCGAATTGTTATAAAGTGTGGTGTATTTGTATTATGATCCATAACAACCCATATAAAATTGTCTCCCCTAGATGTATTCGGATTTCCGGTGACATATTCAATGGAGATGTTCTCCCATTTCCATGTTGATGTGGGTAATAGTTGCATCATCCCCTTAGAATCCTTCCTTTAAGCCTTTACTTGTTGGAAGACCAGACAATTTTATGTGTATTCAGTGATATTTTTTATATTGTCCCACCAATATCTCTCAAGGATATCTTGATACATTTTTGTGATTCCTATGTAAATGGAGAAACATAAATTATGTGCATCATCCAACAGTTACTTCCTTAACTCTGGATTTGATGGAAGACATAGTTTTGATAGAAATATAATAATTCATTCTTCACCAATTTTAAACTCAAGCACTTCACCTTTGTAATGAATTTACCATTATAAATTTCTACATCATTTCTTTGAGCATCATTTTACAATTCCAAATAATATGGTTCAAAAATCATTTTTAAAAGTATTGATGATGTTTCCTTCATTTTAATTCCCATATCAATCCATCGCATGTATAAGAATATTATATCCTTATCTGTTCTCAAAATTGATAGCGATGCCAGATCCTTTCTACTTGGAGAATCTTCTACTTTAGTTTCTTTTGCAGTATGGTAGAGGATTGATCATTTATAGTCCTTGATCAACTCTAACCATCTTGATTGGCGAATACTGAGGTATTTGTGTGTGATAATATAGGTGAGTATTTTATGATCTGTATATATCTCATACTTCTCCCCATAGAGATAATATCTCTATATTTTCAATGAAAATATCACAACTAACAACTCTAAATCATTTGAGGGATAGTTTTTCTCATTAAATTTCAACTGCGTTGAAGCATTGGCTATGACTTTTTCATTTCACATTAACAAATTTCTCAACCCCTTATTTGAAGCACCGCAGAATACTATGAAGAGTTCTCGTATTTTGAGTAGTTTGAGCATGGGTGAAGTTATGAGTCTCCTTTTTTAACTCCATGAATCTCTTTTCACATTCATCATTCCAAAAAAACATGACTTATTTCTAAGTTTTCTTGGTAATAGGGTTTTATAATCCTGAAAATATTCACACAAATCCGCGATAATACACAACTAACCCAAGGAATCTACGTATTTCTTCCACATATTTTGGCCTTAGACATCCTTAAATTGATTCTATATATGAAGGGTATTTGATTATCCCCTTTATTTTTATGACATTCCCCAGTAAAGATAATTCCTTTGACCATAACTCGCATTTGTTTTACTTGGTGTAAATCTTCTCCTTTTGTAGGGTCTTTAGCACATTGCTTAGATTCTCCTCTTACTCATCCTTAATTTTGTAGTATATTATAAATTCATATATAAAAACTACCACAAAATTATCGAGGTAATATCTAAAGACTCTATTAATCATGTACATAAAGATGTATAGAGCATTAGTGAGTTTGAAAGGCATAACTTTGAACTCATAGTGCCCATACCTTATACAAAAATCCTTCGTAGGGATATCTCATTCTTCTCCCTAACTTAGTAATATTCCATATATATATCCACTATGGGGAAGTATTATGCCCCACATATCTGATCAAATAAGTCATAAATCATAGGTAGATGATAATTATTCTATATCATAAACCTTTTGAGCTCACAATAATCAATGAAAATGTGAATTGACCCATCCTTGCTCTTGACAAATAGAAATGGTGCACCCCATGGTGAAGCCCTTGGGCTTTGGATCCTTTATAAATATTCTCTTATAGTTGTTTCTGCATCTCCTAAAGTTCCAAAACAGTAATTCTATTCTAATTAAATGATAATCGAAATGCTCTATGTATAATATCGATTCAAAATTAAACCTCTCGGCTATGAGGAAGACCAAAAAATTCCCCAGAAAACACATCATCATATTCCCTCATAATAGGCATGTCTTAAAGGACGGTTCTTTCCTTAGAATCGACCATTTAAGCTAGATACGATTTCTCGGAGGGTAATAATATCCATACATGAGGTGTTGGAGTTAAAGAAGATTCATCCTCCTCCTTTTCACTAGTATTGAATTGGGGGATGATTTGAGATATAGAGATTTATTTCCTTCTCCCAAAAAATTTTGTTGGTTCTATATAGGGAAATCCAATCCATATTGATAATTACTTCAAATTCCACCAAAATGGAGTATTACATGGTTCACTAGGAAGTTCACCCCATATAATTTGATAGGATAAGAGTTATATACTATTGATTCAACAATTTACCCATTTGTTTCACCAACAACTCAACTTCCATGCATTGTGGTAGTGTTTGAATAGTTCTACTAAACCTTTGTGATATAATTTAATCTGTAGAACATTGGATGATAACCCTACCATTCTATTTTTTATTTTGGATTTAAATATTTACTTCATCCAAATTATACTTAGTGATGAGTATATTTAAACTATTAAAACCATATAAGTGAAACCAATGACATTGAATAGAGAACTTGTCAATTACATGTATTTCCTAAACATATGAATTTATAGGATTCAATATACGTTATCCATGATCTATTTCCTAACATATAATCTTATGGGTATTTTTATGTTCCCTTAATAATGGTATATAATTAGAGCATGAATTTACCATATAATATCCCCCACGCGTGTAAGACCAGGTGCGCAGTAAGACCCATTGTCATGTACAAAGTTATCCCGAGTCAGGCATGAGACACTTTGACAGAGTTATTACCCCTAGGTACATCTCTGCCAGATCCCCATTCACTTGTATTATATAGACAGAGATGTATTTATTGATAAACCACTCACTCTATACTTTCCAAAATTTTGGGATGATTTCATATACTTATTCTTATCCATTAGTCTTTCACTATAGTTTTATAATACTAATCCAAAAAATAAAATAAGTTTCATATGATATTAACTATAACAACCTTGTTATTTATTTCACATTAATACATTATTTATTACATAAGAAAAAAATTATTACATCTCGGATGATCGATAAGTCATTTTTCCTTGGGAATTAGGTACATTACATAACAACATAAATCAAGTAATACAACATCTTTATTGAAAACTTCTTTAACATGCTCAAAATATTCCTTTGAAATTAAAACTGCATTGGAAAACCTGTTGAAATACATAATAGATTGCTGAGCTTTAAATAACACTAATTGATAAACATGGAATAAGTGATACATGTTATAAAACAGGAATATCAATTAGGAATAAAAGGAACATGGATATTAAGGCATGTTATAGCCTGAAAATCATAACATGTGAAATGTGGAAACATCCTAAAACACCAAATCATAAACATAGGTCAAGACTTTACTTGATAATACATAATAAGGGGAAAAATATCATAAATAAATCATGTTCACTCCCCATTCCAACATGATGTATCATGATAGTAAACATTACCCAATTCATTGGAGCGTGATTTAGGTGCACCCAACATATTCATTTAATTCTCATGCTTAAATAAATCACATAGATCATACAAAATGGATTCAGTCATCATCAAAATATATTTTATGATCATGGAATATGGAATAAATACATGTATGTCCCCAATAAATATGTATAATTTCATAAAGGTAAATACTTTAGATATAAAAATGTGTATGGTATGCACTACACAATTTTTTGAGAATGGAAAATTGTGGTGAAATTTCGGCAGTACAATGCTGTGACATAAAAATTCATAAAAATCGTTAATGAGAGAGAAAGGGGAATATAATAATTTTTACATAAAATAGGATGTAATATGGACATTTAAATACCTATTCCAACTTAATTAAATGAAAATGAAATGCATAAGTTCATATAGAAATATAATTAAGAAGATAATGTGAGGATCCCTTGCGGAATTTCCACATAGTAACGGATTAGGTAAGGGTCTAAATGAGGGAGGATAAATGATCCATAATTCCAATAAAATCAATTAAACAATAATATAATGATTATAAATGAATGAAAATATTACCACTTTAAATTAAAGGAACTAATTTCAAAGAATGTTATTGTATTTGAAAGGAGGGGAGGAAGGTGAGGATCCCTTTATTGAGTGTTTGACTCTAAAATCTTGGAAGGCGATTCCTGAGAGCCTGGTGCACCTTGGGATAAATATGTAGAGTTTATAAAATATTATGGACATGATACGATGAGTTTTAGTGAATATAAATGGGATATTGGGTGGGGTAATATAGGAAATGAGCGGAGGTCATTATTTTTTTAGGTTCTGGACTCTATATAATAAAATATCCAAAACCACAAACCATCCCATGGTTTCTGCCCATGTTTTTTAACAAAATGTGAGTAGTTTATATTATTTTATAAAACCAAGTGTCTAGATTATTAACATAATGTCCTTTCTTATTTGGAGGGGAATCACACTATAAAATAAATAATTTTAAATTCGTAAAATATATTATAGTTTTTAGAGGATTTATAATGGATTTATAAAATCAATAAAATAAAGATAAAATCACGTTATTTTAAATACAATTATTTCATTTGGTCATGGATCCCATTTATAATAATTATTGAATCACTTTTGGGTCATTATGATGTCATAAAACACAAAGTATATTTATACTATGTTTAATTTTTACCAGAAAAGTCGACTATCTCATAAAATTATAAAAAAATCACCATTGGATAATATTGATTTTATAATTACAAAAATAATATTCATTTTATCTAAAATATTTTATAAATATGTGAACTTTTAGTTTTAAATTAAAATTGGCATTTATTAAGAAATTTCGGTTTTTTGATAATAACATGTTTCAAACCCTTACTAAAATTAAATTTTTCTTTATAAAAATTATATGATCATTTATATTTGATAAATATTATTAAATTGATATTTATTTCAAAAATTCATTAATTCATAAATTCACTAATTGAATTTGAATATTGACCAAAAATACAATTTTCTGCTATTGTATCAAAATAAATAATATTTACAATGTAACAACAATAGGATAAAAACATATTCATTATTCTAAAAAAATGATGTACATGTTCATATTGATATTGTATTGATAAATATCCATTTAATACACTACAAAAATTCCTAAGAGTAAGGTATGCGATTGTGGGACATTTTTGGGGTGGTTCAGCTAACATGGGTTGGGTTTTGATCTCGATGAGTATGAACTTATCTCGTAAATAGTTTCTCTGATGCTTAAGTTGTTGGATCTATGCATGGGATTGGTCAAGGGAAAGGACATAACTATTATATCCCTCAGAATCTCTGATAAATGGGACTCGTAGGGTATAATCCAACAGGTTGAGTCTATCACTCTCTTTGTCTATGTCAATTAGATTTGTTAAAACCCAATATTTATACTATTAATGTAATAATTGTTCAATGGGTATATTGTCAATGTTAATGATACATAACGGTCTTTTAAATACAATAATATATAATAAAACAAAACAAGTACATCTTTTTTTATTACCATATTTCATGATGATACATTTAAATAAATAAAAAGGGAAAATTTTATTTATCGCAGTTTGGGTTGTTACATAAACCTAAATTATCCATTAGTAAATATCACATATTATATTTAGGAATCATGTGAGGTGTTCATAAACATAAATCTTTTATATTTTAAACTTCATAAGGATGAATATATCAAAACATATTTCAAGAACATGTGATCATTACCTTTTATATAGCATAGAATTTGACTATACTAGTTGTGAAACGTTTAAATGAAAATTTAAATCGTGTTACTCTAGTAAATAAATTTTCATGCCTAAATAAATTTTTTTAGGAATCATTGACACATATTGAATCCTTTAAATTATTTCGAACTCTTTACATTGATTTCGAATTTTCTTTAGAGGTTAATTTCGTGATACACTAGAAAAAATCCCTTAATGTGTTTTTACATCCTATAAAAACTTTAGTAAATTACCAATATTTGGTTTTTATATAAAATAATGTAGCCACATAGATCTAAAATTATTGATAATAACATCAAACGAGTTGGTTTCTTCACCCATGTATTTCATGGAGAATTATTTTCCCTACCAAATATTTATATAATACAATGTCTGGGAATTATTTCAAATATAGATTATATTATATGTATATATAATATGGGAAATCGTAAAATAATCCCACTAATATAAATATATAAACCAGAATAATTTAGGTTTTTTATGAATCAAAACTCATTAATTTCATTATAATACTGAATTTCCCAACACAAAGATTCTTTATTTATTATATAAATGAACCATTTAAACTTTCACACCTTTGTTGAATCATTTAGAACATCAAAATCATTATGTTTTATCACATACAGGTTAAAAAATAAATTTCCATTAGAGAAAGGGTATTTGAAATTAATATTATATATCTCATAATAATAATAAACTTCTATGGAAGGAACTATTCCAATAGACATTTTCATCACTACTAGAAAAAATTATTCTTTTTTGTTTGTAAGTGAATTTTTTTCTACCCTTCTTCTATAAGTAAGCTTCATATGTACACGCTCTCACGTCTATGTGTTTTTTATTTTTCAAAACCCACTTTCAACCTATGTCTCTCACCCCTTAAAGTGACTCCACAATGACCCAATCTTGGTTAGTGTGAATGGAGTGTATCTTAGATATCAATGATTTTAGACATTTCTTAAAATTATAATACTGAATGACCTCTGAATATAGAGTAGTTTCATCATATACATACATTTTATACTATATTTTTTATATTGTGTCTATATTGTTCATGATACTGATGTATCCTACCAAACCATTGGGGATAATATATAACTAGAGATAATTTTTCTTCTATGAAAATTTATAAAACAAGAAAAATTACCATCAGATGAAAACATCCTATTTTTATCTTAAACTTGTCTAAGTTCAATATTCCTCAATCTTACTCCTCGATTATTATGGTCGGTCCCAATGAAAATGGAAACATAGCCACACAATGTTTTGTTTCAGTGTGAGTATAGAAATATTATCCCATTGTTTGAATGAAATATCCCACAAAGAAACATACCTCAAATTTAAGGACATTTTTTAAACCATAAGATTATACATATTCCTCATAAAAAATATTCATAAAAGGTATATTCATATTATTCCCTTACGCAATACTATATTGTGTCTCAATGAGTAAATTAGAAAAAATATGGATATCTAGGAATAAAATATGTTCTCAAGAATATCACAAAAATAAATATGATGGCCACACTAACTAATAATAAATATAACCTTGTCAAATATTATATGATTTATCCTATTAGATACAAGATTTTACTCTGGTGTTTTAGGATCAGTGAGTTGTAAAAAAAATTCACAATCACTCATACAATCAAGGAACTCTGGAATCAAGTATTCACCAACCAAATCTTATCAGATAATCACAATAATTCTCCCTAACTAACTTTTCACATCATCATATTCTATAAATCATTAAAAAATTCCAAATTTTTATCTGAAAAATGAAATAAAAATATCAACCATATTAATTTACAAATGCTACAGAGTACTAATAACAAAAATTTTCTTCAGTACTCATCAGTCCACAAACATCACTATGTACAAGATTAAGCAGTCCACTAACCCTTTTAGAATATTCAGTAAAATGTTATTTTCCCACTTTACCTAATTAATATTGTCTAAAAATATTGGATAAATCATAATTCAATGATTCCAACAATACATCACTATAGATCCTTTTAAATATGTTTCCCATTTATATGCCCAAGGTGAAAATTCTAATGTTTTGTGGGTTTATAATTAACCATGAACCTCTTATTCATTAATGTTATTGATATAATTAACCACATAAAAAAATTATAATCCATTTATTTATTTCCTATTCCATATAAAATTTGAATCATATATATATAAAAACACATATTCTTAACTATGAATGAAAATAAAATATTTTGCAAACAAGATACATAATAAAAATTATTTTTATAAAATGAAAATAATAATTTTTTTATAAATTAATAACTCATCCACATGGTAGACATATATCATATGTCTCATCCCAATATGAAGAAATTATATTTTCATTTCCAACACATTTACCTACATCACCTTTCATATATTTTCTATTATTTCAGAGTCTTGTTAACATCAAAAATGACAAACACACACACAAAATCTAATAACCATGATTTCAAGTATTAGAAATTTATTTGTATAACATCCACACACAAATGACCTTGATGTTTATCCTTGAGATTACTTCTTAGCATTAAATAAAAATCTAGTATTTTTTTATATTCCATGAAAATAAGAGACCAAAAAATTAAAATCATGATTTATTCAATAATATGAAACCAAGAAAGATCATTGGGTTAATATCATGTTTTATACTCTTTTATAATAGATATTAAGTTAATATACTCCCAATAAACAGATTTAATCCTTCATCATTAAATTTAATGGTAGAATATATATATTTAATTAAGAAATGACCATGCTTTTGAATGATGCTAATCAATTAAGCAAGTTTGGGAGGCTATTTTTTAAATTGTATCACATATAAATCTATGATAGTTAAGTGGGAGAATCTTTGACCAAATCCATAATATGGATAATACTAAAATATATTCATATGGTTTACTACCCCTTATGGTTTCCAAGATAAGTGTTACCCAATGATGATTATGAGATAGAGTCACTAAACACTTATGTTTTTCTACATCCACCATGCCTTATAAAACATTATCCCTGGAAACCGTAATTTAATGTGTATCTACATGGTTGGATGATCAATGTATTTACAAGTGTAAAATTATAAAAGATTCATATAAATAATATTTTTGGGTTTTTCTATTAATTTATCACTAATTTTATATTCGTTTTTTCAAATTAAATCCATAACAATTGCATCACATGAAAACATAATTATCTAATATTATATTTCATTAGATATATATTATTTAAAGTTATAGTTTTTTGATTCCTTATTCTGTCTACCATATTTATATTTAAAAAATATATTATTGGGTGACACTTTCCAAAAATCAAAATGTTTTACTCACATAATAATATAATCCAAATATATCTACAAATATCCAAATGCATCCCATGTATATGTTATATGAACTTCTTTTCATATAGTATTAGAATTATATGAAATGAGAATCCATACATGATTAATCCTAGATACATTGTTTGATAAAAACAACCTTTATTGGAAGTTCATAATCATCTAATATAGTGGGAATTCTACCCCAATGTCTTGCTACCAATGGATACGTTACTCAAGAAATAATTTAATTCCATTATAAATATAACATCAAATCTGAATAAATTATATTCATCCCCTAAATATAATCTAAAATCCTTAAATATAGATTGATTTAAATAGATAGAAAAACTGAATATATTAAAATAATACATATATTATCATGATTGTTTTCTAAAACAATAAATTTATCACATTAATTATGGAAAATATAATATTAACATAATGAAAAATATTTATTCAAATCAATCATTAATTTATAATAATTCAATTATTTAAATAGAGATACACTACATTATGAAATAAACATTAATAAAACAACATATTATATTTTCAAAATTCAAATATAATCTCCACACACCCTTAATCTTTACACCATAGAAGATTTATTAAAATTTTGAAAAAAGAAATTTTCTTAAAAACTCCCCATAGAACAACATCAATGAAAGCATGAACCATGGTATTTTTTCATAATGAAAACACTAGGTATCAAACCCATTTAGAAATATATTTTTACGTGTTTTTATACAGCTAATCAATTATGGGAAATGGACTTTTTTACAATGATGTGGTTCCCCTCATGGTTGAGATTAACCACAACATTTATACAAGAATTAAACGACACAGAAAACCATACCATGATGATCTATTTTCCATAATTTTTGTGAAATTCCATATATAGTTGTTTTAGGTTTAATTATTCATGGTAATGTATAAATATTACTCAAAATTCCCATTGTATGAAATACACATTATTGTAATAAGAAATAGAATAATAAACCATGTTTTTAAGGTAAAACACTTTAGTTCATAGGAAAAAAATATAACGATTCTTGAACTTATTTACAACCGATTAATTTGAAACCAATATATTATATTATACAACTAATGGATTTTATAATGAATACAAATTCATATTAATAGTATAATGAAAACACAATATCCATACAAAAATTGTCTGTAACAAGAAATGATATAATAAAATAATCAACACATGGAAATGGTGTACCCCACTATATATGATATTAATAATTATTAATATTGATTTTTATTGAGTTATATTAGATAAAAACAATGGGTCATTTCCTATAATGGTTTGAACCAACCACTTGAATCATTAAACTCTTTAATATGACATATTTTAAAAAATGGTGTTCTATAACAACTTCTATAAATGAAATTTGACAAAAGATAAATTGAGTGAGTCTCAATAATGTGATATTAATATCTAATATAAGAAATAAGGTTTATTAATATCATATTTTTTTTCACCCTGAAAATTTAGTTCATTATTCTTTTAATATTTTATTCAATTATAATCTTACCTTTGGCTGCATGGTGTAAATTTTATTTCTCCATCCTAAGAGCTTAAAGTTTTTCAATTTTTACTATGTTACACGGTCCTTTACTAGTTTCCATATGGTTTTACCAACCTCTAAAATAAAACATATGAAATATTCCTCTGGTTCATGATTTAGTGCACACAATTTAGTTAGACTATATGGGTATCCTTACGAAGGAGATTCTTCTAGTTTTTTTAATGTGTATGGTTCAATTAGTTTGGGTAGGACATGGTTTTTGAAAAACATGTGAGTCATGGTGAAAACCATATGAGTTAAATTTTTTTGAGAGTTTTATAGTGCATGGTTTGTACCCATCTTAGTGAAACATTGTGAAAATCATTCATTGGTATTGCAGTTTTAACTGACACATTTTTAAAAGTTAGAACGTGTTTTTCCTAACTGTGTGACCAAACTATGAATATCTAATTGTGAGTCCTATGAGCGTATCTTAGTTAGTGTGAAAATTTTTAAAAAATTTGGGAAAACATTTTAAATACCTAGTTTTCATTAAATCATTAAATCCCCATATTCTATTAGGAATTAAAACATTATTTGGGTGTCCCCATCGACTATTCACATGAACATGATTTGGGGAGCTCATAGAACACCATCAATTACTTCCCCTTAAAGTTTTTCTTTTCCCACCATGAACCCTTAGTGTTTCCTTTATGGTAATGTTATTATCCCTCCTCCTCTCCCTCTTAAATTTTTTTCTCTTATTCTTTTATTTGGAATAATTTTACTTAAACCTTAGGGTTAGGTTTAGCCCTAATGAAATATTGATATTTATTCTATGTTTTATGGATTGTTCATTGGATGTAGTTATTAATGTAATCATGAGATTTGATATATCTAAACATGGTTTTCTTATGTTTTTATATTATTTTTAGTTCCATGTGACACCATGATATTATAAATGTTTAATAAATTTAATGTAATTTTTCAGGTTGTTGAACACATAAATTCATTTTAAAATATTTATGAGTTAATAGATTTTTTAAAAATAGGTTTTTATATAGTTTTAAACGTTTATGATTTTTTATCAAATGTATATTTATTCTATGTGTTTTATATATTGTATTAGAGGCATATTCAACGATTTTTTTGTCTTTTAAATGGTGATTAACCATTAATATTTTTAATATGTTTGTTAATAGAGTTTAATTGTGGTTTGTTTTTATTATTTCTATTTGATGTTTGGGTGGTTTTACCTACTTATTCATATATTTTTACTAGTGACTCTTCAATTATTCATGTGATATTACCTAATAATGTTTATATATATATATGTGTGTGGGCATGTGCATATATATATGATTGTTCCTATATAAAAAATATATTTTGAGGTGTATATATACACACACTCACTCACTCAAACACACACACACACACACATATATATATATTTCATAGAATAATTTCATTAAATATATTGTTCTAAAATTACCTATCAGATTCCAAATATTCTTTTCAAAGAGGATTTCAATGTGGGTTTTCTAAAGCTTGATTATTGAGTTTTTTGGGAACTCTTAATGTGTATTTTAAAAATTACCATTTATTATTGAGTTTCATTAAATGAAATATTATTTTAAGAGAAAGATATTACTGATTTATAATTTAGAGGCCATATTGGTACATTTAAATGGGTTTTCATGAAAACTTTTCACCATTCAAGGACTCTTTTTTACCTGATTATGTTATGATGAGATTGTTTTCTTTTAAAGAGGGGTTTCTCTTGGATGGGTCTAGGGAGTTGGGTTTAGCACATGTGTTTGGATTGTTTTAAATTATTATTCATATGTTGTGTCAAAAAGAAACCTAACCTCCCGTTATTATGATCAATTAGATGCATGGTGTCATTGTAAGGGTTGAGTGATTGTTAAAATCTTGTAATAATTTCATAGGTTTGATCTTTTAAGGTATCAAAGGTTATATGGGATTTCAAATATTGATGCTAGGTTAGATAATACAATTTTTTATAGTCTTAGGAATGCATCGATATGCCTGTAGATAATTCTATCATGGTTATTATGATCAATTAGATACCATGATTATTATTTCTTTGTATTTTTTGTATGGTTATGATGATGAGATATTTATAAAACCCATTTATTTTAATGGGTTATGCTATGTTGAATTTATTAATTGTTTATAAAACCCATTTATTTTCATATTATATGATGTGGTGATATGATGAATGGTGTTATGATACTATGTAACACTTGTTATGGTATTAATTATGTATTGTCTTGGGAGACAATTATATATCCCTCAAATTAATTGGGTATAGTTTTATATCTCATGAGAGAACTATGTGAAAAAAGTTAATGTTGTTGATCAACTATGAGAAATAAGCTAATGTCCATGATCCACTTTGGGATGTAGGTGGTGAGTCCAAATTTTATATGAAATGAGAAAAAGGTAGGGATACTATATCTACTATGATTTTATGGCCTCGATTTTTAACCTATATATATGAAATGGTTCTATACATATAATGGTGCCACAGTTTTATGAAATGAACATATGGTTGATGATTGATAATGATTTATCACTCTTATGATTCTGGTCATTTTAAATATTTATTTTTATTCCATGACACGTTTTTATGATCCATTATAGATTGGGTTTTTACATTGAAATTTATCTTCTTCATATCATACCATTATTCTTAACTTATTCTTTTATAGGACCATTGATTGATATATCCCATATTTACCCTTGATGAGAATCTAAGCTCACCATTTCTTATATTTCCTTTCTCTGGGAAATGAATAAAGTATTAAGTATGTTATACCTATGTACTGTACAACGAGGAAAGATCTTGTGGACTTGTTTATTATATTTCATGAAATAAGATTATTGGGTGTCTAGTCTCAAAATATAATAAACGTATATGATCCTCTAGAATATATTTGTAAAATTTATTGAATATTCTTCCCAAATTATGAAATATTTCTATATGGAATCCTAGGTCACTATATTTGGTATCTGAGGAAAATTTTAATCATTTTTTTAGAGATGATGATTTGAAATATTTCGTGAAAACCCATGGGATGATTCTATGTATAGGATACCATTATAATGTTTTTGGTAATGATCATGGGTGACCTAGGATAAACCTAAGGTTTCATTGAATGAAATAATTGTTTCATGATTATATAATGAATAATTTTTCAAATTTTTTCACTATGACAATTTTTTCTTATGCTATGGTTTTTGTTTTTAGTCAATGGTTGGAACTAAGAGAATAATGTTAACATATAATGTGAAAGTTAATGGAATTATTTTCATCATGATAAACCAATTGAAATGCGATTGGGAGGGAAACCTTGTAATTATGACCAATTTTTTTTCATGACATATGATTAAAAACATACATCATAGTGAACTCTCGAACTCACCAATGAATAGAAGGATAGAATTTTCTAGGAGATAGATTTGTGGAGACCATGGAAAAATTAAGGCTCAATTTCATTCTTGATCGAAATGATTAAAGAGACACCCAGGTGAATGTCATAAAGGAATATGAAAAAAATTATGTCTGGGAAAAAGGGAATAAATAAATAAATTTATATGGAAAATTAAGAGTTTTACAGAGGGAAATTAAATACATTCTATGTTATAATACTCTATGTGTGGGGAAGAAGTGAATTATCTAAGCCAATATCCAAATCCAATGGTTAACTCCTACACTAACAAAATCCTTATGAAGTGAAAGGATTAGAGTGTTTGTGTATTATGATTCAATAGTTTTATTGTAGAAGTGTTAAATCAATGATATTTTAAATATAAGGATCATGAAACATCCAAGTATTGTTACAAAATAGAATTTGAAAAAATATGTTTCACTGGGATAAGGATATTATTGACATTTATAGGATATTATTTGAGACCTTAAAATAGTTTAGTTGATAAAAAATTTATTTAGGTAATTTTTGAAGATTTTTATTACATTTCTGGATTTATAGAATATATTCAATGGTTTGTGAACATATTTATATAATACAGATTATGTTAATTTTTGGAATCATATATGTTTTCATGATAGTTTTAATTAAAACATATGGATACCATTATAGTTAAATATTTTTAATGTTGATCATAAGTTTAAAGTCATAAACACCACATTTTTAATATTTTATTTTTATGGGAATTTAAAGTGATCTAAAATATTTTCTAAGTTTCATGAATAATACTATATTGAGGTTTAAATAACCATTTGGGATTGGAATATAATTTTATATTATGTTAATTGTGATTTATTAAATAAATTATATATATATAATCTTGGAGGCTAAAAAGTGATTCATTGAAAAGCTAGTATCCTTGGAGATATTTATGGTTATGCTTCAGAATACTGTTCAAGTTAGTATCTAAATTTGATTCATGATATTTGGGGTGAATTTCTCTAAATTGTAATATTATATAGTGATTTATCATAGTGATTAATGATATTTTGTGAAATGTTTCATTAGGTTAATGTATATATAACCTTTAGGTTTAACATGTTATTTACTATGAATGATTATTTAGGAAGAATGAAATTAAATTTTTTGAGGATGTTAAAATAAAGGCATGAGATCACCATATATTTTAAAACATTATTTAATGTTAATCTTTTGTGGTTATTTTTTATGTGGATTTATTTTTCTATTGATCTAAGTGGAACCTTTGTTTTATATTAAAACTTTTGGGGTTAAATATGAAGGTTTAAACACTTTGGATATTATATTATATTATGGAAACCATCATGTTTTGTTTAATATTTTAAGATAGGATGAAACTATTAATATCATTTCAATAATTATGATGTGGATTTTTGTTCTTCAGACATAAAAAATTCATCTTGAATACTAATTGTTTGGATAAATATATTAGTTTGTGGTAGAAATAGATTATATAATTAAATTTTACTTGTCAATTAAGTATACTTCCTTATTTTTGTATTCTATATGGGGAATTAATTCCGAAACATTATGTAAAAGGATAATGAAACAAAAGAAATCCTACTAAATTCAATTATGATGAATCGATGGTCTTTTCGCCCATCACAAATTTATGGTAATGTAGTCATTAACATTATCTATACCATGTTTTAAATCGATAAATATCATTCTTTGGGTGATATTTTTCTATTATATGTCTACATTTTCACTCCTCCATAATGTTCTCATATTCAGAAACCTAATTGTGTGTTATTTCAAATGACCTTCGTATTTCCCTCTTTTTTTTAAAAACAATTAAAGCCTTTTTAGGATGTGGGTTTACATCAAATGAGTTTTAAAATATAAAACCCTTGATTACCAAGAATAATATAAAATTGTGAGGAAACAACTTATTATAGGGGTGTGGGGATAATGTATAATCCATATAATTTATAATAATAACATTACTGTAACACCTCGAGATTTTATGAGATAAATTATTTTTTATTTCATTAATGTATTTTTTTTATGATACAAAAATAGTATATTTCACTATACTCAACACCATATTGTCTTTCATTATACATAACTCTATTCTTGGCTTGCGTGACACACAAGAGAGTCCTTCCTCGATAGCTTTCATTTTATGCAATACCAAATTTCACTAAACAACAATATATTATTAAAATATTATTATTTAATGGGATATAAACTAGCCATTATGAATATTATTAACAAAATTTTTAATTTTACATAACATTAAAATTCATCTTATGTATTTTCTAGACAAGACATATGAGAAAATTCAAATTTTCAGATAAAATAAGTATAATTCAAAAAACTGCAGTTTTGTGTCCTTTTAATGGCACATTCATTATGAATCTAGTTTTTAACACTTTTTTATAATATATTTTTTTAAAATAAACTTATTATTTAAGAGGGACGTAAATAATTATTTTTGTTGAATTTTTGGTATTTTTTGTTAAAATACATATTTTAATGAATTGAAAAAAATGATGCATTTTAATTCAAAACTGCCTTTTCCTATAATTTATTTATATAGTTATATTTTCTTTTAAATTGGTTTTAATGTTTAATTGTGTTATTTTATTATCATTTAATCCAATTTCGGTCATTTAAAGTAATTTCACAATGAAATTAGACATAAACACATCACAATCATCTCCTATGTTTTTTACTACTTAAAAACCCGTTTTTCTGGTTTTGACAACAGAAATTAATTTTAAATTAATTTCAAACAAATATGTAATTTGAATTATGGAAAATGGATTCCATATTTATAATAAGTGGATCCAAATTATGTTAGTATTTTACTTTCTTTTGGGTATTATGAGTAGTAAGTATAGTAATTTTTATTTACCACAGTTAAAGGTAAATCAGGCAAATTAGGGTAACTAACAATATGATAAAGATAATAAAATTACCCTAACACATACCAAAATATAAATTGTAGGAATTAAAGTCGAACAATAACACCTATGTGTCAAAATTTATTCATTTAATGGAATTTGTTTCCGTGAAAGTGATGTTATTATAATTAAGATAAAAGAAGGTGACAATATGTCAGTGTCATATATCCTATAAGTATTATAATTTCAATATAGTGATAAATATGATACACCATTTAATATAAATAGTATAACAATATATAATAAAATTATCTACATCATTTGAATTTATTTAGAATTTTTATAAATTAAATAATTACCATTCATGATGACCTAATAGTAATGTATAAATCATTTTTTTGATAGAAATATCAAATAAATGGCTTTAAAATATTAAAATAAATAACATATGAACAAATTAATGTTATACACAAATTTTATAGGTGACTATGAAAAGTTAAGAGTATATTAAAGATTTTTTTTCTAATTATTATTCTGTTTGTATTTTATATAAATTCAAATAAATGAATAGTTTCCAAACTGACAGAATTGATATTTTATAAAAATAACATATTATTAAATTATTTAAAAATAGAAAAATATTTAAAAAAATAGAAATTTAAAATTATGTGGTCCAAAGTTTCATAAATTATTCAATTATGAACAATTTAAAACACATAAGTAAATATTTATAACCATTTAATATTTATAATTTTATTAAAACAGATAAAATTAAATTGATTAAATAAGGATAATTAAAAATGATAAGGATTAAAATATAATAAAAAAATTTCTAAATTTTATTGGTTTAGATGATTTAGACTCATAATCATAGAATCATATAAATAAATGTGGTTTTGAGCATTATAAATTGAAAATGAATTTATGATGAATAAATATTTCAAGACATTCCAAAGGTGCCCCTCCACTCTCTTATAAAATGGTACATCTCCTTCTCTTTTAATCACACCTCCAAATCCATTTGGATCATCCAAAACCTGAAAATTATCCTTCCCACACCCCTTAATTCATCTTAGATGCCACCCTTTGGCCAGATAGCTATCTTATGGAGTCCTTTTTTGCATACCAAAAAGAAGAACCCAAAAAAGACGTAATTGTTCTATGACCTCTTTGAAAAATATTTTCTTCTTCTACTTCCTCTTATTATGTTTTTTCAAAACTAAAGTAATAAATCCATTATATTATACATTATTATATTTTATCATAGTTATATTACAACCATATACCCCCTTATATCCATCCTACAAAAAACAATATCATCATGCATGTGTACGTACGACTTACTGTCTCCACATTGTGGGGTAATTTGTTATTCAACAATAATTATTTTGTATGGGTATATTTACGAGTATAATGGATTTAAATAATGAATATAAAATTATATTATTTATTTATAATTCATATAACATCCAATTATACACCATTTAACCATCAAGGGAATGATATCGTCGTTTGTGCGCGCATACGACTTACCTTCTCCACAATGCGATGAGATTCATTCTCTACATTAACCATTCAAGAATTATTATAAGGTATATTAAATAAATAATGATGGAGTATATTACATAATAATTATACTGGAATTATTTATATATTTATGTCATTTACTTTCTTCCATTAAATTTAATAAGGAAACTGAAATAGTGTTCAGGCGTATGTACAACCTACCGTCTCCATGAACAATGTATTTCATTTCACTTAACTATCTATTATATATATTTATATACATAATATATAAGATACATAAATCATGTTTTACATTATTATTTTAATTAAATCATGATCAAAGTAATAATATCATGATTATGAAGTGAAAACATGTATGATCATTAAAACTATTATTACCCAAAACGTTCCTTTAACATGGAATTGATAAATTAATGGGTATTATAAATTCATAAGTGAATAATATATGATATTATAAATATAATTATGGTTCAATTACTAGTTAATAATACTTATAAACCCACTACATAATAGTTTCATACACATACAGAAGAATTAGGACCTGAGGTAAGGGATTATTTTGCAATCTCATTATTATCTAAGATTGTTTATTCGTAAGTGTTTATTGGGGTACATTTATCATATACATCCAGGTTTCCTAAATATATATCAGTATTTATATTATTATAATACTTTTTAATTAAATTTCACCCATATTTGAAGTTTTATTAAATGTTATGAAAGGAATCTTTCTTTCATTTTCCATACGAGATATTTTTTAACTTTTCCAGCAAGAGTACGAGAAGAATATTTTTTTAACTTATACACAATGATTGGATTTTTATGCTTTCATAACACCTTATTTCCATGGATATTCGTTTAAAATATTTCATGTTTATTTCCAATTTAATTTTTTTATTTTAAAATTGTGTGATATTTTGAAAAAATAAAACATTTTTTAAGAAGAAGGGTTATTTTCTTTAAGAATTAAGTTCTAGTTTTTTATGAAAATTATTTTCCATCTTAGTTGATACTCAGTAAATCATTTTATGTTTCTATCCATTTTATTACTATGATTTGATTCTTTTAATGATGGAATTGTATTTTATATGTATTATATTATGATAGAATTATTTTTAAGAAACCCATTTAAAATCTTGGGTTATGCTATGATGAATGATTTATGTTTTTGTGGCACATGTATGAATGATTTTATTATTAGTATATTGGGACCTATATCTCCCTCAAATTAATTGTGTCAATATTTATATCTCATGAGATAAACATGACTATAATGAAAATTAAATCTGGTTCAGTAATATAGGTCTAGAACGAAAAGTAAATCCGGTTCAGTAATACATGGCTGGAATGGCATGTAAAACTGGTTCAGTAAAGGACTTTGTCCACTATAATGGTATAGGATGAAATGACTTGAATACTATGGAAATAATATTAGGTTGTTATTTTTTTCCAAAATTCCATGTTTTATACCCATGATATTTTATCACGGTTAATGTTCCTTTGCGATCTAAGCCTTACGTACTGCCAAGATTTATTTCCTGGCCCAAGATTTTGATATTTAAACATTATGTTCATGTTTTTACATTCTTATTTTCATGGTTTGTTCTATGTTATAAATGTTTACCCTTACTAGTCATTTAACTCACCATTTATATGTCTTATTTTCCTTGGGATATAAATAAAGGTTTTAGGTAGGAAAATAAAAGGGGAATATATTTATACGAGATGTTGAATATCTTCCACCACGTTATAAGATTATGTTACATGTTTCCAAATACACTAAACTAATATGATATTTGAAAATATATTTGTGTAATGTAGTATTTATTCCTCAAAATAAATGTAAACATAAGATGTTATAGATTTCATGTACTCCCCTATGATTATATTTTTTTCCTAGTATGATTTTCGCCTCTCACACTATTATTTTTGGGTTTCAGAAAACTGATGGAAATGGGAGGATTTATGTTAATGAATAATATTATAGACAATGGAATGATATAATTCATTAGAAACCAAAAAAATGGGAGTTGAATGGTAAAACATCATTATTATTCCTAATCATCAATCTCGTAATATGATCAATAATCTCAACTTGGTTGAGTTTCCTAACCAAACTAATAAGATAAATATGGAGTTTCATGGTGATCATAGAGGAAATAATGTTTAATTATCCTCATGTAAATAATGTGGGAAGAGACATCAAGGAGGATGTTTCAAAGGAACTAGAAGACGCTTTTGGTGTAGAAAAGAAGGGATAAAATCCAGTAACTACAAATTAAAAAGGTTCAGTTAAAATAATGTCCAAGGATAATCGTATTAATAAATCATAAACGATGGTTAAATGTTTAAAATGTGGAATATGTGGGCATTATGAAAATCGATGCCCAATGGAAAATCTCATGAAGAGAGTCATCATGGTCGCATGGGTAGTATTCATGATAATGATGATAAAGAGAAAATAAATAATATACGATATGGAATAATATTTAAGGAATAAAAATATGAATCTCGATCAATGGTTTATGAAAATAGTGGAATGATTGGATGATTATCAAGAATAATGATGTATAAGTAATTTTATGGTACTATGGAATAAAAAACATCTAAAGATTGTTACAATATTGTTTTTCCTTAAGTATTTGAATTTATATGTTAAATGGTACCAGTAACCATGAAAAGTGATTGAAATATTTTTGGAAATCATATGATATGTGCATAATGTAGGGAAAAGGATAGAATGAGATGTTTGATAGTATTAATGACCTCATGGCTGATATAAGGACAAAGTGATATCATTGTTTTAGCATATAGAATTTTTGGTATTTTTGGTGTCTAGAAAGAGGTAATTTTGATAGAATTCATGTTTTCAATAAGGTTATATGGTAATTCATGTAATTATCATGTTACAATATAATATATGATTAAGATATTCACATGTTTGGAATGTGATAACCAAGAACCACTTTAAGATATATGAGAGATAAATATTATCTCGATTTAGTTCACCTCTTTCTAAAGTTTTATATTTTCTATTTTTTGGAAGGATTGTAATGGTATCTATTTATGGATAGTATAAGTTATATTCTTGTTGAAGTTTGTTAGATTAATTTATAATCTCACTATAGGCGGCCTTATTCATATTTTATTACCCATGCCAGACTTTTTTTGGAGAAATATAGAATTACCTATCATTCTATCCCATGATCTTATAACACTTTAAGAATGAAAAATTAAAATTTATTTCATTAAATAAATGATTAAGTGGAAATTTTTCCTGTCCTGAACAATGGTGAGATTATACCAAAATCAAGTAATTATTTATTCACATGCAAAATTCTTTAAATTTAGTAAAAGGATCCTGAAAACCCAAAATGTTTTCCTAGTATCTTATTATCCGATGAATCATATGGTCCCTTAAATTATTTTAGATTTATATCTATTTGTATTTAACTTTCTTCTAAACTTACTCTCTATCATTATCCATCAGAACTTGATGGTTATATTTTTCTTTCATATCCATGTTTTCACTTCCCACCTATGTTCTCCTATGTGGAAACCTAGGGATGAGTTACTTTGGGTAACCGTTATGTTTCAAAATTTCCTTTTAATAATGATGTTTTAGTATTTCATTTTATGATGAGGGTTTTAATGAAAGAAACTTTAATATAGTAAACCTTTTATAACCTTGAGGAATTTTTAGGAAGAAATTCATTTTAATGGGGGTATAATGTAACATCGTGAGATTTTAGGAGATAGATTAATTTAAATTTTTTAATGTATTGTTTTGTATGCTAAGACAACATTAGCTTTCACTATAAACAACACTGTATTATCTTGAAGTATGTGAAACACTATTCTTGGCTTGGGTTATATGCAAGTGTGACCTTCCTCAACATCTTTCGTTGTACGTGATACTGAGTTTCACTAAACAATGATATACTATTAAAATATTATTAATTAATGAGATATAAACTAGATGTTATGAATTTTTTTGATCAAATTTTATATTTTATATAACATTGAAATTAATATTATGTATTTTCCAGACATGATATAATAACAAATTCAATTTTTTGGATAAAAGAAGTACTTTTTTCAAAAAAAAAATCAGTTTTGTGCCTTTTAATGGTGCATCCATTTTGAATTTAGTTTTTAAAACGGATATTAATTATATATAAAAATTAACTTATTATTTTGATGAGGGATATAATAATTTACTATTTTTCAATTTTTTTATTTTTCTGACAAAATTCACATTTTAATGAATAATGAAAAATAATGCATTTTAATTCAAAATTTCCTTTTCATCTAATTTATTTATATAATTAGATTATATTTTTAATTGCTTCTAAAGTGTAATTTGATTATTTTTTAACGTTTAATAAAATTTTCATCATTTTAAGTAATTTCACATTTAAATTGGATATAAACACATGAAAATCTTTTGATAAGTTTTTACTTCTTCCAAATCTACTTTTTGGTTTTTGAGAATGAGAATTAATTTTAAATTAATTCCTTCAAATTATGTGTTTTGGATAAATAAAAAATGAATTCCATATTTGGATTATGTGGGTCCAAATTATGTTAATAGGTTAATTTTATTTTATTGTATATTAGGAATAGTGACTACGGTAAGTTTTATTTACCACTATTAATGGTAAATCAAGTAAATTAGAGTAACTAACAATATGATAAAGATAATAAAATTACCATAACATCTACAAAAATCCTATTGGATGAATTAATGTCGAAAATATCAACTATGGGTCTGAATTGATTCATTTAATGGAATTTTTTCCATGAAAGTGATGTAATTACAATTAAAACAAAACAAGGTGATGACATACCACTCTCTTATATATTATAAGTATGATAATTTTAATATAATGATAAATATGAAAAAACATTGAAAATAAATAGTATCCAAAATATAAAGAAATTATCTACATCATGTGAATTTATTTAGAATTTTTAGAGATTAAATAACTACCATTAATAATGACACAATAGTGATGTAGAAATTATTTTTTGATAGAAATATAAAATTAATGGTCATAAAAATATAAAAATAAATATCATATAAATTAATTAACGTTATACCAGAATTTATTAGGGGATTATGAAATTTTAGGATCATATTTTTTTTGATTTTACCTTCTATGTGGATTTTATTTAAAGTCAAATAAATGAATAGTGTCAAAATTGACACTATTGATATTTTACAGATATAACATATTTTTAAATTATTTAAAAATCAAAAACTAAAACTAAAACTTAAAAATAGAAACATATATGGTCTAAAATATCATAAATTGTCCAGAGTAATTAACAGAACATATGTAAATATTTATAACCACTTAATATTTAGAATATTATTACCACAAATAAAATTAAATAGATTAAATAATGGTAAATCAAAATTATAAGATTTAAAATCAAATTAAAAACTGATCTAAATTTTACTGGGTTAGATTATTTCGACCCATAATCATCTTATATTCAAAATAAATGAGTTTGGGTTCATTATAAACCGAAAATGAATTTATTATAAATTAATATTTCAAGACTTTCAAAAGGTGCCCCTACCATCTTTAATAAAAGGGAACCACTTATTAAGTTTTAAGCACACCTCCAAATCCCTTTGGATCAGAACAAACCTGCCCAATTATCATCCCAACTTCCCTAACATAATCCTATATTCCACCCTTTGAGATGGAATCCATCTTAAGGAGTCCTTTTGTGCATACCAAAAGAAGATAGCCGAAAAAGATATAATTATTTTTTCACCTCTTTCAAAAAAAAATTCTTCTTCTACTTACTCTTATTATGTTTTTTCCATAATAAAGTAACAAATACAGTATATTCTACATGATTTTATGTTATTATAATTATGTTACATCCTTATGACTCCTTATATCGATCCTACGAATAACAATATCACCATTTGTGTGTACGTACGGCTTACCGTCTCCACGTCACGGTGTAATTTGTTATTCAAAAATAATTAATTTTAATAGGTATATATATGAGTATAATGGATGTAAATAATGTATATAACATTATATTATTTATTTAAAATTCATATACCATCTAATTCCATACTATCTAGCCATCAAGGGAATGATATCGTCGCTCGTGTGTATGTACGGCTTACTGTCTCCATGACGCGATGAGATTCATTCTCCACATTAACCATTCAAGAATGAATATAAGTAATACATAATAAATAATAATTAAATATAATATATTATAATGATAATATAATTATTTTTATATATATTTCATTTAATAGCATCCATTAAATTCAATAAGGAAACAGAAATAGAGTTCGTACATACTTATGACCTACTGTCTCCATGAACGATGTATTTCATTTCATTTATCTATGTATTATATATATTTATATACAGAATATATATGATATATAAATAATTTTTTACATGATTAAATTAATTAAATCATTATCTAGGTAATAGGATCAAGAATAACAAGTCAAAAAATGTATTATAAATAAAACGATTATTACCCAAAACGTTTCTTTAACATGGAATTGATAAATAAATGTGTAATATAATGTCATAAGTGAATCATATATGGTATAATAAATATTATTACGGTTCTATTACAAGTTATTAATATGTTTAGACCCACTCTATAGGATTTTCAGTCACATACGCAAGAAATCAGACCCAAGGTAAGGGATTAATTTTGAAATCTCATTACTATCCGACATTATTTATTCATAATTATTTACTGGGGTATATTTATCATCCATATGCTTGTTTCATAAATATACAACATTATTTATATTCTTATACTACTTTTAAGTCAATTTTACCCACTGGTGAAGTTTTATTAAATGGTATGAATATAATCTTTGATTCGTTTTCCATACGAGGTATTTTTTGACTTTTCTGGCAATAGTACGAGAAGAATAATTTTTTAATTTATATGGAACGAATGGATTTTTACGATTTCACAATGACATATTTCCTTGAAGATTACTTTTAAATATTTAAATTTTATTTTTCATTAAATTATTTTATTTTAAAATTGCATGACATTTTGAGAGAATAAAACGTTTTTGATTAAGGATATTTTCCTCAATAATTGAGTTCAAGTGTTTTTATCAATGTTATTTTTTATATAATATTATGCTATTGAAATAGTGTTACATTTATATCTATATTATTATTATGATTTGATTTTATTAATTATGGAATGGGATTTTATACAGATTATTTTAATATAGATTGATGTTTAAGAAAAATATTCTAATTCTTGTGTTATGCAATGATGGACGGTTTATGTTTTTATGGAAAATGTAAGAATGATTTCATTATGAAATGGGTGGGAACTATATCTCCCTCAAATGAATTGGGTTAATATTTATATATCATGGGATAAAAATTAATGGAATGGAAGGTAAATCCAGTTCAGTAATAAAGGGTTGGAACGACAAGTAAATATAGTTCAGTAATACATGGTTGGAATGATATGTAAACCCAGTTCAATAAAGGAATTTGTACACTATAATCATCATGGAAGAAATACATTATCTAATATGGAAATCGTATTTTGTGGTTATTTGTTTTCGACAATTCCATGTTTTATACCAATGCTATTTTATCATGGTAAGTGTTCCTTTGTGATCTATGCCTTATGTACTGGTAATATTTATTTCAAGACCCAAGAATTTGATATTTAAACTTTATGTTCATGTTTTGAAATTATTACGTTAATTGTTTTTTCTATGTTATCAATGTTTACCATTACTGAGCATCAGGCTTACCCTTATTTATATTTTGTCTTCCCTAGGATATAAAGAATGGTTTTAGGTAGGAAAATAAAAGGGGATGATCTTTTTCGGAGATGTTGAAGATCTTTAACCGTGTTTGAATATTATGTTCCATGTTTCCAAATACACTAAACTAATAAGGTATTTGGGAGTATATTTTTGTAATGTATTAAGTATTATGAAATAAAAATGTAATTTCTATGTACGTGATGCTTTGGTCGTTAAAATTATGTTGGATAATGTATATTCCATAGAATACCAAGATTAAACGACCATGAAATTTTATTATTTAATTATGAAAGTTAAAACCAAGTCATTGAATTGGAGGGTATGAATAGAAATAACACAATTATAATATTTATATAAAGTGATAACTAGATAACAAGTTATTATTCAAATATTAATAAATAAACATTCAATTTTTAGTAAATTCATATAAAACTTACAAAATATGTTTCGTTCGAAATTTATTTTTATTTGTTTCTACAAGTAAAATTGTATGGGTTTTTTTTTCAAATTTTAAAAATTATATTTTACAAAATAAATTAATTTTTTAAATAATCATATTAATATTTTTAGGGTTTTTTTTTCAAATATTCCAAAATGATCGATTTTTTTATAAATATTGAAATACTGGTTATTTATTAAAAATTGTATTTTTTTAAAGAATTTAAAATAATAATTTTTGGTTTAGAGTAATATAAAATTAAAATTAGTTATATTATATTATTATTAATCCAATTAAGTTCATTAGAATCAATTTTATTCTTGAATTTGGTATCAAAACGTTTTTATTCTTATAAAATTGAGTCATTTTTATAAAAAACGATTTTTTACATTTTTTTTGTTTTTATGTTAAATTATTTTATTTCAGTTATATAGAATGAATATTTATAAATTATTTCCATATTTTGAATCAATAGGTTTAAATTTGTTAAATATTATCCTTTTAATTCTGGTTATTTTTCATAGTGATCGTGGTAAAATTTCTCACATCTATAAAGGGTAAATTTGGTTAATCTAGGTTAAAACTAAGTATAAAGGTCACCATTAATAATATTAATATTTATCTGGTGAATTTAATTTTACCCTTATCACTATAGGATCTAAATTTAATTGTTAAATGGACACATTTCTATTAAAGTTTACAATATAAAATTTTAATCAATGAATTTTAAAAAAGGTCACTCTATTAGTATTAAATATATCAATTGATTTCACATCAGGAAAAATTAGGAAGTGAATGAATATTAATGGTAATTTTGTAAATAATTACTTTTTTCTATAGTTTTATTTATTTATTTATTTTGTGATTAAAAACATACTTTCAATGCTTTTCGAAAACCAATACAATATATAATCAATTAATAGAACAATATAATAAATGATCTGAAAAATATTCAATATAATATAATATGAATTATTTATTGTATTCCAAGAATTTATATATGATTATTACATATTAATATTTAGTAAAATGTTTATATTTTAATTAAAACTTTTTCTTTATTTATTTTTATGTAAAATTAAATTTGTTGTGTCAAGATTGTAATTATTGATATTTTATCAAAATAATATTTTATTCAATTATTTAAAAATGGTGAAACTATTTAGAGAGGAATAAGTAAATAATATATAGTAAAAATGTCATCCCTTTTTTATTTATTATCTAATTATCAATTTATATGCAAAATTAAAATCCAATAAGAGTGAAATTGACATTACCATGGTTAAGGTTAAAATTGGTTAACTATGGGATTAAAACAAAAGATAAAGATTAAAACACCACTTAAACCTGCCGAAATTTTATTGGTTCATGATATTTATATCCCCTAATGTTTTATCATCAAATTTATGGGAATTTTTTCCTATAAAATGAATTTATTATATTTTATCATTTTAAGAAATCTCAAGAGTGCACCTCCACTATATTATAAAACGGTGACTCTTGTTTCTCTTATTAAATCTAAATTGATACTTATAGATTGAAAAAACCCTAAAACATTCTCTTCTTTAATCCAATTTCCATATTATTTAGGTTTTATTCTTCCCAAATTACTATCTCTAAGGCCCTTAATAAAATATATAAAGGATGTTTTTCAAAGAAGAGGTAATAACCTTAACCAATTACTTCATTTTTAATTCTTCCTTTACCTAATGCAGAGGATTTATATTACTCCATAAATAAAAAATATTTTTTAATCAGTATAATAAATTGTTTTTATTATTATGAAACCAATTTTTTTCATCCACTTTTATATTGAATTTGAATTGAATGTATCACATATGTGTACGTATGCCTTATCGTCTCCACATAGCAATACAAATAATTTTTCATTACTATCTATCACTGATGGTCATTATGATGGGTTTATGGTTTGTATATTATTTTTATGAAATACTAATGTTTCTATAATAATAATATAATATATAACTTCTTACCTTCCTAATTTTTGGAAAACGATAACGTCTCTTGTGCGTATGTGTAGACTACTACATCCTTGAAGCGATGCAATTAATTTTTCACATACTATTTACTTGGATAGTAAAAAAGGATGTGTTGTATGAATATATATGATATATATGACACAATAGTGATTATAAATTTTTTTTTTATTATTTATATTTATTTCTCTCTATCCATTGACACGTCAGAACAACGTTTATTTGTATGTACGTCCTACCATCTCCATAAACGGTGTAATTCATTTTCTGATCAATAAATTGCATGGATGAATATAACTATATATATATATAATTTTAATATATTTATATCATGATAAAAATTTATAATTTTTGGGACCATGATCAATGAATAATGACATAGAATTACAAACCAAAACATGTTTGAAAAATTAAGCAGCTATCACTCAGAATAATGATTTAAAAATAATATGAATAAATGAATGATAATATGTCACAAATAAATAATAAATGGTAAAATATAGATGAATATAGTTTCATAATATATTTATAATAAGTATATATTTATTTTAAAGTGTGATTAAATGTGAATGAGGATGGGCGGTACTTGGGGTTAGAAAACTATCTTTCCATCCTATTTTAATCGGGATTATTTAGACTTTAATTTCCATCCATGAAATTATATGATACTTATCTAATATATCCCTTTAATTTTTATTATCCTTTTTTTACTTATGAATAATATCTTTTTTCTTTTCATTTTCCTCCCTGTAAGAACTCAATAGATCAAAAGAATGTTTTTATGGGAAAACCAACTTTATTTATCTCTTTCATCGAAAAACATTTTTCCTTCCATATCTATATTTTCTAAAAATGTATTCAATTATTATTTTAACATTATCCTATGATTTTTAAAGTTATTTTAACCCATTATTTTATTTTTAAAAAAATTTAAAAGAAAAATTATTATTATTTTTTGACTGAGGTATTTTTTGGATATTTTTTTAAAATATACTAAAGGTGTGTATTCTTTTAACTTATATGGAATTGATAGAATTTGCCACGATCCTAACTACTATATGCCATGAATTTTATTTTACATGTTTCCAAGAATTTTTTAAAAGATAATTTTTTCTTAATATTTGGGAAATTATTATATTTAATATAATTTAATTAGAAATGAAAGGGGTATTTTGATCAAAAAATATTCTAGTCAATTTTTTAAATGAATTATAATTTATAATAACTCCTTTGGTATTATTAATTATTTACTAGTGATTTTATCCAATTATACCTTCCACATAATTTTTCTATATTCATTATCATTATGATGATGGTATGCATATGAAACCCATTTATTTTCATTGGTTATTCTCTATTGAATTTATGAAATTTTTATGAAGCCCATATTATTTTCATGGGGTATGATTTGATGATATAATAAATGTTATTGTGATATTATGGAATAAATATGTATGGTTTTAATTATATTATTGTAGGGACAATGATTATATATCCCTCCAGTACATTGGGTAGTGTTTTATATCTCATGATTAAACTATAGGAAACAGGTCAAAGTGGTTGATCCACTATGGGAAACAGGTTGATGTTCTTGATCCAATGTGGGTTTCAAGTGGTTATGTATGATCCATTATGATATGATAACATGTAAGGATTCCTAATCCCCTATGATTTTATGGTCTTGTTATTTAAACATGAAATTTGAAATGGTTTTATACATACCATAGTGCCATATTTTTATGAAATTAACTTGTGGTTTTCAATTAGTGATTATTACTCACTCTTATGATTCATGTGTTTTTAAATGATGATGTTATATTCCATGATTTGTGTTTATTATCCATGATATATTGGGTATATAATTTTTATGTTATATTAATGATCTCATACCTTATTCTTATCTTATTATTTCATATGGACATCAATTGATATCCACCATGTTTACCCATAGTGAGCATATGAGATCACAATTTCTTATGTTTCTTTTCTCAACATTATGAAGTTAGGATTACATAGGGTATAATTTTGAAGGTTACTATGTTGAAATATCTTGTGGATATGCTGAAGAGAATTCAAGAAAATAAAGGATTTTGTATCTATTCACCAAATACCCAAAACAATTATGATCCTTAAGGATTTATTTATGAAATTCATTGAAAATTCCTCAATAATGATGTAATATTTATGTATCTAAAGCTAGGGTATCTATATTTTTACCTATATTTCCAAATTATCACATGTGTATTACTTTTTTAAAAGAAATGAATGGACTCCATAATTCTTACCTATTGAGCAATTTTATGATCACACCTTTCTTCTTCCACTCGGCATCAGTAGACCAAATACCTTTAGTAAGTTCATGTGTAATTTTTACTAATCTAGGATTGAATTTATTTTACGTATGAATGGTTACCCAATGTTCCCATAGAGATACGGTTTCGAATTTTCATTTTTATTTATATCATATATTTAATTACTATGTCGATTATCTGTATTCTGGATATTGTGTATGTTATAATACTATTGTATATTTCATTTAGAGTTTTTTGTTTATTCTTGAAAAATTTTCTTTTTTTCTTTTTTTTATTTCATCTAATATGAGGATGTTTGTGGATCTATTATTCATGGAGTGGTTGTGATGAAAATCTATGTTGAATAATCAAGTATTAAATTATTTTTTTGATAAACCATTCCCTTGAAATCTAATTTCATGTATTGAAAATTGTTTTCAACCAAAGGTAATTTGGGAAAAGGATCAGGTATGTCATAGGCCACTTTTTGTGCTCAATTTAGGAATAAACTAGAGTCTATTCAGGCCAAAATGGTATCAAAGACTAGAAATTTTCAGATACCTTTGTTCTTGGAGTGATTTTTTTATTTGGGATGTTAGGTAGATTTGATATAGTATTGTTGTAACCTAATAGGTAATAGTGGGAAGAGTGTTTCCAAATATTACTAGTTCTGAGCCTCATATTTTCATGGGACATCGAATTTTTATTATTTACTTATGGGTTACCCATATTTATTTTTAGTTTACTTCAGATTAGTTTGATTATATTTTGTGTTTTCAAAAATATTTATATATTTTGGGTGATGAAAATAGAATTTAGCTATTATCACTCGGTGAGCTCACACAAACATGAAAAACTTGTGGAGCCAGAGTTTATAGTTTTATATTACCTCTAATGGAACTTGTGTGATTGACAATTTTTTTATACTGTGTGTCCACATGATGTACATCCACTACACACTCCTTAGTATTTTTGGGATTATATAATGATGTTGAGTGGGTTTTTGTTGGCGTTTGGAAATGATAAGGTGGATCTCAAAAGAAAATTGATATAAGTTTTGAAAATCAATAAAGGGATTTTACGGTTAAAATATTACATTAATTTGAATATTGAGATTTAATAAAAGTATTTCAAAGAAAAATTAAAATAAAATTTTTGTTTAAATGAAAATTAATTATGTTTAAAAGGAACTATTTAATTTTAAATTAGTTTCCCAAAGGGGTTTTACGGATTTAAAATTAAAATGTTTTATTTTAATGTGGCTTAAAATAATGGGATATTTTTAATATTTTTGGTCTTCTGGTTCATTAAATTATGATTTTGATTTATATAGTTTGATTATTATTTTGAATTGTGATTAATTTATGGTTGTGTATCGTTTGAGTTTTGGTTTATTATCAATTGGGTATTATGTTACTATTTTATTTATAGTATGCTTCAAATAAAATATATGAAGTATGATGAGATGTATGTCTCTTGGAGTTTTTGGTTCCATCATCAAATAGATAACTCTTCCCAGTCATCACATAGAGTGGTCGGGTTAAACATCTATCACATATTTCATTTATTTTGTGATGATCAAGGTTTTCTAGAGGATGTAATGGGATAGAGGAAATCAAGGTAATCACCATTTCCCTTAGAAACCCTAATTCCTTGAGAGTCTGATATGTTTTGGGGTTCTTCAAGTTTTTGGGTATAGATTGTTTGATGATTTATATACAATCAAAATTGAAATATTTAATGAAAAGGAGTTCATTAAGACTGATTTTTTAGAGGTTTCATTCAGAGGAAGGGAAGGTGATGTAGTTGGAAGAAATTAAGAGTCTTGAGTTGGTTCAATGAATGTAAATGGATTTCATCAACCATATTAATGAGAATATTCCATATTCCCTTGATATTCAATCAATTTATTCCTTGATGTCTCCCTTGTTCATTAATGGGCTATGTTTGGAACTAAATTCCACTATGATTTCAACTAGGTATATCCTTTTTAAACATATGGTGGTTTTAATTTTCAAAGATGATTTGGTTTTAAGATGGAAACCCTTGATGGGTCATATCCCTGCTTCCATTGATGATAATTAATATTCCCTATCTAGTGATAAGTGTAAATGAGTAGATCTAGATTTGGAAAGATAGTATTTGTTAGTGTTTATTCTGAAGTAATGTGTACCCCTAAGTGTTTCTAGTGTTTCATGTTCATGTATTATATACCATTTTATTCTAGTGAAAAAGGAATAGTCACTATTGTAGTTAACTGAGAAACAATATAATGTTCTATGGGTATGGATATTTATAGAAAAATAAGAATTTCATCCAAACTTTGGAATCTGGGTAGCGGATTGATAAATCATTTATTGAAATCCCCAATTTTCCTTATATGACTTATTTTCAATTATATAATTTATTTGTTATCATGGAAATATGGATTATATTTTTGGTCATTTTATATCTCATTATTGGTTATAGAGATATGCTACTTTTAAAATTCTAGATTATATTTAATCATGTGATATGTTTGATAACTTTTTTAGGCTTATATCGTGATTTCTAGTGTTTCTTTCATGTGATTTGTCTTGTCGATCCATCAAGATTTTTGATTCATTATATAGTGGGGAGACTCATTATGGGTACTAATGTTATTTCTTCTGAATATACATATTGGGTGTGACTTATGGATATAAGATTCATTTAATGTGTGGTATTTTAGTTTAACCATTTTTTATATTGGAGGATATATTTTGTGAAGTTCCTTATTTCTAGGTTGAAAATTCGATCCACTATTATCAATTTGGAATTTGGGGAGTTTATGGGGATAAAAAGTTTATTTTAGGGGTAATTTTCACAATAAAACCATTTATTTCCTTATAATTTTATTCCATTTTTTAATTTTATTACTTCATTTGAGTTTTTGGTTTTTATTTAATGTTTTGGGATTAAGAGATTTATTTTTTATAATATTTCTTTTATTGTATACTTTGTTCATGGTTACCACACAATTTTGAAAAAAGAGTGGAAGGATGTTACACAATATCCCTCAAGTTCATGGATTAGTGTGCATAGTTTAGTGTATACAATGAAGGTACCCGTACACATAGGAGGTTTCATATTCTTTATTTATATTCATGCTTTAGCCCATATGAGTAACCCGATGTTTGTAGTGAACAATGTGATTCCTTAGGAAAACCATGTAGCTTACCATTATGTTAGATTTGTATTTAATATATCTTACACATGGATAGGAAGAACTATATAGTACTAATTTGAGTGGTCTTCCATTTATAAAAAAACATTTTTTGTGGATGGTGTAGAGTATTTCAGACCACATTTACAAACTATGCAGCTACCTTGGTGGGTCTAGTGACAGATGAATAGTTGGTACTTGTTTTTGTAAACAACGTGGACAATCCATCCTATATACCTAGTTTTCATAAAAATATAAAATTAATAATTCCATTATGAATTAAAACCCCATTTTGGAAATATTCTTCCCATTTAAAATAGTATTTTCAAGGTATCCTGTCACGACCCGTCCTCAGGACCTGTGCCATGACTACCCGAAGCCCGTCTTCCATAGGCCAGGGGATGGTGACTATCACCAAAGGCATAAATCCTGATAAAAAGGGAAGGCATTGCCTTTATAAAGTAAACAAACACCACAGAGTAAGAAAAATGAAGTAAACACTAAGTAAACTGGGTATAACTGTAAGTGCTAGAAAGTAAATGGGTCAGAATACAAATCCAACTGAAAATAAAGTACAACTGAAAATAAAGCACAAAAACTGAAAAGTAAACCGGAAACGTCGAGCCGTCCACTGTAAAATCCACCTGAAGGGTGGGTACATATAGCCTCCTCAGCTCCTCGGGTCCAGCCATCCGCTCCGTGTATGTCCCGCCCAGTGGTCCACCTCTAGGTACCGACTTGCTCCACAAGCCTCAACCATGATCAGCGCTGTCCGTCATCTGCATCTAACACAACGTAGTGCAGGCATAGCCCGTGCTCGGGTGAGTATACGCTACTCAGTAGGGACCCCAAGACCCCTGAAGGTCTCCCAGAATCCACAAAGGAAAGTTACAATCAAGAAGTAAGAACCAACTCAACTTAGGTATATGCCCATACATATACCTAATTCATCAATTCCAGTTCGGTTCCAACATCCGAGCCCAAGTTCGATCTAGTCCACACAGGATTGCACAATCCAATCCACATAGGATAACACGTCCCAATCCACATAGGATAGCAAAGAAATCATATCGAAGATATTGATTGAAAGTCATGACTCAGATCACACATGTATACATCTTTGTAAGACGATAGAGATGATCAGATGTAGCCACTGATTCATCTAAGCTGTCAGACCCACGTAAGATACAAGACCAGCTACGCTGTCGGACCCACAAAGGATACAAGACTAGCTACTCTGCTGGACCCACGTAGGATACAAGTACATAGTCAAATACTAATGGACCAATGTAGGATACAAGAACAGTAGTCACGTACTGTCGGGCCCACATAGGATACAAGAACAGTAGTCATCGCCGTCGAACCCACAGAGGATTTCGGTACAGTCATCGTTGCTGCTGAACCCCCGGAGGATCCCAGTACAGTCATCATCGTCGTCGTAGTTGCAGCCAGCTCTAGGGTTCCCTCACACAGCATGCTCGATTTCGGTAGGGTCCACTCCACGAGCCAAGGGGGTCGATACATCATCTTACACATAGTCTAGAGTTGATGTACCCCAAAGTTCCATCTCGACAAAAATAACTCAATGCGACAAACGACGCGTCAATCGGACACTCGGTCTGAGAGTTATTGGATTTTTTGTTCCAGGGGCCCGGTTGGTTTTTAAGTCAAAACCAACCCAACCATACTCCGAATTAATCCAAACATCAAGAAAATTAATCCAAAATGTCTGTCTCACTAAGAGGAAACTAGCAAAGTCGACGGCATGTCAATCGGACGTCCGAAACTCAAGTTATAAGTGTTTCTACTCCAAGGGCCCGGTTAGTTTTGTGTTTGTACCAACCCGACAGTACCCAAAGTTCTCTGAAACCTTGAGTGTAATACCAAAATTTCCTTCTCAATCCAAGTATCACATCGCAACTGACGGTGCTAAAATTGGAGGTCTGTAGCCCACGTTCTGGGCCTTTGAACGATGTTGTCCGATTTTAGGGGGTTTTAGGCCCGGACCAACCCGGCCTGAGACCCCCTGGGTCGGCCCGAACCAGGTCGACCCAACCTGGGACTGGGTCTAGTCCACTAGGGCGTGGCCCGACCCAACGGGCGCGGCCTGGCCCAGCCGGCGTGGCCCGGCCTGGCGCGGGGACCCAGACCAGCGCGGGCAGGCCGGCCCGGCGCGGCTGGTTCGTCCCGTCACGGGCGCCACACGCCACCCAAACGCAAAAAGGGGGGGATCCGCCACCCCCTTCTAACCGAACAGTGGACCCCATGGGGTCCTCCCTACTACACTGACCGGGGGATCAAACCCCCGGTTTTTCCAGATCTGGTCGTCCAGTTGTGCCCCGCGGGACCAGCTGGTCCCGCCTCCTGAGCGCCGGCGGCTGACGGTTCCGGCCACCCTCCCCTACTCTGCCGCGGAAAAAGGTTG
The DNA here is from genome assembly GCA_963277665.1 of Viscum album. Taxonomy (NCBI): domain Eukaryota; kingdom Viridiplantae; phylum Streptophyta; class Magnoliopsida; order Santalales; family Viscaceae; genus Viscum; species Viscum album. The sequence goes on from OY728119.1 coordinate 570,892,793, forward strand.
CGGCCTTGGTCTGACCGGCATGGCGCGATGGTGTCTCACCCCTCCGTCGCATCCCTGCTCTGGTCGTGGACTCTTTCGGCCTCAACGGCGCCGCGCGATGGCGCCGCGCGATGGCGCCGCGCGATGGCGCCGCGCTCCTTCGCCGCGGTGAAAATCCTTGTTCCCGCACGGTGCCATTGCACTGTGCCGCCTTCATCCCGAACATCAATGGTGAATATCAACAAAGGGGGAGGAGGATCGTCCGTGTTCGTGCGGTCCGACCTCCTCCCATTAAAATGATAATGGGCGGCCCAAATAACATAAAACAACTTTGACAAAGCAAAGCACAAATTTAATCCATTAAATTTGAACATAAAACCCCTACCTCATGAAGTTGTCGTACAAATATCGTCATGGAAAAACAGCATCGTGAGGGTGGTTATATGATGGCATTGGTGATCGTCCAAGAAGAGGATGTCGTCTCACACCAGCTACAGAGAAGGGAGAGATCGGCACGTCGTCTCTCCTTGGTGCTCCGGCATTCTTCGCGTTCTTCAGCGAGGAAGAATAAGTTCTTTAAGACCGCAAGAGTTCTCCCCTATATTCCACACCACGAATCAACCCACAATAAAATAAGACCTTGCATTATTCTATTCACACACACACATGCCAACATTAATTTGAAATCCAAAATATCTCATTCAATTAATTAACTTAATTGAAGAGCATTTAACAATCAAATTAATTATGAGAGTTGACATGTCATAAAGAGGGGAAGTGGGTGTGTTACACAATTAATTGCTAGAGGGGGGTTTAATGGGGTGTTGGGAAAATTGAAGGAGGTGGGGGATCGTCTGGGCCCCACCCCAACATCCTCACATCTTCCTTTCCCATAACACTTTAACCATCTGTAGTGTATTAAAAATATAATTGTATAACAACTATATTTTTATTCTTCACATTTTTAACAACTCCTCCCAAAAAAACACACCATCTGAAAAGGTTTTCCTAAGAAATTACTGGCACTGCGGTTTCATCAGTACCCTCGGATTTCGATTCCGAGCACTGGTTAAAAAGTTAGGAAAACCCCTTGTTCGTTCACTGAACGTACCTGAGCTAAACTTCAGAAATTGATTCCGGACACACCGGGCCTCAAAATCCGATTCCGTCAGAAACTGTACACTCGTAAAATCCCAAATAAATTAAGAAAAAAAATTCCCTTGAAATTTATGGGCCTTAAAATTACTCTCACCTCAGGGCTTTACATCCCTATAAAGATACATAACAAACTAGGGGAACAAATGACGGTACTGAGCACGCATCTGAGCCTCCCGCTCCCAAGTTCTCTCCTGGAGGTTCCCATGCTTCCACCTGATGCGTACTAGAGGAATCGACCACCCACGTAGGACCCGCTCCTGTCGATCCTCGAACTCCACCGGGACCTCCGCAAAAGTTGACCCGTCATCAATTCCCAACTCCCCATGGTCGATGATATGCGTCGGGTCGTGCACGTATCTCCTTAGATGAGATACGTGGAAGACGTCGTGCTCCCGGTGCAACTGAGGTGGTAGAGCCAGGTGATAAGCCACCTCGCCTATCCTGCTGAGAACCTGGAATGGTCCGATGAAGTGTGAAGATAACTAGCCACCCTAGCCAAATTGCGTAATCCAGTTTGATGTGAGACCTTCAAGAAAACGTGGTCGCCATCCTCAAACTCTAGTGGTATCCACCTCCGGTCAGCATAAGACTTCTTTCGGCTCTGAGCTATCCTCATCCGCTCCTAGATGACTTGGACCTTCTCTGTCGTGGCCTGGACCATCTCTGGTCCCCCAAGTGATGACTCCCCAGGGTCTTTCCAGCACAGAGGTGATCTGCAAGGTCGACCGTACAATGCCCCGTATGGTGCCATCCCGATGGTGGAGTGGTAGCTGTTGTTATACGCAAACTCCACCAAGGTTAGGTGATCCTCCCAGCTACAACCAAAGTCGAGGACACATGCACGGAGCATGTCCTCGAGAGTCTAAATGGTCCTCTCTGTCTGACCATCCGTATGAGGGTGAAAGGAGGTGCTCAGACGTAGTTGCGTCCCGAATTCCTCCTGAAACCCCTTCCAAGGTCGGGAAGTAAAATGAGCATCTCGATCGGAGATGATAGATGATGGAACACCATAAAGTCTTACAATCATCTGAACGTAGAGACGCCCCAAGATCTCTTCTGAGCCCTGCTCCCTGATGGGTAAGAAGTGGGCCGACTTGGTGAGTCAGTCGACAATCACCCAAATGGAGTCGTGACCTCTGAAAGTACGTGGAAGTCCAGTCATGAAATCCATAGATATACCATCCCACTTACACTCTAGGACCTCCAAGAGTTGTACCAAGACTTCTGGTACCTGGTGCTCTACCTTCACATGCTGGCAGGTGAGGCATCGATAAATGAACTATGCTACAGCCTTCTTCATACCCATCCACCAGTGCTCTCGTCTGAGATCCTGGTACAACTTTGCCACTCCTGGATGTACCGCTAAAGGGGAGGTTTGAAACTCTCTCAGCACTTCCTCCTGTAAAGCAACGGGTACCATGGTACGTCCTCTGAAAAGGACGACGTGCTCTCCTCCCATAGAGAATCCATCAGGTGTCTGTCCTAAGGATATCTGTGAATGCCACGTCTCACAGTCAACGTCCCCACGCTGTGCCTCTCTGAACTGCTATAGTAGTGGAGGAGTGACTGTGAGTGACTATAGAAAGGTTTCTTCATCTCTATCCACGAAGGATATCTACAAAGAGGTTAGCTGCTCTGTCGCCTCCCCAAGTAGTTGAATGCCCGTCCTCCTGCTGAGAGCATTGGCTACTACGTTCCCATTTCCAAGAGTATAGACTATCTCAAAGTCATAGTCCTAGAGGAACTCGAGCCCTCTCCGTTGTCTCAGGTTCAGGTCCTTCTACGAGAAGATATACCTGAGACTCTGGTGTTCAGAGTAGACTGTAAAGCGCTCTCCCATCAGATAGTGTCGCCACATCTTCAGAGCGAATACCATTGCTGCTAACTCCAGGTCATGGGTAGCGTAGTTCTACTCATGTTGCCTTAACTTTCGTGATCCATAAGAAATCACTGCCTACTCCTGCATCAAGAGACACCCGAGTTCGGTCCCTGATGCATCGTAGTAGACTACATACCCTACCCCCTCCTCTGGTAGCCTCAAGATAGGTGCGCTGTTCAATCTCTTCCTCAGCTCTTGGAAGCTCTACTGACATCTATCTAACCACACGAAGGGTTTTCCCTTCTTCGTCAAAGCTGAAAGTGGTTCCACAGCTCTAGAGAAGTCTGGAACAAACCTCTGGTAGTATCCAGCCAATCCTAGAAAACTCTGCACCTCGGTAACCCTCCTAGGTTGCTCCCAAGCTATCACTACCTCGATCTTCACCGGATCCACCACAAATCCCGCCTCAGAGATGATGTGCCCTAAGAAGTGGACCTAACGTATCCAGAACTGACACTTCGAGAGAATACCATAAATCCGGTGCTCTCAGAGTGTGTCCAGTACAACCCGCAGGTGGTAGGCATGCCCCTCTTCAGTGGTCGAGTAAATCAAAATGTCGTCGATGAACACCACGACAAATCGATTGAGGTAAGGCTGGAAGATCCTGTTCATGAGGCTCATGAACACTGCTGGAGCATTGGTTACGCCGAAAGGCTTAACCAAGAACTCATAGTGGCCATACCGACATCTGAAGATCGTCTTCTACACATCCTCGTCCCGAACTCTTAGCTGATGATAGCCTGACCTGAGGTCTATCTTTGAGAACCACCGTACTCCCTTGAGCTGATCGAAGAGGTCGTCAATACTTAGTAGCAGATAATTTTCCCTCACGGTCACCTGTTTCAGGCGACAGTAGTCGACACACAGTCGCAAACTCCCATCCGACTTCTTTGCGAACAAAATCAGGGAAGCCCAGGGTGAAACACTAGGTTGGATGAATCCCTTTCCCTGAAAGTCCTCCAGATGTACCCGTAGCTCTCGAAGCTTAGAGGGAGCCATCTGATATGCTGGAGTGGATATCGGAGCTGTCCTAGGGTACAGGTCAATAGAAAATTCTACCTCTCTGCGAGGAGGTGGTCCTGGAACGTCATCAGGAATGACGTCTGCATACTGTTCCACCACTAAAGGAAAACTCAGACTCTGCACATCAACTGCTCCTAGGATGAGGCTAGCGAACTCATGACTGATCAGATTTCCTCTCCTCTGCATGAGTCCATCTTGCACTGTAAAGGCTCCCTTCTCGTCGGTGAAGGTGAACCTGCTCCCATCGGTGTGAACACACCACACCTTACGCCTAATACAGTAGATCTGAGAATGGACTATAGATAACCAATCCATGCCCAAGATAACGTTGTGAGGCCTCGACGCCGCTATAAGAAGATCCAAGCCGAATCTCTCACCTCCTAGAGTAATCTCACACTTTTGGAACCAGTGCGTAATCGTCGAGTCTTCTCCCATAGGAGTCTCTAGCCATAAGGATCGAGCCAACAGCTCTGTCGGAATCTCCAAGCTCCGAACAAGGGTAGCGGCAATGAAAGAATGACTCGCTCTTGTGTCTATAAGAACTACGACAAGGGTGGAGTAGACACAGATAGTACCTCGAATCATCTCTGGTGCGCCGTGGTTGTAGGCCTCCACTGCCTGAAGCTGAGCATGCCTCTGCGTGCCAGCTCCCTATGGTCGGGGTGGACCTCCTGGTGGTGGTGGTAAAGCCTCAAAGTGTCTCCCACCACCTGCTGCTCGGCCAACTCTTTTACCTTGTCTGCATGCTCCTTTCGGACCTCCACGGTCGACCCTCTGTCTCTGCCTAGGTGGTCCCTCAACCGTCTGCTGCTCCTCTTCATGGCGGGTCAGGCAGTCACGAGCCATGTGGCCCTGCCCGCCGCATGCGTAGCACTGTCTGCTCCTCGTAAGACAGGCTTTGTGTCATGTGCCCCACACCTCTGAACTAGTGTCCTGAGGTCGTCCACCTGATGGTCTGGTCCACCTAGACCCCTGTGACATCCGTCGACTGCCAGCTGCAGAAGACTCTACTACGTGCCGCCTTGCGGTAGGTCTTGCTGCTGGTGTAGGCTCAGTAAGAATGATCTCTATGAGAAGGGCTCGCTTGAGTACTCTTGCCTATGTCGGGATGTTGAGGGAGATCATTGATGCCCTGATCACATGCCTCAGTCCATGCTCGAAGGTCTGGGCCCGAAAGAATGGGTCACATACCATGTCTGTCGAATAGCGCGAGAGATCGGTAAACCTCGCCGAGTACTGGGCTACTGACATGCTTCCCTACCGCAGCTATAGTAGCTCCTAAATGTGCACCACACGGAGGGTGTCTGGGATGAACTCTGAGCGGAAGAGGCTCTCTAAGTCCGTCCAAAGGAGAGATGCATCTTCATGCACCTGGAGCATCAGGCTCCACCATCTGCCTACTGCCGCGTGCAGGTGACTTGCTGCAAGGATCACCATGACGTCAGCAGGTGTCCCCACTAACCCGAAAACTCGTACAACAGCCTCCAGCCAATCCTCGGCTACCTGAGGGTCTGTCTCCCCGTGGAACCTGGGCTGTCTCTGACGCTGAAACTCGTGCAGTGCACTAAGGCGACGTGCACTCTCAGCGGCTGGGGCTGGTGGAATCGGTGGCTCGGCGGGTAGAGGTATCATAGGTGCCTCTACTGTAAAAGGGCCCTACACCGAGGCCTCGTCGCTCGGTGGGTTGTCGTCTCACACAAAGCTCGGAACCCTAGCTGGATGCAATCGTGGGGCCATCCTGAAATGAAATAGGTGTGCCACGATCAATACAGTATACCTGGTAAGATGACACATAGTAATCACAAAGAAAACTTTTGAAACACACATGCAATCAGTGTTTTCATGCACTGAGTCGGAAATCAGAAGTCAGGGTCCTGGTGTATGGATACGTTGGCCGTCGCACCAACACTGGAATCCCTGGACTAATAACCACACTTAATACCCTTAACTGTATTGCTTCACATAGAAGAAATATCAGATCCATGAGTTCTACGTTAGAACCGAACTCCTCTGATACCAATTTGTCATGACCCGTCCTCAGGACCCGTGTCGTGACTACCCCATGCACGCCTTCCATAGGCCAGGGGCTGGCAACTAGTACCAAAGGCGTAAATCCCAATAAAAAGGGAAGGCATTGCCTTTATAAAGTAAACAAACACCACAGAGTAAGCAAGATGAAGTAAACACTAAGTAAACTGGGTACAACTGTAAGTGCTGGAAAGTAAATGGGCCAGAATACAAACCCAACTGAAAGTAAAGTACAACTGAAAATAAAGTACAGCAACTGAAATGTAAAGCGGCAACGTCGAGCCGTCCATTGAAAATCCCACCTGAAGGGTGGGTACAGAGAGCCTCCTCAGCTCCTCGGGTCCAGCAGTCCGCTCCATGTATGTCCCACCCAGTGGTCCACCTCCAGGTACCGACTTGCTCCACAAGCCTCAACCACGATCAGCGATGTCCATCATCTTCATCCAACACAACGTAGTGAGGGCATATCCTGTGCAGGGGTGAGTATACACTACTCAATAGGGACCCCGATACCCCCAAAGGTCTCCCAGAATCCACAAAGGAAAGTTACAATCATGAAGTAACAACCAAATCCACTTAGATATATGCCCATACATATACCTAAGCCATCAATTCCTGTTCGGATCCAACATCTGAGCCCAAGTTCGATATAGTCCACACAGTATAGCACAATCTAATCCACATAGGATAACACGACCCAATCCACACAGGATAGCAAATCAATCAAATCGAAGACAATGATTGAATGTCAAGACTCAGCTCACACATGTATACATCTTCGTAAGACGATAGAGATGATCAGATGTAGCCACTAATTCATCTAATCTGTCAGACCCACGTAGGATATAAGACCAGCTAAGTTGTCGGACCCACAAAGGATACAAGACCAGCTACTCTGTCGGACCCACGCAGGATACAAGTACAGAGTCAAATACTGCTGGACCCACGTAGGATACAAGAACAGTAGTCACGTACTACCGGACCCACATAGGATACAAGAACAGTAGTCATTGTCGTCGAACCCATGGAGGATTTCAGTATGGTCATCGTTGCTGCCGAACCCACAGAGGATCCTAGTACAGTCATCATCGTCGTCGCAATCGCATCCAGCTCTAGGGTTCCCTCACACAGCATGCTCGATTCCGGGAGGGTCCGCTCCATGATCCAAGGGATTCGATACATCAACTGACATGTATTCCAGAGTTGATGTACCCCAAAGTTCTATCTCGAAAAAATAAACTCAACGTGAAAGACGGCGCGTAAATCGGACGCTCGGTCTGAGAATTATTGGCGTTTTTCTTCCAGGTGCCCGGTTGGTTTTAAGTCAAAAACAACCCGACCATACTCCAAAAATGTCCAAACCTTGAGTGGAGTAATCCAGAAGGTCCTTCTCACTGAGAGGAAACCAAAAAAGTCGACGTCACATCAATCGGACGTCCGGAGCTCAAGTTATAAGTGTTTCCGCTCCGGGGGCCCGGTTGGTTTCGTGTTCGAACCAACCCGGCCGTACACAAAGTTCTCCGAAACCTTGAGTGTAATACTAAAATGACTGTCTTGATCCAAGGATCCCATCACAACTGACGGTGTGTCAATTGGAGGTTCATAACCCATGTTATAGGCCTTTGAACGAGGTTGCCCGATTTTAGGGGGTTTTGGGCCCGGACTGAACCGGCCCGAGACCCCCTGGGTCATCCCGAACCGGGTCGACCCGACCCGGGTCTGGGTCCGGCCCACTAGGGTGCGGCCCGGCCCGGCTGGTGCAGCCCAGCCCCACCAGCGTGGGGACCCAGCGCGGGCGACCCGGCCCTGCGCGAGCGGCCCGGGCGTCGCGCGTCGCACGAAATCGGAAAGGGGGGGAGCCGCCACCCCCTTCAAACTGAATGGCGGACCCCACAGAGTCCGCCCTACTGTGCCGAATGGGGGTTCAAACCCCCGGTTTTTTCGGATCTGGCCGGCCATAACGTCTGGTTAGTTGTGCCGCGCAGGACCAGCCGGTCCCGCCTCCTGAGCGCCAGCGGCCGGCAGTTCCGGCCTCCCTCCCTGGCTCCGTCGCGGCCGAAGGCCGCGGCCTTGGTCCGACTGGCGCGGTGCCGTCGTCGCGGACCTCCCCAGCCGCATCCCTCCATGCTTCTCCGGCACGGCGTGACGGTGCCACGCCCCTCCGTCATGGCCATGCTCCGGCCGCATCCTCTTTCGGCCTCAACGGCGCGACGCGACGGTGCCGCGCTCCTTCGCCATGGTGAAAATCCTTGTTCTCGCGCGGTGCCATTTCACTGTGCTTCCTTCATCTCGAACTGCAACGGTGAATATCAACAAAGGGGGAGGAGGATCGGCCGTGTTCGTTTGGTCTGACCTCCTCCCGTTAAAATGATAACGGGTGGCCCAAATAACATAAAACAACTTCGACAAAGCAAAGCACAAATTTAATCCATTAAATTTGAACTTAAAAACCCTACCTCAAGAAGTTGTTGTACAAGGATCGTAGTGGGAAAACGGCATCGCGAGGGTGGTTTGATGACGGTGTTGGTGAGCATCCAAGAAGAGGATGTCGTCTCACACTGGCTGTAGAGAAGGGAGAGATCGGCATGTCGTCTCTCCTTGGTGCTCTGGCGTTCTTCGCGTTCTTCGACGAGGAAGAAGAAGTTCTTCAAGACCGCAAGAGTTCTCTCCTCTATTCCACACCAAGAATCAACCCAAAATAAAATAAGACATTGTCTTATTTTATTCACACACACACATGCCAACATTAATTTGAAATCCAAAAGATCGCATTCAATTAATTAACTTAATTGAAGAGCATTTAACAATCAAATTAATTGTGAGAGTTGACATGTCAGAAAGAGGGGAAGTGGGTGTGTTACACAATTAATTGCTATAGGGGGTTTAATGGGGTGTTGTAAAAATTGAACGTGGTGGGGGCTTATGTGGGCCCCACCGCGACTTCCTCGCATCTTCGTTTCCTATAACACTTTAACCATCTGCAGTGCAATAAAAATATAATTGTATAACAACTATATTTTTATTATTCACATTTTTAACCACTCCTCCTGAGAAAATGCACCATGGGAAAAGGTGTTCCTAAGAAATTACCGGCGTTGCGGTTTCATCGGTGCCCTCAGATTTCGATTCCAAGCACCGGTTCAAAATTTTGGAAAACCCGCTCATTCGTTCACTGAACATACCCGAGCTAAACTTCAGAAATTGATTCTGGGCACACCGGGCCTCGGAATCAGGTGTTGTCAGAAACTGCGCACTCTTAAAATCCCATATAAATTAATAAAAAAAATTCCTTGAAATTTATGGGTCTTTAAATATCCCTTATAATTCCCTTCATTTCTTCCCCTCAAATTTTTGTCCTCTCCCACCTTGATCCCTTCAATTTTCCTTTGAGGTAAGTTTATTTTATCATTTAATCAAACTGTCATATTATTTTATATTACTTCATTTCCTTGGAATAATTTATGTAATACCCTAGGGTAAGGGTTGGATTATTTGTTTTGTTTCCTTTGTTTTTAGAGTGTGTAGTCAGTACGATAGACCAATTTCCTTCTTTAATCATGAGATACATGAAATATGCACGTGGTTACGATAGGTGAACACATTATTCTCCCTTCCAAATACCATAGTGATATTCTTGAGGTTACTCAAATTCCTTCAAATGGAATTTAATATTTTGTAGACTCTATATGTTGTTTTTTGATATATTTATGTGTTAATGGTTTTCATTAAAAGGGAGGTTTACTATGGTTTTTAGTGATTGTTCCATTATATTAAAAGTATATGAAGGAAACGTATTTTATAAATTAACTAAGAGGCCTTTAAAAATAAATTTTATTTTTAAGAATTACCCTGAATTTTTAAAATTCAATGGTCATTGATGTGGAATTATGGTTCTTTTGTGTAATTCCTAATGATCTTATAGTTGTTCTTACATATAAAATCAAATATTCTGATAACTATCTTTGTGATTTTTCCATTGGTATTCTCTATGAAATATTCAATATATGTGTGAGTGGATATGTGAATAAATGTGTGAGTATGCCTGTACACACACATATTTTTACATGTATACATATATAAATGTCAAAGAATAGTTTTATTAATTCTTGGGTTCTCATGTTTTCTCTCTGTTTCCAAAAATTATTTTCGAATGAGATTTAAATGTGGGTTTTCTAAAGCAATAATATAGAATCCCATTTTTCACTTTGAGAGTGTAGTATGATTCTTACCTATTATTTTTGAGTTCAATGAAAAGAGTGAAGTTTTTTCCATAAAAAATAATTGTTTCAAATATAAATAAAAAAATTGGTACATTGAAATGGTTTCCCATAAAAACAATTCACCATCATAGAATACAACTCTTTTGGTTATGTTTTTATGTGATTATTTGATTATAAATATTATATATTCATGGATGGGTGTATAGAGGTGGGTTAAGAATATATTTTTATATTATTTAGATTATTTATTGATATATTTTGTGAAAAGGATATCTCACATCCAATTATTATCGTCATGGGGATCCTAGGTGTGTTACTTTGGGATATGAGACAATTATAATGTAGTTAAATTAAATATAATAAATATAAAAAGTATTTTAGGTCATTGGGGAGTTCCACCATTGGTTCTAGGTTAGAGAATCAGATTTATTATAGAAATAAGAATGAATTTATATGCAAGTAGATATTTCAAAATGAGGTACATCTAGGGTCATCTTGAGAGAATGTTTGGATAACATAAGGTTGTGTCTACCACTACATTGTGGTGAATTAGTATTGCTATAATTTCATTATAATTAAGCTTTTTTTCTTTTCACCTATTAACTTATTTAGTCGTAGATCCCCCGCTCATTACCTCTCCTTTTATTAGTATGTTGATAAATATTTGGAATGAAATACAATAGAACACCAGGGTTTGTTAATGAGGTTTTCCTCTATCTTTATTTTATATAGTATGTGGATACCATAGAATAGTTATATTTGGTCTCTAATACATAATGGTTATAATTACATATGAATTTTTCCTTCTAATTACCATAGAAATTAATGAATGGGAATGAACATGAATTATTTTTCCTGGTACCGACCAAGTACATTACAAGTGAGGTCTTGATGCCACTTTGTATAAGAAAATGGGAATGTAATTACCTAAAGTAAGATAATATTCTATAGAATAAGTACCTCATGGAAAATATATATTGATATTATTCCTCTATTTTGGAAACCAAATGGTCTACCACAATGTTATAATTAATTCTTCAACATATGGAAATTTTAGGTTGGATCTCTCATCTCCTTGGCCTGAATATAATATTTGACAAGTGTATGCCAAACTCTTTCCCTTATTACTATTTTCATTCCGGGATAATGTAATGAATCCTTCATGAACCACTAGAATAATATATCTATATTTCTATATTTAAATGAAGAAGATTTAGTGTTTACAATTCTAGAGATGTCCTCTTCATCATTCTTTTTATTACACAAAATAATTATATTTTTTTCAGTGTTAGTTAACTCTTGACACAAGTATTTATCTCCTAATAATATATTGTCGATTATACTATTATATAATTGTTCAAACTAAATAAAATATTTATATAAATTACATTTTTTCAATTTTTATGTATTCTTGATATTAAAATGCCCTTAAATATAGACCTAAAATACAAAAAATAATTTAGTATGATAAATGAGTCATTGAAAAAAATCCAAACCAAAAAGTAATTTCCGAAGACTAAACTGATAAATTATTCCATTAAAATAATTTTTTGTTTATCCACATTCCATTTTAATAATCTATTTAATTATTTTACAAAATATTTTAAATTATTGAAATCATTTTATTTTATTCATATATTAAATAAAATATCATTAATATAATAATTATAAATTTTACCATGTAAATTATATTTCATTCAATTTTTTAACTCAAAATAACCCATCTCCTCATGTATAAATACCCTTCTTGGTCCCATGGGAAAACCACTTATCCCTAACATAAAAAAATACAAATATATACAAAAAATTATATCTTTTAATCCTATAAATATTCTCTTGAATCTTCAATAGTGACTCAAATCTAAGAATTGAAGGATTTTAGAGCTGTATAAAATATGAAACATCGAGAAGTGGGTAAGGTTTCATCAACTTTAATTCTCTTTTTCCACTCGTATCCCCAATTTTCTATATTCATCTCGAACCCAAACAATACAAAATTAGTTAACTTGTATGTGAAAATTATATTAATTATTTTTAATAAGTATAATTATTTTTTTATGATGTGCTTATAAGGAATAATTCTCTTTCCTTTTCTTTTGACAATGTTATGATGATGATCAGTTAACTATATTAAAGGAAATTTACAACTCTCTAATTTACCTCAACATTATGTATGGTTATGATAAATTATTTTTAATATATAAACATAAAAATATATGTATTTCTAAACTTATTTAGTAAATCCTAATAATTTATGAGAAGTAATAAATCAAGATCATTAAACCAAATCAAGACAAGTTATTCTATTAAAATTTTAATATTAAAACATAATAATTTTAAGAAAGGTAACTAACTAATAAAATCAAATGATTCTTATTGATAATGATTTTTAAAAAAATAACATATATTTTTATTTTTTTAAGAAACAAAAATTCATTATACAGGTGGTAGAAAAGTGATGAAATAAATCCAGATCTAAGGTAAGGGTGTTCTCAAACCCAACTCATACATTTAGGTTATCTTCTATTTCATAATATTAGTGGAATATATATTTCTCTAATATCCTCAAAATTTATTTCCACACATATTCATATTTATATTTTTTTTGTGATATTTATGTTTCTACCATGTATAATCAATTTTTATTCCAATGATGATGATTTATAAAAAAATGATTTTTAAACCTATATTTTACTCTCATTGAGTTGTTTTTGGACAAGTAGAGGGGAATTCCCTATTTTTTAATTAAACTAAACAAAATCCTCTTGTTTATTTGAGTAGAGGTGTCCCATTAAATGAAAAGTAGGCCTGGTGGGTATTAAACCCCAAGATAACACGACATAAAGGCCTTATCCCATAGATAAACCTTGATAACCAGAAGTTACACCAGTATGTTGTCCAGGTCCACACATTATCCTATATCACTTAACCCATCTAGCTCGGTGCAACAATCATCCAACATCATCACTACCATAGACCCACCAACTTCAGCTATATCAGTAAAGTCTTTCGTTTCACCATCGCTGAAATCGGTAGCCCATCCGATGTGCCTGCCACATTTCCAATTCATCATTTGATCTCATCACCAACTATCACTAAATTCATCATTCGATCCCACTTTCACCACACTTACCACCATCTTGGATTGACTTTAGTGATCAATAACATTGACCATATTATATCACCACCAACTAGGAGAAGTGTTTCATCCAGTAATCAAACAAAAATAACAAGATTAAGTGGCATGCACCGAGAACCAATCCAACACAATGCCGGATACAGTCCCATAGAGTTGTTTCTTCTTCAAATAAAAATGGAATTTGATGACAAAATATTATCTAAATTATTCCTTTGGGATCCAAAATGTTATTTCATAGATAACTATTTATGAAATTATTATTATACTTATTCATTTACATTGGTTTATTCATGACTACTGTTGTTATATGTTATCTATCCATATGGAACACATGGTTTTGAAAATTTTATAATGTGACCGGTGGTCCCAGAAATAAATATCACCCTAATACACTAGGTGGTATGATATATTTCAATAGATTTTGTGCATTATACGTGAACATGATTTTGTATTTGTTCATAATTTTTATGTTATGATTTATGAACATACATTATGTAGGAACAAAATGTTATATTTTTTCACTAATATGTGTGATATTAGATAACTAGGTTATGATATTTTATTATTATGGATATTCAATATTTTACTATTTTTTCAAAATTTTCCCTCATGATGATAATAATGATTATATTCTTATGATATGGTAATTATTATTATTCTCACCCATGTAATATTGATTTATATCCCTTATTCCTCAAATTTCACTCCTTCCATTATAAAGATTTTAGTTTACCCATTACATTGATGAATATGTTGTTGTAATTACAAGTACATGGAATATGTAATATTTTAGAGGAATATGATGAATGAATTAAATAATGTTTATGTTTTATTTTATATGAATGATGTATGAACAAAATTTTCCCATGCAACAAAACCTGTTGATCCTAGAATGTAATACTATTAATTAACTAATATCTAAAATTATTAAATAATAATGTATATAAAATTTGGTTCATTATAGTTTGTATAAAAAAAATTGTTTAATTTTTTAATAAGGACTAGAAAACATTAGTAAAAACCATATGAATAAGTCTATGTTTTTAGGGAAAATCATATTGTTTTCTTGTACAATATATGGGAATTTTCTATCTGAGAAATGAAATAATTTTTGGGATAAAAAAGTGGATATGGCACTAGAAATGATATACCAAGGGGTAATAACCACAAAATGGATCATTGATAATAAACTTAAATTATACCTAGAATATGACCTAGAGTCATTTATAAACACCAGATTTGACACTCATGAGGTAGATTATTTGGATAATAAAAATAAATATAAAAATCATTATGAAGGATATATAGATTATGTAATTATTTTTTTAATGTTAAAGTGGATAAATTTACATTATCATATAAGTATCATTTACGTAGAAATAAATTCTATATAAAAATAATCCTATAATATATGACTTCAAAGTTAATTTTCACATGAGAATAATTTTTTTATTAATACTTTATTAGAATATGTTTTTTTGAATTCTATTTTTTAGAAAAGTGCGGGAACTAAAAAAAATAAGACCAATAACCAATTCTAGGGACAATTTAATGATTTTAAAACTAACATTACCAATATAGTGGGATGCGGAGTTTAAAACATAATTTTGGTAGTTACCCAACTTTTTAAGGCTATAAAAAATATCCTGAAGGATGTGGGATGTCTTTTTTATCCCCATAAGAAGAAACTATCCATAAATTCCATTATACATCAATAGTAACTTAGTTTTAGTAGATCATTTGATCCACCTATCGTGTTATAGTGGGTTAACCCAATTAAATATATTTTATATGCTCCATTATTATAATATTGATAATTTTACTCTAGCTACCTATGATTGTTATTGAGGAGGTAATTAATGGTGCTCACTAATAAAAAATATGATATTTTTGGATGAAATGAGAAAAAATTTAGTTGGAAGACTTTAGGAAGATATTTCATAAAAATTACTTCTCTATAACACTTAAAACAAAGATGGAGAGAGAATTTATTGAGAATAAGAAAAAAAGGGAGTTATTATACCATGCATTATGAGAAAGATCCCACACAACATTCATGATATTCCATGGGTTTTTAATGATAAAAATATATATAGATTCCTTAATTATTTAAAACAATATATTCGAAAGGGTCCATCTATCAAAGAAATTGGGATTTACAAAGAAGTAGTTTGACGACATCTCAATGTATAGTTTCATATTTGATAATGGCCCCAATGGATATGGATATAAGAAGATAAAAATGGATTTTCAAGGAGGAATATTGAATAAAAAAGAAGGAAAAAATATCATACCAGATTGATGTCAATGATGTGAAAAAAAAACATCATCAAAATTTACTCATAGGGCCAAGAAAATTATTTATCATTGGAAAGAATGACACCACCCTCAATAATGAAAATGAAATATGATCAAGATGACCAATTTCATAGAGGAAAGGAATTTACCTCCAAATTACCTACCCAATGGTTCAATGATTTGACTGTAAGGTGAAATAGAACTATGAAATCCAGTGAACTAAAGCATGAGTCATTGAGGTAAATTATTGTCAATAACAATGATGTCCAAGCTAGATAGGTAAATCTCATGCAATCACCACAAGTAAGGTGGAAAATGATAATGAATTCGAAATTTTTACACTTCTTATTCACTCAATAACGATAAAAATTATTTAATTCTAGTTCTATGAATTCTTGTAAATCCTATATGTTTTCTAGAAATTTTGTATCACATCCCTATACCTTGATGTATAAATATCCTTTAAAACAAGTGGTGTAATCTTTAAATGTTATGTGATGGTCTGTTATCTAGTTAGCATCTGTGCGATTATTCTCTTAGTGAATCTCATAATTCTTCCCTTCATAGAATTTGATAATATATTGGGAATGTAATGGTTATTATTATATAGATCTCAAATCAACTATCATAAAAAGTAAATCTCTTTCTATATTCCAAACCATCCATTTATCCTATATAAATATATGTAAGATAATTAATATCCTTGAAAAATTCCTCAATGGTGTGGGTATTGATAGACAGTGATAAAAAATATATTTCCTAAATTATACAATCAAATTAAAGAACCAACCATCACGAATTTCCCATTATAATAGAATATATTTCTATATTTTTTATATAGTTTATTGGGCTTCCTCATATTGTGTTATAGTGTTCAAAATAGATTCCATACCTGGAGCCACTAATCTTTAAAATCTCATATAGCATATCCCCAATAAAACTAGAGGAATTAAAGAAGCAACTAAAAGAGTATTTTCATAAATGGTTCTTATATTCTATTACATCACCATGGGATTAACCTATTCTATTTGTCATAAAAATGATACATCTTTATGACTATGCATCAATTATCAAGACATAAATAATATCACCTTATAGAACCAGTATCTCTTTGAAAGTATTGATGACTTGTTCGATCAACATTAAGGATCTCAATACTTCTTAATAGTGGATATACATTATGGATATCATTAAGTGAATGTGATTAAGGATGATATTCAGAAGAGATACTTTGGTAAAAGATAAACACACTATAAATTCATAGTGATACCTTTTAGGCATACTAATGCACCTGCAATCATCATGGATTTGATTAATATTGTTTTCAAGGGCTACCATTAAAATTTTCTGGTAGTATTTACTGATCATATTATCATTTATAATATGTAAAAGGATAAATATTAAGAGAATTCAAGGATTGAAAATGTTACAGTAATAGATGAGAAGTTGTAAGCTAATTTTAGGAAGTGAGACTTATTGAAATGATAAGCCACATAGGTAGGGTACATGATTAGAAGAGATGTAATTTAAATGGATAGTACAATGAAAATTAAAATTTAAGAATGGACTAGATCCACTACTGTCAAAAATACATGTAATTTGTTTTAGTTATCTTGGAAGAACCAATGATTTGAAATAAAATTCTATTGATTTTCAATCCCTCTATCTATGTTATGATAAAAATGGGTAGACATTATGGATGGAGGAATGTGAGGAATGTTTTATGGATATCAAGAAGTGGATAATAACTACACGCGTACTCACACTACCCATAAGTGGAGAAGGTATTGTGATATACAATGATGCTTCAATGAAATACATGGGTTTTTTACTCATGCAAAATGATATTGTGAAAGCCTATGCCTCATGAATACTAGGTATCCATGAGAAAAACAACCTGACACATGAGCTGGAGTATGCTACTATAATCTTTACATTGCGTATTTTGTGGAACCACCTCTATGGTTATAATTTTTACATATAGAAAAATTATAAGAGTCAAAATTTTATATTCACATATAAAGAGATCAATATATTTCATCTAATATGTTTAGATTTGATCACGTACTATAATTTCTTTCTTCGTTTCCATCAGAGAATTGTGCACAATGTAGATAAATCTATTAGTTCAAAAGAACATGTTACTGTATCCATGAGGTGTGTTGAAAAAAACCATATATTTAGGGATATACAATGGATGAATCTAAAAATCCTAATGGATTGGAATAAAACATATATTTTCTTGTTGATTTTCTAATCATCAATCCAGTGGATGATCATGGAAGCACACAGGATTGATTTAGAGCTTCAAAAGAAGGTAATAAAAGATAAATAAAGGGTGTTTCAGAAATTCAAATGCAGTAAAGATGGTGTCATTAAGTTTTGAACTAGGAATTGTGTGCCATCATCAAATGAGATAAAAAAAATATTTATTGGATAATGCACATAGCTAATAATTTTTATCTATTATGAAAGTGACTAGATATAATGTGGACTTCCAGATCACTTTCGGTTACATAACATAAAGAACGAGATTGTTGATTACACCTTAAAGTCCTTGGTATTTTAGAAATTTAAGTTAGAGATACAAAAGTTTATGGTGATGATGTAACTGTCTCCCACACCCACATAGAAATGGGAGTAAATCACTATGGATCATGTGATTAGTCTACTAAAGAAATCCAAATGTTTTAATTTGATATGGGTTTTAGTGAATCAACTCATAAAGACTAACATCTTAAATGATATTCCAATATATGTTTCTCTTGAAAAACATAATAGGATATGTCTAAAAGATTTTGTGGGCCACATAGATAACCACATTCAATCATATATAATAATTATCAAATGTTCACCTCTAAATTAGAGAAGATTCTTCTATATTCTCTAGATAACAAATTGAATTTTAAGTATGGATTATAAAACCCAATTAAATTTTCAATCTTAAATAACTATTCAGAAACTCAAGGACATAGAGTGGGTTTTGTCAATAGAATTTAAAGTATTTTTGGATCAACATGTCACATTGGTTAAGTTGTCATATAATAAAAATGTCCACTATAGTATTTAAATGGACTCATATGAAGATCTATATGAAAAGTGATAGTGAAATCCAACATGTTGGGAAAAAGTTGGTCATTAAAAGATAATTGTACCTAATCATCTATATAAAATAATCAAAAAGGATAAATCCATTTTTGCAAACATTATTGATAATTAGAGCCAAAAAAAGAGATTTTCTTACAATAATTGAAGGGAATTTGAGTTTGAAGTTATAGGAAATGTTTTCCCTTTAATATCACCATGAATGAGATTCATGTGGTTTGTTAAAAAATCAATGCTTATCCATATGAACATTGTCCCCTTTTATATCCTTGATCACCAAACCTAAATGTCATATAGTCTAAAATATCCATAAAACATGGCTGAAGTTCATAATGTTTTCAAAGTATCTCTCCTAAGTAAACACATGATCGCTTCAATTAATAGAATCTATATGTGGTACAACACTATAATTTACCCTCTAATTAGGTGTATATGGATAATATATTGGATTTTTAAGATAAATTTCTACACAAATGACAACTCACAACTTTAATGTTCTTTGGATAAATCATAAATACGAAGTTAAAAAATGAGAACCTGTGAAGGAATATAAATAGATGTACAATCATTATTTCTCATTCAATTATATGAGTGGAATATTTATGATGATATTTATAAATTGGAAAAGAGTGTAACATCCCAAAAAATATATATATTTAATTTTCCTTTTGAATAAAAACTTATTTTCATAATTTAGTTTATAATATAGATTAAACAACTATAACACGTGTTGATTTATTTGTTTAAGAATTAAAATTATGTATAAATAATAAATATACCACTAAAAATTGAATATATTAAAATGGGTTAATAAACATAAAAAATAATTTTAAAAGAATCCAGAATTTGGAATCTATTGGATTCTCTAGAATCCTCACAGCGATAAACAACATGGTAAAAAAATATATAACATTAGTAATATTATAGATATTTTATAAATTAAACATGTTGAACCATGGGAATAATTATGGGAAATATTTAATGAATGAATGAAGAGGCATGAATAGGATGTAATATGACTATTGTAAGAGAATCTTGACTATTATAAATTGTAACGTGACCATTATGAATATTAATCTATCTATTAGAGTAGTTAAATTTCATAAGAAAGTAAAGTAACAAATAAATAATATTTGTCATGATTAATTTTTCTTGTTATAAATATTATAATTCCATAAGATAAATATTAATACTAAAAAATCGAAGAAATTGTAAGCGAATTTTTAAAAAAAGGTATTTCAATGTATTTTGTAGAAATTATAATTTTAATTTCAATAATAAATTTCCCCAATGCTAAAAAATTATTATGTTAAAATTAATGTAATTTTTTATTTATAATATTGAAAATTTATAATGATTTTTTTCGAAATATTATGAAATACTTCAAATTATAAAGAATATAAAAATGTGTTTTTTTTACAAAAACAATGTATCTTAATTATATCATAAATTAGGTAATAAATACATAATAAATTATATAAATTTTTAGTTGAATAAATTATTTTGATATATGAATCATTTATAAATAATAAATTTATATTTAAAACCTAAAATTTGTTTTCTAAAGACTAAAATGAAAAATTATTCCATTAAAAAAATAAAATTTCTATTTTTCCCTTTGCTTTTTAATAAATTACTAAATTTGTTTTTAGAATGTATTAAATTTCCTAAAATAGTTTTTATTCAACTATCACTTAAAATCTTATGAATACCACTATTACAATTTGTTTCATGGAAATATTATATCATTCACTAAATTAACTCAAAATACAACTCTAATCAAGTATAAATACCCCATGTCCCACGTCTTATAAAAACACTACTCTATCACTTACCCTATATAAATATATTCATAAATAATATCTATTCATACCCTAATCATCCTTAGGGAAATTATATAGGTGATCAATTACAAGAATTCAAGGATTTTGGTGTTGTAGATAAGAAGAAACTTCGAGATGATGGTAAGGATTCATCAACTTTTCATCACTTATTCTTCATATATTCCCCATTTTCTCTTTTTAATTCAAACCCAAACCTTCTAAACATAATTAAGTATCATTTTAAAATTATATTATTTATTTTATTCAACTTTAATGATTATATTTATGACTTATTTATATGTAATACTTCAATTTCCTCCTTCTTTGACAATGTCATGTTAAAGATCTATTAACCACCTATGAGGACATTGCTAAATATCTGATTATCACAAAAACTATATATAGTTGTGGAAAATTATTTATAATATATAAATTAATAAATATATATATTTCTCATCTAACTATATTAATCATAATAAGTTTTATGAAGCAGTATATCATGATTATTAAGTTGTAGCAAGATGTGATATTTTAAAGAAAATATGATATCAAAACTTTTCTATTTTAACAAAGAGAATTAAGAAATAAAAGGAAACGATTATAATTGATCAATATTGATATAAATGAACACAATTAACTTCTTATTCAATGTTTTTAAGGAACCATAATTCATTATATTGGAGGTATAAAAATAATGAAGTAAATCGGGATATAAGGTAAGGGGATTCTCAAACCTGCTCCACCACTTTGGTTTATCTCCTCCTTCAACATATGTTTTGTGTCTATATTTTTAAAATGTAATTTTTATTTTTATCTAAATTTTATTTTCATGGTATATATAGGTTTGAACCAGTTTTAAATGATCTTTTAATCCAAATATAGATATTTTTTAGAAAGAATTTATTCTTTACAAATCATCTTCTTGACTCCTCTAGAGTTGTTTTTTCTTACAAAAACAATTATATTATATTCTATATATGATCTACATTATTCATTTATGTTCCCCAATGTTTATCCATTTAATAATTATTTATGAAATTTTAATAAAACCCATTACATTATACTGTTTTCTTTTATAATTATAATTGTTATATGTTCTATTTTCATGTGGCCATAATGATTATAAGAATTTTATGATCTGACAGGTGGGATAGAAATTATATTTCCCTCTAATGAATTTAGAAAAGTGATATTTATCATGATATTTTTTTATTTTTTCTTCATATGACTCTATTTAGTTCAAAATTATCATGTTACGATTTATGCACATATGTTTTATGTGATCATGATGCTATATTTGTTCATACCTATGTGTGGTTTTTGACAACATTGTTAGGATGTTTCATTATTATTAATATTCCATATTCCATCCATTTTTTAAATGATACCCTAATTATTATGATGATGATCCAATGCTTATTATATTTGGATGATGAATATTCTCACCCAAGTAAGATTGGTTAATGTCTCTTATTCCTCCCATGATACCCCCATACTGGGATTTCAGATCACTCCCTACATTGATATATATAATCAAGTGATTACATGTACTAAGGATAACTTGACATATTTTTTAGGACAATTAATAAATAATTAAAAAATGTTTTTTATTTATTATGTTTGAGTGTTTTAGGAATATATTTGTCCCAAAAAACTAAACCTTTCGATCTTGGAATGTATATATTTTTTTGATATTTATCATTTGAAATATGTAACAATCATTTAAGAAAAAGTTAAATTGTTATATAGCATGGTCTCCTTCAATATTCCATCATTCAAACACCATTCATAAAGAAGTTTCCAATCTGTTATATCCTCATGTTGCTTTATGTTTTACATTCATCTTTTTCATATTCTTCCTCGCTATGTATCTCACTCTAAATTTAATCCTCATAAATTTTTTGTTTTATACTTTCAATTAAAGAATATTTATGGGACATATGAATCTCAATTATCTATTAAAAATATTAATTTTGAATATATCCTCATCTTCCTTCCGGTTTTCTCAAAATATTCACTAAGTATTATCCCTATAATTATCATATGATATCTTAACCATACATAGATTAGTTTAATATTACATAAATGTCAAGATTCCTTCAGAACCTTTACACATCCTTTAAATTTACATAGTGTTTCTCAGTTGGTTTTTATCATTAAAAAATGTGTCATGTCACTTATGTAGCATGTTATTACCTTGTGTAACTCTTTGGATTTATGGTACCTTTACATAGGTTTTATATTTTTTATAATACCTTTACTAAGGTTTTTTATTAGTTTTATCTGCATTACTACATATTTTAATTAATTTAACACAGCACTAGATGATCATTACGTTGCTCTAAGATTTCTCAGTTTACCTTCTTCTTGGATTAATATTCCTTTATTCAATCCCTGGAACTTCCTATAACCAATATGAAACTCAAATAATCTTGGATTTACCTTTATGTATGATTATAACATAACCAATTTAAATTAGAACATAACTAACTAATATATTGGGATGATCAATAGTGTAATATGTTTTCAAATCATCTTAATAACTTCACAGATAATAAATCCATTATTCACATATCTCTATTGAACATGTTATCCTCTATCATTTCTATTTTATATAGTTATATATATATAATATGAAGAATAATCATCCACAAATATGGGAGAATATAATTACCTTCTATGTTTTCAAACTTCTCATATTCAAATACATGATTCCAATGTGGCATTCACTTTATAAATTGGGTGGATAAGAACTTTATCACCAAAACCATCCACAAAATCTGAGCGTAAATCATCAAACCTCATGTATTATTCACAATATATTACAAAATATAATTACATACTACCATGATTTGTATCTAAAATGACTTTTTCAACATCATGTTTGGGTACATCAATTACCTTATACTAACTTCTTCATCATAAAAAAATAACACCCATTGAGAACCAATAAAATCATATACAAGGTGGAATCAACCATTTCTCATCTATATTATTTTTAATACCAACTAGAATATGTTATATCAATATGCTCAATCCATTCATGTATATGAGTTTTCTTTTATACCTGTACAAAATAATGGTTTCATTTTCTTCACTACCGCTTATTGATAAAAACTAAAAACAACTCTATAAGAAAGGACGGAATAACTTAATTATTATGAATTTAAAATCAATAATTCCATTCTAAGTCCATTTTATATTTTCTAACTGTAGAAAACATGATGCTTGGATCTAGATACAACGATGTCAATTAAAAAACTAAAAATAATTCCAACTAAGTAATAATACCTTAACTCATTCAGGGGATGTACATTTTTCATTAGAATCAATCAAGTAAATTATATTGGATTACAATATTGCTATTATAACTAAAAACAATGATATTTCACTCATCTCAATACACAAATTAAAAACATCCCTGTAAATTTATACGGTTTTATAGATCACCCATAAGACCTCCTCAAATTTATTTATTTATTGGTCATTGATTAGATGAACTTATGACCCTTAATATATGGATAAATCCTAGAAAATAAAAGATAACTAAATGTGTATCAAAACCTTATCAATGAATAAATTCAATAATATTTCACTAATTTCATATTAGTCTGAATTGAATAAATATGACAGCTTTTCAAGATAAAATTCACCTGAATGGTTGATCACCAAAGTGACTTCATCAATATAGATATTTTCATCTAATGATCATTGTAATATTAATTAATAATCATACCAAGATAGTGAATTATTAAGTTAATATATAGTTATTAAATATTACATCATTTCATTAGTTCTCTATTAGATCAAAATCATTAGCTTTGATTCCTTTCATTGTTTGTTTTGAAAATAAATCAAATATAATTATGATTATAATGTTGAACCTTGTTTTCTCCATAGTGAGAGAAACATGGTCTAAAATTACTTCTCAACCATTAAAATTTTATATTTTTATCTCCATGTTGGGATAAATTATTCATTCATGTATTTTTTAATATCCATGTATTATTGGAAATCATAAATTCTTTTGTTCTCTCAATGTGGGGGGTTTAATTTTTAACAAGACCAGTCAAAAAACATTCATAACTTTGTGGGACATTCATGTTCATTAATATTTCATCTTGGGAATATATGACTGTCATAAAATCATGTGAAACCATAGTTTCCTACATTAAATTCCCACATATTTCATCATGAGGGAGTTCTTACCCACCCACTCAAGAAGGCTAAATGTATTGGAGCCAATTCTAGGATGCTCTAGGTTCAATGATTCCCCTGCTCTTTTGGAACACTTATGGACTAGGATCTAGGGTCAAAACAGATTTTATTTCCCCTATAGTATGAAAGAATAAGGTCTACCTTGTTTTTTTCCTTGAGTATAAGCATCTATTTTCCAAAACCAGTGAAGTTACCCATAGAATCAAGTTGCATGGTTCCATTCATGCAGATCCCCCCAACTATCACATCTATATTTTTTAGGAGCTTCTATTTCAACATGATTCAATCAAGATATTATCACATTACTACCAAGGATACTCATGATAGAGCATCCTTTATTGTGTACTTTATTTATGGGAGTTTTGAAACCCATCATAGGTAAATTCTTAGGACTTATATCAATTCTTTTGACCCTAGTAGTTTACCCCGGATTGTTTAGGGGGACATTAATATCATTTCCATCCTGGAGAAGAAGAAAGGTAGGGGAACTTTTCCCAACAAAGAAAGCTGGATATTTGTCAAATTTATGACTAGAAAAGGCCTCATGGAACTCTAGTACTCTATAAAAAGCTTCACATGGTGCACAATTAGCATGGGAATCATCACTCGTAGAGACGCTTGATGGAACCAAAACCATTCTATCCAGTAATTGGAGTAAGGTTTGTGTTTTTATTTCAATACTCATTATAATTTCATAATGTATTATAGGAAAGGGATCATAAAGTTTGATCATGCAATATTATTGAATGTGGCCTCAATTCCCATTTTTTTCCAAATGTTTTGGTCCAAAAAGTTAAATATAGAGCAAAGTGTTTTTGGAAAAGGTAGTTGCATGAAATATTGAAGGGTATTTAGAAACATGTGCGCAAGGCCTAATTTCGATCAGTGCATAAAATTATGGCCAAGGAAAATAGTGCGTTGAATGATTAAATGTGCACAAAAGATGAGGTTGCGTGGAAGAATCTTATGCTCCCAATGTGAAGTCAAAGGGGGTTTTGCGCACTCATGAAGAATCTTGCACGCACCGATAGAGATGCATCGGAAACATGTGTGTAGGGTCATTGAGGCCTATAAATTGGCGGTTATCCCCATAGAATATTAGAAGAATTTTCCAACAAAAACCGGGTTACTCTGTTGCGTAAATGATTTGCACATAGAAGAATTGTATAGAGTTTTTGTGCATGGTATTCCTTTAGTCTAAAAAGACCAAGTTAACACTTCGGTGGCGTTGTGTGAAAGATGGGGGTTTCATGGGAAGTAGGGGTTCTGATAATGTCATCATTCAAAAAAATTCCCAAATATTTTGTGCAAGTTGAGGTATTGTTCCCAAGTGTGGTGTTATGCTTTCGACCTAATTTTCAATATCTGGTTTGTATGATCAATGCTTTTCAAGTGAATCAATTTAGTACTTCAATGAAAGAAGTGTCTCGTACAAGACTGAGAGAAAGACATCAATAAAATTATATTGAGGATACCTTCAAGTAAATAAACTGAGTATGACTTTTCCCATGGCAGTGAGCAAGGGGTGTTAACGAAAGTGTTCTAAGGGATGTAGTGTGCTATCCCTAAATTATTGTAAAGGAAATCTATCTGGCATAGAGTGACTCTTTCCAAACTCTATTACTCCAAAACTAGTGAATATTAATGGATTTTGGTATTACCGACACTCTATTGGCATATGCTCCTCAAATGTAGTCCTTTGTGGTTATCCAAGTAAAATTGTTGTTTGGTCTATTTGCATGTGTTTGTTTAATTGTAGTTTATATCCATCATATAGGTTTAACATGTTCCTACCAACGTGCGAACATGATTAGATACTTTAAAAGAAAAATATTACACCCTAATTCACCCATCCCCACATAGGGTGTATCTGGGTTCTAAAAGTGGTATCAGAGGTAGGTTTCTTATGTTAGATCTTTTCATTGCCATCATTGAGAATTAAGACCATGTTATGGGACTCCACCTATTTTATGGTAGTAATTTTCAGATTACGAAGAGTATAATGAGATCTCATCTAAGTTATTTTGGAATGGAATTCCTCTATGAAACTATTCAAGGAATATAGGTTACTATTACAACAGGGATGTCTATGACTGAGACAGACATGAAAATTATTGATGATGATGATATGGTGCAAAATGCTCTCAACATAGCTCTTTCAGATCAGATTTATCTAATGTTGATGAGTTTCACATCAACAAAGTCTATGTGGGAAAATTTTACAATATCCATGAAAGTGAAAGTAAAGTGAAGGAGGAAAAATTTAAGTACTGCACAACAGGTTTGACAATTTTAAGATGCACCCTAATGAGAATTAATACTCCTTCAATCTAATTACTAAAGTTGTAGGAGCAATTAGAGGACCGGGCGAAGAAATCAAACACATTGAAATTGTAAATAAAATGTTCAAAAGTATTCCACCCCTTTACAATTCAAAGGTGTTATCCCCTGAAGAAGGAGATCACTCAAATATCTATTTGGATGATACATGGAGTAGTATTGTAGCATATGAAATGAGAGTCAAACCGAAAGAATCTATAACTCATGTGACTAAAGAAATGAAATTCAAAGATATGGAAAAACATAAAATTTCCAGAGATCGTAGCACTGAGGAATATTATTAAAAATAAATTAATTCTCTAATTAACAAGATTTTCATTAAGGTAAAAGTAAAATTTGAATGCAAGATACCTCTATCTTGTTTTCATTTTGGTAATGTTGGGCACATAGCCACTCAGTGCTCAAGGAAATTTTATTATGAAGAGAGAGAAGTCGAAAATTTTGAGAAGCCTTAAAAAAGGTTCTTCAAAAAGGGAAACATCACATTTAAACATAAACTAGAGAAAAATATTTGTTTGTGTGAAGAAAATGACAAGGATAATAATTTTTATAATGAAGTGGAACCAGAATTTAAATCTAGAAAACATGCTTCCTTGACGACCACTGTTGAAAAATCCGAATCATCCTAAGATAATGGTGGAGATAATCAGTTGAATAATAATACCAATCTCTAGATTCAACTTAATAATGTTGTTAGTAAGCATAAGATTAAATTTAAGAGTTACAATAAGTGGAAATCAACTGTAGAAGAATCATATGAATATGTTGATCAGCTTGAAGATGAAATTGAAAGAGTGGGATAATTTGGGAATGTATAGTCTAAAATCCTTGAAATCAATGATGATGTAGTGTATATGAAGCTGATAATTGAAGATATGGAAACGTTCATAAATGACCTCACCTCTAGACTGGAATAAACTTCCAAGACTACTCAGGGTCTTGAAGAGGAAGTTGTCACTCTTAGGAGTAAACTTGAGAGTGAATCAATTTCAAAATAATCAAGAAAGAAAATACAATTTGGAAGTTTCTTAGAAGATGAGATATTGGAGAGAGAAAAACATGGTTCCAATGGAGTTGAAAATATTTTGAATGATCAAATTCCCGCTTACAATGGAAACAATGGAATCAGTTGTGAGGTTGAATCGTTAAATATAGCAAATAATGGTGACAAAAATAAAGGAAAAATAAATGTGGGTCATTTGGAAAAGTCACCTCATGTTCTGAAAATTAAATCCATAATTCAATATGAATGAAGAATAGACGAAAGGCCTTGATCCCACAGAAATAACATATAGTAAAACTATTATCCCAAAGAATAATGAATGAGGATAAAAAAGAAGTGAGAAGACATTTCCTCTCATTTAGTGTCAGTTCTGTGGATATTTGGATCATACCATGTCTTATCGTGAAGAGGAAAGGACCTATTTTAATTGGGAAGTGTTTGTTTTTTCAATAGAGGATAACAAAATCATATACTAATTCTTTTATAATAAACAATTTCTATGGATATTGTTCTCTTTGTTATAACTTTTTCCATAAAGCTATTTATTGTAGGTATAAGAGTGAAATGGATACCTCATATCGAACTCAGAGAAAATTCGATGTTCATCAACAAGACAATGTTTCTACTTCAAATAGGTTTTCACCACAGAAAGAAGATATTGAATATGAAAAACCCATGTACATGAAAGAGAGTTTTTAAAGGTCATTAATGCCCTACACTCAACACAATAACTCCTGGAAACAAAATAGGAAAATTGAAATATCCAATATTGAAGATGTAGCTTTCTAGGACACATTTAATACCAATACTTGGATTCTTGAAAGTGCATGTTCATCCTACATGAAGGGTAATACAGAACTATTAATGGATTCTAAGAAAAAGGATAATGTAATAGTGAGGTTTGGTAATGATGGTGCTTTCAATATAAGAGGTTGTGGAAGTACTAAGATAGCTAATGGGGAGATGAAGAAAGCTAAATTTCATTATGTGGATGGTATGTATCATAAGCTTCTTAGTGTGAGTAGGCTTTGTGACTCATGTATTATTGTGACATTCGATCAAAATGGATGTACTTTAAGAGGAAAGTCCATAAATTCTCTCATGAAAGGATGTAGAACATATGGAAACTTTTATCAGGTCGAAAACAAAGAAAACTTTTTCTACCAAACAGTTGAATAGGAAAACAATATGTGGCATCAAATATTAGGTAAGATCAATCATAATGAAATGGAAAAGATATCTAAGCTGAATATATTCATGGATATATCTAATCTGAAGCGTGAACGAGAAAATACCTGTGATGCCGGTATGCCAAGGAAGTTAGTATGTTGTTCCTACTGACCATAGATGAAATGAGAATCTAATATCTTTCATCTCATTCATACGAATGTATGTGGGCTGATAACTATTTATGGAACATATGGAGAAAGGTACCTTTTTCTATTCATATATTTCTATATTATAATGGAATTTGTTATCATTATACATAGGAAGATATAAGTACTTTATTTCATGAAAACCTATCGTCAAATTGTCGAGAATGATACTGGACGAAAGATCAAAGTCCCCCGTTATGAAAATGGAGTTTAATACACATTCATTGAATTTGAAAATTACTTATAGAAGAATGGGATACAACATAATGTGGCTACTGTGAGAACACCATAGAAAAATGGAGTTGTTGAGCATAGGAACTGACTGGTAAATAACATGTCCAGAACTTTGTGGATCGAGAGTAGTATTCCTTGACATTAATGGAAAGAGGAATTTCAATTTATAATGTATATTCATTATCAATCAGGGCTATATATGGGTGATACAAAAACAATATATGGATTGTGGCATGGAAGGAATACCACTTTGAAATATTTTTGTGTTTTTGGAAGCAAATGTTTCATCTGAAAAAAAAGAATGAAATAAAGGGATGTATGAAGACAATGCAGATGAAGGAATATTTAAAGGATACTCAGTGAATAAATATTCCTACAAGTGTTTCAATAGGAAACTAGGAAGAATTATGGAAAGCAGTGATGTTAAGATCATTATATAGAAAAACATGAATGATTCAAGGAATTATTATGATGATGTGATAGAAAATGAGGAAGAATGTGAACATGGAACAATTACTAATATAAAGGTATATGAAGGTGTACAATACTCTTAAGATTCACATCATGATGTTGAATCAGAAGAAGATTTAGAAAAGGAATCCATAGATGGAATTAATTTAATCGAAACCTAAAGAAGAAATAGAAGAGAATAGATTGATCAGTCCTACATTATCAGGGATCTGAATGCACCTACATAGATAATGAGAATGAGGAATATTGCACAATCTGTATTTATATCATTTGAGGAACCAACCTCATTTGAAGAAGCTTCAAACGATGAGTCTTGGGTGAAATAAATGAATGAAGAGTTAGATAAGATTGAAAAAAATCAGACTTGGGATCTTATCAAGAGACACGAAGGTCACAATGTTATTGGTACGAAGTGGATTTTACATAACAAATTTGATGAGCATCAGAATGTGATCAGAATTAATATGTGTTTGGTCTATAAAGGATATTCACAAAATTAAGGTATTGATGTTGATGAGACATTTACTATAGTAGCAATACTGGAGTCAATCAAGCTATTTCTTTCCATGGAAATCCAAAGAGGATATAAAATGTATAAAATGGATGTCAAGATATAATTCTTAAATGGAGTCTTGGATAAATAAGTATACATTGAACAACTCATGGGAATCTTTCTTGGTAATGATGAAACTAATATATTCAAACTAAATAAGGCCCTCTATGGTTTAATGTAGGCTCTGCAAGCATGGTATTCTAGGCTAGATTCTTATCTCAAGAAGCTGGAATTCAATAGGGGATCATTTGAATAATTTACTAATAACATTAAGTTAGAAGTTATAATTTCTATGATTAGAGAACTCCCATTCTTCATAGGGCTGAAGGTGATTCAGAAGAATGATTACACTTTCATTTCTCAAAAAAAATTATGAAAAAGATCTGTTGAAGAAATTTAATATGAAAGATTCCAGACCAATAGGGACTCAAATTTCGGTTGAAAAAAACTCAGAAATCATGAGGATGATATTTCTTTGGACACCACAATGTATTGGAGAATCATTAGAATATTATAGTACCTGATAGTGAAATGACCAAATATTGATTATGAAACATGTTTAGCAGCTTTCTTTCAAAGAAATCCAATGTATGAACATATGAAAGTAGTTAAACGAAACTTTAGGTACATTCAAGGTACCCAAAATTATGGATTACTCTTTGTTATAGGAAAATATTATGAAATATCTGTATTTTTGAATGAATACTGGACTGGGGATGTAGTGGATAGAAAATCCACGTGTGGTGGAGATTTCAATATTGGGAAGAAAAGTGGGGGTTGGTTCAGAAAGAAAAAGTAAATTACTTATATTAGTACTACTAAAGCTGAATATATATCTGCTACAATGGATTTCGGTTAGTTACTCTTGATGAAGCAGCAACTGACTGACATAGGTGCTAAGGTAAACCAACCAATGATGATTTTATGTGATAACAAGAGCGCAATTGATCTTATGAAGAATCTTTTTTAGTATTCTCATAAAAAACATATTGAAATCAGATATCACTTCATCAAGGAAAAAGTTGAACAAGGTATGATCAACATGGAACATGTGGGAATAGATGATCAAGTGGTTGACATTATTACTAAGCCTGTGTCAATGGCTATGTTTGAGAAACATCAGTTGATCCTCAGTGTTCAGCAACCTCCTAGTACATCAAGAGGCTATGAATTTCCCCCTCTTCTGTAACACCCAAGACTTTTATGTTATATAAATCATCAAAGAAATCTTTTTCTACACACAACACTTGCTTGGATTTATTTACACGAAATCGCAACCGTCCTCGAAAGCTTGCATCGTACGCAATACCGAGTTTCACTAAACAACGATATACTATTAAAATATTATTAAAACTAGCCGTTAGGAATAGTAATAACCACTTTTTGAAATTTTATAAATTTTATTTTTCAAAATGGACTTCATTTTTGGATTCGGAATATCAAAATTAGATTAGGGTGAAATTTTGGTACTTTTCGGATAACTTTCATATTCTGATGAATAGTGATAATTACTAAATTTTAATTAAAAAGAACTTTTTTAATAGAAATAATTAATAGTGATAAATTATTAATTTGAGTGGTTTTAAAGTATATTTAGAATATATTTTTACAATTTAATACAACGTTGGTCATTGGATGTAATTTCACATTTAAACCAGTTATAAACAAGTGTCAATCTTTTGATAGTTATTATCTCTTAAAAACACGCTATTTGTTTTGACAAAGGGAACTAATTTTTAAATTAATTAATGCAACTGATATTTTATGAATTTGGTAAAATAGACATCATTTTTGAATTCTTAATATCAAATATAGATTAGGACTTATTTTTGGTATTTTTCTGAAAACTTTCAATTTTTGATGAATAGTGAAACCACTAAGTGGTAGTTAAAAAAAACTGAATTTTACATAAAACTTAATTTTACCACTTCTGTGAGTGGAATTTCGAAAATCCGAGAGACATGGTTAATATCAAGGACTAAAATGTGGTTCAATGAGATGAAAATAATTTTTGGTGAATAGTAACATTTTACTTTTTACCACGGTTAAAAGTAAATAGGGTAATTATGGGTAAAAATGATATTATTATTACCCTAACACATGTACTAATTCTATTTGACAAGTGTAATTTGACCAAAAACAAACTTAGGAATAAAATATGACCATTTAGGCCTACTTAGATTAGATTGGGACATTTATTATTAATTTATTTAAAAAATGGTTAAAATAGATAAGATCAAAGTTTAATAACTAAATCATTTTTAATATGGGGTTATACATAAGATAAATTCGACTATAAATATTCATTAGAAATCTAAAAATATTTCCTACATAATGGTATTTTATTTGTACTTTTTAAACATCAAATAATTTAATTTATTTATGACACAACGATTATGCATTAATTATCTTATTAATGAAATATTGACATAATTGATGTTATAAATACCCAAATAAATTGAATTTGAGACTTTTTATGAATTACACTAATTTTCTAGGTTAATATGACATGTTAGTAGTGATTTAATTAACCTTTTTAGAACTTATCATTCTGTTATGAGTTTCAAAAAAATCAATTATTAAATAGTGTCAAAATTGACATAAAATAGTTTTTAAAACAAATATTATATTATTAATTGTTATTTTATTCCTAAAAATCTATGGTTCGGCCAAATTACTTAGTTAAGGTTATATATATTAATAATAAACAACTTGGGGTTATTTTGGCTTGATATAGTAAGTTTATTAACCTTATAGTATAAGAACACAAGAAGACACGGTAAAAGTAAAATTATTTAACTTAATGTTAAATCTACATGATAAGGTTACAATAGGAACCTAAAATTGTATAAATTATATTGGATGAGAGTATTTCGACCCATACCCACCTTAGCCTCGAAATAAATCAATTTGGTGCTATTTAAAACCGAACATGACTTTATAATAAAATAAAAAGTTTTATTTATTCCGAAGGTGCCCCTCTCCTCCCTTATAAAAGGGCACCTCCTCCCTCTCTTCCTCACACCACTTTGAGCCTTCAAGCTCGCCCAAACCCTGACCCTTTCTCCTCTCCACTTCCCTAGAGACATCCTAGAGGTACTGGTCTTCTTCAAAGACCAATTTTAGTGCCCTAAAAGAAGGTCTCAAAGAAGCACTTCAAAGAAGAGATAATGTCCGTTACCGATTCTTTCATCTTTTTTTCTTCTTCCACTTATTCTTCTTTAGTTGTTTCATTATGAATTAATAACATCAGTATCACTCATATACGGATATTTTATTATAAGTATGAAACAACCCTATTTCACCATCTATCCATCCTACGGAAAAATAAATCACCGCGCGTGCGTATGTACGGAATACCGTCTCCACGCCGTGGTGTAATCTATTTTCCACCACCACCTTACTTGGATGGGTATAATGGTGTCAATAATGACTATATATTACTATTATAAAGTGATATTGATTCTGAAATAGTATAAATACACTCCAATAAAATTCCACGATCATGGGAATGATATCATCGCTCGTGCGTACGTACGGAAAACCATCTCCACGATGTGATGTGATTCGTTCTACATGATCTTCATTGCATAATGATTATATAAATGAATTGAGTGAATAAATATGATATATAGTACATTAATACCATTCTGGAAATTATGTATCTATAACCTAAAGATAGTAATAAGAATTTATTCGACAAAACCCGCATAAGAACAAAAAGTTATAAACACCGGAATAACAAGTAGAAATGAAATATTACTACCAAGAAACTAAGAATATGACCATCTATGATATCATAACAATAATTATGATTCTTTAATAAGTCAATAACATTATTTAAATCATTATACAGGAGGTTCGGACACTTACGATGCAAATCAGACCTAAGGTAAGGGAAATATCACAATCTCATTTTTATCCGAGATTGTATATACTTTAGTATTTACTGGGGTGTATTTTATCATCCACATCCATGTTTCCTCAATATGTAATATTATTTCCATCCACCTACAATTGTTTAAATCCAATTTTACCCTTTGGTGAGTTTTTAGTAAAAGATATGAAAGGAATCTTTTGTCATTTTTCATACGAGGTACTTTTTGACTTTTCCGACAAAGGTACGAGAAGAATGTTTTTTTAACATATACAGCATGAATGGATTTTTAAAACATTATTTCCAAGAATCTTCCTTTACAATTTTTCAAGTCTATATTTAATCAACTTCCTTTATTTTAGAATTCTATGACATGTTAAGAAAGGAAAAGTGTTTTTGAAGTAGAAAGGATATTTTCCTCAAGAATGGAGTTCAAGTGTTTTGTCAAAATTATTTTCCATATAAGATAATAAAGGGTTCTGTTTCTATCCCTATTATTACATTGATTTGATTATGTTGTGATGGAATTATTTTTATGAATTCCTTTATATTATATAAAAAATTTTATGATGTCACGATGTTTAAGATTCCCATTTTTTATTACATGGTTTATGCTATGATGTATGGTTTATGATTTTGTGGCACACATAAGAATGGTATCATTATGAGATGGGTGGGACCTATATCTCCCTCCAATGCATTTGGTAAAGATTTTATATCTCATGAGATAGACATGGCTAGAACGGTAGGTTATACCGGTTCAGTGAAACAGGACTAAAACGAGGAGTGAACTCGATTTAGAAAGGGACTTTGTCCACTAAGATAGTCTTGGAAATGAATCTTGACTAATAAGAAATGATTCTCTATGATTATGTGTGTATGCCACAAAGTTTCATGTTTTATGTTATGATTATTGGGATTACATTTCACTACTATGATTTATCCCATGTTATGAAATCATGATCTCTTTTGCAGGTTAAGATTTCCAAAAGATATGTTCTTATGAATATGATGTGATTGATATTTCTTTTGTTTACCCTTACTGAGCATTTGAGCTCACCCTTTTGTATGTTTTATTTCCCCAGGTCAGGAAGAAGGTTATTAAGTATAATATGCCAAAAAGGGACTCTAGATATGATGAAATAAATGGGAGGCAAAGTAGATGCTTTATGAACCAGTTGTTTATGCTTTCCAGTTTCTAAAGACACTATACCTATACGGTCCTTTTGTGGTTTTGTTATATGTTGTAATAAGTCTGCTTCAATTTTGAAGTATTAACAATGTGTGTAAAGTATGGGTCATTATAGTTGGTATCAGAGGAAAGGTATAGTCAACCTTTGGAAACTAGGATGTGAAAGCCTTATTAAGAAACCAAAGGATAATTCTAAGCATATAACACAATATTAGTGTTTTAGAAATGGCCATGAATAACCTAGGATAAGACCTTAAGTGTGAAATTTTATTCTTGATTATGTGGTTTTCCTATTATAACTAGTGTTGCCCACACTATTCTTCTTGGTTTTAGTCAATGGCTGGAACTCGAAGGAACTTTGTTA
Organism: Viscum album; assembly: GCA_963277665.1. Taxonomy (NCBI): domain Eukaryota; kingdom Viridiplantae; phylum Streptophyta; class Magnoliopsida; order Santalales; family Viscaceae; genus Viscum; species Viscum album. Next base: position 570,929,073 of record OY728119.1, read on the forward strand.
ATGCGGAATGCGACGGGCAATGAAATGATTGTCCTCCTGAGTAACCAAAAGTTATGGGAGATGGAATGCAAAATCTTGTATCCATGCTCACACAACTTTCTCAAGCTATGAATCAAGCAGGACTTCCAAAAGATCAAAGGAAGGAGAAACATTCTGTTGAATCCTTCATGAGACAACGTCCACCTTCATTCAGCGGGTCTACTGATCCATTAGTTGCTGAACAATGGATTAGTACTACTGAAAAGATATTTTGAGTTCTTCAATGTTCTGAGCATGATAAAGTCATCTTAGCAGTGTATCGTTTGGAAGGTGATGCTGATCAATGGTGGAATCTTATTAATAATATGAGGCAAAGGGATGAAATTGAGTCCATGGAATGGGATGATTTAAAGAACTTATTTTTCAATAAGTACTTCCCTCGTATTCTCCTAACAAAGATGGAGATAGAGTTTCTTGAACTGAAGCAAAAGGATGATGAATCTGTTGGTACCTATGAAGCAAATTTTACAAGACTTGCAAGGTACGCTTCTTGTATTATTTTCCAACCTGAGAGTAAGATTGATCGATTCTTTAGTGGCTTAAAACCAAGTCTTCGAAGGGCCTTAGCCATAAGGGACTTCAATAGCTATGAGGAAATCGTTCGATGTGCTCTCAAAGTTGAGATAGAGATTGGAGTAACCCATCAGTCATATGGGTTTGACAAGAAGAGGAAAATGGAATTCAAAGGAAAATATATAGAGAACACTGAAAAGAAGATGAGCTTTCCCTTATGCTCAAAGTGTGGAAAGAAACACGGAGGGAGTTGTCTTAAAGGGACAAGTAAATGTTTCAAATGTGGAAAGGAAGGTCATCGGGCATTTGAATGCCGCGATGATGGGAAGAAGATTTCTAATGATGAAAACAAAGGAAGGGATACACAGAATGAACCTACTACACTTAAATGTTTCAAGTGCAAGGATATGGGACATTATGCCAATAAATGCCCTAATCCAAGGGTTGATGATGATGGTCGACGTCAACAAAATCTTAAGGCTAAAGACAAAGGAAAGTCACATGCAATTCTTATTAGTGATTTGGAGTACGATAACGATGTGGTGAAAGGTACACTTACCATCCACTCTAAAGTAGCAAATGTTTTATTTGATTTTGGATCCACCCACTCTTTTATTTCTGATGTATTTTCTAAGGGTATCACCATATTACCTCAACAATTAGATGTTGAGTTAGTTGTGACAACACCTAATGGCACAACAGTCGCATCAAAAGTTTATAATTCTTCTCCGATTGAAGTTTGTGGGAAAGTGCTTCTTGTAAATCTTGTGATCCTTCATATAGTGGAATTTGATGTGATTCTTGGCATGGATTGGCTTTCTCTACATGGATCTCATATCAATTGCCAAAGAAGGGAAGTCACATTTCATATTCCAGATCAATATATGATCGTCTATCGATGCAAGGATGATCATAACCTTCCAGTGGATATTTCTTCCTTTTTATGGGTATTGATTCCACTAAATGAATTTTATTTATCTCAAATGGTTGGTGAGAAACTCACGATTGAGAATATTCCCATTGTACGGGAGTTTGATGATATCTTTTCAGAGGAATTACCGGGTCTTCCACCGAATCGTGAAGTTGAGTTTTCAATAGAACTCGTACCGGGTGATTTGCCTATTTCAAAGACACCTTATAGAATGGCCCCAATTGAGTTATATGAATTGAAGAAGCAACTCCAAGAGAATCTTGATAAGGGGTTCATACGCCCTAGTGCGTCACCTTGGGGAGCACCTGTTCTGTTTGTTAAGAAGAAAGATGGATCAATGAGACTCTGCATTGATTATCGAGAACTTAACAAGATCACTATCAAGAACAAATATCCTCTCCCGCACATTGATGACCTATTTGACCAACTACGCGGAGATCAATACTTTTCCAAGATTGATCTTCATTCAGGGTATCATCAATTAAGGGTCAAAAGGGAGGATATACCAAAGATGGATTTCCGTACAAGGTATGGACACTATGAATTTATAGTGATGCCATTTGGTCTTACTAATGCCCCTGCTATCTTCATAGATCTGATTAATAGAGTCTTTATAGACTATCTTGATCAGTTTGTGGTAGTCTTTATAGATGATATTCTTTTATATTCAAAGAGCAAGGAAGAACATGAAGATCACTTGAGAATTATATTGAATACTCTGTGAAAGGAGAAGCTTTATGCCAAATTTACCATGTGTGAATTTTGGATTCAAAAAGTTGCATTTCTGGGGAACATAATCTCAAAAGAGGGTATATCTGTGGATCTAGCAAAAACAGATGTTATCGAAAGATGGTCGAGACCAACAATAGTGACTGAGATCCGAAGTTTTCTTGGTTTGGCTGGATATTATCGATGTTTTGTGAATGATTTTTCACGATTATCTAATCCACTCACCAAGTTGACTCGGAAAGGAGTTAAGTTTTTTTGGATGGAAGAATGTGAAGAGAATTTCAAGGAGTTGAAAAGAAGGTTATCCAGTGCACCTTTGCTCACACTGCCTTGTAGTGGAGAAAGGTTTGTGATCTATAGTGATTCATCCAAGAAGGGATTGGGGTGTGTTCTTATGAAAAATGATATGGTGATAGTTTATGCCTCACGACAGTTGAAAATACATGAGAAAAATTACCCAACTCATGATTTGGAGTTAGCTGTGGTAATCTTTGCATTAAATATTTGGAGGCATTATATTTATGGAGAAAGGTGTGACATTTATACTGATCATAAAAGTTTAAAGTATATTTTCACACAAAAGGAGCTGAATGTGCGCCAAAGAAGATGGTTAGATATTATTAAGGATTATGACTGCTCAATCCATTACCACCCTAGGAAAGCAAACAAGGTGGCAGATGCATTAAATCGACAAGACCATGTCAGTTTATCCATGATGAGGATCACAAAAGATCCAATATTTATGGATTTACAAAGGATGGATCTTGGAATTATAATGGAAGGGAAGAAATCTTATCTTTCTCAAATGAATGTTCAACCATCTATACATGTGAAGATTAAAGAGGCACAAAAAGAAGATGTCGAGTTACAAAAGAAGGTGAGAAATGTTCCTGAATTCAACCTTGATGGGATAATAAAGTTTAGGAATCGGGTTTGTGTTCCTCCCATCCCGGAATTAAAGAAGGAGCTGCTGGATGAGGCTCATAGTTCTTCGTTCTCTATTCATCCTGGAAGCACAAAGATGTATAGGGACCTGAAAGAGTACTTCTGGTGGGATGGCATGAAAAGAGATGTTGCTGAATATGTCTCTCGATGCTTGGTTTGTCAGCAAGTTAAAGCTGAGAGATAGAAGTCTAAGGGTATGTTACAACCATTACACATACCCGAATGGAAATGGGAAAACATCACTATGGACTTTGTCACAGGACTTCCTAAAACATCCAAAGGCAGCAATGCTATCTGGGTCATAGTTGATCGTCTTACCAAGTCTACACACTTCATTGCTATTAGAGAGGATTTCTATCTGGATCAGCTTTCTAGGATATAAGTAAAGGAAGTGGTAAGATTTCATGGAGTACCACTTTCTATTATATCTGATCGGGATCCGAGATTTATCTCGAAGTTCTGGCGAAGTTTTCAGCATACTCTTGATACAGAGTTGAGTTTCAGCATTGTTTATCATCCTCAGACAGACGGTGAGTCTGAGAGAACAATTAAAACTCTAGAAGATATGTTGAGAGCTTGCTCTATGGATTTCAAAGGTGGTTGGGATCAACACCTACCTTTGGTGGAATTTTCTTATAATAATAGCTTTCACTCTAGTATTCAGATGGATCCTTATGAAGCTCTCTATGGAAAGAAATGCAGGACTCCAACTTGCTGGGATGAAGTTGGGGAAATAAAACTATTAGGACCTGATCTCATTGATGAAATGGCAGAAAAGGTCAGATCTATTCAACAACACATAAGAGCAGCTCAGAGTCGACAGAAAAGTTATGCCGACAACCGAAGAAAAGACCTAGAGTTTGAAGTGGGTGATAAAGTGTTCTTACGAATATCTCCCTGGAAGAGGGTCATGAGATTTGGAAAGAAGGGGAAGTTGAGCCCTAGATATATCGGTCCTTTTGAAATGTTGGGTCGTGTTGGGAAGGTATCTTACCAATTGGCGCTTCCACCGAATCTCTCTCAAGTTCACGATGTGTTCCATGTTTCTCTCCTGAGAAAGTACATACCTGATCCTTCACATGTACTCAGCTCAGAAGTTGTACCGCTAGAGAAAGATCTTTCTTATGAAGAACAACCGATAGAGATTCTGGATCATAGTGAAAAAGTCCTACGAAACAAGACCACTCGATTGGTAAAAGTTTTATGGAGGAACCACCAATTAGAAGAAGCTACATGGGAGCCTGAGGATATGATGAGGGAGAGTTATCCTCATCTGTTTGTTACAAAGTGACGAATTTCGAGGGAGAAATTCATTTTAAGAGGGGTAGAATTTAACACCCAAGACTTTTATGTTATATAAATCATCAAAGGAATCTTTTTCTACACACAACACTTTCTTGGCTTTCTTTACACGAAATCGCAACCTTCCTCAAAAGCTTGCGTCGTACGCAATACCGAGTTTCACTAAACAACGATATACTATTAAAATATTATTAAAACTAGCCGTTATGAATAGTAATAACCACTTTTTGAAATGTTATAAATTTTATTTTTCAAAATGGACTTTATTTTTGGATTCGGAATATCGAAATTAGCTTAGGGTAAAATATTGTTACTTTTCGGATAACTTTCATATTCTGATGAATAGTGAAAATTACTAAATTTTAATTAAAAAGAACTTTTTTAATAGAAATAATTAATAGTGATAAATTATTAATTTGAGTGGTTTTAAAGTATATTTAGAATATATTTTTACAATTTAATACAATTTTGGTCATTGGATGTAATTTCACATTTAAACCAGTTATAAACAAGTGTCAATCACTTGATAGTTATTATCTCTTAAAAACACGCTATTTGTTTTGACGACGGGAACTAATTTTTAAATTAATTAATGCAACTGATATGTTATGAATTTGGTAAAATAGACATCATTTTTTAATTCTTAATATCAAATATAGCTTAGGCCTAATTTTTTGTATTTTTCTGAAAACTTTCAATTTTTGGTGAATAGTGAAACCACTAAGTGGTAGTTAAAAAAACTGAATTTTTCATAAAACTTAATTTTACTGCTTCTGTGAGTGGAATTTCAAAAATCCGAGAGACATGGTTAATATCAAGGACTAAAATGTGGTTCAATGAGATGAAAATAATTTTTTGTGAATAGTAACTTTTTACTTTTTACCACGGTTAAAAGTAAATAGGGTAATTATGGGTACAAATGATATTATTATTACCCTAACACATGTCCTAATTCTATTGGAAAAGTGTAATTCGACCGAAAACAAACTTATGAATAAAAGATGACCATTTAGGCCCACTTGGATTAGATTAGGACATTTATTATTAATTTATTTAATGAAGGGTTAAAATAGTTAATATCAAAGTTTAATAACAAAATCATTTTTAATATGGGGTTATACATAAGTTAAATTCGACTATAAATATTCATTAGAAATATAAAAATATTTCCTACATAATGGTTTTTTATTTGTAATTTTTAGACATTAAATAATTTAATTTATTTATGACACAACGATGATGCAGTAATTATCTTATTAATGAAATATTGACATAATTGATGTTATAAATACCCAAATAAATATAATTTGAGACTTTTTATGAATTCCACTAATTTTCTAGGTTAATATGACATGTTAGTATTGATTTATTTAATTTTGTTCGAACGTATCATTCTGTTATGATTTTCACAAAAATCAATTACTAAATAATGTCAAAATTGACCTAAAATAGTTTTTAAAACAAATATTATATTATTAATTGTTATTTTATTCCTAAAAATCTATGGTTCGGCCAAATGACTTAGATAAGTTTATATATATTAATAATAAACAGCTTGTGGTTCGTTTGGCATGATATATTATGTTTACTAACCTTATAGTATAAGAACACAAGAAGACACGGTGAAAGTAAAATTATTTAACTTAATGTTAAATCTACATGATAAGGTTAAAATAGGAACCTAAACTTGTCTAAATTCTATTGGATGAGAGTATTTCGACCCATCCCCACCTTAGCCTCGAAATAAATCAATTTGGAGCTATTTAAAACCGAACTTGACTTTATAATAAAATAATATTTTTAGTTATTCCAAAGGTGCCCCTCTCCTCCCTTATAAAAGGGAACCTCCTCCCTCTCTTCCTCAGACCACTTTGAGCCTTCAATCTCGTCCAACCCCTGACCCTTTATCCTCTCCACTTCCCTAGAGACATCCTAGAGGTCATAGTCTTCTTCAAAGACCAATTTTGGTGCCCTAAAACAATGTCTCAAAGAAGCACTTCAAAGAAGAGGTAATGTCCGTTATCGATTCTTTCAACTTTATTTCTTCTTCCACTTCTTCTTCTTTAGTTGTTTAATTATTAAGTAACAAAATTAGTGTCACTAATATATTGATATGTTATTATAAGTATTAAACAACCCTATTTCACCATCTATCCATCCTACGGAAAAATAAATCACCGCGTGTGCGTACGTACGGAATACCGTCTCCACGCCGTGGTGTAATCTATTTCCCACCACCACCTTACGTGGATGGGTATAATGGTGTAAATAATGACTATATATGACTATTATAAAGTGATATTGATTCTGAAATAGTATACATACACTCCAATACAATTCCAAAATCATGGGAATGATATCATCGCTCGTGCGTACGTACGGAATACCGTCTCCACGATGTGATGTGATTCGTTCTACATGATCTTCATTGCATAATGATTATATAAATGAATTGAATGAATAAATATGATATATAGTACATTCATACCATTCTGGAAATGATGTATCTATAACCTAAAGAGAAGAATAAGAATTTATTCGACAAAACACGCATAAGAACAAAAAGTTATAAACACCCGAATAACAAGTAGCAATGAAATATTACTACCAAGAAACTAAGAATATGACCATATATGATATCATAACAATAATTATGATTATGTAATAAGTCAATAACATTATTTAAATAATTATAAAGTAGGTTAGGACACTTACGAGGCAAATCGGACCTAAGGTAAGGGAAATATCACAATCTCATTTTTATCCGAGATTGTATATACTTTATTATTTACTGGGGTGTATTTTATCATCCACATCCATGTTTTCTCAATATGTAATATTATTTTCATCCACCTCCAATTGTTTAAATCCAATTTTACCCTTCGGTGAGTTTTTAGTAAAAGATATCAAAGGAATCTTTTGTCATTTTTCGTACGAGGTACTTTTTGACTTTTCCGACAAAATTACGAGAAGAATGTTTTTTTAACATATACGGCATGAATGGATTTTTATAACATTATTTCCAAGAATATTCCTCTACAAGTTTTCAAGTCTATTTTTAATCAACTTCCTTTATTTTAGAATTCTATAACATGTTAATAAAGGAAAAGTGTTTTTGAAGTAGAAAGGATATTTTCCTCAAGAATGGAGTTCAAGTGTTTTATCCAAATTATTTTCCATCTAAGATAATAAAGGGTTTTGTTTCTATCCCTATTATTACATTGATTTGATTATTTTGTGATGGAATTATTTTTATGAATTTCTTTATCTTATATAAATTGTTTTATGATGTCACGATGTTTAAGATTCCCATTTTTTATTACACGGGTTATACTATGATGTATGGTTTATGATTTTGTGGCACACATAAGAATGGTATAATTATGAGATGGGTGGGACCTATATCTCCCTCCAATGCATTGGGTAAAGATTTTATATCTCATTAGATATACATGGCTGGAATGGTAGGTTATACCGGTTCAGTGAAACAGGACTGAAACGAGGAGTGAACTCGGTTCAGAAAGGGATTTTGTCCACTAAGATAGTCTTGGCAACGAGTCTTGACTAATAAGAAATTATTCTCTATGATTATGTGTGTATGACCCAAAGTTTCTTGTTTTAAGTTATGATTATTGGGATTACATTTCATTAATATGATTTATCCCATGTTATGAAATCATAATCTCTTTTGCAGGTTAAGATTTCCAAAAGATATGTTCTTATGAATATGATGTGATTGATATTTCTTTTGTTTACCCTTACTGAGCATTTGAGCTCACCCTTTTATGTTTTATTCTCCCCAGGATATAAAGAAAGGTTTTAGGTAAGAAAAAAAAGGGAAGATCTTTATTGGGAGATGTTGAAGATCTTTCACCACGATTAGAAGATTTTATTCTGAGTTTCCAAAGACACTAAACTATTACGGTCCTTGTGTGTTTGTTTTTCTTATGTATTAAGTATTCCGAAAAAATAATGTAATATTCATGTATGTCAAGCTTCATGTCTCTACATCTCCCCAGTTATGTTATCTATATTACATCTTTTTTTTGGATGTGATTTTTATCTATGGGGGAGATACAATCTAGGTGGAGTGTGTATTGAGTTGTACAATGAAAAAATACTGATCTTTTGTTTTATTGTCAATGAGGGGGAAGGAATAAATTCAGGACATGTAATGGACAAGTAATTCTCTTGTTACATGATGATAATTTAGTGTTAGGTGGAGAAGGAATACATTCCGGGCATGTAATGATTCTGTGACACTGTAAGAGAATAGCTTGGGCGTATTTAAGAATTCCAAAACATAGGAAATCCATTCAATATTCCCCTATAGTTTACTACAACAAGCATTTATCACATAGACTTATAGTTTTGGATGAATGGATTCTTGTGTTTCATGTTTTGATAGTGGATGGTTCTCTATCTAATTTATCTTGAGATTTCCAACAAACCCAAAGGGGGGCGATTCTTGAAACCATGACCGTTCTATGTAGAAAATGGAGTTTGGTTTGTGTTTTTTTTAATCCACTTTAGATGTTCAGAAAGTTTTCCAGGAAAGGGATCATACAATTCAAGAGAGTAATAGTATTTATTGTGACATTGTTTCGTAGTGTTTTCCAAATTTTTGGGTCCAAAAAGTTGAATATGGAGAAAAGTGTTTTTGGTAAAGGGAGTTATGCACAAGATTTAATGGTGTATGGAAACTTGTGTACAAGGCCTAATTAGGGATCAGTGCATCAAATTATGGAAAAATAAATAAGTGTGTGCCAGACTTTAATGTGCATGAAATATGAGGTTTCATGGATTAATCTTATGTTCCCAATGGGACGTCAAAAGGGGTTTTTCATGCTCATGAATAATCTTGCACGCACCAACAATGATGCATTGGAAATGTACATGTAGGGTCATCGAGGCCTATTAATAGGTGGTTACCCCATGGAATAGTAGAATAATTTTCCAACGAAAACATGGTTTCTCTGTTTCATGAATGATTTACGCGCGGAAAGTAGGGGTTGCACGAAAGTCATCTTTTGCGACAATTCCCAAATCTTGCACACAAGTTGAGGTATTGTGTGCAAGTGTGGTGTTATGCTTCTGACATGCTTTTGAATATCCAGTTTGTGTGATCAGTGATATCAAGTGAATCAATCTAGTAATTCATTATAAGCAGTGTATTATGCTGGACTGAGAAAAAAAACATAAATTCAAATATGTTGAAGAGACCCTCAAGTCAATTAACCGAGTATGACTTCTCCCATGGAAGTGAGCAAGGGGGAGTCGACGAATGTGTTCTGAGGGATATAGTGAGCTATCCATGAATTATTGTTAAAGTTGTGTTCCTAGCATAGATTTACTGTGACCGAAATCTTTTATTCCACAACTAGTGAAAATTAGAGGATTTTGGTGAGACCGACACACTGTCGGCATATGATCCTTAGATGTAGCACTTTGTAGTGAACCAAGTAAAAATGTTGTGTGGTCTTTTTCTGTGTGTTTGTTTAATTTATGTCCATATCCATCATACATGTTTAACATTTTCCTTCCAACATGGGAACAAGATAAGATACTTTAAAAGAAAAATGTGACACCCTAATTTACCCCTCCCCTCTCAAGGTGTCTCGGGGTTCTATACTTCCTGGACTATTATCTTGGAAACTTACAGGTCATCCCTACATTCTCCAATAACAAAGTTAGAAATCCTATGTATGGGATCTCAAACCACTACCCACTTCTGGTTTCCCTCTAGGTGAGTCAAGTGGATCATAATAGATTTAGATTCATCCAACAATGAATCAACCTACCTAGATATCATCAAATGGTCAGTGATTCATGGAATGAGCCTACATAGGGTATTCATTGGTATTTCATTCTCAATAAACTTTGAAGACCTAAAAATATGCTTCAAGCATGGGTGAAAAACATTCCTAATTGTGATAGGGAAATGGAATCAATCTTGCAGGCTATTGAATGCCCTGATTCCATCTTGGAGGGTTCCTGGAATGATTGGATGTTTGAAGAGATTGATAATAGGAAGGATATTGTAGGGGATATTATTCTTATATAAAAATATATGGAATGGGAGAACACGAGGATCAGATGGCTTGGTCAGGGTGATAGAAACCCCTATTACTTTCATGTATGTATTAAAGAGAGGAAGCCGCAACCCCAACCTAATATTTTCTTGGAAAATTGTTCATATTAAGTTGACAGGTATGTTTTGGGGAACCTTGATCATTCCTTTTTCAATGATATTTTTGTTGGTCCTAATATGATCATGCCTAATGGGTATCAATGTGGGGATGTAGATCCATTAGATATAATTTCAAGACATTTTTTCCCTTCAGGACAATGAGTTGTTTGGGGCTATTCATGAGGAGAATTTTTTTGAGGTAGTTATAATCCTTGAAGATGATGGCGCACCAGGTCTAGATGGTTTTCCTGGTATGTTTTACAGGTATTCTAGGGATGTGGTGAAGTATGACTTGTCTAAATCCATTTGTCACTTCTTCTGGAGGGAATCCTACCTAGAGTTTCATGTTATTCCAAACTGGTTATCATTCATGAAATCCAGAACCGATCATCCATTCTCCACTATTGAATGGTAAGCATGTTTAACTTTCCTTATATTGTTATTGTGAGCATCATAAATTCTAGGATTTCAGTTCACCTCCCACGGTGGGTCTCTATTAAAGAGCAAGAATTATAGAATGGTAGTTCTATTAAAGGAGCCATTTCTCTTTCCCAATAAATGATAAGGGATATCAACTCCAAAATGGTTGGCTCAAATGTGGCTATTAGATTGGATAAGAAGAAGAAAAATGAAAAGATTTAATGGAGATTCATCAATAATGTCATCTCAAGTATGGTATTCTTCCCCTTTTCTATAGAAATCATTTTATATGCATTAGTACCTCATATATGGCTATTAAAATCATGGGTAAGTACCATGGTTTCTATAAAGAGACCCATGTTCTCAATCAAGGTGATCCCATATCACTGATCCTTTTCATCCTATCCCAGGACATTCTCATATTCCTCATCATTAGAAGCATGAGCAGTGGAGTGATCCTCCCATACTGAAGAAGGATGAACCTCCCCTTCATATCCCACCTCATGTATGTAGATAGCACTTTAATCATAATTAAGGGTAATAACAGTTCGTTATGAGTCATGATCAATGTGTTGGACGAATACATCCATTGGAATGGACAATCTATAAACAAGTCTAAGAGAAACCTTTTCATTTTCAATAGTTGTTCTCTGAGTCGGGCCTCCTACTTATGTCACCTTTTGGACATGCAAAGAGGGTGTTTTATATGGAATACCTAGGTTCCCCTCTCTCCTCAATAAGAATTTGAATTCACAACTTCAATCATATCATCAACAAGATCACCGACTGGGTACTGAATTGGAAGAATAGATTCTTGTCATTTGGGGGTTGGATTGTTCTAATTAATAATGTGCTTATGACCTCTCTAGTTCATGAAATTTCTTCCCTCAGAGTACCAAAGGGTGTCATCACCAGCATCAATAAGATTTATTCTAATTTAATATGGTATTCCCTTGTTGAAGTAATGAATTATTGGGTTTCAAGGGGTGAGTTAACACAATCGGTTCTGGAAAGCGGAATCAATGTGTTTATCCTTGCCGATACCATCCTTTGCATGCATGAATAGTGGGCCTAGGAGATCCATGAACGATGTACCCTATGGCGGAAAATCATACACCCCATTTGTGAATGAAGTTCCTAGTTGGGGTAAATACAAGTGTCTCCTTTTCTATCCATAGTTTTACCCCCTTTCACAACTCTTCAACCCCTCACCTGATCAATCATCAGGGAAGGTGCTATGTCCTTTTGGCATCATAATTATGTTGGCACAGTTCTCAGATTACAGAGCTACCCAGCCACAAGTATATTGTTTTGAGAGGCCATTAGCTACCCAAACATCATCAAGGCTATTTTAGATAATGATCAGAATACCATCTATAAACTTATTGATATTAACTCAGAGATGAATTGATGTGTGTCAACTTTCTCCACCTAGGGGAATTCTTCCACAAAGGGATTATACCGATCTCTTTGTACATTGAATTATCATTTTTCCTAGAATAAGGTATTGTTGTTTAAGACACTTTAAATGAAGTTTAACTTCCTCATATAGTAAATCTAAAAAACTACAGTGCTAAGTGATGAGAAAATTATTAGATGTGGTATTAATATGGTCTCTCAATGCTCCTGCTGCAACTCCCACAATGAGGAGAGCGTTGTCCATATTTTCTTCTAGGGAGAATGGATTATTTTTTTTGGTCCTATATTGGTGAGTTTACATCCTTATTTACCCATGCTATTACAGATTCTTTTTTCATGGATCATTGGTTTCATGGATCTGGTGATAAGGTCCCAGAAAAAATGGTGCAGGCCACTATTATACATTTTGGATGCTGGTACTTATGGCAGGCCCAGAACAATGCAAGGTATGAGGAGATTCCTTCTTCAAATAGATCCATAATTTCTATATCAAGTAACCTTCTCCTTGATCTAGTAAAATTCATCAGTAATGGTTGGGTGACCCATCCCTACACATGCTTCATACTGTCACTCAAATCTCACAACTCAAATGCAGTGTTGTGTGTTGCCAATGGGTCTGATGGAATCCACCCTCCATCGGCCTGAAACTCAACATAGATGGGTCCTGTATCTTGGGTTTTATGAGAGGAGGGGGTGTTTTCCATGACTCTAGGGGCTCGGTCAACCTAGAGTTCATTTCCCTCCTTGGTTGTGGAACTTCTCTCCCGGTGGAGGCCCATACTTTAATCGCCAGCCTCTCCTTATGCAACAAGGGGAACATCTATATTTCTGAAGCTGAAAAAACTTATTTGATGATCATTCCCAATTATTTTAAAGGAACTAGTTCCAATCCATGGTGAATTGCCTGGAATATCAAAAAAAAAATTGAGGTATTCTCCCCAACAACATCTAAATGGTTCACACCTAGCATGAGGGAAGAACATTCTTAGACCGCCTTACTTCTCTATAGGTTAAAGGCTCTGGAATTTCCAACTTATATAATTTTAACTTTATGGAACATGATGGGTTAAATCCTATTATAGTGGATTCCATCATGTTACATTATTTTAAACCCCCCATAGTTTCCTACATTTCTTGTCTCTTCCTTTCCTTGTACCTATAATTTTCCAGCAAATAAATACATGATGATGAAGAATAATTTTAAATCTATTTGATTTTGACATATTCTATATATTTTATATTGATGTTGCTTAAATTTAGGCCTATACCTTGTTATAGGTTATCCTTTATTTATAGAGATAGAAACATTATTCTAATTGTCAAATTCAATTTTCATAAATGTTTTATAGAAAAAATGATAACCAATAAAACATGGTTTTCATCATTGAGATACATCCTATCCAAATTTATACACAAGTTATTTTTGTAAATTTTTCTTTATTATCCAGGATTTAAATTGGGAAAAGATACTCATAATTTATCTTCTAGCCACCCTGTATATATATTGGTGGTATTATAAAAAGTATTCTAAACCATACATTTATAGATTTTGAGTTATGACCTATTTTTTAGATGGAGACATATTTATAAATGATATTTTTATCAACGGTCGATAACATATTTCCATTTGAGGGTATTTTATATTTAACAATTAATGATATACAGATAGTTCTACCACAAGATATAGGTCATTTAGCATAATAATCCCTCATATTTGTTTTGGTAACACATTTCCGGTTGACATGATCTAAATACATTGATTATTCTATATACATATTATTTAATTTTACATCAAACTCAAATAATTTTAGGTTGAGAATCTCTTTTTCATTATCAAAAAACTTTATTCTATATTTACTGGATTGTTTTGATTTTATAAACCTAATAATCATGAATTATATTATTCTTTTATAAAAAATGGCCTTTATCTTTAATTTTATGGTAATGAATCTCCATTTGATAATATTTTAATTTAGTTACTTCTTTTAATGCATGTTTCATTTATTAAAACACATTATTTTCTTCTTATCTCCCTTGAATTCTAGCGAGAAAGTAATTTTCAAAACATAAGCTTCTATCTCGATTATCCTCATTCACATGAATTATGGATCATACTAGTTTAGAAAGATTTTTTCACTTTACTATCCTTTATTATAATATTTATTCAAAAAATTTGAAGATTTTTTAAGATACATGATTTCCACCTACATACTTTATGATAGAGAAACAAGTTAATGTAAATAATTATCTAGGATGGTTTTATATAGTCATCCTCAAATAAAATCATTATTAAATATATACATTTCCTCATTCTTCTTAAAAAATAACTTATTATCTATATGATATTATATTTTCTATAGGACTATTTTGAATAGAAATTTTCTACCTCATTTTTAAGTAGAGATGATGAACTACACATGCCCTAACTATTTTCAACTTCCATGGTGGTGGGTTAAACCATTGGAAATTCACCATACATACCACAATTATATTTATCAGAATTACAACATAGGTAACAAAATGTTTTGTCTTTATTTTAAATTGAGGGTTACCTTCACATCATCTTCTTAAGGTTAGTCAATAATAGATGTATCTGAAACACTTCCAATATTTTTCATCCAATGAATAAATATTTATCATTATTTAATGATTCCCTTTTCAAATTATTTCTTTTTATTTTATTCCAAATTCTCATTTTCTTGGATGAAAAATATTACTCGGTTTCATTGGCATGGAATTTTCAAGTGTCTTTAAATATGAATTTCATCTTTCCTTTGAAAAGAAAAACCAAATAAATGACTCTTTGAAAATGTGAATCAAAATAGTGTTGTGATCTATACTGATTCATGTTTATTGGATCACATAGGGATTCATATAGCACTAAGAGGGTATAATATTTATTGATAAAGTTTTAATATAATATACTTTTAAATCACATTTCACTAATTCACTTATTCAGTGAGTGGATCCCTCCCTCGTTATCAAGTCCCTATGACTAACTACATCCCTTGTACATCATGTTTATTATCTCATGTTAATTGGTTACATAATGTTATCAAATAAAGAATGATTATTCTTAGGACCTTGATCTCATTATCATTGCACCAACTAGGTAAAAAGGATTTAAGGGATTTATATCCCTTTAAATAATATAATGGTATTTTATTTTCTTAACATAAGATCATATATGATGCCTCGATGTTCTCTTGGAATATATGAATCAATTTTATTCTTCACTTACATCAATTAAGAAGACTATATTAGGGTTTATCATACTCCTTTAACATATATAATCTGTAGGTTGGATCCCACATCTTCTTATCCTATAAATATTATATTTTTGACACTCTATGTGTTATAGTTATGTTTAATTTTAGGTTTAGGATATCCCTTTTTTGGTTTTAAAGGCTTTTAGGAGTCATGGGTAGACATTTTTGGAGTTTTGGGTGAAAAGGGACAAGTACATGTTCATCAAATGATTAGTAGTAACTGTGAGGGAAATTAGCGATTTGGATCTGTTGGTTCTAATATAATTTTTCACATTTTGAGTATAGTTTATATTTCTATGAAATATTTCAAGGAAACCCATACAGATAGATTAGTTCAGGTCAAGAGGCAGTTCTACAACTTATGAACAATTTTTAAAACCCAGTAGTTATTCCAAGGTAACTATGTCCTTCAGTTTTAGAGAGATAGTAGTGATTGAATGGTTGTTGATTGATTTTTTAACAATGATATATAATAATTTGTGTAACACCCCAAGCTTACATGGTGCATTTCCCTTTTAATAATGCAATAGCTTTCATTGTACGCAACTTCGAGATTCTAACACACCGCGACCAATCAAAATAGCCATTATGAATACTAATTTCCACTTTTTGAAATTTTATAAATTTTATATTTCAAAATGGACTTAATTTTTGGATTCGTAATATCTAAATTATCTTAGGGGAATTTTTGGTATTTTTCTGAAAACATTCAATTTTTTGATGAATAGTGAAAAACACTGAGTTATAGCTTAAAACCAAATTTTTATTTTAATAATTAATTATTTTATTTAAATTTATTTTAGGTCAAAATAAATACATAATACCTATATAAGTTAAATTTAATTCATTGGAGTTATTTTATAATAATTTTAGATATATAAAAATTTTAATGAACTTTTCACCGTCTTTTACCCACCTCCAAGAAGAATTTGAAAATTCACATAAAACTTAATTTTACCACTTCTGTGAGTGGAATTTAGAAAATCTGAGAGACATGGTTAATATCAAGGAGTAAAATGGGGTTCAATAAGATAATAATAATTTTTGGTGAATAGTTTCTTTTTACTTTTTTACCACGGTTAAAAGTAAATAGGGTAATTAAGGGTAAAAATGATATTATTATTACCCTAACACTTGTCCTAATTCTATTGGATAAGTATTGTTCGACCAAAAACAACCATAGGAATAAAATATGAACCTCTTTGGTTCACTTGGATTAGATTATGACACTTATATTTATTTTATTTAAAGAAGAGTTAAAAGAGTTAAAATCATAGTTTAATAATTAAAACATTTTTAATATAGAGTTACACATAAGATAAATTTGACTATAAATATTCATTATAAATATAAAATGATTTCCTATATAATGGTATTTTATTAATATTATTTAGACATTATATAATATAATTTATTGATGACACAATGATGAGTCAGTAATGACCTAATTAATGAAATATTAAAATATGTGATATTATAAATATCCAAATAAATGTAATTTGTGACTTTTTATGAATTAAAATAATTTTTTAGATTAATATTACATATTATTGTTGGTTATATGAATTTATTTCAAAGTAATAATGCTGTTATGAATTTATAAAAAACAAAATACCAAATAGTGTCAAAATTTACGTAAAAGAGTTTCTAAAACAAATATTATATTATTAATTGATATTCTATTTCTAAAAATATAATTTTCTGAAAAAAGACTTATATAATGGTATTTTTATAATTAATTAACAACTTTGGGTTATCTTGGATGTATATAGTAAGTTTATTAACCATATAATATAACAATACAAAGAGACATGGTAAATGTCAAACTATTTAACTAAGAGTTAAATCTAAAAGATAAAGTCCATATAGTGACTCAAACCTATCTGAAAACTATTAGTTGAGTGATTTTAGACCCATACACACCTTATAATTTAAATAATTTATTTTGGATCCATTAGAAAACTAAAATAATTTTATTATAATATAATATTTCTAGCTTTTCCTAAGGTGCCACTCACCCCTCTTATAAAAGGGCACTCCCCTTCCCTCTAATTGACACCTTCAAATCCATTTATATCTATAAATCTATGCCCATATACCCTATCAACTATCCTTCCTATATCCTAAAGACCTTACTTTGGTTATAAAGCCAACCTAAGTAGTCCTTTTGATGAAATCAAAAGGAAGAACCTGAAGAACAGGTAAAAATATCACCACCTCTTTCAAGTTACTTTCTTCTTCCACTTCCTTTTTATTTGTTGATTCTATTATAAAATAATAACTCCAGTATATTATATATACTGTGATGTTATTATAAATATGGTACAACCACATTCATTATTCTATCCATCCTTTGAATGACATGTCACCAGATGTGCGT
Organism: Viscum album; assembly: GCA_963277665.1. Classification (NCBI taxonomy): domain Eukaryota; kingdom Viridiplantae; phylum Streptophyta; class Magnoliopsida; order Santalales; family Viscaceae; genus Viscum; species Viscum album. Next base: position 570,947,210 of record OY728119.1, read on the forward strand.
ATGTACGGCTTACTGTCTCCACATCGTGGTGTAATTGTTATTCAATACATTATTATTTGGATGGGTATAATAATGATGTTTAATTGATGTAAATAATAAATATAACATGATAATTATTCTGTATATATGATATAATATCCAATTATATATTATTTTAATATCAAAAGAATGATATTGTCTCTCGTGCATACGTACGGATTATCGTCTCTACGAACGCGATAAGATCCATTCCCCATCGCATCCATTCAAAACTAATTTTCATTATACAATTAAAAATAATGTTTAAAGACTTTATATCATTGTGTATATGAATAAGATACATCCCATCCATAACAAATATGACTCACATAACAAAGAATATAAAGGAAAATGAATTCGTTAACACCCGAAACAATGATAATACAAAGATATTATTAACAAAGAAATGTTAAAAGACCATATATGATATCATATTAATGTATATTATTCTTGTATAATTTAATATCAATTATTTTACCATTATACAGGAGTTTAACCTACCCTCGACCAAGGAAAATTACAAGGTAAGGGTTAATTTCACAATCTCTTCATTATCCGAGGTTGTTTATATGTAATTATCTACTAGGAACTCTTTATCATCCACATCCATGTTTCTTAAAAATTTATTTCAAAACATTATTAATATTTTGTATACTATGGTTTAAAGTCATTTATACCCTTGTTTGAATTTTTATAAGATGTTTATATAGGAATCTTTCTGTCATTTTCCAAACAAGGTCTTTTTTAACCTTTTCGACAAAATCAAGGTAAGAATGTCTTTTTTAAACTTATACGGTGGGTGCGGCTATTTTCCACCATTATAGTCTAAGATTCCTTTATAATATTATAATAATATTTTCAAATTAAATGTTTTATTTTAAAATTATGTGACTTTTGAATGATTTCAAAAAAGAGATATTTCTCTCAAAGGGTTTTTATTTCATCTATGTCAACATCCTTTGATGGATTTTAAGCTTATTTGAAGTTGATTTATTATGATACAAGACTTCCATATTGTATTGAAGGTTTTCTAATATGTTTGAATGTGGATTTGTTATTTTTATACCATTCATGGTTTATGGAGAATGTATTGACATTTCGTATGCTAGTTTTAATATGAATGTTTATGTTATGTTTAAACTTGTTCATATGAGGAATGCATTGGACTTAGTAAGTGACGGGTGGAGCCTGTTATAGCTCCTCGATGCATTGGTAGGTATCATGAGACAAACTAGTGTCTTGGAACAAGGCCTTGACAAAATATTATTTGTAGTATTGACACAAGGCCTTGACTATGTGGTTATGATAGTCTGGAATTATGCATTCCATCATTATGAAAGTGCTTATTGATATTTAATGTGATTATTAGACTTGTAGAATATCCATGTGAATAATTAAATGGAATTATTTCATTTTATTTTTTCCATGTTATTCTGATGTTCAGGTTAAAAGGCTTTTGTTTTAGTTATACATTGCCTTAAATGTTTATGCTTATTTATGAAAGTTTATAGTATATATTTTTATCCTTACTGAGAATCTAAGCTCACCCCTTTCTATGTTTCATTTTTTCCAGGATGTGAAGATGTATTTTATGACTGACCTGAAGGGATTTTTATGAGGGGATATGAGTGTCGACTATGGAGACTATGTTGTTGTATTTTTTCACTTTATGATGTAATATAATACTTGTGAATGTATCTAGTGTTTCCAAGGCTACTAAACTAATTTGTCTTTATAGACTTGATCTTTTGTGATCATTCCAATGTTATGTAATAATGACCCGACTCTGGGTAACTGGGGTTGTGGTGTTACAGTTGGTATCAAAGGAAGTTTAGTACAAACCTTGGAAGAAATATTTAGATTAACTCTAATTAGAGCACATAGCCCTAAGATATACTTTGAGTATTAGTATATAAGAACTTCCTAAAATTTTGGTATTGTAGAGATTTTTTGAGTTTTCTGATAAATACATCTATATCTAGATATGAGCAGGTAGAGGTGGCTCTAGAACACTTGTACCTAGGGGTAAAACATGAAAACACCGCTTTGAGCTAGACTCGAATGGGAACTGGTGCATGACAATGGGCCTTGCTGCACTCTTGGTTACGACACTCCTGGGGGATATGCTTAGGATAATTATCATTTTATTTACAAGACATTATGAAGGGATTATGAGTATATACTTTCTCAAAGAAAACATTTTTATGATTATGGATTATATCCATAAATTGTTCAATTTATGTTAAGTGTTTTACAAGTTTGTAATTATGTATTTCGATTCATAAACCGATCTAGTTTATGCCATTTCTAGAAATGTAGCCTAGTGGAAGGAATGGAAACTATATAAATGCACGCACTCCATGTAGGTATTTCCCTCCTACTCAATATAATTATAGTGGAGCTGGTGATACAAATGGTGATGATCAGCTTATCACTATATTGGGACAACTCACTCAGGTTATGAATAATAATCTTACCCATATGAAGCACCCTGTTCCACAACATGGAGAATCAATGTTAGATCGCTTCATGGGGAAACAACCACCAACATTTAGTGGGAGTACAAATCTATTAGTAGCTGAGAAATGGATAAATTCATTAGATAAAATATTCCATGCCTTGGGGAGTAGTGAAAGGGAAACAGTTATAAAGGTAGTTTACTGTATCACTAGAGATATTGATCAATGGTGGTCATTGATTCAAAAAACAAAGGAAGATGATGAAGTTTCAAATATGGAATGGAGGGATTTTAAAGAGCTTTTCTTAGAAAAATACTTTCCTATTGACCATCAAGAAGATGTGGAAAGGAAATTTCTGAGTCTGAGGAAAAAGGAGGATGAGAATGTTACAAAGTATGAGTCTAACTTTACAAGGTTAGAAAGGCATGATTCAGATTATATATGTAACCCAAGAAGTAATATTGATCTTTTCTTTTAAGGTTAAAAATCATTTCCCCATTGAGCATTAGTCTCACAATCCTTCTCATCATACGAGGATATTGTCTCATGTGCTATCAAGACAGAAACCAAATTCTCTAAGTCTTACGACTTTAAAGCAAAGCAAGAGAAGAAGAGAACTGTTGATCCCTATGGAAATGGAAATAAGGGGAAGAATTGAAAATTTGAATTTCCATCCTGCAGTAAATGTGGGAAGAAACACCTCAGTACTTGCTTTAAGGGAATGAGAGTCTGTTACAAGTGTGGTGAAAAAGGCCACCAATCTCGTGATTGCAAGGGGAAGAAAGAAGCTACTGATGTTCAATGCTACAATTGTTGGGAGATGGGACATTATTCAAATGAATGTATTAAGAGTCGGAGGGAACATACCTCAAAAAAGGCCAAGGGATCAATTCCATGCTTATGATATCACTACTGCTGAGGTAGAAGCTCTGAAAGACGTGGTGGCAGGTAATTTAATGGTTTCCTCAAGTTTAGAAAATGCTTTATTTGATTCTAGATCATCACATAGTTTCATATCTTTCCAGTTTTATAAGAAAATTAGATATTTACAATTTTATTTAACAAGGGATTTGTTAGATAAAACTCCTAAGGGATGTATCATCGCAACATAGTTTTGTGAATTTTTTCCCATTAGAGCATATAAAGTTTCTTTATCTTCTGATCTCATCGTTATACCCATGATTGAATTTGATATAATTCTCAGTATGGATTGGATTTTGGACCATGATGTGAAGATTTATTGTAAGAAAAATGAGGTTATGATTTTTGATTATGATGATAAAGAACACCCTATCTTTATAGCAGAATCATCACCACCTGATTTTTATCAAGATCCACCCAAGTAGCTCAACTAAATTCAATTATTGGGGAGGAAGAGAATTAAATAACTGTGGGTGAGGAAAGGAATGTTCAAATTGAATATGTACCTATTGTAAAATAATATGTTGTTGTGTTTCCAAAAGACTTACCTGGACATCCTCCAGAACGAGAAATTGAGTTTTCCATTGATTTAATTCCTGGATCAAGGCCCATATCGAAGACCCCTTATAGAATGGAAATTGTGGAATTATTGAAACTAAAGAAACAACTAGAATAATTTTGTGATAAGGTATTTATTCTCCATAGTTTTTCTCCATGGGGATCAAATGTCCTTTTATTAAGAAGAAAGATGGATCTATGAGGTTGTGCATCGACTATAGGGAGATCAATGCTATAACAATAAAGAACAGGTATCCCCTACCTCGCATTGATGATTTATTTGACCAACTGCATGGAGATTAATACTTTTCAAAAATTGACCTTCAATCTGGATACCATCAGTTTTGCATGAAGAAGGAAGACATTCCAAAGATAGTATTTTGAACCAGGTATGGGCAATACGAGTTTATAGTAATGCCTTTTGGATTGACTAATACACCCTCTGTCTTCATAGATCTAATGAATAGAGTTTTCAAGGAATATCTTGATTAATTTGTAGTGGTATTTACTGATGATATCTTAGTATACTCCAAAATATATGAAGATCACGTAAATCACTTGCGCATTATCCTGAAGACTCTAAGAAGACATCAATTATAGGGGAAGTTTATCAAGTGTGGATTCTGGCTTCAGGATATTTCTTTTCTTGGCCATATTGTCTCTATGGATGGAATCTTTATTGATCCTTCAAAGACCAAGGCAATCCAATAATGTCCAGCACCGACGAGTATAACTGTGGTATGAAGTTTTATTGGTTTTTCAGGTTATTATCGAGGCTTCGGCCCCAACCTTTAAAAAAAATCGACGTTACGTCTAGAATTTTTCCTGGTTGGATAACCCATTAACAAAGCTCACACAAAAAGAGGATAAATTTGTTTGGACAAAATAGTGTGAAGAATGTTTTGGATAAATGGAGATATTATTAGTCAATTCTCTTATATTGACTCTACCATCGGGGAATGATGGGTTTGTTATTTATATTGATGCTTCAAAGAAAGGACTTGGTTGTTTCCTTATGCAGAATGATAGGGTTATTGCCTATGCATCACGACAGCTAAAAATTCAGGAGAAAAACTATCCTACTCATGATCTTGAGTTATCAGCTGTAATATTTGATTTGAAGATATGGAGACACTATCTATATGGTGAAAAATGGGAGATTTATACGGATCACAAGAGTTTGATGTATATTTTCTCATATAAAGAACTCAACATGAGGAAAAGGATATGGCTTGAACTACTTAAAGATTATTATTGCACTATACACTACCACTAGGGGAAGGCAAATAAGGTGGAATATGCTTTGAGAAAAAAGTATCATCGAGTTTTGAACAAGATGAGAGTTGAAAGGGATCCTATTTTCATGGATCTAGTGAAGATGGATATGGGAAGTTACATGTAAGGTAAAACATCAATAAATTTTCAAATGGTTGCCAAACCATCATTACTAGAAATGATAAAGAGTTCTCAGACTGATGGTAAAGAATTTAAAATGAATATTAAAGCTGTTAATGATAGGAGATTGAGTGACTTTGTCTATAAAGATGGAATTTTGAAATTTGGTAAGAGACTTTGTGTTCCCGATATACCTGATCTAAAAAGGGAATTGTTGGATGATGCTCGTAGTTCCAATTTATCTATACACCCTAGGAGCACAAAAATGTATAGAGATTTGAAGGAACATTTTTGATGGGACAACATGATGAGGAAGATTACTGATTTTGTGTCAAGATGTATGATTTGTCAACAAGTGAAAGCTAGAAGGCAACGGCCTGGAGGATTCATGCAACCTCATCCCATACCTGAGTGGAAATGTGATAATATTATGATGGACTTTATCATGGGATTACCAAAGACTCATAGAAGTAACAATGAAATATGGGTCATTTTTGATCGTCTTACCAAGTCAGCACATTTTCTTGTTATGAGAGAATATTTACCACTTGAACGTATAGCAAGACTGTATATTAATGAAGTTATAAGACTTCATGGAATACCCTTATCAATTGTTTCTGATCATGATCCACGTTTTACATCATTATTTTGGAAAAGTATTCAGAAATACCTGGATACTGAACTTCATTTGAGAACTGCCTACCTCCCCCAAACTGATGGAATATCAGAACAGACAATTTAAACCATATAAGACATGTTGAGATCATTATCACTTGACTTTCAAGGTATGTGGGATCAATATTTACCTATGGTAGAATTTTCCTATAATAATAGCTTCCATTCAAGTATTCAAATGGAAACATATGAAGCGTTATACAAAAAGATATGTCGCACACCAACCTGTTGGGATGATGTTGGTGAACAAAAACTCATAGGCCCAGAACTGGTGGAGAAACTGATAGAAAAGGAGAAGGTAATCCAAAACCACATCAGAGCATCTCAATGTTGGCAGAAGATCTATGCTACTAACCGAAGGAAGGATTTGGAATTTTAGGTAGGATATCATGTTTTCTTGAAGGTACCTCCATGGAAGGGTGTTATAGGTCTCGGTAACAAGGGAAAATTGAGTCCCATGTATATCAGACCCTTCTAAATTCTAGAATGAATTCAAGTTGTAGCTTACCATTTGGAAATGCCTCCAAATCTCTCCAAATTTCACGATGTGTTCCATGTATCGCTGTTGAGAAAATACAAGCCTGACCCAACGCATGTACTCACCTATGAAGAATTAGAACTGGAACCCGAGCTATCTTATTGCGAAGATCCCGTCAAGATTCTTGATACGAGAGAAAAATTATTGAGAAACCGAACGACTCGTCTGGTAAAAGTTCTATGGAGAAACCATAAGATGGAAGTGGCAACGTGGGAACCTGAGGAACTTATGATGAAGAACCACCCAAGTCGTTTTGTGAAGTAATACTCTAGAAATTTCTAGTATGAAATTATTTGAAGGAGGGGAGAATGTAACACCCCAAGCTTCCATGGTACATTTCCCTTTGAATAATGAAATAGTTTTCATTGTATGCAACTTTGAGATTCTAACACACCGCAACCAATCAAACTAGCTATTATGAATATTAATACCCAATTTTTGAAATTTTATAAATTTTATCTTTCAAAATAGACTTAATTTTTGGATTCGGAATATCGAAATTATCTTAGGGTGAATTTTTGGTATTTTTCTAAAAACTTTCAATTTTTGATGAATAGTGAAAAACATTGAGTTATAGTTTAAAACCGAATTTTTGTTTAAATAATTATTTATTTTGTTTAACTGTATTTTAGGTCAAAATAGATACATAATACCTATATAAGTTTAATGTATTTCAATGGAGTTTGTTTATAATAATTTTAGATATATAAAAAATTTAATGAACTTTTCACCATCTTTTACCCCCTCATAGGAGAATTTGCAAATTCACATAAAACGTAATTTTACCACTTTTGTGAGTGGAATTTCCAAAATATGAGATACATAGATAATATCAAGGAGTAAAATGCAGTTTAATAAGATAAAAATAAAATTTTGTGAATAGTAACTTTTTACTTTTATTTAACACGGTTAAAAGTAAATAGGGTAATTAAGGGTAAAAATGATATTATTATTACCCTAACACGTGTCCTAATTCTATTGGATAAGTATAGTTCGACCAAAAAACCTTAGGAATAAAATATGAACCTCTTTGGTCTAACTGGATTAGATTAAAACACTTATTATTATTTTATATAAAGAAGAGTTAAAAGAGTTAAAATCAAATATTAATAATTAAAACATTTTTAATATGGGGATACACATAAGATAAATTATACTATTAGTATTCATTAGAAAGATAAAAATATTTTATACATAATGGTATTTTATTTATATTTTTTAGACATTAAATAATTTAATTTATTTATGACACAATGATGATGCAGTAATTACCAAATTAATGAAATATTAAAATAATCGATACTATAAATATCCAAATAAATGTAATTTGATAATTTTTATGATTTAAACTAATTTTATAGATTAATATGACATATTAGGGTTGGTTATATAAATTGTTTTCGAAGAAATAATGCTGTTATGAATTTAGAAAAAATGAAATACCAAATAGTGTGAAAATTGACAAAAAGAGTTTTTAAAATAAATATTATATTAATAATTGATATTCTTTTTCTAAGAATCTAAGGTTCGGCCAAAAGACTTATATAATGATAGTTTTTTCATTAATGAACCACTTGGGGCTCTCTTGTAAGTATATAGTATGTTTATTAACCATATAATATAAAAATACAAAGAGACATGGTAAATGTCAAACCATTTAAATAAGAGTTAAATCTAAAAGATAAAGGTAATATAGTGACCCAAACCTTTCTAAAACCTATTGGTTGAGTGGCTTTCAAGTCATCCCCACCTTATAATTTAAATAATATATTTTAAATACATTAGAAACCAAAAATTATTTTATTATAAAATAATATTTCTAGCTTTTCCTAAGTTTCCCCTCACCCCTCTTATAAAAGGGCACTCCCCCTTCTATCTAATTAACACCTTCAAAGCCATTTTTCTCGGCAAAAATATACCCAAATACCCTCTAAACTGTCATAACTTCATCTTATAGGCCTTCCTTTGGTATGAAATCTAACCTAAGGAATCCTTTTGATCAAATCAAAAGGAAGAACCCGAAGAAGAGGTAAAAATCTCACCACCTCTTTCAAGTTCATTTCTTCTTCCACATCCTTTTTCTTTGTTGTTTCCATTATAAAACAATAACTCCAGTATCTTCTATATACTATGATGTTATTATAAATATGGTACAACCAAATTCATTATTCTATCCATCCTTTGAATGACATTTCACTATACGTGTGTATGTATGACTTACCGTCTCCACGTCGTGGTGTAATTGTTATTCAATACATTATTATTTGGATGGGTATAATAATGATGCGTAATTTATGTAAATAATAAATATAAAATGATAATGATTCTGTATATATGATATAACATCCAATTATATTTTATTTTAATATCAAAATAATGATATTGTTGCTCGTGCATACGTACGGATTACCGTCTCCACGAACGCGATAAGATTCATTCCCCATCGTATCCATTCAAGACTAATTTTCATTAAATTATTAAAAATAATGTTTAAATATTTGATATCATTCTGGATATGAATAAGATACATCCCATCCATAAAAAATATAACTCACATAATAAATAATATAAAGGAAAATGAATTCGTTAACACCCAAAACAACGCTAATACAAAGATATTATTAACAAAGCAATGTTAAAAGATCATATATGATATCATATTAATGTATATGATTCTTGTATAATTTAATAATAATTTTTTCACCATTATAAAGGAGGTTAACCTACCCTCGACCAAGGAAAAGTACATGTTAAGGGTTAATTTCACAATCTCTTCATTATACGAGGTTTTTTATATGTAATTATCTACTAGGACCTCTTTATCATCCACATCCATGTTTCTTAAAAATGTATTTCAAAACATTATTACTATTTTATAGACTATATGTTTAAGTCATTTATACCCTTGTTTGACTTTTTATAAGATTTTTATAAAGGAATCTTTCCGTCGTTTTCCCAACATGGTCCTTTTTAACCTATTCGACAAAATTAATGTAAGAATGTATTTTTTAAACTTATACGGCGGTTGCGTATATTTTCTGCCGTTATAAAATCGTCAAAGAATCCCTTACAATCTTATAAAAATATTTTAAAAGTAAATGTTTTATTTTATAATTATTTGACTTTTCAATGATTTCAAAAAATAGATATTTCTCTCAAATAGTTTTGATTTCATCTATGTCAACATCCTTTGACGGATTTTAAGCTTATTTGAAGTTGATTTATTATGATACAAAACTTCCATATTTTATTTAAGGTTTTGTGATATCTTTGACCGTGGATGGGTTATTTTCATACCATTCATGGTTTATGGAGAATGTATTGACATTTCGTATGCTACTTTTAATACGAATGTTTATGTTATGTTTAAACATGTTCATATGTGGAATGAATTGGACTTAGTAAGTGATAGGTGGAGGCCGCTATAGCTCCTCGATGCATCGGTAGGTCTCATGAGACAAACTAGTGTCTTGGCACAAGGCCTTGAAAAAATCTTATTTTTAGTCTTGGCACAAGGCCTTGACTATGTGGTTTTGATAGTCTGGCATTATGCATTCCATCATGATGAAAGTGGTTATTGATATTGCCTGTGATTATTAGACTTTTAGAATATCAATTTGAATGAGTAAATGGAATTATTTCATTTTATTTTTTCCATGTTATGTTGAAGTTCAAGTTTAAAAGGCTTTTGTTTTAGTTATACATTATCTTAAATGTTTATTCTTATTTATGAAAGTTTACGCTATATTTTTATCCTTACTGATCATCTGAGCTCACCCCTTTCTATGTTTTATATTTCCTAAGATGTGAAGAATTATTTTATGACTGACCTGCAGGGATTTTTCTGAGAGGATATGATTATGGACTATGGAGACTATGTTGTTGAATTTTTTTAGTTTATGATGTAATGTAAGTCTTATGAATGTATGTAGTGTTTCCAAGGCCACTAAACTAATTGGTATTTTGAGACTTGAACTTTTGTGATCATGCCTATGTTATGTAATAATGCACCGACTCTAGGTAACCAGGGTCTAGGTGTTACAATGAGAACATTAAAAATATATAAAAAATGTAATATTACCTCGATACGCATAGTATTTTTAACCCAAATTTCACTAAGATGTATTATTACCTTGACATAGTATCTCTTTAATGGTCTATGATTTTTCCATTTTTTCTATTGGTGATACTCATTTGATTTGCATGGATTTCTTTATGGTATGTGTGAATTTATTCTTGATTAATCCTCTATTCTCTATATATACTCTCAATATTTATTCTCTTGATTCATTGGAATTCTAATGGGGTGTGATCACCTGATATAGGGTGTTGGGTGGGTAATTGTTGATGTTTCTTATGAAAATTTTATTATGTGGACCATATCACTTATTTTTCAATCATTATTTTCAAATATAAGTAAATTTAATCAATTGTAGAGGTAGGTGTCCCTATAAATGATCCATTCACATGGAACACCTTATTTTGTTGCATTCTCAATTATATTCAAATAAAATAATTCTTGATTTAATGTTTATGAGAGATGTTATTTGAAATTTCTACGTTAGTGTCATGGGAAAATATTATAAAATTGGATCTTATTTTATATAGTTTTACACACATATTATGTTTGATAAAAAATGTCAAAGACAATTTTCACTCTAAAATGGTTTTTAAATCATTGGAGTATTAAGGCTTCACTTAAATAAATGTGTGATGATTATTTTGATAATGGTATAATTGATTAATTTATGAAACTATAGCATAGTGGGAACCTTGGGTGCATAGGGTTATAGAAATATGAATACTCTAGTGAGTTTAGATCCACTGTGGGTTATAGTATTGATATAGATAGACTATGGTTGGGCTCTTTATCATTTGGATTAAAATTATTCCTAGATATATTTCCATACCTATCCTAGTTATAGAATCCCATAGGAGATCCCATTTATGATTTTTTATTCATCATAGATATTTTACATTCTTTGATTGATCATGTGTTTATCTTAAGGATTTCGATCAATAGTTTTAATTATTTTATACTATTAATAATTAATTAAATTTTATTATATTCTAAGTTTATTTGACAATTCCATGTTTTAATAGAAACTAAATAATTTTTTTGAGAAATGTATTCAAATGAAATTATAATTTAAAAAAGCTTCATTTCTAAAGTTATTGCTAATGGTTTCATGGTGAAAAAAATTATATATTACCGGTGGTATTATAATGGTGGTTTTCATCACACTATTCATATTCCATTGAGAATATACATACATGGTTTAGTAGGATCTTTGATGAAAAAATAGTAACATGTATCCTAAAAATGTCTCTTGCTTGATGCCATTGTCATGGTGGGTTAGGAAGGTGGTTGCAGATAGTTTCCTAAAGAATTGTTTTTGGATTTGTTCTGGTATTTGGCTTGTTTTGATGGATTGTCCTTCTAGATTTGTTTCAATATGTTACATAGTTATGTTATTCTTATTCATTAAAAATATAATATATTTTTATATATATTATTATACATGAAACATGTTATTTCATGATTTAGGGTGAAATCATTCCAAATATTATGTATATTAACACCCATGTTATTATTTCAAGAAAGTGGTAATACAGAGTCTATCTCAAGCCTTGTGTCCATACAGTATGGGTGACATGTTAGGTTTAACTGCGATGGATCATTAAAAAATGGTATTAGCCACACCTATCTAGTTGGAAGTGAAGAGGACTTAACTAGGTTTGAGGTCCATTATAGGGTAATTGTGATTTAATTGGTTTATATTGTAACACTGTGGGAAAACTGAGACATAAATGGATAAATTTTTTTACCCATATAAAATATATGCACATTTAATAAGACCATGAAATCAAAAAAATATTATGTTTTGGGATCACAACCATACTCATAGAATATTCAAAACCACACTCGTTCCTCTTTCCCAAGGGAGTGTAAATATCCATCACAAATTACATAATCTATTTGTGTAATCCCAAAAAAATAGTCTCTATGATGATATAAATTAATTATATTTAGTTTCATCAATGAAGGATAAAAACTGGAATATTCTATCATTGTGTTGATTACCGAAAGCTAAATATGGTGAATGTTAAGAATAATTATCCTTTTCCCAGGATTTCTCTTCTGGTTTATTGACACTGGGGATACTGATGGATTTCAATGATTGATCCATGATTTGAATTTCATCATATAAATGTATGAGAAAAGAAAATTCAGAAAAACAAAATCATGAGAATGAATGGATTTTTTTAATTTGGTTATTACATTTTGACTTGGTAATTCTCCTAATTTTTTTATGGATTTTATGAGTTGAAATATTAATCAATTTTTGAAATCTTTCATGGTTGTTTTTCTATTTTATATTTTCGTATATTCCGAGGTAATGAAATAATAGAGTGATTATCTAAATTTCATTATCAAATCATTGATATAACATCATATGTATGGAAATGTTATAATGTATAGTTTTTGATCAAATATGTGATGTTTTTGGGCCACATTGTGTATAATATTGGAAGCTCATTAGATCTTCAAAATATTCAGGGAGTGATTTATTAGGAGAAAACAAGGAATTTTTTTTATATATGATGCTTCATGGGTTTATCTTGTTTTTGTAGGAATACTATTCAATATTACACTAATCTAACATCTATAATGATAGAGGTAACCTATAAGGGGGTTATGTTTGTATGCAATGATATGTGTCAATGTTCTTTTGAGGAATTTATTGGGTGACAGTATTCTTATCGAGTTTTATTCTTTTCGAAATGGTTATGAGTATAATTTATTATTTGACGTATCAGGTATAGGATTATGTTGTTTTATGATTCATGGTATACTAGTGGAGGCATGTGGATCTCTAATTATACCCTCGTGTGTGGAATTATCCCACACATGATCTTGAGTTGGCGACAATGATGCACACTATCCGGACATGGAACCAATATATCTTTAGAGGGTGGTTTACTATATATTGATATCATATGAGTCTGATTTATATTTTTTTACCAAATGGATCTAAACATAAAACATATATTATTGGGTGAGTATCTTTAGAATATGGATTTTGATATTGCATATATACCTTCGAGAGGGACTATGGTCATTGATGTGTTCAGTTGGAAGTTACCAATTTAAAAATTATTAGAATTAATAGATTTGTGTTATTTGATGATTCTATTTTCTATGATTCACTTAGATGTGGAAGAAGTGGATGGGATGGTGCACTTTTCTAGTGAGAAATAAAATTATTATTTTTATGGTAAAATTTTTATTTTGAGAAGAAATGAACATTTATTTTTGATTTTTTAGTAAAAACAATTCTGGTGGGGATACCTTGGTTGACTGGTCTCAATTTCCTAATGTTGTCTTGCATTTCAGACATATACTAGTCATTCTAATAGTTATCAGGAAGGAGTTGATATATAGTGTTAATCGATCTATTTGAACTATACCTCTTTGGAATACCATGGAGTATAATTATTTAATACATTTTTATTAGTTAATGGGGATGAGGTAGTCAATTATGTAAATTGTATCACGATACATTACCTATAAGAAGATTAAATAAGAGCACTAGGTACCTTTGAGTTTGTTGTAACCATTAAAAATTATAGTATGAAATTCATATGTGATATCAATATAATTTATATTTTGTTTAAACAATACTCCATAGATAAATGATTCAATTTGGGTGATCATTTATTGACTTCGAAATTGGATCATTTCCTTCATTTTATGGGGATGATGAAGGTAGAAGACCTTAAGAACCTGTTTTTATGAGAGATAGTTAATCTACATAGAGTTAATTATATAATTATTTATAATAGAGATACTTGATTTATTTTTTCATTTTGTAATGGTTTACAAGATGAAATGGGTACCCAGTTGAAGTTAAGCATGACATATGAATTTTAGATGAATTGATAGATTGAGTAGGTGATTAAAATTCTTGAGGATATTCCATGGATGTGCCTTCATGATTTTAGAGGTTTATTATTATATCATTTTATAATTATTGAGTTTTACAATAAAAACAATTATTGATAATTGATTAAAATTTACCCCTTTAATAAAATGTAAGGGTGTCCCTACCAATTTACAGTTTGTTTTTATGAGTTGGGGGAATGATCATTGGTTAGACCGAGCCATGATCAAGAGAGAACATAAAAGGTGCAGTTGATCCAAAAGAGTACATTAAGACCTCTGAGTCACTAAAAATATTATGTGGACCATTTTCATTTCACATTGTAATTTTTGGTATTTTATTGGGTTTTTATCATGTTTTATCCTTATTTGGGAAAAATAATTTGGTAATATATGAAATGTTGTAACCATGGTTTATTGGTCCTTTTGAGATTTTCAAATGTCTTTGAAAGGAAGAATACCAGCTGGACTAGTCATCGTTTTTATGTTGATTCATGATATGTTTCATTTTTTTCAACTAATGAGGCATCAACAAGAACCTTCTCATATGATATACTATAAATTTGTTGGAATTGATACTGAGAACATAGTGGTTGAGCAACCTGTTCAGATTATGGATTAAGGGAATATGGCACTGTGTTGGAAAATTATTACCTTGGTCTATGTACAATGGTAGTGGGGATGGGATAACTATGAGATAATGGATTTTGAGGCATTAATGATGCAATAGTTTCCTTATCTCTTTATGTGTCCTAAATCATGATTGATTTTTATGGGAAAACAATTCATAGAGGGGAGAATAATGACACCCTATAGGTCATGTGTTTGTTTAATTTTGAAATTAGTTTGTCTCACTTTTGGTTTAAAATGATTTTTGGGGTTAGTGATTCATATTTTGGTGTTTTTGGAGAAAATATATAGGTTCATTTTAAATGAATGGTTAGTAGTAACTATACAGTAACCCTGTGATATGACTATGTTGGTCCCAATAGAATGTCATATGGTGTGAAAATTATTTTATAACCATGTGAGAATCATAGGAAAATCATGTGTACAGTAAGGTTTATATCTTGTTGTGGTTTAATACCTTGCACATGGATTTCATAATAATTTGGCCATTCCTTGGTAAACTCATATGATATAATTCATTTTGTTCTTTTTTCTTGGTTTCATATATGAGAGTGATAATTCAGGCTTTGATTGTTAATCTTTTTTCTTATTGGTTTTAATTTATGGTTTTGACTATTTCCCTCTGTTTATCTTTCTCTAATTTTTTCATATTATACTTATATTGGAATATCAAATGTTTTAAATAAATCAAAATTATTTTTATGAGAATTTTATTTCAAATTAAAGGATTAATAAATACATTTTTTTATTTTGGAGATAATAGTTTTATGCTGATAAACATTGTTTAGATTCTTGGTGGTATCTTAAATGGAATTTATCTGAAACCATGAAAATGTCTTTGGGAATATATAAACATTTTTTGTAGGGTTTGGGAAATTTGAATAGTTTTATGTATCCCCAAAAATGTTTTTGGTTGATGTCACTATCATGGTGGGTTGGGATGTTGGTGAATAATGGTCACAGGGAAACTTTTTTTTGGCCTTGTTCTTGTATTTGTCTTGTTTTGATAGATTATCCATCAATATTTTTTTGATAGGTCAAAGGGGATTGTAATTCTTTTAATTTCATGATATACTCATGTTCTTTTCCATTATTCTTTTATTCATGAGATATTTTATATTATTATTTTAGTGTGAAATTTTTATCGGGATTATGTGTATTGATACGTGGGATTTTTTTCCAACCCATGGTGATCAGGAATGTGACTTAAAAGTTTTGGTGAGATAGATAGGGTGATGTGTTTGGTTGACTCTAGTTGTTTTATTACAATCTGCTGTATGTATGTGTCAATCTTTATATTCTACTTCTTCTTTAGTGTTAAATAAATGAATTCTTTATTTACCATTGGAATAGACTCTCTCTATATATTTATGCAATCATACTTATTGAATATTTAGTGCACACAAGATTCCAGATTTTCTGTTCTATATTCTTTGACCTGAATAGAATGTTTAGTTGTTTTGTATCATTTTTTTCTTTAACTCATGATTTTGTCTCTTTATAATACAGTATTGGTTCTCCCTCTACTTTTCATCATCCTACACAATATATATATATATATATTCAGACATATCGAGTCTTACATATATTCAAACTCCCTTAATTCATTTCCTCTAATTTATAAAATTTCAGTATTTTAAAATTCTTATGTTTTCACTTCAGGTTCCCAAAAAACTTTTTTGAATACTCATTAGTAGTACTAAAAGATTGAGTTGGTTTTGTTGATAATAAGGTTTGATGTATTTATAAGGATATTGATGACATGGGGTTTGTTACCATATTAATGATGTGTGATTGACTGGTTGAAGATATAATTATTGAAAATATATGATTAATGATGGACAATGTGATTTAGTTAATCTAGGGTGATTGGTTTATCAAAAAGGTGATAAGGAATTTAAAGAATTCTATATTTGATTTTTAAGTGAAGGTCCATGTGTTATTTTTCACAATAGTGTAAAATGAACAAGTAAAGAAGTCCATGACCATGGTTGAGGGAATGTTGATGTGAATTTTTACAAAATAAATGGAATGGTTTTCATTTATAGTTAGAGTTTCAAATCTAAAACTACTAGGTTGATCATCGTGAAAGACACAATTCTCATCGTTTTGGAGAAAAATAGATAAAATATTTACAAGACATTGTTGGGTAGAAGTAGTTGTCAATCCAATGTACTATATTGAATACATGCAGTGAAAAATGGATGACACATATGGTTCCATTCTTATGGTGAAGAAGTTTGTGTCAACAGGAAGAACTGAAAAAATAGCCACATTCATAGGACTATGCTCATAGAATTTAGATATTTTTAGGACAATGTCCATGTATTCTTCATAAATCCATGGTGTTGGGAGTGTAGGGATATGCTGTGAAAAATATGGAGGTAGTCACTCAGACAATTCATGAGCTATATTTTTTAATGTTTCATATATCATGAGTCTCAATTTTAGACCATCATCTAATCCAATATAGATAGTGATTTCCATCATTGATGATGGTTTATCATTTGTAGAATTAATTCACACTATAATTGGATATATAATCCCACGAATTAGTTGTTTTTATAAATTTTCTTTGAAGAGATTATGTAGGACTATTAGAGGAGTTATAGGTGGTTTATTACCCTATAAGGGGCCTGAATTGTGACTAGGTGATTTAGTATATAGCCTCCCTATTGAAATAAGGTGATATAAACTAGTAATGAATATAATACAGAGACTGAAGAATATATTGTTGATATAAATATCTATGAGTATATAGGATGTTTTTGTTCTAGGTTAGGGAATATAAATTATTGAATAAGGTGTTGGAATTCGTTGAACACCATTCAAAATTATGTTTGTGCCTACAAAAAAAGTGAAATTATTTCTAGAATTGTTCTGGAAAGTGAAGAATAAGGTCATGCTATGGTGGAATCTACAGTAAGTGAATGAGTATCCTAATTTGAATAAAATAGTGTATCTATCATTGTTTGAAGATACATTCTCTGATGTTGTAATGGGACCTACATGTCTATAATGTATGTTTGTATCCTTTATAGAGAAGTAAAAAAATGTGGTGGTAGAAGGGGTTGTGAGAAAAATGTTAGCCTTCAAAAAAATGATTTGGCTATAATCATTATAAGGTATCGATCCTAGGTATGTATGACCTATCCTAGACCATTGTAAGGGAAATGACCCATACGATGAGAAGTATTCTTAGTAGAAATTTTGGTTCATGGAAAAATGTCGATGAATTCTCCTTGGACACAACCTAGTCAGTTTGAACTAATTAAATTATTTTGTCCCTATTAATTTTATTCACACACACTAAATCATATCTATATACCTAAATTAAATCTAGTAAAGGAGTATAATAATTTAACCACATGGTTTATAGGTCAGGATCATTCTAAAAAGTGATACATTAAATAGATTAAGAGTATTTATTTCCCTAGGACAATGCATACACTGATTCAACACCACCCAATCTTAGCTTAATCTCATTCAAATCCCCTTTAAAAGTACTCACAAGTTGTATTAAAGGGATAAGTTAAATTTTAATGGATTTTTTATTTCTCTAACTTGTTTTGATGTTGTTTAAGAATAATTATACCCATAACAGTGGCCCATATATTTGATTGGAATAATTTAAAAACATTTAAAAAGGTATTCATAAATTTCATGAAAGATTATCTTGGAGTTCCTTAAGTTATGCTTTAAGATGTATTTTTTTCAAGATTCTATGATATTACTTTTGAGACAGATCAATGTAATATTAAAATTTATATATTTGTTAAAAATGTAGTAATAGATGCTCTTGGGAATGATTTCTATAAAATTAAAATTCATCAGTGGTTCTCTAAATACTTGTGCGTATATTTGGAAGATATTATTGGAAATGAATAGGATTCAAAAGAAATTTTCCTTATCTCAATAGGAAATAACAAAGAATAAGAATAATAAGTTAAAGTCATCCCTGAGGAATGATTTCTCTAGATGAGGTAACATTTGAGCCTCATATTATTTATGATTATAATCCTCATATAGAGAAATTATGTTATTTAAAATTATATCTCTTATATGTGAAACTAATATGTGATTGTGGTGGTGAAGAGGAAAATGAATCATTTTAATATTCAATAGAATTCCAATGTAATGAAAAAAAATATCAATTGTGTATTATTAATGGAATGTACTATTAAAGGATTAGATTGTTTTCCTTGGAAAACCAGTAGTTGAATATTAAAGAAGTGGAAGTAAATTTTAGCATTTAAATATTGGGAATAAATATGAAATAATAAAGTGATTTTCTTGAAGATATATCCTAATAGGTCAGGAAAAAAATAACCCTAAGAAGGAATTGAATGAAACTATTCATTCACTAAGAACACAATCTAAATAAATAAAATGGTTTTTGAGAGATACCAACTGTAGTAAAAAAAGATTGCTGAAAAATGAATAAAAATGATCAAAATATACGGGAATTTGATGAGGGGATGAACAAATAAAATTATATTATGATGATTTCTTCAAAATCTAACTCTACATGTGAATAAATGAAGAGAAATTATGATATTAAATATAGAAAAATATTTTTGTTCCATAATAAAATAGGAAATTTATGTTTCGTGAAAGAAAGGAGCACCAAAGCACTTTGATTATGGATGATTTTGATACATCTTCTGTAGATTTTTTAAATCCAATAAACCCCAATACATTATAATAACTCTATAAGTTCCAATATATCAATCAAGGAGAGTAAAAATGAGGTATAAGTATTATGGTAAATTCTTTATTTTTTCCACCTCAATCACATGGAAAAGTATTTCAATTGGATGATTGCTTTAAAGGGTAATGAAGCCATATAGTTACACTAAACTCCTATGAAATATAATTAGAATTATTAACTTGGATGAAGACTTACTAAGATATAAAATTGGTTCAATGTTTTTGGGGATGAATTTAAGCCCCAAAAAATGGAGTTTCATGAACCAAATTCTTGGTTTTCACAAAAACTCTCTTGGAAGAAAATAAAAAAAACCTAGAATAAAACAAAATTAGTTTTTTATTAATAAATAAGGTGTAGTAGAAAGTGAATTTGTCTCCACTAAGGAAGAGTTATTCTATTATAGCACTTGAAACCATCAAGGAAGAGTTTTTACAATGTTTTTCAACATAAAATGAAAAAAGGAAAAAAGATTAATATGAAATGGAGATGAAATTCAGAGGTGATATCCACTTTTGATGTTATAAAAGAATCTACTTGTTAGAGAGTGATCCATTATGAAATTGTGGAAAATATTGAGCTAATTAGGGAGTATAATTATTTCTTATATGAAAAGATTAATGTATGAGGCAACACACAAGGTAGATACTTTATAGAGAGGTATTATTTTCCATATAAAAGTGATGATGACAATGATGTTGTAGATATGATGATATTTTATTCAAAAAACTTAATGAATTAAAAAGGAAATATATATGGTGATTGGTTTATTCACTTGGACTAGTTTTATTCATAATAGAGAGGAAATGTGAGGTACCCCTCTTATCATATAATTTATTGTTTTTAACTATTCGGGAAGTGATTCCAAATTTTTGGGGACGTATGCTACATGGGGTGATTTTACATGAAAATAAAATTTTATAAAGATAAAAGAAATTATGGTGGAATCATCAATATGAACATCAATATTTGTTGTCTTGAACTAAATACTCGGGGGGAGTTGTGAAGAAAATAAATACTTATTAAGACATATAATATGTTTTTGAATCCAATGAAGAAATTAAAGGAATGTATTTTATGGTGTATCATTGGATTAAATTAAATAGATCTTGCAGTAAGTTGTATCAAATTTATTAATAAGTGGTATAAATTACTTTATCCTATGGTATAATCCACAAAACATAGTAATTTATTGTTATCTAATAATGGTTTTGTGTGACATGTGTTGGTGATCACATGTTGTGTTTCAAGTAACAGAATAAACATTGTTTTTATGAATTTTTTAGGGTATTCATTAGTGATGTTCACAACATTTTTGTTCTCTATAAAAAATATTTCTTCTTACTTCTATATCTGACATAGTAGGCTTAGAGAATTATTTGGGATCACAACATCCTAGTTTCAAATTTACTCAATGAATATCTCGAGTAAATATAGTAGGAATGGTGATAGTCTCTTATGGGAGATAAAAAGATGTGATTAAATCCTCTATATCATCATAATTGGAGTTGATTCTCATGGGAAAACCCTCATGGAAATTGAAGAAAAATGGGGGTGTCGATCCTTCTTATAGATTTGTCCAATACATAAGGGGAATATTTTAAAATAAATTGAGGATAATATGAGGATTTTCCCTCCAATAATGGGTAGAAGGAAGAAATATATATCCTTATATATTAAAGGGAAAATTGATGAAATAAATTTTATTAGGATACCCCATTTTATTTAATTTCCAATAAGGGGTAAAAGATTTATTTAAAGGGTTGGATGTGAATTTTGTATTGTCAATAAAATATAGAGGGGGAGATTTTTAGTAGTCCTAGGGGTATAATGAAAATAAAAATTGAATCATTTTCGGGGAGAATTATGACACAGTGATAATTGGCATCTCAATAAAGTATGTTGTATTTTATATAAGAGTATTATTAAGAAAATTAGATATATGATAAAGAATTTTTTAGAGTTATTAATTGATTACTATCTTGTCCTGATAGTGATATCGATGTGGAAGGAGTCCAAAATTTATTAGGAATTAAATCATCATGAGTTTTTATACAAAAGACAGAAAAATAACCAATCCAGGAAGGTTATGCCTTCAATTAAGGGTTTGTTGATGTGAAGTCACCCAACATAGGTAGGAACATACCCTAACAAGTTTCAATAGAAAAGATAGAGAAGAGGATTGGTGCAGCCAAACCCATAGTTGAAGGTGTGTTGAGAATAAAATTAAAAAAAAATTGTCAAGTGGAAGTAGAACATGACCATGGTGGTCCCTATAGTGATGTTCCAGTGAACATTACCAAAGAATTCGTATGAGGATTACCATACCTTTGATGAGAATGGTTATGGTTTATAAAGGTATTTTTAATCCAAAATACCTATAATGATCATGGTGAAATCCATGGTGCTCTATGTAATGGATTAAAATGATCATGAGCTGTGAAATGCACCATAGTGAAGAAGCTACCACCAATCATGTATACTGCAATGATGAACATTAATAAAAAATGGCCAATATGTGTATACCCATGCACATGGTGTAGATGTATTAGTTTATATGAGGAACTTCATGCTAAAAAATCAATGTGTAAAGGATCATGCATATTTTGTTTGACACTTTGGAGGAAAATAACCATGTGTTTTTCATCGGTACATAGTGCTGGGTGTATGAGGATATGGAATGAAAAATCAGGAGGGTATCTCTTAAAAAATGCATGAACTAGTTGTTTAATGTTTCACACATCATGTGTATAAATTTTAGATAGTGATCGAATCCATGATCAAAGGTGATTTAAATAATTGAGGATGTTGGATTAATTAGATAAATAATTCAGATTTCAAGAAGACTGGGAATCCCATGAAGCAGTCATATTATCGACTCTCAATTGAGGAGATCAAGGAAGAGTTACTGGTATTTTTATTACCCTATCATGAATCATATTTATTTCCATGTGATTTAGTTCTTATACTCCCTATTTTATGATAGTTATATTGACTAGAAGTGAATTTAAGAGAGTGACATGTGCTTATATTTAAGATATTAATATGTATGAGCATATAAGATTTTTTTTCAAGTGATGGCATAGAAATTTTGGAATAAAGGGTTTTCATATGTTGACTAATTTTAAAAGTGATGATTTGGATTTACATTCCTACAATAATTTTAAGGTTATCATAAACTTGTTCTAGAAAGTGATAAATAAGGTGTTGTCAAGGTGTAATTCACAAAAATTGAATGAGCATCCTAGCTAGACTACAACATAGAATATATCATTATTTTAGGATGAATTTTATTATTCTATGAGGGTACCTACATGTCCATTAACTCTATTAGGGTCCTTCCTATAACAATGATTAATGGAGGAAGAATAAAAGATAGTGACCAGGTAGTGACCCTTAAGAAAAAATGAGTTAATCCTAAACATTATAAGGAAATGATCTTGGGAATTGGGAGACTTATCCCTGACCATTGAATGGCATGGGACCCCTTTGATAAGTAGTTATCTGAAAAATTATTTTAGTTCATGGAACAACATTTAATCATTCACTATATACATAACCTAGTGGGAATGGACCATGTACCTTTGTGTTCTCCTATTTACTTTATACATACACCCCAAAAAAGATTATAGGAACTAAATTATATTTGGTAAATCAGTATAAAAAGTGAACCTTATGGTTGGAAGGTCATGATCCACATAGAATGTGAGATATTAAAAGAATTGAAAGTTATAATTTCTCATGCACTTTGGATACCCAGATTTACCCACCCCTGGATAAATCTCACTCTAAGAACCTTTTGACAGAATAACATGAGTATTATTATTCTTTTTTCTCATGGGATACATGAATTATCACCATATTATTCTTCATTTATATCCTCCAAGAAGTCCATGTGGAGTAATATCTTCATAACATAATGAATTCATGCAATGAGATTAAAGATAATTGATTCTTTAGTTAAGGAACACAACTCTATACAAATATCTTTCATTCAATCATCAAAAATACTTCTAGAATCATATAAAATCATGATATTTAAAATATTAAGCACATGAAAACAAGAATTAATATATTTTTTCATATTTTTAGATGAAACATACACTCCAACCAATGAAAAATATACTCCTTAGAAGTACGCATATTATTAATTTTATAATAAAACTTATATTGGTAATTTAGTCACACATAAGTTATGAAAGTGTAATCAAACATATGAAAAAAAATTATGAAGTATCAAACTTTTCCTCACACCATAGGATCCTATAAAGTTTAGTCTGCAGTGGTTTTCTATATCACATACACCACAAATTCCACACAGGGTGGTATCATCCAATTCATTATATTTCCAACACCATTCCCACCAATGCTTTCACAACATTATAGGCTCATACCATTTCCTATTCATAATTCTTCATTTTCATAATATACCTAACATAAAACCTTTTTCCTACTTAAATCACAAGTATTTTCTTCATGATATTTCTACAATGTATAAATTGTAGTCCATAATCTTAATTACACTTGTTTATTCCAAATATTAATTCTAAATAATTCCTTAGTTTTTCTTAAGGTGTTATTATAATTTTCGCTATATATTAAATCAGTAATTATCATTCGGCCTCTCACTCATACATAGATCAGTTAATTTTTATATTGGTCTCTTGATTAATTTTTTACTTTAAACAACTTCTAAATTACACTTATTTTGATCAATTAGAACCTCTCTATAACTTTGAGGAATGCGGAATGACCCTTACATAATGTGTTGTTAAAAATATGTAACTGATAGGTTTTAGAGTACCATTAATTTGGTTTTTTTATTTCATTCTCAATATATATTTAGTTCATTAAGATAACTTTACATGAGTCACAACACTCTTATATTACATTTAGGTTGTATTGAATAGCCTTTATACAAATTGATGATTTATCGGTTCACCGTCCACATGAATTTATTTATTTTATGTACGTAGTGGCACATCTAAGTGACATTTACCTAACTCACTGGATTTTGGAGATACCTTTATGTAACTACATAACATCAGTAACATAAATTATAAATTCATCAACTAGTCTTTTGGGAATCTAGAAAGATTAATCTATTTGTAAATAATATCAATAACTTTACTGAGATAGAATACATCATCCATATCACTCCATGGAACAAGATCTATCTCTTACAATTATTTATGTTGTAGTTCTATTAATGAAATTCCAAGAATAATTTTTTATAGTCATATGAATGGATAATTACCTTCCATGTTATTCAATATCTCATCTTATTTACCATTTATATAGGGGAGTCCTTCACTTTATAGAATGGGATAATAGTAACTTTAACACCCAAAACTTCTTTTAAGTCTCATTGTAAATCACCAATCCTCACATATTATTCACAATGTAGTACAAAACATAATACATTATTTCCTTGTATAGGTACACAAAACTTCTTCTAAACATCACGTTTCAGTATTTTAAATACCTTAAAATCTATTATTTTTCTAAACAGAATTATATAAATTAAAAGAAAAATATATCCAAAAAACAGGGATCAATACTGATGATTAGGTTTTTACCATGATTATCTATCATTTACTTCTTCTTTTATAATATACATAGTTTTTTTCTTACCTTTTTAGGTATGTTATACCATTTCATTATTTTTCTTACATATAAAAAAAGTCTTCATTATATTTCCATAATATTAGTTTGATTAATTTTTCTTATTGATGTTTTAATTTTCATTATTTTCATGGATATTTCTATATGGTTATAATGGTTATGTGAAGGAATATTTTTGAAGGTGAGATTTAAAATTTAATGTTATGAATTATGTGTTTCTTTAAAATGGGTTTTGAGACTGGTTTCTGATAAATATTATTTTTTTTTGTTTCTATAATAAAATCCTATTTTTGAACTATATTTTCAAACAATCATGCATGGTATGTTCTTATAAATAAGGTGCATGGAATGTGTAGAGCTTATTGAATTAGTTGTTTTATACTCACACACTACTTTTTCAAATTGGACTTGGTTGAGCCAAGCTATTTTGTAGGTTCAGGTATAGTTATCATCACTATAATAGTGGGTTGGTTTTATGGATTAATGTTGAATAAGAGGTTACACAAAGATAGTGTCAAGTATCTTAGTTTTTTTATTTATAATTTGTTTCCCCACCCTTTGGTCATTTGTATTCTAGATATTTTTTGTTCCAATGTTTTTATATATTTTATTTTAAGTTGTTTAATTATTATGGTTATTACTCCTTTGTTTTTACTTATTTTATTATGATTATTTTATGTCATGCACAAATATTTTATTTATTATGTGGTCATGTTGTACATATGAATTTAAAAACAATGTCTCATTTTATTTATTTGGTGAATTAATTTCGAATTGATCTAATTTGATTGCTTGGAATTAGTTACAATCATGGGATGATCGGTAACCAACCTCAGGTATATGATGGTTCACTTCTAGTTCCCATTTTTTGGGTGACCTAGATTTAGTTTTGGATATTTATATAGGTCACCTTCATTGAGTAAAGTACCCCTTATAATAACTCGATTTAAAACATTTTTTAATGTAAAATAATAAGTATTTTATCATTCAATAATTTTATTTCTAAAATATATAACAATAAATACTCCATATGCACATCATCAAGTGATGTACCAATGAGTTAATTTTAAACACATAATCATCATGTGATAAATTAAATAACAATATCCCTTATCATTTGCACTATAAGAACTGTTACATCGTATCACATACCATGTGAATACATTATCCATGATATGATGACATTATCCATGTAGTGATCATTGATTTAGTGCTAAAAATGTAATTTTAACCACTCAAATGGTATATTATAATGTTTATTGTATCTATTATGTCATTATTTGATCATTTTTCATTATGCCCTCATTTTTTCATTAATTAAAAATATTAAAAAAAATCAATTTCAATATTTTTTACATAACTTTCTCTATAATAATCTACATTTCAGAAGCCTTTTTTCAACTTCCCTCTTTTTTTTGGATTCATATCATTTCTCAAGACTGTTCTAAATCCAATAGTATGGGGTAAAAATTGGGCAAAAAAATTTTGAATCCTTTGGTTACATAGAATTGATATACCATAATTAAATGTTCAATAACAAGGTATATGAAAATCCAAATGAGATAAATATAGAGGATAGTAAAATATAAATCAATAGATTTCATCTCTAAAGGTATAATGTAAATATTTTGTAATTATTGTAGATATATAACTAATAAAATTGGTGGAAACTGAAAAGTAAATCAGGATGGAACTGTTTAAATTAGTAACCCAACTCTAACATTTTATACCCCTCTCCAATGAACTAAAAATATTATGCAAAATGTTTTAATATATATCTAAACAACTTCCCTGTTTATTATTTTATAATATACAAAATGTTTTGGTCCAAATAGAAATTCAAATTAGAATAAAATATTTTATATATAACTATCCACCACTCTTCATTATAAATATGTACCTCTAAATTAGTTCTAGTAACTGAAAAAATAAAAATAAAGAGTTTGAGGTTATACATATTTAATGTAAGAGAGGGAGAATCTCCTAATTTCTTAATTGAACATTTTTATCCCTTTTCTCTATGTACACATTAACCCCGTTTTTTCAATATGGGGAGTGTCTCTTGATGTAATATTTTTCTTTGGGTTCATAATATTTATGAAATTAATTGAAGTTATAGGTTTGTGTTCTTTATCTCTCAATTTTTATATGTCGTTTAATTTTATGTTTATGATTTTCCCAAATAATAATCAAACACATATACTCATTATTTCATGAATAAATGGGATTGTGGAACAATTGATCTAGATTGTTTCATTTTCCACCTTTCATTATCATGATTTTTGTTGTGGGTATCATTGGTAGATTAAATCCATTGGGTACCATTGATTATAATTATTTTTTTAATCAATAAAATTTTAACAAAGACACAAATTAAGATTACACATCAATTTCATCACATTATTCCGTGTAGATTTTTTTATCATGAAACTCGGTACATATAAATCGATTCATGGGAGTAATTTATAAATAAATTTTTGTTTCTAATCAAATCCTAGGATGTATCATAGAAGGAACTAAAATTGATTTTTTGTTTCATTGGGTATATGTCATGGAATATATTAGATCCCCTATATCATTTAATGGAGATTGAAATTGAATATCACAGGACACATACCTGCGTTTATCATTATTTCACTCTATAATGGAATACATTTTGTTTATTTAGTATAAATTCATTCCATAAAATAAAAACCCTCTATTTCATCAAAACTAATATATTAATTGTATTTATTTATCATTTTACGGTTAAATGATCTATGACGTTATCAGGAGTTGACTTAGCCTTATTTCTATAATATAGATATTATAATTTAAAATTAACAATCTAATTAGATGTGATAGACTATGTGATAAACATTTTCCACCATTTTTGTAAAGTCAAATAGAATTGTTTCCTCTTATTTAATTTCATTCTTTAGTTCTCTTATTTTTATTTATTTTTTAATTTCTAGCATAACCTGAACATGTAATGTTATGTTTCCTAAAATCCATATGGAGCACAAAGAATCACTTTGTACAAACCAGTATATATCTAGTACCACAAGGATTCAACTACCTTTGAACTATGATTTGTTCTCATCCTCCAAGATCCCAAATATACTATAGTTTTTGGTGAACACCAACAAAAACAACTTATATAGTTCCATATTTTTTCCTCTATAATGAAACTATGGGTTTTTTATGATGATTACATTAAATTTTAGGATATCACTTTACCCCATGATGATGAAGATGAGAACTAGATATCTTACCTAACTAGCATAATTTGGGAGAATAAAGACCTGAAATGATTATTTGTAGATAAAGTTTTCTCTAAAAGTTGGATTTAATTGAATAGGAATTAAATTTATATAATTATGAAAGAAAAAAGGGGACACCATTAATGAATCATTAGATACATTTCAAAATAATTTTCTCTAATTTATACAACCATGAAATGGTTAAAATAATTAAAATACAATACTTGAATGAGGGACATTTTCTCATGGATTATGGAATGTTAGATGTTTGTGGTTATGTAAATCTAGTGAAACAAATTAGGAAACTACTTAAAAAATAATCACATACGTGTATTGAAATACCCAAAAATTTGAAACATGATAAATGCCACCATCTTGAGGAGTCCGTGAGGTAAACCTTTCATCCTTAAAACCAAACACATATAATAATCATGATGAAATGAAATCAAATTTATGGTAATTGGTTCAAGATTTAAGTACATAACTATCTAAAACTATTAATTTTAATTTTGGTACCTATGGTGGTAAAAACCATTATTGTATCAATATACGAAATTTAGGATTCATGTGATTCACATAGCAATGTAATTCCGGTTTCTCAATATCTATAAGTGCCTAAATTAAATCATGAATTTTTTCTTTTCAAATCCAAACCCAAGGTGGAAATCCCAACCAATATTAAAAAAGATGGAAACTCAATCTATCATAATAATAAAAGGTATCATAAAGGTTAAGGAACACATCCCCGTACCCCATACCCACATAAACCTTTTCCTCCTCCCAAGTCCCAAGCTATCCTCAAGGATTTAGTGTGTAAAATGAAAAAAAACAGTACATAACAAATCCCAACAAATAAATATTTCATGACAAGATGACTTGAGTGGATAAATTATAAATTACCATTGAGAAAATAATGACTCATGGATTGATATATTTATCATCCCAATAAATTTTATATTGCAATTATAAGAGTAATTTGTAGCCTATTACATTTCATAGTGGTAATAAATGTTCCCAATTATGTTTTTTCATGATTGGTGTGTCTTCCTCTTGATTACTCTCTCTATCTTAATCATTAATGGTTCTTCAGATGATTAAAAAAATATAAATGGTAAAATATTTATCATAGATGTATCCCATGAATCTTAAATTCATCATTTATTCCACCTAAATAATATCTCAATCAAGGGGAAAATTTAATAATGATTTTCTCAACGATAACATGGATACTTTTAAAAGTGCATATATTAACAATACTCTATTTGATAAATTCATATAAATTAAATTCTATTAAAAATTTAAGAAGGATATTTTCACCCACCATATGCGACTAATGGGTAATGAGATAATATATCTTGTATGGAATATCAATACATTGATACAATTGTTTATTTAAACCAAATAAAGGGACAATGGTATAAATCAAATAAATTTCAAAATTTGTGAGACATTCATGTTTGAATCAATCATTTACCTATGTTATCAATATATATGAGGTATTAATGTTTTTATACAATATTAAATTTTATATTGTAGCACTAATTGTTTTTATGGATTATTTTTTAGATATAATTTAATCGTTTTGATATTTTTCATTTCAAAGAACAATAAATATAGCTTGTGTTATATGAAAGCACCATGTTATTCTTGATTTGCATGAAACACCAAGTTGATCTTATTCTATATGAAATACTTATACATTATTTTGGTACCAACAACACTATTTTTGTCTTGTCTTTCACACAATGCTGAGTTTCTTTGGTAACTTTCATGACACCCAAGACCGACTTTTACCAAATTACAATATACTATTAATATTATTATTAAAAAATTATTATAGTTATCAACAATCCATTGGAATAGAATTTAAAAACACAATTAACTAAAATTTAAAAACAAGGTTTAAAAATGTATATAAAATGAATTATTTTTTTTAAATAAATTTTAAATAAAAATAATAACCAACTGAAAATAATAGAAGTGACTTTATGAAAAAAAACTATTTTTATGCCCATAAAGGAATTTTATATTAATAAATTAATTTAATCACTATTAGTGAGATATATTAACGAAATTAATATATTATAAATTCAACCAAATTATTTTACATTCATGCAAAAACATTTATAGGCATAAAGTAAGAACAAATCTAATTTTAGTCATAATAAGCTATAATTTTATAAAAAAGAAGTTTTGTGGCCTTTAAACGGAAGACTTGTTTTAAAATTAATTTTTGAAAAATTTATATTTTCATTGGAAAAAATAACTTCATTTTTGAAATTGGGATATCAAAATTTAGTTTTAGTGAATTTGAGGTATTTTCTGGGAAGTTTCATCTTTTAATGAATTGTGAGAAATACTAAATATTAATAGAAAAAAAAACTTTTGTTTTAATTTATTTATATATTTAAATTATACTTTTATTTATTTATAAGGTATATTTATATTAATTATATATATATTAATAAAATTTAGGTCATTTGAATCAATTTGACATTGAAATTTGATATAAAAACATTTCAAAGTTTTGAATATTTTCACCTTAAAAACTCGTTGTCTCATCTTGTATATGGGGTTAATTTAAAATTAATTCCTATTAATTCTATATTTATAATTAAAAAACATTGAATCAATATTTTTAATAAAAATAATTTGTAATTTTTAGTAAGGTAAAATAAGGTTTTTACCAAATATATTAGTGCAATTAATTAAAATAAATTATAGTGATTAAGGTAAAAACAAGTTTTCTTAGTGTTTAAACATTGACATAAGGGGCCAAAAAACGAAGAAACATGTCCAAAATATATTTTATGTCAATATCTAGAATGTATAATATATTTTATTAAATATTTACCATTATTGGTGGAACATTATGTAAGAGATACCTATCAATATTGTTTTTCGTTTTGTATTTATAGGAATGTCACTCCACTGATGCTAAAAAAGGGAATTCATCACCCTCACTTATTCACAGCTCTCAAGACCATTTTCTTTGAAAAAAACAACCCAAATATCCTCCAAAATTCCTTCACTTAATCCTATAATCATTAATTTGGTAATAAATCTAACCAATGAATCCCTTTGGTGAAGCCCAAAAGGATTTACCCAAAGAAGAGGTAACATTCCTCAATAAGAACTTTTGTTTTATTTAATTATCCACCAATAAATTATTATTATTCCATGATTATATAATAAAATTAGTATAATAACTATAATTATATGTTTTTATGTTAATTTTATGAACTATACTCACACACACTTAAATAAAATAGGATACATAATCATCATTCGTGTGTACGGCGGACAACTGCCTCGCCAACATATGTTGTTCATTTTTTCATTAACACCATTTAATGATGGAAATGATGATTTAATTTATGTTTTTATATTATATTTATTATATTTATTATATTTATGATATATTTATCCATTTTTAATTATTATATAACATATACCTTCATGCTTTTCATTTTGTGGGAATATGATAACTTCGTTTGTGGATGTGTGGACTACTGTCTCCTCAAAGCGATGTGATCCGTTCACTCATTAAATGTAATGTATTAAGGATGGTTTTAATAAAAATATTTGATATATATAACATAATAATTAAACTTTAAATATAATTTACTTTTATTTTTATAAAAAAAATATGGGAAGAAAATTGAAACAACGCTCATGCGTACGTACGGCCTACAATCTCCATAAATGGTGTATTTTAGTTCGTAATTATATATTTTATAGATTATTAAAAATACTTATATAATGAATATATATTATATTTATATAATGATTTAAATTATTTAAATAAACTAAATCATTATCTATGTAAGAGGATCAATAATAACATGTCAAAACGTATATGAAAAACAAATAATTTATTACCAGAAACATAACCTTAACCTGAAATTGATAATAAATAGGTAATATAAAGTCAAAATAAAATCATTTATGGAATTATATATAATAATATTATTATGTATTATATTTATAATAAACATATATTTACTATATAGAATGTTTGAATGTGTATGAATAAATTCTAGACTTATGGTAAGGGTTTTCTCATCACAGTTTTATTTCTTTGAGAAATATGTTATATTTACCACTTATTCTTGTTCTGTGGTGTATATACATAATTTTGATATTTTATATCATAAAAATACTTTATTCGACAATTTTAAAATTTTAAATTGATGTTATTATTTCATGGATCCCATGATTCAAATGTTACTCAACTATAAGGGAATATTTAGTCTCACTTTTATTTCTACAATACTTATACCTTATTCACCACTCATTAAATTTATATGGTGTATATACTACCAACTAAATTATTCTATGAGTATTATACTTCAATTTATGTATATTTACTTATCCATTTTATGATCTCACTTTCATGCAATTTTAGGTTCAAATGTTACCAAATCAGTAATGTAATTTTTCCCACTTTTCCTTCTTAAGACACATGTGATGTTATCCACCTATATTATTTTACAAGGTGTATATACTTCCCTTATAAATTTTATATCATAAATATAATTATTTTGATGATATTTTATGTTTCATTTAATGTTATTTTTTCCTATGAATTTTGATTCAAATTTACCAAAGTGGTAAGATTATATTACTATAATCTCAAAATTTATCGAGATTGTATTTTATTATGATTCCATTGGTGAGAACATATGATAAAGATCTTAATAATTATCATGAATTTTATTATCCTCAGTTTATGAAAAATATCTTCAAGTAATGGGGCCATTTTTAACTCTTTTTAACTTAATAGTATTAAGAAAAAATTAATAAAATATGACCTTATTTATCTTTTTGGATGGAAATATGTCTTATTCCAAAACTATATTTCATTAAAAGGTTTTCAAAAAAAATTATATTCAAAATTTGTTTTCAATTATTTCCAAATCGTCCTGTATATATTTTCAAAGTTTATTTTCAATGAATGTGATTTTAATTATTTAAATACATATTTTATAAGTTTTCAAAACTATTTTAAATGAAAAAGGTTTTCAAAAAGTTCTTCTATTTAAAATGGGTTTTAAATATTTTAAAATATTAATTTATATGGTATCAATTGTTATTTTCAAATAAAATTATTTCAATGATTTAAAAACATCTTTTATATGTTTTTAAATCTATTTTCAATGAAAATTTTTTTTAAAAATCTTTTATGTTTAGAATGGGTTTTAAAAGATTTTCAAATATTCCTCCATATGTTTGCAATGGTTATATTCAAAGAAATTGGTTTCAATGATTTAAAAGATTGTTTTATAAGTTATAAAAAATATTTTCAAATTAAAGGTTTTTCAAAAAAGTTTATATTCTAAAAATCCTTTTTAATGATGAAAATCACATTCTCTGAACAAGTGTTTTCAGAATAATTCTAAAAATTATTTTACATGTAAGATGTCATATGGTGATGTTACTTATGTATTATTGGTGTTATGATCCAATTATAAGATTCTTATTCTTTATCCGAGTAGTTATTCTTTTGAGGAAATGTTATTTATGAAGCCTGTTTCTCTTCCAATGTTTATACCATGATAATACTCTTATGAAACCCACTTTTTTCATGATTTATTATCTGATGAAATTATTACGATACCTATTTATTTTTCACATTTCATGGTGTGATGACATGTTTATGATTCCCTTTTTTCATTTCATGGGTCATGATAGGATGGGTTTTTATTTATATATCATGATATATACATGGGTCATGATATGGGTGGGTCCTATATCTCCATCCAATGCATTGGGAATATATTTATATCTCATGATATAGACATGGTGAGAATTGGGAGTGATCTTTATTCATTAAAGGACTATTTACACTAAGATGGTCCTGAGAGTAGACCTTTTCTACTAATATGGTCATGGGAGTAAACCATGACTACAAATATGGTTTGCTAAGTGAATCCATTCCACTATGATGAGCTTGGAAATAATCCTTGACTACTATCGAAATAATTTTATATTCTTATGTGTTTTCCACAATTCTATGTCTTATTACTCGATTATGATTTCATGGCTTACGAACTTGATTTCATTATGATTCACAACTTATAAACTACCAATAATTATTCCATTATTCCTATTTACTATCTTTGATATGTAGGGTATGATTTTCTAATTTTATTATCTTGATATAATACCATTATGATTATTTCATTATTACGTATCTTCCTCATTACCCTTACTTAGCATTTGGCATCACCCTTTCTTATGTTTCCATTACCAAGGCTATGAATAAAGGTTTTAAATAGGATTACTAAATGGGAAGATCATTTTGGGAAACATTGAATATATTTCCCCATTTCATAATATTGTGTTCTACGTTTCCAAATACAGTAAACTATTATGGTTCTCAAGCATATAATTTTTTAATGTGATGAATATTCACTAAAAACGATGTAATATTCATGTATGTTGAGCATGGGTCACTATATTTGGTATTAAAAGAAAGGGTTAGTCAAAATATTGAAACTAAAATGAGAATCAAATATGGATATCTATAGGTATATTTCATATGATGTGTATAGGGATGTCTATAAATATAAGTCTATTAATGAGTCAATGTTTAGGAAATTGTCTTGGAATTTTGGTAAGGGATATGAAAAGTAGTTTTCTACAAATATAACCATGTCTTCATAGTACAAGTGGATGTGAATCTTGAATAGATGTATA
The DNA here is from genome assembly GCA_963277665.1 of Viscum album. Classification (NCBI taxonomy): domain Eukaryota; kingdom Viridiplantae; phylum Streptophyta; class Magnoliopsida; order Santalales; family Viscaceae; genus Viscum; species Viscum album. The sequence continues at coordinate 570,982,626 of OY728119.1, forward strand.
TAAAGGTAGAAACCCCCCAAAAAATAATGTATTAATCTAGACTCGACTGGGAAATGGTGCACAACAACGGGCCTTACATGACACCTACTTCGAAGCTTCTATGGGATATGATTTAGAAATTCAAAAACACTTTATGAACCTACATGAAGGATTCAAATATATGATGACTCTGAATGACCAAGGATGAACCTAAGGTATCATATATTAAATAATGTGTCATAACATAGACATCCTATAAGTAATTATTCATGATTATTTGGTTTTACATTATGATAAGTGTTACTCACACTATGATTTCTAGTCTTAATAAATGGAGGAAACAAGAAAGAACTGGGTTACTGTTGAATGTGATGGAAAATTTTCTGATGCCCAGTAAAATTGGATGATCACTAGAGTAAATGAAATTACGATTATGCCTAATCATTTTTAATGGAACAAGATTAACAACATGTTCCTAACCCAACTATCGGTCTCAATAAATAATAGAAGGAAATAGTTCATTTATTGTCTATGTAATGTATTCCATAGAGTAAAGGAGATTAAATTTTCATTATTTCAATAATGAAGAAAAAAACACCAATGTGAATGTCTTGTAGGTGCATAAAGATGTTTGGATGGTAGAAAATAAAATAAAAAAGGTAAATATAGTGGGAAAATGAAATGTTTGGTTAATGAAATGAATGATAATAATGGAAACCCAAAGACATCATCTACAGTTCAATTCATTAAATGTGGAATGAATGGGAAATACCCAAATCTATGTTTTAAATGAAAAGCTCATGATGACAACCAACAAGGTGATAAGAGTAATGGTTATATTACTTATAATTATGATACTAAAGGTGAAATGAGAAAGGAAAGAGTTATTATGTAATGGGATGAGGTATAATTGTTAATTTCTTAAGGATGAAGTGAAATAATAAAATTGTTCATGTATTTGGATTCATTAATTCTGTTATTTAAATTTTGAAATATATATGGATTTTTCAGTTTATGGATTTACAAGAATATGTTGAATAGTTATGATAGACTAGAAACTTCGTTTAATAAAAAGATTATATTTTATGGAAATCAAATGATTAAGTGAAGGCAACCCCAGTCATGTTCTTAATGTGGTGAAAATAATTTTTAGTATGGATAAAGATATAATTGATAAGAATAAATTAATTTTGATAATACGTGTTACCATGGAAATAAATTAAGTATTTTTTTCAAAAAATTGGTTCGTGCTCTCATGGATGTACTTTTTGAATTTTTTTAATTCAAGGAATATATCAAATAATCCTTAGAATAAGAAATTATGCATGTTTAAATAATGATTTATGGAAATTCAGGTTATTAACATGTTTTAAGAGAATACATAATGAATATATTCACATGTTATGTATGTGAAGAATAAATGATAAATTATGATATATGGGGGATAAATGTTAAGCTGATATTGTGAAATTTAGTGAACTTATTTATAATTTTTTGGAATTTCATATTTTATATGGGTTATAAGGTCAAAAAATTTATGGAATGGTTTATGTTAAACTTCAGATGAAGTTTTGGAGATTAAAGTATTATTTTTCTATAATATTATTTATGCATATTAGATAACTTATTATAACCATTTCATTGTGATAAAGACATATGGAATGAACTTTCATTCTAGTTATGAATCTCATGATCTACTAATGATTCAAGAATGTCAAATTCACCACCATTTTTTAAGAAAACGATAAGAAGTTGAAATTGATCAAGAAATAACAAAGGGTGAGATTGTACTGAAACAATGTAAGTATATATTCCTATAAAAATTATTCAAATTTAGGAAAAACTTGTATTTAAATTAAATTTGGTCTCATTATCATCATTATTTTATGATATCAATGACCGTTTTCAAAACACTTTGGGCTATGGATTTGTGATCATTAACATTATCCTACCCATAGTCTTTATCACTCTCGATCAAAAATTTATTTTTTCATTTCTATTCAATTTCCATGTTCTCAATTTCCACCTATAATCTCCTATTTGTAACCCTAGTTATGTGTTAATTTGGGTAACCATTATGTATTTAACTTTCCATTTTTAAATGAAGTTTTATTATTCATTTTAATGATGTGGGTTTGTATAAACGGAACATTAAACTATTAATCCTTTGATAACCCAGATAAATCTCAAGGATGAAATTAATTAAAATAGGGTTATGATGTAACACCCCATGTTTTATGATTTTTTTATTCAATTTAATACTTTTGATGTTTTTTTTATTTCATGCAACACTGAATATAACTTTTTTATATGAAAGAACCAAGTTATTATTGATTTGTATGAAACACCAAGATGATCATGTGCTATAATAAACACTTATATTTTCTTCAGTTACATGAAACACTATGTTTTTTTGTTACATATAATTTTGTGTTCCTTTGATAAGTTGTGTGACACGCAAGACTGAGTTTCACCGAACTACAATATAATATTAATATTATTATTACAATATTGTTATATTTTTCACCTATCCATTCGAATGTATGTTATGAATTACATTAAATAAATTTTGAATATATGGTTTAAAAATGTATATAATATTAATTCTTTGCTTATGAATTATTTATAAATGAAAATAAGAACAAACTGAATATAAAGGAAGTGATTTTATGGTACAAAACTATTTTTATGTCCAAAAAAGAGTTTTATCAAAATAAATTAAATTAATCACTATTAATGAGAGTTAATGATGAAATTTATATATTATAAATTTATTGAAATGATTTTATAGTCATCCAATAATTCTTGATAGGCATAAATTAAGAGTAAATCCAATTTTAGGCATATAAAGCTATATTTTTTCAAAAAGGCAGTTCTATCTCCTTTTAATGGAACTTGTTTTAAAAATAATATTTGAATCTTGTATCATTTTTTTAACAAAATAAAAATAATTTATGAAAGAAAAATATGAAAATTTACTTTGGTAGGTATTTTTTAATTTTTCTAGGAAGTTGCATTTTTATGAATATTGAAACATACTGAATTTTAATTGAAAACTTATTTTTCTTATAATTTATTTATATAGATAAATTATATATTTCTTTTATTTTAAATAATATTTAGATAAATTATAAATATATAAATCCTATTTAGGTCATTTGAGTTAATTTCACATTGAAATTGGATATAAAAACATTTAAAACTTGTGAACATTTTCACATTAAAAACCCATTGCCTCATCTCGCCTATGGAGTTAATTTTAAATTAAATTCCACTACATATATGTTTAAAATTTTTAAAAATGGATTAGATATATGGAATCAGCATAATATTTAATTTATATTAATGTCAATAGATTTTTTGACCAAAAATATTAGTGAAATTTATTAAAACTAATTACCATGATTATGGTAAAAATGAGTTTACGTAGTGGATAAACATTAACTTAAGGGGAAAAATAATCTATAAAAATGATCTAAATATATTAGATGTCCATATTATTTCCCAAAAATATATTATCTATAAAACGAACCATTATTGGTGGTACATTGTGTAAAGGAGACCTCTCAATAGTGTTTTCCTTTTTGTATTTACAAGAATGCCACTCCTCCACCACTATAAAAGGGAACCCACCCCCTCACATATTCACACATTTATAGCCCTTTTTATCGAAAACAAACTACCTATATATCCTCCCCAAATCTCCCCCTTCATCCTATAATCCTCACTATGGGAATAAATACAACCAAGGAGGCCATTTGGTGAAAACCAAAACGAGTTACACAAAGATGATTTAACTTTATTCAAAAAGAACTTTTGTTTTATTTCTATATCCACCCAAAAAAATCTTATTATTAAATTAATCTATTAAATCCTAAGTATAATATCTATACTAATATTTTTAATTGTAATTTTATGACCTATATGTACAACAAATTCCATCAAAAGGGATACACAATCATCGTTCGTGGGTACGACATACAACCACCTCACGAAGAGATATCATCCTTTCTTCCATTGCCACCTTTAAATGTTGGTAATATTGATAGAAGTATAGTTTTTATATGATATATATTATATTTATTATTTAATTATTCTTATGTAACAATTTTATAACATAAACCTTCAAGATTTTAATTTTTAGGTTATACAATAACTTCAATTGTGGATGTATGTACTATTGCCACCTCAAAGCGGTGTGATTCATTCATTGTTTACACGGAATGTATTAATGATGAGTTCAATAAACATATGTGATTTATATGGTATAATAATTCTACTTTTATTATAATTTAGTATTTTTTATTTAAAAAAAATATGACCATAAAATGGAAACAACATTCATGCGTACGTACGACCTACTATCCCTATGAACAGTTTATTTCATTTCATATTTCTATATTTGAAAGATTTTTATAAATACTTATATAAAAAATATATATTATATTTATATTATTTTATATATTCTTGAAATACTTAGATCATGACGAAGTAATATGATCAAAAATAACATGTCAAAACATATACAAAAAAAGCTTTTATTACCCGAAACGTAACTTTATCATGACATTGTTAAAAATTTATTAATAAAAAGTCATAATAAATTATTATATGCTATTAAATATAATAATATGGTTATATTTTATATTTATGATGAACTTATATTTATTTTAAAGGTGTTTTTAATGTTTATAAATAACGTCAAGACTAAAGGTAAGGGTTTTCCTGTCAAACTTCTATTTTTGTGAGATATATGCTATATTCACCACTTATTATTGTTTTTTGGTGTATATAATTCCATATGGAAAGTTAAATCATGAATTTACATTATTTAATGATATTAAAATATTATATAGACGTTATTCATTCATGGGTCATATGATTCAAAAGTTACTCAAGTAGTAAATATATTTCTAGTCTCGCTTTTATTTCGGCCAGATTTATGATATATTCACCACTCATTTCTTTTGTGTGGATAATATAATTATCATGAATGTATTATATTATTATTATAATTTAATTTAGGGTATTTACATATCCACATTATGATCTATCATTCATAGGATTTTTTGTTAAAAATATACCAAATCGGTAATGGAATTTTGTCTCAATTTTCTTTCTTTGAGACACATGGAAGTTATGGAGATATATTCTTTTATGTGGTATATATAAGAATATTTGACAAGTTTTATCAGGAATATAATTATTTTCATGATATTTTTAGGTTCATTTAATTTTATTCTTTCATATGTATTTTTATTCAATGTTTCCAAATGGGTAAGAGTTTATCGCTACAATCTCATCATTTATGGGGATTATTTATGATTATGCTTACATTGATGAAATATTATGATTCATATCTTATGAATTGTCATTAATGTTATTATACTATATTTTTTCATTGTATATTTATGTAATGGTAACCTTCCCCAAAATTTTTATATTAATATAATGATGAAATTGTTTTTAATAATATATCACTATATTTCTCTTTTCGGTCAAAAATATACATTCTTTCAAAAACATGTTTTCTAAAAACATTTTCAAAAACTTTCATGTTTAATATTTATTTAAAATGGTTTTAAATTATTACTTTATTTTTTTCAAAGGATATTTTCAGATAAAATGATTTCAATTATTTTAAAACTTCTTTTATTTGTTTTTAAGTCTATTTTTAAAGAAATAGGTTTTAAAAAATATTTTGTGTTTAAAAAAAGGTTTAAATGATTTTAAAAGAATCATTTATATTTTTTAAAGGTTATTTTAAAATAAAATAAATTACATTATTTCTAAGATTATTTTATATGTTCTCATAACTATTTTCAATGAAAATGTTTTCAAAAATGTTTTATTTTTTAAAATTATTTTACATGATTTTAAAAGCTTCCATTATATGTTTTCAAATGTTATTTTCAAAGAAAATGATTTCGAATATTTCAAATATTCTTTCATATTTTGTTCAAATATATTTTCAAATAAATTTTTTTTCAAAAATATTTATGTTATAAAAATTATTTTTAAAATAGAAAATGATATTCTCCTCAGAAAATGTTTTCAAATGATTTTTCAAAATTATTTTATATCTAATAAGAAATCTATTGATGTTGCCTATGTCTACTGGGGTTATGATCCAAGGGTATAATTCTTATTATTTTTATGAATTTTTATTCATTTGAGGACATCTTATTTATGAAACTCGTTTCTATTGCATGGGTTATACTTTGATAAAATGATTATGATACCTATCTATTTTAATGGGTTTTTATATGATGAGATGATTATGAAACCTGTCTCTTTTCCATAGGTATGACATGATGACATATCTACATTACACATTTTTTATTTCATGGGTCATGATATAATGGTTTTTTATTATCTTCTGGAACACATATGTATGATTTCATTATGATATGGGTTGGACCTATATATCCCTCCATTGCAATGGGTAAATATTTTTATCTCATGTGAAATAAATGAATAGAATTGGGAGTGAACTTGGTTCAATAAATAAATTTTTCCGATAATATGTTATTGGGAGTGAACCATGAATATTAAGATGGTTATAGGTGTGGACTATGACAAATAATATGTTTTTGGGAGTGAACCCATTGCACTAAGATGGCGTTGTATGTAAGACTTGACTACTATGGAAGTAATTTTATATACTTATGTGTCTGCCACATTTCTATGTCATATTCCTATGTTATGATTTCATAGATGGTTCTCTTAATTTCCTTATGATTCATGTCTTATGGGAAACAAATATTTATTCTATGATTCATGTTTATCATACTTAAAATGCTGGGTATGATTTTCTAATATATTCTCATGTTCTCATACCCTTATTCTTATTTCAGGATTATGTATCTTATTTGTTCCCGTTATAGAGGAATTTACCTCACCCTTTATTATGTTTCATTTCATTAGGTTAGGAATAAAGTTTTAGAATAGGAGTAATAATTGGGAATATCATTGTGGGAAACATTGATGATATTTCACCATGTTAGAATATTGTGTTATATGTTTCCAAATACACTAAACTATTATAGTCCTTGATCATGTACATTTGTAATGTGATGAATATTCATCTATAATGATGTAATATCCATGTATTCCAATCCTTGGTCACAATAAATAGTTTCAAAAAATAGATAATGTGGTAAAACGTGTGAATCATAGCACTAAAAAGTCCCAAATGATGAAGAATGAGTAACATTGGTATATTTTCATTGATATATACTTGAGTTAAAATAATTGAGACCTCATTATTTGAATTTATGTACTAAAACCCATGTTCACAAATTTTCTTCAGTTTTTTCCTCACTCTATCATACGGTGGACACATTTTCTCTTTGAACACAGATCAAAAAATTATCAAACTCTAGAAATAATTGGCCTATATTGTTTGTTATAATAATTAATTATTATTCCATGAAAAAATAATAAATTTATCAGGAATATCTCTATAAGGAATTAGATTCCCCAATATTCCATGTTATTCATCTTAATATTCAAGGTATTTGGAATTGTTTTAATGAGGACTTTAAAAAATTAATTAATATTTTTCTTATTGATTATGTCTCTAAATGGGTAGATAAAAATAAAAATATTACCCCTCTGGTAAATGTTATAGTGACTTTAAGATGGGTGTGAATTATATTCAATTGTAAACAAAAAATGTTTCTTTCACTTGAGTGATTAAGTTGACGAGAAGATAAAAAGTAGGATCAAATTAGTGAAAAAAAAGATAAACATACAATATAAAAGGTTGTATGTAAAAAATTATAGAAAGGTAAAAAAAATTAACAGATTGTGGAAATAGAATTATAAGATAAACATAGAATGCAATAAATCAATGGTTAAAGTTTCAGATGAGAATATAAATACCCATTAAAATATATTATTACTGAACACATCGATTTATAGGAATTATTTTAATTTAATACATATATGAATGTTTAAATATAAATATTCTGAAAGGAATTGGAAATTTATAGACATTAAAATGACTTTAATTAAGACATTCAGTATTAGTATGTTCTGCAACTGGAACATCCTGGATAGAAATATAAAAAATATATTACTGTATCCCCAAGAACCACTTCAATCTTACCAATTTGAATAAAGTCTATATATAATGTAATTTATTAAAATATATGTTTTTAAAGAAAATTACTTCTAGCCTCACATTCTTATTGATCATGAAGATCAAAAAATGAATAAATATAAGGAAAAACAATATTTAGAGTAAAATATAATTCTATTTATAAATCACATTGAATGAAAAATAAAATATAATTCTATGTATGTAGTGAGATGATATAGACTAAAACATGATTTTATTTGAATCAAAAACTTTCTATATTTTCATATCTTTAATTCTTATAAGCCTTGGTCAAATTTCTATACTCTATTGTATTAAAATCTAAATCTATACTCTAGAATAGTTAATTTTAGATCAAACATCATTATAAGGTACACAATTTTCTCAAGTGTGTAGCTCTATAATCTAATGAACATAATAAGAATCCCATCGGAACATGTATTATATTCAACTATTTATATGGTTTCACAAAGTTCATTAGAATGTAAAAATGGAAGTTCATTCTGAATATATAGGACGTAAACTAAATCATCATGTTTGCTAAAAATCATTATAAATTTTATTTTTAATTTTATAAAAAATGGATATAATGTGTTATTTGATATTAAAAACTAAACATTTTTAATAATGAGAATATATAAATAAAATTTTAAGTTTTATTGGAATTTATGTATAAATATCATACTATCATCCACCAAATATCTCCCGAATATAACATTAGTGAGAATGAAATCTAGTTGTTAAGAAACACATAGGTTTAGTAGTAAAAAATTCAATATTAAAAAAATTATCTCCCTTTTAATAAAAAATGAAAAATTAACTTAACATTGAAAATTAATCCCCCTCAATAAAAGAAAGGAAATTATAGCACCAATTTATACAATTTCCCCCACATTGTGATTTTTAAAATGAAAAACACAATGAAGAGTCATATGAAGTATTTCAATACCATCATTTATGAATATTAAATTAAATATGTAATGGAACATCATGTAATTTATATAAATATTACTCGTTTTCTAAATGAAATAATTATATAAAATTAATCTTTATGTCACAATATATATATATTTTATCCCTATAAGATGCATTTATTTTTCTTATTGAAAAATCAAAAATAAAATAAAAACACATTCTCTGCCATTTAGATTCATAAAAATAAAGATAAATTTGGTGATAATAATCAATGCACCATTATAATAAAATTACAGGACATTATATAAGTTATCTTATAACACCTAAAAAGTTTATTCCTATCCAAAATATGGTTTTGTAAAATGTTCTAAAAAACCTATAATCTTACACATAATCAAATAATATGAAAATTTATAACGATAAAAACGCATTCCACTTATCAAGGTTTAATTAGAAATGTATTGATGTTTAAAAATTAAAAAACTTCCATAAGATTTATTTTTAAACTTAATAGCGTAAATTTAAAAATCATAAGAGTAATTATAAATAAAATTACAATAAATACCATAAAATGTAAATGTAATCTAAATTTTCATAATAGAAAACTCTATGAAACATAAGGGTAAACAAAAAATTTGTTTCAATGATGATTAAAATTAATGAAATTAATCACTATAACATAAAATAAATAATAATTGATAAGATAATTATAAATTTTAACTCTATACATAAGATATTAATATAAATTGAATAATAAAATATGGAAATAAATACATATAAATAAAATAGGTTATATTTTCAAGTGATTAAAATATCATAAAAATGGTAAATTTAATAAGTTAATTACATTTAGGGTTGAAATATAATAGTATGATTTAAAAAAATGATGAAGGAATATATGATAATATTTATTTGATGAACTGCCAGATAATATAGTTTTATACATGAGAGGTTATTAAATTTCTAAACAAAACGTATATTCTCCACTTCTGAGTAGTTTTAAAAATTTTAAAGACACTGAAATAAGAAAGAAGACTTTTGAAAACTTTAAATTGTTCATAACTAAATTTAATTTAGTATATTCAAATATATTGAAATTTAAGGGTTTAATAAAAATTCCAGTAAGATGATTTTCAGTTCTGATAAACTTGAGAATAATTTTTTATTTTATGTGGGTTCATGAAGGAATTATTGTCTTATATCAATGTTTCAAGATTGTGAATGATGTACTGGGATTATAAAAAAGAAATATAAAATATTATGTGACTAATAATCAATTTTTTTTAAAACTAAAATATAAATCCATGAGGGTGTACTACATATACAAAAATTGAGCACAACAACATCATTCTGCAACATATTCAACATAAAAAAATTAATGTTTATCTTAAAGTTGTTTCTTACATTACTATTAGAATAAATACTCAATAATTTAATTTATTGCTCTATATGTTCTCTTCCAATCCATTCTATCTCCAACAAATTCAGCACTAAAATAAATATTTAGAATAAACCTGGTTTTGTAGGGGGAAATTCTAAGTCTTGATGTCCCAGTAGTATAACAAATGATCTATTTAACTAAATTGTGATTAAATTATTTTGGGTTTTCTTTGAACCTCACACACAGTAAATAGTATTAAATAATCTCTTCATTTATTAAATTATACTTATTATCATCCCTCTAATCAAATTTTAATCCAAATAATTTTTAGATTTATCAAGTAAATGATTAAATGATGTATTTACAGGAGTACTGGAATAATAGTCATTATCAAAAAAAATTATGTTAGTATCATATGTAATTATATTGATTTAATATATTTTCTTCGGGTATCTATGTCATTTGATTAAAATAATTCTATTATGTTCACCCATCATACTTATCTCAAATTTTGTTTATATAAGTTCCAAAAAACTCTTGATAAGTGTTTTTGGTTGTTGGAAAAATGTTCTCTGAAACAAATATTTTCATAAGCATAATATTATTAAAAATAGTATTGATACAAATTATGGGGAGTTATATTTTTTAAAAAACAATTATTTTGATGTAAAAAATTAGGTAATTTATCTAAAAAGGATCTCATGGACTATTTTCATCTATAATTTACCATAGTATATTTAAATACATGATTTTTTAAATTTATATTTTCAAAAAAGTTAGGTTTTTCAATAAAAACATTGATATAAACATTTCTATTAAGAAATGATCTTTTTACACCAATTAGAAATTGATCACAATTATGATGAGTTGTGGATGATAGAAGAATACAAATGGACTCAAGCCTAAATATTCGTGAAATATTTTCTCTCTAATATATCTTTTCTTATTTATTATAATCTTTATTAACTATTATCACCTTATTCTATATGATTTTTTCATTATCATTAATCTTATTTTGGAATATATTCATATATCTTATATACTAAAGAAATCTAGGATGCTTAATCAAGGTCCAACCCCAATTCTCTTCGATATAATTATTCTCTTATTGCATAAATTTCATTAAAATCTAATTAGCTAAGAAAATGTCTATTGATTTATATTTAAATTGAGATAGGAATGTTGAATGATCACTCAGTTATTCAATAAAATCATTGATATTATCACTATGTTGATTTCATAAGATAAAATGATTTCTATATAGAAAGGGAAAATGTCCCTAATCTATCATATATTTCACTTTTTATAATCTAATAACCATTAGTCTAGATTCACTTTGTCTAGAATTTATTATATTAATTTCAAATCAATGTGATTTAACAGCCAGTAACAAAAAAATTGGGATTATAAAATAAAATTATTAATTTTTTTTTAATCCAGATTATTTAACATGGAAAATGGATTTGTCTCATCAAACTTGAAAAGTATTGTTTCCTCATTCTTGGCATTCTATTTTTTTAAAATAAGATCATCATTAATGTTAGAGATGTATCCATGTTATATTCCTCTAAAAGACTATGTATCAAGTTTATGTAAATTATCATCAGTATTTAATATTAATATTATGTATGAAGAATCATTAAAGTTTCTAATTTTAGGCCTCCTACTCTTATACATTTTATAAGTTTTTTTATCAAAACCTAAGAGTAAGAAACAATTTATAGAATAAGAAAAATTGTATATAGATTCATCCCTAAAATAATTAACAATATAGTATGCACTTAGAAATATCTATGTAATCCCATGAAATATTTTATTACATATTTCAATGACATGGTTATAATATTTAGTTATTTGGATAATAAATTATGAGTAATTCAAGATTTAGAGAAAAAATCATAATTATAGAATTTACAGAAACTCCAAAAAATAACCCTGGATATTGACTATATGTATATGTTTCTCATTTTTGAACAAAATTAAGAAAAAATTAAAATATTAGAGTGATTGTACTGAATATATTAGATATAAACCCATGTATATCTAGTGTAATCAACGAATAAGAATATACATAGTTTTTGTGTCCAATACTTCAAGTATCCTTTGGACTAAAAAGATTTCTATGTACTAACTATAATGGTTTATAATTTGAGACATCACCAATAAATTTAAATCATATGTCCTTTTTATTATGGTATTGTCAAGGATGATATATTTTTGAATAACCATACCAATTTTTAAGTAAATCACTTTGTATTCTTCTCAAAAAAATCTTATTGAAGATTTAGTCATTTTATTTTCCTAAAATCACATGCCAAATATGACAATTATCCACATATACATTAAGGAAAGGTATGTTTTAGATACTAAGGTCCTATAGGTATAAAACACATACATAATTATGTCTATAAGAAGATAATAAAACTCCATCTGAGTATGTGATGGTATATTAATCACTCTAAATGATCAAAGAGTAATGACCATCACATATTTGACTTATGATAATAAGGAATTTATTATCTTTTCAAAGAAGTACATTAGAAATTAATGAATTAATATAGAATAAAAACACCACCAATAAAAAAAAACTAAGTGTAGTGTACCTATGAGTTACTTGTACACTATTTACATTTTATTTCATTAGAAAATTAGAATTTTCTCATATATATTGTGAGACAAACTACTTTTCATAGACCATGTCCTTTGACTGTAGCTACTCACCCTAAATTCTATTAATATAAATTTATAAATTTGGGTATAAATACATTCATGGTTTCATTAATTTTAATAAGAAAAGCCTTATGAAAATATCTATCTTACCCTATAAGGATTCACAATTATAACCTCTCTATAAATAGATTCCATATTATTTTTAATGATATTTTCTCTAGTGACCTCCTCATAACAACTAATATTGAAATAATAACTTTTAGGAATGAAAATATTTTTTTCCAAATTTTGAATTTTAATAAGTAAATCCTATTGAAAAATATTTTCAGTTGGGTTTAAAAAATATCGAAAACTTGTCAAAATTATATCTACATGAGTCAAATTTATATATAATATTTTTATAATAATTATCATTTAATATTATTTTTACAAATGTGTTTTGATAATCATGATTTTAAACATGTTTAGATGAAATAACTAGCTTGTATGCATGCATAGAAATTCCAATCGTTGGTGTTTAATCATCCAAATCCAATAACTTAATTAGTGTTTTATTATTTTTCTCTAGTAATATAAAATATATATTTATATCCTCAAAAGATAGATAATCAGATTTATATTTCAAGGAAGTTGAATTATATAAATAATCCAAAGTGAATGAAGATTTAAGGAATATTGAAAAACAATTATGTGATTTGGATTTGATAATTTATATGACGAACTTTTATATTTTGATTTCCTTTGCATATATTTTGATAATATTCTTCATATTTTCAATTTTTGAGTCTCGACTTTCTTTGAAAATGATGGATCTTCATTAGCACTCCATGTATTGTCCAAAACTATAAATTTATTCTTCCCTCTTATATTAGAAATTCTATGTGATTATATTTCCTTCCTATTATGCTATATATGGTATGTCCTAATATAAAATATTATTTTCACAGAAAGAATATATTTTTAAAATAGTCCTTTTTGTCCTACATATCAATACTTTTGTCTTGATGATCTTTATAAATTTCTATATTTTCTTAAATTTTGGTCATCTATATTTCATGTTATATAATTTCAACTTCACTAGAATTTGATAAAATACTATCTAAATGATGTTTATACCATTTCATGTTATATGAATTAGGATTATTATAATTTATTTCAGAAGTTAATATTCTAAAAATTAAATAAAATGAAAGTCATTTTTTATTCATTTCTATATAAATTTTTTTATTCTACTCTTGAAGGGTCCCACACTGGTGTTAAGAGTGATATCACACTGGGGGGGGGGGTTAATCTTCATGTGTCCATAAATTTACCAATTAAAATAAATTAAAACTTTGATCTCACCTACCTTAATGGGTATTGACCTATTAACCTTGAGGGTCACCTCATTATTGTCTTCAACCTAATAAGATTAAGGTCTCTTCCTATTTATTGGTGTGTATACTTAAAGAAATAATATACATGATTATTTACTTTATTCACATTTATTAAGGTACATCCAAGGAACATGAATCCGCATTTTTTGTTGCACCAAAATTTCTTTTGTAGAAAATTTATCGTCATGAGCGGAACTTTCCATATAATAGGTTTAGAGTTGGTTACTTCACTCCAATTCTCATTACTATATAAATTTTATAGTAAAAAAACTAGCGACTATGGATCACTACCGGCTCCCTACAAATTCTTACTTCTCCTTTTATCACTGCTCTGGGAAGTTTCAATGTGTAGATCATGGAAATTTAAGTCCCTTCACAACATCAATAAACACATATTCAAAGAGTTGAAATATTCTTTATTAAAATCATTTTTGTTGCCCCTTCACAATCTGTGAGAACATTATGGAATCACTTCTACTTCAGTTTTTCGAAGAAATATAGAATAACACTTATTCTTGCTATAGACACAACCATCACAAACACCTCTTAGAAAATTTATTAACAGCCCCTCATCATGAAAAACACCTTCCTCCTCCTATGGAATTAAAATATTCATGTATATGTAATATTCATCTCTTATATTCTCACTATTGATCTCCTAATTTGACCAGAATATAGTGATTATAGGATAATAAAACCACATATAAACATCCATGAACCCCCTGTATGAATTCTCCAATGGTAGTGGTCATAACCACCTTGTGGAAACCTAGAAAACCATTATATTGTGGATTTAATTAAAAAAAATATACCGACATAAATGATGAAAAAACCTTCCATCATTAACTATAATCAAGTACTTAATTCAATATATCTGATATATAAAAAATTAATGATGTGTAATTTCATTGCTAGGGTGTAATATCCTTATTTTCTATTCCAAAGAGAAAAACATTTTACATTTCACCCTAGTGAAAATAACATGGCCACTTTTCCTTCACATGCAAAGCACCATGGGCACAACCCCATGATTCAAGAGATTTTCACAATAGGTCCACCTATTGACCACGAATAATTCTACCATGGCCAATATAAATATTTCATTATCCAACTGTAGATTTAATATTATTTTGTCCTCCTTCACATGGAATTTCTTAAATATAGTAAAATATCTAGACCATAGCTTCCACACTATGGCATAACATTATTTTTTTGGATGGTTTCCTATAAAAAACCCCAAAATATGGCATGCACCCGGGGAAGGCTAGTGGGTGTGGCCTGAACCCCTCACTATCCATCATACGTTATATTGCTATAGTAGTGGTTTAGATGCCTTGTTCCTTTTATCTAGGTATACTAGAAACCCAACAGAGGGACCCCCAGGCTGTGGTACATCTTCTAGTTCCCCGTCATAGTCTAAAACATTCTAAAACTCCTTCCATTATAGGAATAACTTCAAATGGACTTTTCACAATCCTTATCATACCTTCAACCATGTGGGAGGCCTTTTTTTCTTGGCTATGTAGTATATGATATTAGCACATTCCATGAATATCACATTTGGTATGACTTTAGACATGCTTTACTTGAACAGTATTTACTTTTTTCAGAACATTCAATTTGTAAAGTTAAGATGATTTATGTTACCAAAAGGCCTTGTTCAAATATTCTTACTATCAACCAATTTCCCATGCATTACTCCAATACATTAGTAATACTAAATATTTGTTATCAAAAATTATATTTTAAACAAATTCAATAATTAAATCTTGGATAATGTAGATGGTCTTTCCTATTCTTGGTATGAGGGGAAATGAGCATGAAAAGGCTCTCATTTATTTCTTCATAGATGGGGCTATGAATTTCACTAGAAAAATGATCCCCCAACCATGTTTATATGGTTATTTATCATTATATTACCCCTCCCATCCAAAACCAATCTACCCTCAAAATTTTAGGAAACCTCATCATAAGATTATTATATTTTGACTACTGGTGTAGATCCCCATGTAACCCCATTTACCGTTGCATTTGGTTAGAAATTTATGTTTCTAATCCTCTATATAATATATGTGGAATGAGGTGGATGGAGAACTCAGATACCAAAATCTGGTGGTTTTTAATCCTTGAATACTTTTAATCACCATAGTATCATTTTGGCCACTTACAACGTGATTTGCATCCATGTTTGCAGAAAGAGGAGACAACATCTCTCAATCCAAAGGTTATAAGTAATGGAATAGATAAAATTATATGTAATTATTATCCATTTGAAAATGAATTTTCAAGTGAGCTTCGGTTGCACTCTTATGATGTGGTCACCTCATATACACAAATGTTGTTAATAAATGGTTTTAGAAGGAAGGATTTGATAGCTCCCAACCTAAGGGGAGGGGGATCTCGACCTATACGACCCACTAAGGCAGTGGTCATGGTGAAAAAAACCGATGCAGTGTTCCATCCTAGAATTCATGCAAGTAATGATTTATTTATAAGAACATTAAATACCTCTATTTTTGGTGGTTTTCCAAATGGTTACATTGGAGTTCTACATCTGATCAAAGCTTCTGATTATGGAAAAAAATAGGTTGTGTGAGTTGATGAAGTTTCAGAGGGATATATAGAACATGTAGAATCAAATCAGGTCACCTTCACTACAAGTGAAGGAAGGTTGAATGTAGTGAATAGAACAAGTCCTAGAATTACCACTCTAACTCTTAATTTGAGAAATCCATTAGATGGTTTGGTTATTACAGTTTTATACCAGGATGATAAGGAGGAGGAGGATGATGAAACTAGTGTGTGATAGTCTATCATTCCAATACTAAAGGGGATGTAGGATGGGTATAATCCCTAGGGGTACCTTCAAAAGGGTGATAAATAATCAGACTCCCAATAAAATTTACAATGTGAGAAATATCATCTTATAATAATAGTTATTGGGTGTGGTTTAAGGAATATGAAGAAATGAGATTTATATTTCTATAATTTTTCTATTTAACCAAAATAAAAAAAACTAAACAAAATAAAGACTACTCCAACCTTATGAATCTCATGTTCATCAGATCAACTGCAAAACTAAATGAAATCAAGTCAGAGTCAAGGACAAATCTAGCAGTGGTTCCTGAATTTGGAATTCTAGGGGTTCCAGAAACACCTCTTGGTAATGAATTTGGGGTTTCTACTGATAAGTCCAAAGAGACTAAATTAGGTAGGTTAGAAGATGCAAACTAGTTGTTGGAAACAAAGGTATTTGATGGTGTCTAGAAGGATGCAAGGAAGTAGGATTCTAAGCTTAGGATTCTCTTACATTATAAGGAAAATATGTTGGATAAGGATTTTGATATCAATATTTCAATGGTGAATGTGGATGGAGTGTATGATAGATCGATTCGATTTGATCATAATGATTAGAAAATTGATTGGATCAACAAACACGATCAGATATTGGAATGTGAAATCCATATAGAGAAAATAAATCTAGAGGAATATATTCATACATTGGATAGGTTGTCCTACCACTTCAAGGATATCATTAAGATGATCAGTAAATGACGTTAACCTATATTTCATGGATATTAAATAGGGTGATTAAATCAAACCATTCAATTCTTTTCTAAAATATATTTTCAATTCCTTACATAATTTTAAAATTGGGTGTTGCATGTGTCCTATTTGGGTTTCCACTTTCCCTCAATTGTTTTTATAATTAAAATTTTAAACTATCAGGTCAGGTCATTTTCTATCCTTATTGTCAACAAATCTAACATAAAACCATTAGGATCAATAAAATTCTTTACTATTGTATTATTTTGACAATACACAATAAAATTTTCTCCCACTAACACAATTCACCCTAATAAGTATCTTGGAATTATCTCCCCCACCCTTAATGATCTATTATCCTCCTTATAATATCTTATACACTAAATTTTCAATGAAACACAAGGGGACTTTTGAATGGAATGGGCCCCCTTAATGTATCAAAAGAAACTAAAAAATATCAACAACCCCATGATTTTTAATTTTCAATTAAACTTCTTAATAGGTTTCAACATCCTCTATGAGGATATAGAGTAGTTCCTCATCTTATTTCATCTCTCACTTTTTCAAACCATATTTATAGTCAAACACTATCCCTTATAAATTTTCTCAAGAGTCTCATTAAGTGAATTTACCCCATAGAAAATAATATTCCAAAAAAACTCTAATCCTAATAAGACTAAGATCAATTTTGGAAACGTGATTCTTTGGAAATAACCACAAGGCTATCACTTTCACTCATCAAATCCAATAAAATACCACAGAATCCAAGGCATGTTTACGTTATTAAAAAAACTACATGTGGTCTTAGTCACTTAATGCCAAACCATTAGTATATAACATTAATGTTAGTGTGTATGAGTATCACACCACATATTGAAGTAATTGATACAAGTTATTAAGAATGGAACAAAACTTATTACAAGATAAGTTCAGTTTGAAAAAATGATACCAATCTTCATAGGCTTCAACGATTCAAGTTTTTTATTCATCTATATCCACTTGTGATTCTCTGTCACAATCAACCATATGGATTATTTTTTCTCTGAAATTATGTAACTCATCTAAGATATTTAAAAACAATAAATAATATGGGGATAGGGTTACCTTAATATTCCTCAAGATGAGGAATATGGCTTGTCATTATGAACTAACCCATTATGTTTCAATTTTACATTTTTTCTCTTTCTATTATTTCGGGAATGTAATGCAATGAACGCTTCAAATTATTCATAATATATTATATTCATACTTCTTGGACTCTTTCTTAAGGTTATACTTTCTATGATTTCACTTTTATAATTCTATTTATAGGTATGATCATTGTATTCTAACCTTCAATTGGAATTTTCCATGTTTCTTGAATCAATCACACACCAACAAATAAATTAGTATGTTAAATAAGAATGGGATCTAATATTAAATTTTCTTCTCTGGTTTATTTTCATTTGTTTTCTCTTAGTGGTTTGTGTTGGGATTCTTTCCCAAATGTCTTCCTTGATGAAAAAATGTTCCACCTTGGAATAAAACTTCTTTATTGGATGATTTTCTTCTACCTTCGTCAAAGCTGGAAAAACCTCATTATTTTACTTCCATATTTTCATTTTCTCCTAATATAAGAGATGTTGTGAAAAAAAAATATACACTCTTCTATGAGGCATAGTTTCATCATCTAAAACATTAAAAATATTTTCCTTCTTAATATTCCCTTTCTCAAACTAAGAACTCTCCTTGAATATCATAGGAGTGGAGTGTATTTGTATGAATTTTTTTCTATTTAATACATTTATAAAATTTCAATACTTTACCATATAGAGGAGGTTAGAAAAAATCAAACATTTACCATGAAAATCATAAATTATTTATTATCGCATTGATTAGGATGTTTGGACTACAGGAGTTATCCCCACTTATTTATGATTGTTGTCTTCAAATAATCTTGATTTGTTGTTTAGAAATCTTCCAAAGTAAATGAAAATTTGTGGCCCATTATTTTTTGTCTCTGAACATCCATATTTTTAGTGAAACAAAACTTTAATTCTTGACTTAATATTGATATTCTTATTTTTTATGCACTAGTTGAGGTAACTTTTAGAAGGATATTCATTAGATCGATTGATTTATTCACCCTCTCCTATCATCAACCTATCATATCATATTTTTATTTCAATTTTAAGACTATTTTTAACCATTATTTGGACTCTCTAAAATATTATTTCCATTCTTTAGGTTTTGTTCTTTATGGAATAACACTTTCCATTAATTCCAAATTTATGGCCATTTTTTCTTATCTATTGGGAAATTTTATCAAGCAAATAAATTTTTTGTTTCAGCATCATTCACTATTTTATTCATGTAAAAACTCCAGTTCACTTCATCATTCACTATGTCTTTAATAATATAATCATACAATCCATCCTTGAAACTCAATTCCTCCTCATTGACATTACATGATCAATTTTTTGGAATTGAAACTTGATATTGTTTCCATTTCATCACCACAATTGAATCCCCTTTTCATCTTTATGAGAGAGTTTTACTTTTCAATTCCACTCTCCACATAAGGGATTGACCCATAAATAACATTTTTATCCTATTTTACCCCGACTAGAGAACACAACTTTTGTGATGAATTTTTCCTTTTTTCATCCTACCTTTTTTAATAATAAACATATCACTTGGCCTTTTTTCTTTTCCAAAAAAATCATCAAACATAATCCATATCCCTTTGGAGATCATGTAATAATTCATCTTATTATTGATGTCTTATTTATGATCCTCCTTTAATTCCTATTTTAACCAATCGTCAATTATAATTTTTCATTGACCTATCTCAATGATAACTTGGTGTCATCTTAATAGAATAATTTCATATTTAACCCCATATTTTGGAACTAAAAGATAATATTTAATGAAAAAAATGAACTTATTTATCCATTTTATAAAATAATTTTC
Organism: Viscum album; assembly: GCA_963277665.1. Classification (NCBI taxonomy): domain Eukaryota; kingdom Viridiplantae; phylum Streptophyta; class Magnoliopsida; order Santalales; family Viscaceae; genus Viscum; species Viscum album. Next base: position 571,003,549 of record OY728119.1, read on the forward strand.
ATCTATGTAAGGATCATTCACTATTTATTCCATCTTCAACACCACTTCAGATCAAGTTAGAGTAAAAAAACTGATGATTATCATCTCTCATTGATACCAATTGAAAGGTCTCACACAGGTGTTAAAAGTGTAATCTTTTTTGGGGTAATCTAGGGAGTTTAGATGTCTTATCCAATTAAAATTACATGATCCTTTCATCTCACTATCCTTATAGGATCCTGAATTATCAAACTTGAGGGATAGTTTTATGATCATTAATCTTATATGCTTATTGTTTCTTGATATATTTTTGTATATATATCAAATATAAATAGAGAAATGTGTATTTAAATGGTTAACCCTTAATTGGATACATATAAGGAAATTCATTGATGTTGTTTCATACACCATAATATTCTTTTTAGATCACCTATCTTCACAAGGAGAAACTCCCCTTATAATAGGTTTGGCCTTGGTTACTCCTTACCAAGTCTCACTTCCTTATAAAGTTTAGTGTCAATTAATTATACCCTAATGTTCACAAATAAATCACTACCAATTATTTTTACTACTTTTATCAAAAATCAGAGAATGATACACCCATATTATATGGACATGTATGTCCATTCATTGTATAACTAAATTCTTTTTCAAACAATGGTAATATGCTCTATTAAAGTGCCTTTTGCATCCCCTTCAAAATATGTGAAAACACCTTGGTCTTACTTCTTCATAACTTTCATAAACTAATTTGGAATAAGTCTTATCCTAGATATTTCCACAATAATCAAAAAATATATTGGTAAAATTCATCAATGGTTTCTAATCATCATGCTTCCAGCACCTCTTATGGAACAATATATTTCCCCTCCTCTAAAATTCAGATATTAATGAATGTTTAATATTCATCTCTTATATTTTCCATGTTTATCTCCTAATTTATGAAGGAAATATTAAACCAACAAATTGTTCAACTATCAAAACATTAACATAAAATAAATCTAGCAATAATATCCCATGAATTATTCAATAACTGTAGCAACAACTGCCTCAAGAAAGCATGTAAAATTCTCCTCAGTTTTCATTTAATCCATATAAATGCACTGAAATAATTTTACAAACACCTTTAATAATTGTATTAAATCATAGAATTAATTTTAAATCCTTGACATATAAATTAAATTAAATTTCGATTCAATTATCTCTAGTGTAGACTCTCTTGGTTTTCCACACTAATGCTAGAAACGACTTGAAATACCCCCTAGTGTAATGAACATGGAACTTTTTCCTTAACACACCCAATACCACCAGCATTTCATAATTTTAAAATCCATTTTTCATTTAAGTTCTATATGTAAAATATGAAAACTTCCACTATAGTCATGGGACATCCCTTATTTTAGATTCTATCACACTATATATCTCTAATGTTGTACAATGTCCCAACCAATGAATACACACTATGTTGTAACATAATAATTTTGGACATCTTCCACAAAAGCACTAGATAACATGGAATTAACCATGGGAAGTCTGGGTATTATTTCCAATAGCCATCATTTTCCGCCAAGAATTTTCTTTATATGGTTTTGGTATAGCTGTATTTCCCATTAAATATAGGTTCACTAGAAACCTACCACAGGGATGAGTATGGTGTGTTACCTCTTCTTGTTTCACATATTTGGATTCAAAACACTAAAAATCCATTCACTCTAGGTGTATCCATTGTTTTCCTAGAATATGGATAACTGAAAACTCAACATGGGGGTAAATTGAGTTCTTAAAATTTTCATTTTAGAAAATATTCTTCTTCATGTATGAAAGATAAAATATTTTTCCTTAATATGAAATGATTGATTAAATATAAAAACCTAAAGAAAATAGAGTGAAAAATATATGTTTATAGTGTTTTGTGGAACCAAAATCCCTTATTCCACTCCAACAACATTCTACTCCACAATTTGGGTTATTTTCACTTTAACATCCCTTTTACGGGATATTCGAGATGAGTACATGAAATTTTCAATTAATATAAAGCTACAATAGATTTAAACAAGGATATAACCTTATAATAACTATCCAATGTATTTACACGCACTCTTATAATGAGTGTAAACAAAATAGAATGAATATAGATTTGAAATAATGATTTCGTGACACAGTTTCTATCATCAAATGACTGTTGCCAAAGATGCATCATGAGAAAAATAATGTATTCAAGATGTATCTAAAAAATATATTCAGTGAAATTGATAAAATTCTAATAATATAACTAGAGTTTATGATATATATTTTCTATGTGCATGAATTCAGAGTATCCATACATCATTGTGAGTGTTTTTCTCGTTTTTCAAATCCATCTCTTTTTTTATGCAGTAGTTAACTTATTATTTTATGTATTATTTTTTAACTTAAAAAAAATGAGATAATTACAATGGTTGAGTGATTTATCTATTGAGAAGTTGATAAGACAGGCTATTATGGTATTTCTTATATTCTTTCTGAAAATATAAATTACTATTCTAATATCTATATCAGAATTATTCTTATTCTTAGGATATTTCCATTCATAGAAATGTGATATACTATACAGATCAACCTTTTCATAAATAGATGATCCCTATTCTGATATGCTATAAAATTATGAAATAACTTATTAATATATTATCAAATTAAATATGGAATTCTTTATAACAGCAAGATCTGTATAAGATAAAGAAGTTATATGAATGAAACCATTCGTAAGATGAACTAACATAAACACTGCACAATATGATTTTTAATGTAAGATAAAATATTTTACTATAATGTGATAATTATCTTCCTCAACTTATTTTTTCTATTATAAGATTATATTTTAAAAATATCATATTCATTAGAAAAAGACTTCTCATTAGCTTCCTTATATTTGTGATATGCGGAAACTCAAACATTTGGTTCATATGATAATCTCTATTGTAGTAAGATAAACATTCAACACATATTTTTATAATTTTGATTGTGTGGAAGATAATATAATATTATTTTATTAAAAAATAATTTTTAATAAGATGATTACTTCACAGAACATAAGATAATCACTTGTACATTCAGTGTAAGATGAATTCTTTTGATAAATTTAATCTAAAATACTTTAGATAAACTCATTAAAATTAACGTAGGGATTTTTTTTGTATTAGAAACCCATCATATATAAGATATTTTTGAAAAACATAAGTATTTATAAAAATATACCACTTTTTTATGATCACAAAACCCATGAAATCGAAAAAAAAAGTCACAAAAAAACATGAAAACAATTTTTTTTTGAGTTTTTAGCAATACTTTTAATATGTGTGTTCTTCCTTTTTCATATCCCTCTTTGAAATAATTATCCCCATTTGAAATAAAAAATATAATTTTTTGTATTATCATTTTATTCATTACAAAATAACAATTTGAACACATAAAACTTTTGTATTGTCACTTTCTTATCCATAAAATAACAATTTTAACACTTCAATATTTTGTATTCTCTTTTTCTTCTTCATAAAATAATAATTTTTACACTATATTTTTGTATTCTAGTTTTCCAATCCACATTTTTTTGATATAAAAAGTAATTATAATAGTGAAACATAATCAATATTAACCTTATATAGTAGTAAATAGTTAATTATACTAATTGTGAACTGAATATTGCAGCATGATTTATTAAAAAATAATAAGTAGCAGAGATTGTTTAAGGATAATAAAATATAATCATGAATATTTAATGAATACTAAGGATATAAAATAGGGAACATTGAATGTTTGTCATCCCTTAAAATTGAAATGACTTTTTTTGTGGTGGTTTTTTGAATGATAAGGGTTTTCCAGTAGGTAGAGAGGATAAAGTCATATGAGAATCAGATTTCTCTCTAAATATACCTCACAGTGTAGGAAGGGATGATCCAAGACCTACTTGATCATCTCATGTTATCCTTACATGTGGGTATTTGATGATGGGAACAACTTCTGAATCTCTCTTAAAGTCAAACTTATCAATAGGTACAAAGGAATGTTTAAAGGGTGGTTCGGGTAGAATTAATGAAACTTATTCTTCAAACCTGTGATTCTACCTTAAATAAACATCGTTAGATTCAATTATATCACTTAATATCTATGCAGTATAATCCTGAAGATCAATTATCAATGGTATTGGAACCAGTCTCCCTTGAATTTCAAACTGAGCAAACACATAAGCATCGATTATTTTTACCATTTCAGTATTGCAATAATCCAAGATATTCATGACTCCATTCCAGACTCTTTTTGAGAAATTTCATAACAAATTATGTATATATAATTTATTTGAAACACAATTGACTAAATACTTTAATTCTTTAAACCAATTATCTAACATTCTAATTATATGATCAAACGAGGAAATTTTGATTCCTTTTATAGAGGTATGCGATTTTTTTCTCTCAAAAAATGAATATGGTTATTCTTCATCTTCTTATTCAAATGATTCATGATTTATAATATTTACTACAATTTTATGTAGGTCTTTATACTTTTTCTCTGTAACCTTGAAATTATTTCCCAATCAACTAAACACTCTTTGTAAGCCAATTATGATAAAAAACATTTTTAACATTAGATGAAAAACTATGAACTTCTAGAACTTTTTCTTTTAAAAAACACATGATCTATTTTCAATATTGACCAATTGAAATAAGTGATTCATAAGAAATAACATGTATATTTATTACTTCATTAATTACATGTTTTGTATGATTCCAAATTATTTCCTTAGAGGGTAGGTCACCCTACATTGATGCAATGGAATATATTAATGTGTATATTTCTAGAGACACACCTTATTACTTTTAAATTACATCACTTCTACAAGTGATTTATATAAAGGATTGAAATTATTTTTAAAACTGATTGAACCATCAACTTAACTTAAAATAAATTTTCATTGGGAACTGCACTCTCATGAAGTGCAATAATTTAATTTATAGATTCCACTAACTGGCCTTTCAATTATTTTACTGCTAATAATAACTTAGAATAGATATCTTGATATCATGAAGAAGAATATATACCTAATTCAAGGATGTATGGATTTTTTTTAGACATCATGGATAGAAGAGTATCATTCATGTTGAACTTATACACTTTCAAAACAATCTGGTTTACTTTCTTTGGCATTATGTGATTACTTATATTCAAATCTAATTTCTCTTTGTGCTGTTAATTAACCTAATTCATCAGAATGAGAATCAATAATAAGTTGTAAATTTCTTGGTCTTATTTATGTTTGCCTTTCTTTACTAATAGAAAATAGATGTGTAATAACAGAAACTAACCTTTCTCTTTTGATTATAATTTGAACACAAACTATTTAAACAAGAATAGCTGGTGAAATATATTGAGGATTAGTTAATTATATAGGTTTGAAAAACATTGAATCTTCTTTTCCTTTTAGTAAGAGTCTAGTATCATTATCTTTTTTACATAACTACTTTAAACAAGTATGTCTACCAAAATAGTTATTTCTTCCAAAAAGGATGACTCCCCCTGAGTTAAGGTGAGATCCACTTCATCTTCTTCTCCATATACAATGGGTATCAACTTATTCAGTTGTGAATTATAGTAAAAACCAATTTTTCTTAAGATATTCACACTTAATGTTTCCTTACCATAATGACTAACTACGATATTTTCATCAAGGAAAACTAGAGAATTATAAAAAATGGAGGTTAACATCCATCAGTAAGGATAAAAATTAAAAATTGTTTCTGAACATGATGCATATATCTAGTGAAATATCATTTAGTTTAATAGGTTTTTCAGTCTTGAATATATAATGAAATGTAACATATTTAAATAGAACTGTTTCAAACTCATCATTCCTATGACATATTTTAGACTACATAAATTTTATAAGAACTTTTCTATCCGGATCTAATTCCATTACTAGTATTTTTCAATACATGTCATTCTAAACAAAAACTTTATCATTTATAGAAGAGTAACACCATTGATAGAAACCAAGGAATTTTTTAAGAAAGAATAGACTTCATTTGGGAACTTGAAAGCATTAGCTATCTATAAATAGGTTATCTAAAGATTTTTATGGTTCACCATTATAGTGACTCTTTCATCGTTATCGTCAAATTGAAAAACTCCATATTCATAAAACTCATGAACTTATTTCTCAAATAAAAACAATGTTCATTTGTCATCTAAAAAACTATCAACCTTAATGATTGATGACTTTCTTAAGGAGGGTTTTTTTATTTTCCAGCCAGCTAAAATCTATTGCATGTACACTCATAAAATTTATTTATTTCCTTCTTCTTTTGATTTTTATTATAGAGGAACCCTTGATTATCTTATTTTTTTATATTTCACAAGTGGTTTAATGGTTTTTTATTATTAGGGAAAAGATGGTTCATATGGCTGATATAAGAGAGGATTCAAAAGTTTTCATGAGGTTTTAGGCATAGGATTGACACAATTTCTATTTTTCATGGTAATTGAAGGGTCACATAGAAATGTGCAGTGAAATCATTAAAAACATTCTGTGATTTTTTCCATTTGATATGACTAATATATAAAATAATGATACTAAAATTTTAAAATAAACAGTAAGAAATAATATTCATTTGGTTATAAAATTATGTTTCTCGATAAGTAAAATTAAAATAAAACAAAACAAAATAAATGTACTTCAAATGTAATAGAATAAATCTATCAATGGGAAAAGAATTAGTAAAAATTTATTCAATTTTATTTTCTATAAAAATAAATTAAAAATATATATCATTAATTTTTGTATTATCTCTTAATAAATGATATCTTAAGTCAATATGATTTGTTTTGGAAAGGTTTATCATATTCATGGAAATTTTAATATCACTTATATTATCACATTTGATTGTAAAACAATTAAAATTAAATCCAAAATCCATTAGAATATGTTTTTTCCTCATAACCTTTGCACAAAAACAACCTCTTGCAATATATTCATATTCATTAGTTGATAATTCTAAATAGTGTTTTTTCTTACTCGACCAAGATACTAGTGATTTACCAATAAAATGATAGGTCCCTGAGGTTATTTTCCTATACAATATATATCCAATAAAATTATCATATGAATATGAAGTTAAATTAAAATCAAAATATATTGTAAAAAGAAGATACAAATACACAGTTCCATTTAAATATCTAGAAACACTTTTGGCATGATTTAAAAATATATTATTTCGGATTTGATTGAAATATTTCCTATGGATTTAAAGAATTTTTTTTCACTAGGATGTAAGATAAGATAAATATACAATGATTCTTGTATATAAGTTTTTTTCAACTAGTTTCCCAGTTTCATCCAAATCATGTTTAACATTGGAGTTCATTAGAGTGAAGTAAGTCTTACTATTTTTAATTCCAAATGTTATAATTAAATCAAGTATATATTTTATTTGGTTTAAACTATTTTAAAAATATTTTTGATAGATTTTAAATCCTAAAAAACAATTTAATTCATCATTCATAATCATTTCAAATTATTTTTGAATATTTTTTAAAAAATAATTGCATAATTTTTTATTTTTTGATCCAGAAATAACATCACCAATATATATTTTCAATAAAAGAATATTTGAGGATGAATTTATCTTAAATATTGTTGGATATTACTTTCATACTATAAACCCATTTGATAAAAAAAAAGTAATTAATATTTCATACCATGAACTTGGTTCTTGTTTAAGTTCATATAGAGCTTCGGTAAGTTTAAAAATAGAATTTTGAAATTGAGGGTCTTCAAAACCAAGTGGTTGTTCTACATAAACTTTATCCATTAAAAATACATTTAAAAAATAAGATCTATAATTCATATGATATAATTTAAAATTCATATATGATTTATATTCTAGAAGGATTCTAATTTCTTCTAGTATATCTCTAGAGGAAAATGTATATTCACAGTATATCACTTCTTGATTGTACCCTTTTACAACTAGTCTATCCATGTTTCAAAGATTACACCAAGATAATATTATTTGTTTTTGAATTTCCCATTTTGATCCAAATATAGGATAATCATAGGGTCTTTAAACTAATTCCCAAAAAAGATATTCCTTTTGAGGTAGTTTAACTCATATAATCCAACGTTCATCATATAGAGCTTCTTTTATAGTTTTAGATTCTATATGGGATAGAAATAAAGGGAATTATACTAGTTCTCCTATATTTAATCCAGTTATAACTCCATTATCTATACTTCCTATAAATTTTTCTAAAGGATGGTATTTATAATTTCTAGGAAATATATGAATCAAACTTTATGGTCACCAGTATAAACCCTTACTGGATTTTTTTTATGATAATAAAGTTACAAATCAATATCCTTGTTATTAAAGAGAGGTTATGGTCTCATAGAATAGAGAATCACTTTGTTCATTAGTTTTAATCATTTTGTGATCAAAAGGATCACTTTCATAAAATATCTCATGTGTTGATTTTTCAACAATACTTGACATTTTTTTAAAAGTCTTCAAGTATTATACAAAATAGTGTATCCTAGGAAGATACATTCATCAACCTTTTGATAAAATTTACCAATATTATCCTTGGTATCAAAATGAAAACCTTTCATCCAAATAATTTTAAATATCCTACCTTTGTTTTTCTATTATTCTATAATTCCTCCGGTGTTTTCTTTAAAGTAGGTCTTATTGGAACTATGTTAATGACATTACAAGCTATATCAATAGCTTCATTCCAAGAAATGAGTGGAAATGTTATATGAATATAACATAATCCTATAAATATATTTCAAACTCCTACTCCTCCTTTCAACAACACCATTATTTTGAGGTGTCCAAGGGTAAGAGAATGTATGTTTACTTTGAACATTTGCAATTTTATTCATCATTTTAAAATTATCCTCCATAATCAATTCTCAATGTCATAATTTTGGCATCTTTTTGCTTTTAACAAGAATATAGAAAATAATAAAAACAAAAAAAAATCACTCTTATGTCATAAAAATTAAACACATGAAAATATCGAAAAATCATCATCCAACGCATAAAAAATAATTTTCCAGCTAGACTTAAATTTCAATTAGGTCCAAAAAGATCTATATAAATGAGATCAAGAGATATAGATGTAGCAAGATATTTAATTAGTTTTAAAGATAAAATGTTTTTTTAACCATTTTACATGTATCACATGGATTATTTTCATCATATTTTAGGTTAGGAAAGTCGGAAATCAAATGTTTATTATACAAATTTATCATTTAATTAACATTAAAATGTCTTACCCTTATATTACAAAAACATGATTTATAAATTTTTGCATCAAAACAATTTCAATTTTATCTATATAGAGAATTGAGATCTAGTGTATAGACATTATTTTTTCTAGGTGCTTTAAACTTGAGATATTTATCTTTAAAAAAACATGCATTGTTAGAAAAATCAATTGAGTAACCGTCATCACAAAGTTAAAAGATACTTATCAGGTTTTGATTCAAGCCTTAAATATAAATAACACTATTTATGATAATTAATTGAGTATTTAAAATATATCCAATGAAAACTATTTTTCCATTAAGAATTGTTACCAAATGTGAAAAATACTCCTTAAATCCTGGAAAATGAATAAAAATAAAAGAAATATCCATTCATATATCTCAAATAACAACTTTCTATAAACTATTTTGTAATTTTTGTTCACATGGTTTGTTCTCTAAAATGAAAAATCAAACAAAAAGGTATTTTGGTTCCCAAATGTTCTTAGGTCCAACAATTTTAGCAATAAGAGACTTGGGAATCCATATATATTTTCATTTTCTAGAAATCATAGAAACTAGTTTTTAGATATATTTTATAACAAAATCATTTTAAATACAATAAAATTTAATATTTTTTAGATTATACATGTTAGAATAATGTCCTTTTTCCCCATAATAAAAATATTTAACTTTAGAAAGATTTTAATTTTTAGAACTATGTAAAAACTAGTTTTTTCAAAATTTGGGCATTTCACCCTAACATCATATTACATGATTTTCAATTTTAATTTAATTTTGACCAATAATTCTATTTAGATAAGACACTTCTTTATTAAAGCCACGTTAATAATCGTTAATGTTTTAAACCACCTTCTCTAAATTTTATATTTTATTATCCAGTTCAGTATATGATTCAGTATACTATTAAAATTTACTATTCAACTCTAAAATTTATTTATTTAGTTCATTATCTTCATTAAAAATCTTATTTAAAGAATTTATAAGGGATTTATTTTTCTTTTTTAAACCTTTAATAATTATTTTCCAAAATGGTACGATATCCATTTCATTCTTCATATAAGAAGTTTTCATTTTCTGATTCATGCTCATGCATGGAATAGTAAGAATTTACCTCATCTAAATGTGACATAAATTATGTGTTGGACTTTTGATTAAGTGATTTATCTTTTGATTAAGAAGATGTATATTCACTTGAATATTCATAACACTCATGGTGTATTTTATAGATTTCTTAGCTTTCTTCTTATAAACAAATTTCTTGATGTATTTATCTTCTGTCTCTTTTTATCATCCTTAATCTAAAAAAATAAAACTAATATTTCCTATCTTCATACACTCATATTATCTAAATTAATTAGTGTTTTCACCATAATTTATGTACCTGATTTAAGGTAAGTTAAATCCTTTTATCTTGTTATATAATTTTTCAAAATTTTAAGAAAAATGTGTATGTTCATCATTTGATCAATAATATATTTATGATTATTCTCTTTTAGATGTTTCTAATATTTTTATGTTTTTGTTCTTTTTATCATCCTTAGTGTACATTCAAGGAAACATTTTCTTTCTTGATCATATCATGCTCTCCAACTTTAGCTTTCATTACAGCTTCACACATCAAAAGATTTCTAATGATATATTTGATTTTGAAATTCTCCATATCTGTGGATTGTCTAATGGTAGCTAATATTCCACTCCACTTATGTGGTAATACACTAAGAACTATTAATACTCCCTCAATATCAGTAATTGGATTTCTAAGAGTGATGAAATTATTTACAATCTCAATGAGTCATTAATTCATTTTTTTTAAAACATTCCCCTTAAACCATTTTGATTGTATCAAACTTAAGATTCAATGTATCATATCTAATAGCCTTAAAATTGTTATTACATTCATATGTGATTGTTATATTGGTCCATATTTCATGATCTGTTTCATTATGAGACACTCTGTTGAATTAATTTGGTCCTAATGCACATATTATTGCATTAATAGCTTTGGAATTTATATCATATTTTTCTTTAGTTGTAGAATCCCATGATTATAGTTCTATCATTGTAATTTCATACACTTTACTGCTTTAAGATATACTATTAATCCATGATTCTTTAGATATATGGACATCTAATCCGGCCATATACCATAATTTTCTCTATTTAATTAAGGAGTTATAATCATTGACATACCTTCATGATTATAATCCATAAAATCCATTTAAAAATAGATTATTAGACTTCATACATTGATAATTATGAACTCACTAGTCATAATATTTGATATCGATTATTGTCCTAGAATATGGCCAGTTGAGTACTTAATAGGGTGGTGAATCGAGTTTCTAAAATTTTCTTTATAGAAGACCTACCTCTTTAAGAATAAAAGATCAATTTTTTAACTTAATATGAAATGGTAGTAAAAATATAAAAACATAATGGAAATTGATTTAACATAGGATATTTATAGTGTTTTGGGTAACATAAATCCCCTAGTCCACTCCACCAACACTCTACTCCATGTGTTTGGTTATTTTCACAATAACATCCCATTTATTAGGGTGTCCCAGCTGAGTACCAGATGTTATCAATTAATATAAATTTCAAAGATATTTAAACATGGATCCCTATTTACAATAGCTATATGTTTCCTCAAAAAACACTATTACAACTTGTTCAAACAAAATATAATGAATATACTTTTAAAAACTGATTGAATAACACTATGTCAAGCAGCAACTGATAGTAGTCAAAGATTCTTCCTAAGAAAATGATAGTCTTCAAGATATAGCCCAGAATGATCTTCAATGAAACTGATAAACTTGTAATCACAAAAACATTTATTTTTATTTATCTTTTCTACGTACAAGAATTGAAAGTATTAATATGTATGTATGTGCATTCTACACATTATTCTCCTCTATATCTTTTTTTCATATAGTAGAAAACTTATTTTTTATGAATTCTTTTTTAACTTCAATCACATGAGATAATTGAAACAAATGAGTGAGTCATCCATTAAGAAGTGGATAAGATCGGATACTAGGGTCATGTGTATATTATTTAGAAACATTGAAATTGGATTTTTAACAACGATGTTATAATTCTTTTTGTTCTTAGGATCTTTCCATTCATTAAAAAGTGGTATACTATATAGATAGATGTTTCCCTAAATTGATTTTCCATTTTTTGATATAATCTAAAAGTATGAAATTAAATTTCAAGACATTAGAAAATTAATCATGAAATTATCCATAACAGCTAGATCGTTGTCACATAAAGAAGATCTCGGAATTAAATTGTGCATAAGATGAACTGACATCAACAGTGTATAAGATAATTCTTCATCATAAGATAAAATATTATTCTATGATATGATACTTCACTTACTCAACTTATTCTAGCTCGCCTAAGATTTTTTTTATGAATATCCTTTTCTTAAGATAAAGACCTCTCATTAGCTTAATTTTATCAGAGATTTGGGAAACTTAATCATTTTCTTTGTAAGATAATCTATTTTGTAGTCAGATAAAATTTCAACATGGAGTTTTCTTATTATGAGTCTGGGGAAGATATTATTTAGTTCTCTTAAGTTAAAACACTTTCTTCATAAGATGAATACTTCACACATAATAATATAATCAATTAGAAAATCAGTGTAAGATAGATTATTTTGATAAATGTTATCTTAAACATTGAAGAAAAAATTATTAGAATAAAAATAGGTATATTTTTAATCATCAAAACACATAAAAATAAATGATATGTTGGAACAAAATAATTCTATTCAGCATCCATGTCTGAAATCTTGCCAATCCTCACCAATCACTTGACCAAGAGAATGTCTTTATTGGATTGTAAATGTTTCACTTTGGTGTGTCACATTCCATGAAAATTGCATATAATATAACTATGGACATATTCCACTAAACTAATGATTAATTTTTCAACACATCGATCAGGTATAGTTGTGAGGCTTGAATTAATAACATAAAATATACATACACTGTTTGGATTGACCAATATCACAACCATTACTTCAAATATTTTTGCATCTTTAATGTGTGTTTTCTACAAATCTATTGTTAGAAAAACTAGCATGCACATCGTAGACACCAATATTGATGTTTCATAAAGGCATAAAAATACAACATCCATCTTATGGTACTGATAAAAACTCTCATATGTTATAAGATAGACACTAAAATCAGAAATATTATATATATTTTTCCAATTCATAGTGTTTATTATATCCATCCTCTTGGATTTCTATACTTTTTTCTAAATTATAATGATATCTTCCAAATGATTATTATTGTTTGTATCTTACAACCAGGATACTATTGATAACTTTCATTGACCTATACATCATATGATCCTAATATTATTCAAATATAAAATATGTTTCTTGATATTCATTATAAAGAATGAGTGTGTTTCTTTCATAAAATATAAGATATATCAGATTGTGTGATCTTTTAATTTCACTTATTTTCTATTATCTTATAAATTATTATATATAAGAGTAAATTTTTTATGTCACTAAGCATAGAGAAATATTACAAACTTTATAACTTTCATGATATTCATGATTCTCATCCTGAGTATGAACTTATATTTTTTTCTATATAATTCATTAAATTATGGTAATCGTTAAAAATCCATATAAAACCGTATTGGTAATAGTGGAAATTATTTAATCCCTTATGTATTTATAATCATCGCTATAAAATATCAGTGTTTAAATATAATTAAAATTATCTACTACTCTTAAAAGATGCATTATAATGATCAATTAAAATCGCATTATCTTCTAAAGGATAGTGCGAGGAAACATATAAATTTTGAAAAAAAAGTAAAAAATATAATTATTAAATCCTCATATTTTATGAATTCCTTTTAAAATTTATATAAATTTTTTTATTGGTTTTTTATACACAACATTTATTTTAGCTTAATTTTCACTAAAAATGATTTTCTCTGATAGCATGCATGACATGTGACACTATGTTTTAGCAAACCATAAAATAATATTATATTAAATATGAACATTATAACTTACCCATTAAATAGGTAGGTATTAATAATACTAAATACATTTTTAAATATGAATATAAATTTCTTACTCAATATAATTTTATTTATAAATTTTTATTAAATAATCCCTTGACTTTTATTAAAGTAATTATATTATTCAAACATAAGTTTCCTTAAAAAATATTTTTAATTCTTTATTTGAGAAAATATTATAAAAAAATTATAGATGTTTTATAAACTTTATTTCATAAAATGAACTTTGTTTTTGAAATCATCACATTTAAATAAACTTATTCTCAAATTTTGTAATTTTTAAAAAAATATTAATTATTCAGTGAATAGTGAAACAATACCAATTTTTGTATAACTATCATATATTTTCAATAAATTTAGATATTTATATTACAAATTTTGATTTAATTAAATTTATGTATTATTTATTTATATTTAATTAACTTAATTACTTTTGACTCAAATTTATATCAGATTTTAGTAAACATTTATATTTGTGATTAAAAGGGGTTTTTTATGAAAACTTTTAAGGGCGTAACGTTTCTCCATTTTAATTAATTAGAATAATACCAAATGAGAATTATTTTAAGTGAAATTTATAGATTATATATCATTAATGTTTAATTTATATTCACACAATAATTATAATTATACATAGAGTTAATATAGAATAATCTTGTACTTGAAAAATACATATCTTGAAAGATCATTTTTTGTCATGTTTGTGGTTTTTATTTTAAATATAATTTTATAAAATTTTAGAAAATTTATTTTAGAAATTAAAATTAAATTTATAAATTCTAATTTCTAATATATATTAGGGTGCATTTTTGAGAATCTTCTAAATTGACATACCTTCTTAGTAATCATCCATAAAATCCATTTATAATTAGTTTTTTGGATATCAACAAATTGATAACTACGAACCTAAGAGTCATAAGATATGATACTGATTTTTATCCTAGAATATGGCCAGTTGAATTCATAATACGGTGGTGAATTTATTTTTTAATATTTTCTTTACAGAAAACCTCCCTCATCTCGTATAAAAGATCAATTTTTTACTTAATATGAAATGGTAGTGGAATTATAAAAACATAAAAAAAATTGATTTAACACAAGATATTTATAGTGGTTTGGGTAATATGAATCCCCTATTACACTCCACCAACACTCTACTACAAGAGTTTGGTTATTTTCACCTTAACGTCCATTTTACTGGGGGGCTCCCATTTGAGTACAGATGTTATCACTTAATATAAATTTCAAAGAGATTTTAACTAGGATCTCCATTTACAATACCTATATGCAGTCTCAGCACACACTATTACAAAAAATTCCAATAAAAACATAATGAATATAATTTTGATTGAATGATTGCATCACACAGTTTCCAGAAACAACAGACAGTAGTCGAAGATTCATCATAAGAAAATAATAGTCTTCAAGATGGAGGTCAGAATGATCTTCAGTGAAACTGATAAACTTGTAAGAACAGAACCATTTTTTTATATTTTCTATATACAATAATTCATAGTATTTGTATGTATGTTTGTGCATTCTACACATTCTTCTCATCCATATATTAATTTTCATATATCAACAACCTTCTTGTTTATGTCCTCATTTTTAACTTCAATCAGAAGATATAATTATAATAAATGAGTGAGTGTTCCATTGAAAAGTTGATAAGATATTCTATTAAGGTCATATGTTTATTCTATACAAATATAGAAATTTCATTTTCTATAGAGATGTTAGAATTTTTCTTGTTCTTCAGATCTTTCCATTCATGGAAAATTGATATACTATACATATTAAGCATTCCTGAAATTTATAATCCTTTTTTGATATACTCTAAAATAATGAAATGAAATTTCAGGGGATTAGAAAAGTAATCATCAAATTCTGAATAACATATAGATCCTTGAAACATAAGTAATAACTCTAAATTAAACCATGCTTAAGATTAACTAACTTTAAAACCGGGTAAGATAATTATTCATAATAAGATAAAATAAGATTATATGTTGTGATACTATGCATCCCTGACTTATTCTATGTCACATAAGATAATATTTTATGAATATCCTTTTCATAAGATAAATAATTGTCATTAGATTCATTATATCTGAGATATGTGGAAACTCAATCATTCTCTATGAAAAAAATCACTTACGTCGTAACATAACCTCTTAGGTAGTAAGATAAAATTTCAACATGGTGTTTTCTGATTCTGTGTTGATGGGTGATATTATTCAATTCTTGTAAATTAAAATTATTTTTTCATAAGACGAATACTTCACACAACATAAGATAATAAATTAAATAATCATTGTAAGATAAATTATTTTTGATAAATTTAATCTAAAACACTTAAGAAAAAATCATTTGAATAAAAATTGGGATTTTTTTAATCATCAAAACACATGAAAATCAGATATATGTTTGAACAACATAAGTCTGTCCAGCATCTATGTCTGAATTCTTGTCAATACTCACCAAGAACTTAACCATTGGTATGGACACATTATCTTGGAAAAGTTTCACATGGGTTTGTCATATTCCATGAACATTACTTATAATATTCCTAATGACATATTTCACTAAGCCAATGATTACATTTTCAAGATATCTATGAGGTATAGCTATAAGGATCGATTTAGATAACATAAAATGTCCATAAACTATTGGGATTAACCAATATCACAACCATTATTTCAACTCTTTGTTTATCTTTAATATGTTATTTTTCTTCAAAGCTATTCTTATCAAAACCAACATGCACATCTTAACCACCAAAATTGAGGTTTCAAATTGTCAAAAAATACAACATCAATCTTTTGGTATTGATAACAACTATCATATGTTATAATATAGAAACTAAAATCTGAAAGATTATATATTTTTTCCGATTCATATTTTTTATGATAGACATCCTCTTGGATTTATATACTTTTCTATGAATTTGAATGATCTTTTCCAAATTTTTATCAATGTTGGTATCGTATCCCCAAGATACAATTGACAATTTTTATTGACCTATACTTTATCTAAAACTATGATTATCCTAATATAAAATAAGTTTCATGATATTTATTACAAATCATGGGTGTTTTTCTTTCTAAAATATAAGATATTTCAGATTGGGTGAATATTTAATTTATATTATTTTCTATTAACTTCTCA
Source organism: Viscum album (assembly GCA_963277665.1). Lineage (NCBI taxonomy): Eukaryota > Viridiplantae > Streptophyta > Magnoliopsida > Santalales > Viscaceae > Viscum > Viscum album. The sequence continues at coordinate 571,021,067 of OY728119.1, forward strand.
ATGATTAAATGTAAGAGTAAATGTTTTATATCACCGATCATAGGTAAATATTACTAACTTTAAAACTTGTGTGATATTCATGATTATCATAATGAATAAGCACTTATATATTATTCTCTATAATTTATGAAATTATGATTATTGTTAAAAAGTCATCTAATCCCATATTTATAATATTAGAAATTATTTGACCCCTCCCATATTCAAAATCATCATTATCAGATATCATTGTTTAGGTCTAATTCAAATTCTCTAATGTTCTTAAAAAATTCCTTATAATCATCAATAAAAATTCCTTTCTCTTCTAAAGGATAGTGTAATGAAACATATTAATTTTTTTAAAGTATAAAATATAATTATTTCATACAGATATTTTTTGAGTTTTTTTTCAAATTAATTTAAATTTATATATATATATATATAATATATTTATAAAAAACATACATTTTACCTTATGTTACACAAAAAAATATTTTCTTCGATATCATGCATGGCAAGTGACATCTTGTTTCAGCAAACCATGAAATAATATTATTTAAAATATGACCATTATAACCTACCCATTAAATAGGAACTTATAAATAGTATTAAATACTTTATAAAATATGAATATAATTTCCCTACTCAATATAAATTATTTTATAAATTATTACTAAATAATCAATAAAATTTATAAAAGTAATTATATTCATCAAAAATAAGTTTCCTTAAAAAATATTTTTAAGGATTTTTATGAGAAAAAATTATAATTAATTTACAGATATTTTAGAAAATTAATTTTAGAAAAATAATTTTTTTTTGAAACAATCATATTTAAATATACTTATTATGAAATTTTGTGATTTTTTTGGAAATAGTAATTATTGGGTTAATAGGGAAAGAATCCTGATTTTTGTACAACTATCACTTATTTTCAGTAAATTATGTAATTTAAATTCCACATTTTGATTTAAAGTAATTTAAGTATTGTTTAATTATATTTAATCCACTTAATTACTATTGAATCAACTTTATATTGGATTTTAGTATAAGTTTATTTTTGGGATTAAAAAGTGTTTTTTTAAACACTTTTAAAAGGCATAACATTTCTTCATTTTAATTAATTAAAATAATACCTAATAAAATATATTTTAATTAAAATGTATAGATTATATATCAATAAATTTTAATTTATATTCATATAATGATTATTATTATACATTTAGTTAATAGATAATAATATTGTACTTGAAAAATATATTTCTCGAAAATCTCTTTTTTTGTATCTGTGGTTTATGTTTTAAATTTAATTTTTTCCAATTTTAGAAAATTTATTTTAAAAAATAAAATTCATTTTTGAAATATGAATTTAAAATTTATATTAGCGTAAATTTTGATAAGTTTCTAATTTTACATTCCTTCTTAGCTATCATCCATATCCGCCATTTAATGATAGTTCTTTATATATAAACCATTGACTGCAATGAACTCAATAGTCATAAGATCTGATAGCGATTGTTGTCCCAAAGTATGGACAGTTGAATACTTAATAGGGTGGTGAATTGAGTTCTAAAATTTTCTTTACAAAAAACCTCCCTCTCCAAGTATGAAAGATCAATTTTTTTACTTAATATGAAATGGTAGTTGAAATATAAAAACATAAAGGAAATTGATTTAACATATGATATTTATAGTGGTCTAGGTATCATAAATCCCCTAGTCCACTCCACCAACACTCTACACCATGAGTTTGGTTATTTTCATTATAACAACACTTTTATTGGGGGATGTTAGATGATTACAATATTTTATCACTTAATAGAAAGGTCAAAGAGATTTTAACTAGGATATATATTTATAATAACTATCCACAGTCTCAACCCAAACTACTACAAAAAGTTGAAAAAAAAATTAATGAATCTAATTTTGGATGAATGATTGCACCACACAGTGTCAAACAGCAACTAACAGTAGTCAAAGATTCATCTTGAGAAAATTATTGTCTTCCGGGTGCATCTCGGATTGATCTTTAGGGAAACTGATAAACATTTTAGAAAAACGCAATTTTTTATCTTTTTTATGTACAATCTTTCAGAGTATTCGTATGTATGTATGTTCATTCTACATGTTCTTCTCATCCATATTTTTTCATATAGCATCAAACTTCTTTTTTATGTCTTCATTTTCTGAACTTCAATCACATGAGATAATTACAACAAATGATTGAGTTATCCATTGAGGAGTTGATAAGATAGGCTATTAAGGTCATGCGTCTATTCTTTAAAAATATAGAAATTACATTTGCAACAATGATGCTAGAATTATTCTTGTTCATTAGATCTTTACATTCATGGAAAAGTAATAGACTATATTGATTGAGTTTTACTTAAATTGATAACCAATTTTTGGATATACTATAAAAGAAAAAAATGACTTTCCAAGAGATTATAAAAGTAATCATGACATTTTTCATAATAGTTATATCTTCAAAAGATAAAGAAAATATTGGAATTAAACCATGCATAAGATGAATTTACATCAACAGTGCATAAGATAGTTATTCTTCATAAGATAAAAATAAGTTTCTATGATATGATACTTCGCTTCCTCCACTATTTCTGGATCTCGTAAGAAAATATTTTATGAATACTGTTTTGGTAAGATAAAGACTTCTCATTAGCGTCATTCTATCTGAGATATATGGAAACTAAATCATTCTCTTTGTAAAATAATCTCTTATGTGGTATGATAATATATTATGTAGTAAGATAAAATTTCAACATAGAGTTTTCTGATTCTGAGTTTGTGGAAGATATTATTCAGTTCTCATAAGTTAAAATACTTTTTCCATTAGATGAATTGTTCACACATCATAATATTATCGCATCAAATATCAGTATAAGATAAATTATTTTGATAAATATAATCTAAAAAACTTAAGAAAATATAATTTGAATAAAAATATGGATTTATTTAATCATAAAAACACATAAAAATCTAAGATATGTTGGAAAAACTGAAGCTTATCTGGCATCCACATCTGACCTCTTGTCAATCCTCACCAAGAACATTACCATGGGCATGGCCTCCTTGTCTTGGAAATGTTTCACTTGGGAGTGTCACACTCCATGAACATTTCTTCTAATATTACTATAAACATATTCCACTAACCCAATGATTAATGTTTCAAAACATCCATCAGGTATAGCTATATGGCTATATTTACATATCATAAAATGTTTATACACTGTGGGGATTAACCAATATCACAACCATTACTTAAACTCTTTGTTCATCTATAATATGTTTCTTATATAAAGTTATTGTTAGAAAAACCAACATGCACATATTAGCCACAAATATTGATATTTTATATTCTCAATAAAATAAAACATCAATTTTTTTGGTATTGATAATAACTCTAATATGTAATAAGAGAGACACTAAAATCAGAATGATTATTTATTTTTACCAATTCATAGTGTTTATGACAGCAATCCTCTTGGATTCCAATAATATAGTATGGACTTCAATGATATTTTCCCAATGTTTATCATTGTTGGTCTCAAATCACCAAGTTACTATCAATAATTTTCATTGAACTATACTTCATCTGACCTTATGATTCTACTGATATAAAATAAGTTTCCTGATATTCATTAAAAAACATAGGTGTTTTTCATTCTAAAATAAAAGATATTTTAGATTGTGTGAAATATGAATATAAATTTCATACTCAATATAAATTTTTTTATAAATTTTTAGTAAATAATTAATAATCTTTTATGAAAGTAATTATATTATTCAAAAACTAAGTTTCCTTAAAAAAATTAGTGGAATTTTATGAGAAAATATTATAATTAAATTATAGAAATTTAAAAAAATTATTTCATAAAATGATTTATTTTTGAAATCATAATATTGAAATAAAATTATTCTGAAATTTTGGGATTTTTTAGAAAATAGTAATTATTCAGTGAAGAGTGAAAGAATTCCATTTTTGTATAACTAAAATTAATTTTCAATAAATTAAGTAATTTAAATTCCAAATTTTGATTTAATGTAATGTAATTATTCTTTAATTATTTTTAATTCAATTAATTACTTTAGAATCAACTTTATATTGTATTTTAGTATAAGTCTATTTTTGGGATTAAAAAATGATTTTTATGAAAATTATTTTAAAAGGCATAATGTTTCTCCATTTTAATTAATTAAAATAATTCATAATAATGAATATTTTAAAAGAAATGTATAGATTATATATCAATAAACTTTAATTATTCATATAGTGATTATAATTATAAATAGAGTAAATATTTAATAGTCTTGTACTTGAAAAATACATTTATCGAAAATTCTCTTTTTTGTCGTGTCTGTGGTTTTTGTTTTAAATTTAATTTTCTCTAATTTTAGAAAATTTATTTTAAAAAATAAAATTAATTTTTCAAATCCCAATTTTAAATTTATAATAGGGTACATTTTTTATATGTTTCTAAAAATACTATTTTTTATGAATAGTGAAAAGTACTGAATATTAATTGAAAACAACCTTTTGTCTATAATATTTATAATGTTATATTATATTTTAAATTTTATTTAGAGTTATATTAATTAAATTATATATCAATTAATATAATTTATTTTATTAAAAAATTTCATATTTAATTTTTATATAAATACCATATAAACTTTTGAATATTTTCTTTTTGAATGCATGCTTTCTCATCGCATTTCCAAGAATAAATTTAAATTACCTTTTTCCAAAATTTGTATAGAATTTAGAAAAATGGATTTCATATTTTAAATCAGAATAATTTTTTTATGTAATAATTTTTACTTATTTTTTGACCAAATTTAATAGAGAAAACAGTAAAAATTAATTACCATGGTTAATGTAAAAAAATATTTTACCAAAGAGTTAAAGTAAGAAGATAAGGGTTAAACTGACATAATAACCTGTCTAACCTCACTTTTCAGGCCATAGGTAGACCATATAATTCACAATTAGCTAGAATAAACAATTTTGAGCCTTTTGGAATGAGTAAAGTTGGATACGCCATTTTCATTTCAAAATATTTTATGTTTGGTAGTCACCTCACTTATAAGAGGTCACCCTCTCTCCTCTCGTCCACACACCTTATAACCTATTTTATTCAGTCAATACCTACCCAAATAACTTCCCAAAATCCATAATATCATCCTTGAATCTTTTTTTGGTCATAAATCCAACCTATTAATGTTTTTATAGAAACCTAATGTGGTTACCAAAAGAACAGGTAATGTCCTTTGACAGACATTTTTTTTATTTCTTCCTCCACTACTAAAAATTAATATTAAATCAAGATTATGTAATAATGTTAGTATCTTCTATATACCAATATGTTTTTATGTCGATTTAATTACCTAAAACCTTCTCCACATCCATAAAATGTGTTACATAATCATCATTTCTGTATATGGTAGACTACCTCCTAAAAACCGATGTCATTCATTTTTCCGTTACCACCTCTCACGGTTCTGTATGATGATGGCTCTAAATTTTAAGTATGATATTTATAAAATAATCATACCTCTATATTCATTATATTTCACATAACATTTTTACATTACAATCGAGAGGGGATATGTTAACATCGTCCATGTGTACGATACACTACCATATAGCAAAGAGATGTGATTTGTTTTTCAACAATACATTACATGGAAGATAATAAGAGTTAATACAGGTGATATACAAGGTGTGGTTATGATATTCCTACCATATTTATAATTATTATAATATATTGTATCATTTATCTTCTACCTTTTCACTCACTGAAAGATGATAGCGTCGTTTGTGTATGTGTGGGTTACTACCTTCAAGAAGCAATACAACTGTATTTTAATAAACACAAAAAAATGATGATATTTATAAGTAAATTTAAAGAAATAATATGGTATTTATGATATTATTATTATTCTGGATATATAATATATTACTTGTAACCTTTCCATAATAATCATTGAAAAATGAAAACGTTACTTATGCATTCATACAACATACCGTCTCAATGATAGTAACATACTAAATTTATCAAAACCATATTTCATAATTAGTGTTAAAAGTATAATTGATGTATAACTATTATAATTATTTCATGATTATTAATATTTATATCATGGAACAATGATTTACCTTTTCCTTGTCAGGAGGATGGTCAGATTTTCATTTATTAAAACCTTAGATATAGCATAGTGACAAACCATAGGGTCGCTATCAAGAAAAATGGTTTGAATTCCCTAGTACGATTCCTATTTTTTGTGTTTTTAAATATTTTTAAGGCAATAAAATAAAAAACTTGAAATAATGATAAAAATAAATGGATGCGGAAGGGAAACAATTTGAACATAAAGAGTAAAGACAAAAAATGAAAGAACACAAGAGGAGAAAGGGAGAAGAAGGTAAGTTAGAAGAAAAATAGCTCCAGAATTATTGAATATTGTAAATCTTATAACTGATATATAGGATTAAACTTCCATAACACAACCATAATAAAATTTCACTTGATTTTTCAATATAAATATCTCTCTCACCTTAAACAGTGAAAAATCATGCATGAAATTTATCCCAATATATGAATTCATGAGTAATTATGAAATGAATCACAAGTTTAAATCAAATTATCAATGAATGTATTTTTTGAAAAGTGATCTTCAAAATATAATCTAATCACATAACATCTGTTTTGATTCATTTTAGATCATCTAGGGAAAGCAGAGGAAATATTTATAAGAATAAGATAGTGGTAACTCATTCCAACTGATGAGTTTGCAGTCACACATCCTCACTTCACAATTGAAAATTATCAAGTGTACCGAAGATGACGATGATTGAAAAGAAATTAGATCTTAGGAAGAATCAGATATTCACATCCTAGAGATATTCTATGTGTTATCCCTCCATTATTGTAGATTCAAGATCACAATTGATGATGAAATAATAACAAAAAAACATGAATTAATAAAATAAAATACATAATTACGCTATGATAAAAATTGAAGAATAAAGGAGAGAAAAAAAATCACTAAAGGTCCCATCTTTAGGAATCCCTAAAAGAGAGTAGAACACCTCCTTTCAAATGAACAAAAAAATAACTGAAAATAATAACTAACATGCAGAAGATTCGATGTGGCATGCCTTAACACGCTCATTAGTAGATTTTAGTGGAACCGTTGTAAAAATAGTTGGAATGACACAACAACATGTGCTACCCCTTGAATATTCCCACTCATTATTAGTTACCACTATCCACAATCTCCTTGGTAGTTGAGTTTTATGAGTCAGACACACAAGGTCGGATAGAAATGTAAATTTAAAAGATAAATTTCCCCTTTGATGAAACTTGGTCATAGACAAGTTTGATGTAAATATTATTCATGATTCCTATCTATAGCCGATGTTGGGTAGAACATTATCAGTATCCCGTGTACTTCATCAGTGTGGGGAGGCTCATGAAGAACTGGTTCGGAGTGGGTTGATTTTTCATTGGTGGTTCGAGTTCCCTAATATGGCCTAGCAAGCTTGAACTTCTTCCTCATGAGTCCTAGATTTTGGGGTTTAGGGTGTCTCAGTTCATCAGAAGCGCACCAGAACTGTGGTTGGATTCTAATCGGCTCATAATAGGTGTGGTTTTCTAGTTTCATATTGGAAAAAATGATAGAGGTGGTGGATCCCGGATCAGTGGTGTTGTAAATTTCATCAGAGGATATGGATGTCGACTCGTGGTGGCGATCTCTTCAAAACTGCTTTGGCATTGAGGGCTTCTTCCAGGGGTTACAGTTATTTCAGGAGGGTTATTTAATAATGGCTACGCATTGGTGATCTCTTGGTGGCTCTAAAGTAGGATCTACAGTGATAAAAAGGTTAATAAATAAATTAAATTTAAATAATAATTACTTAAAAATAAATAAATTTAATAGTAGAATATTTTAAGTTAATTATAAATAAACAATTAATTAATTAATTGAGTATATGCATCAAATTAAAAAATATATATAAATATGAAAATATTATGGATGAAAATAATGAATTAATTTTTATAATGGGCTAAATTAGAATAAAAAAATTATTAATTTTGAAAAAATAATTGTAGTTAAAATAAATTAAAAAATGGAATAAATTTAAATTTAAAAATATTATTTTGAAATACAAAAAAAATAATAATGAAAAATTCTATTAAAATAAATAAGGACATGAAAAAATATTATTTAAAAACTTAAAATATAATAAAATAATAATAAAAATAAAATGAAAAAATAAATAATTAAATTGATAATTTAATATGAAAACACATTTTTAATAGTTTCAAGACTTATTATAAACAATTATAATAAAATCAATAAAAATAATAATTTGATAGTAAAAAAAATTAATTACATTAAAAGATGTGACAAAAATTGAAGAAAATAAAACCATATCAAATCCCCCCCCCCCACTTATTCCATTGCACTCCCGAGAAATTCAATGCATTTAATTTAATTACAGACTCATAAAATTAAAGATGATTATACTACTCGGTTCAATTACCCATGATTGAATTAATGAAATTTCATAACCCCTCCATTACATAAAATTTTCAAGCCTCCTATAAGATAAACACCCAATTTCCTACTTCAATAATAATTCAATTTTTAATTTTAGGTGTGCAGACCTCTGAGATTTAAGTGTAATTAAAACTATAAAAAAAGGAAGCACCAGCTTTAAATCTCTCCCAAGTCCCCCAAACGAAGGTCTAACATCCCACATAATTGATAACATTCAAAAGAATCATATAGATCAATTGTACCCTTATTTATGTGGGTTCAATATTCCTCTCAAAAAATGAACTCATTTTCCACAACTCTCTTTGTTTTGTTATTTCCATGCTAAATTTATTGTTCATAGAACATATTGATTATCTATTTTATTTAATTATATAAACTCACCCAGGTCTGTTGTCTTATATAATCTCCATGAGATCCCAATTTTCATTTTTACTCTAGATTCAAAGGATTTATATTACGTTCAATTGAGTTGGCTCTCTATATTTTTCCATTTTACCAAGTCTGTGTTATTAGGTTCAAGTTCAAATATCACATTACCTCATGTTATATCTTAAATTAAAAACGAATCTAACATATAACACTTCCCTTTCTAGTTTTCAAACAGTATTTCAATGAAAACTGTGTATGACATCACTTAGAAATCACTCAATTTTTACAACTTCAGAACAATTGAAAACCCTTAAAACAAGAATGACATTTTTCTTTGTTATAACAAATTTCCTACTTATTTTTAAGGGTTATTGATGTGGACTATATTGAAGAGAAACATAGCTCAATTAATAGCCTTTATCCAACACTTAATGTCCAAAAAATTTCCAATTATTGAACCTCCATTTTGGAGGCACAAATAATATAGTTTTCATTAAAAAAATATTGGATGAACAACATCGAAAAATATTTGTCTCAAGGGGTGATAGGTAAGCTAAAAAAAAATTTCCCACAAAAAATAAGTAAAAAACACATGTAATTGATCCCTATAAGACATCATCAAAGAATCAAGTATATAATGCTTTTTTTGGAAAAAGTTCTTGATTTTAATTGTTATAAACAAAAAATGATTTTTCAATTCAGTTGAAACATGAGAGTGGTCAGAAATGAGGTAGTAGAAAACATTATTTTGTTTTAAAATTCATTTTGGGGGTGCTAGCTTGATTTAAAATACAACCCAATTTAATTTAAGTCAATAAAAATAAGTAATATAGACACCTATGGAAGAAAAAATGATATAAAATATTAAGTTAACACAATAAGTGCTATTATCCAACACTTAATTCTTAGAAGCATGAAATATGAATATAAAGATTATAAAATAACAAATAATACCACCTGAGTGAGGAAGCTTCTGAATTTTTTTAATTTAGTCACATGTCCCCTCCCATTATTTTCTTTCTCTAAGATATCTGGTTTCTTATTTCTAAACCATATAAATGTAAACAAATTAGCATTATACATCATGATTTAAAGCTCAATGTGAAATAAATCTTGGTTTGAGTTAAGGAGTTTTGATCTTGTAAAATTCAGTGTCTTCTTTCTATTGTCCTTGACTGACTTCCATGTGGAATTACTGTATGATTATTATTGTAGTATAAAAATAAAACAAATTAAAAACAAAAATTATGATAATAATGTTGGAAAAGAACAGTATAATATGGGGAAAACCCCAATGGGTGCTATATTTTGACATTCCACAGCTGGACAACCTTTGGATCAACCCCAGTATGATGTAGGTTGTGGATTCTTAATTAAGAACCGTCAAACGTGATTCATTCAAGCTTGAGTACTTTTTAAATATTGGATTACTCTTTGTACAAATTCTTTCAAGTCCCCCACCTTGACAGTGTAATTGTTTTTGGATTAATGGATAGGGAATCAAAATTAATGGTTACATCCCTTTTTCTTCACTATGAGGGGAGGTGTCCACAAGTTTTCAAACATGAATTCTACAATGATAGTTTTCTTCTTATTTAGTATAATTTAGTTTTTCATTATGAACAATAAAAATCAAATTTTCACTCTCTTTTGATTCTGTGCATATTTATAGAAACTCCTCTTCAAGTGTATAATTATAAAGGCACTCAATGAAATCATGGATTTCGTCTTACTCTTCAGAACCTACACATAGAGAAGAAAAATCAGTACCATATATGTAAAAATTAAAATTAATCAAATGAAAATATTGTTCAATTAAGTGAAAAACCCCATCAATTTGGTTATCTTGCTCTTCCTTTAGATTAGATGGTGTTCCTGGGAGTGTTTCTGGGTTTGTTGAGAGGTAATAAATCTCCTCCAATTTCCCTTCAATAGAAAGCACCTTAGGTGTGGTTCCTTCCATAGAAATGTGGTGATATCTTATGCTGGATTGGCTTGTACTAACAGGGTAAATTAGAATAAAGTACAATGTTTTAAAAATCATCCCAAGGAATAATATAAATAAAATTATGCATTCGAATTTTCCCATCTTCATCAGTTTCATCATCTACTGTCTCCTTTTATCCCTTAAAAGGGTTCTCTGAGTATTGATCTTCTAATTCTCTTGAGCTAAATTGGAAGTTTCAAAGAAACACAATAACCTTTCAATGAATGTGATGTCTATTGTAGAAGGTGCCTTGAACATCATTCTTTATGAACTATTCTAAAATCCATCCAACACTTGTTTAAGATCCTTCACCTGAGAGTAATCTTCTAGTGAAAATATTTCATGTATTTTTGATTCCATAAATATTATACTTTTTTTATTTCTTTTAATTTTTAAGTGTTTTTATTTTAGTTTTTATAGAAAAAATTGAAAACATGCCAAGGAAAACATTGCCTCTCTTGAAACTGTGATAAAATTTAACCTCTTCTTTGTCGCTAGGATGATAAAATTTACATTTATAAAACCCCTGTTGTAGCACAGTGGCTACCCTCTTGATCACAATGAAGGAAGAAGTATTGAATTCCATAGTGGTATTCTTGAAAATATTTTTGTATTTATAAATATTTTTAAAGAAAGAAATGAAATCAACATAAAATAGTAATGAAAAAATTGAAGGTGAAAGGGAAAAAAATTGAACATAAACAATAAACACAAAATAAGAAATAAAGAACATGGGAGGAGAAATAGAGAAGGAAGACATTGAGAAGAAAAACAGCTCTAGATGATTGGATCTTCCACTGTCTATGACCGATCTACAGGATTAAACTGACATCACTCAAACATACTAAATTTTTTCTCTATGTCTCAATACAAACATCTTTATATCCTTAAATTGTGAACAATAATGCAAAAAATATCTTCTGATACATAAATTCTAGACTAATTGTGAAATGAATCACAAGTTTAAATCAAATTCTCACAGAATTACTTCTATGAAAAAGTGATCTTCATAAGATTTTTAAGTCACACAACCTCTCTTTTGATTCACTTTGGATCATCTATGACAAGAAGCGGAATAATAAACAAGAATAATAAACTGTAAACTCATTCATGCTGATGAGTGTGAGGTTTCTTGATGACTCATTATTTATTATAATGATATTTTATGTTACATTTAATTATATTCCTTCATAAGGATTATGTTTCGATGTTACCAAATTGGAGAAGATTTTATGTTACAATCTCACTGTTTATCAGGATTGTTTATGATTATGTTTTCGGTGATAGAATCTTATGACCCATATCTCAATAAATGCATGAATTTTCTTCTACTATGGTTATGTCATAAGAATACATGTCTTCCCTTCATCTTCATCTCTTTATGTACTCAAGAGTTTAAGAAGAATGTTTCAAGGAAAAATAATTTATTCTATAAAAAAACATTTTTCTTCTAAAACAATACCTTTAAAAATGTTTAAAAATATTTTTTAAAATTTTAAAATGATTTATTAAAGACATTTTTTCTCATTATTCTATTTTTACAATTTTTTTGGAAAGAAATATTCAAACTATTTTCTAAAAAATTACTGTTTCAATTTTACTAAAAATGTGAAAGGAATATTTTTTTTGATGTGTACGGTATGTACAAAATTTTTAACCATCACAACCCTTCAATATTTTAATTCTTGCCTTATAAATTTTAGAGGTATAGGTTATTTTCAAAAATAATTATTTTTAAAAGGTTTTATTTTTTGAAAAAATAATTCAAAACTGAACGGATATTTTTCTTAAGATATATTACAAATGATTTTTAAGCTTCCATTTAAACCATTCAAGGTTAATTTGAAATGAAAATATTTTTAAATTTTTTATGTTTCAAAAATATTTTTTCAAAGTGAAAAATTAATTTTCCACCAGAAATATTATGAGTGATTTTAAAATCACCCTTTTTAGATTTTTAAAATTATTTTCAAAGAAAATGATTTCAATAATATTTTATGGATTTTAGTTTTAAAAATTAATTTTCTGTGAAAAAATATTTTTCCCATGAAATATTCCAAGAGATCATTTAAAATAGATTCCTTTATAAAAAGAAAACCATTTATGTTACTTGATCTTTACTAGGTATATGATCATGGGATTCTATTATTATTAAATATTTTAATGGTTTATGTTTATGATGAAAATATGTTAAGGAAATCTGTTTCTTTTCCATGGGTTATACCATAATAAAAGGATTATGAAACCTACTTCTTTTCAGAGGTTATTCTATGATGAAAAGACAAAATGATTATGAAACCTATCTCATTTTCATAGGTTATGGTATGGTGAAATGCTTATAAAACCCATTTCATTTCATGGGTTGTGATATGATGCATGTTTTATGATCATAGGGAACACATATATATTCTTTTCATTATGTGATGGGTGAGACTTATATCTACCACCAATTCATTGGGAAAATATTTATATTTCATGAGATATACCATAAAAGAATGGGGTGTGAACCTTGTTTAGTAAGTGAAATTATTTTCTATGATGGTCTTGGGAGTGAACCTTGACTATTATGATTATTTGGGGACTGAACGCATTCCACTAAGACAGTCATGGTAGTATGCCTTGAATAATACGAAATTGATTTTATTTGCTTATGTATATGCCAAATTTCTCTGTCTTATGACAATGTTATACACTCATGGCTCATGTTCTTTGATTCTATTTTTATTTATATATTATGAAAAACCAATTGTTATTCCATCACTAGGGATTATGATCTTTTATATACCAGGTATGGTTCTAAAATGTTATGATCATATTCTCATAACATATTCCCATTTTATGCTAACATATCTAGTTTTTTACCCATACTGAGCATTTGAGTTTCCCCATTCTTATGTTTCCTTTCCCCAAGTGATGGAGAATGATTTCAAGTAGAGCATGTTTGTGAAGAGTACTAATGGGGAATATCTTTATGGAATATGTTGAATATCTTTCACCAAATTGGAAGATTTTGTAACTAGTAACTGAAGACACTAAACTCTTATGTACCTCAGTTGTGTGTTTGTGTAATATGAAGAATATTTATAACAAAATATGTAATATCCATGTATGATAACTTGAGTAAACTTTAGTTGGTATTAGAGGAAAGGTTTAGTTATCCTTTAGAAACTGGGATACAAATAATTTAGTCAGATCCCCAGGGATACTAATAAGGAAATGTATTGGGATGTCTTTAAGGATAACTCTAAGGATGAGTTAATGTATAGGAAAATTAACTCTAATTTTTTTAAAGGTTTCAGGGAGTTTTTTCCCTGTAATTACATCCTTATCTAGATAGTAATAGTGTATGTGGCTCTAGAATAGATATACCAAGGGGTAATAACTCAAAAAATGGAACATTGAGAAGGACTTGATCATCACTTGGTGCACAAAAATTGGCATTACTATACAACTGGCTTGACACTCCTAATGGATAATCTTTGTAAATTCAAAAACACTATACAAATCATCATAAATGATTTAAATAGATGATGACTATAATTGAACTATGATAAACTGAAGGTTTCATAGATTAAAAATTAGGTGTTATTATTTAGACATCTAATAAGTTATTCTCTTAGGATTATGTGGTTTATACTATGATTACTATTTATCTCACTATTCTTTTCGGTTTTTTCATTGGATGGAACTAGAAAGAACTTGGCTAACATTGAATGTGATTGGAAATTTAATAATGAGTATCTAAATGGGATGATGACTGGATTAAAGGATGTAGTGATTATGCCTAATCAACTACCATGAAACATGATTAAAACTGTGCACCTTACTAATTCTCAGACTCACCATAAAAGAAAAGGATAGAGTTCACTGAGATTTTAGGTAGTGGAGACCATGAAGGAGAGAAGATTCATCTTCTTATATGTTGAGAATTTGGAAAGAAACACTCCAAGTAATGTCTTAGAGGGGTGAAATTATGTATTTGGAGTAGACAAGAAGGATACAATTAAAGTAACTACAAAGGAAAAATGAAATTTTTTGTTAAAAAAATATATTAAAGTAATGGTATCCCTAAGGTTTCTTTGACTGTTGAATGTTTTAAATGTGAAATATATAGGAATTATGAAAATAATTGTCTTAAAGGTAAATATCATGAAGATAATCAACAAGATTGTATGATTAATGGTTTTTCTGTAGACGATGAAGAGACTACAAATGACATACGAAACGATGGAGGTATTCTTGACGCCCAATAAATGGGAATTATTAAATCCACAAATAATAAAATACCTAGAAATAGGTATTATATTAAAATTAAGTTAAAATAAATAGGATGGTGGTAGAGACTCAAGGATCGTGTAAACTCATAATAGATACGTGATCATGTGACTATCATAAGGTCATGCGATGGATATATGCATGAAACACAACCTACAGAAGATCCCATACAACCCCATTTACTAATAATTTTCTCTCATGAAGGACACATTGGAAAATCATAGATTGTGCAGTGATAGCTAGATGAGCATTCCCTAGTCACGCGGTTTTTCAACAGGATGATTCCAAAAAAATGCTAAAAACCCTGGAAAATATGTGTAAAATATGAAAAAGGTGGGATCCCCTTGTGGTTGTAATGATCACATGACACATCACTGACGAGGAGAATTATTTTCCTTGAAAACATTCAAATAAACTCACGAGACCTCTGAGAATTTGTAAAATAAACAAAAATAAATAAAATGGGATAAGGAGGAAGCCTCTTGCGGACATAAAAGTCATGTGACATGCCCCTAGTGACCAAAAAGACACTGTGAGACCCCTGTGACATGTCTGAATCATCTCAAAAAAGACCATCATCTTAACATAATCCTCATGTGAAGTGTCTTAGGTATGGATTTGAATCCATGCACTTCCCCTTTGGATCCTTATGGACATTACGATGGAATTGTCTATGAAATGATCACACATATCCATTGTCCCTTTTGTGGTCATGTAACAAATCACAAATAGGTAAGGTGATTGTGGTCGATGACTCCTAGAAAACCTCTTGAACCCCCAATCTTTGTAAAATAAACATATGAAATAAAAAAGGGGAAGAAGGCGGAAGCTTGTTATGGTCATAAAACTCTCACAAAGCACAACGGTTGTCCATAACATGGTCTCAAAATACACCTTGAAAAGTTGAACTGATCTCATGAAGGCCCCATGATAATCTATCTTTGTCTTATGTAAAGTATCAAACAAGTTACCTAAGATTATTCCAAATCCTTTCAACAATCACCCTGATCTCACGAAGGCACCAGTACATATCAATATGACTATAAAAAATTCCTTTAATATGCCACGATGATTCAAAATGTCCCTATTAATTGACAATATTACAATAAAGGAGGTGTTGATGGGATGGGCTCATGGTCGCTAAAAATCATGTGACACCTTTGGAGTGATCCATGATAAAGACTAACGAAGACATGTGATGTCAAAGCCCTTAACCAAACCCCACCAAGATTAACACATTATGAACAACTTGAAGGTGTGAACAAAAGGGGTGGCAAGGCTTATAAATCACCCAACCTATCATGAAAATAAAGGATGAATATCTAGAATATAGTTTTTTTTTTTAACCATACATCATAGTATAATTCTCAGAGCAGATGATCTCACGACCAACATTTTTCCCATCAGATAATATACTGAAGAACAACTAATGAAATCTTGTATCATGTATAACAACTTCGCATTATCAATATATATCATACGAATGACCTCTGAAAGGAAACAAGAATAACATCCTGCATAACTGATAGATCAAATGAGACTTAAAATAAGCTAACAATAAACAAATCTAATGAATTCACCATATAAAGGCATGAAAAAAGACTAAACGTGGGAGACTTATGTGAACAACATATACACTGACCCTCATGCTCTTCGCGTGAACCACCCAAGACACATGACATCACCAGAACATGTCACCTAGATCTCACGATGCTCCTTCGATATACTATTTGGGTCATATGAAGTCCACCAGAAATTTCAAATAATGTCACATGGTGCCCATTGGGCATGCAACCCAAGTCTCGTGAAACCCTATGAGCATGACATTAAATCCTTGTGATGTCCTTCATACGTGTCCCTACACTCATATGGCAGCCCCAATTATTATCATCTAAGTCTCATGGTAGAACCCAGGCATGTCATCAAGATCTTGTGACATCCCTCAGACACGCCCTACAGGCTTCACGATGTCCTCCAGACATGTCAACTGGGAATGCGAAACCCTCCAATACATATTGCATTGACTCTCATGATTCCCTCCATGAGTTTCATCCAACTCTTGCAATGATACCCGAGCGTGTCATTAAGATCATGCGAAATTCTATGGGAATGATAGCCAGGATCATACTATGGATTCTAAAATATTCTGGCCAGGTATTGTGATACCATACAGTCAATTAAAACTTGATCATGTTATAAAAAATAGACATGCCATCTAGGATACATGAAGTCCCTCAGACAAACCAACCAGATCTCAAGATTGTCTTTGTACATGTTCACAATATAACCATACTTGTTGAGATATACTCTGACATGTCAAAACTGAAAATCATTTCATATCGTGTCGGTAGTCACACATGATAGGTGGGGAAATAGGTCGTGTCATAAGGGAATCCATGATCATGATAACATTGTTCACCCATGGTGTGAAATCCCCAACTAAACGGGAAATTCAGTATGTATGCCCCGATCAACTGAACTATGAGAACTCTCATTTATTCAATAACTATGATACGTAGGACACCCCTTTGTGGCCTTACCTCTATATTAATCTCCCAAGTGCATTCTCAGTGCATAATTCTTGCATCCATAATAAATTTTAATGATCATTTTACATCTGTCATTTCTCACACCGAGAATCGGTCCTGTGGGATTAGGGAGTTGCAATAATCAAATCATCTGAACCATAAAACTATATCTTGAAAGTAAAACATCAGTGTTTAATCCCCGGTCAGTGGCATAATATGATATATCCTGATCACACAGTAAACCTTAGAGTGTGATCCCTGATTAACTGAACTATGATGAATATGATTCCTTATATAACCAAGATAGGTATGACACCTCCTTGATACCCAGTATTCTTATTTCAAATCCCAAGGGCGGTCCCAAAACATTATCCCTACATTCATATTATGTGAGGCTGATTACTTTGTATCCCATATTTCTCACATTGAGCATAACTCATGTGGTATTTGGGAGTTTTAATAGTCATATCATTGCATCATGAACCTTGATCAGCCAGGACAATGATCTTATGTAAGACCCGATAAGTGTAAGGATATAAAACTTCCCCATATGAGGGAATATACCTTTGAACTAGGACCAAGGGTGTGAATGAACTATGAAAACTTTGATTCATTCAATGACCAAGATATATAGGATGCCTTTCTATAGAAAAATTTCAAATTTTCACCCACTTTGGTGTAAGCCCTCATATATCTCCGACATAAGAACCATCGAGACCCAATAATTCCCAAGGTTTGATCATACAAACTCATCCATCAGTGGATTGAGAAACCAAATGAAATGAGACAAATCTGATTCTCACCTCCACTGGGATATATTGGACGTCCCCCCAGGAGTCGAGTTTGAATATCTGGTCCCTTAGATCACTTATATATTTCATTTCCAAACAATATTAAACTTTATGGGTTTAATTAACTATGTGGGTTTTAATTCCTATAATAATCTGGATACATAGGACTCCACTTAATGGATCAATTTCATCCTAGGAATATTAACCATCTCCCTACAAGGTGGAAAATTATGAATCTATTTGTTATATGGATTCGACACATAATAATCTCTTCATTACTAAGAGAAGGATGTAGAATGTCATATAAATATAGAAAAAATCACTGATAAGATCTCCAACTTATGAATAATGATACAATTTTCCCATTATTATTTTGTTAGGGTAACCAGTCCCATATCAGAATTATGAAGATATTCATGAACTTATCCAAACTCTACAATAGAATATCAGAGTAGACAATAACCCCCCCAAAAGGGTGTGATGAGGCCGACCTCCCATCCTCTCATTCAATACAAGTCCCTAAGTTTCATTGGCCCTATAAATCCAGGTGATTTCCTACCATTGGGAGGCATGTTTGTACCCATTTTTAGAAGGGGGAACTATTGGGATATTCTTTCAAAGAGAGAAAATGGTAACCTTATGTTAATGATTGTGCACAAAATAAACCTCTCTCAATCAACCGTCGATCCAAAATGGATCCACCTCGATGAGGGTTCCTGGTCGCACTCCTCTTTTCCCGATGAAACCAAAATATTGAACCCAACATGAATCTCTAAAATAACAAAATTATTAATTTATTATCCATATGTCCATTTTCTACATACTATAGAAAAATAAATTTGGAAAATTTGACATGAAAATCTCAAATAACAGAATTTTTGGTTAATCACAGATCATTCCACTTTCTTTTTCATATCTTACCAAAATAAACATGATATGTTTGACATGAATCTTATAGATTATCCTCTATAACTGGGTCCCCATAAATATTTTCATCCTTACATTGACTAGTACAAATTAATAGAAGGTCCAGATCATGAATTAAAGGAAAATTGTGTTAACCATGCATATCAGATTGAGAATAGCATGCATACCATATTGCACTGATCGATAACCTTGTTCCTTACTGTAAGCATGGCTAAAAATAATTCTCCCATCAATGAAATTCTGATACAAGAAAATGTATTCTTCATTAAATAACCACTCCAGTAAATCATCTATGGCTGCAAACCCTGTGGGTCACAAAACTATCTCACCTTATTGACAGCTCCAACATCAGGTGGAGAATACAATTGTCTGGGAGTACCACCTATGTGGTATAATACCTACCCTGAAATTAACCATAAAAGGTCTCCAAGTATGGAAACTAATTAGTCTAAATCACATAGGGAAAGAAGCAGCTAAGCTAGTGTCCCTCATCACCAAAGATAACTATTTCAAGAGATTATCCCCAGAGATAGAAAAAATACACCTTCATTACCTTATAAAAGTGGGATAGGGAGTCAAATATAGATCCCTTATAGTTTAGGTTCCCCAAGGAGGGACCCAATCTACCATTATTTCCATCATTATCCCACCAGTACACACTTGCCTCATAATGAGGGAACCACTAGACACGCTGTTACCTCTGACAGTCATGAACAGGCAGCAAGGAAGACACATCAAGTGGGGAAGGCTCATGATATCCATAAGTAGGCTCATATCCCCACTCCAACTGATGAATTATGCTGGAATATTCTAACTATAACCAGAGAGAATGATCATATCCCTACTCACATGTAACAAGTAGTTGGGATATTCCCACAGCAGGCATGGGTGAGGTGCATATCCCTACCCATGTGCATGAAGTCCATCGGCATATTCCGGTGGAAAATTAGGATAGAAATGAGCACACATCCCTACTTCAATCAAAGATATCTTATAGTATGTAGTGGCGATGTAAAATTTCCAGGTTTATATCCCCACACATACTTTTATAAAATGCCAGTATATTTTAGAAATAACTAAATAGATCTAAAAAAATATTCTATAACTATTAAAGATATAGTGATAGGTTTATACTCCTACCCCTACAACCAGAACTAATCAACACTCTAATCATTATGAACAAATGGTATCTCTTGAGAAAGTGCTAATTTTTACTCCTATCCAGGTGGATTATCATTATATTCTGGTAAAGGATGGGGCATGAGACTAGGCTCAAACTCACATTCCAACCAAGTCTCGCCAGGTTAGAATACAACATGTCTCAAGACAGGGGAACATGCCTATCGAAAATGTGTGTTGACATATTCAAAAGGCCCAAGATTGGGATCATATCCCCACTTTGGCTGGGGATCACCAAGTGATAGTGGCACAAGACTTGTGGAAAATCTCATATTACCAATGAAGAAGTCTAGTGACATACTCCAAAGGACCAGGAATGAGAATATATCCATGTTTTGATCGGGGAAATCCAATTGATAATGGATCAAGCCTCAGGACAAGCTCATATTCCTATAAATGAATCTTCCTGGAATATTATAGTATATAAAAAAATTCAATCATGTATTCCTACTTCCACCAACAAATTATTGCACCCGCATCATTTCGAGGTAGTACAGGTGGGGGCTCATATTACTTCTCCCATTATAGAGGTCTGTCGGTATATTCTGGTGGGGAATTCATATTTGGATCAGGCTCATATTATTTTTCCAATTAAGGATCACTAGGTGAGAGGGTTACATGCCTCAGGGTAGAATCATATTCCTACTGAAAAATATGAGAAAAATATCAAAATGAATCAGGATTAGGCTTATACTCCTGTTCTAATCGAGCCTCAAAAGTGATAATGAAACATGCCTCTAGATAGGCTCACATTACAATAAATAATGAGACTAATCATTTTCATATTCAAGAATTTTATTAGCGGTGGGTTTATATTCCCACACTAGTAGATGGTTATAATAAAATTTCATCAACTACCTTATAGCTAGCTCATTTACCTACACAATTCCAAAATGCAGGTCGGAATATTCCGAACATGACATAGATTGAGACCCATATTACTAAACTACTCAATATCAGTGTCCTTTAGGTAATTATAGACACATTCTTAACCCCACAAGGGTTCGTCACCAAAGTATAATATGAACATTACCACCATATTCCTTCTCATGGTAGTGTGGATATGTATCGTTAGGACTCTTATCCTGACATTAACTGTAGTCAACCTCCCCATGGATAAGGAAATCCTCCACTTTCATAGACACCTCTATATAGAGATGTTTTCAAAACATTGATGACTACATATAAATAGCTGCTTGAAACAACAGTTTCAACTCTATATGGTTCCCCCATAAACTCCCAACAACACTCCACACAAGTCATCGTGCGACTCATAGAAGAATATTCAATGGTATGACCGATAGAGGCATGTAAGTTTGATTAATAAGAGGATGACATTGAGATAGATATCTACATACAACCTCCCTATTATGTTCTGGACCCTTTCAACTTAATACTATGATATCCTAGATGATCTAGAAATGGATTTCATTCCTTATCTAAGCAAGAAATAAGTGGTCTACACATAAGCGACTAAATGGTCAACATATCACTTATCCAGGATACAAGTGTCACATTTAGACAATCAAGATACTCTTTTTTCAACTAGACTTGGATGCTATCACCATAGGCTAGGATCCAAAACATGAAAATTACAATGAAAATGTGTAACATCATTGCCTCTATTTCATAACATTTCTTCAACAAGTGATCCCAAAATCCATATCATGCATCCATACTCAATGATGATGAATTCATGGAGAGTTTCATTTTTCGGTACCACTGAAACAACATAACCCCTCATACCTAGCATCTTGTAACGTTATAGTCTCAAAAAACAATTAGGTGACTGGGCAACACTCGGGCTAGTTGGTCACTACAATTGAATTCCATCACTTTGATGATGCACAGACATCACAAATGGTGGGAGAGGACGGTCAGAAAGACTTCAAACTGGGCCCCTCAAGGAAATGTTAATTCATTTCAAACTCGAAGACCAATGTTTTGATTACCCGAATAACTTTTCATAAATAATGGTTCTCATCATGGGATTCCATCATGCCTAGGTCCTCTCCATGAACAACACCACCACATATAATGGGCCAAATTATCATCTTCCATAGTAGCCTTCTATGAGTGGACCTTGACCACTAGGCCTAGGGAATATCTACAAACACCTCACCCCTCATATCATTAGTTACTAAGGTGGTCCAAGATATATCGTCAACAACTACAAAAAACACCAACCCACTAGGATAAATGGATTTATTTTTCAATCACCATTTGTAGGTTTATCATCTATTGAGGGGTTCCAAGGTAACTTTATGTTGATTCTATTCCACCTCCATCCTGATTGGATGGGGAAATTTATATCGCAATCACCATCATCGTGTTCATCATCCCCTAAGAGGGTCATTGGAAAATCAGTGGTGATTCTATATCACCCCCATCCCACTATATCTGGGGGAATGTATATCTCAATGTCTATCCCGAGAATCATCAAATCCCTGAATGGAATCATTGGATCCTCAACAAAAGGATTAATCAATGCCAATTACTCCCCTGAATAACCCCCAATCTATAGGTTTGGTTGTATTTTCACCAACATCATCACCACATAGGGAATTAGTATTCTCCAGGTTTTTATGAAAAGATTGATGGTAAACATCCCACCTATCCCTCCCATAGCAAGAAAAACCTCTTCTTTTCAGGGCCCATTTGACAACCATGACAAATAAATCCCTCAATATCTGAATTCATAGATTATGACATGAGGAACATATGGAGAAAGTGATTAGACCCCACTGGGTTTATAGGCCAAAATGGACTAATATTGAAAAGGGTTTGAATAATGACCCTGATGAATGTAGTGAAGAATCAACATGTTGTGTTAGATGTAATGGAACAACTACCATTTCCTTCTTTGATTTGGTGAATGTCTTCATTGTAAATATGGAAGATATTGATGAAAAAAATTAAAATTTAGAGGGCTGAAACCTAGAAAACATATCCTAAGTGGTGGGTAATCTTGATTTACCATCCAATGTAACACATACCCAAAAATAGGGAAGGCTCTAAAATCCAGTGCCTCTAAATAACAAGTTTCCACCTCCATAATGAAACACTAATAAAGGAAAATGGAAAGGTGTGGTCACATCGCAATCACATCCAAGAATATTTGAGGTTTCTCTAATTGAGAAACAACTATCCCAATATGATAGTTAAATACAAACTCTCCAACAACTCAATGAGGTGATGATTATGGGAAATACCTCCTACTAGGTATTATCTTTAAGATAAGTTGATTATCTATCCTCCCATAAGATCTGATCCTCTATAAAAAGAATCAATAGAGCATCATACTGGCTCTGGGTCCATAAATCCATACTACATAGATAATGAAGTAAAAAATGATAATGAATTCCCTCCATTACAGCGAAAACATATCCCTCTATAGGGAAATATTTTATTCATAGGATGAATTGAGAATTAGTGGGAGATGAAGGTGGGGCTACCTCACCGACCCATGACCACTCCCTATAGATGAGAAGTGGATCAAATAGTAGTACCCCCATATCTACATAATTTCATCATGCCCTTATATACATGAATAGAATCAATGGAAGGGTGACACGCTCCTATGAAACCCAAGAGGATGCTATATTCCGAGTGGGTGGATGAAAAATTTCTTCCACCCAATTTTACCAATCCTACCTTCTCAACATTTGATGGTGTCGGTGATCATGAACAGAATCTAAAACACTTATTATCTCTATGCGGGCTATTTATGGGCTCTTGAGATCAACAGGAGGTAAAAATCAGAGGTGTTTTGTGTAGAATCTAATAGTGCTATCCTTTTCTTGGTACAACAGTTTTCCTGCAGGAACCATTGTAGGATAAGAAAATCTTATTCATCAGTTTCATTATCAGTTCATCTCCATGCTGAGGAAAGAAATAAAAACTAACCTAATAAATTAAGAAAAAACTAAAATGAGAGGGTTTCTCACTTCAGATCAAGGTGGAAGTGTATAACCTATTCACTCAGAATCCCTCTCTTATTTGAATAATTTCTAGATCTATGTGCTGAAAATTCTAGGATGACTTGTAGATTTCTCTAATCCCAATGAAATATGAAGGTGTGTTCTGTGTGTTCTTATAAATTAAACAATATATCGAAGACACCATTCAGAAAACCTGACCCAAATCTCGACTCATTCCCTCTTCACATGGTAAAAGGATAGGTAAAACAGAAGATATAACTATCACTCTCAAGCAAGTAGTTGTACCTGTATAAGCACCTAGGTTGGCCTTGAACCGCCCATTTCCTCATGTCAAGTGGGGAAAACATATAATATCCCTCGTCTAGAAGCACATAGAAATCAAGTTTGGTCAAGATTTTAGTTATGAATTAATAAAGAAAACTCATTCTGAAATGAAAAATTACATGATTATTTTGTGACAGCTATAGACAATAACCTACTTAGGCTACCAAAACCCAAGAATCCCGATGAGGTTGACCTCACAGACCATCCCAACCACATCCATTTCCATATAAGGATGAGTCATAAGATGTAGAGATAATTCATCTTCAAATATATCCTTAATGGCACGTTTGATTTTAGACAAGTGGGGTTATATAACTCCTCAGAATAGGTGGCATGTAAAACTGTTCCCCAATCAAATGAAGAGGATGTTTGGAAGAAAGTCCCGACCAGGCGTGCATAGAATTTCAACAACTGGATGACTCATAAAATAGTTGAATGATCCCATACCACCCATAGATTATAGTAGTGCAAAACCATTATAGATCCACCACCTAAGAAGAATACATCAAATATAAATCCCAAAGGTGGGCGCAACCATCAAAAGAAAGAAGAAAAATAAGAGGAAGACTCACATTCTTCTCCAATTCATGCCCTCACTCTTGTAAACATCTTCCCTGTAACATCCAAAACATGGGAATCACCCCCACAAAATGGAATCCTCAACAAATGAATATCTCACATTTTGTTTTTTCAATGTGATACACATGGATGAACCCTTATCTGATGATGAATATGCCTCAAAATACAAGTTTACATCACATAACCATTGAATTGGAGGCTACATGCATAAGAAATGGGGATATAGGGGGAAACATAGGTGTGGTCAGACCCAATATTTCATTCACATTCACGTATAGGACATATATGCAGGTGAGACTCGTAGAAAAAAAACTTTTGTAGGCTCAAAATAGTCATGGAGGCATCCCATATCCTTCCAGTGGTCTCACACACCCAATTGTCTTACATGACTACCTAATGGGGTTATGATTATCTGATCAACCCAAAAAACATGGAAGACTATCACAACCAATTCCACTGACAGAATATTCTTTTAAAACCTCTTCATAAGTACCAAGACTCTCTTCTTAAAATGCCTTAATTCCTAAGACACATATCTAGGAGAAACCCCACCTCAAGAAGTGTCAACCTCTATAACAAAAGTATGACATTTTGAAGAAGCTAGCGACTATCATATCCAAGACATGAATCCTTGATGTGCTCCATTTTTAATATATCTTAGAGAGTCACTTGTTAAATCCCTATAAATCCCATAGTAATTTGATAAAGGAATCACTACTATCATGGTCTATCGAATGGAGGCTATGTCAATAGATTCCCATTTCTCAATCCCATTCATAGAGCTTAATTTGGAAGAGGTCATCCAAGGGAACATCAGTCCACTATATATTTCAGGTAGACTAAATAATATTGATATCCAAAGGGATTTCATTTAAAATGGTTCTAGTATCAATATTATTCAAATTATAACCCCATTATGTTTGTGAAATAGTAAAGGAGACCTATCTCCCACAAGGTTGAACAATCAAGGGTATCGTAATCATGAGAAAAGACATATGGTAATGATCAAGCCCGCAAATAATTTTTTGAATCTCACATATGAAGCTGAGTTTATAGTTATCCATCAAGACACAATATAAAATGTCATTATCCAAAGGACCAGGCTTCATATCCACATTGTGGTACCTTCAATATTCCATCAATTTCTGAAATACCCCATCATTAGAAAATAAAACATAATGCATAATGATTATTCCCCCCTTGAAACCTGTGAATCCACATATATTGTTTCAAGATTCAATAAAATGAAGGAAAACAACAATTGATGGATGATGATATACATGTTTCATATGCTAACAGCTTGAGGATAGCCCCTATAAATCCTTGGAGTATGCTTGATAGTGACTATATTATCCCTATAAAAGTCAAGGTAATACACTTGACCCAAAGGTCCAAGACCCTCCTATCCCTAGTGATAATGTAAAAGACAATCATCTCTAACATCTCTCTACAACAAAATAGGTAGTAATAGATAAAAATGTCACTTCTCATATCCTCCCTCTCCCTGATAGTGATGTAGAAGCCCCAAGATTTACAAATTATTCTACAAATGTATACACAGACTAGGAATTGGATGAAGATGAGGATGGCCTTAGGAATGCCCCTAAAAAATTAGAGTAAGGTGTCTCCAACACCATGGAAAAGCCTAGGAAAGTAAAAATATGAATAAAATATTAACCATGACATACTCTGAGGATTACCTTCACTCCCCTAAAATAGAAAGAGATTTACAACACATTTCTTAAGAAAAATTGATATGTGTTTGCTATGAACTATACAGAAATTCCTAGAGTGAATCCAGATGTGTCTATGCACCATCTCAAATTTCCTAATGACCACAGAGGATTCATGAAGGAAGCTATGAGGTTTTACCCCTCTCATTCCACCAATATAGAACTGAAATTTTAAAAACTAATCAAAGGAAACTTTTTTCTGAGAAGTGAAATACCCAATATGGC
The DNA here is from genome assembly GCA_963277665.1 of Viscum album. NCBI lineage: Eukaryota > Viridiplantae > Streptophyta > Magnoliopsida > Santalales > Viscaceae > Viscum > Viscum album. The sequence goes on from OY728119.1 coordinate 571,048,490, forward strand.
CTAATAACATCATCCCCATTAAGGAAAAGAATTGAAATATTAGAGTCTTCAAGATTTCAGATACCTTAGACGAAATTTCAATAATAGATACTTCCCATTGACAATAACAGAACACTTGATCAGTGAAAATTGTGACCTTCAAGACCTTTCCTTCATGGATGGGTATTCATGGTATAATAAAATAAATATAGCCCCTACAGATGAAGAAGAAACATCCTTCAGAGCACCATAAGGGATGTTTTTCTATTAGGTCTTAGCCCTTGGCTAGAAGAAAATTGGCACCACATACCAATGCACCAAGAATTACATCATTAAGAAACTATTAAGAAGGATAGACGAATTTCACGGCAATGACCAGTTCTTCAAATCCTGGTAGTGAAGTGATCACTTCATGTATCTTAAAATGGACTTATATTAGCTGCGACGACATTTTCTGAATAAGAATCCACTAAAATGTTATGTTGGGGTAACATTAGGGAAGTTCCTTCGATATGTGGTACACCACCATGAAAACAAGGTTGAACCAAAAAAGACTGGTGCTATTTTAGAAATATCACCCCCAAAAAATCACAAATAATTGAGGGGTATCCATGGTACCCTTACATACATTCATCTTTTCATATCCATATTGCCTAGAAAATTTCTCCACTTTACCAGGATGATTAAGAAGAGAATCTCCTCTCAAGGGGATGATGACTAACAAGATTCTTTCGAATGTCTTGAGCAGTACCTAATGCACACACTAGTATTGATTCCTTTGTCAGAAGGGAGGACACTTATCTTGAACATGGCCTCCATGTAACACTCATTAGGAAACTTGTCGCAATAAAATTATGCGGAGAGAACAAAAATAGTCTATACAACCTAAATATAATGATGTGAGGTGCTTTGATTGGATACTCTAATGTCAAGAATATCTACCTTGCACTCATATTCATTGTGAAAATTTTGATGAATTAATTTCATCACCAAAAATTCCATATAGTCTCTCATGTTGATCCAATAAATTACATCATTGGACACCCTATGTTAACAGGGTTCTTAGTTTGATGAGCGGTCATTCTGGAGCAACATGACATTCAGTTTGTATCACAAAATTTAGTAAAATGGAAATCCCTATATGATTTACTCACAAAAAATTCTACACTGCTGAATACACTAGTGGGCACTAAGCTTCCAGATGAGGAGGTAATCTATGCCCACGACACTACTCGAACATAGGAGATGTATTTTGATGGTGACTCCTGGAGTCATATTAGTAAAAGGGTAGAGAACCTGAGGCTCAATCAGGTTTGTCTATAGATAAATTTTTTCTCTCCAGACAAATATGTTTTCCCTCCTCTTTCTCACTATCCATAGGATGCACAAATAATGAGGAAAAATACCAATCCCTCATCACTAGGTTGGAACTAGCCATACTGCTTCACATAATGTACCTAAATATCAAAGCGGATTCAGAACTAGTGATAAAGTAGATCAATGGTGAATATTCCTTAAAAAAAGAATAAATAGACCCTCTCAATAGCTATATCCGATTAATGATGAGAGAGTTCCCTTTAAATCCCATATTGCATCATGTTCCCCGATCATAGAATTCTCACACCGATACATTGGCTAACACAGCCGTAGTTCTGTCAGACCTAGATCAGAAGGAAGAAATCATCAATATCACATAGTGAATAATGGTATCACTGATATACATTTGTGATATGAAATAAATCAATCAGGTTAATGCCACCCTAGATCGTGATGACCCGGTGTCTACCCCCAGATGGATGGAGCCCACAATCGGCTATCTCCAAAATGAGAATATCCAAACATACTGAGCTAAAAGGGAATATATTCGACACTATTCCGGGAACTTTACCCCATGGATGGTCCAAATAAAAAACAATGACTTCTAAAAATTATTCATTAATGATATCATACTTAAATTCATAGCCAAAGGATATATTTTCACCATTATTAAGGATGTCCATACGGGCTCTGGCATTGCCCATAAATCTAGGATCAATCTCTCCCACCTAATCAGGAAGTTGGGATATTTCCATAAAACCATGATATATGACTAGGTGTAATTCACCAAGAAATGTCATGAATGCTAGAACCATGATATCTTAATCCATAAACCCCCAAAATTAAAGCATATAGCTAAATATTCCTAGTCATTTTCCATTTTTGGAATAGATGTTGTGGGGCTATATCCACATACCACAACTAAGCAGTTCAAGAACATCATTACTACTAATAACATATTTTCTAAAAGGGATGAGGTAATACCTCTCAAGGTAATTGGTAAAATGAATATCATCATCTTCATAAAGTCCTATAATATCAATAAGTTCATGATCCCTCACACAATATTAACGGACAACAGTACCATCTTCTGTTCTAAAAAGTTGATAAAACTTTACTATGAGTACAATATTATGTATAATCACTTATCTTTATTCCATGCAATAAAAAATGGACAGATATAAGACTTCAATAAGAATATATCTAATATACTCCACGAGATGGTGAAAAAGGGATAAAATAGTCTTATTTGGACAAGCTCTTTCATGCTTTGTGGGCCTACCGTACCACCAGGCGTACTGCTATACAAGCAACACCATACTCCTCAGATTACAGGACAAAGGCAGTTTTACCAATAGAGGTTCAATTTCCTTCACTCTAAATATCCCTTTGTGGATTACTCTTAGATGCTAAAAAATAAAAAAAATAGAATGGATGAATTAGAGAGGCTTGATGAGAACAGGTTGTGTACATTACACAACATTGAAATCCATCAGAATCTGATGACACAAGACTTTAATAAAAAGGATAACCTCCATTTAATCCTCTAAAGAGAATTGGTGTTGGTCCTCATAACCCCAATGATATTAGGGAAGAATCCTCAAATATTGAAACTCAAATGGGAAGGACCTTACATCATACAAGAGGTATATCATAATGGATCTTACTCATTAGACCCAATGGATGGGAGTTTTTCACACCCCCCACAAATGTAATATTTCTCAAGAAATAATTCACATCGCTGTCATAATGCACATCTTGTATAGAATGCATTGTTTTAAAATGCAAGAATAACATCTATACCATATGATATTTATCTTTACAAATGAAGTTCTCACCATAGGATGTTAAAATAAATAGTTCCCCGAGAACTACATATGGCTTGATTCACTCCATTTCAGGATACATAGTGATGGATGAACCACTAGTTTTGGCCCCAACCAAAATCTCTCTTTTTCTTCACATCCGATGATCCATGTCCTAACCGTAATATGTCAAACTACACGAATAATTTCTTTTCTACATTCCATTAATTTTGAATGGTTTTCTAGAACTACGTACAACTTGATTATCATTTTTGATGATATACATAGGGAAACCTCAATCATAAGTCTTTGTACCACATGATGCAAAATACCCATGTTTCATCCTTAATTTCCTCTACGTAGTGTGAGAAACCCTTTTCATTACTTGTTTATGACACCTATTACAACTCACATGAGCTTAGAAATTTCAGTAAGGGCCTTCCTACACAAACATGGCATAGAATCTTGTAATAGGATCATCGTGGTCTTGAATGAAATACCATAAAATGCATACCATGGGTCCTCACCACATGATGTTAAAATGAATAGTTAATGTCCCTTATATGACATAAAGCAATACATTCTTATAGAACTCACCCCAGAGGACCACCATTTTCGGTGTTGGTCTCCTACAAAACATGCATTCAAGAAATAAATTTTGCTAGATTCCTATCATCATAGGATATGTAGTGATTCCCAAATCTTCAATCCTTCATACAATCAGGAAAAATAAAAAAATCACTCCACTCAACATATTGGAAAGACTTGTGCATGAGGGTACTTTATGAAAGAACTATGTTTGTCTTGATTATTATTTCCATAGGATATGTAGTGATACTCAGATTTTCATCCATGGTTCTAGCCACAATCGCACTTTTCATGTTGGGAATTTGACATCCTTCTTAAATGACATTTAACTACATGGTTCTTCAGGAAATACTTGTTTCTTTATTATTATTACTATAGTATACATAGTGATTCCTACATCTAAAATAATTTGACTAGTTAATTAAATAAATGGAAACAATTTCCACATCTACATATCGGTTGGACTTGCAAAGAGATTTTATCATGCAAGAACTATGTGTGAATTGATTCCTATTATCATAGGATATGTATTGGTATCTAGATATTCAATCATGGTCCCAACCATAACAACCGATAACAATTACATCCCAACTACATATGTTATGAGTCATAGAAGCTCATTTTCACTACGTACAATCTTGGTCTGCGTACGACATACTTATGTACTTAATATATCATGAAAAAAATTTCACATAAGTTCTCACATCCTTATCGCATGATGTTAAAATGAAATGAAAATGTATTTTCACATGAAATTAAAACCACACAACAAGAAAATCCTCACCACATTGTGATAAACTTCATGACACATGTCCTTACTAGATGATGTTAAAATGAACATATAATTTCCCCACTACATGAAAATAAAATTTTCAGGCCAACACCTATTTATTATCCCTTATCAGGAACAATATGATCTTTATCCCAGTTATCTAGAGTACAAGGTACTTCATCCATCTTTTAAAATAACCTCAATCAATAAATACTACTTTGTGTGTTGAGTACCTTGGGTTTTGAAAATATTTAATGGTCCTTGGAAAATATACCTGACTTCAAAGGACCCTTTTATTGATGATGCATTTATATTTATGGATCCTACAACTGAACCTATGGTCATTAACCAAATGTGTCACTCTATAAAAATGGATTTTCGATCCTTGCGAGACCTAACATCACATTGGATTAACTAAATACCTTAGTGTGATCTAAAATACTCCTATTATGATTCTACCATATCATTACTCATGAACTGGGGATATAGATCCATGATTTACAACATTTTCATCTCCCACTCAGAAGGATGTTGGGGTACTCTTGACCCTGGGTATCCTAATTATACTCTAATAAATCATCCTCCATATTAGGTTCGTACACATCATGACCTCAAAATATCTGCACTTTGATCAAATCTATATGAACTTAAACTATATCCTATAATAGTCCAAATAGCAGGACCTTAAAATGATATTGAAAGAGATGCAAAACTTGTCATGTCAAAAACACAAAAAGGGTAACCTGAGAAAAAGTTAAATATAATCCCTATAGACTCTTCATCTCCAAAGTTTAGGAAAAAATGGGGCCTTAATTAATAAGGCAAACAACTCATAGGGTCTACGTTTTATCCATAGTAAAATCCAATCTACGCACTTTGGACCGCCTGGTTCAGGTAAAATTTGGAGTAATGATTTGTCACATCTCCTCAACATGATAATATCTTTCCTAGGTGGTGAAACAACTTTTAGGGTGCTTGAAACTTAATTTGATATTACAAATTTCACAAATGAAACTTCCTGATTTGAGTGCCTCAGATATCTATACACTTACAAGGCCCCTAGAAATGATACATAGCTTAAAGGGGCCCTTTTCTTGACTATTCATGTATTCCATTGTCTCTTGCATATGCACCTATGGGTGTCAACCAAATGTGTCACTCTAAAAAAATGGATTTCTAATCCTTGTGAGCCCTGACATCATTGTGAAAAAACCTAAAACCCCATCAGGTTTTGGTTCATTCCTTGTATGATTGTCCCATATCATTCTCATAACCAAGAAATTTGAACCATGATTTATGATCTCCATTCCAAACTATCTAACCAGATTTGACATCCTCGATGCTACATCACTTTGTTTTGTACCCTTTATCAAAGGAGGAATTTGACACTACATTCCAGATCCTTTTATGGCCCATGAATCATGAGTAAAAACCACATGGAATAGGATTCAATATTTACAATATTAGAGAAAAATTGAAATAAGGTGATATAATCCTTCTTGGATAGGTTTCCTCTCATAACCATCCACATCATATGTATGTTTGAGTCTTCAAAAATACATCATGACCCTCAGAAAATAGTATAGATCATCTTATTCTTAACTATGATACCAATTCATAAGGGCCTTGAACCACCAACTAAAGGCATCTCCTCCTTGTAATAAATGGGATTTAATCCCCGTGTGACCTAAAAACACCTTGGTGGAACCTGGAACCTCAAAGAGTTGTGTTTCATCCCTAACATGTCTTCCCCATCCCATATTCATGGACTCAAAAATTTTGGAAATGAATTATATCACCCATGATCCAACTATCTAGGTGGGCATAACAACCTTTGTATTTCACCCTTAACTAATATTACCTCCATAAATCTTCCACATCCCATAGAAAAGATACCTAGCTTCAAGATACCCTTTTCATGACTATGCATGTAAGCCTATGGAACCCGTATATAGGGCTATGGTTGTCAACCATATTCTTCAATCCGTAAAAAGGTATTTTTTAACCTTGTGATCCCAGGAAACACCACGGTATAACCCATCACATTAGTATGTTTTGGGTCATTCCTAGAATGCCTAAACCATATTCCATGATCATTGATTAGGTTCAAGATAAAAGACCATAAACTAAAGTGATAAAATACTTGATCTCAATGACCTTAAACTAAAATGATAGATGGCGCAACCTAAAAATCCTTAAACTATAACGATATAAGGTTTGGGCTAAAAGAACCTAAACTAAATAGATAAAAGATTCAAGCTAAAAGACTCTAAAATACAGTGATAGGTGGTCCAAGCTAAAAGATAATAAACTAAAGCGATATAAGGTATGAGATAAAAGGCCCTAAACTACAATGATATAACGTCTGAGATATAAGACCCTAAAATATAGCATGACAAAAATATATCCAAAAAGAATAGAAGAGATTGTATGTCTCACCATATGTCCTTATCAGAAATCAAGATATGTTCTCCAATAATATTGGCTTCCAAAAAATAAATGGAATGTGATAGAAGATCCTATGAAACCCCTTCGATAAGTCACTTCTCTCTCGTGAAAAGAACCCAAGAAAATTGTGGATCACACGATAGAATCCAGATGATATACCCTATGTTATACGGCTTTTCAACTTGTGGATTCTTGATAAACACTCCAAAAAACCTTGTAAAAAGGAGGAAAATATCCAAAAGTCAAGAGCCTCTTGCAGCTATAAAGCTTATCTGATGTATCACTGATGAGGAGTATTATTTTCCTCAACAAAATTCAAACAAATTATCGAGACCCCAGTGATTTTCTAAATTAAAAAAAGGAAATAAAAGGGTAGGAGATGAAAATATATCTTGGTCATAAAAGTCATGTGACATGCCTCTGAAAATCCACAAGACACCATGATACAAAAGTGACATGTATGCCACATCTCACAAAATTCCACCGTTTAGACATCATCATCACACAATTTTCCTTGGGTATGTCTAGGAAACCGCATGCTTCCACTTTGGATATTTAAGGACAATAATATGGAATTTTATGTGAAATGATAAGGCATCTCCATATTTAATTTTGTTCTCACATGATGCATCGTCAAGAATTAAGGTGATTGTTCCCAACGACACCCAAACAACCTCACGAACCCTCCAAACTTTTTAAGATAAAAAAGAGGAAATATAAATGTGGGGGAGGAAAAAGCCTCTCATGGATGTAAAACTCTCAAGAAACTCTAAGTATGTACACATATTTTTCTTGTAAGACCCTTTGAAGAGTTGTCCAGATCTCTTGAATGCCCCCTAATAAACTATCCTTATCTCATGGAAATTACCAGACAAATCACCTGAGATCATGAATAATCCTTTCAACAAGCACCCTGATCTCATGAAGGCACTTAAAAATGTAAATTTGACATTATTTAAGTCCTTAATAATGATTGCATGATTCAAATAATCCTCATTAATTGGTAATAATAGAATAAAGGAGGTGATAATAGGATGCACTCATATTCAATGAAAATCAGGAGACTCCCTCAGAGTGATCCACGAAAGAGACTCATAAAGACGCATGAATCCCAAGTCCTTCACTAAATCCATCAAGGATTTTTGTGACATGCCCTGGTCAAAGTTTTGAATAACTAGGGTGCTAAGGCCTATAAATCCACCACCCCATCATGAAAATTCATGATGAATCCCTAGGCCAAAAGTTGTCCCTTTTCATCCAAGAACCAGATTGAATTTCTCAGAGTGGATGATATCATGATCAGAAAGTTTCCTATCAGGTAAGGTATCAAAAAAGAGTTGGAGAAATCATGCTGCATGAATAATCACTTTACATGATCACTATTGATCACATGAAGGATCTCTAACAGGATATGTAAAGAAGATATTTTACATCTTCTATATCATGCAAGACTTAAAATAATCTATCAATAAATAGATCTAAGGATTGAATAATATAAAGTCTAGAACAAAGACTAATGGTGGGAGACTTACGTGAAGAAGATTTACCCTGACCCTTGTGGGCTTCACATGAACCACCCAAGACATGAAGAAACACTTTGGTCAGATCTCACGATGCTCCTTCGGCATACTATATTGGTCATATGAAGTCCTTTGGACATGTCAACGAAATTCACATTGTACCCCCCAGTCATTCCACCCAAGTATCATGAAACCCTCTAGGCTCACCATTCAAGATTCGCGATGTCCTTCAAATGGTTTTCCACACTCATATGGTGTCACCAATTCATGTCAGTCGAGTCTCGTGGTCGCACTAGGGCACGTAAGCTGACTCTTACAATGTCCAATGGAAACACCATATAGGCTTGATGATGTCTTTCATAAATGTCATCTAATACTTGATACACCCTATGTGACTTGTCTCATTAACTCTCGTGACACCATCTAGGAGTTTCATCCATCTCTTACGATGTTATTCGTGCAAGTCAATCGCATCATGTGATGCCCTGAGGGCATATCAACCAAGATCATTTGATGGATTCCAGGATCATCCATCTATGTCTTGTGATATCCTATAGAAAATTTTTCATTGATCATGTGACAACCTTTAAACATGAGATTTAGGATATGAGACATCCCTCAAAAAACAAACTAGATCATGCGACTGTCTTTGGAAATGTATGAAATATAACCAGACATGTTTATACATCTTACGAAATGTAAAAATCTACAATCAAGGATTTTTTACTAGTAAGTCAAGAATTATAGGTGGGAAAGAAGGCCAAGAAACAAGTTAATACTATAGCTTGATAACCCTTTTCACCCTCACTGTGTATGCCCTAACTAAAGGGAAACATCATTGTGTAAGCCCAAGTCAACCAAACTACAAGATATCTAATTTCTGTAATAACTAGAATATATAGAGAGACTTTTTAAATCCTAAAATATATATTATTCTTCAAATGGAGGTCACACTATATATGTCCCACATCCTTAAGAAATGATAATGGCCATTTTAAATCCATTTTCTCTCACACTGAGCCTTGATCATATGGGATTATGGATTTGAAACAGTCACAAAATCTACACCATAAACCTCTATCAAGTGAGGGTAACATCGATGTGTAATCCCCAATCAACAACATAACATGATATGTCCCAATTACATGGGAAACCTCTGTGTGTGAGTCCTCATGAACAGAACTATGATGACTTTGACTCCTGCTATAACTAGGATATGTAGGAAACCTCCATGATGCCCTATTTTTATATTTAATAACCCAATGGGTTGTCCTATCACATAATCCAAACATTCATATGTAGTAAGACTGATTATTTATTATCTACTGTTTCTCACACTATGAATAGATCATGTGGGATTATGGATTTTCAATTTTCATATCATTCACATTAGGAATCTCCTCTATCCTGGGAAATGCCAATATATAATCCCCAATAAGTGGAATGATATAATCCTCCCCCATATGAAGGCATCTACCTTGGGGCCAGTACCATGGGAATGAATTTAAAATGATAACTCTAATTGTTTCAATTAACTGGATATATTGGATTCCTTTCTAAGTCCCGAACTGAAATACGTACCCAATTCAGTGTAATCCATCTTATTTCTCTGACATATCAACCATCAGGACCTAATCATTTCTAGGGGATGATTATCCTAGACCATCTATTATTGGACTGAGAAACCAAATGAACTATGAGAACTATGATTCTCACCATAATCAGGATATGTTGGGAATCCCCCAAGGACTCAAGATTGAATATTTGGTGCCTTTGAGTACTCATGTTTGTCCTTTCAATACCAATTTAAACATAATAGGTTTAACAAACTATGTGGGATTTGATTCTAGAAATACAAAGAATAGATAGGATGCCTCATAATGGTTGAATACCCACCTTGGAATATTTACTTCCTCACTGCATGTAATAAAATTCTAAAGCTCTTGGTTATTTAGATTCAACAAAAAAGTAGTTTATCATTTCTAGGAGATGGATGAAGAACCTAAAATACATACAGATGGATTCACTAGTGAGATCCCCATCATCTAAACAAACAGTGATTTAACCCACAATCATATTTTAGGGTAACAGATCTCGGGTCAGGACTAGAAAGATATTCAAAAGCATATAATAAATTTTTAAGAGAGTATTAGAGTAGGGAATAATTTCCCCCAAAAGGGTGTGATTATCCCGAACTCCCATCCTATCAAGCAATGTGAGTCCCTAAGTTACATCGGGCCTGAAAACGTAAGTGACCTCCGGCTTTTGGAAAGAATGTGTGTTCCCCATTATGGATGGGGAAACCATTGGCAGATTTCATTAAATAGTGAAAATGGTAACCTTATTCTAATGATTTTGCACAAAATAAACCCCCCACAATCGACTATCGTGCCAAACTGGACCCACCTTGATGAGGATTCCTGGTTGCACTCATATTTTCCCAATGAAAGAGATATTAAGGAATAAGATGATCAATACCAATTAATAGTTAAAAATAAAGTATAATTATTGAATTGTTAATATACTATAATTCAATAATTATGACATATACTAGGATTGTTCAGTATAAATTTTTCATCAAGGATTTGGAAGAATATGTTCAATGTTGTTGATGACCCAGAAAATTGATTTAATTGGAATTTGATATTCTTGTAAAACACCTGATTAAGGGAAATATAACCCTTAATATGTTCCTAATGTTGAGATAATTATTTTGTGAAAAATAGATGATTGATATAAATGATGTAAGTTTAATTGATGAAATTATATTTTATTAATGATGATGGGAAAATGGTTCCTGCTATTATTGATGTAGTTTAAAACAATTTTGGATTTAAGGAATATATCCAATAATCCATATTATATTAATGGAATAAGTACACATTTATGTTTTCATTAAGGTTTTAAGGTAATTTTATTTATTATCATGATCCAATAAAATATATAACTAAGGTATTAGAAAACAATTTATGTGACAAATATAGATACTTTATGATAATCTAGGGATTAATGTTATGTTTATTTTGATACATTTAGTGACCTTATTTATAATATGTTAGGGTTGGAAGGGTTACAAGGTTAACCATTTATGGAATGGTTAGTGTTTAACTTTGAATGGGGATTTATATATTAATGTATTACTTCACAATATAAGGATTTATGCATATCAGATAACCTTTTCTGACCATTTTCATAATTACAGATAGACAGAATGCCTTATCTTTATATTTATGGATCTTATGACACATTAGTGCTTTTTTCATAAAAAAATATCCTTCATTTATTAGAGAAAGAGATGAAGTGGAAATTTACCAGGTCATAACCAAAGGGTGATATTGTTCTTAAGAAATAGAATGACATCAAGTAGGTATATATTCTCATTAAAATTATTCAACTTTAAGAAAAAGTTATTTAACTAAAATTTTGTCTTATTATCATCATTTTTCATGAAATCAATGTCATTTTTCATTCCACTTTGTTAATGGTTTTGTAGTTGTTAACCTTATCTGTTTCACCCACTTTCTTTTGATCAATGATTGCTATCACATTTTATGATTATTTACACATTTCTTATATTTATAAATATCCACTTCTCACCATTGTTCTCCTATGTCGAAACCTAGTTATGAGTTACTTTAGGTAACCATTATGTTTCCAAATTTCCCATTTTTAGAGAAGTTTTATTATTCATTTCTACAATGTGGGTTTCTATGAAGGAATTTCTAAATGTTAATCCTTTGATGATTGAGATGAATTTCGAGGGTGAAATTAATTTTAATGGGAGGTAGAATGCAACATCCCATGATGTTATGATATTTTTCAAATTAATTTAAATTCTTCTATATATTTCCTTATAAAAAACAATGAGTTTAGAATTTGGGACATGAAATAAAGAGTTTCCTCAGTATCATTATTGAAAAAAGACACTTATATTCATCTAACCACGAAATAACATTAATTTAAATTTGATAGTTATAACCTTTCTATTTAAAAGGATTGTATGTATAACAACTATGATATTTATTAATCATTAATAAATGATTGATTCTATATTATTACACTTAATACAAACCAAAGGATTAATAATTATTGTGTATTTAGAAATTAGGTACATAACATGACAACTTAAAATTTAAATAAATTATCTTTTTTGACAACCATCTTTACATGTTAATAATATTCTGTCATACATAAAACTACATGGGATATCCTAGGGACCGACATAAGAATGAGGTGAGATATAAAGCCTAGTTAGGTAATAAACAAGGAATAACATAAATAATATAATACATATTATAAAATATGAATATAAATGGGGCATAAAATAGTAGGAATCATAAACAGGAACAATGATACATGATATAACATGATAATCATAACATGGGAAATGTGGAACCAACTCAAATCACTACATCATAAACAATGGTCAAGTCCAGATATACCAATACATCATGGTGGACAAAGTCCAATACTGGAATCAATTAAACCCACATTCCCAACATGATGCATCATGATACTAACCTTTACCCAATGCAATGGAGCGCTATATAATTCAGGTTCCACCCGTCACATTCATTTCATCCTCATGCATAAGTGTGCCACATAGATCAATCAACCCGGATTCATCATTATAATTTATTACAAGATAAAATATTATGTAATAAATACGTCTAATTACCTAATAAAATAAGTATATGTGTATAAAGGTTAATACCCATGATAGAAAATGGTCATTGTATTCACTAAACAATTATTTTGAAATGGAAAATCATGGTGCAATTTTGGCCGTATAACAATGTCAAATAAAAATTCATAAAATGGGTTTATGATAGATAAAAATGTATCTCATAATTTATATATAAAATTGATAGTAATATAGGCATTTAAATACATCTCTCAACATAAGGAATTCTACAAATAAGGCATACCAATATAATGAAACTTGAAGAAAGAGGAGAAAGGAAAGAAACCTTACATTAATGTGTGACATCAAAGGCTTGGGAGGGGATTTTTGAAAGATTGAGGGTGAATTATGAGTAATATAGTGAGTGGAGGGGAGATTCTAGACATTCTCCAAGGAGTTTGGGTGAAGAGAAATTAGATATTGGGTGGGTTTATATAAGAAGAGAGGGAGATTACTTTATTACTTTGGATTTGGACAACACATAATGAACTATCTAAACCAAAAATGATCCCATATTTTTTCCCATTGATTCTTCAAAATAAAAGTGGTTTACATGATTTTATATGTCCAAGAGCCTAGATTATTAAAATATTACCCTCTTTGATGTGGAGGTGAGTCACACTCTTTAATAAATGATTTTAAAATCTTAAAATATATTATAAGTATTGGACGATTCAAAATGTCTTTGAAAAATAAATAATTTAAACTTAAAAACACATTAATTTAAATTTAAAACACATATTTGGTCGTGGATCCCATTTATATTACTTATTACATCACATTTGGGTTATTATGAAGTCATAAAACGCAATGTATATTTATATGGTATTTTATTTTTACCAAAAATTTCTATAGTCTCAGAAAATCCTGAAAAATTAACAATTGGATAATTTTAACATCATGATTCAAAATATAATATTCATTTTACATATATAATTTCTTAAATATTTGATTTTTTTCTTTTAAAATAAAAATTGACATTTATTGAAAATGATGAGTTTTTAACAATAATAGTTTTCGAACCATAATAAAAATTACATTGGACCTAATAAAAATTATATGATAATTTATATTTTAGAAATATTATATAATAATAATATTCAAGTAAAATATTATTTATTTATAATATATATTAATTTATAAATTCATTAAATGAATTTGAATATTAACCAAAAATACAATTCGTACTTTAAAAATCATTTACTAAGTAAAAATAATAGGATGAAAATATATTCATTATTTTTTATAAAATAATGTAAATATTACTATTTCAAGGATCTTGAAAAATAGGCCTCATAGTAGGGTCATCTTCCCCATTAGCGGCATATAGGGGTTCATCAAGTTTTGTTTCCTCCTTCCCCCTACAGCTTGGGTTTGATCGCGTAGATCTCTTGTCTTGGCTTAGTGGGGTGTGTTTAGTCTCGTTGTGGTGCGATAGGGTGTTGTAAGAGGCTCGTGTCCTCTGTGTATTCAATGGAAATGTTTCTCGGTGACACATCGGTGTTCATATTGGTGCGGACAGGCCTTCGGGCAAAGATGCAGTTCCTCCCAATGATGACCTAGCCTCAATGTTTTGAGGACCTAGTCGCACTTCCTCTTAGCGGTGCATCAGTGTTCGGCTCGGCATGGTCGGGCCACCAAGAAGTGATGTGGATCCTACCAATGATGACCTGTCCAGAAATAGTTCTGACCTTGGTGAAGTTTGGTTCCACTTGGTCTATCCGGCTTCTTTGAATCAGTTTCGGTTCTCCTGTTGGTTCGGCGTGGCCAGGTGTGGTCTCCATCGAATTTCCAGTGTGAATTTTCTTCAGATCGCAGTGGTGTGGAGTGGGGAGGATCTAGATCTCGGCACGACAGTGAGTTTTTTCCAATTTTATGGGTTTTTTACTATGGATTTTTTCATCTAGCTTGGTTTTTGTGTCTCTTTGGTTGTTTTGGTTCTTCGACACTAGTTCAACTCTTCCCCTTCATATTGTTTTCTCACCACCGTGACCGGCTTATTTTGGAACCCGGTGAGGGTGAATTTCTGGTTCTAATTGAAGTATATCCATGCCTATCGTGGAATTTCTATTGTAGGATGATGAGGATACCCTCATCGGTGGAATTACCTTAGTGCGGGATTGGACCATCCAGTCATAGGTGATCACTGATTGGAATTGCGTCCCTTGGATTTTCTTTTAGGCTTCTACAGCAATAGTGGTGGGGCACCTAGTGGAGTGTAGAGGGGTATGTCCAGGATGGCAATTGAATATGTTGTTTGGACATGCGTATGCTTGGAGATTTTTAGATGGATGTTGGGTTCATTTTCGAGACTCAGTTCATAAAGATTCATCTAGACTCGACCTTAAGGAACATGCCTCAAAGGAGGATTCAGAGTGGGCAGTTCTCCATTGCAGGCTTCAAGGAATTGGGTGTTAGAGAGGGTATGGTATTATCCATAAGATCTGTCTCATTCTTTGGCATAGGAAAATTGTTATCTGTTCAGTCACCCATTAGTAGAATGATTTTTAACTTTTTAAATGCTTGGGAGAGGCAGCTCCAAGTTGTCAGTTTGGGTTTTATTTTCCTCATCCATGGGTCATGTAATGTTTTACGTCCATGAAGTCTGTTGGGTTCCCATTATTCCCTTAAAAGGTATTTTCACATAATAATAAAAATCTAATGCCATTGGGCAGTTAGAGGAGGACTATTTCTAGGCTCTTGATACAGATATTTGTAATACACCAGCACACGCCCTAAGAGTATGGTACACAATGGTGGGGCTTTCATGGGGCCATTTAAAAAACGTGGCTTGGTACGTGATCTCGATGAGTATGAAATTATCCCATAAAAGGTGTTTATCATGATAATTGTTTTGGATCTCTACATTGGATTGGTATAGGGTAAATCCCTGAAATTTTATCTCCCTTGGATGCTCTGATAAATGGGCTTTATAGGGTATGTTCCTACTGGTTTTGGCCATCACATACTTTTTCTGTTTCAAATGGATTTATTAAAACATTATATTTATACTAGTCATGTGATAACTATTCCAAAACTATAATATGAATGCTAATGATAATTAATGAAAATTTAAATCCAATCAGATATAATAATATAAAATAAGTGAATGTGCTTTTTATATCCATAATATGTTTAATTAAATCAAAAAGGGAAATTTTATTCTTAAGAATTTGGGTCATTATAATCTTCCCCCATTTAGAAATTTCACCCAAAATATTTTATTTTCCCACACTAATATAGATGAGGTAAAATTTGTTTCACCACTACATCCAGTTCCCACATTTGTTGTTCAAACTTGTGGTTTCTCCACAACACATTGACGGGGGAATTGACATAATTTTTAGAACTTTTTATCTAGGATATATGATCTTCACTAGTTGATCTTCTTAGTAAATATCATTCTTCAATGGTACCACATCTGGACTGAGTACATTTAGTGGTTTGGTTTTTTACTTTATCAATATGTATACGTAGAATACATCTTGAACTTGAAGTAGGTTAGGTGGGAGTGAAAGTTGATAGGACACCACCCGGATGTGACCAAGGATCTTAATGGGGATGATGTACCTTGGAATAATCCTTCCCTTATTCCCAAATATTATAACTTTCTTCCATAGAGATATGGATAGGAATACCAGGTCTCCAACAACAAAATGTAGGTCTTATTGACGATTGTAATCATAACTCTTATATCGACTCTAAGCAGCCTTGATGTAAGGCTGAATTGTCATAACCTATTCCACCATTTCCTAGACCATTTTAGGACCTAGAAGTTTTTGTTCCCCAACATCATCCCAACATGCCAGTATTCCTCACCTCTTACCATAAAGGGATTTATAGAGAGCCATTTGGATGATCAATTGGAAACTATTTTGGTAAGAGTACTCTACCAGAGGAAGATGTTGGTCCCATCCACCTTTGAAGTGCATAGAACATGATCACAACATTACTTTCAATTTCTAAAAATTCCACTTAGATTAGAAATCAGTTTGAGGATGATAGGCTGTACTAAAATTTAGTTAAGTGTTTAGAGCATGTTGGAGACTTTTTCAAGAATCTAGAGGTGAATCTTAGATCTCATTTGGACATAATTGATATTGGTACTCCATACAGCCTTACCACGTATCTTAGGTATATTATTGAATTTTGATTTAGTGATAAATTTTATGGAATCAAAATGAAGTGTGTAGTCTTTGTATAACAATAAAAAACAGTGCAGATAGCATTTCTTCCCCTAGATGTCTTTGGGCATACGGAGCCAAAGTCCATGGTGATGTTTTCCCACTTCAATGTTGGTATAGGTAATGGTTTCATCATCCCCTTAGACTTCTTCCTTTCATCCTTCACTTTCTATCATACCAAGCAATTTGATGTATAATTATCAATCTCATTATTCATATTATCCCTCCAATAGTTCTTTTAGAGTTATTGATACATCATTTTGTTTTCTAGGTGAATGGAGAAAGTTGAACTATGGGATCATATAATAGTTCCTTATTTTACTCATGATAAGATGGAACACATATTCTTGACACAAATATCATAATTCCTTATTGATTAACATTTAACTTCAAGGATTTACCTTTTCTTATAGTTTACACTTTCTTCTAAAACCCCACATCAACATCTTGGGTATCCTTTTCCCTTTAAAGAAGATACATTTGATAAATCCTTTGTGAAAGGATTTATGATGTTCTTTTATTTATTATTCTCATGTAAATACACTTCAAATCCAACAATATCGAATCCTTCTTAATTATCATCAATGATAGAATTGTTTGGTTCTTTCTACTAAGATCATTTTGTACCTTATTTGATTTACCATGTTGGTAGTGGATTGGGAAGTGTTAAACCTTGATGAGCTCTAACCATATTCATTAATGCATATTACTTTCCCTGTGTTTGATTATTTTAGGATCTTATGATAAGTATATATCTAACACTTCTACCTATAGATATAATATCTCTATAGTTTCAAAAAAAATATCACAACTTCCTAATCCAGATCATGCATGGGATTGATTTTCTAGTGAAGTTTCAATAACCTTAAGACATAGGAAATGACTTTTCTCATCTGGAATCAACACACATCCTAATTCCTTCTTTGTGGAATCACTAAAAATTAGGAAAAGTTCCCCACTTGTGGGTATTTCGAACACATGGGCAATGATAAGACTCCTTTTCAACTTCATGAAGCCTTCTTCGCATTCACCATTATAATAAAACTTGACTCCCTTCAGAATTAGCTTGGTAAGTGGGTTTGATAATCGTGAGAAATTTCCCACAAATATCCAATAATATCCACCTATCCCAAGGAAACTACAAATATATTTCATGGATGTTGGACTATAATATCCTTAAATTTATTTTTTCATTGAAGGATACATATATATCACATTTCATGTGATGATATTCCCCAAGAATGATACCCCTTCTCCCAGAACTAACACTTTCTATACTTTTTCATAGAAAATATCCTTTTTCAAGGTCTTTAGAACGGTGCTAATATACTCCTCATTATCCTCCTTCCTTTTTAATTTTTTAGAATATTATCTTTAAAGAATGACATATTTTTTTCTATGTAATCTCTAAAGACACTATTCATAAATTCCATAATGATTATTGGAGCATTAGTGACTTCTAATGGAATCGCTATGAACTCATAGTGCACATACCTTATATGAAAAGAAGTCTTGGGGATATATTCCTTCTTCACCCTTACTTGATAACATCCTGACCAGAGATCCTACTTGGATAAGTATTGTGCTCCGTGTAACTAATCGAACAAGTCATCAATCCATGGAAAAGGATACTTGTTCTTTATCAAGATATTTTTGAGCCCACTATAATTAATTATAATGGGAATTGAACTATCATTCATCTTGACGAAGGGGATTGTTGTACCCCATGGTGAAGCACTTGGGTATATAAACCATTTATGTAGATTATCCTATTATTGTTTCTTTATCTTCTCAAGATTCACAATAACCATATTATATGATGTATTGGATATTAGAAACTCCCTTGGTATATTCTTGACTAAAAAATAAACCTCTCAGCTTGGAGGAAGACAAGGAGATTTATCAAGAAACACATCACTGTATTGCCTCACAATAGGCATGTCTTTGGGGATGATCCTTTACTTTGAATCAATCATATGAGCTAGATATGAATTCTGATAGGGAAATAATATCCACATGGGATATAATGGGGTTAAATTAGATTCATCTTCCTCCTTTCACTTGTAAAAAATCTGGGGTCTATTCTCTATACAAAGTGTGAATTCCTTCTCATGGAAATTTATGTTGGATCTATTTAGGGAAAACAAATGCATCCCAAAATTGCATCAAATTCCACCAACAAGAGTATAACCAAATATTTTAGGACATTCATCCCACAAATTGTGAAAGGGGAGGATATATATACATGGGATGCAATAATTTCCCTATTTTCCATTTTCACTGACATCTCAACTTTAATTATTTGTGGTGTTGTTTGAATAGTTATACAAAACCTTAATGATATGAAGGAATGTTTTGAAATAGAATAAAAAAGTATGTTCACTATTTTAGAGTGAATAAATATCATACTTATCACCACTTTATTGTTTAGATCCACTTCAGATGTCGGGATAGAAAAGATATCCCTTGTTTCCTTAGAGGTTGTTGGTTGCATCTTAAAACCCTTGGTTTAGTTCACTAGTTTACAAAATTCATTAGTTCCTTGTAGTTGAAGTAGTGAACAACACACTGAGGGTTGACTGTAGAATTTCTTTCCTCTGTCACATTGGCAGTGTAATCCTATCAAAAATAATTAGCTAGGTTCTCTTCTCATTTATATCTAAATCATTTCCCTATTCCCATTAGCCAATTTCTGGGGTACTTCTTTCCACACCTTTGATAAATGGGATGTTGGAATTTCTTGACACTATTAGATTTCTCCATTAGACTTCTAGAATTAAACTCCACTTTATTCTTATTGTCCCTGTGATACCCTTGAGATTCTATTATATCCATTTTTGACGTTGATGGAACATCATTAAATTTCATCAATACTATCAATGTCACAGATCACCAAGGATTTTTGTAGACTAGGATTTTTCCCACCAAAGAATCGTTTAGCCTTTCATTTAAAGGTCACAACAAAACTAAAGGTATATCGTGCAAGTCATGTGATGTTTTATAATTACATCCCAATATATTCTTCATATTTCTTACTTGATGGTATGGAAATACAATTCCATTTTAATATAGAGAGTGCACGGAATATATTTATTAGATTTTTTTTCCAGAATTCCTTCCACATCATCACTTTAACATATTTCTCAGGATTTGTATTTTTGATCAATGTAAACTAATGATCAGCTTCTACCTCCATATGATTAACTGCTAAAATAACATTCTATTGTTCTAATCATTGAAGGATAGAGAAGATATTTTCAATGGTTTTGATCAATTTCTCTACAATGAAGGGATCATATCATCCATTGAAAGTTGGAGGCCTTTACTATATAAAGATTTTTATTATATCTTGTTATATCTTATGGGGTTTGGGAACACCTTCTGATCAAAGTTTCTATTCAAAACCTGAGTCAGCTGATATACTATCACAAAACATTTTGAATTATTTCTCTCATCGGATTGGGCATCTCATTAGGATAGTCATCACATCGCCCGTCAAATTGATTGTTAACCTGATTCCTCCTATCACCAGACACTGGTTAGAATGAAGGGAAAATTATGGATGAATATTTTTAAAAATTAAACACTTAAAGGGTAATAAATATAAAATAAACAGATAAATAATTAATTAAATTTAGTTCTTTAACTTATAAATTTCTATGATTCAATTTATTTTATCCATGATCAATTTTCTAACACATATTCTCATGAGAATTTTTATTGTTACCTTAATTCCGGTTTGTAATGAGATTATGAATTTACCAAAGCATATCCCCTAGGTGTGTCAATATAGGTGTACATTAAGGCCCATTTTCATTTACCAGATTACTGTCAGTCAGTCCCGGAACATCTTGTTGGAGTTCATACCCCTAGGTACATCTATTCCAAAACCACGTCCACTTATAGTATCCAGACATGGATATATTTGGTTGATAAACCACTTACCATATACTTACCAAAATTTCTGGTTTTTTTCTTATGCTGAGTCTTATCCCTAATAATTTTACTAGAGTTATCTAATACTAAGTATTTATCTATATTTTTCTTATCCTAATACCAAAAAATAACTAAACTATTCCTCTCATACCAACTATATAAATATTTATCTTTATTACAGAATAAAACATGATTAATTACATAGGATTACACTTAATAAAACCCAAAATATTGATAATTATAGTGTATTTGGGAATTAAGAACATTATATAACTACTTAAAACTTGAAATAAATGTTATTTATTTAAGGTCTCATTAACAAGTTCATAATATTCCATCGTATATAAAACTGCATGGGAATCCTGGGGAAAGACATAAGAAAATTTTATGCCATAAAGCCTAGTAAGGGAATAAATAATGTATTACATGAAGAAGATAGTGCATGTTATACAATAGGCATGTCATTGGGTAATAAAAATAGTAGGAATGATAAACATGAATAATGAGACATGATATAACATGATAATAATAACATGGGAAAGGTGGAAACAACTTAAAACACTGCATAAAAAACATAGGTCAATGGTAAATCTACTATGAAATCATGATGGAAAATGTACCATAAAGGAATAAAGTAAACCTTCTCTCCTAATGTGTCATATTGTTATACTAACCATTACCTAATGTGTTGTATCACAATATAATTCATGTTTCACTTTTCACATTTATTTCTTTATTATGCTTAATTGTGCCACAAAGATCAATCAACATGGATTCATTAATAATCATAATTTATTCCACAATAAAGGAGGGTGAAATAAATACTTATAATTCCCAAAAAAAAATTATATGTGTATAAATATTAATACCCCTGATATAAAATGGGTATCGTATTCACTACACATTTATTTGGCATGGAAAATCACAGTGCAATTTTGGCAGTATAATTGTGTCACATAAAAATTCATAAAATGATTTGATGAGAGAGAAATGGGTCTCTCATAATTTATATATTAAATGGATAGTGATATGTACATGCAAAAAAATTTTCCAAAATAAGGAATTTGAAAAATAAGGAATAACATAATAAAGAAACTAGATGAAATAGGAGAAAAGAAAGAACCCTTACTTGAATGTGTGACTCGAAAGAATTGGGAGGGGATTCTTGAGAGCTTTGGTGTGCCTTAGGAGGAATCTAGGGAGTGAAGGTCAAATTTTGGATGATCTAAAAAGAGTATTAGTGAAGTGAAATGGGTTCTTGGTTGGGTTTATATTATAAGAGAGAGGGATTACTTTATTATTTTGGATTTGGACACTATAGAATAAAATATCCAAAACCACAAACCTTACCATCGTTTTTTCCCATGGTTTCTGCCAAATGGATGCAGTTTAAATTATTTTTTATGGAAAAAGGTATTTAGTTATTAAAATATTACCCTTGGTGATGTGGAGTTGAGTCACACTCTTACAAAATGATTTTTAAATCATAAAATATATTATTAGTCTTGGAGGATTTATAATGGCTTTACAAAATAAATAAAATAAACCTAAACCCACATTATTTTAAAGGGAAGATATATATTTGGTTGTGGGTCCCATTTTTATTACATATTAGATCATATGTGGGTCATTATGATGTCATAAAACACAAATTATATTTATATGGTATTTAATTTTTACCTAAAAATTCGACAGCATTAGAAAATTATGAAAAATTCACCATTGTATAATTTTGAGTTCCTAATTAAAAAATAATATTAATTTTATCTAAATAATTTTTTAAATATGTTAATTTTCACTTTTAAAACAAAAACCATCCTTTATTAAAAATGATGAGGTTTTGACAATAAAAGGTTTTAAAACCTAATAAAAATTTCATTTGACATCATTAAAATTATATGATCATTTGTAATTGATAAAAAATGTTTAATAATATTATTAAATTAAAATATTATTTATTTAAAAAATCTATTAATTCATAAATTCATTAATTGAATTGGAATATTATCCAAAAATAATAATTTGTGCTTAAAAATCATTTACAAAGAAACAATAATATGATGAAAATATATTCATTATTTTATAAACAATGTGTACATATTCTAGTTACTAGGGTCTTGATACATATACCATTAATACATAAGCATATTCCCTAAGAGAAAAGTGTCTGTTGGTGGGGCTTCCATGGGGATATTCGAAAAACATGGTTTGGATAGTGATCTTAATGAGCTTGAACTTCTCCCGTAAAAGGTTTCTATCATGCTTATGTTTTTCTGGTCTCGACTTGGAATTAGTCTAGGGAAAATACCAAAAATGATATCTCCTTTAGAAGCTTTAATAAATGGGCTTCATAGGGAATGATCCTATTGGTTGAGGCCTTCACTTAATTTTTCTATGTCAAAAGGATTTATTAAAACCCAATATTTATACTAGTAATGTGATAACTATTCAACGACTATATTATCAATGGAAATGATACATAATGATAATTCAAATAAAATTTGATATAATAAAACAAAACTAGTGCATGTGTTTTCTATAACCATTAGATATTTAATTAAGTCAAAAAGAAGAATTTTATTCATAATAATCTTGGTCGTTAGAGTATAAATAGATTTAACTACATTATGAAATATGAATACAAATTTCCTACTCGATATAAATTTATTAATAAATTCTTAGTAAATAATCCATCAGCTTTTAGTAAAGTAATTATATTCATAAAAATATGTTCCCTTCGAAAAAAATTATTATTATTTTTTATGAGAAAATATTATAATTAATTTATATATATTAGAAAATTTATTTAATAAAATGAACTTAATTTTTTAAATCATCATTCCAAAATTAAATTTTTCTAAAATTTTAATATTTTTCAGAAAATATTAATTATTCAGTGAACAGTGAAAATACCAATTTTTAAAATACTATTACTTATTTCTAGTAAATTAAGTAATATTAATTCCCAAGCGGTGTTTTCTTTATCAATTCCTCTCTCTCTCTCTCTCTTGCAGGGTTTTGGTCTCCTCTCCCCGGCTCCATGAAGTCCTTTCTCTGGCTGCCATTCCGCGCTCTGGCCTCAAATTCCACAGCTCCACTCTAGGTCGGATTTGTAGGTATGGACACACCGAATATTTGGGATAGAAATTTGGTGGTCGAGGGTCCTCTCAGTGTCTCTATTTTACCTCTTCTAGGGTTTCATCCCTGGGTTACTTTTTAGGGTTTCATCTACTCGCTGTTGCGATCTTCGGTTTCCTTTCAAATTTCTTTTTGTGGTTTTTTCTGGTTTTCGATTAGGGTTACAACCTCATCCCTTCTGCCTCTATCTTGGTGGTTTGGGTGTTTTCTATTGGGGTTTTTCATTGGTTCTATTCCCATTTTGCTGGTTCGATGATGGATTTTCTTGGCGTTATGGTGACGACATGGGCGAGTTTAAGTTGCACCAATGATGCTAGAGGAGAAGTTGAATCGATGATAGGATGGTGTTTGGTCATGTTCTTCCTCGATCTGGCTTCTTCGATTGCTCTGTTTTGTGGAATGCATTTTTTTCAGAGTTTCGGAAGTTCGTCTCACGATTTTGGAGGGTCTCAGTAGATTCCAACTGGAGTGAGCTGGCGATTATGTGGCTTCAGGCTGGTGATGATGGTCACATCAATGAGGCTGTTTGAGGAGGTCATTTCCAAGGTTCGGTCTATTCAGGTTTTATTCTAGTGTTTGCGTCACTGGTTTGTGGTTTCCTCTATCGGTGATGGTGCTCGTTTTTTATCTAGCGACGACAATTGTGTTGAGGTTCTTTCACGGTGCTGTTGTGATTGTTAGTTGGAATGGTTGGTGGTGACCGGATAAGGATTCGGCTCCGATGACATTGAAGTGACGTCAACTTGTGGTTTTGACAAGCTGTATGATGAAGCTGACTGGATGGGGTGATGGTGATGAGCCGATGTGAAGTCAGTGGCAGTGATGAGATGATCATATCAGCGAGGTGATGATGGCTGTGATTGTGTCATGGCGGCTCTTGTTTTTCATAGGCAGTTTGTTTGCCTTCTTTTTGAATTTGAAATTTCAATTTTAAATGTGGATTTTCATAATGGTGTAAGAGGTGTAATGTTGTTTTAAGAGGGAGGTACTTCAATCTGGTATTCAGTGTTTGTAAGGTTCCCACTCACCCAAAAAGTGGTTTATTTTAGAAAATGAAAAAAAAGGGATTTGGAAAAAAAAACATTAGTATTCTTTAGTTATATTTAATCCAATAAATTTATTATTAATCAAATATATTTTGGATTTTATAATATGATTTTTTTGGATTAAAAAATGATATTTTTTTAAAACCCTTTTAAAGTGAATAAATTTTCTCCATTTTAATTAATTAAAATAATCCCCTTAAGGAATGTTTTAAATGAAATTTATATATTATATTTCAATAAAATTTAATTTATATTCATACAATGATTATAATTAGATATATAGTTAATAAAAAATCATCTTGTACTTAAAAAATACACTTCTAAAAAACACATCTCTCTAGTTTTGTTTTTAATTTATTTTGAATAAATTTTAAAAATAATTTTTTCAAAATGAAATTCAATTTTTTAATAAAAAAAATCAAAATTAAAATATAGTTTTTTATATATTTTTTGAAACGATTAATTATTTAATAAATAGTGAAAAATACTGAATTTTATTTTAAAAGAGTCTTTTCATTTCAATTATTTAAAATTTTAAATTATATATTAAATTGTTTTAAAGGTAAAATTAGTTAAATTATATATTTATTAATCTGATTTTGGCCATTGGAAAATTTTTCATATGGAAATTTGATATGAAAACATTATAAACATGCCGGATTAATTTTAAATTACGATTTTCCACTTATGTTAATGGAATTTGGAAAATTGAATTCCATATTTGGAATAAGAATAATTTATATTATCAAATATGGTAAACATAATTTTGTACCAAAATAAACAGTGAAAAAATAAAAATTAATTATCGCGGTTTTGGTAAAAATGGGTTTATCGACGGTTAAACTAAAATTATAAGGGATAAAATGGCCTAAAATTTTATCCAAAATATATTGGATGGAATTATTTAGACCCTAAATTGAATAATGTTTTATAATAATCCATCCTTGATCCTTTTTTCATGAAAAAACATTGGTACACCATTTTCATTTCAAAACATAATAATTGTGTCACTCTCCTATCTTATAAAAGGCCACCACCTCTCTACTCTTTCTCATATCTTCAAACCCTTTTGGTTTAGCCATAGACTAACCAAATAACTTAAAAAATTCCCTATAATCATCCTATATTCCTTATTGTGGCATAAATCCATCATATGAATAATTTTAGTGAAAAACCAAGATGGTTACCAGAAGAAGATGTAACATTTTTTAATGAGAATTTTTATTTTATTTATTCCTCCATATACATAAATTCTTATTATAACACACTGATATAACAACCAAAATATCATCCATATACTGATATTTTGTTATTTTATGATAATTACCTATAAAAATATACACTTAAATCAAATGGGTAACGAAGTAATCATTTGTGTGTACGGAGGACTACAACCTCGTGAACTGATGTCATTCATTTTTCCATTACCAATTCTCACAGTTGGTTATGATGATTGATATAAATTATATATATATATATATGATATTTATATCATAAGTATTCCTTTGGAGTCATTATATCATATATACACTATTACTTTTCAATCCATATGGGATATGGTAATGTTACTCGTGTGTGTGGTGGATTACAACCCCACGATGCGATGTGATTAATTTTTCACTAATGCTATACATGAAAGATAATAAGGAAAAATATATGTGAACATCAAGACATAATAATGATATTCATGAAAATTTTATCATTCTAAAAAGAAAATGTATATTTTTATTTATCACATTTTTTACTCACTAAAATATTAGCGTCATTCGTGTATTTGTGGACTACCACATTTGTAGTGACCCCAACACCAGTATCCCAAATCCATTGTCTAATTTATTACATTGGTATAAGATTCAAGGAATCAAATCATGAAGTACTTAATAGTTTATCAGTCTTGGTAAACTAGATACACACTTGAGTCTTGCATTACATTTTTTGGATGTTGGGGAAGAAGCCTATTTTTAATAAGAAATCAAAGAGCTATTTCTATCAAGGTTCAGGGAGACCCATTACATATCCCATAGTCTTAAGGACAAGTGGACCATGAAGATGGCCTAAAGGCCTATATTAGCATTATGCCTGCATAATCCCATCTGCATCACCATTCCTACGTCATTCTTATGTCACCGACTACCTGTAACATGCATGCATCCCCGCCTATATCACAAATCCCCCAAGGTGATTTCTATGATTTGAACCCGATTCTTTTAGATGCAGAATTATGGAGTCTTTAATTACATTTGAATAAAAAAAATTACAATATATTTTTTGTTCATGAATACCATTATTCCCTCTAGAATATATAATCATATCGAACATAGTACACATCATTTATTTTTTAGAAATGAAACCAAATATGGGAGAGATCAAATTCCCAGTAAGGGTTAATTACCCTTGAAGCTACCATGAATAAATAAGAATAATCATCATGGAAGGTAAAATAACTTAGAACACATTCTATTTAAATAACTGGATAAGAAATAATCAATATGGAATGTTAAATAACTGATAAAACATTTCATTTAAATAACTTTATAAGTAATAATAAATATGGAATGTTAAATAAATAAATAAAACATTTCATTTAATCAATAAAATAAAAATTAAATGCATCATAATGGAATATAATAGTGAACATGTCATGGATACTAATAACTAAACACTTAATGAATGTACTGCATAATTATTAGATGTCATGTATCAGGCCCATGATACCTCTATCATCAAGACTTTTCACAAGACGGTTTTAACTACTAGTAAATACCGATTTAAATCTAGCATAACATGATTTTATCATGAAAAATAATGATGCATCTAGGGGATATATAATACCATGCCCCACCCATCACTGTATGTCTAAATAATTCTTTATATATTGAATAATTTATTTAATTAATAAACAGTGTGCCTAAGAATCAAATATGTGTATTAAGTAAAGAATATAGATTTATCAATATTACCCTAATCAATTAAACAACTTTAAAGTAAAAAATTGCATGTAGAAATTATATATGGGTCAAGAAATAATTTTATCCCTGATAAATAATATGTATATTTATGGTAAATTTAATTTATAATGTTCATAAAGAAGTGAATATTTAAAGTGGAAGTTAACATTTACCGAATGAAACAAGGAAATGAATCTCAATTATATCATTTGTAAAAATAATAATAAATAATCCTGAAGAATAATAAGGATGGTATCAATATATACACATTAGATTATGAATAAATGGATTTTTCATTGATGAATAGTAATATTATAAATATATCTTTAAAAATCTTGATGAAAATATCCTTTTCATTTTGACAACCATTTTTAAAATACATTTATTTTCAATACACTTTTTAAATGATTATATTTAAAAATATCCTCATAAAATTTCAATGTAATATTAGAAAAAAATTATATTCATGATGGGTATTAATTATTTACATGTCTTAAATGATAAAAGGAA
The DNA here is from genome assembly GCA_963277665.1 of Viscum album. Taxonomy (NCBI): domain Eukaryota; kingdom Viridiplantae; phylum Streptophyta; class Magnoliopsida; order Santalales; family Viscaceae; genus Viscum; species Viscum album. Next base: position 571,077,365 of record OY728119.1, read on the forward strand.
CATTTCCTTTTCACTGTAAAATATTTAAGAAAGTTCATTGTTAAAAAATTGATGGTGGTTCCTTCAACATTTTTGGTAAAATTCAAATGAGATTTTTTTTGAAAAATAAATAGATATTCCTTTGAATTTTTTTATAAGAAGTAAAAATGGGTAAAAATTTATTGAATAAATAATTTTAAAAAGGTTAAAAACCATTTTTGAAAACATTTTTAGACAACATCGTTTTATAAGAATACATATTTTCAACCAAAGGGAGGAATAACATCATATTTTATTAAAATTATTTTATCAATTAATTTATGTATTGAAGAGTGAAAAATTAGTACTATTACATGAAAATATCATTAATATCCATAGGATAATTAAATGAAAGTTTTTATTAAATAATTATCAAATAAGTTTAATTGGAATTCATGAATAAATAATTCTCGATTAAATTGGGATTGTGAAGTAAACCCTTGAAAGGATATTTACATTGAAGTAGGAATCAACCAATTAATTTAATATTTTTATCAAATGGTAATCAAAATAAAAAATTGGAATAAAAAATAAGATGATCAAAATTTATTATACACAAAATCTTATAATATTATCAATAATTAGGAAGTAATATAACCCAATGAAAAAAATCGAGTTTTGAAACTATTTTCCACTAGGTGACCCTTAACTCAAATACTCTTGGATGTAATAATAAAAGGTAAAAATAAATATACCATTAATTATTAATAAAACAAGATATTTCATGTCAAATGTCTAGTATATAAACAATATAAATGAAATTAGGTGCAAAACATTACAATATACATCAATGAAATGAAATTGAGATGAAATACCTTACCATACGATTCCTTTTGGTTTGATATGCTTTAACAAAATTTATAGTGGTTTATAACATGTTAATAAATTATAAAAGAACCATATTAATATTTAAAATATTATCTATGATCATTTTATCCTATATTATGACTCGTTCATTAATAATCTTTCATTATTTTCATTGTCTCAGATGTTAATTGCATTGTTTTCTCATGCATGTTTCATCATGAAATATCCAGTTATTGTTCATATTATATAGTTATATAATCTATAGAATAATAATCATGAAATAGTTATCATATATTTAAATCAATTTTTTTTATTTTTTTTATGAACAATGAATTACGTCATGATCATGGGGATGAAAGACCATACATACACATGAGTAATGTTTCCATTTTTAAATGATCATTATGGAAAGAAGGTAAGTCATATTTTAAATTTATATAATTATAATAATATAATATATACTATAATATATACTTATATATATCATCCATTTGGTTTGGTGATGAAAATAGAGTCACATCGCTTCATGGAGGTGGTAATCCAGACATACACGAACGATGTTACCATATTTACATGAGTGAAATTGATAGAAATAAATTGATATATATTGTTATTAATGGATGATAAATATGTCATTATTATCATAATTATTTTATTTATATCACATATAATCTTTAAAATTATATTTATTACCTTCCATGTGATGAGTTAGTGAAAGAGGAATCATATCACTTCGCAAGGTAGTAGTCCTCCTTACACACGAGCGACAATATCTTATCTCCTACAGAAAATAAGTTAAAAATATATATATATGATATAATGAATTAAGGGGTATAAAAATTATATAAATATTATATATATTTTGGATTCATAATTTTACGCTACCATGAGATCTGTAAATAAAAAAAATCAACCACAGTTCGTGAACCGATAGTTCACCATAAAAATAAACAACGATTTTGTAACCCATTTAATGGAAGTAGAGATGGTTTTAGGTCATACAATTTTTATAAAAAATTAACAATATATGAAAGTAACTGATTGTATTATATCATAGAGGTTTAATAGAAAATTTAGGTTGTGGAGAAAGAAGTAAAATAAAGATGATCATTGAAGAACATTACCTCTTATTCGTGTAACCTTCTTAGGATTGTACTAGAGCCTTCAAAGGTTGGATATATGATCAAACAAAGAATTATAGGACGAGGAGAGATAATTTGGGAGGTTATTTGGTTAGGTAATATCTGAACCAATGAAGTGTGATATTGTGAATAATTTTGGAGAGGGGTTAGTCTTTTATAAGTGAGGCAGAGGACAGACTTGGCATTTTTTAAAATAATCAAGTGATTCCTGGTTTTTCATAAGTCATTAGGGTAAAAAATGGATAATTATAAAACCTTAGATGTTTTATGGTATAAATATAGTCATGAAAATGTTTTTATAAATTTTTATAGGTCATTTCTACCCATATATTTTCATTTTAACCCCTGATAGACCAATTTTTTACATTAACCACTATAATTAAATTTTACTACATTCACTATTCTATTTATTAAAATACTATATTTACCTCATTCAAAATTATTAATGATGATTATTAAAAATATTTAGACATTTTTTTTCAAATAAAATTCAGATAATTTGAAAATTTTAATTTAGAATTAATCCTATAGATGTGATGAGAAATTGGGGTTTTAAATTGAAAATGTTCAAAAGTTTACAACGTATTTATAAAACAATAAAATATGAAAATTATTAAAATGAACTAAATTTGATTAATTTATATAAAAAATAACTAATTTTACTTTAAAACGAATCCAAATTATAATTTTAGATTATTAAATTTTTAAACAAAAATTCAGTTTTTAATTAAAATTCAGTGTTTGTACTATTCATCAGAAAAATTATTTAATCATGAAAATAATAATAATTAACCCTAAAATAATTTTTTATTATGATTTTAAAAATTAATATTATTTTTTCAAATAAATTCTCTAAAAGTGTTAAAAATAATTTTAAATTATGTGTGAAAACCGTGATTAAACCAGTTTTTAGAAAATGTACTGTTTTTCAGAAAACATTTCTTTTTCTTTTAAATGATTCTTAATTTATTTATAATCAATATATAAATATTTAAAATTGATAAAATATATATTTTATTAATTTAGTTAGTCCTAAAAATATAATCCAATTTATTGGATAGGTTATAACTATGATATTAAATAATAATATTTTAATAATATTTTAATAATATATTGTTGTTAGGTAAAACTAGGTCAAATTTGTAATGAAAACAATCATATAAACTCATTGTTATATGTAACACAATCTGAACTCAGTGTTTCAGGCAATTCAATATATTAAAGAAATTGAATTTATTTTAAAAAATAAATATATCATAAGGTCTTGGGGTGTTATATTCTTTAATATGTTGGGTGTTGCGTGGGATACACTCTATCAAATACAATGTTCATATTTTATAATTTCTAGGTGTTTTATTATCAAAACCATAAATTAATTGTATCCTGTAAATTTAAACTTGATCTTGGTAATCTGGGGTTTGGTATATTAAAATTACTTTTTTTAATAAGCCACATGATAAAAGGATCAAAAAAATCCTCTTCATAAGAGAGAGGGGAATGTACCAAGTTCGTATGTAATAACACATAAATTGGTTTCTAAGTAGGAGAAATTAGGTGGAAAGTGAAGATATGGACATGGAAGAATCTGTAAATACTTATAGAGAGTGATAGTGGTCATTGATCATAAGACGGTGAATGATTAATGTGAAGTTAAGGGCCTCAAAATCATAAATCTATGATGATTAAAAATACCATTTGATTAATCAGATATGAATGTAATAGGATAACATTTTTGTTTCAAGATCTTTTTCCTAATGTTGAGTAATTATTTTATTTTCTTAGAATATAATTAAATATGCTTACTTGATAAATTTCAATTTTATAAGAATAATTTTATCCATTGGTTGTTCTTTGATAAATTTCTAATTAAATACTTACTATAAGTAATTAATATCAAAATTTTATTTTTTATTCCCAAATCACTAAAATTAACTTTTAACAGATCATATGATCCATAAAAGAGTGACAAGTCATTCTATATGTCTTTAAATATATTAGAAAACCAATATGGTTAACACAAGCTATGAAATATAAGAAATTAATTACTAAAACTCAAATGAAACACTAATAGAGCTGATATTTTCAAATATTTTATCTATATTTCAATGATTTAATCCTCACCAATGTGTCATTACATGTTAAATTGCATAATTTTTGAAATTTTGTTGTTTTTTGAGCTAAATTGTGAAAATGCCCTAATTCTAGATTTTTAACATTTTTTCACTAGTTTGAAGATTCAGGCATATCTTTTTAAATATTAACCCAATTTGAATTATTCCTTTTTTTAGGCACCCCTAGAATATGGTCTTCACATTTTTCAACTGGACTAAGTTCTAAATCGTCCATCTAGGGGCCCAAATAAATCATTCTTTGGGAAAAGTTGGTATGTTCGGATGTGTGGAGACCACCTAAATAAATGGAGCATAACTTTGGCTACAGGTTTACAAAGTCATTAATTCCAACTGGTTGTGCAATAATACATAAATGCGCGTGTGCATAATGAGTTTCAAGGTCAAATTCGGTCATTACGGCACACTTTGAGTGAGTCAAACAAGTGGAAGCTGAAGAGTCTCATTGGGAATACAAAAATACACTGAGTAATTAATTCCTAAATTTTTCACCACGTCTACCAAGCGGTTGATATTTGGTGGAGAGACAGAGAAGATATATTTGAACAACGTTTTAGAAGGATACATGGGTTGATTCGTCCGGGGAGGTTTCCAACCATAAGCATATTTCGGGTGGACAGAATCTGGATAGAAGAATTTCCAGCCCTCCTCCCCTTATCTCCCCATCTCTTATTTCTTTTCAAGGGGAGGTTGGATTTATGGAGACCTCGATGAAGATGTTGTTCACTCTTTCTATAATTGTGATGATGTGGGCTTCTCAAGTCTTGTTAGGCTAAGCACCAAGTGGTTGCGGACGACGACAACTGACAGACACTCCCTTCCGAGTTTTGATCTTCATGTGTAATCTCTATTTGCATCTCTCTTGAACGTATATTTCTTGGATGAAAAATGGTTGTTTTATTTCACGAATATATTTTCAACTTGTTTGTTTTGGATGGTTTCCCAACCTATGAAGAAAAATAGTCAATTTTACTATTTAAATTTCTTCGGTGAGGTCTTGCCGCTGAGCATAGTGATTTCAATTAGGTTTGGTTATTTGAAGGTCTTCAAGTAATTGGATCACTTCTATAGGAGGGGAAACAATCATATTGAGGTTTTAATATGATAACCTTTCAAACTAATGTTTTTATCCAGAGGTATTTGGGTAGGCATTGAGAGATCCATTAGGGAGATAATTTTAAACAAGGAAGAGGGGAGTGTCTAGGAGGTTAAATCTTGTCTGTAACCACTTTTTTTATTCTGGTTTCAAACTTATTTTATTTCTTATCAATTTTCTAGCTCATTCAAAAAAATTATTTCTCTTTAGTTTTATTTATTTTTTGATCTTGAGTCCTTAATAAAATCCCCAATTTTCCATTTCGTTTGAAAACAAACAAAAAAAGTGACAATTTTGCAACTCAAATTGCAACCTCCTCAAGAGACAATCCAGGAACTGCTATATTGCATTATTTTTGGGTAAATTTTATTTATTAAGGATTTCACGATAAATAATCCTCACTTCAACTGGCACCGTTTATGGGGAGGTTTCTTGATTTGATTTGTGTGGATATTGTTTTTGCATGACCTGAAATTATAACCCAAATTTGTTCCCATTGGATTCTGAAATTGATAGATCTTTTCACCCTAGGGATAGAGCTACCAGAAATCCCCTTGTCCCAAGTTGTGAATCTTCTAATAATTTACTTTGAAGAAACATGGTTGAAACTGAAATTCCAATGGCTGAAAATAGAACCTTGAAAGAATTGGATTCATCTTATGATGCAAATCAAGAAAATCTTGTTGAATATCCTGATGCACCTGCTGGGTTTGAAATTAAATCTGGTTTCATTCACCAACTTCCAAAATTTAATGGTTTGCCAAGGGAAGATCCACATAAACACCTTCATGAATTTAGTTATCTTTGTGTCAACATGAAACCCCAGGGAGTTGATGTGAATCAAATGAAATTGAGGTCATTTCCATTTTCGTTAGAAGGAGTTGCCAAAGAATGGTTTTTCTATTCACATTCTACTTTGATTAGGGATTGGAATGAATTGAAGAAACTTTTCCTTGAAAAAATTTTCCCTGCTTCTAGAACGACTTCCATTAGAAAGAAGATTTTTGGAATTAGGCAAACTCAAGTTGAAACATTGTATGAGTACTGGGAATGCTTCAAAAGACTTTGTTTCAGTTTCCCTCACCATCAAATTAGTTACCAACTTTTGATTCAATATTTTTATGAGGGATTGTGTCGTACTGATAGAAGCATGGTTGATGATGCTGTTGGAGGAGCTCTAGTTGACAAAACACCAACTGATGCTAGGAAATTAATTGCAAACATGGCCCAAAATTCTCAACAGTTTGGAACAAGAGGCCTTCTTCATGTGAAATCTTCCCAAGAGTTCCCCATTGCTAGTCCTGAAAACAATATTATTGTGAGTCAACTTTCTGATCTTACCACTATGGTTAGGTCAATGATGTTATCCAATAACCCCGCAACACCACCCAAACCTGAATCAACATTTCAAATGAAAGTCTACTGTGGAATTTTTACTTCCAATGACAATTTTAGTGACCAATGCCCACAATTGCCGGAACCTTCTGAGAACTGAAATTTTGTTTTTCCTGGAAAACCCTTTCAATCAAACCAACAAAGGCCATTTCAATAAAATCAAAATTTCAATCAAGGCTGGAACAACCACTCTAATGAAAGATTTCAACTGCCTGGACAACCTAGAAGCTTCATCCAAGGACAATCAACCAATTCACAACCAAGATATTTCAATAAGCAAGCCAATGCTCATTCTGGAAAAAACTTTCAGCCTGCCCCTCCCACCCAAAATTCAGAGAGTAATATTGACGAAGTAATGAGGAAACAACATGAGGTAATGAAACAAACACAAGAACAACAACAAACATGCTGAATACCCTGATGACTCAAATGGTTCAACTTTCCTCTAATCTTAGTTACATAAAAAATCAAATGAGTGGAGGTTTTCCCTCACAGCCTCAAGTGAATCCGAGAGATAAAGGGAAGGAAAATGTGAGTGCAATTGAACTTAGGAGTGGAAAACAATTGAATACCCCTCAAATGGAGAAACCAAAACCTAATTTTGAAACTGTTATTGAGAATCCCACCACTGATGGAAATGCCGGAAATTCTGAATTTTCTTTGAAGGGAAACATAATGTTAAGAGAAGAAATGTTGCTTAAAAGAACAAAGAGGGATTGTAAGAGGATGTCTGGTCCTTTTGTTTCTCAAAGAAGTGCTTATAATATCCTTGAAACAACCAAACCTCCATTGCCTTACCCTATGAGTGAACCACCAGTGAAGTCGAGTGCTGACAAAGAGTTGGATAAGGATGTTTTGGATACTTTTAAGAAAGTTCAAGTCAATATACCTTTTCTTGATGTTGTGAAACAAATTCCAAGGTATGAAAAGTTTTTGAAAGAAATGTGTACCCCCAAGAGGAAATTCAAAGGAGGTGAAAAGGGAAACTTAGGGAGGAATGTTTTATCCATGATCCAACATGCCTTTCCTATCAAATGTAAAGACCTAATAACCTTTACCATTCCTCACACCATTTGGAAATGTGAATTCAAGGATGTTATTCTTGATTTAGGGGCCTCCATCAATGTTATTCCACATTATGTTTAATCACCTCTTCATGTTGGAGAATTGAAACCCTATGGGATCATCATTCAAATTGATAACTGAAGTACCACCAATCCTGCTGGAGTTATTGAGGATGTTATTGTTCAAGTGAGGGACATGATTTTTCCTATAGATTTCTATGTCTTGGATATGGAAGATGATCGGTTTAGTACCCATGCACCTCTCATTCTAGGGAGACCATTCCTGAAAACTACAAAAGTAATCATCAATGTCCACAAGGGAACACTTTTAATGGATTTTAGAGGAGATTTTGTTCATTTCAATATTTTTCAGTCCATGAAACACCCAGTAGAGGATCATTCATCCCCCCAAGTGAACATGATTGATTGGTTTTCCACTGATATGTTCCCTGATTTTTCCTGTGATGAGAAACCAGCTGCTATTTTCAATGATGGAAATTGTTTTGTTGCTAAATCTGATCAACAAGAGAGGGAAAAGGAATCTTATGATGAGTCTTTGAATGTTGAGCCGACTTTTCAAGATTCTATTGATCTCAACATTGATGAATATGTCTCCCTGGAAATTCATAGTGCTGCTAGTGATCTCCCATGAGAAATTGAAAATTTTCCACTAGAAACAAATTCTGAGAAAATTGAATTTGATCATCATGGTGAATGTCCTTTAAAATCTGGATCCCCACTAAACAACCACACCTATGAGCAATGTTCCTTGGTCAATGAAAATAACCCAGCTGAGTTAGAGTTGAATCCACTTCCTGACAATCTCAAATATGATTTCTTAGGTGAAAATGAAACATTCCCTGTTATAATTTCAAAATATTTGTCGAAGGACCAAGAGAATAAATTGTTAGGAGTCCTCAAAACCCACAAGAAAGCTATTGGATGGACTCTATCTGATTTAACTGGAGTCATCCCCTTAGTGTGCATGCATAGAATTTTCATGGAGGAAAATGTTAAACTAGTGAGACAATTTCAAAGGAGGTTGAATCCAACACTTTTATAGGTTGTTAATAAGGAATTTACTACCCTTTTAGCTGCTGGAATTATTTTTCTCATCTTTGATAGTCAATGGGTGAGTCCAATCCATGTAGTTCCCAAAAAAGGTGGCTTCACAATCTCAAAGAATGAATTTGGTGAGATTGTTCCTATTAGGCTTCCAAGTAAATGGAGAATGTGCATTGATTACAGGAAGATCAATTTGTCTACAAGGAAAGACCACTTCCCACTTCCCACTTCCATTTCTTGATCAAGTCCTTGAAAGATTGGCTGGAAAAACCCATTATTTTTTTCTGGATGGATTCTCTGGTTATTTCCAAATTCATATTGCACCAGAGGATCAAGAAAAAACCACATTCACATAACCATTTGGAACATTTTATTATTGGAGGATGCCCTTTGGTTTGTGCAATGATCCTGGAACTTTTCAAAGGTGTATGATGAGAATTTTCTTTGATTTTATTGAAACATGCATGGAAGTTTTTATGGATGACTTCACTATTTATGGATCATCATTTGAAAGTTGTTTGGAAGGTCTGTCTCATGTTCTTCAAACATGAATTGATAAGAAACTTGTTGTTGATTATGAAAAATGTCATTTCATAGTAGGTAAGGGAATTGTTCTTGGACATGTTGTGTCTCTGGATGGAATTCAAGTTGATAAATCCAAAGTTGAGGTCATTTCTTCATTGACTTACCCAAAAATAGTCAGAGATGTGAGATATTTTCTTGGTCATGCTAGTTTTTATAGGAGATTCATTAAGTATTTTAGTAAGTTTTCACTTCCATTATCTAGATTTCTCCAAGAAGACACCCCATTTTTATTTTATGAAAATTGTAAATAGGCCTTTGGGGAGCTGAAAAAAAATTGATAACTCCTCCCATTGTTCAACCTCTCAAATGGGACTTTCCCTTTGAAATCATGACTGATGCATCTGACTTTTCTCTTGGGGCTGTTTTAAGTAAAAGGATGGAAAAGAAATATCATGTGATTGCCTATGCCTCTAGAACATTAGATCAGGCCCAATCAAACTACACAAAAACTGAGAAGGAACTGTTTGTTGTTGTCTTTTCTTTAGACAAATTTAGATGTTATCTTCTGGGCTCTAAGGTGATTGTTTTCACTGATCATTCTGCAATCAAATTTTTGATGAAGAAACATGATGCAAAACCAAGACTTTTGAGATAGATTTTGTTGTTACAGAAGTTTGATGTTGAAATAAAGTACAAGAGAGGAAGTCAAAACCTTATTGCTAATCATTTGAGTAGGATACCATCTGTTTTGAATGGGGATCCTTAGATCTATCTGATAATTAAGGAAAATTTTCTAGATGAGGAGTTGTATGCTTGTCAGACTGAAAGGCCATGGTTTTCTGATCTGGTGAATTATTTAGCTTCTGATGATGTTCCCCACTAGTTTTCCATAATCAAATTTCTAAAATTTTGAGTTATTCAAAGAATTACATTTGGGATGATCCTTACTTGTGGCATGTTGGTAGTGATCAAATGATTAGCTGATGCATTCCAAATTCTAAATTTTAATCTATCCTAACCTTTTGTCACGCATTGAGTTGTGGAGGACACTTTGGGCCTCAAATAACTGAAAGAAAGGTTCTTGATTCTGGTTTGTATTGGCCTACAATTTTTAGATATGCTTTTGATTTCTGCAGGACATGTAGAAATTGTCAATTTCAAGGGATAATTTCTAAAAGGAATGAGATTCCACAACAACCTATGTTGTTTGTGATGTATTTGATGTTTGGGGTATGGATTTCATGGGACATTTTCCCAATTCCTTTGGATATCTTTACATCTTTCTTGCAGTTGATTATGTATCCAAGTGGGTAGAAGTTATTCCCACAAGAGCTGATGATGCCAAAACGGTGTCCAAGTTTGTGAAAGGAAATATATTTTCAAGGTTTGGATTTCCAAAGTTCTTGATAATAGATCAAGGTAATCATTTTTGTAACAAGACTTTGGAATCACTATTGAGTATGTATGGAGTTCATCATAGGGTCTCTACACCCTATCACCCTCAAACAAATGGAGTGGATGAGTTGTCCAATAGAGAAATCAAACAAATTATGGAAAAAATTGTGAACCCGAATAGAAAGGATTGGTGTTTGAGACTTGATGATGCACTATGGGCTTATATGACTGCATTCAAAACCCCAATTGGCATGTCACCATTTAGATTAGTTTATAGAAAGGCGTGTCACCTTCCGGGTGAGTTAGAACACAAATATTTTTGGGCTGTTAAAACATGTAACATTAATCTATTTTATGCGGGAGAAGAAAGAAAATTTTGTTTGCAGGAGCTAGAGGAGATCATAAAGAATGCATATTAAAGTTCTAGGTTGTACAAGGAATAAACCAAAGCATTTCATGATGATATTATTCTCAACAAAAACTTTAAGGAATGAGACAAAGTGTTGTTGTTTGATTCTAGATTGAAGTTGTTCCCAGGTAAATTTCGTTCCAAATGGTCTGGTCCATTCATTGTTACTCATGTTTTTCCATTTGGTGCAATCCAGATTAAAGAACCAAGAAAAGAGACACCATTCACAGTGAATAGGAATAGGCTGAAGCTGTTTAGAGATAATGTTCAAGATCCTCTAGGGGAGGAGATCCATCTGCATGAAGAAAAATACAATTTATGTGAGGTTGTGTTTTTCTTTCTCAATTTTTTTTGTAATGTCTTTGATTTCTGGAATTTCATATTCATATTTTTTTTACACAATGAGGAAATTTCATTAAATAAGTGTGGGGGGGGGAACATTCTGGGTAGATTAGTATTTTGTGTGCATTCATTTCATTTTTTTTCTTTCCTCTTCTCTCTCTTTAAATTTTTGGTGTGTTCTTTTATTTTTCAAAATTTGTGTGTTTTATTTAAAATTTTGAAAAACAACTTGTGACCTTACATGATGATATTTTTAATTTTTAAAAACCCTATCAATGAGTGAACTGATTTATCCCTTGAATCTGGTTATAAATGAATGATGAAAAAGACATTGTTTCAAGTTCAAAATTTTTGAAATAACCATTGAATTTTGAATTCCATGCCATGTATGCTGTCTAATATTGAAAATCACTAGCCCGTGAGTATTCTGAACCCATTTTTCATCTTATTTACATTCATCTTACTTCTTGAGTGAACCAAAGAATGCATGTTTGATTGAACCAGAACTTGATCTATTTCTATCAAAACTTGAGGGCTAAGGTGAGTGTGATTGAAATGATTGAGGAAATTTGTTTGTGATTGAAAGCCCCCCATTTTCATGATTATAAATTTCATTCTGGCCCACCTTGTACATTTTATATTTCTTAATCCCTTAGTATCCATGTACCACCTTCTAGATAGCCACATTACAAGCCATTTTCCCTTTCCAACCTTCTCTAGAAGTATAAATTCATGATCGAGTTGAACTTAAGTGTGGGGGAGATGACTTCTGGTGTGCTACTTCATCTGGTGTTGCTTTGGGTGGTTATATAAAATTTGAAGAGATGTTTTTGCTATTGAAAGATGTTTTTTTGGGAGTTGTTCCTCTCTGGAGCTCTCAATGGAAGAGAGTTGTACCCATCTAGAGCTCTTAATTGAAGAAAGTTGTTCCAAATCTGGAGATTTTGAAAAAAAAAGAATATAAATGTCACTTTTGCTGATAAAATATTGATAGAATGAGGTGTAAAAGATATTCTCAAAAATTCTCAAATCTTACTTTCATTGGAGGAGAGTAAGGAGGATTCCCCACATGAGTGAAGATTAGATTCATCCATTTTTTTCTTCCAAAATGAGCCAAAACCCTCCTTATTCGGCTTTAGAATTTTGGACAGTTGAAACCCACCCACCTTTAGCCACAGAACAACCTTTAAAAGACCTCATGATAATCACATTTTTCTTGGCTCACATCTGGTTTATATTTAGAAATTTTTCAAGCCTATGATGATTCTTGCATATTTTTTGATGATAGAAGCTTTATTGGAAATCAATATTTGTGTGTTGAGAGAAAATATTTGTGAGGTAAGTGTGTTGTGTGAATGAGAGGATAATATAAGTTGAAATGATTGAATTAACTGAATTTACAACTTGAATCATTTTTTTATGAGGCATGATATAATTTGATTCTTGGTTGTTGATTGGTGAACCTCATTGGTTTGTGTTTTGAATATGCATTGATTTGGTTTTGATGATCACTTGTCCAGGAGACCAAGTTCTAAGTGTGGGGGAATTGATAGAGCTGATATTTTAAATATATTTTATGTACATTTCAATGATTTAATCCTCACCAATGTGTAATTACATGTTAAATTGCATAATTTTTGGAATTTTGTTGTATTTTGAGCTAAATTGTGAAAATGCCCTAATTCTGGATTTTTGACATTTTTTCACTGGTTTGAAAATTCAGGAATATGTTTTCAAATAGTGATCCAATTTGAATGATTCCTTTTTTAGGCACCCCTTAAATATTTTCTTCACATTTGTCAACTAGACCAAGTTCTAAATCGTCCATCTAGAGGGCCAAATAAATCATTCTTTGGTAAAAGTTTGTATGTTCGGATGTGTGGAGCCCACATCAATCAATGGAGCATAACTTCGGCTAAAGGTTTCCAAAGTCATTAATTCCAACTAGGAGTGCAAGAATACTCAAAGGCTCGCATTCATGATGAGTTTAAATGTCAAAGTAGGTCATTGTGGTACACTTTGAGTGAGTCAAAACAAGTGGAAGATGAAGAGTCTCCTCGAGTAGAGCAAGAGACACTGAGTAATTAATTCCTAAATTTTTCATCACATCTTCAAAGAGACTGAAATTTGGTGGAGATAAATATAAGATATATTTGAAAAACTCTTTATAAGGATCCAGGTGTTGATTCGGCCAAGGAGGGTTCAAAACAGAAGCATATTTTGGGCAGACAGAATCTGGATAGAAGAATTTTCATCCCTCCTCCCCTTATCTCCCCATATCTTATTTCTTTTCAAGGGGAGGTTGGCTTTGTGGAGACCTCGATGAAGATGGTGTGAACTCTTGCTGTAATTGAGATGATTTGGGCTTCTCAAGTGATGTGAGGTGAAGCACCAAGTGGTTGCGGACGGCGACAACCGACGGACACTCCCTTCCGAGTTTTGATCTTCATGTGTAATCTCTAGTTGCATCTCTCTTGAATGTATATTTCTTGGATGAAAACGGTTGTTTTATTTCACAAATATATTTTCAAGTTGTTTTTTTTGGATTTTTTCCCAATCTATGAAGTAAAATAGTCGATTTCACTATTTAAATTGCTTCGGTGAGGTCTTGTCGTTGAGCATAGTGATTTCGATTAGGTTTGGTTATTTGAAGGTCTTCAAGTAATTAGATCACTTTTATAGGAGGGTAAAAAATAATATTGAGGTTTTAATATGATATCCTTGAAAACTAAGGTGTTTATCCCAAGGTATTTGGGTAGTCATTGAGAGATTCATTAGGTATATAATTTTAAACAAGGAAGAGGGGAGTGTCTGGGAGGTTAAAGCTTGTCTGTAACCACTGTTTTGATTCTGGTTTCAAACTTATTTTATTTCTTATAAATTTTCTAGCTCATTCACACATTGTATTTATCTTTAGTTTTTATTTATTTTCTGATCTTGATTCTTTAATAAAATCCCCAATTTTCCATTTCATGTGAAAACAAACAAAAAAAGTGACAGTTTTGCAACTCAAATTGCAACATGCTCGAGAGGCAATCCAGGAACTGCTATATTGCATTGTTTTTGGGGAAAATTTATTGATTGAGGATTTCACGACAAATAATCCTCACTTCATGAAATTAATGAGATTCATGATATATCTTTTAAAATTGAATTATTTACACATTATAAATGAAACTCGGTTCATAACAACAATTATTTATTATAGAAATGTAAATTGAGACAAAAATCCCTTACCAATGTAGTAACTATTGAATTGGAAAAACTAAAAGTAAAAATCTATAAAATAAAACTTTTAAATACCATGAATATAATATAATTCATGATATTATTAGTCAATGTGGTATTATGTACACCATATATAATAAATTAGGTCCACAATAATTAGTTATGCATCACGTAATGAAAATGAGACAAGAATCCCTTAGGTTAAATATCATTGTGTTTTGTGGTTTTTATCCTCTTGTATAATGGGTTTAAACATGTTACTACCTTATAACATAACAATATTAATATTTATTATATATTATATTATCCTATTATAATATTTTATTACCCTTTTGATAAAAAAAATTATTACTTTAATTATTTCAGGTGTTAATTACCTAGTTTTCTCGAGAATATTTTAACTTGTTATTTGTTTCTCATATTACTTAGATCATGATTTCATTATCTCCAAAATGTAAAGCGTGACTTAATTATCTTATATATTGACTAAATATGTATTTATAATAGTCTATAATGTTTGGAGATAAGAAATTAAATGCATCATTCATGGAGACGGTAGGTCGTACTTACGCATGAATGATATGTTCAATTCTTTGTGGTATTAAAATATTTGAAAGTGAATGATAAAAATGTATATTAAAATTACAGTATCATATCTATGTCATATATGTTAAATATTTTTATTAATTTTATCTTTAATCTATGTCACAACCCAACCCAGAGGGTCCTGTGTCGTGACTACACCAAGCCCCCATCCAATAGGCCAAGGGCTGGTGACTACCATCGAGTAGGCGTATCCCCCAAATGGGAGGAATTTTCCTAAGTACTTGTACATAAGAGCACATATCCAAGCCAAAATTTATGAAATGTAAAAACTCTAACTAAAAAATCCTTGCAGACTCTAAGATACTAACCATGAAGTATGAAAATAGAAAACTAGAGAGTAAACATGGCCAGAATACAAGGCCACCAAAAGTAAGAGTTTATAAAAGTGAATGAACAAGTTCTTGAAACTCATTTGTAGAAAACCTTACTTGAAGGGAAAGTTACTAGAAAACTATTCGAATCTATATGAGAAAACATTTACTATCTAGTTTTCTGAGAACCACCTGGTCCTAGTCCACCTAGGACTATGGAAAATTGTTGATTGTAAGTGCAAGGCATGACATGTGCTAGAAAATACCATGTAGGGTGAGTATATCACTACTCGGTAGGACACCCTAAAACCATAAAGGAATTCCATTAATAAATACACAAAGTATAATATAAATAATTATATGAAGTATACAACAATGAAATATAAAATGTATACCAAAAATAAATACAAGATGTATACCAGAAATAAATATACAAACTATACCAGAAAGAAATAGTACATGCAGCTCACACAATTATAAGTTTATAGTATGAAAAATTGGACCATCAGGCGTAATCCACAAAACAAATAGTATTAATAAGACACATAGTATATATGAGAAAATCATTCCTGATAAGACATGTAGTCTCAGTGAAACATGTAGTCTCGGTAAGACATGTAGTCTTGGTAAGTCACGTAGTCTAAGAAATCCACATATTCTCAAAGTCACAGCCATCCACATGATTCTGCTCATAGCACACTCATTTCGGGAGAACCTACACTTCATTACATTAGTTCATATCAACACTTACACAAAAACCCACATAGGATATTTTAAAAGGATCATCTTGTTTCAAGGCTCCCAACGATGTAAACTGATCCTCAAATGGACACAAATTTTGAAAGTTATGGATATTTTCATAAAAAGGATTGACCCGAGTGTGGTCTAGGTCTGATCTGACCTGTCAGACCTAGCCTGACATGCCAGCTGACCTGGCCCGGCCCATCCCATCCCGCTAGGTCTGCTGGACCACCGCACACTGGGCAGCTTGGTCCAACCTGCTGGGCCTTGTCAGTGGCCTAGTTCCCCTTGTCCGGACCGCACGCATGCGGTCCGGTCTAGTCTGCCGCACGTGGTCCAACTCGGTCGTGTTCTTTACTTGTCAAGGTGTCACCACCACGTCCAATGAGATAAGTCCTCTACATTCGCATATCCCTTGAACTCCCTCACATCCCATGGCCTCACCAATGCATTGGGCATCCACTGTGGCTTATCCGCCTCCAACACGGCACCGGTGCGTCACACCATCATGGATTGATGGTCGCCACCACTGGTGACGGTCGTCGGTGCCCCGACCTTTGTGGGCCATCATTCATGATATGTTTCTCCGTTTTTAGAAACAGATCCATTTACACTATCCTCGGGTTGAAATATGTAGTGATTTGGTCTCTAATTCATCTTTCCATCACTCTGAGGATCTGATCACATTCGGATCCTCCTATAAAGTCGAGTTGTGACCATGAGGGTCCAATTGTGAAGAACACAAAGAATAGTGGATGGATAAGAAAAAAAATTCATGGATGAATGAACCTTTCTCAATGTTTATGTTGGAATCAATCAATTACCATTAGAAAGAAGAAAAAGGATAAGGATAATCACAACGATATATCTACCCTTTAAACCCCGCAACAATTGTCAATTCTACAAAAATGATCAAACCACATATCAACTTGTTCATAGGTTGGTCCATGTTCATCATTGAATTCATAAATGGGGAAAATCACAATGAAATCAATTCCCTACCTTGATTTGGAAGGACTATTGACCAAGGATGAAGTTGCACCATGATCTTCGGTGAATTTACTTCGACTTCAGGTGCATTTTATATCATCGATCCATAATCTACTGGTGTTTATTTGAGGTAACTCTATCTCCACGCCGTAGAGAAATTCAGGGTTATGGATATAACCCTTAATTCTCTTAAAAAAATTTATAATATAAAAAACATCCCTCCGCCACTGCGTAATGTTTAAAAAAATAATAATTTATTTTATTCTTTAAAACGTCAATAATTTACTTTTCACAACTGACATACGCCAGTAGATGTTAGGAATTTCCTAAAGAAAATACCATATTATGAACTCAACAGTTGTATCATATTATCAAATTGATTCACCGTTAATGAGTTATTATTATTTTAAAATAAAGTAATTTTTTTAAGTTTATTATTTATAGTAACATCCTTGGGGACTCTTCAGATGACCTGCACTGACCAATGTTAGGTCATGTTTAAGGTAAATATGACATTATATTCTCAATGGTCCCTTAAAGTTTCTAATTTGGGAACCTATTAGAAAATTTATTCCATTATTACAGGAAAATAGCTCGTGTGCTTTATTAAAAAATGGACAATTTTAAATTAATTGTTTTGGGCACACCAGACATCAAAATTGCACGCTGTCTTAGTGCCTACTCTCAATATAATTTCATATAATATTCAAAAATAATTCATGGAAATTCTAGGAAATTAAAATCTCCCTCCATGGGGATTTACATCCCTTAAATAATAAAATAAAGGGAACAAAAACAAATGAGGGTACTGAGCATGAATCTGAGATTCCCACTCCAATTTTCTCTCCAAAAAGATTCTCTTATTGCCACAAAACATTCACTAGAGTAATTGACCACCCACAAAGGATCCACTCTTATAGATCCTCAATCTCCATAGGGTACTCAGAAAAATTCACCCCATCATCAAAGTCCAGCATGACCCAGTTAATAATATGTGATGGATCATGCATGTATCTCCTTAGCTGTGACTCGTAGAAGACATCATGAACCCGCCCTAACTGTATAGGTGGGTCCAATAGGTATTTTGTCTCTCCAAATCTATATAGTATTAGGAAATGTCCAATGAACCTTGGAGGTAACTTGTCTCCCCGGTCAAATATCTGTAATCCGCATCAAGGTAAGACCTGAAAAAACATGTGGTCTCCTTCCATGAAATCTAAGGGCCTCCATAATCTATCAGCATAAGACTTATAACAGCTTTGTGCAGTCCTCATCTACTCCTAGATAATCTGAACCTTCTCTATAGTCATCTGCACCAACTCTGGGCCCATGATTGTTGACTCTCCTAGGTCTATCCAAAAAGTGGTGACATTTTACATCTCTCGTACAAGTCCTCAAATGGTGTCATACTGATGGTGGAATGGTAGACATTTTTGTACACAAACTCAACTAGAGTTAGTTTCTCCTCCCAAATGTGGCCAAAATCTATGATTCAAGCACATAGCATGTCCTATAGAACTTTAATATCCCCCTTGGTCCAGTCGTCTATCTATGGGTGAATCTTTGTGCTCAAGCAAAGCAGAGTCCCAAATGCCTCCTATAATCCCTTCCAAATTCGGAATGTAATGAGATTATCATGGTCTGAGACAATCATTGATGGAAATCCATGGACTTGAAATATCTCTTTCATTTATAGTCATCTCAAGATCTATACTAAACTCTACTCCTGAATAGCTAGGAAGTGGGCTGAATTGGTGTGCCTGTTAATGATCACCAAGATAGTATCGTGTCCCCTAGATTTACATGGTAAACCTATCATTAATTCCATTAAAATACCATCCCACTTCCATTTTGGAACCTCAAGGGTTTGAGTTAAACCTTTTGAAACATGGTTCTCAGCCTTCACTTGCTGACATGTGAGGCATGGAGAGACAAACTATGACACTCCCTTCTTCATTTTGGGCCACCATAACTGACGTCGGAGGTCCAAGTACATCTTCACCACACTCGGATATACCACCAAAATTTTTTTATGTAACTACCTCAAACCCTCCTCCCATAATGTTATAGGTACTATTGTGCATCCTTTGAAATGAATGATGTACTCACAACCTTTTCAATATTAATCAGGGGAATTCCCTATGGACCTTTATGCTTGTAAAGTATCATAGTTGGTATCTCCGAGTTGTGCCTCCATGGCTAGTTATAATATTATAGGGGTAAAAACTATTGAATGGAGGCATGTTTCTCCATCTCCATCCATAAAGGATATCATCAATGAGAGAAACAACCCAGATTCATCATTCAGTAGCTGCAAACTCCATCTCCTACTAAAATCATCGTCCACCACGTTCCCCTACCCAGGCATACCGATAATCTCAAATTCATATTCCTAAAGGAACTATTGAAATCACATCTTTCTCAAGTTAATATCCTTCTGAGAGAAGATATACCTGAGACTCTAGTGGTTAGAATCGATGATAAATTTCTAGCCCATAAGGTAGTGTCACCACATCTTCAATGTGAATACAACCGCTGCCTACTCAAGATCTTGGGTCACGTAGTTCTGCTCATATACTCTCAATAATACTAAACCATATTCAATCACCACTTCCCCTTTATTAGAACACAACCATGTCCAGGTCCTTGTGCATTGTAGAACACCAAGTATTCAACACCCTCATCTTGAAATCTCAAGATAGAAGTGATCATCAATCTCTTCCTCAACTACTAAAAACTCTCCTGTAACAATTACATACACACAAAAAGTTATCCCTTTTATGTAAATTCTTTCCAGGATGCAGCTACCCTAGAAGATTTAGGTACAAACTTCTAATATTACCTAGCCAAACCCAAGAAACTCCACACCTCAGTAAAACACTTAGGTGGTTCCCTAAAAAGCATTTCCTCTGTTGTTGTTGGATCCACTACAACCCGAACCTCTAAAATGACATGTCTTAGGAAGTGGACCTCTCTAAAACAAAACTGACACTTCGATAGCTTCCTATAAAGTTGGTGATCTTAGTGTATATACAATACCATCCTCAAGTGTATCATGTGCTCATCCTCATATGCAAGTACACTATGATGTCATCAATGAAGACCACTGTGAATCAGTCAAATTAAGGAAATAAGATCCTGTTAATGAGTCCCATGAACACTATTTTGGAATTCTTCATTCAAAATGACATCAAAAATTAATCATGGCAGTTGTATCGACATTTGAAAGTTTTCATCAGTATATCCTCATCGCATACTCAAAGCTACTGATAGCTAGATTTGAATTCAATCTTCAAGAACCAAACCTCTTATTTCAGTTGATCTAAGAGGTCATCAATCCTTAGTAGTGGAT
This sequence comes from Viscum album, assembly GCA_963277665.1. NCBI lineage: Eukaryota > Viridiplantae > Streptophyta > Magnoliopsida > Santalales > Viscaceae > Viscum > Viscum album. The sequence goes on from OY728119.1 coordinate 571,097,980, forward strand.
ATTTATTCTACTTGGTCACCCATTTCATGACTCAGAAGTCTAAAAATAATCTCAAGCTTCTGACTGCCTTCTTGGAAAACAAAACTAGGGATTCCAAGGGTGAAACACTGGGTCTCGTGAATCCCTTCCTCTGCAAGTCCTCCAACTATACCCTCAAATCAGGAATCTATGCGGGATCTATCAGATATCAATGTCTAGATATTGTTGTCTTCCCAGGGTATAGATCAATGCAGATGTCTACCTCACTATAGGGGGGTAATCATGGAACATCATCTGGAAATATATCCTCATACTCCTCCACCACTGTAGGAAAATGAGGACTCGTATCATCCACTGCGTTGATTGTCAGGCTAACCAATTGATGAGTGGTCAGCTAAACCCTCCTACATATGAGTCCATCCTGTGCTTCTTTCATTTCCTTTTTTCCGATAAAGGAAAACCTAGTACCATCACTATAGAAACATCACACTCTGCACCTAAAACATTAAATCTGAGCATGCACTATGGATAATGAGCCCATACCGAGAATGATGTTGTAAGGCCTCAACGCCTTTACCAAGAGATAACAACCGAAACTCTCACCTCCAAGTGTAAGGTCACACTATTATCACCATTTTTTGATCATTGAATCCCCTCTCATAGATGTCTCCAAACATAAGGTTTGAGTCAACTATTACACTGGAATCTCTGAGTCTCAAACAAGGGTCATGGAAAGAAAATAATTACTAGAACTTGTGTCTATCAAAACTACATATAAGGTGGAAAACAAAAATATTGTACCTCTAATCATCCCTAGATTCTCGGGGTCATAATCCTCCAATGCCTGAAGCTGGCCTCATCCCTAACCACCAACTCTCTGAGCCTATCATGGACCACCTATGTGTGGTGGTGGTAATACATCAAACCTCCACCCACCTACTACTTCCCTTCCTGATCCTCTTCCATGTCCACCACCTTGAAAACCAAAATTATCTTGCCTTTTCCTCAATCTCAATGGTCCCTCAACCATCTTCTGATCGGTCTTATGATAGTTTGAGAAATCTCTAGCTAGATGTCCCTGACCGCTGCATGATTCTCTTTTGTTGGATCACTCTTCTCTGGGAGCCCCGCACCTCTAATCCTATGTCATGGGGTCATCCCCTAGTGTTTTTGACCCACCTAGGTCCCAAAAACTAATTTTGGATACCTTCCGCTAAAGACTCAACTAACTGGTGCCTGGTGGATGCTCCGAATATCTATGTCTACTCTGCTAGAAATCTCTCCCCTAGTAGAGCTCACTCTAGTACCCCAAAATATGTTGGAATTCTAAGGGATATCATGGATTCCCTTATCTCCCGGTGTAATCCCTTCTTAAATGTTTGAGCCCTAAATAATAGGTCTCAAGCTATATCTTTGGAGTATCATGAAAGATCAGTAAACCTCACTGAGTACCCCATAATAGTTTCACTACCTAAATATAGTCATAAGAGCTCCTCCATGCGCACTTATCATAACATAGGTGTAGATAACTCCTCTCTAAAGAGATGCCTGATGTCTTTCCAAGATAGATTCACCTCATCATGTTTCTGGGTAAATAACCTCCACCATCTCCATGAAGATCCCTGAAGAAGACTAATTGCTAGGACTTTCATCTGGTCAGAATGTGTCCTCACAAGGAATATGAAACGGTTAAGTACCTTCATCCAATCCTAAGCTATCTAGGGGTCTTTCTCACTTCGAAACTTGGGAGGTCGCTGCCTATGGAACTCATGCAGTGCGCTCAGTCTGTGTGCATCCTCATCCAGAAGTTTTTCTAGTAGCTGATGCTCGTTATGTGGTGGTATCACTTGTAAACCACCTAAAGGTTCTATCTCTAGTATATCTCCCTATACCGACTCCTCATTGCTAGGCGGATCATCATCATGACCATGCAACAGAATCATGGTTGTCTTTCTATGTGGGGGAATCGTGATTTATAAAAAGATGTACCATGGTCAGTAGAGTATACCTAGTGAGATGAATCAAGAAGAACTTGAAAACACACCCAAATCCTATATGATGAATGTACCATTATTTTCCCTACAACTAGTGTTTCCATGTACCAAATAAAAAAGTAGGTGTCCAGAGTACTGGTGTATGGATACATCGACCGCCGCACCAACACTACAATCCCTAGCATAAAATATGAACGAGAAACACTTAACACTATTTCCCCAAATGAAATTCATAGAATCCCAGTCATTAAGTATAAATTACCTCCTCTGATACCACTCTATCATGACCCATCCCACAGGGGACCTTATCATGACTACCTCAAGCCTACCTCCAATAGGCCAGGGGCTGGTGAATGGAACTGAGAATGCATATCCCGCAAATGGGAGTCATTTTCTTAATTACCTCAACACAATCACACATCTCCAATCCCAAAATTGATGAAATGTAAAAAAATATGTAAAAATGCATGAATACACAAAGAAACCAACCAAATAGTACAATAGTATAAAACTAGAAAGTAAAAATGGCCAGAATAAAATCTCACCAAAATAAAGAGCCTATAAAGGTGAATGTGCATGTTCTTGAAACTCATTCGTAAACAAACCTACCTTAAGGAAGAGGTACTGGAAAACTATATGAATCCATAAGATCACACCATGAATGTTTGTTCTCTCTAAGAACCACCTGGTCCCGGTCCCCTTGGGACTTTATAAAAGCATCTATCATATCCACAAATCATGAAACGTGAGGGAAAATACCATGCATGGGTGAGTAAAATAATACTTAGTATAACATCTTGAAACCCTAAAAGAATAACACTAAGAAATACATTAAGTACATCAAAAATAAATAAATGAATTATGACACAAATAAATACATTAAGTATACAACAAAAAAATACACGCAGTATACCAAAAATAAATACAAGAAGTATACCATAAAGAAATAGTACAGTCATCTCACACTGATATAAGTCTATAGTATACAAAATCAGATCATCCAATGTAATCCAAAAAACACCCAGTATCGATGAAACACGTACTCTCGATGAGACATGCAGTCCTGATAAGTCACTTAGTCATGATGTGACACGTATTTTTGGTATAAAACATAGTCTCGGTAAGTTACGTAGTCTCATAAGGTCACGTAGTATCAAAGTCACATCGAACCATATGATTCCACTAATAGAACACTCATTACAGGAGAACCTACTTCTCAAGACACTAGGTCATTTACACACTTCCAAAAAAAACTCACATAATATATATCATAAAGGCCATCTCCTCTCAAGAGTCCCAAAAACACAAATGGATCGTCAAATAAACACACAGTTTGAATGTTATGGTTGTTTTGGTAAAAAGGTCTAACATGCGTCCGGTTTGGGTCCGATCAAAACCACTGGACCTTGAACAGCAAACTTGGTCTACTAGACCACAGTCCACTAGGCCCCTTGTTCTAGCTTGCTAGGCCGCTTGAAAGGCCTGGTTCCCTTGGTCTATCCTGCACACACATGGGCCAGTTTGGTCTACCGAACATAGTCCACACATATCGCATTCCTCCCTGGTCAACATGGCACATCCATGTTCAATGTGGAAAGTCCGCTGCATTCACAGGCCCCTAAGCACCCTGCTTTCCTTGAGGCCTTGCCGCCACTGTGGGCAGCCTCTTTGACTGTGCCGCACTCCACGAGGCTGATCCACCTCCCAAATGGTGCTAGTGAGATGTGTCGTCATGCGCCACTGTGTGTCGCTGATATCGGACGTCAGCGCCCCTACCTCCGTGGGAAGTCTTTCTTTCTCTATTTCTCTATTTTTTAAGAAGAAACCAATTATGCACTCCTCATTTCACAATCTACACTACCTTGGTCTCTCATTCATCTTTCCATCACTCTAGGGTCTGACTGCATTCGGACCCTCCTGACAAGTAGATCCGCGACCATGAGGGTCTGATGGTGAAGAATTCCAAGAATGAGGGAGGGTAGAAGTGCAACAATGCTCAGTGGAATGAACCTTGGAGACAACCAACATCCTCAAATGAAGCACGGGTGGTCTTCTTTCATCAAAACCACTAAGGTGGGTCCCAAAAATGAATTTTTTTAGGTGCTCTAATTATTCATTCAAGGATAGTGATAAAGCTCACATTTTCATACATTTTATACTATAAATAATTGTTTATAATTCCGCCATAGTGTTATTGTATGGTTAATTTTCACATTTTTAGGTTTTAGTGGTAATTTTAGTTTAAATGCAAAAAGTTGTTAAATCTATAATTTTGACAGATTTTTATGGTAGGGGTATTTTCGGCATAACATTTACGTTAAAATTCCAAATTTTGTTATTATATTTTTTTTTAAATTCCATGATTTATTTAAAACAACTTATTCTTCAGGAGGAAAGGCTGATTTGATCATTTAGAGGCCTAAAAAAATCATTTAATTTGGGAAATTTTCCGGGCGGACAGCATGGACCCCACCAACGTAACAGAATAATAACTCGATGAAAACACCTCCAAATACATTTATTACAGATTTAAATGAAATAGGATTCAATAAATCGCGTCCTTGATGAGTTTCAAGTCAAAATTAGTTCATTAAGGCATTATTGGAACGGATGAAATAAGTACAAGATGAAATATCTCACCAGGAGGAAACGGTTCCATTGTGTAATTAATTCATAACATCGTCACCATGCATAAAAAATGGCTCATATTTTTTGGAGGGATGCGAAATTATATGTGTAACAACATTTATTAATAATGAAAGGAGTGAACCGATAGGTTGAAAATTCATAATGGCTAGGGAAGTTGAAGAATTGAAATTTGGCCAGTCAAATGGATAGATTGCATGTCTCGGATTAAATTGGCCATAACTCCTACATCCTATAGATAATAAAGTTAATATTTTGAGGGTGGATTGAGGAGACATTTTTTAACATATTTTAAGAAGCATCATGTTACAAATGAAGCCATTTAACGGGACATACATGAGGAACCATTTGGAAGATGATTTTGGATAGAATTCTTTCACCTCCTCTCCCTATAAATATGTATCATCACCCCTTCTCAATGTATTGGCACTTCTGTGTGGTCATTTTCTATTGTTTTGTAGTTTCCTTCAGTTTTAATAGTATTAGGAATTTTTTATATATTTTTCTTCTTCGTAATCTCATTATCATTTTTTAATCTTTTGTTTTCCACCCAGTCCTTCTCCACTATGATCTCTTATACTCGTGATCATGAGTAAGTAACCCGAGGAAGTTCCCATGAGATCAATCAAGTGTTGAACCCATGTCATTTCACATTAAAGTTTTTTGTTTATTATTTTTTAGAGTTATTTCAAGGTTTATATTAGTGGGTAAGGTGTCTTTGTGTCTCCACTTGCCACCTGAGGCTTAACTTTCTCTTCTATAATATTTTCCCTTGATCGAGGAGGTGGATGTGCAGTCTCTCAGTGATTGTTGAGAGCACTATATATTCACAACCACATATAGAAGAGGATATTCACACATACAATGAAGTGTGTTTATTAATTAAATTTGAAACTAATAATGAGACGATGAAGGTTCAATCTAGTTGATTCTCTCAGGAATACCTCCTTTATGTCTAACATCATTTTTTCCCATATTCATTATGTCTGCATTATGAATTGCATGTTTAATTTCATTTATATTGCATTCTCATTTCTCAAACCACAATTATTTTTATTTTTGTCTTATAAATAATAAAAATATAAAAAAATTGAATTAGAAGTATTGTTTTATTTTCCATAAAATCTCTTCAAGAGAACGACCTAGGTCATCCCCTGTGATGCACTTAGTTATTATTATTTTTGAGAGCGCACACGACAATGCTTCATCCAATTTGTGCCATTTCCAGGGAGACAAGTGGTTTTTATTCACTATTTTTATTCACATTGTCTAAATAATTTTTCCATTCATTTAAAAAAACTATAGAGAAAATTCATAAATTTCAAAAACTAAAAAAAATCTTCTTTTTCCATGATGTATTCAAATCGTGATTATTATGCATGGACTGACCAATATCCAATGAAAGAAAATGTTTACAATGAACATGATGCTCAGTTTTATCGGATTAGTGATAAATTTCAAAACCTAGAGAGCCAAATAGAATGTATTTCTGAATATGTATGCATATCCTAGGAGCAACCCAAACCTGATCCAGAACCTGAACCAAAACGAGTGCTGGAAGAGATTTCACCAATAATTTTTTTGTTAAAGAACCTAAGGATGGTTATAAGAAGCTACTAAAGGAGTTAATCATATCATCCAACAATCAACCATTGCTTGAGGAGGTATCAGAAGTTCACATTCCAACTGATGCACTGATGAGAGATCAAAATTGTTTGGAAGAATCCTCAAATATATTTGTTGAAGATAACTTGAAACATGATCTTCCCATCCTTGATAAAGAAACATCAGAAAATTCATACCTATCTCTTACTTTGGAAGATAATGCACCTTATGATATTGAGTTTCCAATGGTCATGCCTGAATATATCAATTACCAAGCTGAATTACTTGAAATGGAAGATTTCTTTATTAATTCTTCATGTTTAAATCTTATTTAATCTGAATTGTTTTCTAATTTCTCTTTCTTTGAAATTTATGATATAGAAAAAATGAAGCAGACCATGGATTTTAATGAAAAGAATACCCATGTGGTGGTGATTGAAGAAGATCTAGAGAAACATGTGGTCCGACTAACTCCTATACATAAACTTTCCTAACATATGGAGGAGGACACCATGGAAGTCAACATGGAGCATCCCTATCTTCTTTTCCCTCCCACTCTAGACCTTAATTTCTCACTTTATTATTTCTTCGGGGTTGGGAACTATCTTATATTCTTTGGGGTTCTATACTTTCAAGTTTTACTCATGGATATTGGGAAAACTCACATGTGTTGGTTCATCTCAAAGAAACCACACCCACCTTCTGATTATGGATAATCCACTAAAACTACCTGACTAGGGGCAAGTAAAACCTAAAACCCACTTGGGGGTCTAAACCAAGTATTATCTCTTCTATAATCCCATTATCTTTCTTTTTATTTAATTTTCTTGTGTATTTTCATTTCTTTCTTATAGTCTTAAAGTGGCTGCTTCTAGGAGATTAACTCAAGGCATCCACTTCAAAAATAATTTCAGGTTGTATCTTTCCTTCCCTTTCTTTTATTTCTACCTTATATTTATTTTATTTTTTGAGATGAAATGAGGGGTAGTAAAATTTATGTGTGGGGGAGTGTGATCCTATTAGTTTTTCATGTTTTTTTTTAATTTTTCAGTTTTTAGGATTTTTTGAGCTTAAATGAATATTCTTATCACTTTTCAGACATCAATTGATTTTGAAAGAGTTGAAATGACTTTTTGAAATAATTTATTTTAAATGATTTTTAATGTGAATTATTTTTCCTTGAAATGTATTTTCAATCATTTTTATGAGTTTGACTGATTTTTGAAATCCATTCCCATGAAAAACTGACTCAAAATATTTTTCCAATCCTGTGAGGTATTCTAAACCACTTTGAAATATTCTTCCTAATTACCACACATTCTTGAGGGAAAATTGAATTTTGTGTGAGAACTATAATTTTTAAATATTATCTTTTGATGATATGGATTTCATGGAATGTATTTGAAATGATTAAGGAATATATTTGGCTATCCACATATTAACTTAAGACCTACCCTTACATTTATCCTTCATTATCCCTTAGAATCCATGAATTGCCTTATAGGTTTAAGCCACATTACAAGCTAATTTTTCCTTATCTACCCGCACTTTTTGTATTTTTGCATGGATATTTAATGTTTTAGTTTGGGGGAAGGGCCTTTCATGTGATTTCATTGGGATGTGTATCATTTATGGGTGGTACGAGGTGTGTTTCAATATTTTGGGTAGTGGATAATAAGATAATTGGGCTTGTGTTGTCATTTCATTGTGCTTTATTTGTTTCATCCATTTCTCCTTCAAAAACAATGAAAAAAATGGATATGATCTTGAATTACACATTGTAAATTCTTTTATGACTCATTTCCCTCTCAAAAATCATGGTAATGAATTTTCATTCATTCATTGTATACAATTTTCATCTCATCCTCTATGAAAAAGAAAAGGAAAATAAAAGAAAATAAACTTGTTCCTTTTTGAAGTTTTGAAAAACAAAAGTGAGAACTTAGATGATATCATTCATTATAATCACTGATTGGCTCATGTACCATGTCATAAAATAGGTTTGGTGTTGTTTTTCACATTTTCAAGCGGGATTGAGAGAGAAATTTCCTTTGTTTTCACTTGAATTAATCATGCCTTGTACTTAAGAGTCCAACCTTCTCTTTCTAACCTGAAACTTTTTCAATCATTTTCCCACCAACCCTAAGCCACAGAATCATTTGAACCATTAATTAAAACCATCACGATTGAATTCATTTTCATGTTTCATGCTATGGATAAATAGGAATTTTTACAATCCTGTGGTGATACATGTGATTTCCAAGTATGAGCATAACTCTAGATTCAATTTCCCTTGAGTGAAGAGTGACATAAAATTCACTGTGAGGTTGGTTGGGATTGGGTCATGGATTTATTTTCGAGGTTGACCAAGTTTTAATTATTGAAATGATAATAATATAGAATTGTTTTTCATAGATGATACATGATGGAATTCTATTTTGGATAAGATCGTTGATATTTTCTCATTTTTGATTGTTGTGTGGATTTTTATTTGAATGTTATATGATTTCCATGGAGTGCAATGTTTAAGTGTTGGGGAGTGATGAATCTCATATTTTTATACATTTTATACAATAAATAATTGTTTATAATCCCAAAATAGTGTTATTATATGGGTAATTATCACCTTTTTAGTTTTTAGTGGTAATTTGAGTTTAAATGCCAAAAGTGGTTAAATCTGGAATTTTGACATATTTTTATGGTAGGGGTATTTTCGAAATAACATTTACATTATAATTCAAAATTGTATGATTCGTTTTTTAAACACACATCTTTATTTCCTACAACTTCTTCTTCAGTATGAAAGGCTGATTCGATCATTTGGAGTCCCAAAAAAATCATTTAATTTGAGAAATTTGTCGGGCGGACAGTGTGGAGCCCACCAATGTAACAGAATTATAACTCAGTGAAAACACCTCCAAATGAATTTGTTCTGTATGTAAATGAAATAGGATTAAATAAATCGAGTCCTTTATGTGTTTCAAGTCAAAATACATTCGTTAAGTCATTATTGGAATGGATGAAATAAGTGGAAGATGAAACAACTCACCAGGAAGAAACAGTTCCATTGCATAATTAATTCATAACATTGTAACCTTGCATAAAAAATGACTCATATTTTTTGGAGGGACAAAAAATTACATGTGGAACAATATTTAGTAAGGATGTAAGGAGTGAATCGACAGGTTTCAAAGTCATAATTTCTAGGTAAGTTGAAGAATTGAAATTGGGCCAGTCAAATGGACATATTACATGTCTCGAATTAAATCTGTCATAAATCCTACTTTAGATGGAGAATAAATCTCATATTTTGAGTTTGAATAGAGGATACATTATGGAACATCTTTTATGAAGTATCATGTTACAAATTCAGCCATTTAATGGGACATACATGTGGAATCATTTGGAGGAGGATTTTGGAGAGAATTCTTTCACCTCATCTCCCTATAAATATGTGTCATCACCCCTTCTCAGAGAATTGGAACTTCTATGTGGACATTTTCTATTTTTTTGTAGTTTCCTTACGTTGTAATAGTATTATGCATTTTTCATATATTTTTCTTCTTCTTAATCTCATTCTCATTTTTTTATCTTTTGTTTTCCACCCAGTCCTTCTCCACTGTGATCTCTTGTACTCATGATCATGAGTAACTAACCCGAGGAATTTCTCATGGGATCAATCCATTGTTGAACCCAAGTCAGTGAACATTCAAGTTTATTTTTTCTTATTTTATTAGAGTTGGTTCAAGGGGGTATTAGTGGGTAATGCGCCTTTTTGTCTCCACTTTCCACCCGAGGCTATACTTTCTTTTCATTAATATTTTCCCTCGATCGAGGAGGTGGATGTGCAGTCTCTCGGTGATCGTTGAGAGCACTGTATATTCACAACCACATATATAAGAGTATATTCACACATATGATGGATTGTTTTTATTAATTAAACTTGAAAGTAATAATGATATAATGAAGGTTCAATTTGGGTGATTCTCTTAGGAATATCTTCTTTCTGTCTAACATCATTTTCTTTGTATTCATTTTGTCTGCATTATGCATTGCATGTTTAATTTCCTTTATCCTGCATTCTAATTTCTCAAACCACAATTTCATTTTTTTTTTCTTATAAATAATAAAAATATAAAAAAATTGAATTAGAAGTAGTGATTTATTTACCAAAAAAGCTCCTCAAGAGAACGACCTAGGTCAGCCCCTATGCTGCACTTAGTTATAAATATTTTTGAGAGCGCACATGACAATGATTCATCAGATAGAAAAACATAAATTTTTATTCTAGTTTCATGAATTTATTCATATTACAAAATTGTAGTAGAACTAATTGAAACCCTCCCCAAAACATTGATGTAGAGGTGTTAGGGAAAATAATACATGGGATATTATTGCATCTAGAGTATATAACTTCTCCCCTGTAAGAATTTTTCAGCTGAAATACCTATTGAACATTTTCATAATCCCTTTGGGGGAATTTTATTCAATTCTATATATGTTTTGGCTTTCTTTATGTAGATCCAACAAAAATTCCCCCAAGATGGAAATCAAACTCTATATCGTGAATCAACCCCTAATTCATTACAATTGTGATGAGGAGGATTAATCTTCCTTAGTACCAACATCTCATAAATGGATATTATTTCCCTATGAGTAATCATATCTATATCAAATGATTTAGTCAAAGGAAATAGTCAACCTTGAATACATTACTTTTGTGAGGGAATCCTCATATGTGTTTCCGGAGGAATTTTCTTTTCTTCCTCCTAGCTGGGAGGTTTAATTTTCAATCAAGATTATACCCGAGAAATAACCATTATCCATAAATATATATGTAATTAATGTTGTGGAGCTTGGGTAAGTGAAAAAAAACTAAAGGAGATTCTAGATAAAGGGTCATTATGCCCAAGTGCTTTACCATTGGTTTCACCAGTCCTCTTCATGATGAAGAAGGATGGGTCAATAAACCTTTTCATTGACTATCGTGAGATCAAAAGGATCAAGATAAAGAAAAAGTATCTTTATTCATAGATTTATGACTTGTTAGATCAGCTATGTGGATAAAATTACTTCCCCAAGGTGTATATATGGTTGGGATATTACCAAGTTTGGGTGAAGAAGGACGATATCCACAAAACTACTTTTCATACAAGATACAAGCACTATCAATTCATAGTAATTCCATTTAGACTCACTAATTCTCCAACCATCCTCATGCACATAATGAATAGAGTCTTTATAGATTACCTAGACAAATTTTTTTAAGTCCTGATAGATGGTATTATAATATCATCCAAAACCAAGTATGATCATGAGTATAATCCAAGCACTATTTTAAAGAACTTTTTAATGGATAAGTTTTCTGTAAAGTAAATAAAATGTGAGTTCTTGTTATAGTAAGTATCATTATTAGTGAAGATTATCATAATCAATGGGATATCATTAGACCCTTCTATGATAGAATAATTTGAATTATGTATAAGTCCAACATATATGATAAATAGTTATATTTTCCCTAGACTAGTTGGGTATTATCATCATTTTTTGAGAAATTTATAATTATTTTAAAACCCTATAAAGTAAATAACTTGGATGGGAATAAAGTTTTATTAGAATGTTGAATGTGAATATATATTCAATGAGTTTAAAATAATTCTTATTACTACACTTAGTGCGCCCTCAACCCACAAGTGGAGAACTTTTCCCAGTATTCAACGATGCATCGAAGAAGTTTTTGTTATATGTGTTAATGCAGAATGACAATGTCAAAGCCTATGCTTCAAGGAAGATGAAATTTCATGAATTAAAATACCCATTGCATGATCTAGAATTAGATGTAGTGATATTTTTATTGAAAATCTAGTGAAATTATCTCTTTTGTGATATGTGTGGGCTATATTCAGATCACAAAAGCCTCAAGTATATATTCACATATAAAGAGTGGAATATTCACTAATGATGATGGTTAGAGCTGATAAAATACAATGACTACTCATTACACTACCATCATGGTAAGGAGAAAATTTGTAGACTCTCTAAGTAAAATAGATCTAGCATTTCTGTAATTAATGATAATTGAGAGGGATTTGATCTTGTTAATACTTGAAGATGATAGATATTGGAATCATAAAGAATGGAAAATTTTCAATCAATTTACAAATGATTTCTCAAAATTCTATTTTTTAAAATATAGAGGATCCTCAAAGAAATGATGTGGGAAGTCAGAAGAAAGTGGAAACATTAAAAAGAGGTAAATCCTCAGAGTTAAATGCTAATAAAGAAGGAGTTATGAGATTTGGGTCAATAATATGTGTACCCTAAAACCCTGAGTTAAATTAAGAGATTTTGAATGATGCACATAGATGAACCTTCTCCATACACCCATAAAGAACAAATATGTATCGAGATCTCTAAGAACACTATTGGTGGGACAATATTGTAAAGACCCGTAAAATTCAAGGAAAATTTTTTCTTAATTTTCTTTAGAATTTTACAAGAGCGCGGTTTCAGACGGCACCTGATTCCGAGGCCCGGAGTGCCCGGAATTAATTTCCGAAGTTTGGCTCGGGTACGTTCAGTGAACGAACGAGCGGGAATTCCTAACTTTTGATACGGTGCTCGGAATTGAAATCCGAGGGCACCGATGAACTCGCAGCGCCGATATTCGCTTAAAGAGACCTTTTCGGGAGTTGCGTTTGCTGCGGGTTGAAAGTTAATTTTTTTTGAGGGTTTAGGTTGAGTTAAATAAAATTTGTGTAGAACAAATTTTATTTTAACTTCTTAAAACCTCTCAAAGGAGGTTGGAAGTGGGACCCACACCCACTTAACCTCCCTTGGGAGGATTAAGTGTGGTGGGGCCCACACGAACCCCCACCTTTTCAACTCCCCACTCTCCCTCTTAATGGCTTGACAAGTTAACTTATATTTAATTATACAATTCATGTATATTAAATAAGTGAGTTAATTAAGGGAGTTAAACCCTTTTTGAATTTCAAACCTTTGAAATTCTTTTTGTGAATAAAATAAGACTTTGTCTTATTTTGTTGGGTTAGAACTCTTAGTCACCTTGGGAGGATTTCTTGAGAGCTTTGGAAGCTTTTCTTCTTCTTCTTCAACTTGACGAAGAACCTTCGAAGAACGAAGAACGCGAAGAACGTCGTTCTTCAACGAAGAATTTCTTCGCCGAAGAACACGGACTTTCCGCGACGCCTTATCCGCGACGTGACGTTCTTCTTCCGTATCATCTTTTCCGCGACGAACGCCATCGACAACGAATCTTCCTCCGACGTCAAAGGAATCGACACCGATATTCCACGACTCCGTCAACGTGCGACTATCGAGGTAAGGGTTCTTGAGTTCGTTGTTTCCTTTTAATTTGACTTTCCTCAAGACTTGACGAGGAACGCTCTCTTTTCCGACGAAGAACGCCGCAACTCCTTTCTTCGTTCACCGTGACAACGAAGGGGATGCCATCTCATCTTCGGACAACCTTCGTCGGCAAACGAAGATCCGCCAACGTCGTGTCTCTTCGGGCATAACACTTCGTCAACGGATTTGACGAACGACGACCGCGACACCCGACCTCCGCGACGCCGTCTTCCGCGGAGCGTAGCAGAACCTTTGAATCCTAAACCCGAGGTAGGGGTTGTCGAATTTCTTTTGGATTCCTCATTTTATTCTTGAGTCGTGCTTTTAGCAAGATTAACGTGTGGCATGTTTTTCTTTAAAGTTGCGTTATTAATTTAACGTGAGGGGGGCCGGACCGTACGAACACGGCCGAACCCCCTCCAACGTTCTTGTTTGATCTTGCGGGTGGAAGCAAGTGGCGTGGTGCCGTCGCACCACGCGGTTGTTTGTGCGTTTATTTTTACGCAACGCCGTCGCGCTACGCCGAGGAGAATCTTCAAGAACGCGACGACGTCGCGCCGCGTTGAAAAGAATCAAAGCACGGCGAAGGGGCGCGGTGCCGACGCACCGCGCCGGATGACGAACGCCGCGGCCGGTTCCGGGCCGCGGCAGGACGAGGAGACCGCGGCCGGTTCCGGGCCGCGGCGGGACGAGAAGACCGCGGCCGGTTCCGGGCCGCGGCGGAAGAAGAGACCGGCGGCCGGGCCGCCGGCGTCGGTAGTCAAAGGCGGGACCGGAAATTCCGGTCCCGTTGGTAAAAACCGGCCGGCCAGCTGGCCGGCCGGATAACTTAAAACCGGGGAATTTAATTCCCCGGCCAAACCTCAAAACCCCCCTCTTAATGAGGGGGGGAGCGATTTTCCACGGGGGGGGGCAGGCGGCTCCCCCGGATCTCTTTCAAAGCGGGCCCCCAGGAGGGGGGCCAAATTACAAAAACGGCGCGGCAAAGCCGCGCCGCCATCCAAAAAGCCGGGGGTTTGATCCCCCGCGTGCGCAGCCGCCTCGCGGCACCCCGCCGCCAGCGCGGCCCGCCCCGCCGCCAGCGCGGCCCGCCGCCGCCGCCGGCGCGGCCCGCCGCCGCCGCCACCGCGGCCCCCCGCCGCCTCCGCCGCGCCGCCACCGCGCGCCGCCGCGCGCCGCCACCGGCCGCCGCACCGCCGCCGCCGGCCGCCGCCGCCGGCCACCGCGCCACCCGGGGGGGGGGGGGGGGGGTCGGGCCGGGTCGGCCCGGACCCGGACCCCCCGTTTCGAACCTGATTTGGTTTTTGGCTCATAACTTGAGCCTCGGACCTCCGAATGACGAACCGTCTGCGGTAACGCGATCCTTGGATCGAGACGGTCGTTTCGATATATCGCACTCAAGGTTTCGGGTTACTTTGAGTTCGGCCGGGTTGGTTCGTTCACGAAACCAACCGGGCCTTCGGAGCGGAAACGCTCATATCTTGAGCCACGAACGTCCGATTGACGCGCCGTCAGTCGCGTTGTGTTCCTCTTAGTGAATCGGATCTTTTGGCATACTCCGCCCGAGGTTTGGACGCAGGTGGAGTACGGTCGGGTTGGTTTTTCCTTAAAAACCAACCGGGCCCCGGAGACGAAAATGCCAATAACTTACAGACCGGGCGTCCGATTGACGCGCCGTCTGTTTCGTTGACTTCCTCTTGATGAGACGGAACTTTTGACATACTCCGCCCGAGTTTTGGATGCAGTCGGAGTATGGCCGGGTTGGATTGTACCCGAAATCCAACCGGGCCCCTGGAACGGGAAAGCTGATATCTTTCAGACAGGACGTCCGCTTGACGGGCCGTCAGCGGCGTTGGTGGTTACGTTGAGTAACGGTCCCTTTGAGTTTACCCTATGGGAGTTCGGGGTACAGTTGAGATACGGCCGGGATTGGTTCGCACTCGAAACCAACCGGGCCCCTGGGACGAATAGACTATTAACTCACAGACCGGGCGTCCGATCGACGCGCCATCTGTTGCGTTGAGACCCCTGTGAAGAGACGGACCTTTGAGGCATTTCTTCGTGGGACTTTGTGATACTTGGAGTATCGACCAGTAGCTCGTGGAGCGGACCCTCCCGGAGACGAGCGTGCAGAGTACGGAGACCGTGTAGCCGGCTGAGACCTGACGACTGCTTGACCGACTCGACTTGGAGTGAGTCGACTAGCCCAGTGGACGGAGCGCCCGGTACTTGGCGGCAGACCCACGGCGGACGGAGCGCCTGGTAGTTGGCAGCAGACCCGCGGTACTCGACAGGAGGAGTACCTCAGTAGGCTATCTGGGTAGCGCCCGGTATTTGGCAGCAGACCCTCAGCGGACGGAGCGCCTGGTAGTTGGCAGCAGACCCGCAGTACTCGACAGGAGGAGTACTTCAGCAGTCCTAGGTTAGTGAGCGGCAGCCTCGGAGTCGTGACAGGACCACTGTACACTCTAGAGACGGAGCTCTTCAGCAGTTACGGTTTCGATAATGAAAATCCTGGTTTGAGCTGAGACTTTTGACCTTTGTGTTTCCTCATGATTGAGATGGGTTACTTGATAACTTAGGTATATGTATGGGCATATACCTGGGTAGTGGTTATCCGTTGATCTCATGATCCTTGTGTTTCCTCCTGACTGAGATGGGTTACTTGATAACTTAGGTATATGTATGGGCATATACCTAAGTAGAGTTTATCTGTTGTGATCTTCTTGTGGTTATCCTTGTTGGTTTTAGTGAGACCTTGAGGGTCTCGGGGTCCCTACTGAGTATCGTTATACTCACCCCTTCACGGGCTATGCCCGCACCTCGTTGTGTTGGTTGCAGACGACGGACAGTGCTGACAGAAGCCGAAGGTTCGAGGACTGGACGGTACCCGGAGGTGGACCACTGGGCGGGACATACTCGGAGCGGATGGCGGAACCCGAGGAGCAGAGGAGCTATCTGTACCCACCCTTCAGGTGGGATTTCCAGTGGACATCTCAGCGTAGCAGCTTTACTTTTCAGTCGCTGTTTTCCCTTTTCGAGTTGTACTTTACAGTTGGGCTTGTATTTCCGGCCCCTTTTTACTTTTTAGCTCTTCTCTTTGTACTTAGTGTTTTACTTCCGCTTGTACTCTGTGGTTCTTGTTTTCTTTATAAAGGCAATGCCTTCCCAGTTATCGGGATTTTACGCCTTTGGTGCTAGTCGCCAGCCCCTGGCCTATGGAAGGCGGGCTTGGGGTAGTCACGGCACGGGCCCCGAGGACGGGTCGTGACAAATTGGTATCAGAGGAGTTCGGTTCTACCGCAGAACTTATAACTCTGATGTTTCTTTCTGTGAAGCAATAGTGTTGAGAGTACCGAGTGTGGTTTTCAGTTCAGGGAGTCCAGTGTTGGTGCGGGCGGCCGACGTATCCATACACCAGGACCCTGACAACTGATTTCCGACTTTGTGCACGAAAACACTGATTGCGTGTATGTTTTCAAAAGTTTTTCCCCTTAAAACAGCTCAAACCAGGTCAGCTCACCAGGTATAATCGTTTGATCGTGTTACGTTGTTTCTTTCAGGATGGCCCCACGACGGCAGCCAGTTAGGGTTCCGAGAATCGAACGTGATGACAGCCCACCGAGCGACGAGGCCTCGGTGCAGGGCCCTTTGTTAGCAGTGGCACCGGCGGTAGCTCTACCCGCCGAGCCCCCGATGCTTCCAGCAGCAGCCGCTGACGATGCACGTCGCCTCAGCGCACTGCATGAGTTTCAGCGCCAGCGACCGCCCAGGTTTCGCGGGGAGACGGATCCCCAGGCAGCAGAGGACTGGCTAGAGGCAGTGGTACGAGTGTTTAGGCTAGTGAGGACACCAGCAGACCTCATGGTGATCCTCGCTGCGAGCCTACTACACGCAGCAGCAGGTAGGTGGTGGAGCCACTTGTTTCAGTTTTGCGATGAGATGAACTTCGCATGGGAAGACTTCGAGACCTTCTTCAGGGTGGAGTTTGTGCCAGTATCTCTACACCCCGAGTGTGTACAGGAGATTCTGCCTTTGCCGCGTGTTTTTCGATCAGAAGCCGAGTCATCTGTGGGCAGTAGACAGATGATGCAGAGGTCCAGGAGGACCAGACCAGCAGATGGGCGATCTCGGGTTTTAGGACCAGTGGTGCAGGGCACCCGGAGTGGGAACAGAGCTAGCCGTGCAAGGAGCAGGTTGTGTTACTCATGCCGCGGAAAGGGTCACCTGGCACGTGACTGTCCGACTCCTCGATCAGCAGGCTTGGGGGGGGAGCCACCGAGGTTGAGGCAGCGACAAATGCTTGAGCAACAGTAAAGCAGGTGGACAGGAGTGGAACTAGTGGATACGTCCTTTGTACTTCTAGTTCCATGTTGATGTTGCTTTTGTGTAGCGTCTTGTATTATGAGCTGCAATAATAAAAGATGCATCCTTTGTGATGTTTTCATTCCTGTCCTCTTTTGTGATGTTACTAAGAGGTTCCAGTTGACTGTTGACTTGACCCTCACTTGTGAGACATCTACTGGAGGAGACCCAGTTACCACACACTGATGCCGACAGTGTGACTCAACCCTTGGAGGCGAGAGTAACGGTTGGATCTCTTAGTAGTAGCGTCGAGGCCTTACGACGTCATCCTTGGTATGGATTAGTATCATCCATGTCAGGATTGACTGTTTTAGGCAAAGAATGTGGTTCATCCAGGGGATGAGACCAGGTTTCTCTTATCGGCAAAGAAGAAATCTTGCAGCTCATGTGGGACCAGAGATGGTCCGGGCCACGTCAGAGGAGGTCCATGTCATCCAGGAGCGGGTCCTACATGGGCGATCGATTCCTCTTGTACGCAACAGATGGCGGCACGGGAATCTCCAGGAGAGCACATGGGAGCGGGAGGCTCAGATGCGTGCTGAGTACTCTCTTTTGTTTCCCTAGTTTTTGATGTAGCTTTACGGGGACGTAAAGCCCTGAGGTGGGAGTAATGTAAAGACCCGTAAAATTCAAGGAAAACTTTTTCTTAATTTTCTTTAGAATTTTACAAGAGCGCGGTTTCAGACGGCACCTGATTCCGAGGCCCGGAGTGCCCGGAATTAATTTCCGAAGTTTGGCTCGGGTACGTTCAGTGAACGAACGAGCGGGAATTCCTAACTTTTGATACGGTGCTCGGAATTGAAATCCGAGGGCACCGATGAACTCGCAGCGCCGATATTCGCTTAAAGAGACCTTTTCGGGAGTTGCGTTTGCTGCGGGTTGAAAGTTAATTTTTTTTTGAGGGTTTAGGTTGAGTTAAATAAAATTTGTGTAGAACAAATTTTATTTTAACTTCTTAAAACCTCTCAAAGGAGGTTGGAAGTGGGACCCACACCCACTTAACCTCCCTTGGGAGGATTAAGTGTGGTGGGGCCCACACGAACCCCCACCTTTTCAACTCCCCACTCTCCCTCTTAATGGCTTGACAAGTTAACTTATATTTAATTATACAATTCATGTATATTAAATAAGTGAGTTAATTAAGGGAGTTAAACCCTTTTTGAATTTCAAACCTTTGAAATTCTTTTTGTGAATAAAATAAGACTTTGTCTTATTTTGTTGGGTTAGAACTATTAGTCACCTTGGGAGGATTTCTTGAGAGCTTTGGAAGCTTTTCTTCTTCTTCTTCAACTTGACGAAGAACCTTCGAAGAACGAAGAACGCGAAGAACGTCGTTCTTCAACGAAGAATTTCTTCGCCGAAGAACACGGACTTTCCGCGACGCCTTATCCGCGACGTGACGTTCTTCTTCCATATCATCTTTTCCGCGACGAACGCCATCAACAACGAATCTTCCTCCGACGTCAAAGGAATCGACACCGATATTCCACGACTCCGTCAACGTGCGACTATCGAGGTAAGGGTTCTTGAGTTCGTTGTTTCCTTTTAATTTGACTTTCCTCAAGACTTGACGAGGAACGCTCTCTTTTCCGATGAAGAACGCCGCAACTCCTTTCTTCGTTCACCGTGACAACGAAGGGGACGCCATCTCATCTTCGGACAACCTTCGTCGGCAAACGAAGATCCGCCAACGTCGTGTCTCTTCGGGCATAGCACTTCGTCAACGGATTTGACGAACGACGACCGCGACACCCGACCTCCGCGACGCCGTCTTCCGCGGAGCGTAGCAGAACCTTTGAATCCTAAACCCGAGGTAGGGGTTGTCGAATTTCTTTTGGATTCCTCATTTTATTCTTGAGTCGTGTTTTTAGCAAGATTAATGTGTGGCATGTTTTTCTTTAAAGTTGCGTTATTAATTTAACGTGAGGGGGGCCGGACCGTACGAACACGGCCGAACCCCCTCCAACGTTCTTGTTTGATCTTGCGGGTGGAAGCAAGTGGCGTGGTGCCGTCGCACCACGCGGTTGTTTGTGCGTTTATTTTTACGCAACGCCGTCGCGCTACGCCGAGGAGAATCTTCAAGAACGCGACGTCGTCGCGCCGCGTTGAAAAGAATCAAAGCACGGCGAAGGGGCGCGGTGCCGACGCACCGCGCCGGATGACGAACGCCGCGGCCGGTTCCGGGCCGCGGCAGGACGAGGAGACCGCGGCCGGTTCCGGGCCGCGGCGGGATGAGAAGACCGCGGCCGGTTCCGGGCCGCGGCGGAAGAAGAGACCGGCGGTCGGGCCGCCGGCGTCGGTAGTCAAAGGCGGGACCGGAAATTCCGGTCCCGTTGGTAAAAACCGGCCGGCCAGCTGGCCGGCCTGATAACTTAAAACCGGGGAATTTAATTCCCCGGCCAAACCTCAAAACCCCCCTCTTAATGAGGGGGGGAGCGATTTTCCGCGGGGGGGGGGGGGGGGGGGGGCAGGCGGCTCCCCCGGATCTCTTTCAAAGCGGGCCCCCAGGAGGGGGGCCAAATTACAAAAACGGCGCGGCAAAGCCGCGCCGCCATCCAAAAAGCCGGGGGTTTGATCCCCCGCGTGCGCAGCCGCCTCGCGGCACCCCGCCGCCAGCGCGGCCCGCCCCGCCGCCGGCGCGGCCCGCCGCCTCCGCCGCGCCGCCACCGCGCGCCGCCACCGGCCGCCGCCGCCGGCCACCGCGCCACCCGGGGGGGGGGGTCGGGCCGGGTCGGCCCGGACCCGGACCCCCCGTTTCGAACCTGATTTGGTTTTTGGCTCATAACTTGAGCCTCGGACCTCCGAATGACGAACCGTCTGCGGCAACGCGATCCTTGGATCGAGACGGTCGTTTCGATATATCGCACTCAAGGTTTCGGGTTACTTTGAGTTCGGCCGGGTTGGTTCGTTCACGAAACCAACCGGGCCTTCGGAGCGGAAACGCTCATATCTTGAGCCACGAACGTCCGATTGACGCGCCGTCAGTCGCGTTGTGTTCCTCTTAGTGAATCAGATCTTTTGGCATACTCCGCCCGAGGTTTGGACGCAGGTGGAGTACGGTCGGGTTGGTTTTTCCTTAAAAACCAACCGGGCCCCGGAGACGAAAATGCCAATAACTTACAGACCGGGCGTCCGATTGACGCGCCGTCTGTTTCGTTGACTTCCTCTTGATGAGACGGAACTTTTGACATACTCCGCCCGAGTTTTGGATGCAGTCAGAGTATGGCCGGGTTGGATTGTACCCGAAATCCAACCGGGCCCCTGGAACGGGAAAGCTGATATCTTTCAGACAGGACGTCCGCTTGACGGGCCGTCAGCGGCGTTGGTGGTTACGTTGAGTAACGGTCCCTTTGAGTTTACCCTATGGGAGTTCGGGGTACAGTTGAGATACGGCCGGGATTGGTTCGCACTCGAAACCAACCGGGCCCCTGGGACGAATAGACTATTAACTCACAGACCGGGCGTCCGATCGACGCGCCGTCTGTTGCGTTGAGACCCCTGTGACGAGACGGACCTTTGAGGCATTTCTTCGTGGGACTTTGTGATACTTGGAGTATCGACCAGTAGCTCGTGGAGCGGACCCTCCCGGAGACGAGCGTGCAGAGTACGGAGACCGTGTAGCCGGCTGAGACCTGACGACTGCTTGACCGACTCGACTTGGAGTGAGTCGACTAGCCCAGTGGACGGAGCGCCCGGTACTTGGCGGCAGACCCACGGCGGACGGAGCGCCTGGTAGTTGGCAGCAGACTCGCGGTACTCGACAGGAGGAGTACCTCAGTAGGCTATCTGGGTAGCGCCCGGTATTTGGCAGCAGACCCTCAGCGGACGGAGCGCCTGGTAGTTGGCAGCAGACCCGCAGTACTCGACAGGAGGAGTACTTCAGCAGTCCTAGGTTAGTGAGCGGCAGCCTCGGAGTCGTGACAGGACCACTGTACACTCTAGAGACGGAGCTCTTCAGCAGTTACGGTTTCGATAATGAAAATCCTGGTTTGAGCTGAGACTTTTGACCTTTGTGTTTCCTCATGATTGAGATGGGTTACTTGATAACTTAGGTATATGTATGGGCATATACCTGGGTAGTGGTTATCCGTTGATCTCATGATCCTTGTGTTTCCTCATGACTGAGATGGGTTACTTGATAACTTAGGTATATGTATGGGCATATACCTAAGTAGAGTTTATCTGTTGTGATCTTCTTGTGGTTATCCTTGTTGGTTTTAGTGAGACCTTGAGGGTCTCGGGGTCCCTACTGAGTATCGTTATACTCACCCCTGCACGGGCTATGCCCGCACCTCGTTGTGTTGGTTGCAGACGACGGACAGTGCTGACAGAAGCCGAAGGTTCGAGGACTGGACGGTACCCGGAGGTGGACCACTGGGCGGGACATACTCGGAGCGGATGGCGGAACCCGAGGAGCAGAGGAGCTATCTGTACCCACCCTTCAGGTGGGATTTCCAGTGGACATCTCAGCGTAGCAGCTTTATTTTTCAGTTGCTGTTTTCCCTTTTCGAGTTGTACTTTACAGTTGGGCTTGTATTTCCGGCCCCTTTTTACTTTTTAGCTCTTCTCTTTGTACTTAGTGTTTTACTTCCGCTTGTACTCTGTGGTTCTTGTTTTCTTTATAAAGGCAATGCCTTCCCAGTTATCGGGATTTTACGCCTTTGGTGCTAGTCGCCAGCCCCTGGCCTATGGAAGGCGGGCTTGGGGTAGTCACGGCACGGGCCCCGAGGACGGGTCGTGACAAATATGAAGAAGTATATCGCAAAATAGACATGAATATACCTTGTATAATATCAAATGAAATAAAAAATTTCAAAAATCCAAGGGGATGATGCAACCATTAACCATACCTACTTGGAAATGGTAAAACATAAACATGGACGTTGTCTTTGGTATTTTAAAGACATCGAGAAGGAATAATGATATATGGGTTGTGGTGGATAATATTACAATGGTTGTTCAATTCATTGTTATTTGAGAGGATATCTCACTAGATCAACTTGCATGGAAATACATCAGAGAAGTGGTGAGGCTGCATGGAGTAACACTACTTATTGTATTCGATAAAGATCTAAGAATTAGCTCTATGTTTTTTAAAATTTTACAACATGCTCTAAATACTAAGTTGAAATTAAGTATGTCCTATCATATTCAAATTTTTGTCCAATTTGATCGGACTGTTAGACACTGGAAAAAATGTTGAGAGAATGTTCTATGAAATTCAAGGGAGGATGAGATCTACATCGTCCTCTAGTCGAGTTCTCGTACAATAACAGTTTCCACTCTAGAATTAGAATGTCCCCCAATGATTATTTTTATGGTAATATATTTATAACACCTACATTATGGGGTAAAGATAGGGAATGAAAACTACTAGGTCGTGAAATAGTTGGCTAAATAGTGGAAAAGGGTAGAACCATTTATCCATACATCAAGGATGATCTAAATCGACAGAAGGGATATTATAACAAACATCGATGAGACATAGAGTTTAATTTTGGATACATGGTATTCCTCTTTATATCTCCATGGATTAAATTAATGAGATTTGGGAATAAGGGAATGATTGGTCCAAGATACATCGGCCCCTTTGAGATCCTTGATCACATCAGAGTGGTGGGATACTAACTAGCACTCCCACCTAACCTATCTCTAGGATATGATGTATTCCATGTATCCCTATTAAATAAGTACATACCAGACCCATCACATGTACCCAACCTAGCGGTGGTGCCTTGGGAGGATGGTATTTCCTATGAAGAGAAGCCGGTGAAAATATTATATCATACATACAAGGTTTTATGAAATAAGATAATGCACCATGAAAAAGTGTTGTGAAGAATCCACTTATTTGAAGAATGAACATGGGAACTAGAGGAAGTGATGAACCATAATTAACCTTAATTTTTTTATTGTAGGAAATAAAAATTTCATGGAAAAAATTTCTTAAATGGGTAATATATTAATGACCCAAACTATTATAAATAAAATTCCTCATTTTGATTTTTTTAAATGTCATATTATGTATTATAGTTATAGAAAACACATAAACATCTTCGGCCTCTTAATATACAATTTATAATACCTTTAAGAATCATCACCATTGATAATATGTATGTTGAACAGTGATCGCATGATTATTACAAATATAGGGTTTTGAGAAATCCAATTGACAAAGATAAAGGAATTGATAGCCTCAACCAGTAGGATCGTAACCTATGAAGTAAATTAATTAGAGCTTCTAAGTGTGATAGATTACCTGTTATTTTACCTTGATGAAGGCCAAGATGGTATCCAACAACTTAAGAATATAAAGAACTATTTATAGGAGGAGTTCAAGCACATTGAGATCATGATCCAAACCAAGTATGTTGAACCATTCCTTGAAAGTCTCATCATCACACGCCTTAATCTTTAGGTATTTTTTGGTTTATTAAATGGATTTGTATTAGTAACCTTGAAATATGATTATGTACATTACTTATTATAGAATAATGAATATATTATAATCCTATTATTATTACTCTATAATGATTTTTATATAATAAAACATAAATATTATTTTTTTTGGTAATATTCAAATTCAATTAAGGAATTCATTTTTATGAATTAAGGGATTTATCAAATAAATAATATTTTCATAAAATATTTTTATTGAATTATTTTAATTAAATATAAATGAGCATTAAATATTTCTGAAGTCAAATATAATTTTCATAAGGGTTCAGAAACTATCATTCTCAAAAAAAGACAGCATTTATCAATAAATGTCAATTAATATTTTAAAATTTAAAATTTAGATATTTAGAAAAAAATCATAAAATTAATATTATTTTTTGAATCATAATTTTAAAATTATCCCATGTGGATTTTTTCATAATTTTCTATGACACGCGAAATTTTGGGTACAAAATAAATACCGTATAAATATATGATGTGTATTATGAAATCATAATATCCCAAAAGTAATGTAAAAATAATATAAAATGTATCAAAAGATAAATATGTTTCATTAATTTAAAATAATGTGATTTTTTGTTTATTTGATTTATTTTCATAAATCCATTATGAATCCTCCAAAACATAAAATATATTTTAAGGTTTTAAAATTATTTTTTTAAGAATATGAATTTCCTTTACATAATAAAGGGTATTATTTTATAAATTTCTTACTTTGGCCTTCTAAAATAATGAAAAAAGTCCCATTTGGTATAAAATATTGGTAAAAACCATGTGATTTTTTGTGGTTTTGGTTATTTTATTATATAGAGTCCAAAACCTATGTTTGAGAAATAATTTAAAATTCCCCACTCTTCCTATATAAACCCACCCAAGCTCCAATTTCACTTCACTAAAAAACATTAGATCACATCCTTACTCTTTTATCCCCTCTATAAATTAATACCAAGGTTCCCCAAAGTCTCAATGTTCTTCTCCTAGGAATTTGGAGTCACGCACTCATGTAATGGATCCTCACCTTCTCTTCTTTATTCAAGTTTCTTAATTATCATAGGCAATATATTTCCAATTACTAATATTTGGAGATTCCTTTACATGTCCATATTAATTCCAATTTGATGTCTAAATTATGAGATACTCATTTTTATATCATAAACCCATTTTATGAATTTTTATGTGATGTTGTTATACTGCCAAAATTTCACTGTTATATTCCATGCCAAAACAATTTTGTAGTGAATTCCATAACCATTTATGGTCAACGATGTAAAAATTTATACACTTATACTTATTTTATTTGGGATTTTCTTGTATTTATTCCACACTCCTTGATCCTGGAATAAAATATTATGATGAAGGAATTAATTTTTTATGATATATGTGGCACACTTAGCAAGAGATTGAAATAAAAGTGATTGGAGAACCTATGATTATATAGTGATCCAATACATTGGGTAATGTTTAGTCTCATGAGATATCATGTTGGGATAGGGAGTGATCCTGATTATTTTTAGGTTCTTTTTCCATCATGATGACTTGGAATTTCGCATTGACTTGTGTTTATGATTCTTTATTTTACGTTGTTGCCACAATTACCATGTTTCCTTTATGATATAAATCTATATCATTCCTTATTGTTCATGTTTATGATTCCTACCCTTGTTTTTCCACATTGATATTCCCATTTTCTAGCATGTATTATTATCTTTGATGGAATATTATGACCATATTAAGGAAGATTTCAATAAATATGATGCATTCCCTGTTTTATGTGGTTATGTAATGTACATAATTTTTGAAGACACTATACTTCACAATATTCCAGGTTATTTTGTGTTTAATATTATGTAATAAATCATATATTAATGTTTAATATAAAGAATGTTCATTTTAGTTCTTATGAAAATTGATAAAGTTATTTCATATACATCAAGGCAGTTGAAGACTCATGAAACAAATTATGAAACTCATAATCTTGAGTTAGCAGTCATAATATTTTATCTGATGATATGAAGGCCCTATCTCTATGGTGAAATGTGTGTGATAATATATATCACAATAGTTTTAAATAAATATTTATAGTGAAATAACTCTACATAAGGAAAAGATGATGTCTCAAGATACTCAAAGATTATGATTTCATAATACACTACCAAATGGGAAAATTAAATATGGTAGTAGATGCATTATGTAGGAAAGATCATAGACTTATGACCCAAAGGAGGATTTAGAAATATACTATATTGAAGGATTTAGTAAAGATAGATATGGAAATTTTTAATGAAGGGGAAACAACACTCTATTTTCTAATGATTTCAAAGCCATATTTACTAGAGGGGATAAAGGGATCTTAATGTGATGATGAAAATTTTCAGAAGTCAATTAGATCCATTATAAATGGAAGATTGGAAGTATCCATGTATGATGACAAAATTCTAAAATTTGGAAAAAGGTCATGTGTTCCATCAATACATAAGAAAAAAGGGAACTATTTTATGATTCTCATAACTTGTATTTTTCTATACACCCTTGTAGTACCAAGATGTATAGAGATCTGAAGGAAAATTTTTGGTGGGATAATATGAAGTGGGAGATTTCTAACTATGTTTTTAGATTACTAATTTTTAAATAATTAAACATTTAGAGACAACATCCTAGAGGATTCAAGTAGGTTATATCCATTCCTATGTGGAAGTTGGATGAAATTACTATGGACTTCATCAATATATTACTAATATCCCAATATAAATAATGATACGATATGGGTTATTAATGATCTCCATACAAATTTGGAACATTTTCATTATATAAGAGAATATTTACCTCTTGAGCACCTAAAAGGACTCTATATTTGTGAAATTGTTGACTTCATGGTTCACCTCTATCGATTAAGTTTGATTGAGATCCATATTTTATATCAATATTCAGAATATTTTTATAATTCTTTGCATACTGAGCATTATTAGAGTACTTATTATCACCCAAAAACTGAGGGATATCCTAAAAGTATTAGTCAATCATTAGAATACATGTTGATATCATTCTCACTTGACTTTGAGGATTTGTGGGATCAACATTTACATTTGGTATAATTTACCTACAATATTACTTTCCATTCTAGTATTCAAATGGTATCATATTAAGAATAATATGGAAAGAGATGTCGAACTCCAACTTGATGAGATGATTTTGGCGAGTGGAAACTTATTGGCCAATAAATTATTAATGAGACATCAATAAAGTTATATTTAATTTAGGCTTATATTAAAGAAGCTCATTATAGGAAAAAGAGATATACTAACAACTGAATAAAGTATTAGGAATTTAAGGTGGGTGATTGTGTCTTTTTGAAAGTATATTCCTGGAAGGGTTTCATAAGGTTCAGTAAAAATAGGGAAACTGATCCCCAGAAACATTAGACCATTTGAAATTATGGAATGAATTGGAGTTGTAGCTTACCTATTAGAAATGTCTCCTAGTTTCTTTAAAGTTCATGATGTTTTCCACATATCATTGCGAAGGAATCACATGCCATACCCAACACATATACTCACATATTAATAATTTAAAATGGAATGTGA
The DNA here is from genome assembly GCA_963277665.1 of Viscum album. Classification (NCBI taxonomy): domain Eukaryota; kingdom Viridiplantae; phylum Streptophyta; class Magnoliopsida; order Santalales; family Viscaceae; genus Viscum; species Viscum album. Next base: position 571,125,980 of record OY728119.1, read on the forward strand.
TTTATCTTACTGTGAAGAGCCTATTGAAATTATTGACATAAGAGAGAAAGTATTGAGAAATCGGATGACTCGACTAGTAAAGGTTCTTTAAAGAAACCGTAAAATAGAATAAGGCACATCAGAACATGAGGATGTTGTGAAGAAGAACCAACCACACCTATTTAGAAGGAAATATTCATGAAAATACACGCAAGGGATAAATTTATAAAGGAGGTAATAATATAACACAACATGATTTATAGTATGTATCTTCTTAAATAAATTCAATTTACTATCTAGTATATGTTGCATAAAACACTAAGATTAAACAAACTGTGATGTACTATTAAATATTAACATGATAATTTGAATAGAAATGTGACTGTTAGGAATATTAATGTGTCAATTAGAATAATAAAATCATGTATTAAATTTTAAATAAAATTTAGGTTCCCCATAAATGAAAATATTATATATTTATATCATATAATAAGTAAATAAAAATTCTAAAAATGATAAATTAAATATTGGATTTTTTGTAAAGCGTAAATATATATTTAAATTTTTATAATTAATATAATATATCAAAAGGAATTTTTTTCACAGAATATATTCCTAAATTAATATCTTTTCCTTTATGATTATAAGAAAATTTTATGATACCTTAATTAATTTTCCAAATTGTCAAAAAATCAGTAATAATTTTAAAATCAATATTTTTCATATAAATAAATATTTTAATTGAATATTAAATTTCTCATATATTGAAAATTAATTATATAAAATGGATTCCATTTTTGAATTCTAAACATCAAAAAATGGTTGAAGTGAATTTTTGGGATTTTTCAAAAATATTTTATTTTGTTGGTGAATAGTACAATATAGTAATTTATGGTATTTAACATTATATCCAAATACATGAATTTATGAGTCATGGATGAGTCATGGATGATGTAAATTGAAAATATCTCAAAATAAAAGGCTCTAATAACTTTATTTAGCCATAATATTTATCACTATTGATAGTCTTGAGCTAATTTAATAAACAAATGAATAAAATATTAACAAAACACCTCTCTCATCCACTATAAATACAACCCCTCGCCATATCTCATCATCACACCTTATAAGACTTAGAGTCAATAATATTCTACCCAATTCCTCCCTCATACATCTTCCCTATGTTTTAGTCTTAAAGGTCTCATCAGAAGACCATTTCCATGTCCCTTAAGGAGGTTCTCAAGGATATGACACTCAAGAGGTAAACCCTTCCCTCTCTCCCTTTCAATTTCTTTTATTTTCTTATCCTTACCTCACCTTCACTATCCAAAATAACATGATAAATTCATTAAAATATATATATATATATATATATATTATAATCTTATTTTTTAATGGTATATTCACCATAAATTTTCTTCTCTCACCCTCTAATTCTAAAAAGGAAAACATCATCCTAGAGGTGTCGATTCACCACCTTCAGGTATGATTATTTTTCATTTTATAATACCACTTTCAAGGTTGTTAATAATATAATTATTATATTTGGGACATATTTTTAAATTTTTAATGTAAATTATTTAGTTTTTTGGAACCAATATCTATACATAATATTAATTAATAAAACAAAACTAGTTTGTGATGATTGAAAAAATGCCAAAATAATCTAAATGGTTATAATTAAATTTTTATCTAACGAATCATCCTCATATCTGGAAACATAATGATACATAATACAATCTAATATTAATTAAGATCACTAATAAATATAATTTCAATAGTAGATAACTATTCCCATTTTACATGACCTTTCATGGACGTATACAAGTGAACCAGTCATGAAATCCAAGGAAACAAACACTCAAAAATGATGAAATTGAATCCTATAACTCATCAAAAATGCAATAAATGAAAAATAATAAAATTATAATAAATAAATTAAAATTTTTAATAGGTTATAAATAAAATTATTATGTAATCTATTTTCATTATCCCAGAAATTAAGTGTATGTGTAGAACACTTTTAGACATCAGGTAAGGGATTCTCTCTAAGCCCCCATTTTTTCCTTCGAGTTACGATTTCTCCATTTTTACACAAATTTACATCATAATTATTCTTATGTATACCTCTAACATTTTATGTATATGTCCTAATAATATTTAACTAACTCAATTCTTCTTTCCTTGATGGGGGAGAAATTGTTTTTATAAGGTTTCTTAATCAATTCATCCCAATAAGCAATCCAAATTTAAGGGACCCTCCCAATTTTTACGCATTTTCAAGTACACACTATAATATATTTTAAGAGACCAATATTTTTATAAAATAAAACTTTTATCATGAAAAACAATCTTATTTCATTTTTGGATTTATGAAATCAATTATGCTTTTTTCTACTTTAAAGACTCTTTTATATTTCCCCTTAAAAAATATTAACGTGGATCATTTCTAAAGTTATATAAACCCTATTTTTACATGTCTTTACATCATTTAGAAAACATTTATCATGACATATTACTATTTTCCCTTATAAATGTCAAAGTATGAATTAAATACATTCTTTCATGGTCATCATTATGATATTCTATATGGTCATTTCTAATTCATCAGTAATTACTTGTGTGAGGCATATATTGACATCACATTTATTTATACTAATAATTCATTAAATATTTCATTAAATATATATATTTCTTGTATGATGTATAATATTATTTTCTTTGTCGTATACCATTTTTATATAAAATGTTTTCTTCCAATGTTTTTAACTAGGTAAATATTGATACATCCCTATTTTATACTCTATATTGATATTTTGATAATTAATATTATTAATGAGTTGAATATACTTATGAATAATTAGTTATATTTGTAGTGATGGATGGTTACTAGATATAGATATCCCCTCGATGTGTTGAAAGGTATCCTGATACAAAAATGTTGGAAATAACTTATTCATGTTTGTTTCTAACCATTATCATACTAGTGTCAACCCAAGACATCAACTATCTTATCTTGACTGTAGTGGTTCATGTGAAAGATTCATGGCATCAAAACATTAATCATTTTCTTCATTCATTATTCAGTTGTTACTTTCTAGGATATTTCCACTATAAAAAAATATATAGATTTATTTTCATTCTCAGAGTATTGATAGCATGTATTTTTTAGTTATTTACCATGATATATATATTTTTCCTTATTGAATTTACTTCACTTATTATTTAATGTAACCCTTACTGAGCACTTGATCTTACCCTCTTATTTATTTTCCTTCCCCATGTTATGAAGATTAAATTATTGAATAAGTGTCAAGGAAGGAGTTATTTTTCATTTTTATGATTTATGTTTAATTAAAAACATAATAAGGGAACCATGAATATATCTAGTTCTTCAAGACTACGAAACAGATCGATCATTGGTGAAGTGATCTATTGTATCTATTCCATTGTAATAAAACAACCACTGACTCTGGGCTACAGGGGTTAGGGATGATACATAAATCGTAATGTAATCAAAGAACATGAGCCTTGAGATCATAAAATTTTCATAAAACATTGAATTATGATATAAAAATAAACAACTAAAACTGTGATGAAGTATAAATAGTAACAGGTTCACTCAATAAGACAAGGACATAGAATCAGGCCATCGCATAAGCTTCTGGACATGAAAACCATATCCATGCATAATATTATAGACATGTAAACTTGGTCTATAAATAAACTTATGGAAATAAAGACTAGGTCCACATATAATATAATGGACTTGAAAATCAGGTCCATGCATGAAATTGTGAACATAAAATCTGGTTCCCACAAAATATATTTATCTCATGAGTTATCCATCCTTACCCAATGCATTGTAAGGAAATATAATTTTGGCCCTCAACGTTAAATAATGAAAATCATACATATGTGTTCCACAAGACCATACAAAAAATAATCATTGAATCGCCCATAGAAATGAAATGGGTTTTATAAACATTTCATCATAGAATAACATGTGGAAAAGAAACTGGTATCATAAGAAAAACATTTGGAAAAGTAATAAGTTTCATAAACATATTTTCATCATAATCATACACCATATAAAGAAATAGTAGGTATGGTATCATCATATAATATCTCATCTAGATAATAATTAGAATCAAGGGTTTTTTCATTGATGATTATATATAGTATTAAATTGTCAATGAAAAATTCGTGAAGGAAATACCCTTTCCACATCAAAAATCGCTTTTTGAAGTTTAACAATTTTTAAAATATTTAAGAAAAAATATTATTTTAAAATATCATTTGAAAAGAATAATTGAAATATTAAATCATTGGGAGGGCCTGAAAAAATAAAATACCAATTATTCTATACATGTTAAATCAACTATTCCATTCAAATTTTCAGTAAAAAGTAAAATGTAAATAGTTCAGAAAATAATGAAAGAATTCCACTAAAACCATTTAGTAAAAAGTTAAAAGGGTAAAACTTTCATCACAAACCATTGGATAATAATGAAAACATTATTTAAAACATTTATATAAATCATCAACATGTAATAGAATAGATTTTTTACCAAAGAGAGATAATGTCAGGTTTCCTTAAAAACATTATTTTTGTCTCCTGAGTATATAAATAAAGAATAATGAAAAGAAATAAATTATACTTCTAGAAATTAACAGAGGAGAATAAAATACATGGGATTCTTGAGAGATAGGTCATAATATTTAATTATTGTAAACATAATACTATCCAACCATGATAAATTGTGATATTGTAACATAAAACATTTATCACTTTGGTATCTTTTGAATTGAAATCCCCATGAAAGAAAGAACCATAATTGAATGTGTATATCCCTTAAATTTTAATGATAGTAACCTTAATATTAATTTATCAGATGTATATACACCACTAAATGAAACAAGCTTCATATATACCATGGGTCCCATAGAAATACAAATGACATGTAAATCCATTACCGTAGGTATGAAATCCTTCATACTTGTTAAAACCTCAAGTATAATAAATATATGTTTATTATACATATATTACAGAACCATAACAATATATATAATACAACATATGATATACCTATAACATTTTATCAACTTTTTATAAATAATTCTTTATTTAAATCATGGGTTTTGGGTGATAATTAATTCATTCTTCATATATGTTTTGTTACAATAGTTTTTTACTTTACATTGATTGTGGTTGTATCATCTCCAGAATGTCGGTCATGATTGTAATATCATATTCATTAATTATATACATATTTATATTCATCCATAAAATTTATAGTTCTAAAAATATATTACATCATTCATTGAGATGGTAGGTCGTACGTACACATGAACACTGTTTCTAATTTTTGACAGATGAAAAAAGTTATATTTTAGTTCTACTTCATTGAATAACTTTTATATTATTGATAATATATATATATATATATATTAAATCATTACTTGTTAAAATCCATTTCAAAATTAAATGAAATTCTAATCACATCACATCATGGCGATGGTAGTCCACATGTACACATGAGCGACATTATCAGTTTTGAACTGATTTGAAGGTAAGAAGGTATATGTGATATTAAAATTAGATAGGTATAATTATGTGACAAATAGTATATATATAAATATAACCCTTCATTATATCCATGCATGGGAGTTGTTGAAGGAAATTGAATTACATCAATTTGTGATTCGATAGACTACCTTACAAATGATTGATATTTTAGATTCCCATTTGATAGAGGTTGAGATGGATATTAACTATTTCATTTACATAATAAAATCAATGTATATAGGAGATATTTTTTCATAATATTTTTAGGAGATTTTTTGAAGGTGCAATAAGAAATTAAAATAAATACATGGTTAAGAACTATACCTCTTCTTCAGAGAACCACTTTAGGTTTATACCTAAAGCATTTCTAAGATAGTTTTTTGATAAAAATATGGACTCTAGGTAATAGAGATAGAAGTAAGAAAGGGTTTTGGGAACAAATTGTCTTATCCAAAAGGATTTTCAAGTGTGAATTGTAGAAGATAAGAGATTTCATTTTATAAATGTGCCCTAAGACCCACTTGGAGACCACATGAAAATCTACCAAATGAATACAAAATGATAAATTCATTACCAAGAAAAATAATTACAAATGAACCTAGATTAGAATTTTTGATAGGATTTTATCTCAAATTTGAACATACAAAAGTATTTAGGAAAGTTTAATCAGGAAACTAACCCTTTTCTTTGGGTTTAACCCACAATTAACCTATTTTAACATTTATCATGTCAATTAATTGTTACTTTTTTTCTATTCATTAAGAAAAAAAACTAATTGGAAGTTATTAAAAATATTAATTATAATAATTTAAAACATGGAATGCATTTTAACAAATTCATTTCTCTTAAGTGGATGAATTTAATTTAATATTAAGCCTAGTGACGTGATGAGAACACTATTATCAAAATAAAAAGTTTTTATTATTATAAGAAGGTTTTATATAAAACATTAACATGAAACAGATTGAAATGAAATAAATTGTATTAATAATAATGTAATTTAATTAATGATAATTTGAAATAAATTTGAAAGAAATGTAGCATTGTAAATTCATTAAATAAAAAGGTAGTCTAAAATAAAAAATCAGTATTTTTACTATTCATTGAAAATTTAAACTTTCTAGAAAATTATTAAAAAATCAATCTAAGCTAATTTTCACATGTTTATGCCAATTAAGAAGACAACTATTTCAAATTATGTTTCTATGAGTGTTAAAAATTAATTTTTAAATAATTGTAAAAAATAAAATGAATCCAATTTTAAGAAAAAAAATAAACTTTTAAGCATAAATATGATTTATTATTATCCCATTCATAGAGAAAATTAGAGGAATTATAAACAATTTAATTTCATATAAATTTTTTAAGTTTACATAAAATAATTCTCCAATAGTAATTATTTTAATTTATTATGTTTTTTTGAAACTTTTAAATTTATTAAGTTATAATCCCATTCTGTGCATAAATAATAGTTTTTTAGGAAAACATTACATTTACGTTCAAATGATTTTTATTTTAATTTATAATCAAATGACAATAGTTGAAATTATATTATGCATGTGTAAACCATATTATATTCATAATTAAATTATCCCTATTCGTAAAATAAAATTTAATGGCTATGATATAATTGTATACTTTATTATGGTTATTTAAAACTTGATGTTGCATGTAACAAAAACTATAGAAGAAATTAAATTTAGTTGAAAAAAATATTTCATAAAAACTCTTGGTATTACATTCTACTCACCTTAAATAATTTCCACCCTCGCAATTTTATCTTAGTCATCATTCATTACACCTTTTTTGAAAACTCACATCATACAGGGGGACAATAAAACAACATTTTAAAAGACGAAAAGGGAAATACGATGTTTGAGTAGAATAATACAATGCTAGGTTTCCAAATAGGGTATCATTAATATGATGTGAAAATATGGACATGGAGGAGAAAAATAAAACCCATGAACAAATAGAGTGTGATAGATAACATGTGAAATATATTTTTAACAATCACTAAACCATACATTTGTGATGGTTGAAAAGAACATTGATTCATCATAAATGAATTTAATTTAAAAATATTTATGTCTTAAGATCCATTTCCAAAATCTTAAGGATTTTCAATATCAAAATATAGAAGATGATAAAATATATTATCTTTATTTATTTCAACTCCATGAGAGCATCCTCAACATTTGATTATGCTTTGATAAATTTCCAAATAATCTCTTACTCCATGAAATGAATATTTGTTATACTTTTTCATTCTTGAAGCACAAAATTTTTATTCTAATGGATCATACACTCCATAAAAGGATGGAATGTTATTTCTAATGTCTCTATATATTTACCATATCAAAAACAGTTAGTAAATTATAAAACATATTATATTATTATAATTCAAAAATAACACCCAAAGTTCACTTAAACCCAACCCAATCCATAAATAGTTGACCTCAAGGATCCACCAAAATATTTCTTACCAAAATTGAATCCCAAAGATTATAATTATTTGATCTCACTTCCTCTTAGCATCAAATAAACCATTATCTTGAAATAATTTTAATAACTCGTAATGTCACGTAGCAAGATGTATATACCCTATTCACTTCCAAAATAATGTCACAACTAAACCAGATACGGTTCTAAATGACAATTCCCCGATTTTTCTTTAAATAAACTCCTATAATATCCCCACAAAAAATATATATATTATAAGTTTGGGTTAATCGGTTCGTTCATAGATAAGTAATGTTAGGTTGATTTATAATATCAAATTTGATTTCATTATTATAGAATATATGTAGAAAATGATATCGCATCAAATTTCATTAAGGGATGAGAAATAATATTTTCATTAGGAGATGGAGAGGGTTTTGGTACTGTGCTCCGATGGCAGCTCTGGTGCGTAGACAGATTTGCATGATTTCTCCAAGGCAGTCCCTCACTTCCTTGGTTCCGTCCTTCTGGCTGGCGTCGAGGGTTCGGATGGCGGACGACATTCTATGATGGAAAATTGGGGATTTCAAGAAGCAGCTCCCAAGACTGAGATAAATAGATCTGAGTTGAGGGCTAACATGGCGTTGATCAGATCAACAACATCGGCGAATATCAGTGCGGGCAGCATGTGCCTTCAATCTCTACCTATAGTGGATGAAGCAATTTTGACCAAAACATGTGAGATTTACTGATCTGCGTTGGTCGATTTGGTTTCTGCATCAGTGGTGACCGATGTGAGCGGCATCGGCTTGGATCCAGTCAGATCCGGGGGGAAAATTATCGGAGCGTGTGACGCCAGAGCGAGTTGTGTGCACCGATCCATGATGGTGGCTGGTGTGAGGCTGACCGGAGCGGATGCTGCGGGGGTGACCAGCGTGGGCGGTACACATAGGGTTGATGTCGTGCTGACCGGAACAGTTGCAGTAGCTGCTTTTCCTGTGCTTTTGGTGTTCAATAAAGTCATCGGCAGTAAAGATAGATGGTGTGGTTGCAGTGGAAACAGAGGAGATGCCACATGGTGTAGTTGCAGCGGAAGCTGAACAATATGGTTTAGTGGATGAAGTGGGCAATTCTCCATCCAGTCCTCCTCCTATGGCTAAAAAATCTGGAAAGTTGAAATCCCAAATTGGCACCGCGGATGCTGAACAGATCCACAATGACATATACTTTTCACAAGAAGCAGCTCCCCTCTCGAGGAAAGCCTTGGACAACTGATGAATTAGTTCGGAAGCTGACATCCATATGATCTTTTTTCTGGTTAGTGATGTATTTCCTCGGGTTTGGGTTTCTTTCACATCATATTTTCTTTAGAGGATCTGAAGTGCAGAGCATGGTGTATTGGCTCAATCTCTTTAAAGCTAGGTATGATATGCTTTAAATAGAGGGACTTTCTATTTAATCCATTTTCCTTCAAAAATACTCAAGCTCATGTTTGGATTAAAATTATTGGGATTAATTGGATATTGTGGCATCTCAAAATCTTATTTGATATTGCCTCTGTTATGGGAATTCCAATCAAAATGCATATGAATACTCAGACCGTCAAATTTGGTCACTATGCTAGGGTCATAGTGGAAATTGATTTTAGCTCTTGCTTGATTCATTTTGTTGTTCTTTAAGCATTGGGTGATTATATTTCTTTTTAAGGTGGCATATGAACGACTTCTCAATTTTTTCTTAGAGTGGCAGACTATTGGTCATGTCAAGAATAATTGTCACAAGGATGTGGTTTGCTCCCTTGGTTCTTTAAAGGGGCATCATGAGGATTCTTATAGGAAGAAATTGAGGAAGAATACTGCACAAAACCTTATGGACCTGCATGGAGAGACAATCTATTACTAAGAAGTCATTAGAGGAGGCATAAACAGCTCATGGGTGTGGATTAGGAACGACTCTGACATTGGTTCCTAAGCACATAGCGCATCCTCAACTGGATGAGGGAAGCCTCATACCAGGTGTTATTCTAGATTTCCCTACACCTACAATTGTGGGGCAACAAAATCCGAATGATGATGGGAATCTATCGAGGATTCAAGAGGAAATCAATAAATTAAGGGATACCCAGGGTATCTATAGAAAGTGGGATGATGTTGAGGATGACTCCCCAAAAATACCATCATATAGTAAAGCTTTGACCAAAGGGAAAAATGATATTGTGGATGATGATGATTTTTAATATGTTCCTCCCAAAAAAGTGAGATGTATGGAGGACTATTCCAATTTGAAGCCAACTATGGTCACCAGGTCTAATGGTCCCTTATCTGATTATGACTGGAATGATGATTATGAAGATTCTTATGATTTTTACATTTGATCTTTTTGGTTTATCTCAGCATGAGGGAATGATTGCTTTTATGACCTCATCAATTTCCTTTCCATTTTTTCCCTTTTCCTTTTCTAATAAAAGGGTTATTGTAACACCCCAGGATTTCATAGTGTGTTATTTCTTAAAAATAATTCAATAACTTGAACTACACGCAACACCGAGTTCAATCACACCATGACGTACAAAAAAAAGCCATTAAAAGAGGTCATGAATAGTATTAACAACATTTTGAACATTATATAATCCTTATAATTTTAGAATCCCTATTATGAGTTTCTTAGTCATAATGCAAGAACAGATTCATTTTCAGTATTGCACTTTTATCAACTTTAATAGTGAAACCTTTTTAAATAAAATATTTTAAACTATCTGAATAAATTGGGACATCAAAAAAAAAATTTAAAATGAAACATCCCAAGCTTCCACGGTACGCTTTCCTTTGAATAAAATAGTAGCGTGTGTTGTACGCAACCTTGAGTTTTAACACACGCCACAACCAATCAAACTAGCCGTTATGAATAGTAATACCTAAATTTTGAAATTATATATATTTTATATTTTAAAATGGACTTCATTTTTGGATTCGGAATATCGAATTTAATCTAAGGTGAAATTTTGGTACTTTTCGGATAACTTTCATATTTTGATAAATAGAGAAAATTACTAAATTTTAATTAAAAACAACTTTTTTAATCAAAATAATTAATAGTGATAAATTATGAATTTTAGTAGTTTTAAAGTATATTTAGAATATATTTTTACCATTTAATATAATGTTGGTCATTGTACATAATTTTACAATTAAACCGAACATAAACAAGTGTCAATCTTTTGATAGTTATTACCTCTTAAAAACACGCTTTTTTGTTTTGACAGCGGGAATTAATTTTAAATTAATTTCTGCCACTTCTGTGTTTTGAATTTAGAAAAATGGATTCCATATTTGGAATCAGGATGTCCAAATTGTGTAAATATGTAACTTTTATTTTTAGACATTTTGAATAATTACTGTGGTAAATATTTTATTTACCATGGTTAAGGGTAAATCCGGTAAATAAGGGTTAAAAAATAATATTATAATAATACAAAATTAACCTAAAACGTGTCCAAACCTTATTGGTGGACACATTCCCGACCATGAGCATCCTTGGGTCAATTTGGGGACCCCTTGGATCCACTTGTATGTGGTAGGGACACTTTATATTAATAAAGTTAAAATAAAAATAAAAATGGCATAAGCTTACATCTTTTAGAAGAACAATTTTTACATAGGGTTATACATGTTGGATTTTCGATTATAAATATTCATTAGAAATCTAAAAAGATTTCCTACATAATTATATTTTATTTATAATTTTTAGACATCAAATAATTTAAATTATTAATGACACAATAATGATGCAATGTTTACCTCATTAATAAATCATTTAAATAAATAAGATTATAATGATTAAAATATTATCTAAAACCTGTCCAATTCTTATTGGTTGATGTTATTTAGAATACGAGTCATCTTATCTTCGACCTCAATGATTTTTGGACCATTATAAACCGAATATAATTATATTATAAAGTAATACTTTCACTCTTTCCTAAAGAGCCCCTCTTCTCCCTTATAAAAGGAGACCACTTCTACTCATTCCTCACACCTCTCAAGCCACTTGGCTCGTCCAAACTCTGCCCAACTAAGCTCCCCACATCCCTCTCCTCCTCCTTGAAGCTTCCCCTTAGGCAGAAAGCATTTCAAGAAGTCCTTTGGTTCCAACCAAAGTGAGTTACCTAAATTAAAGGTAACGATTTCTCTTAAATTATTTTCATTTATTTTGCTTCTCCAACCCCCAAACTCTTTTTATTTCCTTTCTTTTGTAACAACACCAGTATCCTCAATATACTAGGATGTTGTTATAAGAAGGATTCAAACTACACATACACACAACTCCATCTAATGGATGATGAACATAATGTTTCTGTGGATGGCAAACTAACGCCTCACGAAACGATGATTGTTCAAATACATCTTACCGCCTCTCATGGTGGCCATTATGATGACACTATAATTAAATATGATATTAATGATATATATTTTATATATAAGCTTCTGTAATTCCATTTTATTTCATACCATTATTCGTTTCATGTTGTATATACATACGATAATTTCATTTGAGGAAGTGCGGACTACCGCCCCCTTAAAATGATATGACTCGTTCATACCACACATGAAACGTATAAAGGATGGTGTTAATGAACTTAAGTAACATATATAAAATATTATATTATACTGGAATAGTAATATACCTATGTATCATTTGGATTCAATTCTTTTAAAATAAAAATTAAATGGAAGTAGCGTTCGTGCGTACGTACGGACTACCGTCTCCACGAACGCGGTGAGATCCATCCTCCATCGTATCCATTCAAGTCTTATTCTCATTTTAGGGTTAAAAATAATGTTAGTATCATTCTGATTATGAATAAGATATAATCTATCCATTACAAACATGTCTTACATAACCAAACATTTAAGAAGAACGAATCGATTATCACCCGAAACGACGATAATACTAAGATATTATTAATAATAAAGCAATGTTAAAAGATCATATATGATATCATATTAATGTATATGATTCTTGTATAATTTAATAACAATTATTTCACCATTATACAGGAGGTTAACCTACCCCAACCAAGGAAAAGTACAAGGTAAGAGATTTTCTTATCTCACATTCAATTCCGTGAGATTTCCATTATTCGCCACTAAATTATTGAAAGTGGTGTATTGTGTACTGGCATTTGATATATATTATCATATTCATGTTATTCTGTAAATAATTTGGTGGTTATTAACTTTTGGCCATACGACTCAGTTGATTAACGTGGTAAGGAGTTTTCATCTCACTCCTTATTCCCGTGAGATTCATGTCATATTGCTACCATTACCTTTTGTGTGGTGTATGTACTGCCTATAATTATATTCTTTGTGTAATACACTCTAATTTATGTGTACTTACATATTAATTGTATGATACCTCTTCCATGGGTTGTATGTTTCATAAGTTACCAAACTGGTAAGGGTTATTTCACAATCTCTTCATTATCCAAGGTTGTTTATACGTAATAATCTACTGGGATCTCTTTATCATCCACATCCATGTTTCTTAAAAATGCATTTCAAAACATTTTTACTATTTACTAGAATATGAGTTAAAGTCATTTATACCCTTTTTGACTTTTATAAGTGGTTTATAAAGGAATCTTTCGGTCGTTTTCAAAACAAGGTCCTTTTTAACCTTTTCGACAGAATTAAGGTAAGAATGTTTTTTTAACTTATACGGCGGGTGCGGCTATTTTCCGCCGTTATAAAATCTTCAAAGCTTTCCTTAAAATCTTATAAGATTATTTTCAAAGAAAATGTTTGATTTTATATGGATCTTAAATGATTTCAAAATAAAAGGAGATATTTCTTTAAAAAGAATTTTGATTTCATCTATGTCAACACCCTTTGATGGGTTTTAAGATTATTTGAAGTTGATTTATTATGATACAAAACTTCTATATTGTTTTGAAGGTTTTGTTATATGTTTGACTGTGGATGTGCTATTTTTATACCATTCATAGTTTATGGTGAAAGTATTGACATTTCGTATTCTAGTTCCAATAAGAATGTTTATGTTATATTTCAATCTTTACTTCATATGAATGTGTTGGACAAGTATGTTCCAGGTTGGGGACTGGTTAAAGTAAGCCCTCCAGGTTGGGGACTGGTAAAAGTAAGCCCTCCAGGTTAGGGACTGGTAAAAGTAAGCCCTCCGGGTTGGTGTCCGGTTATTAGAGGCACTCCGGGTTGGTGTCCGGTTATTAGAGGCACTCCGGGTTGGTGTCCGGTTATTAGAGGCACTCCGGGTTGGTGTCCGGTTATTAGAGGCACTCCGGGTTGGGTTCCAGTTACAGTTAGCCCCAAGGTCTTGGGACGAGGCCTTGAAAAGTAATTAAAGTTTAGCATTATGCATTCCAACATTATGAAAGTGGTTATTGATTTTGCATGTGATTATTCGATTAGTAGAATATCCATGTGAACAAGTAAATGACATTATTTCATTTTACTTTTGTCATACTATGTTGAAGTTCAAGTTTAAAAGGCTTTTGTTTTAGTAATTCATTGCTTTAAATGTTTATGCTTATTTTTGAATGTTCCGCTATATTGTTATCCTTACTGGGCATTTGAGCTCACCCCTTTTCTATGTTTTATTTTTCCCAGGATGTGAAGATATAAGTTATGAATGACCTGCAGGGATATTATGAGGGGATTATAGTGTGGACTGTGGAAACATTATATTGTTGTAGTAGTTTTTCATTTTATGATGTAATGTAAAACTTATGAATATATCTAGTGTTTCCAAGGCTACTAAACCAATCGGTCTTTCGAGATTTGGTCTTTTTTGTGATCATGCCAATGTTATGTAATAATGCACCGACTCTGGGTAACTGGGGTCGGGGCGTTACAGTTGGTATCAGAGGAAGTTTAGTACAAACCTTGGAAGCTAGATTTAGATAAACTCTGATTAGAGCACGTAGACCTAAGATGAACATTGAGGATTAGTATAGAAGAACTTCCTAGAATTTTGGTATTGTATAGATTTTGTGAGTTTTCCAAGCAATACATCCCTGTCTGGATACGAGCAGGTAGAGGCGGCTCTGGCACAGATGTACCTAGGGGTAAAACCCTAAAACACCGCTTTGAGCTAGACTCGAACGGGAACTGGTGCACGACAACGGGCTTTGCTGCACTCTTGGTTACGACACTCCCGGGGGATATGCTTAGGATAACTCTCATTTTCTTTACAAATAATTTTGAAGGGATTATGAGTATATACTTCCTCAAAGAAAACATTCTTATGATTATGGATTATATCCATAAATAGTTCAATTTATGTTAAGTGTTTTATAAGTATGAGATTATGTATTTTGATTCATAAACTGATCTAGTGTATGCCATTGCTTAGAAATGGCGCCCAGTAGAAGGAATGAGAACTCTATCAATGCACATGATACAAAGAGAAAGAAGGATCATATATTTTATGGTCTTAAGCCAAAATTTACAAGAGAAATAGTCTCTCATGTATTATCATCATATGAAGAAATAATATCATGTGTTGATAAGATAAGTAAAGAGTTTACTGAGTCCTATGGCTTTGAAGGGAATCAAGAGAAGAAAAGGATGGAAGAGAGAAAGATGGATAAAGGGAAAAGGGAAAAGACGAATTTTCCCATATGTGGTAACTGTGGAAAGAAACACCCTGGAACTTGCCTGAAAGGAATGAGAGTTTGTTATAAGTGTGGAGGAAAAGGGCACAAAGTACGTGACTGCAAGGGTAAGAAAATGGTTTCAAATGTACAATGCTTCATTTGCAAGGAGTTTGGACACTACGCGAACCTATGCCCCAGTCACCAGACTATGCCGCAAATGATGCTATTGGATAATAATCAAGTTATGATACTACCACAGATGAAGAGGAATGATTAGAGTTCTTATGTTGATTATGTCAATTGAGTATTGTATCAACAATGTACTTGTTATAATAATTATGGAGTATATAAGGATTGTACTGCAGTACTATTTCATTAAGGACTCGAGATTGTGTGGAACAAAGAAAAGTGACTCAATAGCAGGATAACTTTTTGGAAAATATATGGTTGAGAGAATGATAAATCATAATATAGTTCTGATACTGAGGTAGTGATTTTGGAATAATATGTGATTGTTTTGGATAAATTATATTGGATATTCTTGACTACCTTGGAACTGATTAATTATTTGTATATTCCATCATTGTTGGGGTTTAAAACATTTTTGGATTAATGAAGTATATCCAGCATTCTATATGGAATAAGGGAGCATGAATGTAATCAATAAGGAATATGGTAATACATGATGAAGGTATTCATATGCTATTACGGGGTAAAAAGGATCTATATTATGTTTACCTTCCTTATAAATGTTAGACTGTGAGTTTGGACAGAAGTATTTTGGATAGTTCTAGTTTGGATTATTTTGGATTTCCATAAAAGGACAACCCGGAGGTCGGGCGGCAACCCGTCGCGTCCGGCAAGGCTGCGAGACTTGAACCCGCAACCGAAGGGCGACAAGGGTGTATCACCTACCACTGGCTCATGAGATGTCCTAGATTAAATAATGTAGTTTTTATTAAAAGATCATGTAGATGAATTATAAATTCGTTTATTTTGGAACCCTATACGAATAGTATAAATAAAAAAAAATTACATTCTATTATCTTTTCGAGTGATAGATGAGTTTGTGGTAGAAACTTATTAATGGATAAAACTCTAATTATAAAGTAAGTATATCTCCTTATGATCTTAGCCAATCTCATAAATAAATTCCTCAACATTAATAAAAGGAACTTAGAACAAAAATGTTTTCCTAGATGGTACCTTAAATCATCACTAATTTATGGCTTTGGGATTGTTGGCCTTTTCATAGTCATGTTCTCTACCACTCTCCATCAGATAATTGATGGTTAGATTTCTCCTCCATATCCATATTTTCCTACATGGAACCCTAGTATGTGTTATTTTCGGTAATCTTCATACTTTCCACTCTTTATTTTAAATAGAGGCCTCATTAATTCATTTTTCGATGTGGGATTTCAACTAAGATATTTTGAAACATCAAAAATGTGTTATCCCAATACCCTATATTTTGTTGAACCGATGGTATTTCAAATCATCATAGATTGATGAATTTAAGGACCTCAATTATACACTTGTTTGTGATTGATGATCTCAATCACTACCTACAAATATTTACGTTTTTCCTCCAATTATATGTCTCTAATTGCCACCAATGTTCTCCTAATCGAGATCATAATTTGGTGGTGACTCTTTCATTTCTCTTTTCCTCATATTAAGACTAAATTTTAGTAACCTAATTTCCGATGTGGGTTTTCCCACAAAGATATTTTCTATTTTCAACCTTTTATTTTCTAAGAACAATTTCAAATTGCGAGGACGCAATTTATTGAAGGAGGGGAGAATGTAACACCCCAGGATTTCATAGTGTGTTATTTCTTAAAAATAATTCAATAACTTAAACTACACGCAACACCGAGTTCAATCACACCATGACGTACAAAAAAAAAATCCATTAAAAGAGGTCATGAATAGTATTAACAACATTTTGAACATTATATAATCCTTATAATTTTAGAATCCCTATTATGAGTTTCTTAGTCATAATGCAAGAACAGATTCATTTTCAGTATTGCACTTTTATCAACTTTAATAGTGAAACCTTTTTAAATAAAATATTTTAAACTATCTGAATAAATTGGGACATCAAAAAAAAAATTTAAAATGAAACATCCCAAGCTTCCACGGTACACTTTCCTTTGAATAAAATAGTAGCGTGTGTTGTACGCAACCTTGAGTTTTAACACACGCCACAACCAATCAAACTAGCCGTTATGAATAGTAATACCTAAATTTTGAAATTATATATATTTTATATTTTAAAATGGACTTCATTTTTGGATTCGGAATATCGAATTTAGCCTAAGGTGAAATTTTGGTACTTTTCGGATAACTTTCATATTTTGATGAATAGAGAAAATTACTAAATTTTAATTAAAAACAACTTTTTTAATCAAAATAATTAATAGTGATAAATTATGAATTTTAGTAGTTTTAAAGTATATTTAGAATATATTTTTACCATTTAATATAATGTTGGTCATTGTACATAATTTTACAATTAAACCGAACATAAACAAGTGTCAATCTTTTGATAGTTATTACCTCTTAAAAACACGCTTTTTGTTTTGACAGCGGGAATTAATTTTAAATTAATTTCTGCCACTTCTGTGTTTTGAATTTAGAAAAATGGATTCCATATTTGGAATCAAGATGTCCAAATTGTGTAAATAGGTAACTTTTATTTTTAGACATTTTGAATAATTACTGTGGTAAATATTTTATTTACCATGGTTAAGGGTAAATCCGGTAAATAAAGGTTAAAAAATAATATTATAATAATACAAAATTAACCTAAAACGTGTCCAAACCTTATTGGTGGACACATTCCCGACCATGAGCATCCTTGGGTCAATTTGGGGACCCCTTGGATCCACTTGTATGTGGTAGGGACATTTTATATTAATAAAGTTAAAATAAAAATAAAAATGGCATAAGCTTACATCTTTTAGAAGAACAATTTTTACATAGGGTTATACATGTTGGATTTTCGATTATAAATATTCATTAGAAATCTAAAAAGATTTCCTACATAATTATATTTTATTTATAATTTTTAGACATCAAATAATTTAAATTATTAATGACACAATAATGATGCAATGTTTACCTCATTAATAAATCATTTAAATAAATAAGATTATAATGATTAAAATATTATCTAAAACCTGTCCAATTCTTATTGGTTGATGTTATTTAGAATATGAGTCATCTTATCTTCGACCTCAATGATCTTTCGATCATTATAAACCGAATATAATTATATTATAAAGTAATACTTTCACTCTTTCCTAAAGAGCCCCTCTTCTCCCTTATAAAAGGAGACCACTTCTACTCATTCCTCACACCTCTCAAGCCACTTGGCTCGTCCAAACTCTGCCCAACTAAGCTCCCCACATCCCTCTCCTCCTCCTTGAAGCTTCCCCTTAGGCAGAAAGCATTTCAAGAAGTCCTTTGGTTCCAACCAAAGTGAGTTACCTAAATTAAAGGTAACGATTTCTCTTAAATTATTTTCATTTATTTTGCTTCTCCAACCCCCAAACTCTTTTTATTTCCTTTCTTTTGTAACAACACCAGTATCCTCAATATACTAGGATGTTGTTATAAGAAGGATTCAAACTACACATACACACAACTCCATCTAATGGATGATGAACATAATGTTTCTGTGGATGACAAACTAACGCCTCACGAAACGATGATTGTTCAAATACATCTTACCGCCTCTCATGGTGGCCATTATGATGGAACTATAATTAAATATGATATTAATGATATATATTTTATATATAAGCTTCTGTAATTCCATTTTATTTCATACCATTATTCGTTTCATGTTGTATATACATACGATAATTTCATTTGAGGAAGTGCGGACTACCGCCCCCTTAAAATGATATGACTCGTTCATACCACACATGAAACGTATAAAGGATGGTGTTAATGAACTTAAGTAACATATATAAAATATTATATTATACTGGAATAGTAATATACCTATGTATCATTTGGATTCAATTCTTTTAAAATAAAAATTAAATGGAAGTAGCGTTCGTGCGTACGTACGGACTACCGTCTCCACGAACGCGGTGAGATCCATCCTCCATCGTATCCATTCAAGTCTTATTCTCATTTTAGGGTTAAAAATAATGTTAATATCATTCTGATTATGAATAAGATATAATCTATCCATTACAAACATGTCTTACGTAACCAAACATTTAAGAAGAACGAATCGATTATCACCCGAAACGACGATAATACTAAGATATTATTAATAATAAAGCAATGTTAAAAGATCATATATGATATCATATTAATGTATATGATTCTTGTATAATTTAATAACAATTATTTCACCATTATACAGGAGGTTAACCTACCCCAACCAAGGAAAAGTACAAGGTAAGAGATTTTCTTATCTCACATTCAATTCCGTGAGATTTCCATTATTCGCCACTAAATTATTGAAAGTGGTGTATTGTGTACTGTCATTTGATATATATTATCATATTCATGTTATTCTGTAAATAATTTGGTGGTTATTAACTTTTGGCCATGCGACTCAGTTGATTAACGTGGTAAGGGGTTTTCATCTCACTCCTTATTCCCGTGAGATTCATGTCATATTGCCACCATTACCTTTTGTGTGGTGTATGTACTGCCCATAATTATATTCTTTGTGTAATACACTCTAATTTATGTGTACTTACATATTAATTGTATGATACCTCTTTCATGGGTTGTATGATTCATAAGTTACCAAACTGGTAAGGGTTATTTCACAATCTCTTCATTATCCGAGGTTGTTTATACGTAATAATCTACTGGGATCTCTTTATCATCCACATCCATGTTTCTTAAAAATGAATTTCAAAACATTTTTACTATTTACTAGAATATGAGTTAAAGTCATTTATACCCTTTTTGACTTTTATAAGTGGTTTATAAAGGAATCTTTCGGTCGTTTTCAAAACAAGGTCCTTTTTAACCTTTTCGACAGAATTAAGGTAAGAATGTTTTTTTAACTTATACGGCGGGTGCGGCTATTTTCCGCCGTTATAAAATCTTCAAAGCTTCCCTTAAAATCTTATAAGATTATTTTCAAAGAAAATGTTTGATTTTATATGGATCTTAAATGATTTCAAAATAAAAGGAGATATTTCTTTAAAAAGAATTTTGATTTCATCTATGTCAACACCCTTTGATGAGTTTTAAGATTATTTGAAGTTGATTTATTATGATACAAAACATCTATATTGTTTTGAAGGTTTTGTGATATGTTTGACTGTGGATGTGCTATTTTTATACCATTCATAGTTTATGGTGAAAGTATTGACATTTCGTATTCTAGTTCCAATAAGAATGTTTATGTTATATTTCAATCTTTACTTCATATGAATGTGTTGGACAAGTATGTTCCAGGTTGGGGACTGGTTAAAGTAAGCCCTCCAGGTTGGGGACTGGTAAAAGTAAGCCCTCCAGGTTAGGGACTGGTAAAAGTAATCCCTCCGGGTTGGTGTCCGGTTATTAGAGGCACTCCGGGTTGGTGTCCGGTTATTAGAGGCACTCCGGGTTGGTGTCCGGTTATTAGAGGCACTCCGGGTTGGGTTCCGGTTACAGTTAGCCCCAAGGTCTTGGGACGAGGCCTTGAAAAGTAATTAAAGTTTAGCATTATGCATTCCAACATTATGAAAGTGGTTATTGATTTTGCATGTGATTATTCGATTAGTAGAATATCCATGTGAACAAGTAAATGGCATTATTTCATTTTACTTTTGCCATACTATGTTGAAGTTCAAGTTTAAAAGGCTTTTGTTTTAGTAATTCATTGCTTTAAATGTTTATGCTTATTTTTGAATGTTCCGCTATATTGTTATCCTTACTGGGCATTTGAGCTCACCCCTTTTCTATGTTTTATTTTTCCCAGGATGTGAAGATATAAGTTATGAATGACCTGCAGGGATATTATGAGGGGATTATAGCGTGGACTGTGGAAACATTATATTGTTGTAGTAGTTTTTCATTTTATGATGTAATGTAAAACTTATGAATATATCTAGTGTTTCCAAGGCTACTAAACCAATCGGTCTTTCGAGATTTGATCTTTCTTGTGATCATGCCAATGTTATGTAATAATGCACCGACTCTGGGTAACTGGGGTCGGGGCGTTACAGTTATGCCCTAACCTTTTTGGATTTTCATGGGATCATTCAAAAAAACAATTATTATGAACTATATATTATAGGATAAGTGTTACCTAATTATCACGATTCACATCAACTGTAGTGATTTCATATGGTCTCTATATATTCTTTTGTATTTAGAGGTTGTTGTGTCTTATCATCTTCACTAGCCCTTGGATTAGGGTATTAATATTCATAATGACCAAACTCTAGGAGTCTATATCACTTCTGTGTGGGTGGAGTATTTTGTTTAACCCTCTCTTCACTCCTTTCATTAAGTAAGTTCTTCACATTACATCGATAGACATTGTTATGATGTCTAGGTATCCCACACTTGAAGCATATTTTTGTTCCATTCATTCATTCACTTGAGTTCCCCTTCCAATATTTTTGTGAAGTTGGAGGTTGAAATGTTCTATTTCCTCTATGCGATATAAAAACAAAGCGTCCATGAATCTCCATCTTCCATTCCTTATCACTAGAACCTTGAGGGTTTTAAACTCTCATTTCCACTTTGAGCGCACAAACATTGATTTATTCATAGCTCTCAAAGTCCTAATGGAAAATTCCTTTCATAGAATTGGTTTCCAACCAAAAAATAGTTGATCACTTTTTCTTTAAAGGATGATGACTAAATGTGAAAAATACCTTTCATGTATTGTAAAATTCCCCTCATGGGTATCGATGGATTCATCAACCATCTTCTTGATATTAAGGAATTTATTCCCTTTTTTACATAAAATACGAGGAGAGAACTTACTAAACAATATCCTCTTAAAACCACCCCATTCCATTGATTCAATTTCATCATATTACCTCTTATTCTTAATATGATTCCACCACTAATCATCTTCATCTTATAAATAAAAAATTATTATGAAATTTTTCTCATGTTTCCAGCATTGAAGAGTAGATAATATATTTTCCATATGTTTCATCAATTTATTTGTAACTAGTGGATTTGAGGTCCCATATAATGGTGTTGTACATTGAACGCGCTGTCATGACACTTCAAATTGATTATATTTCTAAAGTTGATTTATAGTCTAGGGCAATCCCTAGGTCATCTCCCAAGGAGCATTGATGGGTTTAGAGTGTGCGATTTTACTAAGAAGTACTAAAATAGGAGGTGGTTTTGAAAATAGTTTTAGGATGAAATTACTTAATTGAAAGTTTAAAAGTTGAGAAACCAAACGGATTTTAAAAAATATGAGATTAAAGGGTTCATTGTGAGTTCACTACACACTTTCAAGTTCATCATTCTTGAAGATTAATTTAGCTTTGGAGTAATTCTTTGGTTGAAATTAATTGGAATCCTTATTAATTTTGAAGCCTTTATTTCATTGCTTGAAGAACCAAACTTGGCATAACAATCATATTGTCAAGATCTAGAACTTATTAATGGAATAAGATCTTCCAAATCATATTGACATCTCAATAAAGTGGGTATGAAAAATATTCTTGTGTTACCCAAGTGGAACAACACAAGTCATGCACTCAAAACCCCACGCCATCGGTTAGAAATTAAGAGTATCTCATCCGCAAGCATCAAAAGAAGCATTCAAATATGAAATAATGTAAGATAAATGGAAAGAAATGTTTTGACATAAAAAATACTCCAAACAAGTAGCTAATATATGTGTTGGAACTCTCTTTACATGTGTGTAGCTCCCTCACAATGAACGCCCACCGTTTAGCTCGACATCGGGTGGAGGAGGAAGCTCAGGCCGAACTCCTTCATTATTGACCCCC
This sequence comes from Viscum album, assembly GCA_963277665.1. NCBI lineage: Eukaryota > Viridiplantae > Streptophyta > Magnoliopsida > Santalales > Viscaceae > Viscum > Viscum album. The sequence continues at coordinate 571,149,567 of OY728119.1, forward strand.
CTATGAGGATATGGGCCTCCAGAACTTCCAGGATGAGGATAGGACTCCTATGGAACTCCAAATTGGAAACACTTCACTCTTTGGCTGAACTTACAAATGACTTTCCCATGGCGCCTTTTTATAGCCAAAATGGGACATGGTTTTGAACACCCTGCTTTTTATATACTACTTGTATCTCGGTTTTTGAATAGTATAGAGCCATATCATGACTTTATCAAAAGAGATGAGTTGTTTCATGGCCTCTTTATTGTCTCCCTGTCAAATTTTGAGGCCATTAGACAACTAGACTGAGATATATGGTCAAAATACCGAACCAAACATTTGAATTCGGGCAGATTATGTCCCTTGGATAGAATGGTTCGGATGGGCCACCATATGACCGAATTGGGATTCGGTTCATTGATAAGAATTGTAGCTCATGCTGTTTTGGATCGGAAAACAAAGTGTCGGACCATTTGGATGAACGGAAGTCTCATACGGATCAAAACAGTGGACATATGTCCATGAGATGCCATGGAGTTTGACCCATTTTTCTTCTAGATGATCTCCGGGGATTCCAAATTACCTCCACCTTCAATGAACAAATCAAAACAAGTATAATTGTCCTTTTAATAAGTGATAAACACAAAATAATTGAATCTAACATGAAGTGAAATTTGTTATTATATTTTGAATTTACAATACAAATTCTGTTTAAAACAGTGGTGTAAGGGTGAAAATGAAACAGTGAATCATGGTGTGATCACACCCCCACACCTAAACATTTGTACTCCTGGGAAAAGTCATATTTTCAGAAATTATGAATATAGATAGTACCAGCATCATGAAGATTTAACATTTGATGAAATTTTAATTCATTAAAGTAATGTGATAAATGCACAAACCACACCAAGGAGTTCTTCCTAGTGAAAATGGAAACAAGATGTCTCATAAATCATATCACAGTGAAATTCAAAAAGATTAATGATACCAAATTGAGAAAGGAATTCAGAAGTCAATCATGCCACTAACTCTCCATGTCTGTGTGTGAAAACCATTCCATGATATTCCTTCCACTTTCTATCCAATAAATATAACTTATTTTAACATTTTTAAGCATAAATGATTTTGTCCACCGAACCTGCCCTTCATCCTTTGCAATCATATTTCAAGACTCACTCCATTAAGCATTCCTAGAAGTCAAACCATAAGATCCCAACCTAGATATCCACATATGTTTCACATTTCATCACTCCCCTAATTTATTATTATTTTTTCTGAAGTTTCATTTGGAACAAATCCTGCACTCATCTCTCAACCCTTGTTTGATATCCTCACGAAACTAATTGTAATAGTTATTACAAGATCAAAGGTTGAGGAGGATTGGTTTTTGACCTTCCCAAGACACAACACAATTTTGTTTTGTTTTTTTTGTTGAGGACGTACAACAGTTGAATATCTGGTACACTCATAGGTCAATTTGGTACAGTAATGAAAAAGATCGGAAAAGGAACTAATATATGGAAATAACCTTTTAAGTTGAAAAATATTAACCTAACATATATTTACCTTCTATTAAGTAAGCAATATTCACACTTTGTGGGTTGGTGCAAAAATTTGTGGAGATATTGGTGACACGGTTTTCCTAATAACTACTTACAAAATGGGCATCAATCATCTCAAAGGTTTCACAGAGATACAACCATTTATATCATTGACATAAAACCAATTCACTAAAAATCACTCCCCAATGTTAAATTCATACACACATTCATTCCATAATAGAGTTAGGTTTTCATCAAATGTTAAATCAACATGGAATCAAAAATTTCAACATGCATTTTCAGTAATTTCCATGATTTGGTGACCATAAGGGGGGGGGGGGGTAAAAATACCATAAAGAAGGCGAAAAATAGAAGAAAGAAAAAAGGTGATGAAAATACTAATGAACTCAACAAGATAGGGAAAAGTGAAAATACCATAAAGAAGATGAAAAATAAATAACAGAAAAAAATGATGAAAATTCCTAACCCAGGAGTGTACCCATCCCCCCCACACCTAGAGTGTGCAATGTACTCACTGTAATAAAATAGAATTTGGGAAGGAAGGATAAAACATGGTGGGTTTTTTTGGTATGTTGTTTCTTGAACATGGAGTTCCTCCATCAGGAACTTCGGAAGTGCTTCATGGAAGTTCTTTAGCCGCTTCCCATTGACAGTGAAGGTTTGCTTATTTTATTCATTTTAAACATGAACAACATCAAATGGAGATACATTAGTAACAATGTATGGTCCAAACCAATGGGAATGAAACTTACCTTGATGAAACTTCATACTTTCAAAGTAGAGGAGGACCTTCTGCCCAATGTGGAATTGATGATGAAGGATTAGACGGTCATGGGCAGCCTTGGTTCGCTCCTTGTAAATCCTAGAGTTCTCATATGCATCTATTCTCATTTCCTCCAGCTCCTAAATCTACAACTACCTTTGAGCACCTGCACCAGAAAGATTAGAATTGCATTGTTTGATGTCCCAGTAGGCCCGGAGCTCAATATCAACAGGGAGGTGACAGATCTTTCCAAACACTAGCTGATATGGCGACATGCCAATGGGGGTTTTAAAAGTAGTACGGTAATCCCATAATGAATCATCGAGTCTAAGACTCCAATATTTTCTATTGGGTTGAACCATTTTTTCAAGAATCTATTTTACTTCTCTATTTGACACCTCAACTTGACCATTAGTTTGTGGGTCATAAGAAGCAGACACTCGATGCCCGACCCCATATCGACGCAAAAGAGATTGCATTGTTCTGTTGCAGAAATGAGAACCCTGGTCACTGATGATGAACCTAGGTAAGTCAAACCTACAAAAAATTTGGGTTCTAAAAAATTCCACAACTGCCTTAGAATCATCATTCCTTGTAGCTTGTGCCTCTACCCATTTTGAAATATAATACACTACCAATAGAATGCACAGGTTACCAAATGAACTGGGGAATGGTTCCATAAATTCAATGGCCCAAACATCGAAAATGTCATAGAAGAGAAAGAGTTTTTGTGGAATCTCATCTCTTTTAGATACATTCCCCATTCTTTGACAATGAGTAAAAGATTTATAGAAGTCATGGGAATCCCAAAACAATGTCATCCAAAGAGACCAGAATTGAGGACCTTGCGAGCAGTCCGTTGGGGACCAAAGTGGCCCCCACAAGCAAGGGTGTGGAAGAACCTAAGGATGAACTGAAACTCACTATCGGTAATACAACACCCAAGGACTTGATCACTACAGGTGCGCCAAAGGTATGGGTCATTCCAAACGTACCAATGAGACTCATGTTTTAGAAGATCAGTTTGGTTTTTGTTGAAATCAGTAGGAATGCAAGATGCTAAAAAATAATTCACAATTTTAGCATTCCAAGGAATAATATATTGCACTCGGTACAATTGCTCATTAGGAAACATATCATTTATAGGATGACAGGGGGTTGAGTCAATGTTCTAGGATGGGTGGATCCTACTGATATGGTCAGCCACCACATTCTCTTCTCCTTTTTATATCTAATTTATAAATTGAATTTTTGAAGGAGGAGCATCTAGAAAATGATATGTGGTTTGACTTTCAGTTTCTTAAGGAGATATCAGAGGGCTGCATGGTCTGAGAACACAAATAATTTGAATCTCAAAAGGTATGACCTGAATTTTCACAAGTAAAACACAATGGAAAGGAATTATTTTTTAGTTGTGGTGTAGTTTTCTTGGGAAGGTTCTAGTGTATGTGAAGCATAGAAAATGACATGTAGAGCTTGATTGACCCTTTGTGATAAGACTGCCCCAACTGCATAGTTAGAGGCGTCACACATGAGCTCAAATAGTAAATCCCACTGAGTTTGTTGGATTACCAGGGGTGACATGAGACTCTATTTTAACTTATTAAAAGCTTTTGCACATTCTTTATCAAACAAAATTCTTTTTCTTTTTGTATTAATCAGAATAGGGGAAGTGATATCTTACTAAAGTCATGAATGAAATAACGGTAAAATCCAGCATGACCTAGGAAAGACCACACATCCCATACATTTTCTAGAAATGGTAAGGAAGAAATGAAATATACTTTTGATTTTTCTATTGAATACCATCCCCAAAAATTACATGTCCCAAAACTATACCTTGCCGCACCATGAAATAGCTTTTATCACAATTTGATACAAGATTCTTCTCAATATAGTGATGTAGGACCGAACCAAGACTACTCAAACATTCATCAAAAGAGGATCCATACACAATGAAATCATCCATGCAATTATCCATGAAATCCAAAAAAAATATAAACCACGCATCACTGGAAAGTACCTGGAACATTACACAGACCAAATGGAATCCTCCTATTTGAAAATGTGCCAAAGGGGAAAGTGAAGGTCATATTTTCCTGGTCCTAGGGGGAAATATGGATCTGAAAATATCCAGAATACCCATCAAGCAAGCATTAGTGGGACTTACCCGCTAGCCTCTCTAGAATTTGGTCAATGAATTGCAAAGGGAAATGGTCATTCCTAGTATGTTGATTTAGTCAGCAATAGTCTATACAGACACACAAACTATTCTACACATGAGTTGGAACCAATTCATTATTTTCATTTTGGATTACTGTAAGGCTAGATGTTTTAGGAACTACTTGAACGGGACTGACCCATTGGCTGTCAGAGATAGGTTAAATGATTCCTACAGCTAATAATTTTGTTACCTCCCTTTTCACAACTTCTAGGAGGTTTCGGTTCAGTCAACGTTGTGCATTCCTCACTGGTTTAGCCTCATCATTTAACAATATATGATGTGTATAAATTTTTGGGCTAATACCAGGAATGTCAGCAAGCGTCCATCCTATATCTTGTTTATACTCCCTCAAAAGTTCATGCAGTCACAATTCATGCTCAGGAGGAAGTGAACTAGCAATGATGATGGGTAGCTTGTTTCCATTCTCAAGATATGAATATTTTAAATCTTGAGGCAATTTTTTAGTTCCAATTTAGGTGGATTTTTGATTGATGGAAGTGTGTGTGAAAGTGATAGGTCACTAATATCATCTAACTGATCAATGGTATCATCCTTAGATGAGGAATGAGCTTTTACAAGCTTAGCAGTATCATCGATGGTCATTAGATCCTCAGTATTTAAGAAATTATCAATTAATAAACATGAATGACACTTTTATATACCACAACAACAATAAATTCATGATACATTACCTAAAATTTCAATCAATGATGAAAACTAGGAAAGGGGATCAGGGGAATGAAATGAAGTTTTTTCAAGGGAAGGGAGTACATCTATAGAATTAACAGAGAGAGAGGAATATTCTTCTGAGGGGTGCTTCATTGAATGAAGGATGTTTAATTGGACAATGTCACCACCAAAATCCATAGATAATGTTTGTCACGACCCGTCCTTGGGGCCCGTGACGTGACTACCCCAAGCCCGCCTTCCATAGGCCAGGGTTTGGCGACTAGCACCAAAGGCATAAATCCCAATAACTGGGAAGACATTGCCTTTATAAAAGTAAACAAATCACCACAGAGTACAAGCGGAAGTAAAACACTAAGTAAAACTGAAACAAGCTGTGCTGAAAGTAAAGGGGGCCGGAAATACAAGCCCAACTGTAAAGTACAAGGAAAAAGATAAAACAACAGGAAGGTGACAAGAAGCTCCTGGATCATCCACCAAGGATCCTACCTGAAGGGTAGGTACAGATAGCACAGCTCCTGGATCGTCTACCACGGATCCTACCTGAAGGGTAGGTACAGATAGCATCCACAACACTCTCGCCTGTCAACCTCCTCCGAGTGTCGCTTCGTTGTGAAGTCCACCACCGGATACTGTCTCGTCGTGAGGTACACCTCCGGGTACCGTCCAGTCCTTGAACACTCGGCCTTTGTCTGCGCTGCCCGTCGTCTGCAACCAACACAACGAGGTGGGGGCATAGCCAGTGCAGGGGTGAGTATAACGATACTCAGTAGGGACCCCGAGACCGTCAAGGTCTCACTAAATCCAACAAGGATAACCACAAGGAAGATCTCAACAAATAACCTCTACTTAGGTATATGCCCATACATATACCCAAGTTATCAAGTAACCCATCTCAATCATGAGGAAACACAAAGATTATGAATCAACGGATAACCACTACCCAAGTATATGCCCATTCATATACCTATGTTATCAAGTGACCCATCTCAATCATGAGGTAAACACAAAGGTCATAGACTCAGCTCAACCAGGATTTTATTCATGATGTTGAAACCACGGATACTGGAGAACTCCTCCTCTATCGAGTATAGTGGGCCTGCCGCTACAACCAAGCGTGCCCCACTAACCTTGGACTGCTGTAGTACTCCACCTGTCTAGTACTGTGGGCCTGTTGCTACAACCAAGCGCTTCCCGACGTGGGTCTGCCGCTACAACCAAGCGCTCCCCCTCATAGGCTCCAGAGGTACTCCTTCTGTTGAGTACCGCGGGTCTGCCGCTACAACCAAGCGCTCCGCTGCCGTGGGTCTGCCGCTACAACCAAGCGCTCCCCCTCATAGCCTCCAGAGGTACTCCTTCTGTTGAGTACCGCAGGTCTGCCGCTACTACCAAGCGCTCCTCCGCCGTGGGTCTGCCGCTACAACCAAGCGCTCCCCACTGGGCTATCCAAAACACACCAAGTCGATAGATCAGTAGTCATCAAGTCTCAGCCAGCTACTAGGTCTCTGCACTCTGCTAGCTCATCACTGGGAGGATCCGCTCCACGAGCTACTGGTCGATACTCCAAGTATCACGAAGTTCCACGAAGAAGTATCTCAAAGGACCGCCTCATCATAGGGGTCTCAACGCAACATACGGTGCGTCAGTCGGACGCCCAGTCTGTGAGTTACTAGCCTTTTCGTCCCACAGGCCCGGTTGGTTTCGTGTACGAACCAACCCAGCTGTATCTCAACTGTACCCCGAAATCACATAGGGTATACTCATAGGGACCGTTTCTCAACGTGATCACCAACGCCGCTGACGGTTCGTCAGACAGACGTCCGGTCTAAAAGATATCAGCTTTTCCGTTCCAGGGGCCCGGTTGGATTTCAGGTACAATCCAACCTGACCATACTCCAACTGCGTCCAAACCTCGGTTGAAGTATGCCAAAAGTTCCATCTCATCAAGAGGAATCCAACAAAGTCGACGGCATGTCAATCGGACGTCCGGTGCTCAAGATATATACATTTCCGCTCCGAGAGCCCGGTTGGTCTCGTATTCGAACCAACCCGACCATACCCAAAGTTCTCCGAAACCTTGAGTGTAATATACCAAAACTACCATCTCGATCCAAGGATCAGATCACAACTGACGGTGCATCGATCGGAGGTCCGTAGCCCAAGTTATTGGCGTTTGAATGGAAACTACCCGAAAATAGGGGGTTCGGGCCCGGTCCTGCCCGGCTCGAGACCCCCCCTGGGTCGGCCCGAACAGGGTCGACCCGACCCGAGTTCGGGTCCAGCCCGGCTGGCATGGCCCGGCCCGGCCCGGCCTGCGCGGCCCGGCCCGGCCTGCGCGGCCCGGTCCGGCCTGGGCGCGGCCCGGCCCGTCCTGGGCGCTGCCCGGCCCGACCTGGTGATGGCGCTGGCGCGGCGCGGCACCCGTGTGGCCAGCGGGTGCGGGGGGGTTACAACCCCCCGCGGATGACGAACCGGTGCACCGCCGCCGCATTCCGCGGACCACCGGACGCGATCCGGTGGTCCGTTTTGCTCGTCGCCTTCGCCAACGGTCCTCCCGGGAGCCGACCTTCACTGCGGAGGCTTCAAAAAGACTTTGCGGCCTCGTTCGTCATCACCCACCAATCTGCGTTCAACGTTCAACCAGCGGAGTCTTCGAATCGCCTCCGCGGCCCTGACTCCGGTCGCGGTTTCGTTCGGCCTCAACGGCGCGGCGCATCGGTGCCACGCATCCTTGCCGTAATTCTCCATGTTTCCGCGCGGTGCCGCTGCACCTCGCCGCCTGCGTTCAATCCGCAACATAATCAACAACAAGGGGGAGGAGGGTCGGCCATGTTTTTGTGGTCCGACCTCCTCCCGTTATAATTATAGCAAGCGGTCAACAAATAGAAGTCAACGTATGGCAAAGAAATAATTCACGGGAAAAAACAATAAACCTCAACATCAACCCGCATGAACGAATGATCCGCGGATCAACCTGGAAATGGTTGGTCTGCGCTCGTTGTTCTTTTCTCAAAAGATAAAGAGAATACAAAATAAATTCCCCTACCTCGTGTCGTTCGTCGTTCGTAGCGTCGCTTCGTCAACGTTGGAAGGAAATATGTTGACGATGTTCTACGCGGGCGGCGTCTTCTCCCTTGACACGAAGGAAGAGGAAGAAAATCAGCGTTCCTCATGGGCGTCACCTCACACTCTTGCCTCGGATGAAGGAAGAAGGTAAACACGTCGTCGATCTTCGGTGGAGTCGGTGTTCGTCGACGAGAGAATGCCGTTCTTCCAAATTCTCCCAAAGTCTCCCAACCAATATTTACGAAGGCAAATAAAAAATTAGGCTCCCCAATAATATAAAAGAAGTCATGCCTTTCAAATTAATTCAAATGAATCAATTAATTAGGAAGCTTAACTCATTAATTTAAGGTGTTGGCACATTAATGAGAGGAGAGAGGAAAAGGATGGTTACTCAATTTAAAATGAGTAACAAAATTAAAGAGGGGGGGGGGTTTAAGGAGTTTTGGGGAAAGTGAATAGGTGGGGGCTCGTGAGGGCCCCACCTCACCTTTAATCCTCTCATGGGTAGTTAGGGGCTTGTGGGTCCCACCCTAACTACCCCATGTTTGATATAACCACCAGGATAAAGAATTAATAAAAAATTGTTCCACAATTTTTTTATTCAATTCATTATGAATCCAAAAAATTTTAACAACTCCTCCCGAGCAAACACATCTTCGCTAATGGTCCTCTTAAGCAAATACTAGTGCTGCGGTTTCATCGGTGCCCTCAGATTTCGATTCCGGGCATCGGTTCAAAAGTTTGGAAAACCCGCTCGTTCGTTTACTGAACGTACCTGAGATAAACTTCGGAAATTGATTCCGGGCACACCAGGCCTCAGAATCAGGCGCCGTCAGAAACTGCGTTCTCATAAAATTCCAAAGAAATTAAGAAAAAAATTTCCTTGAAATTTCCGGGTCTTTACATTACTCTCACCTCAGGGTTTTACGTCCCCGTAAAGCTTTAACACAAACTAGGGAAACAAAAGCGGTACTGAGCACACATCTTAGCCTTCCGCTCCCATGTGCTCACTTAGAGGTTCTCGTGCTGCCTACGAAAACGCACAAGAGGAATCGACCGTACTCGTAGGACCCACTCCTGTCGATCCTCAACCTCTACTAGAACTCGGAAAAAGTCACCCCATCGCCAACATCCAACTCCCCATGGTCGATGATATGCAAATGGTCGAGCACGTATCTCCTCAGTTGAGATACGTGGGAGTCGTCGTGCACCTGGTGTAACTGAGGTGGATTGGTCAAGAGGTAAGCCACCTCGTTTACCCTGCTGAGGACCTGAAAAGGTCCGCTGAACCTCAGAGATATCTCGCCGCCTCGGCTACATCTCCGTAAACCTTGTCGAGGTGAGATCCGTATAAGAACATGGTCGCCATCCTCAAACTCTAGAGGTCTCCCTTTCCTGATTAAAACTGAAACTCAGAACTCCTGCTGCCATGAGGGTAAGGTTGGTTGACCCAAGAATGATCGTCTACACCCTCCCATGCACGAGTTTAACCTGTGCTGCCTGGGGTTTCCTTTTCACCGACCAAGGAAAACCCATCCCGACATTTTCCTAATACCGTCAATTTGAGTATGAGCAGTGATTGCCAAATCCATACTCAAACTAACGTCGTAAGGCCTCGACGCTGCCACCAAGAGGTCCCAACCGAGACTCTCACCTCAAGGGTCAGATCACACCGTCGGCGTAAGTGTGACTATCGAGTCTCCTCCCAAAGGTATCTCTAGATGTGAGGGTCAAGTCAACGGCTTAACTGGAAACTCTAGGTATGGGACTAGATTCATGGAAGGAAGGGATGATTCGTATCGATGTCTGTGGCTATGAAAGCTAGTAGAAGACAAAGTACACACTTCAAATCATCCTTAGAGACCTTTTGGTCGTACTCCTTGACCGCATGCAGCTACTCTTTTCCCCTTCCCTCCAGCTCCCTGAGCCTGGATGGGATAACAAAGGCGGGTGGTTGTAACATGTTGAAATGTACACCACCTCATGTTGCTCTCCTAGCTCTGCCTCCATGTCTGATGCTCTGTAGATTTATCTGTCCATAACATTTCCTCTTCTTGAAACATTCACACGCCCAAGTCTCTGAGACTGGCGCCAGATCGCTGCATTCCAACTTCTAACATTCTCTAGCTGTATTCGTTCAGCCAAAGAAAATTCAACCTCAAGGTTCTCTCTAGCACCCTAACGTGAGTAGGAATTCATAGAGGAAAAAGTGTTGGCTCGAATATCCATAAACACACCATGCTCAGAGGTCCGAGCTCTATAGCACTGATCAAATCGAATTCATCGAGCACCCGGAATGTTCAGTACGCCTCGATGAATTCTCAACTACCGACATGTCATCCTGCCGAAGCTGTATAAGCTATAGAAAACTCTCTGCCACCTCCTCAAGCCATTCCTCAGCTGCCTGTGAGTCAGGTTCTCCTCAGAACTTGAGGGTATCTGATGTTGGAACACGTGTAAGGCAGTAAGCCTACATGTGTCACCTACCGGTACCGCCGGTTGTAAATGCAGACCAACAGGTAGTGATGTATAGCTGACAAACTATCCAAAGGTACTATCTCAGGTATCGGTCTACGTACCGAAGCCTCATCGCTATTCGGACCATCCTCATGGTCACTCAATGGAAAACACTAGTAGCTAAGTCCACCATCCACTCTACTGATGTCTCAGCTAGGCGGAAAACTCTAGCAATCACCTCCAGCCAGTGCTCTGCTATCTGGGAATCTGCCTCACCTCGTAACCTCGGAGGTCATTGCTGGTGGAACTCGTGCAATGCGCTCTGCCAGCGTGCACAGTTCTCTAGTAAGGATGGTGGCATCTGCTGCCCAACAGGTGGTGGTGCTGCTGGTACACCACCCGTGGGTGACAACATAGTAAAAAGGGCCCCGCACCGGAGCCTCGCCGCTCGGTGGGCCGTCATCGAGTACTCTCTCAGAACTCCAACTGACTGTCTGCGTGGAGACATCCTGAATAGATGTGACACAGTCAACGATTTATACCTGGTGAGCTGACCTGGTTTGAGGTGACTTTAAAACTTTTGGAAACACACACGTAATCAGTGTTTTTGTGCACAAAGTTGGAAATCGGAAGTCAGGGTCCTAGTGTACGGATACGTCGGCCGCCACACCAACACTGGACTCCCTGAACTGAAAACCACACTAGGTACCCTTAAAACTATTACTTGACAGAAAGAAAATAACAGAGTCCTAAGTTCTGCGGTAGAACCAACCCCTCTGATACCAATTTGTCACGACCCGTCCTCGAGGCCCGTGCAGTGACTACCCTAAGCCCGCCTTCCATAGGCCAGGGGCTGGCGAGTAGCACCAAAGGCATAAATCCTGATAACTAGGAAGGCATTGCCTTTATAAAAGTAAAAAAAACACCACAGAGTACAAGCGGAAGTAAAACACTAAGTAAAACTGAAACAAGTTGTGCTGAAAGTAAAGGGGGCTGGAAATACAAGCCCAACTGTAAAGTACAAGGAAAAAGATAAAACAACCGGAAGGTGACAAGAAACTCCTGGATAGTCCACCAAAGATCCTACCTGAAGGGTAGGTACAGATAGCGCAACTCTTGGATCGTCCACCACGGATCCTACCTGAAGGGTAGGTACAGATATCCTCCACAACGCTCTCGCCCGCCAACCTCCTCTAAGTGTCGCCTCGTCGTGAAGTCCACCACTGGATACTGTCTCGTCGTGAGGTCCACCTACGGGTACCGTCCAGTCCTCGAACACTCAGCCTCTGTCTGCGCTGCCCGTCGTCTGCAACCAACACAACGAGGTACGGGCATAGCCCGTGCAAGGGTGAGTATAACGATACTCAGTAGGGACCCGAGACCCTCAAGGTCTCACTAAATCCAACAAGGATAACCACAAGGAAGATCTCAACAGATAACCTCTACTTAGGTATATGCCCATACATATACCCATGTTATCAAGTAACCCATCTCAATCATGAGGGAACACAAAGATTATGAATCAACGGATAACTACTACCCGGATATATGCCCATACATATACCTAAGTTCTCAAGTGACCCATCTCAATCATGAGGTAAACACAAAGGTCATAGACTCAGCTCAACCAGGATTTTATTCATGATGTCAAAACCACGCCTGCTGGAGAAATCCTCCTCTGTTGAGTACAGTGGGCCCGCCGCTACAACCAAGCGCGCCCCACTAACCTTGGACTGCTGTAGTACTCCACCTGTCGAGTATTGTGGGCCTGCTGCTACAACCAAGCGCTTCCCACCATGGTTCTGCCGCTAAAAATAAGTTCTCCCCCTCATAGGCTCCAGAGGTACTCCTTCTGTTGAGCACCGTGGGTCTGCCGCTACAACCAAGCGCTCCTCCACCGTGGGTCTGCCGCTACAACCAAGTGCTCCCCATCATAGCCTCCAAAGGTACTCCTTCTGTTGAGTACCGCGAGTCTGCTGCTACAACCAAGTGCTCCTCCACCGTGGGTCTGCCGCTACAACCAGTATTTGCTTAAGAGTCGGTCAGACGCCCGGTCTGTGAGTTACTAGCCTTTTCGTCCCAGGGGCCCGATTGGTTTTGTGTGCGAACCAACCCGGCCGTATCTCAACACTACCCCGAACTCACATAGGTTATACTCATAGGGACTTTTTCTCAACGTTATTACCAACGCCGCTGACGGTTCGTCAAACGGACGTCCGGTCTGAAAGATATCAGCTTTTCCGTTCTAGGGGCCCGGTTGGATTTCAGGTACAATCCAACCCGGCCATACTCCAACTGCGTCCAAACCTCGGGTGAAGTATTCCAAAAGTTCCGTCTCATCAAGAGGAATCCAACAAAGTCGACAGAACATCAATCAGACGTTCGGTGCTCAAGATATATCCATTTTCGCTCCGAGGGCCCGGTTGGTCTCGTATTCGAACCAACTCGGTCATACCCAAAGTTCTTTGAAACCTTGAGTGTAATATACTGAAAGGACCGTCTCGATCCAAGAATCACATTGCAACTGACGGTGCATCGATCGGAGGTCCGTAGCCCAAGTTATGAGCATTTGAACAGAAACTGACTGAAAATAGGGGGTTCGGGCCCGGTCCGGCCGGGCCCGAACCGGGTCGACCCGACCCGGGTTCGGGTCCAGCCCGATTGGGTGCGGCCCGGCCTGGCTGGTGCTGCCCGGCCCGCCCCGGCTAGTGCGGCCCGGCCCAGCCGACGCGGCCCGGTTCGGCCTGGGCGCGGCCCGGCTCGGCCTGGGTGGCCTGGCCCGGCCTGGCGCGGCATGGCGCCCGCGTGGCTAGTGGGTGTGGGGGGTTACAACCCCCCGCGGACGACGAACTGGCGCGACTTAAAGCCGCGCCGCTCGGCCTCCGGAACGGCTAAGCCGTTCCGGTTCAGCCCGCCTTCGCAACTCACCCGCGGCGGTTCCTGTTCCGGCGGCGCGCCGCCGTCGCCGCCTTCCGCGGACCACCGGATGCACTCTGGTGGTCCGTTTTGCTCGCCGCCTTTGCCAACGGTCCTCCCGGGACCCGACCTTCACTTCGGAGGCTTCAAAAAGACTTTACGGCCCCGTTCGTCGTCACCCACCAATCCGCGCTCAACGTTCAACCAATGGAGTCTTCGAATCACCTCTGCGGCCCCGACTCCGGCCGCGGTTTTGTTCGGCCTCAACGGCATGGCGCGTCGGTGTCGCGCATCCTTGCCGTAATTCTCTATGTTTTTGCGCGGTGCCGCTGCACCGCACTGCCTTCGTTCGAGCCGGAACATAATCAACAACAAGGGGGAGGAGGGTCGACCATGTTTGTGCGGTCCGACCTCCTCCCGTTATAATGATAGCAAGAATTCAACAAATAGAAGTCGACGTATGACAAAGAAATAATTCACGGGCAAAAACAATAAACCTCAACATCAACCCGCATGAACGAACGATCCGCAGATGAACCTGGAAATTGTTGGTCTGCGCTCATCGTTCTTTTCTCAAAAGATAAAGAGAATACCAAATAAATTCCCCTACCTCATGTCGTTCATCGTTCGTAGCGTCGCTTCATCAACGTTGGAAGGAAAGACGTTGACGATGTTCCACGCGGGCGGCGTCTTCTCCCTTGACACGAAGGAAGAGGAAGAAAATCGGTGTTCCTCATGGGCGTCACCTCACGCTCTTGCCTCGGATGAAGGAAGAAGGTAAACACGTCTTCGATCTTCGGTGGAGTCGACGTTCATTGACGAGAGAATGTCGTTCTTCCTAATTCTCCCAAAGTCTCCCAACCAATATTTTCCATGGAAAATAAAACATTAGCCTCCCCAATAATATAAAAAAAGTCATGCCTTTCAAATTAATTCAAATGAATCAATTAATTAGGAAGCTTAACCCATTAATTTAAGGAGTTGGCACATTAATGAGAGGAGAGAGAGAGGAAAAGGAAGGTTACTCAATTTAAAATGAGTTACAAAATTAAAGAGGGGGGGGGGGGGGGTTTAAGGAGTTTTGGGTAAAGTGAATAGGTGGGGGCTCGTGAGGGCCCCAACTCACCTTTAATCCTCTCATGGGTAGTTAGGGACTTGTGGGTCCCACCCTAACTATCCCATGTATGATATAACCACTAGGATAAAGAATTAATAAAAAATTGTTCCACAATTTTTTTATTCAATTTATTATTAATCCACAAAATTTTAACAACTCCTCCCAAGAAAACACATCTTCACTAATGGTCCTCTTATGTAAATACCGGTGCTGCGGTTTCATCGGTTCCCCCATATTTCAATTCCGAGCACCGGTTCAAAAGTTAGGAAAACCCGCTCATTCATTTACTGAACGTACCTGAGCTAAACTTCAGAAATTGATTTCGGGCACACCGGGCCTCAGAATCAGGCACCGTCAGAAACTGTGTTCTCATAAAATTTCAAATAAATTAAGAAAAAATTTTCCTTGAAATTTCCAGGTATTTACAATGTTCCATTATGGAGATTAATTATGGTTTTGAATATTTTCAAGAATGGTATCCCAAATATAATTGGTTCATTCCCATTCATCCTATCATATTCTATTTTAAGCACATAAAAATCAATAGGAAAAATTAAATTTCAAACACTCACAAGAACATTATTTAACACACCAGAGGGGTGTGAGGTACTCTGATTATCCATTTGAACAACAATTACAGCGGGCTTCAGTTCCCCGACCTGTAATGTAGAGTAAATGGAGTGAGGCATCACTTTTTTAGAAGCACCTAAATCAAGCTGACATTAGAAAAAGAATACTCTCCTATGGTGCACAAAATTGGGAATGTTCCAGGATTATTTCACTTGGTTGTAAGTGATGGCACTATCAATGCTAAAACATTCCTCCCCAATCTCACCTTCTCATCACCTCGAAATCACCTTAGGTGTGTACACATCTCCTTTAAAAACTTGTCATATCATGGAATTTTTTTCATGACATAAATCAAGGGGACGTTAACCTGCACTTTTTTTTGAAAGTTTCCAATATTTCCTTACCAAGTTCATTTTACTTTTGTTTTATAGGTTGGGTGGCCATTTGGGGAAATGGAATAGGAATGGTTGGGCTAGGTGAATCATCAATATACACACTCTTTCCTTTGGAAGGGCTTCTCTTAGGATAAAGATTTTCTTCTCTTGGATCATTTTCAGCGGTTGGGATGGTGGTTTCCTTAGGAGTCGATGAATCTAATGGAGGGCTCATTTAGGTTTTAAGTTTTTCCCCACTCTTAAGGGTGATGAAACTGACATTTTCTATATCCCTAGGGTTAACTACTGGTTTAGAGGGTAGTTTACCCAACCCATGACTTTGAATTTCCCCCACTGAGTTATCTAGTAGGCCAAATTGGGTTTTTAGGTCTTGTATGGCAGCTTGGGTGGTTTGTTGGAATTGAAGATTATTGGAAGCCATTTGTTTCATCATATCTTCTGGGATAGGCTCGATTTTGGGAGGGGTGGTTGGAAAGGCCTTTGGGGTGGTTAAGGATTTCTAGGTAGTGGTGGAAGATGACTACTCTTCCCTTGTTAGTTTTATGGTCGATGAGGCTGGGTTGAATACCCCCATTGCCTATAAGCTTGGTTTTCTTTCCAACTAGAGTTGGATGAATAGTATAGTTCTTACCTAAAGGGTTGGTTATAGGGGTGTCCGTGGAAAATTTCCTCACAACTCTCATAAGTTTCTCTCAATTGGGGGCATTGCTCATAATAATGGGTGTTAGAAGAGAAGATTCAAAAATGTATGGGAGGAGGAGATTGAGATTTCCCTTGGGAGAGAGCGAGTTTTCGTAAAATGTTACTTAAATATTCAAACATTGTGTCCAGCTTATTCTCAATTTCAGTACTTTTCACCTCATGGACACTGCAAATGGGTACACTGGACCTTGTACTGAATTGTTGAGTGTTTTAGGACATGTTCTCAATAAGGGTTCTTGCAACGATTGGGGTTTTATCTGTTGAAAGTGGATGCCCTAGACCCAAATTGTATTGTACTTTTATTACCACTATATGTATAAAAATTATCATATATACATGTGTTTATCTTTCCGTAATAGTGTAGATACTTATTCATCCACTTTTTTTATGGCAATGTCCTTAGATTAGATGTCATGTCAAAGTGTTATAGAAAATCCCAAGCTATAATGAGAACCCCGAGATTCCATGACAGCAATATTATAGTAATTTCCTATAGTCCAGTTACATCATTCTGAAAAGGACACAGATGATGTGTTACCATCAGGTGTTGGGGGCTCATAAGTATTAAGACTTCTTCTTATAAAATCCGCACTTGATGATCTCTTGTAGTTGAGATCAAGAGGACATACCCACATAATAGGAACACCATATGTTTTAGGTGTCATTGGTCGTTCCTATCTATGGAAATGTGTAATGATCTTTAGAATTGAGATCATTATCAATGTATGTCATTTAATTATGTACTTTGATGCAAGGAAAAAACCATGGAGGTAAAGTCTTGGTGAGGTAGTTTGTGTTGGATACGTAATTGGTGACATGACATTGATTGAATGATCAAGATATGATTTGTCACTTTCGAGTTGAGGAAGAGATATCTTGGGCCTGATTGATTAGGATGGTTGCACCTTCATTAAGTCCATGGCCATGGTAGTAGAAGGCAAGACCGTCTGGACAAATCACCAAATAAAATAAAGCAAGATAAATGATGATGACACTAGTGTGAATTTTTCTTTATCGAGATATCGATGATGAAGAGATTATATTACACATACCATGTTCATAGGAAGGTAGTCATTGATTCGGATTTACCTTGTCTCTATAGGGGCCTCGATGAGTTTCTAGACACTACTCTTTGTCAGTGGATATTATTCACTACTATTGAGATAAGGTCCTAGAGGGCCACACACAATAGAGCTTTGAGAATCTGTCCTATTCTGGGAATAGGAATATAGAACATGGTGGGCCCCACAAAAGGGTCCGAGTACTATCCATGTTCTATGGATCACCAAGTAATAAATAAATTATTTAATTTTTCATGCTTGGAATAATTTGTTGAATTTATTTATAAAATGTATTTACAAGTCATTACGTAAATAAAAAAGATAAAATATTATTCGAACAGATTTAAATTTCTAGGATTCGTTTAATATTTTCAGTTGAAGTGAGTCGAGTTATAGACTTAAGTTTATCATGAAATATATATATTTAATATATATTTTTGTTAGTGATAAGATTATAAATATTATTTATGGCATAATTTAATTTGACATAAATAAATATTTATAAAACTTATACAGAGAATATCTAATACACGGGGTCTGGGAACTCATACTGGGTATTTTATATATCCCCTATATAAGTAAGAGAGAGGATCTCCCCATTCCACTATTCATGTGTCAAATTTGAGAGCCTCTCTCTCCTCTTGGATTCTAGAGAGATATTCTCTCAAGTAAGGAATACCTTCAAGATTATCCTTCTTGGATCGAAGTCTCTATCCTTGCGATGATCACTGATGTGTCGAAGAGCTCGTTGGTGTACCACGCTAGCACCCAGATTCTAACGAATGATGTGCATGAAAATTTGAAAGGTACACGTGGAAGATCTAGAGAACTTCGACGTCGGAGTCTTTGATCAATGATCACTGGCATCCTATGATGCATATATACACATCAGATCTGAACAAGGTACTTGTTTGTTTTATATTTTTCTGCTATGTAAAATACATGTGTGGTCCTCAGACTGTATTGGGATAGCTCACCGAAGTCGACGTCGCAACGTTGCTTCGGTGATGCGAAATTTTTTAATTTCATGGCCCATCAGCTTCCGTTGCCCATCCCTGTACCTAACAGTGGTATAAGAGCGATGTATGATTTCTCAGAGTAAAAAGAAAAATTAAATTGCATTAAATTTTAGTATGGGGCATTAAATCAATTCTAACGGATCTGATCGGACGTCAATCCATTTCCGAATGGCCGTGTTATGGCTATTTGAAAATTTTAATGGGATCGATTTTTCCAGTTTGAAATTTTCGGATTATTTTTATAAAGAACACGTTTTAATTTTATGTATGTGTTCTTTAAAATACCAAAATCCGGCCACGCTATGGCCAGAATCTGGTCACCAAAATATTTCAAGTGGTTTTTTTTTTGAGTTAAATAAAAATATTATTAGATAATAATATTTTATTTTACTCAAACCAAAAATAAATTTAAAATGAGGTCTTTGAAGACTTGGCGTAAGTCTTGTTTTTTATTTATTTAAATTGTTTAGACTTTAATTTTTTTTTAAAAAAATTTGGGGACCAAGACCTTAAAGTGGGTCTTCTTCCATTACTTTTAATTTGAAAATGGGGAAAGATATTGTTTTTTTCAAAGACAAAAAAAATTTTAAAAAAAGGAAATGAAAGAAGACCCTTAAGGGTCTTCTTCCACGCGCAAAAGGAGGCCTCACCCCCTTTGTGAAACCCTAGCCGCTTGGGGGTCGCCAACCGCCTCCCCTCCCCTCTTCCTGGTCACGCGTTGCCCCTATTCTACACTGGGCAGATCTCGGGTCACCACCATTTCCCTATCGAAGGCTCCCATGCCGCCCCTGTACTGTACCATCCTTGATCTCACCATTGTTGGACCGTGCCCCATACCTTTTCTCCCCTCGATGCAGTCAAACCAAGACCCGACCTCCCTTCGCGCCTTGCCGGCCCATGCTCCTCTCTCCGCTACCGACTCTCCCCACTTCCCTGCTTGGTGCTGTGCTGTAACAGGTGGCATGACGCCCTTGCGGCTGGTTGGAGCAACGGGCTTCCACCCCTTCCGGCTGGTAGGAGTGGTGCCCTGCTGCCTCCGCTCTTTGCCGGAGGAGTCCGCTGCTCGCCGGAAGTTTCTGCCGCCGCGAGTGTTGCTGGACGGAGAAGATACGCCACAGTCACGCCACAATTCGACTATGCTCTAGTAACACATTCTCGTGGCAGTTCCCAGTTAAGCTGAAGTCCTTCCCGGCTAGAGGTAACCCCGCTATTTAATTTTAATTAATTTAGTTTTTTAAATTAAATTAATTAAAATTATATTGGTCTTTAAATTTAATTTAATCCTAAACATTAATTTGATTAGAATTAAAATTAAATTAAGAGTTTAATTTAATTTTATAGTAAAAATTAAATTAATGGTTTAATTTAATTTTTGGAATTAAAAGTTAATTAAACAAATGGAACTGATAAAAATAAATGAATTTAATTTATTTAAATTCATCTAAATTATTAGAGTGTCGTCGTACTGTTTAAATTTTATTGCAGTTTAATTTTTAATTGCGTTTAATTATACCGATTGGTCTTAAGTAACCGATCGAACTGTGCATGTCTAGTTTATTTTTTTATTTAATTATTTATTCAATGAATGCGATGATTTTAATAATTAATTAGATAAATTATGGTCTACAAATCGTCTTTTAATTCAAATATGTATAAGGGCATGCGTGTCCAATGCACAAGTTGTATTTTGTACCCTTAGACCCCCTCGCCTGCATGTGAGTATATTTTTAATTAAACAATGATGATTCGAGACCTAGACCCGCCAAGTCGATGCGTTAATCTAGACGGGAGACGAGCGCATTGCACTAGGGATGGATGCGACTTGAATCAGGTGTCGACTCAGGTATGGATTCCCCTAGGTCAAGATTGATCCCTTATGGATCGATCTGTATATAATGCTCAAGATCATTTGAATTGCATGATTTAAATTTATGCATTGTTTATTATTTTATTTGAGTTCATGATTATTTATTGATCACATAGAATAGTAAACAAGATAAAAAATGCATAAAGAAGTGATGAATATATTTCTATTGCATGTTCTGTTGTGAGCATGACAATCTAGTTTGAACATATAGATAGAAAAAGGATTATTCATCAATAAATAATAAAATACCTCAAAGATATATTAAGTCCAAATGCCTTCCATTTATCACATCTAAACAAAATCAGGTGTTTTGGGTGCTCATCAGCCATAGTTGAGAGTGACTCATACTACCGGGGAGATTTTCATGATAGAAATGGGTCGATTTAACTAAAGTTAGTAGTCAAGGATTAGTCATTGCTAACCTGCTATACCTTTTGAGGCACAATGGTGATGGAATCAAGTTTAGATTCCAAAATCTAGGACTTTACTCAACAAAACAAGGAACCATAAGTCAACTGGTTGGCTAGCCTAGTGCCTACATTGAAACCCTATGAGTAGTGGCGTAGCTATATCTTGTAGAATATGAGAGAGGTTTCTAGGATCCTTTCCACTAGAATACTCAAGCAACCGAGTATTCCGAATCTAATAGTGAGATATATTAAGGTTCGTTAAAATATTGAGAGACATTAAAATGATATAATAATTTATTAATCATAAATTTCAAAAGGTTATCAAGAGAAAGTACTAACTGCTAAATATTTATTTGATGTAGATTTAAGATAGAAATCACCAACACCACAAGTACTTTATCACTGCGATCGATTTTGGATAAAGAGAATATCCTGACCGGTAATAACTTTCAGGAGTGGTACAGGCGGTTGTACATAGTACTACACCAAGAAAAGAAGTTATATGTGCTGGAATCCCCAATTCTTGATGAGCCTCCTCAGGGAGCAAGCAAGGCAAAAAAAGATAAATGGAGAAAACATGTAGACGATGCACTTGATGTACAATGCATCATTTTGTCATCTATGTCCATCCAATTGAAAAAAAAATAATGATGATGAGGATGCCTACAAGAAGCGTTCACATCTCCAAGAATTATATCAGGAGAGGGTCGAGTAGGAAAGGTATGAGATATCAAGTTCCCTTTATAAGTGAAGGCTAGCAGAAGGGCACCGAGCTTGTCCTCACGTACTCAATATTATTGGTTATATTGAGAGGCTTGAAGCCCTTAGGTTCAAATTGAACCACGAACTAGTAGTGCATCTCATTATTGCCTCTTTACCATCAAGCTTATTGACTTTTATTGTCAATTTTAACAAGAATGATATGACAAAGTCGCTCCCATAACTTTTGGATTTAGTTCTTCAAGCTGACAAGGATACGAAAAATACCAATTCATATGCCCTTATGGTGAACAAGAAAAACACGGGAAAGGAAAAAGGTTCTAAGGACACGTCAAGTCCAAAGACACCAATGCATCATCCTACAAAGAATCCAAAGATTTAGAGGCAGAGTAATGATCAGGAAGGTCTCTACTTTGGATGTGGCAATAAATAACATTGGAAGAAAAATTGTATAGATGGAAAGAAGAAGAAAATTGATGCTTCTACTTTAGGTATTTTTTTCATTGAATGCTATCTATCTTTATCTATAAGTTGGGTATTGGATACGCCATGTGTCTCACACATTTTTATTCATATACAGGAACCAAGTAAGCTCAAGAAGATTTCCAAAGGTCAAGTGGATCTTCGAGTTGAAAATGGTGCAAGTCTGGTGAATTCTGTAACCCATAACATTATCTCTATGTCAAGTTTTGACACTATGGTTTTTTATTTCAAGTTTTGAAATAAATGTTGTCTCTTTTATAGGGATAAAATATATTATGGTATGTCACATCTTAACAATGGTTTATACATTCCGGAACTTGAGAACCCTGTAATGGCACTCAATGACAAAAAAAACCAACATGACTCATATATCACCCGCCTATGACACTTCAGGATTGGTCATGTAAATGAGAATAGATTATGAAGATTACATCAAGAAGGGTATTTAGACTCGGTGCATTTAGAACCCTTGGATGCATGTCAAGGTTGTTTATAAGGAAAGTTGACCAAAGCACCTTTCTCAGGAAAGGGAGAATGATCTAGTGCAGTACTAGAATTAATACATAATGATGTATGTGGTCCATTTCCAGTAGAGGAAAGGGATGTTATTTCATACTTCATTACTTTTAACAATGACTATAGTAGGTATGGATATATATACTTAATGAGGTATAAGTCTGATTCCTTTCGGATATTTAAGGAATACCAAAATGAAGTATAAAACCAACTTGGAAAAAAGATAAAATCACTCTTCTCAGACCGAGGTAAAGAATATCTTAACCAACCTTTCATTGATCACTTTAAAGAGTGTTGGATAGTATCTCAACTCAATCCTCCATATAAACCACAATGGAATGATGTTAGTGAAAGGAGGAATATGACCTTTCTTGACATGGTCAGATCAATGATGAGTCATCAAACTCTTCCATTATCCTTTTGGGGATATGCTTTGCAAAAAACAACATATACCCTTAACCGAGTACCAACTAAAGCTGCAGATGGGATTCTATATGAGTTATGGTATGGAAAGAAACCCAGTCTGACATGCAGATGTGTATGGGGGTGAGAGGCATTTTTCAAGACTTTACCAAGTGATACATTAGCATCCAAAAGCACCAAGTGCATCTTTATAGGTCATCCTAAGGACACTAGAGGATATTAACTATATAAACCTTTAGATAGAAAAGTTATTGTGGAAAGATATGACATATTTCTAGAAAGGGAACGCATTTTTATTGGAAACAATGGGAGAAATATTGACTTTTTTGAAGTTAATACTCTAGATTCACAAGAGTTGGTAGAGGAACAATCTCCATAAGAGAAAGTGGAAGAAGAAGTTATTCCTGAGACACAAATACTACATAGGTCTACGTGAGAGGTTAGAGAACCAGAGTGTTATGGTTTTCTTTTAACCGATTTAGGTGACACATTAGTCCTTGAGGATGATGAACCTTTAATTTACAAGAAACCAGTAGAAGGAAAAGAAGCTGCTAAATGGAAAGAATCCATGAATTATAATATGGAGTCCATGTACTAAAATCAAGTTTGGATTTTGGTATACCCTCTAGTAGATGTAAAGCCCATTGGATGAAAATGGGTATTCAAGAAGAATCTAGGCATGGATGGTGAGGTTAATACCTTTAACGAAAGTCTGGTTTCATATGGTTTCAGGAAATGTCAAGGAATTGACTATGATGAAACATTATCACCAGTAGCAATGCTTAAATCTATTAGAATATTGCTTTCAATAACAACCTTTCATGATTATGAAATTTGGAAAATGGATGTCAAAACTAATTTTCTAAATGGGAAGTTGTTTGAAGACGTCTATATGACTCAACCCGAAGGGTTTGTAAAGTCAAAGAATGCCAATAAAGTATGCAAGCTGCAAAGATCCATTTATGGATTGAAGCATGCATCAAGATCATGGAATATTAATTTTTATGAGGCCATAAAATAATTTGGTTTTGTCAAAAATGAAAGTGATCCTTGTGTCTATAAAAATGTTGAAGGGAATGCCATCATTTTCCAAGTATTATATGTTTATGACATAATAATTATGGGAAACAAGGTGCAAGTCTTACATTTAGTTAAGACTTGGTTAAATGAATGCTTCTCCATTAAATACTTAGGTGAAGCAACCTACATTCTAGGGATAAATATCTATCTAGATAGATCTCAAAGGCTTCTTGGGCTAAGTCAAAGTACATATATTTACAAGGTACTCAAAAGGTATAATATGAAAAAATCCAAGAGAGGATTGTTGCCTATGTCACATGGTATAAATATCTCCAAGAAAATGTGTCCACAAACACAAGAGGAGATTGACGGAATGAGTGGAATTACTTATTCATCGGCATTGGGTTCTATCATATATTCCATTCTATGTACTAGGTTTGATGTCTCCTTTTCTTTAAGCATGGTGGGTAGATATCAAGCCAATCCAAGAGAGCTGCATTGGGAAGATGTTAAAACTATCCTAAAGTAATTGAGGCATACTAAGGATATGTTCTTAGTGTATGGAGGATATGGGGAACTAGTAGTGAGGGGATGCCCTGATGCTAGTTTCTAGACAGATCATGATGATATGAAATCATAGTTAGGCTACAAATTTTTCTTGAATAGTGGTGAAATGAGATGGAGATGCTCGAAGCAAGTTGTGGTTACTGATTCAATAGTAGAGTCCGAATATATTGCAGCTTCCGATGCAACAATGGAAGAAGCATGGATACACTACTTTATCTCAGACATTGGTGTTGGGCCTAGCAGTGCAGACCATGTTCCAGTATATTGCGATAATACTGTTGTAGTGGTGCTTGCCAAGGATACCACGTCTCACCATAGGACAACTCATATTCTTTAGGTATTTCATCTCTTGAGAGATTTTACTCAAAGTGGTGTAGGAATAGTTAGTAGAGTATCCACAAAGGACAATGTGGCAGACCCTCCAACTAAATCCATTTCTCGGCAGAAGCATGATTCTCATATGAGAGCTAGCAGATAGAAACCTATTAGCAGTTGGCTCTAGTGCAAGTGGAAGTGTTGAAAGTGGGTTCCCTAGACCCAACATGTATTGTACATTGATTACCACTACATGTATACAGTTTTTCATATATACATGTGTTTATCTTTCCATAATATTGTAGATACTTCTGCATCCACTTTTTTTTTATGGAAATGTCCTTAAATTACATGTCATGTCAAAGGGTTATAACATATCCTAGGCTATAATGAGAACCATGAGATGCCATGACAGTAATCTTAAAGTAATGTCCTCTGGTCCAATTACATAATTCTGAAAAGGACACAGCTGATGTGTGACCATTAGGTACTGGGGTCTCATAATCATTGAGACTTCTTCTCATGAAGTTCGAACATGATGATCTCTAGTAGTTGAGATCATGAGGACATACCCGTATAATAGGAACACCACACGTTTCAGGTGTCATTGGTTGTTTCTATCTATAAACATGTGTAATGGTCTCTAGACTTGAGGACATTATCAATATATGTAATTTAATTACATACTTTTATTCAAGTTGAAAACCATGGCGATAAAGTTGTGTCGAGGTAGTTTTTTGGGTACGTCATTGGTGACATGACATTTATTGAATGATAAAGATATGATTTTTCACTTCTAAGTTGAGGAAGAGATATCTCGGGCCTGGTTGATTAGGATGGTTGCACCTTAATTAAATCCTTGTCCATGGTAGTGTAAAGTAAGACCGTCTGGACAAATCAACAAATAAAGTTAAGCAAGATAAAGGATGATGACACTAGTGTGGATTCTGCTTTATTGAGATATTGATAACGAAGAGATTATATTACACATACCATGTTCATAGGAAGGTAGTCATTGCTTTTACTTTAACTTGTATCTATAGGGGCCTATATGGGTTGCTAGACCCCTCTCTTGGTCGATGGATATTATTCACTATTATTGAAATAAGGGACTAAAGGGTCACAAAAAATAACACTTTGAGAATCTACCCTATTCTGGGAATATGAATATAGAACTTGGTGGGCCCCAACCAAGGGTCCGAGTACTATCTAAGATCTATGTATCACCAAGGAATAAATAAATTCTTTAATTATTCAATATTGGAATATTTCTTTGAATTTATTTATAACATGTATTTACAAGTCATTAAGTAAATACAAAGATAAAATATTATTTGAACGAATTTAAATATCAAGGATTCATTTAATAATTTCAGGAGAAGTGAGTCGAGTTATATACTCAAGTTTATCACGCAATATGTATATTTAATATATATTACAGTTAGTGATAAAATTATAAATATTATTTATGGAATAATTTAATTTTACATAAATAAATATTTATAAAACTTATATAGAGAATATCTAATATACGAGGGTCGGGAAACCATACTGGATATTTTAGATATCCCCTATATAAGTAAGAGAGATTCTCTCCCCATGAAACTATTCATGTGTAAAATTTTAGAGCCTTTCTCTCATCCTAGATTTTAGAGAGATATTCTCTCAAGAAAGGAAGAACTTCAAGATTATCCTTCTTGGATTGATGTCTCTGGCCTTGTGGTGATCACAGCTGCGTCGAAGAGCTTGTTGGTGTACCGCACTAGTACTCACATTCCAATGAATGATGCATGTGCAGATTTGAAAGGCATGTTTGGATGATCTAGATGACTTTAACATCGAAGTGTTAGAGAAATGGTCGCCGACATCCTGTGATGCACTTGAACACATCAGATCCAAACAAGGTACTTGTTTTTTTATATTTCTATGCTCTGTCAAACCCACGTGTGGTCCTCAGACCGTACCGGGATAGCTCATCGGAGTCGACGTCACAATGTTTCTCTGGTGATGAGAAAATTATTAATTTCCTGGCACATCGGCTTCCTCTTCCCATCTAGGTACCTAACATTATCTACTAGTGCACCACCTGCAGCAACATCAATCATGTTATGATCAATTGGAATTAAACCTTCATAAAAATACTATATTAATAGTTCATCACTTATTTGGTGGTGTATTATAATTGAACATAATTTTTTAAATCTTTCCCTATATTCATGAAGTTTTTACCCTTGATATTTTCTTATATCACATATTTCTTTCTTTATTATTGTAGTTTGAGAGGCTGGGTAATATTTTTCAAGAAAATTCCGTTTCATGTATGCCTAGCCTCTTATTAGGGAATTAACATAATAAAGCTAGTTTTTTGCAGTATCTTCTAAAGAAAAGGTAAATTATCTAAGATTTACTTGTTCCTCATCCACATTAGCAGGTTTAATGTTGAAAAAAATGTGAAAGGGTTCTCTTGTGCATCTCGGGGTTGCTGACTTAAGATCCTCTCTAGTTCGGGTTTGAAAGGTGGTAAATATTTTGAATTAGAACGCATCATGCACAAAACCTTCACAAGAAATAAATCAGAACACAAAAATATAGTTAAAGGTATAGGATAAAACAAATAAATATTTACAAAATTTAGAAAAATATTATAAAAAACACACACTAAAAACCAAAGCGCTCCCCGACAGTAGCTCCAAAATTTGAATGCGATGTCATGTCATGCCAAATTGATTATATATCTAAAGTTGATTTATAGTCTAGGTAAGACCCTAAGTTGTCTCTCAAGGAGCGTTGGTGGGTTTAGAGTGTGCGTTTTTACTAAGAAGTACTAAAATAGGGGGTGGTTTTGAAAATAGTTTTAGCATAAAATTACTTAATTGAAAGATTAAAAGTGGACAAACCAAATAGATTTTAAAAAATATGAGATAAAAGGGTTTATTTTGAGTTCACTATACACTTTTACATTCATCATTCCTGAATATTAATTTAGGTTTGGAGTAATTATTTGGTTGAAATTAATTGGAATCTCGATTAATTCTTAAGCCCTTATTTCATTGCTTGAAGAACCAAACATTGACATAACAATAATATTGTCGAGATCTAGAACTTATGAATGGAATAAGAGCTTCCAAAGAATATTGAAATATCAAGAAAGTGGGTAATAAAATGATTCTTATATTACCCAATAGGAACAAAACAATTCACGCACTCAAAACATCACACTGATCAGTTAGAAATTAAGAACATCTCATATGTACACTTAAAAACAGCCATTCAAATATGAAATTATGTAAGATTCATGGAAATAAATGTTTTAAAACCCAAATTAATCCAAACCAGTAGATAATATATGCGTTGGAACTCCCTTGACATGTGTGTAGCTCCCTCACAACGAACACCCACCGTTTAGCTCGACATCAGGTGGACAAGGAAGCTCGGGCAGAAATCCTTCTTCATTCTTGATCCACCTATAAGGATAGGGTCCTCTAAAATATCTAGGATGAGGAGAGGATTCCTCTAGAACTCCAAATTGGCAGAAATTCACTCCTTTTCAGAAATTACAAATGAGGTTCCCATGATGCCTTTTTATAGCCAAAATGGGACATGGTTTTGAGAACCCTGTTTTTGAGATACCACTTATGCCTCAGTTTTGGAATAGTATAAATCCATATAACAACTTGAATAAAAGAGAATAATTGTTGTTCAGACTCTTGAATGTATTCCTATCAAATTTGGTGGCCATTAGACAAATAAATTGGGAGATATGGTCAAAAGACCGAACCAAGCTTTTGAATTCGGGAAGATTCTGTCCCCTGGACAAAATAGTTCAGAAGGGCTACCAGATGGACAAATTGGGCTTCAGTTCCTTGATAAGAGTTGTATCCCATAATGGTTTGGAGCATAACACAAAGTTTCAGC
This sequence comes from Viscum album, assembly GCA_963277665.1. Lineage (NCBI taxonomy): Eukaryota > Viridiplantae > Streptophyta > Magnoliopsida > Santalales > Viscaceae > Viscum > Viscum album. The sequence goes on from OY728119.1 coordinate 571,178,324, forward strand.
CCATTTTATTCAAGTAATTATCGTACCGCTAAAAAAAGTGGACAAATGTCCATGAGATACCATACTGTTTGGACTGTTTTCTTCTAGATGATCTCTGGGGCCTCTAAATCACCTCCACCTTCAATGAAAATATCAAAACAAGTATAATTGGCCTTTTTAACGGTGATAACACAAAATAACTGAATATAAAATGAAGTACAATTTTTTTTACATTTGCAATTTAAAATAAAAATTCATTTTAAAACGGTGGTGTAAGGGTAAAAATGAAATAGTGAATCGTGGTGTGATCATACATTTTTATATAAAAAATTCAATGGCATGTTTCTACCTATTTGGTAAATTTTAAGGTTCAACATAACTAATAGTAATACTTATATCTTGGGAGAGTTGAGGGAGCATAATAACAAAAAATTAAATCCAATATTCCGTGAGATTTATCTTATCATGAGTATTTTTGTTTAATTTTATATAAAATTCAATGTTCAAATTATTCCTTCATGTTCCGAAAATTAACTATAACCAATAGTCTGGTTGTGAGAAACAAAAATAATAATTATAAAAATATTATACAGGATTTCTAATTCATGAAACCTTATTTTTAATCTATGAAACCTTAGTTTTAACTATGTAATTCATGTTCATTGTGTATTAAAATCCATCATGATAGTTTGTAATTAAATGAGAATTACCTTAGTAATATCCCATTGGAGTTCCAAATTTTCTGTTCAACAAGACCTGTTTTGGATACACTAGGTGATTATCAACTCAATGCCAAATGTACCATTTCCAGGGTTAATAACAGTAGGTATAACTACTTCATATCCACATCCACTTATAGTATCCAGGTAGGGATGTTTTTCTTAGAATAAAAATACCTTTATTTATAATATCTTATATTTTACTCATATACATAGGATAATCCTTAGGGTTATCACTAATTTTTCCTAATTCTATTTTAACGGATAAATAAACCATTCTATGATACCAAATATATTGACACATAATTTTAATACACACACACATATATAATGTTAATATATAAATATTCATTAATAACATAATTACTCATTCAAGAATAATATATTTCTTGCACCATTGGAATATTGGATACATAAAAAACTAGCTCACAAGTGAACAACACCATCTCCAAAAATGTTTTCATAACTAGACCCTTTATTATAAATATCATACATAACACCTCTCTCCACAACATGCTGAAAGGAAACATAACAATGGGTGATATCATATGAAGAGTTATGATAAACAAGGTACACTTAAACATAAAATGATATTAAGGCTATGAAAAGATGAAAATAACACTAATCAATTATACCCTTCATATCAATGATCATAATCTTAATAAATAGAATAATTAAAGGAATCTTGTTATACATGAATTATAATTAAATAAAACAAAATGATTCATGATAGAATAATATTTGAATATCAAGTATATTTGTGTCATAAACATAATATTATATAATAATAAATATCTATAAATAGGATACAATTCAATAAAATGGTAAAGGACATGAAATTAAACCCATGAATAAACTGGTGGAAGCGAAAAAGAGGTCTTATAGTAATATTATGGGATAAAAATCTAGGACTATGTTTAAACTTATGGCCATGAATAAAAGTTTCATACTTAATCTTATGGACTTGAAAACCATGTCTATGCATAAAATTGTGAAAATGATATCAGGTTAATGCATAACAAATTTACCTCATGGGTTATCCATATTTACCCAATTAAATGGAGGAATATATAATTCTGGATGAATGAATAACATAATTAAATTTAAATATATATATATATTCCATGAGAACATAAATCATTCAACATATAATTACCTATAGAAATCAAATGAGTTTCATAAATATTTCATCGTAGTATAACTCATAAAAAAGAAAGAGGTTACATTAACATATTGTCATTATAATCATAATCCATACAGGGAATGAATAGGTATGTTATCATTGGATCATATCCCTAGTATATCATAATAAGTATCGAGGGTTGTATTCACTGATGAATTAAAATACTATTAAAATAACACTAAAAACATTCCTGTAGAAAATTCCATTTCCATATTAAAAAACACTTTTTAAAATATAATGTTTTTACAAATATTTAGGAAAAAATTTTAGTTTAAATAAACATAGATTCTTATAGAGGAATATTTCGATCACTTATTGGTCATTATAGAGTGTAATATCATGTGTTCCGTACTCCTTTAAAGAATATATATTTTTTTTCAGATTTTCAACAAAAAGTCATAAATACCTCATTCGTAGAATGAAAATAATATTCAATTTAATTTTTTTTAAAAGTTAATTAAGGTTAAAAATAAAATTAAACAATAATTGGATTATAGTAAAAATATTTTTTAATATATCTAGAAATTTTTGTGTACATGGAAGGGGAAAGATATTTGACCAATGAGAGATAAATTCAGTTTTCCTTAAAAAAATTATTTAGTCACTTAATTACATATAGAGAGGAGGATGAAAGGAAAAAATTTAAATTAAAATAAATTAATATTGGAGAATAATTTTTATGATTATATTTAAATATAAATCATTATATTTCATTATTGGAAACATAATCATAAACAACCCCAAAAAATAACGACAATGTAATATAAAACCCGTAACACATTGGTATATTTTGAATTGTAATCCCTATGAATGAAATAAAATTTTATTGATGTGTATAACCAATAATTTTTTTGATAATAATCCTCAAAAAATTTATAGAATGTATATACACCATTCAAAAGAAACAAGTGGTGTATATTCTATGTGTCTCATTAAAATAAAAGTGAGATGAGAATTTATTACCTTAGGATTAAATTCCCTCAAACGTGTTAGATCCTCCAATATAACAAATAATGATTTATTATTGATATATTATAGAATCATACTCAAATATAATATACCATATATTATTCCTTATAACCTTATATCACCTTCTTATTAGTAATTCTTTATTAAAATCATTATTCCAGGTGATAGATTTATTGTTTTTCATGTAGGATTTTGATCAGTAGTTTTAGTTCCTGCATATTGATTATGGTTACATCATCCATATAATATTAATCATTATATAATGAACACATATATTAATTATTTACATATTTAAATTTATCCATAAATTTTTGAGATAAAAAATTAATTTCAATGTTAATGGAGACCGAGGTCGTACGTACGCATGAGTGTTGTTTCTATTTTTTGACAGATGGAAAAAATAATGGTTTATAATAATTCACCTTTATAGTGTAATTTTTATATCATATATACTAATTAAATATATCATTATTATCATCTTTTTAAAAATAATATAAAAAACATATGACACCACCTTGTGGAGGAGGTAGTCAACACGTATGAAAGAGCGACGTAATCATGTTTATAAACATTGAATGGTAAGAAGGTATATAATGAACGAAAACATTTATAAATGAAATTAACTTCTTATAATTATGTCATATAATCACATAAAATCACATTAGTAACACAATACAAAATTTATAAACTAATTATTAATGAAATAAAAGTCATTCATAGAAGTTAAGGAACATGTAACAAAGGAATAGTAACATGACTTTTAGAATAGTAACATGATCATTATGAATAGTAAACAAGAACATTGAATAGTAACCTCACCAGTTAAAAGAATAATTCTTTCCATAAATTTTACTCATAAATTAGTATTTTAATTTCTTATGATAATAAAATAATTTTATGAGACCCTAGTTAATTTTTCAAAGTGATATAAAATCAGTTATAATTTTAAAATATGTATTTTTTCGAGTAAATTATTATTTTAATAAAAAATAAAATTTCTCATCTTTAGAAAAATATTTCCATAAAATGGAGTTCATATTTTAATTATAAACACTGAAAAATGGTTTTGGTGAGTTTTTGGGATTTTTCAAAAATACATGATTTTATTGTGAATAATGAAATACATTAATTTACGATATTTATACATTATAGGTTAAATAGACTATTCCTTGAGTCATGGATGATGTAAGAACCATTAGATCAAACTAACATGATATAATTACTATATTTAGACTCAAGAATCAACTCTATTAATTTTCTTGAAATAAATAATAAACTAATGAATTAAATAATGAGAAAATAGTACTCTCCCCCACTATAAATACCACCCCTCACCACCGCTTCTCCTCACACATCAAAATCCTTAATATTTACCAAAAGTATTCTAAAATATCCTCACAGTATCGTTCCCTACATCCATGAGAATTTTGTGTTAATAAAATTCAAAAAACAATCCCTTAAGGAGGTTCTCAAGAAGAATGAATCAAGAGGTAAAACCCTCTTCCATTTATTTTATTTTCATTTAATATTCCTTTATTTTATTTTTCTATCATAATGTCCCCCCATAAAAATGGCATGACAAATCCAATAATTGGACTATAATATAATTTTTTTATACTAGTGGAATAATTTATCATCATCTTCATGTCCCCTTTCTTTTATAGTAAAAATGAATACATCGTTTGTGATGTGTTAATTTATCACATTCAAGGATAATGATGTTTTCAATTTCCATTATCACCGTTAATCTAGTCTTGAATGAATTTTCATAGTTGAACCAGATTTAAATATATGTATTATAAATTATTTAATGTCTTGGAATCATTTTTTACACATGATATTAATTTATAAAACAAAAATGAGTTCGTTATGATTGAAAACTGCCAAAATAAACCCAAATGAGTATCATTATCTATTTATCTAATGATTCATAATCATTTCATAAAATAAAATGATATATAAGACCTATTTAAATTTTTTAATATAATTAATAATATATAATTTCAATCCTGTATAATTATCCCCACATTATATGACCTTTCGTACATGTATAGAAGTAAACCGATTATGATAACTAAGAAAACAAGCACTCCTGAATAATGAAATTGAACACTATATCTCATCAAAAAGGCCATAAAAGAACATAATAAAATTATAATAAATCCATTACATGTATAAATGTTTCTATAATTATTAATTAGTTATTCTAATTTGATTATTTAATACACTTAGAGAAAGTACAAAATCATTTCGTACATAAGGTGAAGGATTTTACCCGAACCTCCATTATTTCTTCGGGTAATTATTTCTCTCTTTTTAGCCAAATTAATTTTTTTATATTTATTAAAATCTTTCAAATACTATTTATTTGTTCCAAACTCATGTATCATGATCCTTACATTCCTTTTTTGTGGATATAAATATTTTTATAAGGATCCATACTCGATTCTTCCGGATAAGTAAGCTCGATTTAAGGGAACTTCAAGATTTCATACCCATTTTCAAATGCAAAGAATAATCTATTTTAGAAACCACTAGTTATCTAAAATTAATAATTTTATCATGTAATACTACCTTGGTTCAATTATGGTTTTATAAAAACAATTATTCCTTTTCCATTTTAAAGAATATTGAATGTTTTCCAAAATATTGTATAATAACGTTTTATTTTTGAAGTTTCTTTAACACTCTATTCACTTCATTTTTACATAACATATCATGATATATGACTATATTACCTTATTAATGCCCATTTATGGTTTATATCCATCATTTCATTAAACCCATTACGAAATTTCATTTTGATATGAATATGATACCTAATTCTTTCCATGGGTAACCTTTATGTTTACTTTTGATTTCTTATGTAAGATTCTTTATGTGTAAAACATATTAATGAACACATTATTATGCATGAGAACAGATAGTGATTCAATTCATTGGGAAATTATTTGTCTCATGAGACGTTGTGTCCAATGGTCTTGGTGGTTAACCTTGACTCATGCTCCATATAAAATAGTCTTGGTGGTTTGTCTTGATTCATGCTTCTCTATGTGAAACGAGCCTTGACTCATTCTAAAGTAATATTTTATATTTCCTAAACATTACTTTTATTCCATAATTATATGATCCCATATTCTATATATTATTATTCCATATATTTAATCATGTTCCATGCCTTTTTATATCATTATGCTATCCATTTTAACCCACGTGCTATGATTTATTTTAATGTTTATTCCATTATTGGTATTTTTAGATCATCTCCTTGTTCATGTTATCCCTAGGTTATTCTATAAAGAAGTAAGAGGTCACATTAAGTTAGGATATCATAGTTGATGATAAAAAATGATTCTTTTAGTCCCTTATTTTCAATTTTATGTACCTAGTCTTCCAAGACAATAGACTTTAAGATTCTTGACTTGTAATTGGATGTTTAATTATAGTTAAATTCATGAAATAATATATGTAAAAGGATAGGGTATCTATAGTTGGTATCAGAGGAGGCCTAGTTATTTTTAGAGAGTAGGGATAGAGAAAATTAGTAAGAACCTTATGGATAATACCGAGTCTAAGAAAACGTCCCTAAATTTTGTTATGTATAGAGTAAGTATTTTTTAAAGAAAATGAATCCCTATATGGATACTATAAGTGGATGTGGTTCTAGAACATATGTACTTAAGAGTAATAACTCTGACAAGGTGTTCTGGTCCTTACTCAGGGTAACATAGCACAAGAAAATGGGCCTTAATACACACCTAGTTTGACACTCCCAAGGGATATTCTTTGGTAAATCCACGAGTTTATTACAAACAATTATTATGGGAATAGAGAAAATGCCCATAATATTATATTGTATGAAAGCAATCATGGATAACCTAGATTGGAACCTAGGTAATGACAGGTTAGGATATAATTTTACTTTAATATTTTGTCCTTATATATTTAGTGTTTCCATTTTTTATGCTTATTAGCTAAGTATTCCGTCCCTTCTAATTGAACATTATTTTTATTAGTTAATGGCATGAAATATAATAACACATTTCAACAATAAATGTGATAGGAAATGTGACAATCACCCTAATTATATTCCAAATATTATGGGAATGAGTTCTAAAAACTTCGTGGAAGTACTTGCTCAACTAGATCATCTTAAAAAAATAACTTGAATCATGTAGAACTCCCTCCTTATTTAAGGAAAGAGAAAGTTTCCATCAAATACTGTATGTTTCAATGGTCTTCATTGTTTAGTGGATCTTCTGGTCCCCTCCTCATGGAATAGTGGTTTAACTCCATTGAAAATATATTCTTTGTCCTCCAGTGCTCATAAGATGAGAGATTTATGTTAGTTGTCTATCATTATGATGGGGAAGCTCATCAGTTGTGGACACTAATAAAAAATATGAATTCCTAAGAGGAAATTGATTCCATGGATTGGGAGGAATTTAAGAAATATTTTTCAATAAATATTTTCCTCTAACCTTACTTCCAAATATGGAAAGAGAGTACCACATACTTAAGTAGATATAAGATGAGTGAATATGAAAATATAAAGAAAACATTACAAGTCTTGAAGGATATAACTCTAAAGTTTTCGTGAACACTCAAAGTAATGTGGATCTCTTTTTAGTTGAATAAGGCTGAGTCTATGAAAATAATTAGTGATTCGAGATTTTGATAGATATAAAGAGATTGTCTATTGTGACATCATGTTTTAAATGTGGTTCAGAGACTCTCAATGGTCTCATGGGGCTAGTGAAAAAACTCGGAAAAAGTAGTCTAATATGGGTGGATTGGAAAATAAATCCCATGATGGAAAGAAGACTGAATATCCCACGTGTCAAAATTGTGAGAAGAAGCATCATGGGAACTGTATACAGGGAACCAGGAAATTATTCAAATGTAGAATAATGGGGGATCTAGATAAGAACTGTTGAATGGATATGAAAAATATAACTAATGTTGAAGAGGAAGGGAAGGTTCATATAAACACTCAACTAGTAGGGCAATGTTTCAACTAAAGGAACATGGTCATTTTTATAACCAATTCCCTAAGTCCAGGGTTGTTAGAGGAAATCAATAAAAACCTCCATGGTAATAGGGAATGGCATATACTATCACTACTAGTGAGGTGGATCCAGAAAATGATGTAGTGACAGGTGTGATGTTTATTAATTTATGAATAGAGAATTTACTATTTTATTATGGTTCTACACATTCTTTCAAATCTTGAATGTTTAGTAGGTCTATTTCAGAAACACCTCAAAATTTGGAGGTTGAGTAATATATGAGAACAGAAAATTGGGAAATTATTACATAAAAAGAACATAACCCCTCCCTAGTTGATTTTTTTGGACTGAACCTCCAACCAAATCATGAAAAACTCCCTTTGGTATAGTTTTATGCTATATTGGGAATGGATTTTCTATCCTTATAAAAAAACCATAATCAACTGTCTGGAAAGGGATATCATTATTCCCATCCCAATTAGTCCTTTAATTATTTCTAAATGTAAGGAGGAATATGAATCTCTTTCAGAATAATCATATCAAGTGTGGATATTACTACCTTATAACCAAGAGTATCTCACTTAAATGATTGACATAAAGGATATGATCATGCTCGAATACATTCCCATCATAAGGGAATACACTGAAGTACTCCCTAAATAATTTCCTAGTGTTACACCTAATTTAGAGTTTGAGTTCTCAATTGAAATTATTCCTATATCTATAACAATATAAAATACACCTTATAGAATGGACACCATTTTTATGGTTTAACTAAAGAAGCAGTTATAGATGAATTAGGACAAGGTTTTTATATGCTTGAGTGCAACACCATAGGGTTCACCGGTCCTCTTTATCAAGAAGAAGTATGGATCAATGTGCCTCTACATTGATTATCATGATCTTAATAAAATCAATATAAAGAAAAAGTATCCCCTTTCTTAGATATATTACTTTTTTGATCCCCGATGTGGTGCTAGTAATTTTTCTAAGGTGGACCTTCGACCGGGATATCACCAATTTAAGGTGAAGAAAGAAGATATTCCAAAGACTACCTTCAAAAAAAGGTATCGATGCTATGAGTTTATAGTGATTCTATTTGGGATCACTAATGATCACGTAATATTGATGGACATAATTAATAGAGTATTTAGAGATTACCTTGAAGAATTTGTGATAGTCTTTATTGATTATATTCATATATATTCTAAGAGCAAGGAAGAATATGAGTAGAATTTGAATACTTTACTAATAAATTTTCTAAGTGAGAAACTATATGAAAATTATAGTAAATATGAGTTATTTATGGAGGGAGTATCATTTGTGGGGAATGTTATTACCAGCAAAGGTATATTTGTGGACCCTTCCAAGACAAAGAAAATCAAAGAGTGGAATAGGACAACATCTGTATCAGAGATCCATAGTTTTCCTGGACTAGATAGGTATTAACAATGATTCTAGATGAACTTATCATAATTTTCAAACCAAATAACCAAGATAAAATTTGAGTGATTTTTTTTGGATTCAAGAATGTGAGGAAAGTATTAAAGAGCTCAAAAAGGGGTCGATCACTATGTCGGTACTCACACTCCTGAAAAATGGATAACTCTTTGATGTGTACATAGATGATTCAAAAAAGGGATTAGGTTGTGTATCAAATAAAAATGATAAAGTGATATCCTAAACCTCAAGGTATTTGAAAATACATCACCAAAACTATCCTACATATGATCTAGAGTTAGCACCTGTGATGTTTGCATTGAAAATCTGGCAGCATTATCTTTATGGGGAGAAGTGTGGGATATATACTGATCACAAGAGTCCCAAATATATATATTCATGCCGAATGATTTTAATATGTTCCATCAAATATTCTTAGATCTTAGTAAGGATTATGACTGCTCAATCCACTTCCAACATAGTAAGGATAATAAGGCTTCACATTTTCTATATAAAAAAGGATCCTACATCTTTATCAATGATAGAAATTGAGAAGGACATAATATTAATAGACTTAAAAAGGATAGACATAGGAATCATTAAGGAAGGAACATCATCAATAATTTCTCAAATGATTTCTCAACCATCCCATATGGAGAAAATAATGGATACTCAAATAAATGATGTGGAAATTCAGAAAAGGGTCGAAGCTATCAGAAATAAGAAATCCTTATAGTACCCAATTGATGAAGAATGAGTCTCTATATTTGGGTTATGATTTTGTGTACCATCCAATCCATAGATAAATAAAGATCTTATGAATGATGCACATAGATCAACCTTTTTCTATTTTCCTAGGGAACACAAAGATTTGTAGAGATATCAGGGAGAAATTTTGGTGGGACAATATGAAAAAGGAGATCACTGAATATATATCAAAGTGCCTGATATATCAGCAAGTGAATGATGAGAGGAAAAAGTCTAGAGGGGTGATGAAACCATTACCCATACCAACATTGAAATTGGAAAACATCACCATGTACATTTTCACTGGACTTCCAATGAAATCAATAAGAATCAATATTGTATGGGTTATTGTGGATTGTCTTATAAAGACATCTTACTTTATTGAAATTTGATAGGACTTTCCACTAGATAAACTTTCACATATATACATCAATGAAGTGCTAAGGCTGTTTGGAGTACCACTATTGATTTTATTTGACCAAGATCCAATATTCATTTCAATGTTATGGAAAAGTCTCCAACATTATCTAGGAACTTAGATGAACTTTAGTATGACCTATCATCCTCAAACTGATGACCAATCTGAGTGAACTATTAAGATAATAGAAGACTTGTTAAGGTCATGTTCTATGGATTCTAAAATAGGATGGGACTAACATCTACCACTGGTTGAGTTCTCTAACAAAAATAGTTTTCACTCGAGAAAATATATGGCTCCATATGAATCCCTTTATGGGAAAATGTTCAAAACACTGGCATTATAGGATGAAGTTGGTGAACCTAAGACACTCGGACCTAAAATGTTTGAATAAATGGTGGAGAAAGTGAAAAAATTTCAACATAACAACAAGGTTGGCCAATGTTGACAAAAGAGATATACATACAGTCACCGATGGGGCATGATGTTTAAGGTTGGATATATAGTATTCCTCCTCATATCTCTATGGAAGATAATCATGAGATTTGGGAAGTAAGGAAATACATATACCAGGTAGATCAGCCCCTTTGATATTATTTTTCATGTTGGAGCTGTGGAATATCCACCAGATCTTAAACCAACCAAGTCCCAAGTACATGATCTATTTCACGTATCCCTATTTAGGAAGTACATACTGGATCTCTCATATATATTGATTTTATAGGTGGTACCGTTGAAGAATGATCTTTTTTATGAGGAGTATCTAGTGAAGATCTTGGATCATAGAGATAATGTTATACATAAGAAGACTAATCACATGGTTAATGTACAGTGGCAGAACCATAATTATGAAGAGTTAATATGGGAACCATAGGAAGTGATGAAGGAAAACTACCCACATTAGTTTTTAAAATATAATGTAAAATGAAATTTCGAGGGGAAATTTCATAAGGTGGGAATAATGTAACAACCCAAAACATTTATCAATGAAATTAACTTCTTATAATTATGCTATATAATAATATAAAATAACATTAGGAACAAAATAAAAACTTTATAAATAAATAAATAGTGAAATAAAAATCATATATAAAAGTTAAGGAACATATAACAAAGAAATAATAACTTGACCTTTGGAATAGTAGCATGACCCTTAGGAATATTAAACAAGAAAATTGAAAAGTAACATCACAAATGAAAGTAAAAAATAAAATTTATCCATATTATAATTTCCAATATGATATAATTATATAATAGTATAAGTAAATAAATATTTTAATGATTATTAATTAAGTGTTGGAAATTTTGTAAGTCAAAAATTTTTAATTAAAATTTTATAAACAATTTAATAACTTTGAAGAAATTTTAATTTCATCAAATTTACTAATAAATAACTGTTTTCATGTCTTATTATTATATGATAATTTTATAAAGCCTTATTTAATTTTTCAATGTGATATAAAATGAGTTATAATTTTAAATTCTGTATTTTTCACGTAAATTAAGATTTTAATAAGAAAAAAATTTTCTCATATTTTTAAGATTATTTTCATAAAATGGAGTTAATTTTTTTATTCTATACATTAAAAAATGGTTAAGGTGATTTTTTTTGATTTTTCTAAAATACTTGATTTTTTTTGTGAATAGTGAAATACGGTAATTTATGGTATTTATACATTATATGTTAAATAAAACATTGCTTGATTGATGGATGATGTAAGCACCATTTTTTTGAAATCACACGATATAATTACTTTATTTTGTATCAACAATCAACACTATTTTTTTTCTTGAGAAAAATATTAAACTATGAATTAAATAATGAGAAAACACCCATCTCCTCCACTATAAATACCAACCATCACCACCTCTTCAACTCACACCTATCTAACCTTTATACTTTACCGAATCCTACTAAAATATTATCCCAAGCCCCATCCTCACACCCATGGGATTTTGGACTTAATAAAAGACAAAATTCAATCCCCTTAGGAGGTTCTCAAGAAGAAGGAATCAAGAGGTAAAACCCTCTTTCTTTTATTTTAATTTCATTTCAAGTTCCTTTATTTTATTTTTCTCTCCTCGCATCCCCTCATCCCAATGGTATGATGAATCTAGTACCATAAATATTCTATAATAATTTATGCTAATGGAGTAATTCATCATTCTCTCCCTTTCCCCTCCTTTTATACTAAAAATTAAAACATCGTCTATGATGTGTTAATTGATCACATTCAAGGATGATGAAGTTTTAAATTTCAATTATTTCCTAAAAGGATAGGCATGAAACATTTTTTTATGGTTGAAAAATATTATAATATATGTATTAAACCTTATTTAATTCTCTATAATCATTTTTTACATATGATATTACTTTAACAATCATAATGAGTTCATTGTGATCAAAAACTGCCAAAATAAGCCTAAACAATAATCATTAACTATTTATCTAATGATTCATCCTCATTACATTAAATTAAATGATATATAAGACCAATTTAATCTAATTAATATATTTAATAATATATAAGTTCAATTTTAGATAATTAACTCCGCTTTATATGACCTTTTCTACATGTATACAAGTAAACTGATCATGAAAACTAAGAAAACAAGCACTTCCAAATGATAAAATCGAGCACTATCACTCTAAAAGGCCATAGATTATCTTAATAAAATTATAATAAATAAATTAAATATATAAATATTCAGTAATTATTAATTAATAAATCTAATTTTATTAATCAGGAAATTAAGATAATATACAGAATCATGTCATACATAAGTTAAAGGATTCTACCAAAACCTTTATTATTCCTTTCGATTATTATATATCCCTTTTCACCAAAATTAAGTTATCATTTATTTATTTTTAATTCTTAATTTTTTTATATCTTACAAACTCATTTATCAAGATCCTTCCATCCTTATTTTTTAGGGATACGCTTTTTTAAAAGGTTCCTTACTCAATTCTTCCTAATAAGTAAGCTCGATTTAAGGTAATTACCGATTTATTTACCATTTTCCAATGCACTACATAATCTATTTTAAGGCACCTATATTTTTCTAAAATCAATAATTTTATCATTAAAATATATTTTTGTTCAATTATAGATTTTTACAAATAATTATGCCTTTTTTATGTTAAAGAATCATGAATGTTTTCTCTTAAACCGTACCAAAATGTTTTATTTATAAAGTATCTAAAACACAATTTTCACTTAAATTTGACACCAATTACAATTATCCAAATCTATATTACCTTATGAATTTACATTTATGATTTAAATACATCCTCTCAAGTAAAAAATAGGGATATTACATTTTGATATGCCTTTTGACAAGATTATGATACCCAATTCATTCTGTGGGTAACCCTTATGTTTATGTTTGATTGCTTTTGTATGATTTTTTATGTGGAAAACATATTCACAAAACTAATATGATGGGTGAAAATATATAGAACTCTAATTTATAGGGTAATTTTATATCTCATGATACATTATGTGAAATGGTCTTGGTGGTTATCCTTGACTCATGCTCTATGTGCAACAGTCTTGGTGATTAGCCTTAACTCGTGCTCCACTATGTGCAACGAGGCTTGAATCATGCTAATGTCATGTTTCGTGTTTCTTAAAAATTACTATTATTCCATGATTATATGATCCATGTTCTATATTTTATTATTACACATTTTTAATTGTTTTTCATGCCTTTTTATATCATTATGTTATACCTTATAACCCATGTTCTAAGCTTTATATTAATGTTTATTCCCTTACTAGGATTTTTAACCGATCCCTTTTTTCAGGTTATATATAGACTATCCTATAGATATATAATGGCTCAAAATAATTTAGGATCTCATAATGTATGATAAATAAATAAATGTTCTATTTTGTCTTATGTTTTCTATTTTATATACCTAGTCTTCCAAGATAATATACTTTATAATCCTTGGCCTGAAATTTGATATTTAATTATGCTTCAAATCATGTAATGACATGGTTAAATAGATAGAATATCTATAAGGTAGACATAATATTATAATTAGATAGATATAATCATGTCATTAATATTATATATATACCTTAAACCCATCCTTATATCCATCCATGAGATACAGTCATGGAAAATGAATTACAACGGTTCGTGGGACAATAGTATACCGTATAGACGATCAATGGTTTCATTTCTCATTTTAGGAAGGAGGATATAGATATTTGTCATTAAATTGACATAATAACAGATTAATATATTTTAGATTTTATTTTTATGATTGTATCATATTTGGATAATATTTTAAATAGGATGAAGAAAAAATAAAATGAAAATTCATGGTCAAGAACTATACAACATCATCAGAGAACCTCATTATGTTATAAGTAATGCATTATTATGATGGTTTTATAAATAAACTAATGACTCTAAGTCATGGTGAGGGATGTCAATGAGTGGGTTTTGAAGCTATTTTATGATCCAAAATCTCTTGAAGTGCAGATAGGATAGTAGAGTATATGTCATATTATAAGTGGGGGATAACAAAAACATGGGAACAACATGCAAATTTCCTAAACTAATACAAAATGAAAATATCAATCTCAAAAAATATTCATCAAAATTAATTTATATTACAATTCAAGATAGTATAGGGTTAAAATATGGCCATAAAATATGATTAATATTGGTTTTATTGGGAAACATATCCTTACCTTTTGGTTTAAGCCACATGTAAACTTTTTTTAACAATAACCATCGTAATTTATTTTTAATGCTTTTAGTTTTTATTTTGAAAAATATTATTTTTACCAAATTACCTAATATAAATTGTTATGATTCCATATATGGAATCTAATTTATCAAAATAAATTCAAAAAATATGTATAATTGAAATTTAAATTAAACGTGGAGGCATGATGAATAAGTGTTTTTCCAATGAAATGTTTTCCATAAGTATAAAAAGTTATTATATTGAATTTCGACATCAAATTTATTCCAAAAAATAATAATTTATTATTAATAAAATAATTTAACTAATTTAACTTTTAAACAATTTTTAACCAAAATCAATCTTTTAAATGATCTAAACTAAAAGATATATTTAAATAAAAATCATTTTCATTCACAAATCGTTGAAAAATTAATCTGTTCAGAAAATTATAGAAACCAAAATCAAAGTTTAAATTCTAATTTTGATTCCAAAAATGAAGATAATTTTTTTAAATACATGTTCTTAATGAATAAAATGTAATTTAAAATTAGTGTAAAATAGGACGACATTGTTTTTTAGAAAAAATATAGTTTTTATAATGAAAATTATATTTATTCATATCGCAATCGAAAAAAAAATTATATGAATGATAAAAAAATTATTTAATATATAATATATAATTATTATTAAAATGATTAAATAATAGTAATTATTTTAACATAATATTAAAAAAAATCATGTATTATTTTTTTTTTCGAAAAACATTTCATTTTCTTCGAAATGTTTTTTATTTTAATTTATAGTCAACTAATAAAAAGTGAATTTATTTTATAGATATTTAATGAAAATAATGTTAATATTTTAGTTATTAGTAATCATATATACCCATTTAAAACCATTTTTATAATGCTATACTATATTATTATTTGTTAAAAATCATTATTGTGTGTAACATAAGCAATCGATAAAATTAAATTAAATTGAAAAATATTTCATTAAATATTATAGTGTTACAAAAAAACATGTATTAAAACACAAGGATGATACTGTTATGACTTTAGCTCTTCCCTAAAAAAATTATCACCCATTTTTTAATCCACTTGACCCTTCATTTGTGAATATATAATTTATAATATTACAAAAAACATCTCTCTCATTACTTATAAACACCTCTATTCATCACCCCATTTATACAGTAATCCAAAAGATTTATCTCAAATAAAACAATAATATAGTCTCTCTATAATCCTCTCAATATACTCAAGAATATGTCATAATTCAAA
Source organism: Viscum album (assembly GCA_963277665.1). Classification (NCBI taxonomy): domain Eukaryota; kingdom Viridiplantae; phylum Streptophyta; class Magnoliopsida; order Santalales; family Viscaceae; genus Viscum; species Viscum album. Next base: position 571,194,782 of record OY728119.1, read on the forward strand.
AATAAAAATCTAATGAGACTTAAGTTGTCAATCAAGGTAGAACAACTAATGGGATATTTATAACATGCACAAAGAAAATCATTTCTCGAGGTTACAAAGGAGAGTATAACTTGTGAGATTTATAAAATGGAGTCTAGTGTATGTAAATTATGGAGAAATTTTTAAATTTATTGAAAAATATGTTTCTTATGTTTCTTTTAGTCAATTATAATAAACAATATGTTCCAGGGGATGTGAGATTAATGAGCGATGTATTATGGAATTTATGGAATTTTTGTTAAATATATGCATGATTACCTTGGATCATCTCACAATGGATAAAATCTAGTTTTTAATGAAATTATTTTTACTCTAGACCCATGAATATTATTATAAGGCACATTGGTTGGTATCAAAGCTGGTTTAAGTTACTTTTTTTATAATACTTTTCCATTTGGGATTCTTATAAGAGAACTTTATGGAAAATAATGGAGATAATTTTAAGTATGATATGAAATATAGATGTTTTTATAATAAATATGTTGTGTGGTTTATTATAAATTACATCCTCATCAGGATACTGGTGAGTGGATATGATAATAAACGATTTTACCCTAGGATTAATCACACTAAAAGTGATGGTTTATTATCCACCCATTCTTTACTTAGTGCATAATGAGTGGTTGTAAGAATTCACACCTTTCTAGACATAACCAAGGTAAATTATTTTTTTTACTCACGTTCTATTTAAAATTCAATATTTATTATTTATTATTTTAAGGAATCATGTTACGAAGTATGATATAACACAACTTATGGAAACTAATATTAAAATGAGAGTTATTTAGGTTGAACATAAAGATAATATGATGGTTTCAAAGAGAATGAAATTTCATGGGTGTGTTTTTCATGAAACCATATATGGTAATTATATTAGGATTTTAGTTATTCATAAGAGAAAATAACCCATTTTGGTTTTATTAATGGATATATCTTAAAGTATCCAATTAAACAATAGATTCAATGGATGACGATGTTATTTCTATAATTAATAAATTAACTAGATAAGATCTATTGTGAAAAAAATTATTTTTATACCTAATTAGTTATCAAGAATTATGATTTACACCATAAACTTAGTTGGGTTTCCAAACACAAAAAATAAGATAAGGATGATGTCTTAGTGACTTTAACATGATGAAGATGATGATGAAAATCAATTCAATTTGAATCATGTAAAATATGATGGAAGAGGTTCCCAATGGAATGTTAGGGAGGAAATGAATTATATTTTATGATATGTAATGGTGGGAATGAAGAAATAAACTATCATTTAATATTGATGATATGAATTGTAAATTTTCAATGCCAATGAATTAGAAGAAAGAATATGCAAAAAAAAACTACTAAAACAGATTCCAAAAATTTATGTGTTGTAAGGAGAACTAGGAATCCATTAAATATCTATGAGTATATCAATTTTATATTTTTTAAGCCATTCTATTGATTATATAATGTTTCTTAAATACATTAAATTATTCCACCATTAAACGATATTGAATTATTATTTAAAAAAAAATTATTTATACAATTATTATATCCCATGTTTACGTGTATAGAAATTTTATTGGTTATAATCATATTATTATTCCTTTAAATAGTTTTAATGTGATTTGGAATGTTGATTGACTCAATCGACTTAGAGGGAAAATTAATTTCAATATGAAGATCATAATTCATTTCAAATTATGATATACTACCAAATAAAGGATAATTATGAAAATAATTATGTTGAAAATATATAATGTTTCTCATGATACGAAAAATATATAATATTGACTAGAATAGTAGGATAAAAACTCAATATTACAGATATGAAAATGAAAAGCCAAATTTTTACTATGTTTGTATGAATTGTGTACATATAGACAATATATAATGAGTTTTTCGAATTATTTAGATTACTGCAACTGTTTTTATTAGTATACAATAACTAAAATTTGATGAAAACAATTTATTTTGGGGGAGAATGTATCACCCTAGGTTCTAGGAAACATATTAATCATATAAACTATATTATTATAATTATAAAAACATTTTCCTATTTTTTAAAAGGAATTTAAATATATTTTTAAATAATTAATAAAATATTTGAAATAAACTAATAATATGTTATTCATACATATTGAAAAATTAAAAAACCACATAAAACTATATATTACAGACTACAGATTATTAATATCTTCATATATTTAAATTTATTATAAGTGAATAAATAAAAATTGGTATAACAAATAGAAACAAAAATAATCCACAAAAAAATAATACATGTGTTATCTTTACTATTTATGATCAACAATAAAAAAATAATACCAATAAAGAGGAAAAAATTCTGGATGAGAGAAAGGATAATGTGAGATCTAAACTAAAATTTATAGAAATGAGAACTGTAACTTAAGAAATGTGAATGTATTAAATGAGTATAGAAATCCCAAATATAGGAAGAAATTAGGTGTTTATTAATGTATACATTGGAAATATTGTAGTTTGATGCATAATAATCCAAAATGTATATGGATATTGAGTATTATTAGTATTAAATTTATTATAATATTATTCTTGAATGACAGATAATTAAATAGTAATATATAGATAAATTACTATAAAATATATATATTTATGAATCTATTATTATTATTATTATTGTATTAAAATGTGTATTAATAAAATACAATAAATTATATTAAAATCAATGGAGTAGTAAAATTAAATATTTTATAAAAAAAAATTCTTATAAAACATTATGATGGTTATATAATATGAATATAATATTTTTTTAAAAAATAATTTTTATTATACATTTTTAATATTATTCACTCAAAAATGATTATAATGAAATATATACAATATTTAATAAATTTTAAATTAACACCCATCAAATAGTTATTAATCAGTATCTAATAATGAAAAAATCATTTAATGATTAAAAATATATATTTCATAAAATTATTCTTTTTATATGATTTGGGTTTTAATTTTAAGAAAAAAGAAATGGAAATTTATATTTTATATTTCAATAACATATATTATAACCTTGATCATGCACACCCAGATCTGGTGTTAAAAAGTTATATTTACATTTATGGTTTTGGTACTGATAAATGTTACCCAATTTTTCCAATCCAAAAAATACAACATAAAATTAAAATATTGGATTACATACATAATCAAGGATTATTTAGATTTATAGTTTTATAAAATTATTAAAAACTCTAAAATAACAATATCCACGTCTCCTAGTGATAATTTTTCCAACTCTACCATGCTTTTCTTAATTAAAAATAAGTCTCCAGCATATCCCCTAAAAATATTCACACATGGAAAATTTCTGTAAAAAATCAATTTAAGATAAATATAACCTATGTAAGTGGGAAAAAATATGTGGGAGATTAGATACTTGGTAAGGTTACACTTAAGAATTTACAATTAAATTTCTATAGTGAAAATAAAATGGGGTTAAGGGTATGATGTAATAATCAATGTGAATGGGGATAACATAAGATAATTCATAATTATAAAAAAATGGATCATAATTCAAGATAAATTTAATGAACCATTAAAATTTGATAAGATTTATATATTTCAAAAATTTGGATCCATGTGAAAATATTCCTTGAGAAACAGATTCCTTATAAATCATTTGAAGCATTGAAAAACTATTTCGTAATATTGGAACATCAAGAATTAAAAATGGAATATACTAAATGGATAATTCTAATATATCATATTAGTAACCTCTAACTAGCAACTGACTTTATCTAATTGTTTTAACTCACAATCAGTCAACTCTATCACATTACCAAATTCATTATAGAGCTATAACATACACACATGTCCTAGGATTATAAGGTAACAACTCGTATTTGGTATATAAAATGACCAATCACCCTTATATTATAATGAAACCACACATAATTCATTCATACATATTTTCAATTTTCAAAGAATTCAGAAACCAATTATGAGAATTCACTTTTCAATATAACACCATTAAATGAAACTAGGAACCCATTTTATCTTGATTAACCCAAAAAAAGAAATGACTTATAAGAAAATATCAGTTAAAAATCACAACCAATCTAGAGAAATAATTTGTATGGTATCATTGTATCATTTCTACATCATATCATGTGAAAATAATAAAGTATTTTACCATGAATTATAAATATATTTAATGTATCCTTTAAGAAATGTCTATGAAAATATGGAAAATAATATTTTCATTTGATAATATTTTTAATAAAAAATCCATTCATATTTAGTAAAAAATATATATATTTTTAAAAAATGGGAATATATAAAGTAATATTCAATTAAAATTATGGTTATAATTTTTGGAATATCAATTTATTTGGTAAATAATAAAACAATTTTCCCTTGCATAATTCTAGAAAAAACTAAAAGTGTCATGTTTGTAAAAAAATATTAATTATAAAACATTGTAAAGAATGTCATATATAGATGAAAATGGAGGTAAAACATCATTTTTTCATATAAAAGAACATTCATGGAAAACTTATAATGATCATGGATATGGAAGTGAAATTATTCTCATCAAAATAGAGAAATAAGTTCATTTTTTTCTTTAAAATGTTCTTTTCCACTTATTATGAACCAAAGAGAGGAAAATAACATCATAAAATGTAATTGTAAAAAATAAATATAGTATAATAATATTTATCTATCTCAAAAAATTATTATCATACAATATCCCCCAAGGAACCATGAACAAAAATAATACTGAAAAGAAAAGGGATTTTATTATAAATCCTTTACCATATGAGTGATTTTTGAATCAAAAGTAAATGAAAAAACATTACAATATGGATATATAAATACAATTAAATACATGATGAAATATGTCAAAATTGATTCACATATATTTTGGTACAAAAAAAGAAATTATGATGTATAACCTGAATCATGACACATGAAAATTAGACTGAAATAATGAAAATTCTTGAAAAGATCATAATATTTAAAGATATAATTATTACATGAAGTGATTTTTTAAATATATTTAAATCAAATTAAAATAAGTTTAATTAGACCAAAAAATATTAAGCGATCTTATCACACATAATCATGGAATAACAATGTTAGTAAGGAAGTGTTATAACTAACGGAAATGAATATGAGTTATGAACCCCGTTTCCACTTGTCCATACTTTATATATAAGTACTTTAACAGAAATACAAAAAAATAATTATTATCTATTTTTTAGAACTATTTTTTGGTTTATTAACTTTTCATTAGACCATTTATTTTATGTATTTTAATTAATTAATTAATTAATTTTTTATTTCCACAAGAGGTGTTTTGAGTATGTTCGATTCATAATAGAAAAATAACATTGGTATATTGACATGGTAAAAAGGGAAATTTTAATTTAATCACTCATATAATTATAATGTATTTTTTTATTGATTATATATTAAAAAAATATTTTAGTATCATCCATTAAAATATGTTATAAGAAACACATTAGCTCATAGTGTTGTAGATCACACAAACACATGATCATTGTTTTTAGTTTTTGTTTGATGGAAAATAATAAATAAAATTAAATGGTTACATTATTAAATCATAATGATGTTATAATAATAAAATAAAATTATTAAATCTACCCTACTGAATATCCACATGAGGTGGATTTTGAAAAATTATGTACATTGATATATAGAGATTATAGTTTGTATGTACACACATGTGATGATTCTATTTTTAATTATTGGAATTTTATTTAAAAAGAGGATATATTTTATTCATATAATCATAATTAACTCATAAAAATGAAACACATATATCTATATATATACATATATTAAATCCATCATAATATCCATCCATGAAATATGGTGATGAGAAACAAAATTCATCTATTCGCAAGGTGGTTGTTTAAATGTATGCCTGAATGATGGTTTCATTACCCATTTGATGTAAAAAAGAGATAAATAAGGTAAAATTTTTACTATAGTCATATATAAATATATTTTATATACTTCTTTATAATATTTTATTTAATATAACATAATTTATGTATGCATAAGGAGAATTAAAATAAAAATGAGTAGTTGAGACAATTACCTCATATTTGATGAACCTATATTGGATATGCCCTTATGTGTAAAAGTTATTTAAATTTAATATAAAACAACCTATATAATGTTTATAAGTAATTTAATAAGTGTTTTTGGTAGGTATTTGGTATGCTAAGTTTATAAATCAGTGCGAGGAAGAGAGAAAATGTGGGGTCCTTATATAAGAGAAGAGATGGGAACCATTTGAATTACATAAATTAATCAAATAATATAAATGAATATGCATTATCTATTGGGAAAGTTAATATATTTATAATATAGGGTCAATACATGAATGAATACTACATCATAAAAAATCTTAGGAAATTTTAGGTGATTTTTAACCAATGTCTCTTAGTTTTATCCCCCATTAACCTTTTTCACCATAACTGAGACACTAATATTTTTAACTTCTAAGGGTTCAAGAATGATACTAAAAAAGAAAATTTAAAAATAATTAGAAAATATTATATTATAAACTATATCCCATTCACATGGAAAATAATAATATTTTTATTAATTATAAATCATTTAATAAAATATTATTTTTCATAAAATACCATTAAAGTCATTTTAGAGACTATTCACGTAGTTGAATATAATAAATAGTAAGAAATAAATGTATTATTAAACTAAAAACATAACACTTCACTAATAAATTTTATGTATCTAAAAAATTAATGTAACACCAAATCTCACCTAAAAAATATTTCTTTGTATGTTATTAAAATCATTTACACGATTTTTCTACTATTTGACAATGGAATGTGTCGACATTTTATAAAAATATAACGTAATCATGTAATCACTAAAAATTAAAAATAAATTCACATTATTAAAAATTTATTCCGATAAAAATAACCTTTTATAACCATTAAAAAAATCTACCCCTGTAAAAAAATACTATAGATATTAATATAAATAAAGAGACATTTTAGAATTTTCCTCTACATAAAACAATATAATTATCCTTATAAAATTAAAATGGAACGAAATTTATATATTTAGAATATATTAATGGTTTTTAAAATTGAAAACAAAAAAATGAAATATTATAATCCATATTAATGATGTTTAATCCTTATTATATAGTTTTAACCTTGTTTATCCAATTTTACCCTTTATTGAGGTGATAAATTTTACATTGGTTACTCATTATTATGATCAAACCTAAATTTGTACTATATAAAAACATTTTTAACATTATGACTCAATATATATAATCTATTTAACTAAATTCTATTTCTATAATATTTTTAAATCATTTTTCAAATTATTCCAAAAATATGATTATTAATCAATTTCTATATTAAAGAATTTTAACTACAAAATGTTTTAATAAAAAATGATGGTAAATGATATTTAAAATAAAATTAATTTAATATTTATTTTTAAAATAATAATTTTATTTTAAAACCAATTGAAAAAAATTGGACTTTATATATACTTGAATGAAAATGACAATTTTCTATAAAATTAGTATTTTTTCTAATTTGCTAAAAAATTATTTTGTTCATAATTTTCAAAAAATATAACATCAATATAATATTGTTTCAATGATTTCAGCAGTGATATTAATTTTATAAATTATAATTTCTAATGTGGTAGAAATTATTTATAATATTTTCTCACAAAAATTAATAAAAATATTTTTAGAATTTCATATTGTTCTAGCATAAAATAAAATCACTAAACATTTAGTGCTAAATTACTAAGAATTAATCAGAAAATTTGTATTGAGTGCGTACATTATAGAAATATTATTTAATAATGTTGTACCTATTTCACTATCTAACTCAATGTTTAGGTTATAATAGTCATAATTAAATAATAATACTTCATGTTAATCGAATGTGAATGTTTCTTGTCTTGAACACTATCAATCATAGTTTTTTTAAAACATAGGTATTTAAATTATCCCTAATTATATAATTTTAATAAATTTAATTTGATATCAATTATGGTGATTCTAATGTTTGATATATGAAAATAATTTTTTTAAAAACTTATATAATTAAAATACTTAATAAAACTTCCATTTTAAAAGAGGGAAAGTGAAGTATGAAGATCCTAAGGAATAATACATAACGAGGATCCCAAATCAGAGAACATTAGTGGGAAGTGAATGTATTAAAAAGAGGGGTAAATTTAATGACCAAATAATTATAGGGAGTGACAAAGAACAATAATGAAATGAATGTGACTGATCACAATGAATTTTATGACTATAAAACAAAAACCAAATGTGATATGAAAAAGACCATTAATTTATCAGAAATGATTTTATGAAAAAAAAATTCATTTTTAAGATCATTTATCTAATGGTGAGGGAACCATATATATTTAACAAGAAAAAATGATAATATATACATACATCAATTTCTTCAAAGCCTTAAACACAAATTTATACATCAGTTTCATGTGATGACAAGTTTCAATAATTATCTTATAAAATATTCAAAGTAATTATTATCTAAAAAGATTCATTTTTATTACTAATGATGAAAAATTTAATAATTTATATAATCTATATTATTATAAAAATATGATCCTTTAATCTAAATTAAAATTAAAATGGTTTTAACAATACATGATAATACCCAAAATGAAGAAGCCTTCACTTGAATAAATAATACAATATTATTTATATTCAATATTAATACCCATGGTACAAATTAAATATTTCTAAAAATAATTTACCCTATATCCTAAGTGACCTCAATAAGAACATATTTACCACAATGGTTATATTATAACATTTCTCTCACATCTACAATATAAAATATAATTCTTAAAAAATTATCCATTATTTATAATCACATTGTACAATTAAGGGTTACATATGACTAATCCCAATAAATGTTCTTTGAAAACATCATTAATAAAATTAAATTACCATTACATGAGACCTAAAATATGAATATCAGTGGAATTTGTCTTATAATAATCATGAAACTTATAGACCCATGATGGTTTCTATAACTCTTATGTTTTCTTATCTTGAATACATATCAATCTTTAAATCTATATATGACCTACTATCATTAACACTATAATAGCCCCAAACTCCCACTCTTTGAACTGGAGGTATAAGAATAATCTTTACATGTCTTCCATTGATACCAATAAATGTGACCCAATTTTAGAAAACAATAAATATACAACATCAAATGGAAATATTCAATCACATACAAACACCATAATATTTTATTTTTGTAGTTTTATATAATTATGAAAAACACTAATATAGAAATAACCATAACATTACGTGTAACATAAAAAGTAAGTAATAAATAATATATATTCTTAGATATGTCTATTTATGAATTAGATAGTGTTTTAGAGGCTTAAAATGAGAATAAATCCAATCTTAAGCATGGAATACACTAATATTTTTAAAAGAATGTTTTACTTCCTTTTGATGGAAAACCATTTTTAAATCAATATTTTGACAATTTTATAAGATATATTTGTCCAAATAAACTTATTATTTATTATTGGGACATTGGAATTTACATTGGACAATTTTTTGGAATTTTTCTGACAATGTTCATTTTTTTATGAATAGTGAAAAATACTGCATTTTACATCAAAACTGCTTTTTCATATAATTTAATTATATGGTTATATTGTCTTTATAATTGGTTTTAAAGTTTAATTAGAATATATTTTTAGCATTTAATCTAATGGTGGTCATTATAATTTATTTCACTTTGGAATTGGGCATAAACAAGTGCCAAACGTTTCATAGAAATTGTTTCTAATAAACCCACTATTTCTTTTGACGACGGGAATTATTTTTAAATTAATTATTGAAATTTATGTGTTTAGAATTTGGAAAAATGGATTCCATATTTTTAATCATAAGTTCAAAATTATGTAATTAATACTCTTCTATTTTTGGACATTATGAATAGCAATGACGGTAATTATCTTTACTTATCTTGGTTAATTAGTAATCGGGTAGTTAAGGATAATAAAATAATATCATAATAATAACAAATGACCCCAAAATATGTCCTAATTCTACTGGTTGTGTCATGTCCGACCATGGGATTCCTTGTTCCAAACTTAGGGACCCCATGGAATCACTTTTAGGTGAAAGTGACACCTTATCATTTTATTTTTAAAGAAAGGAGAATATCACTAAAGAATGTATCACCCGTGTAAAACATTTTTAGTTTTGTCTGTGTAAATGATCTCTTAGAATATGAATATTAATTGGAAATCTAACAATATTTCATAAATCAAAGTATTTTTCTTATAATTTTTATACATTAAATAAATTAATATATTTATGACACCATGATGATGCAACGATTACCTCATTAATTAACGATTTAAATAAAATGAAAAGATAATGTAAAATATAAGACTTAAACTTGTCAAAGACCTATTGGATGAATATATTTCTAACCCTAATAACCTTATACTCGAAATATATCAATGTGGGACCCTTTAAATTCGAAAATAATTTTAAAATAAAGTCACATTTCTTGGATTTCCAAGAGTGCCCCTCCTCACTCTTATAAAAGCCCCACACCCCTACCTCCTTAACCACACTTATCAAGCCATCGGCTCGGCCAAAATCTTCTCATTTTATCTCTCCACATCCCTCTCTTCATCATATAAGCCTTACCTTAGGCAGAAATCTCTTCAAGAAACCCTTTTGTTTCAAACCAAGAGGAGTTACCCGATTTAAAGGTAATGTCTTCACTTGTGTTCTTTTGTTTTATTTTTCTTCTATAACCCCCTAGACTCTTTTTATTCCATTATTTTGTAACAAAAATAGTATCTTCAACATACTAGTATGTTTTTATGAAAATTATTCGAGCTACACTTACACAAACCTACATCTAATGGTTAAAGAACATACTGTTTCCGTGGATGACGAATTTCTACCTCACGAAACGATGATTGTTCAATATTCTTATAACACCTTAAAAGGTGGTCATTAAGATGTCACTATATTTATATATGATATATAATATGTTTATGTTTTCCTTAAGCTTCTGTATTTTTCATTTATGGCATACCTTTATGTTTTCCATTATGGGTAAACACGATATCTTCATTTTAGAAGTGCGGACTACCGCCCCCTCAAAGTGATTTGATTCATTAATGCCATATGTGGGGAGTATAAAGGATGGAATTAATGATATTATATATGATATTATACTGGAATTATAATATACCTTTATATCATTATGATTCCATTCTATAAAATACGAAATAGAAATAAAAGTAGCATTCATGCGTATGTACGGCTTACCGTCTCCATGAACGGTGCATTTCATTTCATACCTCTAAATGTTATGTAATATTATATATGCATGTATATACTGGATATATATGATATATATGATATCTACATCATGAATATAGTTTTGTATATAATGGATATTTTACCCCATGAACAACATGTAATTATAAGAAGTCCATTTTTGACTCAAGTACCAACGATCGACAGAATGACCGTTATTAACTTAAATAATTACATAGTGTTCATAACATGGTAATAAGTGATATAAAAGGAACGATGTACTTGAAAAAGGTTCTTAAGAAATTATAGATTAACTCAAGTTTATTATTCAGGAGATTAAAGAGCGATCGAGTCCAGTCAGACCTGAGGGAAGGGACTTCGTCTCAATCTCCTTTCATTGAGGCATATTTTGTTTTATACACAACCTTATTTTATACGGTGTATAAAACCTTTTGACTTTTACATTTATTAAAAAGGAATATTTTTTTATACGAAGCGTTTTACTAAATGACAAAAGGAAATGTTTTTGTTGTACGTATGCAGTGATAACGACTTCTCCGCCGCCGTGACCATTATTTGAGTTTTGGCTTCCTCTACAAGACATAACTTTTTTTAAATGAAAAATAAATACCATGTTTTACTTTTCTTTTATTTTGGTTTTGAAAATGGTTTTGATAATGTTTTTATTATATCAACGTGTTATTGATATCTTGTGATTGAAATGTGGAAATGTTATGTTTCCTTTATACATGTTTTATGTGATACGATTATGTTATGGTTTTTGGGAATTGTTTATGAAGATGAGTGGTTCCGTGATAAACTAAGGACAGTTGAGCCCGATATAGCTCACCAATGCATTGGGTAACGCGAAGGAGTTAAACGTTAAGGTTTCTCCGAAGAGATTTAGGGAATATACTGTGATGAGTATTCCAAACGTAACCATGAGGGTTACTTCCTATGTAAGAATGTTATGAATGCCTCAAGTTACCTTTATGTCTTATGATTTCTATGCTTATTCATGATTTAATGAGGTATGTTAAAATGATTATGTTTTATGAGTAAAGTATGATTTCATACATGGACTAATGTTTTCATTTTGTACTTATATATCCTTTACTGAGATTTTTATGCTCATCCCAAGTTTTTGAAATGTTTTTCGCAGGTCAAGGGAAAGGTACATGATGAGATGATAGTGTCAAGGAAGTGTCAAGAAAGAATCCATGTTTTATTTTAAATATGTTTTTGTTGATGGAAAAAATGAGTACTGTCTTTTATGTAACCACTTTGTTTAAATGTGGAATGTAATGCATGATTTATGATCTAATTCTCTAAAACTCTAAACCTGAAAGGATCTGCAACGTTTATTCTTGAAATAACTCAAGATTAATTAAGGTTTAAGACTGGGGCCTTATAGTTGGTATCAGAGGTCGGTTTAGATAACTTTAGGAGTAATAATTCTATTAAATGATTATCAAAAATATATTTTTATGGTCAAATTGAAATGATATATCATTTTAAGATTACCATGTTTCTTTATCTAAGACATGTTTGTTCAGAATGGTTTTCTGCAGAGGAAACAGGGAAGAAGTGGTAGGAAGGAATACAGAAGGAAATGACCTTCCGAATCAGCATCCTCAGATGGTCAGAATTGGAACTGAATAGTTTGTTGTAGTAATGGTGCAGTTGAATTAAGCGATAAATGGTGGTGGTATCCATGCCCGAGATCAGCCAGATCAACTGCAGAGGAACATGTCAGTGGTGGAACATTTCATGAGGCAGCATCCCCCATAATTCAGAGGATTATCTGACCCTGTGCTACCTGAAGGGTGGATTAAAGCACTGGAGAAGATTTTCGATGTCATGGGGTGTTCATACAATCAAAAGGTTAGTCTTTCAATTTACCATTTGAGGGTGAAGCAGATCAGTGGTGGTCAATGGATAAAAATACCAGGAAAGTTGGGACCAACATATTTCTTTGGTTGAGTTTTCTTATAATAATAGTTTTCATTCTAGTATACAGATGACACCATTTGATGCATTATATGGGAAGCAGTGTCGAACTCCAGCTTTATAGGATGAAGTAGGTGAAAGGAATTTGATGGGACTGGAATTGGTAGAAGATTTGGCAGAAAAAGTTTAGCTGATACAGAGGCACATGAGAACAGCTCAGAGCAGGCAGAAGAGTTATGCGGACAACAGGAGGAAGGATCTCTCTTTTGAGGTAGGTGATCATATTTTTCTCAAAGTATCTCCATGAAAAAGTGTGATGCGATTTGGTAAGAAAGGAAATCTGAGTCCAAGGTTCATTGGACCATATGAAATTTTGGAGAGAGTTGTATCAGTTGCATAGCGAGTAGATTTACCTCTAAGTTTATCTTAGGTACACAATGTTTTTCATGTTTTAATATTAAGGAAGTACATGCCAGATCCATCTCATGTTTTGAGTCCATAGGTAGTTCAGCTGGAAGAGAATCTATCTTATGAGGAACAACCGGTCCAGATTCTTGACCATAGGGAGCAAGTGTTTCGGAATAAGGTGATTTATCAGGTAAAGTTTTTCTGAAAAAACCACATGATTGAAGAGGCAACATGGGAATCTGAAAATCCCATGAGGGATAATACCCCACTTATTCGATAAGTAAATAAATTGTGGGGACACAATTTTATAAAGGGAGGAAGGATTTAACATCCCAAGTATGTAATTAATAATATATATTCTTATCTATGTCTATTTATGAATTAGATAGTGTTTTAGAGGCTTAAAATGAGAATAAATTCAATCTTAAGCATGGAATACACTAATATTTTTAAAGGAATGTTTTGCTACCTTTTGATGATTTTTTTTTAAATCTATATTTTGAAAATTTTATAAGCTCTATTTGTAAAAATAAACTTATTATTTATGATTGGGAAATTTAAATTTACATTGGATATTCTTTTGTTATTTTTCTGAAAATGTTCATTTTTTATGAATAGTGAAAAATACTACATTTTACATCAAAACTTCTTTTTCATATAATTTAATTATATGGTTATATTATATTTATAATTGGTTTTAAAGTTTAATTAGAATATATTTTTACCATTTAGTCCAATGGTGGTCATTAGAATTTATTTCACTTTGGAATTGGGCATAAACAAGTGCCAAACGTTTCATAGAAATTATTTTAAAAAAACCTGCTATTTTTTTGACAACAGGAATTATTTTTAAATTAATTATTGAAATTTATGTGTTTGGAATTTGGTAAAATTGATTTCATATTTTGAATCAGAAGGTCCAAATTATGTAATTAATACTCTTTTGTTTTTAGACATTATGAATAGTAACGACGGTAATTATCTTTAATTATCATGATTAATTAGTAATCGGGTAGTTAAGGATAATAAAATAATATCATAATAATAACAAATGACCCCAAAATGTGTCCTAATGATACTGGTTGTGTCATGGCCGACCATGGGATTCATTGTGCCAAACTTAGGGACCTCATGGAATCACTTTTGGGTGAAAGTGACCCCTTATCGTTTTATTTTTAAAGAAAGGAGAATATCACTAACGAATGTATCACCCGAGTAAAACGTTTTTAGTTTTGTATGTGTAAATTATATCTTAGACTATAAATATTCATTGGAAATATAAAACTATTTCCTACATCATAGTATTTTTTTATAATTTTTAGACATTAAATTAATTAATTTATTTATGACACCATGATGATGCAACGATTACCTCATTAATTAACGATTTAAATAAAATGAGAAGATAATGTAAAATATAATACTTAAACTTTTCAAAGACCTATTGGATGAGTACATTTATTACACTTATCACCTTATCCTAGAAATATATCAATGTGGGACCTTTTAAATCTGAAAATCATTTTAAAATAAAGTAACATTTCTTGGCTTTCCAAGAGTGTCCCTCCTCCCTCTTATAAAAGGCCCCCACCTCTACCTCCTTACCCGCATTTCTCAAGACATTGGCTTGACAAAAATCTGCTAATTGTATCTCTAAACATCCCTCTCTTAATCTTAGAATCATTAACTTAGGAATAATTCTCTTCAAGAAACCATTTTATTTCAAACCAAGAGGAGTTACCCGATTTAAAGGTAATGTCTTCACTTGTGTTCTTTTATTTTATTTTGCTTCTCCAACCCCCTAGACTCTTTTTATTCCCTTATTTTGTAACAACAACAGTATCTTAAACATACTAGGATATTTTTATGAAAAGTATTTGAGCTACACTTACACACACCTGCATCTAATGGTTAAAGAACATACTGTTTCCGTGGATGACGAATTTCTGCCTCACGAAACGATAATTGTTCAATATTCTTATAATACCTTACAAGGTGGCCATTAAGATGTCAATATATTTATATATGATATAGAATATGTTGATTTTTTCCTTAAGCTTCTGTATTTTTCTTTTATGGCATACCTTTATGGTTTCCATTATGGGTAAACGCGATATCTTCATTTTAGGATGTGCGGACTACCGCCCCATCAAAGTGATTTGATTCATTAATGCCACATATGGGACGTATAAAGGATGGAGATAATGATATTATATATGATATTATAATGGAATTATAATATACCTTTATATAATTATTATTCAATTCCATAAAATACGAAATAGAAATGAAAGTAGCATTCATGCGTACGTACGGCTTACCATCTCCATGAACGATGCATTTCATTTCTTACTTCTAAATGATAAGTAATACTATAAATGCATGTATATACTAGATATATATTATATATATTATATCTAAATCATTAATATAGTTCTAGATATAATGGATATTTTACCCCATGAACAACATGTAATTATAAGAAGTCCATTTTTGACTCAAGTACCAACAATCGACAAAATGACCGTTATTAACTTAAATAATTACATAATTTTCATAACATGATAATAAGTGATATAAAAGGAATGATGAACTTGAAAAAGGTTCTTAAGAAAGTAGAGATTAACTCAAGTTTAGTATTTTGGATATTAAAGAGTGATCGAGTCAAGTCAGACCTGAGGTAAGGGACTTCATCTCAATCTCCTTTCATTGAGGCATATTTTGTTTTATACACAACCTTCTTTTATACTGTGTATAAACCCCTTTGACTTTTAAATTTATTCAAAAGTAATCTTTTTTTTATACAAAGTGTTTTACTAAACGACAAAAGGGAATGTTTTTGTCATACGTATACGACAACAATGACTTCTCCGCCATCATGACCATTATTTGAGTTTCGGCTTCCTCTATAAGCCATAACTTATTTTTAATTGAAAAATAAATACCATGTTTTACTTTTCTTTAATTTTAGTATTGAAAATGGTTTTGATAATGTTTTTATTATATCAATGTGTTATTTTATCTTGTGATTGAAATGTGGAAATGTTATGTTTCCTTTATGCATGTTTTATGTGATATGATTTTGTTATGGTTCTTGGGCATTGTTTATGAAGACGGGTGGTTCCATGATAAACTAAGGGCGGGTGATCCCGATATAGATCTCCAATGCATTGGGTAATGTGAAGGAGTTAAAAGTTAAGGTTTCTCCGAAGATATTTAGGGAATATACTGTGATGGGTATTCCAAACGTAACAATGAGGGTTACTCCCTATGTAAGAATGTTATGAATTCCTCAAGTTACCTTTATGTCTTATGATTTCTATGATTTATTCATGATTTGATGAAGTATGTTAAAATTCTTATGTTTTATGAGTAAAGTTTGATTTCATACATGTACTAATGTTTTCATTTCGTACTTTTATATCCCTTACTGATCTTTTTATGCTCATCCCAAGTTTTTGAAATGTTTTTCACAGGTCAAGGGAAAGGTACATGATGTGATAATAGTGTCAAGGAAGTGTCAAGAAAGAATCCATGTTTTATTTTAAATATGTTTCTATTGATGGAAAAAAAATTAGTACTATATTTTATGTAACCAATTTTTTTAAATGTGGAATGTAATGCATGATTTATGATCTAATTCTCTAGAACTCTAAAACTGAAAAGATCCTCAACGTGTATTCTTGAAATAACTAAAGATTAAGTAAGGTTTAAGGCTGGGGCCTTATATTAAGTGATAATCATTTATATTCTTCATATTTATTCTTATTTTATAATAAATTCTTAAAATATCACATTAATTTCATGACACATTAATCCATTCTAGTGATAATTTATTTCACACCATTCTTCATAACATATAGAAATTGAAAAAACAATACAAATGAGATCAAACACTCAATAAGTGTAAACATAATCATTTAGAAATAAATTTCATCAGTGATAATAATATAATAATAAGGGAATGATGTTATAATTAAAGTGAATGGGAATAACATATATATATTTATTCCCATGCAAAACTTTAGCATAAATCCTTAAACAGGTATTAATTAAATAAAATGAGATAACAGTAATATAAGTCACCAATCTTGAGCAGTGTGAAAACAATACCTAAGAGGATGGGACATTACAACTCATAGAATTAATTGATAATAATTATTTTTATCTTGAAATATCAAACATTTATAATGGAATATCCAGAAAAAATAATTGAAATTTCACATATAAGTAACATATAACTGGAAAACTCTATCATCTATTATGAGTAACATATAATATTTTAACTATATCACATTATACAATTAATTGGGGGTAATAATAGACCCACCCAAACATGGATTACAATATAAAAAACCATCAAAGTTAAATAAAATGACCACCAATAATTTGTTTAAAAAAGGATCCACCAATCAATCATTCAAACATATGATAATATACCATTAAATTAAGAAAATAGATAGAAGCTTTTACTTTCCATGAAGATACCATTGAAACAAAAATATTGTTCATTTTTATCTTCATTAACCCATTATAATAAAATGGGTTCCCTAAAAAACTCATTAAAAATATCATCAACAATATATATAATGAATTATATTGGTATCATTGGAATACATCTCCATTGGTGTATAGTAAATTAATAAAGGATATTCACATAGATGCAAAATATAATTAAATGAATATTTAATATATTTCTTTAAAAATAGAGAAGGTATACATTTTTTATTATGTTTTAAATAATAACTATAATAATATTGATGAAATGGTTTTATTTTGAAATAATAATGGAAAATTGTAGATGAAACATCAATGAAAATAATAGTTATAATGGTGGGAAAGTCCATTGATTTGGTAAATGTTAAATTAAAAATCCATTTCATACTATCAATATAAACCATATGTACCAAATTAGTAAAATGATAAAATTAATCATTCTGAAACATTTTAAATAATGTTAAATATAGTTAAAAATGAATTCAATTAATAAAAAATTCATATATAATTAAAAATTTGGAATAATTTTAATGATCATGGTTTTTGAAGAGAAATAATTATTGTAAAAAAAATAAGGTTGTTTTTTCCCATAATTTTTTTTTATATTTGTTATTACTAGAGAGTGGAAAATTTATGAAAATCATTTAAAACTCATAAATAACAAAATTATAATGAAAATAAGTGTTTCATAAAATTATGATTATACCATTTCTTATAATGAATCGATGAACATAAATAATCCCAAAATGAAATGAGATTACAATATAATGCTTTTACTAATATGGTAACTATTGGTACAAATGTAATTGAAAATAATAATAAGATATTGATATTTAAATACCATGAATTAAATTAATTAAAATGCTATTATTCAGTCATAGTGGAGTATGTACACCATACATTGAAATCATGTTGCATGTCATGAAACACATCTCAATAAAATGTGAATGAGACAATGAAAACTGTAATGGCCTAGACTACTCTAGTCCTTTCCTTTGCTAAAATCTGGTACCTTAGGTGTTCTAGGAGGTCCAAGTGACTTATCCCCAACACTTTTCCAAATTTCCAGTTTTTTGAATAGTGTTTCCATTTTTCTGAACAGTGTCATCAGTGAGACAGATGTGAACAATTTCATTAGTGAGACAAAGGTGAATAATGTTATCGGTGAGTCATTTGTACTTTCGGTGTTAGTGAGTCATTTTTAATGTCAGCATTGGTGAGTCATTTTTACTTTCAGCTTTGGTGAGTCATTTTTACAGTCGGTGTTGGTGAGTATTTGTACTTTTAGTGTCAGTTAGTCATTTTTATTGTCTGTGTCGATAGGTGTAAATTTTTTCCAGCCAGCAGTAAGTGTATAGTGTTTCCAGCCATCGGTAGGTGTATAGTATTTCCAGCATCATACAACTTCACCAATTTCGCATTTTATTTGATGAAAAATGCATTCAAGGCCTTGTTTTAAGGGATTTAAGGCCGATTCAAAGCCCATAACTCCAATATTAATTTTTTGAAGGCTCGTGATGCCTTTACTTGGTCAAACTACATGGTTTAATACAATCCACTTTTAATGGAAATACCAGCATATCTTAAATCACTAGTCTATTAAATATTCTAAAGGGACGATATATCTTCCTTATTCTACCTTTTTGTCCCCTTGTAAAAGAATCTCAAACCTTTACTTCTTTCCCATATGAGTGGTGTGATAGAACCTTAATACTTGGATCATTTCCCCTTGAAGTTTGTTCCCGCATTATGAACACCCCCTGTTTCAGTGCAAGCAATAAGTGTCGATCCATCATCAATAGAAGGTATGATCTACCTCAGTTCTTGTGTTTTCTTTGAACCTTGTTATCTTTTTTCTCTTTTCTATGTTATGTAATGTGATCTCCTTGATTATAATAAAGTTTTCTTGGGTGTCATTTTGTGTGGTCATGTCGCATCGTCATCAGGTTGATGCAGTTTTCATGGGGTAGGCGATCGTGATTGGTTGTGTGGATTGTTCTCGTGTAAAGAATGTCAAGAACCTTTTGAGGTAGGGGATTCATAGAATATCCATTATATTAAGAGAAACTATAGATTCAACATTTTTTATCCCATAGGATCACAATATAATTGACATAATAAATATTTGAACTAGATAAATAAATTGGCATCAATCGTATGTTATTTCCTCTTCTGTTTTTAGATAGTGTGATATATATGATTTCCTTGTTTAGGATGTAATTATTTATAGAAATTGGTAAAGAACATAAACTGGGATTAATTGTAGTTATTTTTCAAAGATAAATAGGCATGTAAATGAATCTGGTTGTTGTTGCAGAAAGCATGTCTGATTAAACTAATTGATGAGCCAGAGGAAAGTTGATGCTTGTTGATAATTAATTAAAAGATTTTCAATTAATTTTTTAGTTAATTTGTGATAGCTAATTGTTTAGCTTACCAATAATTGGAACCTACAAATAATAAATTAGTTAAATATAGATGGATTAAAGAACCAGTTGTTTGATAAAATATAATTCCTGGTAAGGTTTTAAGTTACCCTTATTCTTGTAAGGCTGAGTGCCTTGTGCTTCAGATCCATGAGTGCTCATTATGTATCAAGGTTGGATTCCTTGTTTAAGCTCCAAGAGACCAGTTGATATGTTTTTTTACTTCTTCTTGTGTTGTGATGATAGCCTGGATGGCTATTATGATATCTGGGGCAGGGATGCCTGTTGGTCGGGCCAGTAGTTGACACCTAGAGTGGTGAGATACATTAGTTTATGCATATGGGTGTTGAGGAGAACACCCAAGATGATGAAATGTGTTGGATATGAATATTGGACGCTTGCTTAATCTTATTGGTTGTTAATCTTCTTTACTTTCCCCACTTCTCAAGGCATTTGTTCTTTCTTACCCTAATTCCAAAAGTGGCTAAGATGCACGGTGTATGCCATGTGATTTCTATGTTTAGCTTCTCAAGTAATGATGGGTCTAAACTCTTGATATAGGTGGAAAAGACATGACGTGTAGTATATCTACTCACCATGTTGAGCCCCTTGTGTTTGGTATCTTAGAATGATTTTCTAGAATTCCTGGGTATATGGGAATGTGATAAAGTTGTTAATAAATGATTGAATGAAGGATGATTAACCCATGAGGTTGAAGCTTCATGGGATGCAATGTTGAGGTTGTAATTTAATGGAATAGTGGACTTTGGGTGTGATGGTAATGAAATATAATGTGGAATTATTAATAGTTAATTAATGTTTAAAAAATTAATTTACATAAAGTGAAACTGATAAAAATGGAATAAAGTAATGTAATAAAGCTCTTTAAATGATTGTGTGCTCATAGGATACCTATTCTTAGTAGTTGCAGCTGAGAGTCTGAGAGATGTTAGCTGCATTTGATTCTAAGACTAGGTTATGCCCATTGTGTGGTTGTGAGCTATAGTATATTCTATAATTTTTTTAAATTTCTATAGGCTACTCCACCCCATCAATTAGGGAAACTTAAACTTCGATGATTCTTAGCCCGAGGGTGTGTTTTCCCCAACATTCCAATGGGAGGATTTATGGTTGACTACCCCCTTTGATCTTGCTCTCTTCTATTGGTAATTACTTGTGCTGGTTGTCACATCGGTTTGTTTTCCCCATATATGTGTATAGATGACTGTAATGGATTGTGTTTATTCACACACATATATTCTGCATATACTTTCATATGGACTACTATAAGTGTAATGTGTATAGGCTATGATGGCTTGAGGATCCTTACTCTGTGCATGGGCTGTAATGGATTACGGTATAATTCTTGATGTATGATACACATTATGATATCTATGGTGGATCCCAGAAACTACCTATTTACTTTGGTTACTTGGATGTAGTGGTTGTGTAGCATAAGGTGCATATTGTGGTGCTTCACCCAGGTGTCAGCAAACAATATCATTTTTGAGAGAGATTCTTAGGATGTGAGACATTCAGTAAAAGTGGAAAACCAATGGGGAATTGGTTGAGGGGTACCCTTGATATTATTTATTATATTATATACTATTATTTTGAATACTTGGTGAGAGTATCCATGGTGAGGTTGGGAACTAAGTATACATGTTTAGCTGACGAGCTAGTTTCACTTGTTGATCACTATGGTTTAGAATCCTTTATTTACTTTTGAATGAGTGTCTCTTGGGAAGATCCTACTGAGTATACTATTATTCTCACCCTATGCATATATATAAACTGTTTTTTAGGTCACTTGGAGCTAGTTGAAGATCATGCTGGTTTCTACTAGGTTGGGGTTACAGGAGATGTTCAGGCTTCATGGTCACTGCCATTTTTATTTTCTTTTGGTAATTACAGTTTTCCATTTCAGTTGTAGTAGTTTTTCATGAAATTACATATATGTACTTGGTATTTATTTTACATTTCAGTCTAAGTTGGAGTTGTTTGGTGTATGTCTTATTTCTCTCTTTTGCATGTGCTCTCTAAGAGGGTAATGCCTCCTATTTGTGTGTATACTATACCCTCAGTGCTAGTCACCAACCTAGGGCCTACTGGAGGCAGGACATGTGGGTCACTATCTCCAATTTTACATTGCCTGCCTAGGAGGGGTACACCTTGTGGGGAGGGGTTTGTGACAAAGTGGTATGAGTGGTCAGGATGAGGGATAAGATAGAGTTTGGTGTTAGGCATAGGTGAGGTTGCATGGGTTGGCAGGGAAACAATGTCTATTAAGTGTATGGACCTGACCATAGTTGCCCAGATCCGGTTCCTTATTTGATTACATTGGTATATAAACAAGGAATAAGCATCCTAAAGGACTGATTAGTTTAGTATTTTTGGAAACAAGATATGTACATAAGTTCAACAAGACAACATGAAATTAAAAACATAGAAACTCCTGAGAAAACTTCCATAAATCCTAGGTTATTTCAGCATGTCATTCACAATAAAATTCTTCATGTCTTGAGAAAATGAAACATAAGAAATGGGTGATCTCAAACGCTCAGTAAATGTAAGCAATACAATGAAATATAACATAAACATTAGACATGGTGAATAATAGAAAACACATGGCTTAAAAAAACTTGAACATAATATGGTAGAAATATGAGATGAGTAAATATTGCCAAAATATAACATAATAATGGGTATTATACTAGTATAATAACCACATGAACCATCAATAATATTTTCATAATGAGGGAATTCATAATGCGGGACGAAATAACCATACTGTTAAGGCCTTGTGCCAAGACTATAAATAATCATTTTTGCAAGGCCTTGTGCTAAGACCGTAGTTTGTCTCATGAGACCTACTGATACACCGAGGGGCTATATAGGGCCCCAAACAAAACTTACTATGTCCAATACATTCCTCATATGAATAGGTATAATCATAAACAACATATACATTCATATTGAAATTAATATATTAAATGAAAATAACATTCCCTGAACATTAAGCATAAACACTAACAATTCAGAGTAAATTGGTGAATGGTTTTAAGATAGCACATACAAAAAAAAATAAACCCTTAAATTAAATATGGTATATGATAATATGGAATAATAATCCTAATAATACATAATAATCAACAAGAGTGTTTAAATAGATGAAGATACTCTTATAAAATCTTCGATAAAATCTTGAGACAAATACTCTTTTACTTTGAAAAGAACAGTTCCTTAGGAAAAATATTTTTATAAAATAAGAAGTTAAGTAAGATATTATTTTCATAATAAAATGAGTTATTTTATAAAGATAATGTTTTCCAAATACATATTATAGAGTGACCTTGAAAATTGGTAAGAATTAGAGAAATTCCCTTGGATCAGGCTTGTATTTCGGAAACAATTTCGAATGTTCCTTTTAAAATGTGTAACCATCCATAAAATAAGGAAATATTCTTATTGGTAAACATATATATAACACAAAAACATAATTCTTTAGGAATACATAATAATACACAAGAGTTTCATTGGGGTATTTAGACAATAATGGTAACCCGAATGACAATGGAAGTTCGGGTGGAAAAAAACCTTACCTCAAGTCCGAATATGTTCCACTCTTAAACTTAAGCTCCTGGAATATTAAATTTGACTTATTAATAACATATTTAAAAACCTATTAGAAATATATTTAGTTTAACAATTTTTTTTAGTTCATTTATTCCCTTGGTGATAAATTATTATATTGAATTTCATCGTTCCAAAGTGTTCGTTTTATTTATTTTCACAATCGATTCACTTGTTCTTAAGTAATTGAGTGGAATGGATGTAAATATACAGAATTTAAATTAAATATTATTTATGAACACCCAGAAGTGTTAATGGTAATTTCTATCATTTGGTTACATGGAAAGAGGATGAATCATTAGATGAAATATTTATAACATTCACTTAGATTGTTCATCTACATTTTGATTATTAGGAACAAGTTTGGTAATATGATTTAATAATATGTATGTATACTAGTTACTGAATATCAATTAGTTCCTAAAACATATATTAATGTCTGGTTAAACCATAAAATTGGTTTCATGACCAGTAATGAAGGAGAATTTGAAGAACGAAATTTTGTCGTCCACGAAGGTTACAAATTGGAACCTCATGGACGTTGATTTTGTTTATAAGATAAAAGAGAGAGAGAGAGAGAAGATATTGATAATGGTTCTTCCACTCACATGATATAATTCTAGTATATATATGATAATGGATCTATCATGTTCATTTGGACAGAGGATATAAGGAGAGGATTACAAAATAAAGGAACTTGAAATGAAACTAAACGAAAAAGAAAGATGCTTTACCTTTTGATATAACCTCCCTGGTAACCTATTTAAGGTAATGGGTTTTGGTGTTTGGAAAAGATAAAGAGATTTATGGACGTGTGTAGTGGTTAGGGAAGGCTATTTGGGCATAACTTTTAGGAGCTTAAAGGCTTAGAGGATTGAAGAGAATAGGGAGTGGTGGGGGGTTTTTATAGTGGAGTGAAGTGAATTTTGAATATTTAATTTATTATTTTATTATTTCCCTGATGAAAACTAATAATGTTGCTTCATGTGAGCCCTACTAGTAATAAGTTCATATGAGTTATAACCAAGTGGGATTACATCACTTATGTTGTCATAAATAGTGTATTTAACTGATAATTTGTTTATATGGTATTTTATCATATTTCACAATTCATCAAAAATTCAAGAATTTCAGAAAAATACCAAAAATTCACCCCTACCATTTTTCAAAATATAGAAACAAATAATGAACTCCATTTTTCAAAAATAATTTTCTAAATATTATTAATTGAATTTTTAAATAAAATCATAGTTAATTTGAAAAATAACAAATTTAAAGGTATAATTAGTTTTATATCACATTGAAAAATTAATTAAGATCTCATTATCTTATTTCCTTAAGAAAATAAAATATTATCATAATTTAATATTCATAAGGTTCATATTACTATTCATATTAATATTCATAAGGGTATGTTACTATTCACCAAAAATCTAGTTTGTTCTATCAGGCTCCAAATGACTTACTGATCACAACTCTAGATGACCATTTTTCGAAATTCAAAACATAGAAGAGGAAAAGTTGTGTTTAATGTCTAGATTATAAAATGAATTTATTTTTAAAAACTTGGGGTGTTACATTTTTCCCTCCTTATATAAATTTTGTTCTCGAAATTCCAAAAATGTTACCAAAAAAGATTCGTGTATGTCTTCAACATAAGATCCTCAAGATCCCATGTTGCTTCCTCCATCTTATGGTTCCTCCAAAGAAACTTTCCCAAATGAGTCGTAATTTTTCTCAATACTTGTTCTTTGGTATCATGAATCCTGATAGGCTCTTCACAATAAGACAAATCAGGATCACATTCTATTTCTTCATAAGTGATTACATGTGTTGGGTCTGGCATGTATTTTCTTAACATTGATACGTGGAACACGTTGTGAACTTTGGACAGACTTGGCAGCATTGCCAAACTGTAAGCTATGGCTCCAATTCGGTCCAGAATTTCAAAAGGTCCAATGTACTTGGGCATAATTTTCTATTCTTACAAAATCATATAATACCCTTCCATGTAGATACCTTTAGGAAAACATTGTCTCCTTCTTGAAATTCCAAATCCTTCCTTCAGTTGTCAGCATATATCTTTTGCCTACTTTGAGCTGTTTTGATATGGTCATGGATAATCTTTACCTTTTCCATTATTTCCTCAACAAGTTCTAGGCTTATGAGCTTTCTTTCACTAACATCATCTCAACAAGTTTGTGTACGACATCTTTTTACATACAATGCTTCATTTGGTGCAATCTAAATACTTGAATAGAATCTATTGTTATAGGAAAATTATATGGGAGTTAAATATTGAACCCACATGCCTTCAATGTCACGTGAAAAAGACCTCAATATGTCTTCCAATGTTTGAATAGTCCATTCTGATTATCCATCAGTTTTTGGGTGGTAGGCATTGCTCAAAAAAAGATCATTATCTAGGGCCTTCTGAAGACTTTTCCATAATTGTGATGTAAAACAGGGATCATGATTAGAAACAATTGATAAAGTTATACCATGAAGTCTTAAAACAAAATTAATATATATTATTTCTAAACCTTCAAGTGGTAAATCTTCTCTTATAGAAAGAAAATGTACTGATTTTATAAGACGTTCAACAATGACCCATGTCGCATCATTATATCTTGGAGTCTTTTATACCCCATGAAAAATACCATCGTAATATCATTCCATTTCCCATAGGTATAGGAAGGGGTTACATGATTCCTCTAAGATGTTGTATTCAAACCTTCACCTGTTAACAAACCAAACATATCGACACATAATCAACAATCTCCCTCTTCATGTTTTTCCACAAAAAAACATTCCTTTATATCTCTATACATCTTTGTTCTACCAGGGTGTATAGAGAAATTAGAGCTGTGAGAATCTACCAATAGTTCCCTCTTTATCTTAGGATTAATAGGAATACAAAGCCTCCATATGAATTTCAAAATTCCACCTTCATATACAAATCCAGTCAACATCCCATCATTTATAGCTTTAATTTTCTTTTGAAACTTCTCATCATCAGCCTGAGAACATTTTATCCTTTCCAGTAAAGAATGTTTGGCATCAATTTGAAAAAGTTGTGATGTGTTACCTTCCTTGATAATCCCCATATCCATCTTTACTAGATCCATGAACAAAGGACACATTTCAACTCTCATCTAGTTCAGAATTCTGAAGTCCTTTCTACTCAAAGTGTCTTCTACCTTATTTTCCTTCCCCAGTTGGTAGTGTATTGTGCAATCATAATCTTTGAGTAGATCAATCCATCTCCTTTGAATCATGTTGAGTTATTTCTATGATAATATATATTTCAAAATCTTATGATCTATATATATCACACATTTTCTTCCATAGAGGCAATTTATCAAAATATTCAGAGCAAAGATTACCACTACTAACTCAAGATCATGAGTTGGATAGTTTTGTTCACAAATTTTTAGCTGCCTAGATGCATAGGCAATCACTCAATCATTATGCATAAGGAAACAACCAAGTTCTTTCTTTGATGCATCGCTATAGATAACAAATCCACAGTTCCCCGATGGTAAGGTTAGGATCAGATCATTCACTAACCTCATTTTCAATTCTTCAAAACATTCTTCAGATTCCTTTTTACATAAGAACATAACCCCTTTTCATGTAAGCTTGGTCATTGGTTTGGCTAAACTGGTGAAGTTATGAATGAAACGCCAATAATAACATGCTAAACGAATAATAATATGTACCTCATTTAAATTCATTGGAGTATGACATTCTTGAATAGCCTTTGTATTCGTAGGATATAAAGATATTACATCCTTAGAGACAATGTGGCCTAGAAAGGAAACTTATTGGAGCCAAAAATTACACTTTCTAAACTTCCCATATAATTTATTTCTTCTAATTGTCTTTAGAATAGTGCCCAAGTGATTTTCATGATCTTTATGTCTTTTAGAGTATACTAGGATATCATAAATAAAAACCACTAAAAATTTATAAAGATATTCTTTGAAAACTCTATTCATTAGATCCATGAAAATAGATGGTGCATTAGTTAGTCCAAAAGCCATTACTATAAACTCATAATGCCCGTACCTAGTTCGAAATGATGTTTTTGGAATGTATTCCTTCCTCACAAGAAACTAATGATATCTAGATCGAAGATCAATCTTTGAAAATATTGGGATCCATTAATTTGATCAAATAAACCATCAATTATTGGCAGAGGATACTTATTCTTTATTTTAATAGCATTTATTTCCCTGTAATCAATGCACAACCTCATGAATCCATCATTCTTCTTGACAAAGAGGAAAGGGGCTCCCCATGGAGAAACACTAGGTCGAATAAATCCTTTATCACTCAGTTCCTATAGTTGTTTCTTTAGTTCCACTAACTCCATGGTGGACATTCTATAAGGGTTCTTTGATATGGGACTTAAACCAAGAATTAAGTCAATGAAAAACGCAATTTCCCACTCTAGAGGATGTTCAAGTGTATCCTTTGGAAAGACATCAACATATTCTTGCACAATAGGTACATCCTATATCTGTAAATTCTTCTCCTCACCCATATTTATTCCCTTCCCTTCCTCCCTAATAATTGAATTCAGTAGAGCTAATGGGGTTGGATCTAGATGAGAATCAAATGGTGAGGTTTCTGCTCTAAAAATAAGGGATTCTACACCATAATCAGAAATTATAACTCCCTTCTTCTTACAATAGATCGTCACATCATAATTTGATATCCAATTCATACCAAGAATTATTTCATAGTCAATAATTGGTATGATTATAAGGTTAACAACTAAAGCATGTTTATGTGTTATGAGGGGGACTAATCGACACGCCTTTGTTGCAATGATAAATCCACTAGGAGTTTTGACTAATAAATCCTTTATTAAATCAAATTGGACATGTCTAATTCTCTTGGAAAACTGGGAAGATATAAATGAATGAGATGCTCCAAAATCAAATAAAGCATTGACTCAGATTGATGAAATGATCAATGTACCTTCCACCACTTCTTTAGGAACTTCAACCTCTGTGGTTGTAACCGCATAAGATTGTCCATGCTCCATTGACCATATTTGGGGAACATTCCCCGAATTCTTAAGAAATTCATGTGCATAATTTCCCATATCCCTATAATTGTATCACATAATGTTGGGAGATTCTTTCTTCCCCTTACAATCATGAGCTAGGTGGAATTTTTATCCACACTTGTAAGAGACTCCCATTCTCTTCAAGAAAGTGCCAGGGTGTTTCTTCCCAAAATTACTATAGGATGGAAATTCAACTCTTCCCTTCTTCCTTCTTTCCTTATTTTATTTTCAAGAGTTTTCAGAAACCCTATTAGTTTTGTGTTTTCCTTTAATGTCATAAAAAATATAAAATAATTTTTCTTTCTTGATAGCACTTGAGACTATATCTTCATATGAAGAGAAAATTTGGGAGACAAGATACCTTCAAAGTAATGGTTTTAAAGATCAAAGAATCAATAAATCTTTCTCCTTGGATTACTTATATAGTTAACAACATGACTTTCCTACCTTTTAAAGTTGTATTCATACTTGGAAACATTTTCATCCTCCTTTTGCCTCAAATTCAAGAATTGAATCTCCATATATTCTCTCTATTCATGATGGGAATATTTTTATTGGATGATTTTTTAAAGTACCTCCATTATATATCTTCCATCTCTTCCTCCTCCTTTGTGTTTTGGATTAATGACCACCACTGATCCGCATCTCCCGATAGACGATAAACTGCCATGATAACCTTCTCTCTTTCCTTACATCCCAAAGAGAGAAATATCTTTTCTAGGGAACTTATCCACTACTTAGCTAAAAATGGGTTTGTAATCCCATTGAATGATGGTGTTTGTTGTTTCATAAAGTGATATAACATAGTTCCTTCACGTGGTGGATCTAGATGCTCCATACAAGTAAGTTTATTATTCATAATCTGGGTAAGTTGTCTGAGTATAGTTATGAGTTTCTCCGCACCAGTCACAAAACCAGAGCCAACATCATTATCTTTCATCATAGGGAAATCCATATAGGGGACACATGCATTTGTAAAGTTTCCATTCCTTCCACAAGGCATCATTTCAAGATGATTACATACACTAGATTAGGTTATGAATCATAATGTATAATCTTAAATTAACAAAATACTTAGCATAAATTGAGATCCTACGCATGGCTAATCCCATAATCACAAAAATGGTTTCTTTGTGGAAATATTTACATTTAAATCCTTCATAATTTATTTTAAATAAAATGAGAATTATCCTAATCATATCCCCTGAGAGTGTCGTAACCAAGAGTATAGCAAGACCCATTGTTGTGTACCGGGATACTCCGAGTCATGCTTGAAACTCCTTGTCGGAGCTTTCACTCTTAGGTATATCTATGCCAGAGCTGCCTCTACCTACTCATATCTAGACATGGATGTATTTAATGAAATATAAACATAATATATTCCTTATCAGAATACTAGTACTTTCTTGTATGTTTATCCTCAAAGACTATCTTAGGGACTCTCCCCTAATCTACATTTTCTAAATTTAGTTTGGAAGTTTTCTAATAAACTTCTTTTGACACCAACTGTAAGGACCCGACCTAGTTTCCTAGATCCAGTGAATTATTTGATTATATTGGAATATAAATAAGGAATAAGAATTCTGAAGGATCTATTAGTTTAGTATTATTGGAAACAAGATACATACATAAGTCCAATAATACAACATGAAATGAAAAACAACATAGATACTCCTTAGACAACTTCTATAACTCCTAGATTATTTCCGAATGTCATTCATAATAAAATTATTCATGTCCTAAGAAAATGAAACATAAGAAAGGGTAGAGATCAAATTCATAGTAATATTAAGAAATACAATGAAAGATAACATAAACATTAGACATAGTGAATAATTGAGAACACATGCCTTAAAAAAAATTTGAACATAATATGGAAGAAATATGAGTTGAGTAAATATTGCCATAATATAACATAATAATGAGTATTATACTAGTCAAATAACCACATGAACCATTAATAATATTTTCATAATTATGGAATGAATAATTCGGGAAAACATAACCATACTGTCAAGGGTTTGTTCCAAGACTATAAATAATCATTTTTTGTTAAGGCCTTGTGAGATGACCGTAGTTTGTCTCATGTGATCTACCGATGCATCAAGGGGATATAGAAGGCCCCAAATGGAACATAATATGTACAATAAATTCCTCATATTATTGGTGATAATCATAAGAAACATATACATTCATATTGAAATTAATATACGAAATGAAAATAACATTCCCTGAACATTAAGCATAAACACTAATCATTCAGAGTAAATTGGGGAATGGGTTTAAGATAAAAAATCCATATAAATATAATCATAAACCATTAAATTAAATATGGTATATTATTAAATGTAATACTAATACCAATAATATATAAGAATAAAAAAGAGTGTTGTAATAGATGAAGATACCCTTATAAAATCTTCGAGTAAATCTTTAGATAAATACTCTTTTACTTTGAAAATAAGAGTTCTTTGGGAAAAATATTTGAATAAAACCAGAAGTGAAGTAATATTTTATTTTCATAATAAAATTAGTGATTTTATAAAGATAATGGTTTCCAAAAACATATTATAGAGTGCCCTTGAAAATAGGTACGAATTAGAGAAATTCCCTTGGACCAGGCTTGTATTTCGGAAAAAAATTCAAAAGTTCATTTTAAAACATGTAACCATCCATAAAATAAGGAAATATTATTGTTTATAAACATATATATAACCCAAAAAAATAGTTTTTTAGGAGTAAATAATAATAAAAAAGAGTTTCATTTGGATATTTAGACAATAAAAGTAACCCGAATGAAAATGGAAGTTCAGGTAGAAAAAACCCTTACCTTAAGTCAGAACGTGTTCCAATCTTGAACTTAAGCTCCTGAAATATGAAATTATACTTATTAATAAATTATTTCATAACATATTAGTCATTTATTTAGTTCATCATAATTATTTTTAGTTCATTTAGCCTCTTAATGATACATTATTATATTGAATTTCATCATTCCAGAGTGTCCGTTTTCTTTTTTTTTCATAACCGGTTCACTTGTTCTTATGTAATGGAGTGGAATGGATGTAAATATCCAGAATTAAAATTACATATTATTTATAAATATATAGAAGTTTTAATTTTAATTTATATCATTTTTTTACATGTAAAGAGGCTGAATCTTCAGATGAAATATTTATGACATTCACTTAGATTATTTAGCAGTATTTTGATTATTAAGAACTAGTTTGGTCATAAAATTTAATAATATATATGTATACTGGTTCTTGAATCATAATTAGGTTATAATACATATATTAAAGTATTATTAAACTATAAAAATGGTTTCATTACCAGTAATAAAGGATAATTTGAAGAATAAAACTTCGTCGTCCATGAAGGTTATAAATTGAAACCTCAGGGACTTTGATTTTGTTTATAAGATAAAAGAGAGAGAGAGGATATTGATGATGGTTATTCAATTCACATGATGTAATTCCTATATATAGATGATAATGGATCTATAATGGTCATTTTTATAGAAGAGGTAAGGATATTATTACAAAATAAAGGAACTTGAAATGAAACTAAATGAAAAAGAATGGTGCTTTACCTCTTGATATAACCACCTTGGGAACCTTCTTAAGGGAAGGGGTTTTGGTATTTTGGAAAGACCAAGAGATTCCTGGATGTGGGTAGTGACTAGGAAAGTCTATTTGGGTGGAACTTTTAGGACCTTCATGGCTTATAGGAGTGAAGAGAAGAGAGAGTGGTGGGGGTTTTTATAGTGGAAGAGAGGAGTGAATTTTGAATATTTAATTCATTATTTCATTATTTCCCTCAAGACAACCAATATTATTATTTCATGTGACCCATAACAGTAATAGGTTCATGTGAGTTATAAATAAGTGTCTTTACATCACTTATGATGTCATAAATCTTGTATTTAACTAATACTTTGTATATACAGTATTTTACAGTATTTCACTATTCATAAAAAATTCATGAATTTCAAAAAAATCCCAAAAATTCACTCCTATAATTTTTCAATGTGTAGAATTCAAAAATGAACTCGATTTATCAAAAATAATATTCTAAATATTATTAATTTAATTTTTAAATAAAATCATAGTTAATTCAAAAAATAACAATTTTAAAGGTATGATTAGTTTTCTATCACATTGGGAAATTAATGAAGATATCATTATCATATTACCTTAAGAAAATAAAATATTATCATTATTTACTATTCATAAGGGTCATATTAATATTCATATTACTATTCATAAGGGAATGTTACTTTTCAAAAAAAAAATCAAGTTTGTTCTATCAGACTCCAAATGACTTACTTATCACAACTCTAGATGACTATTTTTAGAAATTCAAAATATAAAAGAAGAAAATTTGTGTTTAATGTCTATATTATAAAAAGAATTTATTTTTAAAACCTTAGGGTGTTACATTTAGTCCATAAAGTTATGTAAACACTCGAGACCAGCTGAGACATAGGGGTTTATGACCCCTTTGATCTGATATACAATCCTTTTTTAGAGTGGATACTAAATGAGGTGATACTGGTTGTAGGGTAGAGACCTATGAAAGGATCATGAATCATTCCTATTTATGCATGTATTTTAATGGGTAGACTTTGGGATTGGTTAACCTAAAATGAATAAAATAAAACAATTAATTAATTAATGTTGAGTCTTCTATATTCCAGGTTTAGGAGCTCTAACTATTTTTTATTTCTCAGGTATGGATCCAGGTCGACATACTCATCAGGTTTGTGTAGAGGATGTCCAGTAGGTTATGCCAATAGATTGTCGTAGGGTATAGGTTGATGATAATGAAACTAAAAGGTTGAAACTCTGAGAGTTTCAGGGCCATAGTTTACAGAAGTACTAGGGCTCCATTTCAGATGCAGTTATAGAAGACTAGTTAGAGGAGGTTGAGAGAACCTTCAGTTCAATCCGTGCTCAGAAAGAGCACTCGGTGTCTTTGGTTTTGAAAATTTTGTGTGGGGAATCTAGGTAGTGATGGTTCTTGTTCCTTGGGAATCGCGAGGAGTCTGTGATCTCATGGGAGGAGTTCCGAGACAAGATCAAAACTGAGTTTCTTCCTTTGACTGTGAAGGCGTCTAGTCGCCAAGAGTTTCTTACAATTCAAAAGGGGAGCTCCAGTGTGGGAGAGTTTGGAATTTGTTTCCATAACCTTTTATGATATTCTTAGGACTTGTTTCCATATGAGAAGGAAAGGGTGAGGAATTTCTAGGATGCTTTAGCTGCATAGATCTAGCTCCAGGTAACCCCATTTATGCTGAAGACATAACTTGAGGTGCTTGTGAGGGTAGAGGTCATCGATAGAATGTTATCTAGAACCAGATCTTCACAATAGGGGAGTTTTCAGGATTATACATGAAGCAGAGCTGTTGTTTATCATTCCTAGTTTTTAGGGAAGAAGAGTTTCCGTTCGACTAGGGGTAGTTACATGCCCTCAGCATCTCATTTCTCCGAGGGATGTGGCACTCATGCCTATAACAAGGGATCAAAATCTAGTTTTTCTTATGGTGGTTGAGTTCATCGGTAGTGATAGTTCCATACCTATCAAAGCGGTCATCGTGCACTAGGTGTTCCACTCCAGGTTCCTCTGTTGAGGGAGTTCTAGCTGAGGCAATAGTAGTAGGTTGCACCAGCTTTGGATCAATAGAGTGCAGATGGGGTAGCCAAAGGATATCCCTGTGATGCTCCCTGTCCTCAGAGAGTAGAGCATGACCATGGTGGTGGTCATCATTAGGTCCAGAGAGGTTATAGAGCAGGTCGTGGAGAGCTTCATGCTTTAGCATTCCCAATGCTAGGTGAGCCAGATGTCGTTTGAGGTACCCTTTGCTTGTTTTATACTTGGGTTTATTCCTTGTTTGATTTAGGAGCAACACACTCTTTCATATCACCTTCCCTTGTCCATTATTTAGGAACTGACGTAGAGAGGCTTCTATTTCCCTTGGCTTTGACTATGCTAGTTAGAGGTCAAGTTGACTTGTTTGAAGTATGCAGAGACTGTGAGCTAGTGCTGGGGAAGCACCATTCTTGGGGAGATTTCTTATGTTTACATATACAACCATACGATTTCATCCTCGACATGGATGGGTTGTATTCGGTGCAGGCTATCATAGATTTCTTCTAGAGGTAGGTGGAGTTCTTCAATGTTGATGGAGATAGAACTGTGTTTGTTGGCGAGTGATACCCTTGAATGGGTTAGAGGCGTGTTCCATCCTTGTCATACTTGATGGATAAGATGATGTTAAGTTCATCAAAGGTTTAGTAGTTTGAATTTCCTTGGGTAATAGAAGAGTACCTTGATTCCTTTTCCGAAGAGGTTGTTGTATTACCCCTTTGACAAGAGATCGCATTTAGGATCAAGATACAACCATGAGAATCTCCTATCTCGATTTATCCATATAAGATATCCCCTTATAGGTTACGAGAGCTGCATATACAACTTGATACTCTATTACATTGTGGTTTTGTTTGGATGAGTGTGTCACTATGGGTCGCATGAGTTTTGTTTGTAAAGAAGGATGATGATAGTTTGTAGTTTTGTATTGATTATTATCGCTTAAACAAAGTGATAGTGATGAATCGCTATCCTCTTCCACAGATTGATGAATTATTCAATCAACTAAATTGTTAAAGTTGATTCTCCAAAATAGACTTGTGGCCAGGATATCATTAGATTCGTGTGAAGGATTATTATGTACCAAAGATTAATTTACGTTGTTTTCATTGGAATTACAAGTTCGTTGTAATGAGGTTCTATGTGATGAATGCTCCAACTATGTTCATGGGATAGATAGATGATGTGTTCTATGAGTTCCTTGATAAGTTCATGTTGGTTTTCATCAATGAAATCCTTGTGTACTGTGCATCTGAGTAGGAGCATGTAGAGAATCTATATGCCATTTTTGGGGTTCTTCGTAAATAGAAGATGTTTGGGAAATTGTTGAAGTGTGAGTTTTGGGCTCGAGAAGTTCGTTTCATGGGGAATGTGGTGTCCTAGTAGAGATTAGCTATGGATCCATCTAAGATAGAAGCAGTTGTGTCTTGGGAAAACCCCAAGAAAGTGGAAGAGGTGAAAAGTTTCCTTGGTCTCACAAGATACTACAGGAGGATCATATCCAATTTTTCTCAGGTTGTAACTCCTATAACAACATTGACCATGAAGTATTTGGAGTTCATATGGAATGATTAGTGTTAGGAAGATTTCAATTATCTGAAGAAGAATTTGTTCAGTGCTCTGGTTCTTTGTCTTCAAGCAGAGAGAGTCCAATTTGACGTTTACTGTGATCCTTCACGTCTGGGGTTAGGTTGTGTTCTGATGCAGTAGAGATAAGTCATTTCTTATGGGTCTCAGTAGTTTCATCCCCATAAATGTAACTATTCCACCAATGATCTTGATTTGGTGGTCGTGGTGTTTCCTCTAAAGTTGTGGTGAAATTACCACATTGGCGAGTTCTTTGTAGTTTTCACAGATCACAAGATCCTGAGGTATGTTTTATCCCATCATGACTTGAACTTACATTAATGTTAGTGGATGGACTTCTTACAGGAATAAAAATTTAAAATATTTTATACAACTGTAAAGTGAAATTTTATAGCTAATGTGATGATTAGGAAGTCACGTAATGATGTAGTGCATGAATCTGGTGATTCTTGGAGAGTGATGGAAGAACATTCAACATTAAATCTCGATATGGGAGAAGTTGGGGGTAGAGAATGTCTTTCTCAAATGACAGTGCAATCATATCTAGTGCAGAAGGTGGAAGAGTCCCTGTTGGGGGATCAATAGGTGGAGGTCTAGAGAGACCGATTTATTTATGTTGATCCCCTAATGGTTTTTCTAAGAATGAAAAACACCGAGTGTTATATTAGAGAAGGGTTTTCATTCATTAGGTGATGCATGAGATAGTTCTCAAAGGGTTCCATAATTCACATTTAGAGGTCATCCTGACATTGAAAAGATGCACCGAGTCTTGATTAATCAATTTTGGTTGTTTGGGTTAAAGTGTTCAGTTGCACAGTTTGTGTCTCGTTGTTCAGTCTGCCAGAAGTTGAAGGCCGAGAAACGTGTTCCCGGTGGGTTTCTCCAGCCATTAGATATTCCTTAGTGGAAGTGGGAGGAAATCTCAACAGGATTTTTTCTAGTTTACCTCGAGACCAGGGAGTCTATGATGCTATTTGTGTGGTATTAGATCATTTAACTAAATAATCCCACTTTATAGAGATCAAGGAATCGAGTTTAGTGGAGGTTTTTTTGAGCCAGTATCTGGATGAGGTGGTGAGACTCCACGGAGTCTTGAGGATGATTATTTCTGATCATAGATCCTCATTTTTACTCTAGGGTGTGGAGAGGTCTCTATCATGATTTTGGTTCTCAAAAATTCCTTAGTACTAATTTTCATCTACAGATAGACGGTCAGAAAAAGAAAACCATCCAAATTCTTAAGGAAATGTTGCACTCTTGTATCCTTGATTTTGGAGGTTTGTGGATGAGGCACTTACCCTTGGTAGAGTTCACTTAAAATAATAGTTTTCACCCCACCATAAGTATGGTACCGTTTGAAGCCTTGTATGGATGACCTTTCTGTTCACCATTGTGCTGAACTGGGGTCAAAGAGTTAGCAATTCTTAGACCTGAACTAGTGATGAATATGACATAGATGGTTCAGATTATTCTTGAGAGTATGAAGGTAGCACAAGATCATAAAAAATTATATTCCAATAAAAGGATTAGACCTTTGGAGTTTGATGTTGGGGATCACATGTGTTTTGAAGGTGAATCTCCTTCATGGGAAACAAAGGTTTGGTTGTTGGAGTAAGCTGTCTCCCCAGTTTGTTGGGACTTTCAAGGTGTTGGATCTTATTGGAGCCATGGAGTTACAAGTTTCACTTCCCCCATAGATAATCCAGATACACGATTTTTTTCATGTGTCACAAATATGTAGTTATCTTCATGATGACTCTTACATCATTGACTGGGGAGAGATTGACATTGACGATGATGTGACTTCAAGGAGCGGCCTGTAGAGATCCAATACCATAAGGAGAAGGTGTTGTGTGGGAATTATATCCCCTTGGTTTGTGTCTTTTAGTGACATAGTTTCATGGAGGAGAGTACATGGGAATGTGAGTCACTGATACGTGATCAGTACCCCAAGTTTTTTGATGTTTAACTCTGTTCATGTAACGATGTTCGTTTTTGGATGTAGACCTTTCATTTTTATAAGATGAATTCCTTTTGTTTATTTTGTTTCTTAGTCTCTTTTGAGAGGTATCTCTATGGGTGGTTGTTTAGACCCCTTTTCCATTTACTTTTAGGTGGTTTTTGAATTCTCGAGGATAAGACAAATGTGAATAGTGTCATCAGTGAGACAGATGTGAACAGTGTCATCAGTGAGATAGATGTGAACAATGTCATCAATGAGACAGATGTGAATAGTGTCATCAGTGAGATAGATGTGAATAGTTTCATCGATGAGTCATTTGTACTGTCGGCATCGGTGAGTCATTTTTACTGTCAGGATCGGTGAGTCATTTGTACTATCGGTATTGGTGGGTTATTTGTACTGTCGACATCAGTGATTCATTTGTACTGTTGGATTTAGTGAGTCATTTGTAATGTCAGTATCAGTGATCATTTGTACTGTCAGCATCAGTAGGTGTACAATGTTCCCTTCCATCGGTAGGTGTACAGTGTTTCCAGCCATCCGTAGGTATACAATGTTTCAAGCTTCCTAATGTTTCACCCATTTAGAATTTTATTTGATGAAAAATGCATTCAAGGTCTTGTTTTAAATTATTTAAGGATGATTTGAAGCCCATAACTCCTATATTAATTTTCCTAAGGATCAATATTCCTTTACTTGGTCAAATTGTATGGATTAATGTGATCTTATTTTAATGTAAAATCAATCATATCTTAAACCTCTACTCTGTTAAAGGGATGTGATATCTCCCCCCCTTGTTATAACTTCTTATTCCTCGGTGCGAGATGATCCAACCTATCATTCTTCCCATAGGAGAGGTGTGATAGAACCTTAATCTTTGGATTGTTTTTATTGAGTTTTCTTCCCGCTGCATGCGCACCCCCTTTTTTAGTACAAGTAGAAAGTGTCGATCCATCATCGATAGAAGGTATGATATACCTTTGTTATTGTGTTTTATTTGATCATTATTCTCCCATTTATCCTTGAATTGTTATGGCATGTGATCTCCATGCTTCTAATAGAGTTATCTTGGGTTTTAGTTAGTGTGATCATGCCGCCGTGTCCCTGGTTTAACGCATTTTTCATGGGGGAGGTGTTCGTGATTGGTTGTGTGGATCATTTTCATGTAAAGAATGTCAAGAAACTTTTAAGGTAGGGGATTCATGGCTTCTCTATTCTTTTACATCCAACTATAGAATTAGAGGGTTTTAGCCCATTGGATCATAATAGAATTGACATAATAAATATTTAAACTGGATAAATAAATTGCTATTGATCTTATGTTATATCTTCTTGTGTTTCTAGATAGTGTGATATATATGATTTCCTTGTTTATCATGTCATTATTGATGTAAATTGGTCAATAATATAAACTGGGATTAATTGTAGTTATTTTTAAGAGATAAAGAGGTATGTAAATGAATCTTCTTATTGTTACAATAGGCATGTTTGATTGAAATAATTGATGAGTCAGAGGCATGTTGATTCTTGTTGATAATGAATTAAAATCATGTCAATTAACTATTTAGTTAATTTTTGATAGCTCACTGTTTAGGTTTCCTATATTTGGAGCCTACAAATAATAAATCGGTTAAATCCAGATGGATTAAAGAATTTGTTGTTTGATAAATGATAATGTATGGACAAGTTCAGAGTTACCCTCTTGCTGGTAAGGCCGAATGACTTGTTCTTTGGAGTTATGCCCATTATGTATAAAGGTTGGATGCCTTGTTTAAGGGCCAAGAGCCTAGTTGTATGATGTATTTTTCCTACTACATGTGTTGTGATGTGATACTGGATGGTTGTTCTGATATGTGGGGGTAGGTAGGCCCCTTGGTTGTGGCAGTAGTTGATTCATAGAGTGGCGAGATGCATCAGTTTATGCATATGGGTGTTAGGGAGGAAACCATAGATGATGAAACAGGTTGGATATGAATGTTGGATGCTTACTAATTCATATTGGTTGTTTATCTTATTTACTTTCCCCACTGCTCACAGCAGCTGGCCTTGCTTACCCTCCTTCCAAAAGGGGTGAAGACGCACGAGGCATTCCACATACGTTCTGTTTTTAGCTTCTCGAGGG
This sequence comes from Viscum album, assembly GCA_963277665.1. Taxonomy (NCBI): domain Eukaryota; kingdom Viridiplantae; phylum Streptophyta; class Magnoliopsida; order Santalales; family Viscaceae; genus Viscum; species Viscum album. The sequence continues at coordinate 571,235,480 of OY728119.1, forward strand.
AGGATGGGTTTATGATCCTCCTATAGGTGTCAAAGACTTGATGGGCAATCCATCTACTCACTGGGATGATCCCCTTGTGTTTGGTAGCTTAGAATGTTTTTCTAGAATGACTAGGAATATGGAAAAGTGATAATGTTGATAATAAATTAATGAATGAATGATGATTAACCCATGGGGTTGGAGCTTGTTGGGACGCAATATTGAGGTTTCAATTTAAAGGAACAATGTAATTTGGGTGTGATGAAAATGAAATATAATGTGGAATTGTTAATGGATAATTAATGTTTAAAAATTAATTAACATAAAGTGAAACTAATAAAAAGGTAATGAAGTAATGTAACAAATCTCTTTAAATGACTGTGTGCTTATAGGATACCTAGTCTTATAAGTGAAAGCTGAGGCTTTGAGAGACGTTAGATGAATTTGAGTCTATGAATAGGTTATTCCCATAGTGTGGTTGTGAGCTATAGTTTATTTTTAACTTTTTGTGTTTCTATATGCTACTCCACCCCTTCTATTAGGGAAACTGACACCCCGGGGATTCTGAGCCCTGGGGGTGTTTTCCCCAAAATTCTGGTGGGAGGATGAATGGATGACTACCTCTTTTGGCCTTACTCTATTCTCTTGGTAGTTACTTGTGCTTGTAGGCACAATGGTTAGTTTTCCCCATATATGTGTGTAGAGGGATGTAATGGGTTGTGGTTATTCACACACATATATTATGGATATAGTGTCCCATGGACTACTATAGGTGTAACATGTATTGGATGTAATTACTTGAGTATCCTTACTCAGTGTATGATATGTAATGACCTGTGGTATAAATACCGATGTATGATACACATTATATGAGCTGTGGTGGCTCCCGAAAAATTCCTAGTTACTTTGGTTATCAGGAAGTAGTGGTTGTGTTTCACGAGGTGCATATTGTTGTGCTTCTCCTAGGTGTCTATAGGAAAGACTTTTTGGAGAGGGATTCTTAGGACGTGCGATGTTGAAGAAAATCATAAAACCAGTGGGAAAGTGGTAGTAGGGTACCCTTGATATTATTTATTATATTATATACTATTGTATGTGATACAAGGTGAGAGTATCCATAGTGAGGTTGGGAACTTAGTATACATGTTTATCTGATGAGTTAGTTTCACTTATGGTTCACTATTCTTTAGCATTCTTTATTTACTTTTTAACACGAGGCTCCTGGAAGGATCCTACTGAATATTTTTTAGAGCCCAATGAAATGAAATTTAGTTAGAAACCACCTACCCCAAGATGAGAAATTCTAAAACTATTATAATAAACTAATATTAATTATCTAGTTGTTCAAAACCAAATTATAAAATTATTAATTTATTATTATTCAACTTATTTCATTTTTATAGTGAAATAAATTATTACATCATCAATTAATCCCACGATAGTTTTTTTAAGGAAATTTGGTTCATAATAGATAAATTATTTTTGTAGTTTAATGATGTCCAATGGGAAATTTTTTACATCATATACAAAATAATAATCATGATATATTTATAATTTTCATGTATGATACATAATTATAGATTAAACCATGAAAATTGGTAATTGATTGGACACTTAATGATTCTAATATTCATTGTTAATATATATAATATTCATGTGCTTTATTATTCATAAACACTATTTTAGTGCATTTTACACTTTGAACATCATTTCATATTATGATTGTAATTCCTTCTTAAAATGAACTATTATATGGTACATTATTGAACATAATTTAAAGTGCCCAAGGATCATGATTTTGTTTTAATATTTAAATTTAAGGTTTCTAATTATATTGGTAACAATTCATACTGGTGGTGTGTTGGAAGATTCACATTGGAACACCACAGAAATGGGATTTCATGCAAACAATTCTGGAGAAGGAAGATTGGAGACCGGCCCACTGATGAGAATGTGGGGCACAAAATACAAGACCAATGAAGCCAAAATTTCATGGGATGACATAAGACTTATATAGTAATATATAATTCTCTAGGAGCTAGTGCTAATTAGTCATCCATTATGGTTATTCAGGTGTCCCAAGTTAGAGATAAAATTCTGGGCCAGATTCTACGGACCAGAAAAATAGCCCACCAAGTTAATCAAATCTCAGCAACCAAAAATTCATTTGGGATAAAATTTTATAAAGATATAGGATACATCCATATATTCAGTTTTGGGTTCTATGTACCACTCTAATTCGGCCATCTAGATGGACATCTAGGCATGTCTCTTCGGTGGATGCAAGCTGGCTGCCACTTCGAGTCAAGGAAAAAGAAGTCCACTCTCCCTTATTTATCCCCACCCTAGGCCTACCATAATCAAGTGGGATGATTTTTACTATTGGAGTCTCTACACAAGGCTCCAAAAATTCCTATTTAAGGTAGCGCTGGTGGAGGAGTTTATCATCTTCTGAGCTTCCTTTCATTGTAATGTTATGCTGCGATTTTGTTGTCTCAAGTCTGTCTTTCACATGTAAGTTATTCAATTCACTTTAGTTTCTTAATAAAAGTTCTTCTTATCCTCTTATTCTATTGTTCTTCATATCAATTTTATACTGTAGGTTCAAGGTGTGAACTTTTTCACACCAAACCATGTGATAATATGACAAAATGGTGGAGTGATCGTTATTTCATTATTTTTTTACTTCTCCAATTCCTCCCTAATGAGTCTACTTCCCGCTTCCATTGAAACCATAGGATCAATGGAGGGATAACCCACTTGTGTGTTGATCCAAGGGAGTATAAATGGTCTGGGTTGGATGTTATTTCTCACACCATTAATGGATAATCACTTTTTTTTAAATGAGATTTTTATTCGATGATTTTAAACCTTTTCATCCTTATTGAATTTAAGGTCACACACTTCAAGTGCTAATACGAACCTTTACCTTGGAGTGATCAAAACTTTGATCCTTACAGTGTATAAGTAATTAGTATTAGGGTGTTTAGGCATTAAACTATTAAGTGATGATTTTGTTTGATCTCCTTAAATTAACCCATATCAAATATAAGAAATTGAAATATTAAAAAAATAATACATCCAATCCACCCCTTATAATAACCTAGGATCAACCCTTTTCATAATTTGAATTCACTTAATAATTTTACTGTTCACTTAAACCCATCTAAAATCAACCCAATGTTTGCCACTTAATAGCCAAAAATAGTCCATAGAATGTACATGTCCGTAGGTTACTTCTTTGGTCTCTGAGGAATTGACAACCCAAGCTAAATTACAAGAAACCGCTTAACCCTAAAATCTTGGGTAAATTTGGGCGAAACCAAATTTTGGAACCATTGCTGGGGACCCAAGTAATTCATCTAAACACCCATTCTATTATCTCCCATTTTATATTTTCTCATCCGAATTCTCTTATCTTTTCCCTTTCTCATTTTTTTTTCTTTTGGCGGATGTCTGCTTACACCAGTGATCAATCAAACCGTCTAGTTAGGGTGGATAGTCCTGGGGTTGGGGAGTCAAGTACACCAAGGGAACTATTTCCATTAGATCCTAATCTTCCTAATACTCCCAAGTCAAAAATTGAGCCCATTTCAATGGAATTTCTTCAAACTCATAAACTTGGGTGGGAACCAATATGGAAATCCAAATGAGGAAGCCCCAAACTTGGGGAATGCAATTGATAAAACCATGAATGACTACCTCACACCTACCTGGACCAATTACCCCTCATGCATTAGACACTATTCCCTAGGATATTAAAACTACATCTTCAAAACCCATGTCCTAAACCACCTTCCCACATTCCATGGAATGGAGTCTGAGATGCCCTATCTTCATGTCAACAAGTTCAATGACATTGTAGAAACCATGTGTCCCCCATATCAACTAGAATAAGATAAGATGAGGCTATTTACTTTTTCCTTAAAGGACCAAGGTAAAAATTGGCTAAAAAAATTTGAGACCATCATCCATCAACTCTTGGGACCAACTACAAAGATAATTATACAAAAGATACTTTCCCACCACAAAACAGTTACACTTAAAAAGAGCATCCAATTTTTTTTTGAAAAAGAGGGATAGTCATATTATGAAACATAAGAAAGGTTCAAAGACACACTTAACATGGTACCTCACCAGGTATTTTCAATCCCAAAATATGTTCTAATTTTCTATGAAGGGTTGGGTCCGGCTAATAAACAATTAATTGACCTGATGTGTAATGGAACATTCAAAAACCATGCCCCAAATGATGCTTACAAGTATCTGGAAAGCCTTGCTGAACAAAACCAAACATGGGGAACTTTAACTTATTATAAAAAGGCACAAAGAACTAATGGAATTCATACACTTATAGAAGAGGAAATCCTTAGGGATAAACTCACATCACTCTCTAGGAAGGTTGAAGAGATAAACCTTAGGAAAGTCCATGAAATCCAAACTGTAGACCCTGTTTGCACAATTTTTGACAAACATGACCATAAGACATAAAAATACCCAACCATTCCATCCATCAATGATTTTTTTAGGAGGACCCCCAATGGAAGTAAATGATTTGAACTTTCAAAATCCTCAATACCAAAACAACTTCAACCCAAGGTATAATGACAACCCAGGATTACGCTAGAAAGATAACCAACAACCAAGACAACCACAGGGATAAAATCCTTACCCCCATCAGAACTACCAAACCCATAACCAGTTCCAAACCCAACCTATATAATACCAATAGCCACCGGTCCATTTTCAACAAACCATCCCACCTCAAAAATATCCCCCAATGATAAACCAATCTTCTCAAGCACCAACACAAAATGTTCCACAAAGCCTATGAGAACAACTGTGCAAACAAATGGAAATGATGAACTCAGAAGTCTCTTCCCTTAAACAAGAAATTCAAACCATCAAAACTGGAAAGGCAACCATGCCTACTCAGGTGGTACCATCCTCAAAATTAAGGGGAGAGTCAAGTTTCACTCAAACAACTCATGAACAACTAAAGGCTATGACAATTTTAAGAAGTTGGAAATAAATTTAGAAACCTGAAAAAATAAGTCAGGAACCATGTAAAGCTTCAAACTATAATGAAAATTCAAATGAACCACAAGATAAAACCGAGGAAACTGATAACAATGCGAAAGAAACAACTCTTCAATAGAAAACCCCACAACCTGCAACATTTCTTCAATGCATGAGGGGGAAAACCAAGCCTTAATTAAGTGAAAAATTTAGGTAAATCTTCTCATAGGTCAAGTTGAACATTCCTCTTCTCGATGCAATCCAAACCATACCTGCCGACTCAAAGTACCTTAAGGACTTTTGCACTTTTAAAAGAAAATTTTCACATAAAAACCAAGTCCTTTTGGCTGATAATGTGAGTACCACCATTCAAGGGACCATTCCTCCTAAGTTTAAAGACCCATGTTTCCCTTATATCAATGTTGAACTCAGTGAGTGCACAGTTGTCAAGGCCTTGTGTGACCTAGTTTCTAGTGTTAATTGCATTCCTTATGCTGTGTACTTCCAGTTAGGACTAGAAGAGATCCAACCCACATCTGTTACACTTTAACTTGCTGATCATAGCATTAGGGTTCCAAATTAGATTTTAAAGAATGTTTTTGTAAAGGTTGAAAACTTTATCTACCCTGCTGACTTCATTATCCTTGACAACCATCCTTGGTCATCCTTTACTTGAAACAATCAACTCTGTTATCTAAGTTGGAAACGGGAACATGACCATCACCTTTGGAAACATGATTCTAGAATTGAACATCTATAATGAAAGCTAACAAATAAAGGATGACAAAGAAATTCATAAAGTAAACATGATAGGAAGCATTGATAATGAATCCATAGAACATCAGGGTATATTTTATGGATGTTTAAGTAAGGATGAGATTGATTTACTTTTTTCACATGAAGGAAGTATATCTCCTTGGATTGAATAATTTTCAAACTTCTCTTATAATGAAGTCATAGGTCCAACAATCAGTGAAATCTTTCAGGAAACCAATTTCTTAGAGACCACTCTAACTTACTACCATAAAACTGATCAATACAATCTAGTAGGTGAAAATTTTATATGTGGGGAATCAATACTATATAAAACTCTTGGAAAAAAATTGATCTTGACCCAATGTACTAATCTACTGCTGAAATTATGAACCAACCTGATATTGAATTTAAGGAACTTCCCGCTGCACTCAAGTATGCCTTCTTAGGGGAAAATCAAACACATCCTATTTTCATTTATTCTTCTCTTGAAGAAAATCATGAGAGGATACTTATAAATGTCCTTAGGAAACATAAGAAATCCATTGGTTGGACCTTGTCTGATATTCTTGGGATTAGCCCAGTAATCAGGACTTATAGGATTGTTGTAGAATCTGATTCAAAGCCTTGTCATCAACCTAAACAGAATCTCAATCCTAATATCATGGGAGTAGTGAGAAAAGAATTTTTTAAATTGTTAAAAGCTGGTATCATCTATCCCATAGTTGTGAGTGAGTGGGTGAGCCCAATCCAAGTGGTTCTCAAGAAGGCATGAATCACAGTGGTAACCAATAAGGATGGAGAGATTCTTCCAACTAGAGTGAGTAGTGTCTGGAGAGTCTACATCGACTATAGGAAGCTAAAATCATTCACTAAGAAGAACCATTTCCCCTTACCATTCATTGACCATATCCTTGAGAGAGTGTAAGGTCATGAGTTCTATTGTTTCTTAGATGTGTACTCTAGGTACAATCAGATTGAGGTCTCCCTATAGGATCAAGGGTAGACTACATTCACTTGTTTATTTGGAACCTTTTACTTCAAATGCATGCCATTTGAGTTATAAAATTTCTGAAAACCTTCCAACAGTGCATGATGGGAATTATCTCAGACATGGTAGGGGATTTTTTTGAGGTCTTCATGGATGACTTCTCTATCATTGAGGATACCTTTGAGGGATTTCTTAGGAATGTGGAGAGAGTTTTTTCCAGATGTTAAGAAACGAATTTGGTCTTAAATTGGGAAAAATTACATTTCATGGTTAAACATGGATTAGTCCTTGGCCATATAGCCTCGGGTAGGGGGATTGAAGTTGATAAAGAAAAGGTTGACATAATTCATCACATTACATCACCCAGAACAATTAAGGAAGTGAGGTATTTCTTAGTACATTCTAGTTTCTATATAATATTCATCAAGGACTTTAGTTCAATCTCCCATCCCCTTTATGCTCTCCTAGTAAAAGATGCTCTATTTGTTTGGACTGAAAGATGTGAGGGTTCATTCTCAACCCTCAAATACTCTCTCACTTCTCCCCCCATTATGAAATATTCAAATTTGAATCTTCTTTTCGAACTTATGTGTGATGCCAATTAATTTGCAGTAGGAGCTCTGTCAGGACAACATTGTGATAAAACTGCTTATTTCATTGATTATGAAAGAAAATCCTTAAATGATGCGCAAATCAACTACAACACCAATGAAAAGGAGTTATTTACTATTGTGTTTTCCTTATAGAAGTTTAGGTCATACCTCTTAGGATCCCCCATCACTATGTTCAAAGACCATTCGTCACTGAAATACCTCTTCAAAAAACAAGATGTCAAGGCTAGAATGATTAGCTGGGTTCTTCTCTTACAATACTTTTACCTCACAATAAAGGACAAAAAGAGTGTTGAAAATGTTTTAGCTGATCAACTCTCTAGGATGAAATTCAAAGACAACTTAAATCACCTTTCTATGTCTGATTCATTCCTTGATGAACACCTATACTCTGTGAGTGACTGCCCTTGGTATGCCGACATAGCCAACTTCTTAGTTACATGAGTCATTCCAAAATTCTTAGGGTCTCAAGCTAGAAGGAAATTCCTTTATGATGTTAGGCACTATGTGTTTGATGATCCATACCTCTATAAGTTCTACCCTGAGCAAGTAATTAAGAGTTGTGTCCCTGAATCTGAACAAGAGTCCATCCTTAAATTCTATCATAGTGAGGAATGTGGAGGTCACTTTTCCTATAAGAAAACTTCTACTAAGTTTCTTTAGTGTGGCCTCTTCTAGCCCACCCTCTTAAGTGAATCTTACACATTTTCTCAAAGCTGTCCTAAGTGTCAAAAATTAGGGTCCATCACCAAAAGGAATTAAATGCCACTCACTCCCATCTTAGTAATTGAAATATTTGACTGTTGTAGAATCGATTTCATAGGTCCCTTCCCAAACTCTAGGGGATATATGTACATCCTCTTAGATGTTGATTATGTATCAAAATGGGTTGAGTCCATTCCCACTAAGTCTAATGATCATCAAGTTATGATTCGATTTCTAAAAGAGTATATATTTTCTATATTTAGAATTACTAGAGCTCTCATTAGTGATCATGGAACCCATTTCTACAACCAATTATTCTATTCACTCATGTCTAAGTGTGGAATTTCTCACATGGTTTGCACTACCTACAATCCTCAAACCAATGGTCAAGTTGAGTAAGAGAATAGGGATACTAAGCAAATTCTTGAAAAAACCGGCAATCCCTCTAGGAAAGATTGGTCCGAGAAACTCTTGGATGCTCTTTGGGAATATCATACAACATAAAAAACATCCTAGGAATGTAACCATATAGGTTGGTTTATGGAAAAGCATTCCATTTACCTATTGAAATTGAGCATAAGGCGTTTTGGGAAATTAAGAAAACAAATTATGACCTCTCATTGGATGAAACAAAAAGGAAAGTAGATCTCAATGAACTTGAGGAACTAAGAATGGAGGCTTATGAAAATTCAATGATCAATAAATCTTGAGTTCAAGCCTACCAATCTAGGAATATCAAAGTCAAACATTTTGAACCAGGAAAATTTGTGCACTTGTATAGTTCAAAACTTCATTTACACCTAGGAAAGTTAAGGTCTAGATGGTCAGGTCCTTTCATAGTGCATCATGTGTACCCCCATGGGCCAGTAGAGATTCAGGATCCCACAAGTGGTCACATTATCAAGGTCAATGGTCATAGGTTAAAACCATTTATTAAATCATTCAATAAATAGGAAATAGAGGTTGTGTTAACTGAGCCAACCTATGAACTAGGAAAAAATTGATAGATTTAGGATCCATGTCGGGCTAACGATGTTAAACAAAATCACTTCATGAGAGGAAACTTGTGGTTTTCATGTTTCTAATATTTTTGAATAATTTTTATTTTTCAAATAGGATAAATGAATAATTATTGAAATTTAAAAAAATTATTATAATTTTTTTTACTGTTGACATGTTCTTCTTTTATGAGTATGGATGGGTATGAAAGAGGAGCGCCATATTCATCCGTGTCACGTGGTGTGAACTTTGAGTAATACCTTACCCAGAAATTTAAAAAGAAGACAATGTATCACCAATTCATTTTATTTTTATGTGTTTTTAGGTTAAAATAAAAAAAAGTAAAAGGACACATCATAGGTCATGGGGAAAACCCTGTCACAATCTGCGAAGCCGTGGGGACTCGAGCCTGGGACCGAAGGGAGGCAGGGGTGTGCGCTTACCACTGACCTACGACTTATAGTGTTCCCTTATTATATAATTTTTGTATATATAATTATATTTTACTTTCTTTGTTATATAAATATATATATAGTTTTGTTTTGTTTTTTTGTTTGTTTATTCCTTTTTCCACTAGGGAATTCTCACAATGACATGGATATCAAGGTATTAAAAGGAAGCATCAATAATTTCAACTTTAACCACCAAGTGACTTCATTCCATGATCCTCATTTTCAATTTATTTTTTGAACTACCATTCTCTACCTCTAACCCCTTATAAATTTTCTTTTCTTTAAACACTAGGGACAATGTTATTTTAAGTTGGGGAGGGGGATAAAATTAAAAAATTGATTTTGTGTCAAAAAAATGAATGATTTGAAAAAAATTGTGCCTTAATAGAAGAAAAAAGTTTATATAACCTTGAACATTATAGTATACATTGTACACTTTGAAACTAAATATCATATAATTTTGCATGCCCTGGTTCGTATTTTAATCCATGTATATTTCATGAGCATATATTTTGGAAAGTGTGGTTGTCTAATGTGATATTTCATTGTTTATATTTTTATCCAAATAAAAAAAAGAATCACAATGCACGTCCATTGGATAATGGGGTATTAGTTTGAGTTCATGGGGTACCCCAAATAAATATCATAGGTTTTGTGATCATTTTAGTTTTAATACAATTATTAAAAAACAATAAATGTGCACGTAGAGTAATGAAATGACTTAATGCGTGGCTTTCGACACTTGGGGACCATGACTCCATAATTTTCTGCCCTAGAGTTAGTAATTTTATCTCTATTTATGGTAATTTGACCGAGTTAACTCGAGATGATGCCCAAGTATGTGGGATTCACTTGGTTACCTAAGGTCTTTTATCTTGGGAGTCATCTACAAAGTCTCACTACATGGGTTGACTCTAGTGAGTGCAATTTCAATTAACATGAAAAAATTGAATAATAATAATATATATATATACAAAAAAAATTAAATACTCATCTTAATATTGAAATTTCATTCCACCTAGCACTTTAATCATTTCCCCTTGAATAAAGATGAACCCCCATGTCTATTGAGATGCACAACACATCATCACGCTTAATTGATATTGGATGAAATATGACGATGAATTTGAACAAAGGAATGGGATTTGGATTGGGATATTATTATGAAAATATATTGTATTTAAATATTTTTATGGGTTTCATAGTTGTTTGATATAAAGGTTTTTGGTGATCGTTGTTTATTAAAATGATCTTGGAAAAGAGAATTCGAATTTCATATTTTTTGAGATATATTTTTCTTGGGAATAGAAAAACTCAAGTTGGGGGGTGTTATTAGCCACTGAATGAGGATAATATTCATTGTTAATATATATAATATTCATGTGCATTATTATTCATAAACACCATTTTATTGCATTTTATACTTTGAACATCATTTCACATTATGATTGTAATTCCTTCTTAAAATGCACTATTATATGGTACATTTTTAAAAATCATTTAATGTACACAATGATATTGATTTTATTTTAATATTTAATTTTCAGGTTTCTAATTATATTGGTAACAATTCCAATTTATGGAGTGTTGGAATATTCACATTGGAAGACCACCAAAATGGGATTTCATGCAAACAATTCTGGAGAAGGCAGATTGGACACCTGCTCACTGATGAGAATGTGGGGCCCAAAATAAAAGAAAAATGAAGCCAAAATTTCATGAAATGATATAAGAAATATATAGGAATATATAATTATTCAAGTTACAGTGCTAATTAGTCCTCCATTGTGGTTATTCAAGCGGTCCATGTTAGAGATAAAATTCTTGGCCAGATTCTGCGGCCCAGAAAAACAACCCACCAATTTAATCATATCTCAGCAACCAAAAATTCATTTGGGATGAAATTTACAGAGAGATATAAGACATCCGTATCTTAACTTTTTTATTGTATGGAATACTCTAATTTTTCCATCCAGAAGGCCATCTACCCGAGTCTATTCGGTGGATGCAAGTTGGCTACCACATCGAGTCAAGGATAAAGAAGTACACTCTCTCTTACTTTCCACCACCCTAGGACTACCATAATCAAGTGAGATGCTTTGTACTATTGGAGGATCGACCCAAGGATCCAAAAAATTCCTATTTAGGGTAGAGGTGGTGGAGGAGTTTATCATATTTTGAGCTTCCTTTCATTGTATTGTTATGCTATGATTTTGTTGTCTCCAGTTTGTATTTCACATGTAAGTTGTTCAATTCACTTTAGTTTCTCAATAAAGGTTCTTCTTATCCTATTATTCTATTTTTATTAATATAGATTTGATACCATTGGTTTAAGGTGTGAACTTGTTCACACCAACCCTTGTGATATTATCACACAACAGTGGAGTGATCGTTATTTCATTATTTTTTTACTTCTCCAATTTCTCCCTCATGAGTCTACTTTCCGCTTCCATTGAAACCATAGAATAAATAAAGGGATAACCCACTTATGGGTTGATATAAGGGAGTATTAAGGGGCTGGATTGGATGTTATTTCTCACTCCATTAATGGATAATCACTTCTTTTAAATGATATATTTTTTTTATTTTAAAACCTCTTCATCCTTATTGAATTTAAGGTCACACACTTTAAGTGCTAATACAAACCTTTACCTTTGAGTGCTAAAAAATTTGATCCTCCAGGTGTATAGGTGCTTAGTATTAGGGTGTGTAGGAATTAAACCAGTAAGTGATGATTTTGTTTGATCTCCTTAAATGAACCCATCTCAAATATAAGAAATTGAAATATAAAAAAAATAATGCATCCAATCCACCCCTTGTAATAACCTAAGATCAACCCTTCTCATAATTTGAATTCAATTAAGACTTTTACTCTTCACTTAAACCAATCTGAAATCAACCCAATGTTGGCCACTTAATAGCCAAAAACATTCCATAGAATTTACGTGTCTGTAGGTTACTTCTTAGGTCTCTAAGGAATTGACAACCCAAGCTAAAGCAACCGCTTAACCCTAAAATCTTGGGTAAATTTGGGCGAGACCAGTAATGAAAAACAAAATATATGGGATCATGATATGGTAGTCCTCACTTAAACAGAAGCGATGAGTTTATATTTAGTTGAATAAAAATTCGTCAATGAAATAATTTTATCTTCATATACTAATTATAAAGGTATGAAAATCAGATTAATTCATTAAATCCCTATCCATGAGAATCTATGAAATGTTGTTTTTGAAAAACAATGTGCATCGCTATATGGAAAATGTATTCTGTCCGTACAGAGGTGTGATGATTGTGTTTCTAATTATTACAATGGAATGATGAAAAAATAATAATATATTTATATAATAAAATTTATTTCATCACTATCATATATATTAAATAAATATAAAATTATAACTATCCATCAAAGGTGGATTTGATTAACGAAATTCATCATTTCATGAGGTGGTAGTCTACACACAGAAATAAAATATTGTTTCATTTCACATTTGATAAAAGGGAGATGAATTATATTTTGATAGTAACATAGTATTATATTTTTAAATTGGAGATAATGTAATTTTTTATTGAATTTTCATTATGGAATTTAATGAGGTATAAAAATATTTAAAATAAAAATTATCGATTGAAGTTATTATCTCTTTTCTTAAAAACCTCATTTGGATCAATACTTAAATACCATAACGATGGTCTTTCATGGAGAAAAAAATACAGAACGATTATTAGAAATTTAAGAGGATGTTTTACAAGGGTTTGATCAAGATAAGTGGATCATGATGTGTGAGTAATATTTGAGATGTTGTGTCCTTATATATGAGAGGAGAGGGGAACCTTTTGAAATATATAAAGAATTAAATTAATATAAATTAATTTTTATTTTGAAGTGGAAAAAAATTTATATATTTAGAAGATATGGTGATGTTAAGATGAAATTATATAATATAATATAATTTATAAATGTTAATTTGGTAACACCCTAATATTGTGGAAAATATTTATCTTTAATTAATTTTATTTCTTCGATAGCTTCTGATACACATAACACTGAGTTTAAAACAATTGTGATATATTAATAAGATATTATAATGTGATGTTTACTAACTAGAAATTAAATTTTTGGGTTTTAATATAATTATAAACATTATGATATATATAAACATTTCATACACAATATAAATTCATTGAGTAATTCTTATGAAATATGAATTCAATTTTTAGTAATGTTTTGTTATGGTTCAAAATAGATTTAGTTAAAAATGGTTTTAAATTATTTTTGTGGAAGAATATTATATTTAGTTTTAGAAATATCTAAAAATTAAATTTCAAAAACTGAAATAATTTTTTTAAATAATCATATCAACATTATTATATGGTGAATTTCTGGAATTTCTCTAAAAAGATTGATTTTCTTATGAATAATAGAAAAATTGTTTTATTATATAAGACTATTTTTTTAAGGAATGGAAAAAAGATTTTTTTAAAAATTTTTAAATTGTGAAATTAGATATAAAATATTTTAAATAATAAAATTATGTTCATTTGAATTAATTTTATGGTTTAATTTGGTGAAAAAAAAATTATTCTTAAAAATTATTTTTTTTCTGAATTTTTTTTATGAATGAAATATATTTTTATATTAATAAATTAAATTCAGACATAATGGTAAATTATTTCAATTTAATTTATTAATTATTAAATTGATAAATTTTCGTTATAGATTCATATAATATTTTTACAGGCATAAGATATGGATAAATCCATTTTTAGGATTAGAAATGTAATTTTGTCTAGAAAACTATCTTCTCACTTTTTTTTCACATACATTAAAATTAATTATTTTCATTTATAGTTACTATATTATATAAAATTTTCAACAAATTTATAATAACTTTGTTCATATTTGGTTAAGAGTCCCCTTTTATATTTGCTCAATATAAACAGTAGACGTGGCAAAATTTATCACATCGATAAATTGTAAATTAGGTTAATCTATATTTATAATAACTGATAAGGTCATAATTTTTAATACTAATTATTATTGGTTGAATTTAATTACACCAACATCACCATAATCTCTACTTATATAATTATTGGAATCTTTTCAATGATAATGAAATGTACATTTTTAAATGAAAGAAAATTAGAAAATGTGACTCTATGAGTTATAAATATCCTTTATGTTTTCACATAGGTACAATCATTAATTATGAGAGAGTATTAATATTTGTTTTTTGAATAACGAAATTATATTCATGTTTTTAATTTTTCTTTTATTTTTAGGTATTATATAATTATAAAAAATTCTTACACAATGCTTAAAAATTATCAATTCAATAAATGGAAAAACAAATTAAATTATTTAAAAAATATTTAAAGTGAAATAATTTTAGTAGTTTATAATGTTATAGGAATTTTATAGTTTTATATGATTTTTTATTATGTTAAAATATTATATTCCAATCCATTATTTGTATATATATGTTTTAAGTTAAATTTAATGAATAATGTAAAAATATATAATAATGGTATTTTATCAAAATAATATTTTACTATATTATAAAATATTCAAAAAACCCATTAAAAGAAAAAATTGGTTTTATATGGTCAATATGTTCATAACATGGCCATTTATGGGAATATTTTGACCATATGAGTAAACAATTACAACCCTTAATTATTAAAATATTTTTTTTATCTTAGTTAAAATTAAGATTGATTAACTAATGGTTAATGAAAATGAAAAGTTTAAAAATAACTCCAAAACTTGTTTAAATTTTATTTTATTATGGGTTTACGACCCTATACAACCATATATTTGAATACCTATCCATTTGGAGTCATTTTACATGAGAATTAATTTATTATAATTTAATATTTTGAGAATTTCTAAACACACCCCTCACCTAAATTATAAAATGGAACTTATTACACCAAATTAAGCCCTAAAAATGACTAAAATATAAAAAAATTATTATAAAATTACCTATTAATATTATATAGGTTCTACTCTCCCCAAAATTCTCACCCTAGACCCCTTTAGAGGATATCTAAAGTAATCATTTCAAAAAAGTTGTAATCTCCTTAACCGATCAATTTCTTTTCAACTATTTTTTACCTCATGAAATTTTATAGTATATATCATAAAATACTAAATTCATTATCCTAAATATTGTGAATATTAATTAATATTATGAAAATACTATTATAAATCCTCTTTCTTATCAAATGATAAGTGAAATTATCACTCGTGTGTACATAAGACTTACCTCCTCCATGTAGGAATGTAATTAATTTTTCATAATAATGTATTATCAATGTGTATTATGACTATATTAAGGTTTATATATGATATTTAAAAAATAATTATATTTTTGGAATTATAATATCACATTCACCTACTTACCTTTCAATCCTTTGGGAAATGATAACATCATTCTTACGTATGTGTGGACTACCACCTCCACAAAGAAATGTGTTTTTTTGTCATTTATATTTTATATGGATGTTAATCAGTATTAATTTTTATGAATATATAAGATATATAAAATATAATATACATCCTATATCGTTGTAATATTTTTTACCATTAATTTGTTCCATCAGGTGAAAAATGAAAACACGGTTGATGTGTAAGCACGACATATTGCCTCCATGAATGGTGAAATTAATTTTTAAATCTCTATCTTATATAGATGAATATAAATATATATAGTAGAAATATCATGATTAAAATTATGGATGTGATGCAACATTGATAAAAATAAAAGTAAAAAAACTACCAAACCCGAACATACATGTTAAAAGAACAAGATATCACCTGAAATATTGATTTTAAAAAGATGTATTGAAAAATGGTTTATAAAAGGATAAAATATAATAAAATATTGAATGATATATATTATTATGGTGTTTAATAGTTTTATAATAAATCTATATTTATTATAAAGGAGTTTCAAATGTGTGCAATGGAAGTCTTTCCTATGGAAAAAGATTTTTATCTTACTTTTATTCTTATGGGACACATTCCATATTCACCACTTGTGTCATTAGTGTGTTATATATACTAACCAATAATTAAATTTTTAAATAATAATGTAAAATTATTGTATATAAGTATCCATATATGTTTCTTTGATTCATGGTTCTTTCGATTAAAAAGATACAAAAGTGGTAAGGGTTTTATGTTAAAATTTAATTGTTTATCTAGAATGTTTATAATTATGTTCTCTTATGATCAACCTTTATTGATAATAATTAATTGTATTCTCTTATATTTCTTTCTTAGAAATAAATATTCTCCATTCATTTTATTTATATTATGTAGTCAGGAAACTAGATGTTTTTTAATGAAAATGTACTTTATTTCTTTCTTCAGTCCAAAAACATTTTTCTTCCATATACATGTTTTCAAAAAAAATAATTTTTTTTCAATCATCCTATTATTTATACATTAATTTTTACCAGGTATAAAACTTTTAAAAATTGGTTTTAATGAATTATTTTCATCTGTTTTTTGAATAAGGTAGTTTGGGAATTTTCAATTAAATGTTTTGAAGGAATGTTTTTTGAATTATATGACATGAATTTTTCCCCCATGTCATGATGAATTTTTATCATTGAATATTACTTTACATGTTTATACGGTTCTTCAAAATGTGAATTTTTCTATTATATTTAGATTTTTTATTATATACATGATTTCAAAATAAAAATTTAATTATTTTCAAGAATTTTATAATGATATTTTATTGGTAATTATACTCATCCATAATAACAACCATTGATTTCACTTGTGATTTATGGGTGATAAAATTTAAGTATAACATCCATATTATTTATCTTTAATGTTTATAAATATGAGGTCACAATGTCTATGAAACCCATTTTGTATCCATTGGTTAAACTGTGATGAAATAATGATTTTTTTGAAACCCATTTCCATTCCATGAGTTATGATATGATGGAATGATCATGAAACTGATTTATTTACATGTTTTCTAATATCATGATTTATTCATGATCCTATGGATCACATATGTAATATTTTCATTAGGTTAGGGGTGGTACCAATAGCTCCCTTTAATAAATTTGGAAAATAATGATATCTCATGGGATTAGAAGGAAAGTAATTTAGAGGGAACCAAATATGTAAAGGACTATGTACACTATGGCAGTCATGGGAGTGAACAATGACTACTATGATGGTTTGGGGAGTGAACCATTCCATTATGGTTTCCATAGAAATGAGCCTTTATAAAAAAAATATTCTTAGTCCGGTTCCATAAACTTATGTTTTATGCCAATGTGATGCTCTCATTGAACGTTTTATTCAATTCATTTATGATTAATATCATATGAATTACCAAACCTTATAACACAATTCAAGAATATGATTTTTGATATAAATGGTATGATTTTAATAATTTATGCTCATTATCTCATACAATTATGTTCATTTTATTCTAAGGTGATCATTGATATCTCCCTTGTTTTCCCATACTGAGCATATGAGATCACCCTTCCACATTATTCCATTTTATGGTTGTAAATAAATGTTTTATATATTATATATTTAAGATATATGATAGTTATGTTGATATAAGTGGGATACTGTTTAAATATTTTATGAACAAGTTGTTTCTAGGTACATGTTTCAAAAGGAATTTGATATACATGATTCTGGTGTAGACTGTTATGTTATCCAATAAATATTCATATATTATGATGTGTTATTTATGTATTAATAGTACGAGTTTCTATATTTACTATTAGATTATGGCTTAATTATCCTTCAGAATCTAGGATGAGAAAAAATTAGTGGGAAACCTAGGGATATGTATATGTATATGATACCATCCAAATGTTTTTTTAATAATAATGAATGATCTAGGTTAAAACTAATGTTTCATAGAATAATGTGTCAATATTTAGATATCCATTAAATGATTTTTCAGGATTATGTTCTTACCCAAAATGATAATTATTTCTGAAACTATGATTTTTAGTTTTTTAATGGAAATAACATGATTGAATAGAGTTAATGTTGAATGTAATGGTGAATGGAATGACTATCCTCATGAACAACTGATTGAAATAATACATGGAATGAAAAACCTAATAAATTTTCCTAATTAGTATTCTAGTTATATGATAAAATATATCATCTTTATTGATATTCCTAACAAAACTAATAAGATGAAGATCGAGTTTCATAATGCCCATATCAGATAGAAGATCTAGCTTCAAAAATACATAGAATATGGGATGAATCCATTAAATGAATTTATTAGAGGAATGTTGAAATGTCCTAAATGTATAAAAGAAAGACATAAAGCAAGTAATTGATATTAAAAACTAAAATTTTTGGAACACCACAATGGTTGAGAATAATGGTCTTACTATGGTATCATATAAGGTTGAATGTTTAAACTATGTAAAGTATGTGAATAATGAAAATAAATGTATTATGGGGAAGATAAAAAAAGTATAAAAAAATTTTCTATGTGTAATGGTTTTAGCTATTATGATAAAGAGACTACGAATGTTGTATGAACGTTTTGGGTGGTTTTAAAAGAATATATTATTTTAGAAGTAAGAAGAATGATTAAAATTATGTATATTAATCACAATACATGATTCATATTTTATATTTATTGAAATATTTATTGAGGAGTATGATGATGAATCCTAGTTAATGGTTTAATAAGGAAGATGGATGATTGAATAGTTAATGTATTTTGATTCAATAATTATATTGTATAAGTGTTATACAATGTTTTTGTTCTTTTAAAATCAAGAAAAATATATGTATTGGTCCATAGTATTTGTTATGGATTTTGAAAAAAATTGAATGGTTCTAATAACAATAAAATGCATTATATTGGAAAGGTGATATTTTTAAATAATATTAGCTAATGGTAAAGATAAAAATTAATATTTTATGATGTTTAGTTAATAATGTTTAGTTTGGATAAATAATATATTGCAATCTATAGATTTTTTATCCAATAAAAATATTTTTTATTTAATAAAAAGTAATTTTGAACATATTTTATTTTTTATTGCATTATTTTATTTATCAAATATATTCAATTGTTTTAAAATTATTTAAGGATTAAGAATTGAGTTAAATTTTAAGTTATATTTTTTTTCATGCGAGGTTAACATAAATTTTATGGATACCATCATAGGTTTATAAATTTATGGTTGATCATTATTTCAATTCATCAATAA
Organism: Viscum album; assembly: GCA_963277665.1. Lineage (NCBI taxonomy): Eukaryota > Viridiplantae > Streptophyta > Magnoliopsida > Santalales > Viscaceae > Viscum > Viscum album. The sequence continues at coordinate 571,255,225 of OY728119.1, forward strand.
CCCCTTTTAATGTTTTTATTAATTGGATTATAATACAATATTGAGGTTTGAATACCCAATATTATTGATATATGATTTTATGATAATTTAATTATTGACCACTAGACTGTCGAATATAGATAATCTTAATGTTTTAATGGTGATTGATTAAAACAGTGATACATTTAGATATATTTTTGTTGAGGTTAATGATTTCATTTCAGGTTAGTATGTAAATTGGACTCATGATATTTTTTTTGAAGTTCCATATGTTACATGATTATATAGTAATTTATCCTGAAGGTGAATGATATTTGGGATATTTTTCATTGATTTTATGTATATGTATCCCATGAGAATAATAACATATTTATCATGAATGATTATTTTAGAAAAATATATTTAATATTTTTTTTGATGATTTAAAATAACGTTTATGATATAGACATTAACATTAAAACATCCTTTAATGTTTTAATTATAGATGTAAATATGGGTTGGAAGATTAATGTTTTATTTCTTCATATGGTGGTTTAATAATTTTGATAATAGTCTTTTTCTAACCATATTTTGTAACACCCCAAGATTTCATAGTGTGTTATTTCTTCAAAATAATTCAATAACTTGCACTACACGCAACACCGAGTTCAATCACACCATGACTTACAAAAAAAATGGCCATTAAAAGAGGTCATGAATAGAATTAACTACATTTTAAACTTTATATAATCCTTATAATTTTAGAATCCATATTATGAGTTTCTTAGTCATAATGCAAGAACAGATTCATTTTCAGTATTGCACTTTTATCAACTTTTAATAGTGAAACCTTTTTAAATACAATATTTTAAACTTTTTGACTAAATGGGGACATCAAAAAAATTAAAATGAAACATCCCAAGCTTACACGGTACGCTTTCCTTTGAATAAAACAGTAGCGTGTGTTGTACGCAACTTCGAGTTTTAACACACACCACAACTAATCAAAATAGCCGTTATAAATAGTAATACCTACTTTTTGAAATTATATATATTTTATATTTGAAAATGGACTTCATTTTTGGATTCGTAATATCGAATTTAGCCTAAGGTGAAATTTTGGTACATTTCGGATAACTTTCATATTTTGATGAATAGTGAAAATTACTAAGTTTTAATTAAAAACAACTTTTTTAATCAAAATAATTAATAGTGATAAATTGTGAATTTGAGTGGTTTTAAAGTATATTTAGAATATATTTTTACCATTTAATATAATGTTGGTCATTGGACATAATTTTACAATTAAACCGAACATAAACAAGTGTCAATCTTTTGATAGTTATTACCTCTTAAAAACGCGCTTTTTTGTTTTGACAGCGGGAATTAATTTTAAATTAATTTCTGCCACTTCTGTGTTTTGAATTTAGAAAAATGGATTCCATATTTGGAATCAGGATTTCCAAATTGTGTAAATAGGTAACTTTTATTTTTAGACATTTTGAATAATTATTGTGGTAAATATTTTATTTACCATGGTTAAGGGTAAATCCGGTAAATAAGGGTTAAAAAATAATATTATAATAATACAAAATTAACCTAAAACGTGTCCTAACCTTATTGGTGGACACATACCCGACCATTATCATCCTTGGGTCAATTTGGGGACCCCTTGGAGCCACTTGTATGTGGTAGGGACACTTTATATTAATAAAGTTAAAATAAAAATAAAAATGGCATAAGCTTACATCTTTTAGAAGAATAATTTTTACATAGGGTTATACATGTTGGATTTTCGATTATAAATATTCATTAGAAAGATAAAAAGGTTTCCTACATAATGATATTTTATTTATAATTTTTAGACATCAAATAATATAAATTATTAATGACACAATAATGATGCAATGTTTACCTCATTAATAAATCATTTAAACAAATAAGATTATAATGATTAAAATATTATCTAAAACCTGTCCAATTCTTATTGGTTGATGTTATTTATAATATGAGTCATCTTATCTTCAACCTCAATGATTTTTGGACCATTATAAACCGAATATAATTATATTATAAAGTAATACTTTCACTCTTTCCTAAAGAGCCCCTCCTCTCCCTTATAAAAGGAGACCACTTCTACTCATTCCTCACACCTCTCAAGCCACTTGGCTCGTCCAAACTCTGCCCACATAAGCTCCCCACATCCCTCTCCTCCTCCTTGAAGCTTCCCCTTAGGCAGAAATCATTTCAAGAAGTCCTTTGGTTCCAACCAAAGCGAGTTACCTAAATTAAAGGTAACGATTTCTCTTAAATTATTTTCATTTATTTTGCTTCTCCAACCCCCAAACTCTTTTTTATTTCCTTTCTTTTGTAACAACACCAGTATCCTCAATATACTAGGATGTTGTTATAAGAAGTATTCAAACTACACATACACACAACTCCATCTAATGGATGATGAACATAATGTTTCTGTGGATGGAAAACTAACGCCTCACGAAACGATGATTGTTCAAATACATCTTACCGCCTATCATGGTGGCCATTATGATGGCACTGTAATTAAATATGATATTAATGATATATATTTTATATATAAGCTTCTGTAATTCCATTTTATTTCATACCATTATTCGTTTCATGTTGTATATACATACGATAATTTCATTTGAGGAAGTGCGGACTACCGCCCCCTTAAAATGATATGACTCGTTCATACCACACATGGAACGTATAAAGGATGGTGTTAATGAACTTAAGTAACATATATAAAATATTATATTATACTAGAATAGTAATATACCTATGTATCAGTTGGATTCAATTCTTTTAAAATAAAAATTAAAATGGAAGTAGCGTTCGTGCGTACGTACGGACTACCGTCTCCACGAACGCGGTGAGATCCATCCTCCATCGTATCCATTCAAGTCTTATTCTCATTTTAGGGTTAAAAATAATGTTAATATCATTCTGATTATGAATAAGATTTAATCTATCCATTACAAACATGTCTTACGTAACCAAACATTTAAGAAGAACGAATCGATTATCACCTGAAACGACGATAATACTAAGATATTATTAATAAAGCAATGTTAAAAGATCATATATGATATCATATTAATATATATGATTCTTGTATAATTTAATAACAATTATTTCACCATTATACAGGAGTTTAACCGACCCCAACAAAGGAAAAGTACAAGGTAAGGGATTTTCTTATCGCACATTCAATTCCGTGAGATTTCCATTATTCGCCACTAAATTATTGAAAGTGGTGTATTGTGTACTGGAATTTGATATATATTATCATATTCATGTTATTCTATAAATAATTTGGTGGTTATTAACTTTTGGCCATACGACTCAGTTGATTAACGTGGTAAGGGGTTTTCATCTCACTCCTTATTCCCGTGAGATTCATGCCATATTGCCACCATTACCTTTTGTGTGGTGTATGTACTGCCCATAATTATATTCTTTGTGTAATACACCCTAATTTATGTGTACTTACATATTCATTGTATGATACCTCTTTCATGGGTTGTATGTTTCATAAGTTACCAAACTGGTAAGGGTTATTTCACAATCTCTTCATTATCCGAGGTTGTTTATACGTAATAATCTACTGGGATCTCGTTATCATCCACATCCATGTTTCTTCAAAATGTATTTCAAAACATTTTTAATATTTAAAAGAATATGGGTTAAAGTCATTTATACCCTTGTTTGAATTTTTATAAGAGGTTTATAAGGGAATCTTTCCGTCGTTTTCCAAACAAGGTGCTTTTTAACCTTTTCGACAGAATTAAGATAAGAATGTTTTTTTAACTTATACGGCGGGTGCGGTTATTTTCCGCCGTTATAAAATCGTCAAAGCTTCCCTTAAAATCTTATAAGATTATTTTCAAAGAAAATGTTTGATTTTATATGGATCTTAAATGATTTCAAAATAAAAGGAGATATTTCTTTAAAAAGAATTTTGATTTCATCTATGTCAACATCCATTGATGGGTTTTAAGATTATTTGAAGTTGATTTATTATGATACAAAACTTCTATATTGTTTTGAAGGTTTTGTGATATGTTTGACTGTGGATGTGCTATTTTTATACCATTCATAGTTTATGGTGAAAGTATTGACATTTCGTATGCTAGTTCCAAAAAGAATGTTTATGTTATATTTCAATCTTTACTTCATATGAATGTGTTGGACAAGTATGTTCCAGGTTGGGGACTGGTTAAAGTAAGCCCTCCAGGTTGGGGACTGGTAAAAGTAAGCCCTCCAGGTTAGGGACTGGTAAAAGTAAGCCCTCCGGGTTGGTGTCCGGTTATTAGAGGCACTCCGGGTTGGTGTCCGGTTATTAGAGGCACTCCGGGTTGGTGTCCGCTTATTAGAGGCACTCCAGGTTGGGTTCCGGTTACAGTTATCCCCAAGGTCTTGGGACGAGGCCTTGAAAAGTAATTAAAGTTTAGCATTATGCATTCCATAATTATGAAAGTGGTTATTGATATTGCATGTGATTATTCGATTAGTAGAATATCCATGTGAACAAGTAAATGGCATTTTTTCATTTTATTTATGCCATACCATGTTGAAAGTTCATGTTTAAAAGGATTTTGTTTTAGTTATACATTGCCTTAAATGTTTATTCTTATTTATGAAAGTTTCCGCTATATTGGTATCCTTACTGGGCATTTGAGCTCACCCCTTTTCTATGTTTTATTTTTCCCAGGAAGTGAAGATGTAAGTTATGAATGACCTGCAGGGATATTATGAGGGGATTATAGTGTGGACTGTGGAAACATTATGTTGTTGTATTAGTTTTTCATTTTATGATGTAATGTAAAACTTATGAATATATCTAGTGTTTCCAAGGCTACTAAACCAATCGGTCTTTCGAGATTTGATCTTTCTTGTGATCATGCCAATGTTACGAAGTAATGCACCGACTCTGGGCAGCTGGGGTCGGGGCGTTACAGTTGGTATCAGAGGAAGTTTAGTACAAACTTTGGAAGCTAGATAAACTCTGATTAGAGCACGTAGACCTAAGATGAACTTTGAGGATTAGTATAGAAGAACTTCCTAGAATTTTGGTATTGTAGAGATTTTGTGAGTTTTCTGAGCAATACATCTCTGTCTGGATACGAGCAGGTAGAGGCGGCTCTGGCACAGATGTACCTAGGGGTAAAACCCGAAAACACCGCTTTGAGTTAGACTCGAACGGGAACTGGTGCACGACAACGGGCCTTGCTGCACTCTTGGTTACGACACTCCCGGGGGATATTCTTAGGATAACTCTCATCTTCTTTACAAATCATTATGAAGGGTTTATGAGTATATAATTCCTCAAAGAAAATATTTTTATGATTATGGATTATATCCATATATAGTTCAATTTATGTTAAGTGTTTTATAAGTATGGGATTATGTATTTTGATTCATAAACTGATCTAGTTTATGCCATTATTTAGAAATGGCACCCAGTAGAAGGAATGAGAACTCCAGAAATGCACATGATCCAAAGAGAAGGAAGGATCATATCTTTAATGGTCTTAAACTAGAATTGATAAGAGAAATAGTCTCCCATGTATTATCATCATATGAAGAAATAATATCATGTGTTGATAAGATAAGTAAAGAGTTTACTGAGTCCTATGGCTTTGAAGGGAAGCAAGAGAAGAAAAGGATAGAAGAGAGAAAGATGGATAAAGGGAAGAGGGAAAAGAAGAATTTTCCCATATGTGGTAACTGTGGAAAGAAACACCCTGGAACTTGCCTGAAAGGAATGAGAGTTTGTTATAAGTGTGGAGGAAAATGGCACAAAGTACGTGACTGCAAGGGTAAGAAAATGGTTTCAAATGTACAATGCTTCATTTGCAAGGAGTTTGGACACTACGCGAACCTATGTCCCAGTCATCAGACTATGCCGAAAATGATGCTATTGGATAATAATCAAGTTATGATACTACCACAGATGAAGAGGAATGATTAGAGTTCTTATGTTGATTATGTCAATTGAGTGTTGTATCAACAATGTACTTGTTATAATAATTATGGAGTATATAAGGATTGTACTGCAGTACTATTTCATTAAGGACTTTAGATTGTGTGGAACAAAGAAAAGTGACTCAATAGCAGGATAAATTTTTGGAAAATATATGGTTGAGAGAAAGATAAATCATAATATAGTTCTGATACTGAGGTAGTGATTTTGGAATAATACATGATTGTTTTAGATAAATTAAATTGGATATTCTTGACTACCTTGGAACTGATTAATGATTTGTATATTCCATCATTGATGGGGTTTAAAACATTTTTGGATTAATATCCAGCATTCTATATGGAATAAGGGAGCATGAATGTAATCAATAAGGAATATGGTAATTCAGGATGTTTCAGTATATTAAAAGAATACATGATGAAGGTATTCATATTCTATTACGGGGTAAAAAGGATCTACATTATGTTTACCTTCCTTATAAATGTTGGACTGTGAGTTTGGACAGAAGTATTTTGGATAGTTCTAGTTTGGATTATTTTGGATTGCCATAAAAGGACAACCCGGAGGTCGGGCGGCAACCCGTCGTGTTCGGCAAGGCTACGAGACTTGAACTCGCAACCGAAGGGCGAAAAGGGTGTATCACCTACCAATGTCCCATGAGATGTCCTGGATTAAATAATGTAGTTTTTTTAAAAGATTTGGTAGATGAATTATAAATTCATTTATTTTGGAACCCTGTACGAATAGTATAAATAGAATTTTTTTTTACGTTCTATTATCTTTTAGAGTGAAAGATGAGTTTTTGGTAGAAATTTATTAATGGATAAAACTCTAATTATAATGTAAGTATATCTCCTTATAATCTTAGCCAATCTCATAAATAAATTCCTCAACATTAATAAAAGGAACTTAGAACAAAAATTTTGTCCTAGATGGTACCTTAAATCATCGCTAATTTATGGCTTTGGGATTGTTGACCTTTTCATAGCCATGTTCTCTACCACTCTTCATCAGATAATTGATGGTTAGATTTCTCCTCCATATCCATATTTTCCTACATGGAACCCTAGTATGTGTTATTTTCGGTAATCTTCATACTTTCCACTCTTTATTTTAAATAGAGGCCTCATTAATTCATTTTTCGATGTGGGATTTCAACTAAGATATTTTGAAACGTCAAAAATGTGTTATCCCAATACCCTATGTTTTGTTGAACCGATGGTATTTCAAATCATCATAGATTGATGAGTTTAAGGACCTAAATTTATAACTTGTTTGTGATTGATGACCTCAATCACTACCTATAAATATTTACGTTTTTCCTCCAATTATATGTCTCTAATTTCCACCAATGTTCTCCTAATCGAGATCATAATTTGGTGGTGACCCTTTCATTTCTCTTTTCATCATATTAAGACTAAATTTTAGTAACCCAATTTCCAATGTGGGTTTTCCCCACAAATATATTTTCTATTTTCAACCTTTTATTTTCGAAGAAAAATTTTAAATTGCGAGGACGCAATTTATTGAAGGAGTGGAGAATGTAACACCCCAAGATTTCATAGTGTGTTATTTCTTCAAAATAATTCAATAACTTGCACTACACGCAACACCGAGTTCAATCACACCATGACTTACAAAAAAAAAGGCCATTAAAAGAGGTCATGAATAGCATTAACTACATTTTAAACTTTATATAATCCTTATAATTTTAGAATCCATATTATGAGTTTCTTAGTCATAATGCAAGAACAGATTCATTTTCAGTATTGCACTTTTATCAACTTTTAATAGTGAAACCTTTTTAAATACAATATTTTAAACTTTTTGACTAAATGGGGACATCAAAAAAATTAAAATGAAACATCCCAAGCTTACACGGTACGCTTTCCTTTGAATAAAACAGTAGCGTGTGTTGTACGCAACTTTGAGTTTTAACACACACCACAACTAATCAAAATAGCCGTTATAAATAGTAATACCTAATTTTTGAAATTATATATATTTTATATTTGAAAATGGACTTCATTTTTGGATTCGGAATATCGAATTTAGCCTAAGGTGAAATTTTGGTACATTTCGGATAACTTTCATATTTTGATGAATAGTGAAAATTACTAAGTTTTAATTAAAAACAACTTTTTTAATCAAAATAATTAATAGTGATAAATTGTGAATTTGAGTGGTTTTAAAGTATATTTAGAATATATTTTTACCATTTAATATAATGTTGGTCATTGGACATAATTTTACAATTAAACCGAACATAAACAAGTGTCAATCTTTTGATAGTTATTACCTCTTAAAAACACGCTTTTTGTTTTGACAGCGGGAATTAATTTTAAATTAATTTCTGCCACTTCTGTGTTTTGAATTTAGAAAAATGGATTCCATATTTGGAATCAGGATTTCCAAATTGTGTAAATAGGTAACTTTTATTTTTAGACATTTTGAATAATTACTGTGGTAAATATTTTATTTACCATGGTTAAGGGTAAATCCGGTAAATAAGGGTTAGAAAATAATATTATAATAATACAAAATTAACCTAAAACGTGTCCTAACCTTATTGGTGGACACATACCCGACCATGAGCATCCTTGGGTCAATTTGGGGACCCCTTGGAGCCACTTGTATGTGGTAGGGACACTTTATATTAATAAAGTTAAAATAAAAATAAAAATGGCATAAGCTTACATCTTTTAGAAGAATAATTTTTACATAGGGTTATACATGTTGGATTTTCGATTATAAATATTCATTAGAAAGATAAAAAGATTTCCTACATAATGATATTTTATTTATAATTTTTAGACATCAAATAATTTAAATTATTAATGACACAATAATGATGCAATGTTTACCTCATTAATAAATCATTTAAACAAATAAGATTATAATGATTAAAATATTATCTAAAACCTGTCCAATTCTTATTGGTTGATGTTATTTATAATATGAGTCATCTTATCTTCGACCTCAATGATTTTTGGACTATTATAAACCGAATATAATTATATTATAAAGTAATACTTTCACTCTTTCCTAAAGAGCCCCTCCTCTCCCTTATAAAAGGAGACCACTTCTACTCATTCCTCACACCTCTCAAGCCACTTGGCTCGTCCAAACTCTGACCAAATAAGCTCCCCACATCCCTTTCCTCCTCCTTGAAGCTTCCCCTTAGGCAGAAATCATTTCAAGAAGTCCTTTGGTTCCAACCAAAGCGAGTTACCTAAATTAAAGGTAACGATTTCTCTTAAATTATTTTCATTTATTTTGCTTCTCCAACCCCCAAACTCTTTTTATTTCCTTTCTTTTGTAACAACACCAGTATCCTCAATATACTAGGATGTTGTTATAAGAAGGATTCAAACTACACATACACACAAATCCATCTAATGGATGATGAACATAATGTTTCTGTGGATGGCAAACTAACGCCTCACGAAACGATGATTGTTCAAATACATCTTACCGCCTCTCATGGTGGCCATTATGATGGCACTGTAATTAAATATGATATTAATGATATATATTTTATATATAATCTTCTGTAATTCCATTTTATTTCATACCATTATTCGTTTCATGTTGTATATACATACGATAATTTCATTTGAGGAAGTGCGGACTACCGCCCCCTTAAAATGATATGACTCGTTCATACCACACATGGAACGTATAAAGGATGGTGTTAATGAACTTAAGTAACATATATAAAATATTATATTATACTGGAATAGTAATATACCTATGTATCAGTTGGATTCAATTCTTTTAAAATAAAAATTAAAATGGAAGTAGCGTTCGTGCGTACGTACGGACTACCGTCTCCACGAACGCGGTGAGATCCATCCTCCATCGTATCCATTCAAGTCTTATTCTCATTTTAGGGTTAAAAATAATGTTAATATCATTCTGATTATGAATAAGATTTAATCTATCCATTACAAACATGTCTTACGTAACCAAACATTTAAGAAGAACGAATCGATTATCACCTGAAACGACGATAATACTAAGATATTATTAATAAAGCAATGTTAAAAGATCATATATGATATCATATTAATGTATATGATTCTTGTATAATTTAATAACAATTATTTCACCATTATACAGGAGGTTAACCGACCCCAACAAAGGAAAAGTACAAGGTAAGGGATTTTCTTATCTCACATTCAATTCCGTGAGATTTCCATTATTCGCCACTAAATTATTGAAAGTGGTGTATTGTGTACTGGAATTTGATATATATTATCATATTCATGTTATTCTATAAATAATTTGGGGGTTATTAACTTTTGTCCATACGACTCAGTTGATTAACGTGGTAAGGGGTTTTCATCTCACTCCTTATTCCCGTGAGATTCATGCCATATTGCCACCATTACCTTTTGTGTGGTGTATGTACTGCCCATAATTATATTCTTTTTGTAATACACCCTAATTTATGTGTACTTACATATTCATTGTATGATACCTCTTTCATGGGTTGTATGTTTCATAAGTTACCAAACTGGTAAGGGTTATTTCACAATCTCTTCATTATCCGAGGTTGTTTATACGTAATAATCTACTGGGATCTCGTTATCATCCACATCCATGTTTCTTCAAAATGTATTTCAAAACATTTTTAATATTTAAAATAATATGGGTTAAAGTCATTTATACCCTTGTTTGACTTTTTATAAGAGGTTTATAAGGGAATCTTTCCGTCGTTTTCCAAACAAGGTGCTTTTTAACCTTTTCGACAGAATTAAGATAAGAATGCTTTTTTTAACTTATACGGCGGGTGCGGTTATTTTCCGCCGTTATAAAATCGTCAAAGCTTCCCTTAAAAGCTTATAAGATTATTTTCAAAGAAAATGTTTGATTTTATATGGATCTTAAATGATTTCAAAATAAAAGGAGATATTTCTTTAAAAAGAATTTTGATTTCATCTATGTCAACATCCTTTGATGGGTTTTAAGATTATTTGAAGTTGATTTATTATGATACAAAACTTCTATATTGTTTTGAAGGTTTTGTGATATGTTTGACTGTGGATGTACTATTTTTATACCATTCATAGTTTATGGTGAAAGTATTGACATTTCGTATGCTAGTTCCAATAAGAATGTTTATGTTATATTTCAATCTTTACTTCATATGAATGTGTTGGACAAGTATGTTCCAGGTTGGGGACTGGTTAAAGTAAGCCCTCCAGGTTGGGGACTGGTAAAAGTAAGCCCTCCAGGTTAGGGACTGGTAAAAGTAAGCCCTCCGGGTTGGTGTCCGGTTATTAGAGGCACTCCGGGTTGGTGTCCGGTTATTAGAGGCACTCCGGGTTGGTGTCCGGTTATTAGAGGCACTCCGGGTTGGGTTCCGGTTACAGTTAGCCCCAAGGTCTTGGGACGAGGCCTTGAAAAGTAATTAAAGTTTAGCATTATACATTCCATAATTATGAAAGTGGTTATTGATATTGCATGTGATTATTCGATTAGTAGAATATCCATGTGAACAAGTAAATGGAATTTTTTCATTTTATTTATGCCATACCATGTTGAAAGTTCATGTTTAAAAGGCTTTTGTTTTAGTTATACATTGCCTTAAATGTTTATTCTTATTTATGAAAGTTTCTGCTATATTGTTATCCTTACTGGGCATTTGAGCTCACCCCTTTTCTATGTTTTATTTTTCCCAGGAAGTGAAGATGTAAGTTATGAATGACCTGCAGGGATATTATGAGGGGATTATAGTGTGGACTGTGGAAACATTATGTTGTTATAGTAGTTTTTCATTTTATGATGTAATGTAAAACTTATGAATATATCTAGTGTTTCCAAGGCTACTAAACCAATCGGTCTTTCGAGATTTGATCTTTCTTGTGATCATGCCAATGTTACGAAGTAATGCACCGACTCTGGGCAGCTGGGGTCGGGGCGTTACATATTTGGTGTTGGTTAATTCCATAAGATAGTAGGAATATATTGATATGATTTTTATGAGTAAATAGTATACTTGAGTGCATCATGTATATAGAATTCATTTCAAATACTTATCATTTTGGGTACCATGTTATATTGTGGTTGAAATTGATTAAATGATGAAATTATACATATCAGGTAAGTATTATTAATTATATTTTTTGTATTTATTATTATTGAAATACTCAACTCTAGGTAATGAATCTGAATACAAATGTTGTATCAAATAAACTTTCATTCTGACGAATTTACTGTGTTTTATACCCACACTGATCCATGGTCTTGTGGTTGTTGATGTTTTCTCGAACTTTTTCTCTATCAATCATTATTATTCCTTGGAAGTTATTTTTCTATTCCATGTTCATATTTTATCTTCTTAATAATGTTTACCTTATCTAGAAACCTGATTTTTTTTTCATTTTAGGTAAAATATTATGTTTTTCACTTTTTTGATTTTAATGCATGTTTTATTATTATATTTTATGATTTGGGTTTTTAATAATGGACTTTCAAAATATCAATCCCTTAATTTCTGAGTAAAAGTTCATATTTATAGGATGGAATTTATTAATGGGGGGATAATTTAACCCAACAAAATTTTAGAAATTTACTTCTATTTAGTTAATATTATTTATTCGATATCTTGAAGTATATGGGTGATTGAGTTTAAACTAACTGTGATATATAATTAAAATATTTTTAATCGATTATTATAACCTATCTATTAAATTGGAATTTAATTATAAGATTAACTAAATGATGTGATATATAATATGATCCTACTCAATATTATTTTTTTATTAATACTTAATAAATAATTTTTCTTTTTTAGTAATGCTAAATTATGATTACAAAATTGGTTTCCTTCAAAATGGGTTTTTTGTATTTTTTTTGTAATATTATTATATTTAATTATATAAAATATTAAAAATTATATTACATAAAATAAATTCATTTTTAAAATCATCATATATGTATTATTTAGGGTGAATATTTGGGATTTTTCTAAAATGATTGATTTTTGAGTGACTAGTGAAAAATATAATTTTTATATAATAATTTTTTATTCAATAATGTAAAAAGTTAAATTTTATTTTAAATTTTTATAAAAGTAAAACCATATCTATTATATTTTAAAAAAATTAAATTATGTTCACTAGAATCAATTTTATGTATTATACTTTTATAAATGCATTTTTATATGTAAAAATGAATTTATCTAAATTTTTTTTTGTGCACAATTTATTTTTTATTAGTAAATTTAAATAATACCTATTTGTTAATTATTTTAATTAAATTTATGTATTATTTAATTAATATTTTTTTTAAAAATATAATAAATATTTTTATAGGCTTAAGGGAAGAATAAATCCAGATTTATACTGAAAAATATTGTTATTTCTAAAAAGAAATTATTGTCACATTTAACCCACATAATATAAATTAATTTCATGAAATTTATTGGTATATATTAATATAAAATTTATTACTTATTTTATATTCGGGGTTAAAATTTGGTAAATATTCCCCATTCATTTTATATCAATGCGAATAATATCTGTGGTAAAATTTATAACCTAATTAAAGGGTAAATTAGGTCAATAAAAAAAATAGATGTAAGGAAATAATTTTTCATCACAATTATTACTTGATGAATTTAATTAGAAACTTATCAAATCTGTATCTATTGAGATCAGTGTAATGGAAAAATTCCCCTAATAATGACTTATAAAATATTTAAAGAATATAAAGTCATAAATTATCACCCTCTTAGTTTTAAATAACCATTATTTTTCCAAATTGAGACAAATAATTGGTGTGAATGAATTTTAATAGTAATTTTATGAACAATAAAACTATTTTAATAATGGTAGTTTATTTATTTATTTCAGGTATTATATATTTACCTTAAATTCTTACACAACAGCCAAATGATATTTATTTAATTAAGGAAAAATAAATAAACGAGTTTGAAAAAATTAAAAGTTATATAATTTGAGTATATTATAGTTTTCCTATATTTTTATAGGTTTATATTAATTTTTTTAAAATATTATTTCTTAATTAAATCTTTTTTATGTATTTCTTCTAAAATTAAATGAGTAGTGTCAAAAATCAAAATAACGATATTTTATTGAAATAAAATTTTATTAAATTTTTAAAAAATCAAAAAAATATTGAAATAATATAAGGTTAATTTGATATTTTCTAAAATTTCATACATTGGCCATTTATGGGAAAATTTTTATGTTATATGTAAAAATTACAACCCTTTATTACTGAAATTTTTTTCACCATACATAAAATTAAAATTGATTCAATAAGGTTTAATCAAAATTATAAGGTTTAAAATGACACAAAAAACATATGTAAATTCTATTGGTTTATGGGATTACATCCCTATAAAAACTTATATTAGAATCCTATTTCATTTGGATGCATTATTTGAGAGAATAAATTTATTATAATTTAAACATGGGAGAAATTCTCAAATTGTCCCTCACCCTGAATTATAAAATGGAACCTCATCACTCACTTATTTACAACACAATTATCATTATATATTGAAAATTATATTAAAATGTATCTTATAATCTTCCCAGAAATAGTTTATTGTTTCCAGATTTCAAAAAAGACATACCCTAGATTCTTTTAGAGGAGATCTAAAGGAATATTTTCAGAGAAGTGGTAATCTCTTTAACCGATTATATTCTTTTATAATATTATTTAGCTCTTATAAAAAAATATTATTTATCATAATATAATATCTTAATGATCCAAAATATTATAAAATATTATTATGATTATTAAATCACCAGTATACATATTAGGACCCAGCTTTAAACATTACATAATCTAGTTATTTCAACTTGATTTCACTTATTTACATTCACAAGGATCTTTTTGGTTTAGAGTTTTAGAAAGTTAGGAAATATCTTAAAAATTTCAACCCAAAATCATACAAAGTGTGTACCATTAAAACAACATCAATTTCTTCCAAAACAATTTTTTTAATAAAAAACAACAACAAGATTTATTTGAAAAATATTTTTAACATGACTTCCTTATTTATCTTACACATCCTTATAACATGTGATTTTTTTTAAAAACATTGGGTGTGCATAAAAATCATAGTAAGTGATATTAAAATAAATAAGTAAACCATTATTCCATGAATACTTATAAACCCGTGAAAACATTTTCACAAAGACGTAATTCTCACCCATATCTACTTACTCTGTAAAACCTAAGACTACCATAATGCATTTAAGAACATATATAAAACCATTATGGTATCTTGGTGAATTAAATACTTATATTGTAACCCTCATGTATACAATATGATTTTTAACCCTCATAGTTACCTTACAATGTAACTCTCAAGATGACCTTATGGTGTAACCATCGCAGTTACATTTGGAGTAACCATACGACTGAACTCTAACTAAAACATACCCAATGAATTATTGGGAGATATAGGTCCCAATGTTTATCATAAATAATTCCCATTAACTATAAAAAAGTCATCAATGGAGAATTCTTGCATGAAAACATTCATTTTGATTTTTCGTAAAACTAGAAGTTTAAAAGAGTATTTTTAAAGGGAAGTCCTTTAAAATATCATATAATTGATATGAGAATTAATAGAATGAATATAATATATATATAAACTATAAAAACAGATAATAAAACATAATTTAAACAAAATTAATTACACAAATAATCTTATTACCACATAATCAATGAAAGAGAAGGTTTACCCAATGAACAGAAATTGGGTTAAT
This sequence comes from Viscum album, assembly GCA_963277665.1. Lineage (NCBI taxonomy): Eukaryota > Viridiplantae > Streptophyta > Magnoliopsida > Santalales > Viscaceae > Viscum > Viscum album. The sequence continues at coordinate 571,270,948 of OY728119.1, forward strand.
AATTCCATTACCTTTGGTTCTTCTTACTCCAAACATGTTTAATACTATTTTATATTGATTAAAAGGGTGTTTTTAATATTTTAAAAAAACTTATTATTTTTTAAAAAACCTTATATAATAATTTTATAACAACATTCGACCCATTTATTAATAATATTTTGTTATTTCCATTATATCAAGTGGGTTATTTACATTACTTCCATAGTCAATTCGTAAAGGATTTTCTTATAGAATGAAAGAAAAACTCTAGAATTGGAATGGAATGGTGTTAAAATTCCCCCAAAATATTAAATTATTCTGCAAATCATTTTTATTATATGGTATTTGGATGAATCATTAGATAAATCGTTAGTGATATTCGTTTAGATCATTTTGGCGGTTCTTCGATAATTACAAACTTTTTTCATTATATACCTTTAATATTTTTTCTATAACATAATTAAAAAACATAATATAGGTAATATAATATATATTAAAAACTATTTTAACCATTAAAATGTTTTTACAACCGTCATTTTAATGAATTAAATGAAATTGAAGACACATCGTCCACGATGTCGTTAAATCAACACATCATGGAAAATGTTTTTATTTTTAGAATATAATTAAGAGGAGAGGAAGAATGATGATAAATTATTCCATAAACATGATAAAAATAAATCTTATATATAACAATAGATCATTAATTCCTCTTCAATAATGGTAGGAGAATAGAGTATAAGAAAAGAAAATGATTGAAAAGAAAACACAGGAAAATGAAAGTGGATCTTTACATCTTGATCTCTTCTCCATGAGATCCTCTTTAAGGCCTTTGGTTTTGAGATTATGGTGAGACAATAAGGTCTTGTATATGGGGATGATCCTTGGGAAGGATATTGGGTATAATTTAGAAAATTATCAAGGCTTTAAAGGTGTGAGAGAAAGAGGGGGTGATGGTGGTATTAATAGTGGAAGTGAGGGAGTTTTTAATTAATTTCAAACCGCACCTCATTAGTGGTATTTCAAAGACCATGGGATTGCCCACAGTTTTTGACCATGGTAATGGAAAATTTGAAAACATCATATTATATTTTAATCCTCAAGGGTTTATAATAATTATTAAATCATTATTACATCATTATGATGCCATCAAACACACCAAAAACTTAAAACTATATTTTTACTATTCACTGTAAATTCAACTATCTAAGAAAAATAGAAAAAAATACCCTTTTCATTTTTCAAAATGTAGAATTCCAAAATTACCTCTATTTTTTGAAAATAATTTTCTATATATGAATAATTTGATATTTAATTAAAATCATAATTTATTCAAAAAATAACAATTTTTAGAATTATAACTCAATTTATAACACTTTGAAAAATTAAACAAGATATCATTTTCTTATATCCTTAAGAATATAAATTAATAATACTATTTACTGGTCATAAGGGTCATATTACTATTCATATGGGTATTCCACTATTCACTAAAAAAACAAGTTGGTTTTATCAGACTTCAAATAACTTTCTGATCAAAATCGTAGATGTTTGTTTTTAGAAATTCAAATCATAGAAGTAGAAAAATTATGTTTAATAGCTAGTTTAATAATATCTACTTAAAAAATGTTTCATTATGTAGAGTATTAGTGTCTCATGAGTTTCAATTTATTTTTAAAACCATGGGGTGTTACATTCTCCCCACCTTCTAAAAATTGTGTCCTCGCAATTTTATTTACTTATTAAACAATTGAGGGTACCTTTCCCTAGTAGAGTTTTTAGATTCCCATGTTAATTCTTTAACCATGTGGTTTCTCTACAAAACCATTACCCAGTGTATTAACTTATTATGCAATACTTGTTCTATTCTATCATGAATCTAAATAGGTTTTCTTCATAAGAAAGTTTCTCTTCCAGATGAACTACTTCTAGGCTCAAAACATGAGATGAGTTTGGGACATACATTCTCAACATCAAATTGTGTACTTGAGATAAACATGGAGGCAAATATACTTGTTAGGTGACTGGTCCAACATTTTATTTTATTTTATAATGTCCAATAATCTATGGAATTAACTTTCCTTCGTTACCAAAATGCATAACACTTTTCCATGGTGAGATTATAATAAAAACAAGATCACCTACCTCAAAAAAGTCTTCCCTCCTGTTATGTCTATAAATTTTCTGCCTACTTTGATCTTTCCTCATGTGTTGCTGGATCATATTTACTTTCTCATCCACTTCATCTAATAATTCTAGTCCCATCAAATTATGTTCACTAAATTCATCTCAAAAAGAAGGATTTTGACACTGCTTACCATATAATGCCTTAAGAGGTTTCATCTATATAATGGAATGAAAATTGTTATTATAACTAAACTAATGAAGGATGTTGATACCAACTTCCCAGGTAGTCCATTAAATAGGTTAGAAGCATATCCTCCAATGTACAAATCATCTATTATGACTTCCCATATAATTAAAGATGAAATACTTTACTGAAATTTATTTCTATTCCTAACAACTTCTGAAGTCCTTTCCAAAAGTTATATGTAAACCTAGGATCCTGAAAAGATATACTGGAAAAAGGAATTCCATATAACATGAATATTACTTTTTAGTACAATTTATAAAGTTGATCCAAATGCATGGTATTTTGAATATGATGGAAATGATCAAATTAAGTTTTTTCGATCAACAATAACACATATTTCATTGTCACCTAGAGAAGTATTTCGTAGTCCCTCAACGATGTCTATGGATATATTTTTCCATTTCCACTATGGAAATGATAATGGTTGCATCATTCCCATCGGTAATTTCTTATTTTATTTAACCTATTCACATGTAAAAGATTTCATGGTAAAATCTGAAATATCTATTTTCATTCCATCCTATCGTTAATACTCTCGAAGGTATCTGTAAATCTTAGTACTTCTAGGATGAACTGAACATGAATAACTATGAGATTCATAGAATAATTCTTTCTTCAGATAGGAAACACAAGGAACAACTAATCTTTTTCCAAATATCAATATAAAATATTTATCAATGTAAAATTTTGTAAACATACCAATTTAACAAATTCTTACTTTTTCTATAACTCCCAATCTTCCTTCTTGCCTGCTTAATTTTGTCTGAAAAATATGCCTACACTAAATCATGAAACAAAATAGAGGAATTTCCTACACCAATAACTTCTAAGAAAATTTTTATTAAATCATTAATCAAAGGGACTTGTTATAGGTTTAACATAGTTAACAATACATGATGTTTTCAAATCAAGGCATTTGACACTTTGTTTTATTTTCTAGGATGATAATTGATTGTGAAATCATAATCCTTTACCAATTCAAGCCATATTATCTTCCTCATATTTAATTTATTCTTAGTTAATACATACTTCACACTTTTATGGTCAATATATATTTCACATTTGGATCCGTATAAATGATGCCTCTAATTTTTTAATGCAAAAAACAAAACTGCTAATTCAAAATCATGTGTGGGATAATTTAAAACATGGGGTGTTAGTTTTCTTGAAGCATAAGAAATTAACTTATCATTCTGCATCAGAACACAACAAATTACCTTTAATAAATCATCATTGTAGATAACAAACATAACATTTCTGGAAGGTAGGGCCGAAACTAGAGCATTCACCAATATTCTTTTCAATTCTTGAAAAAAATCACCAAATTATTTTTTCTAGGTGAATTTAATTAATTTTGTAAGTTAACTAAGTTAGTGGAATAGATTACCATGTAATATTTTCAACAAGCCTCTGGTAATATCCTTCCAACCCATGAAAACTACGAATCTTAGTGATAATTGTAGATCTTGTCCATTCTTTGACAACTTTCATTTTATCAGGATCAACAATTATTCTATTTTTTGAAACAATGTGACCAATGGAAGAAATTTATTGCAACAAAAATTCACAGTTGCTGAATTTTCTATAGAGTTTAATTTCTTATGGTTTGAAAAACAACCCTTATATGTTTCTCATTCTCTTGTTTACTTATAGAATATACTAGAATGGAATGAATAAAAATAACCAAAAATTTATCCAAGAACTCAATCATAAGATCCATTAATATAGTAGGTCCATCAGTTAACCTAAACAGCATAAAAATATATTCATAATGGCCATATCGAGTTTAAAAATTTGTCACCTTTAGCTTATTGTACCCTGATCTCAAGTCAATCATGGAAAAATACTGAGCTCCCTAGAGTTGGTCAAACATGCCATTAATGTGAGTAAAATGATAATTATTCTTAGTAGTAATGTTATTCAAAGAATTATAATCAATGAAAAGTCCCATGGAACAATATTTATTTTTAATGAAAAAAATTGGAGCTCCCCATGGTGAAGTGCTAGGATTAATGAAGCATTTATCAAGAAACTCCTATAACTGATTATTCAATTAAAGAACATCCATTTGATCCATTTGATAATGGTGATTTGAAACTTGATTTTCATTAGGAACTAATTAAATTGTGAATTCAAATTCCTGAACATGTATAACAATGGGTAAATCATTAGGAAAACCATCAAGTTATTTATTTACCACTATAACATCATTAATCTGAATAGTTCCCTTATTTTCAAAAATTTGAGCAAGGAAAATTTCATTTCCATCTTTCAAAAAATTCTCATCTTCCAGATATGCTATCAATTGTATGGGTTCATTATTATATACAAACTAAAACAATTTCTGAAAAAAAAAACTTCTTTAGCTCTACAATCAATATTATCATGATAAATAGAATGCCAACCCATACCTAAAATGATATCAAAATCTACTAAGGAAAAAACAATAAGTTCAAATCTCTTTTCTTAGGGTGAAATTTCAAATTTACTAGAAAATTTCTCAGAAACAAAAGAATGTGTAAACCTCATATCAAAACAAGACATTAGAAAAATCCGAGTAAATAAACAAAGTACTTGATACCACTTCAAAGGGTGGAACGACATATAATGACATAGTCACAAAGGATTTCACTTCACCTTTCTGCTTATTGTCTAGTAACTTTCCATCACTCTTATATTTCTTTGGGAAGGTATTTTCATAATAAACCATCTCACCAAATTTGAAACACTTTACCTTTTTCTTATCAGTATTAATCATAAGATAATTTTCATTACAATCTCGGGCCATATGTACAAACATACCATAGTGAAAACACTTCCCAGTTTAGTAAGTAATTCTCTAGGAACTTTTTACCACACTTTTCACAATATGTAAAGTTAACTTTATTACAATCAGATTTCATTGATTGATTAATACCCATTGCTTTCCACACGGACCACTTCTTCTATTTGTTCTTAATGTACACACAATCATCAGCGAAATCCGTTTCTACCCACTTAGCACATCATACAAGTTTCTCATAACTTTTTAATTCTTAGTAGGCCAATTCCCTTCGGTATCTTGGATTTAATCTTGAGTAAAAGTGATTGACTTTTCTATCAAGACCCTGAATAAGATTTGGAGTGTACCTAGCTATTCTGGTGAAGTTTATTTCATACACAGTCACTTAATCTTCTACGTTTTTCCTCAATTCAATTATTTCATTCACCATCCTAAGTTAAACCATCTTAAGAAAATATTTTTCAAGGAAAATAACTTTAACTTCATCCCACTCAAAGGCTTCAATATCATCTCTATTCCTTATATTTTTGACCAATAACCACCACTGATCAGCTTAAAATTGAAAATTTTAATTGGAAATACTAACATTTTTATTATATTAACATTACATAACATCAAACACATTTTAAAGGGATTGAAACTATCCTTAAGCTGCTACTGGGTCAGAAGACCCACTAAAACTAGGAGGGTGTTGCCACATAAAATGTTCCACTATCATCATGTTCCTTTATGGTAGATCTAATTATTCTCTTACATAGATGCCACCACCATTTATATTCTACGTTATAATATCCATTTCTATCACAAATTTCTTAGTTCCAATTCCAATCATTTCCAGTTACAGATTCAGAAAGATATCAGCCTCTCAGTTCCTTCCAACTTTAGCTTCCCTATTCTTATCCGGAAAACCATTAGGAACAGACATATATTAGATGAAGGAACATAGTAATATTTAAATTATATACCATTTCAACATAAAAATAAGTTAAAAACCATTTATGGTAATATTTTAACATCATACTAACTCATTAAGTTATCTAAACCATGCTCTGATAACAACTACCAAGAACCATCCTTAAACATTATATAATCAATCTATTTCAAATAGATTTAACTTATTTAAATTCCCAAATATATTTTTAGTTTAGATTTTTATAATTCTAGTACATAAAATATACATATCCACCCACAATCATACAAATTTTGTACCATTAAAACAATATCCATTTCTTCCAAAACATAAAATTTTTAACACAAAACAACAACACGATTTCTTTAAAAAATCATTTTAACTTTACTTCATTCCTTACCATACACATCTTTATAACCAGTGAAAAAAATTAAAAACACGTGATGAACATAAAAATCTCTGTAAGGAATATAAAAATATGGAAAGAAACCATTTGTCCATGAATACTTATAGGCATGTGAAATAATTTTCACAAAGTCGTACTTCTCACCCATATATACTTACTTTGTGAAACATGAGATTACCATAAAACATTAAAGAACATATATAAAACCATAAAGTTATATTAGGTAATTAATTAAATATATTTTATCCCTCATAGATACCTTTTGATTTTTAACTGTTACGACTACCTTACAGTGCAACCCTCACGGCTACCATATGGTGTAACCATCACAATTACACATGGAGTAACCATACGAACAACCTCCAACTTACACATACTAAATGAATTTGAGGGATATATAAAACACAAAATTCATCATAAACAATACCCAAGAACTATAACATAATCATAAAACAAGAATACTTGCATAAAAACATTCATTTAGAATTTTGTAAAACTAGAAGTTTAAATGGGTATTTTTTAATGGATGTCCTTTAAAAATATCATATAATTTATATGATAATTAATAGAATGGATGGAATATATGATTACACTATAAAAAAACATAATAAAACACAATTTAAAAAAAATTAATTTCACAAATAATCTTAGTACCACATAATCAATGAAATACAAGGTTAACCCAAAGAACGGAAATTGGGTTTGAAATTCCCTTACCTCGGGTTCTTCTTACTTCAAACTTCATTAAACCTAATATATAATTGTTAAAAGGGTGTTATTAATACTTTATATAACCATATTAATTATTATAAAACCTTATACGGTAATTTTATAACATCATTCAACACATTTACTAATAATATTTTGTTATTTGCATTGTTTTGGGTGTGTTCTTTACATGATTTCCATGGTCAGTTCGTAAAGGATTTTCTTATTGAATTGATGAGAAACTATAAAATTGGAATGAAATGTTGTTAATATGATTCTAGAATATAAAATTATTTCATAAATAATTTTGATTATATGATATGAAGATAAATAATTAGATAAATCATTAGTGATATTTGTTTAGATCATTTTTGTGGTTCTTCAATAACCACAAACATTTTTCATCATATACCTTTAATATTATGTGTATATGTTAATTAAAAAACATAAGAGTGATAATATCATAAAAGTTAAAAAAATTTAACTATTAAAATTATTTTAAAACCATATTTTAAGTAAATAATGGAAATTAAAGACACATCGTCCATGATGTATATAAATTGACACATCAGAGACAATGTTTTTATTTTTAGAACAAGAGGAAGAGGAGAGAAAGAATAATGATGAATTTTTATATAAACATGATAAAAATATATAAAATATATAATAATAGATCTTTAATTCTTATTGGATCAGGGTAGGAGAAGATAATATAGTAAAATAAAATAATTGAAACGAAAACATAAGAAAATGAAATCGGATCTTTACCTCTTGATCTCTTCTGCTTGAGAACATCCTTAAGGCCTTTGGTTTTGGACTTTTGGGGAAAGCATAAGGTCTTGGACCTGTAGAAGATCCTTGGGAAAATAATCGGTAAGAAGATATAAAATTATAAAATATTTATAGGTGTTAGAGGAATAGGGGTGTAGGGGTGGTATTTATCGTGGAAGTGACAGAGTTTTTCATTAATTTCAAAGGACACCTCGGTAGTGGTATTAGAAAAAACATGGGGTTGTCCATGAAAGTTTCCCATTTTAATGGAAAATTGGAACACATAATTTCATATTTTAATCCCCAATATTCTACCTCAATTATTACATCATTATGATGTCATTAAATACACTAAAAACATAAAACTGTATTTTTACTATTCACCAAAAATTCAACTAACTTAGAAAAATATGTAAAAAACACCCTAACCATTTTATAATATGTAGAATTAAAAAATAAAATCCTTTTTGGAATATAATTTTCTATATATTATTATTTTTATTTTTAATTGAAATCACAATTTATTAGAAAAATAACATTTTTAAGACTATAACTCATTGTATGTCACTTTGAAAATTTTACAAGATCTCATTGTCTTATAACCTTAAGAGAATAATATATTAATACAATTTACTATTCATAAGGGTCATATTACTATTCATATTAATATTCATAAGGGTGTGATAATTTTCACCAAAAACAATTTGGTTCTATCAAACTCCAAATAACTTACTAATCACAACCGTAGATGTCTGTTTTTCAAAATTCAAATCCTAAAAGCAGAAAAATTATGTTTAATGACTAGTTTATAACTATATAATTAAAAAAAATCATTATGTAGAGACTTATTGTTTCATTCTTTTCAATTTAGTTTTAAAACCTTGGGTTGTTACAATACACCCTCATTACAATTAAATGAGAAGTGAATGTATCACTTATGCGTATGTATATATAACCATCTCCATTTAGTGATACAATTCATTTTTTCCCCAAAATATTATTGATGGGAATTATGATTGGTTTAATTTTTATATATGATATTTATAACACATTAATAATTCTTAACTTATAATACTACATCTATCTAATTACCAATAAATCCATTTGGAAAAGATAATGTTGTTTGTGCATAAATGTAGACTATCACCTCCACGAAGTGATGTGATTTTTTATTTATGTTTTATGTTGATGGTAATGTGTCTTTATTTGATTAATATATATTAAATATATTATAAAATAATTTTCAATAAATGTTATTTATAATTTACCATTCTTCCATGCAATGTGTTGAAATGTGAAAACATTGTTCATTCGTACGTATGGCCCATTGTCTCCATTAATAGTGTAATTAATTTCTATATCTCTAAATATTATGGATGAATGTAAATATGTATGACATTTATATTCGTAATAATACTACGGATCATATTGAACCATGAAAAAAATCTATATAACATACCTTCAAAACTAGAACATACATGAAAAAATGAAGCAAATATCACTTTAAAAAATGATTTTAATAAAGAATGGTTAAAAAATAGGGATAAAACATAGTATTTTCATCATATATGGTATTATATGTTTGATATTGGGTATATAATAAATCTATAGTAACTATATATTTATCATAAATGTGGTTCCCATTCATAAAAATTAATTTTAACTTATAGTAATAGATTTTAGTCTCACTTTTATTCATATGGGACACATATCATATTCAACACTTATTTATTTTCAAAGGTGTATATACTTATCATTAATTTATTTTAGGTTTTTTCTCATGAAATTATGGGATACACATATCCATCTATGTTTATTTTTTCATGTATCTTAGGATTTAAAATATCCCAAATTTGTAAGGGTTGTATGCTACAGTCTCATCATTTAGATGGATTATTTATGATTAAGTTATGAGAATAAAATATTTAGATAAAACTCTCATGATACCCATGAATTTTATTATCCAAAAGTTATTCCATGAAAATACATGATTTATGATTATTTCACACATCTATTTTAATCCAGAGAAAATAAATTTGTTCAAATAGAATCCACATCATTTCACTATTTGGATGAAAAAACTTTTTATTCCATATAAATGTTTTATAAAAATGTTTTAAATAAGTTTTTTAGTATTATAATATGATTTTAAAATTCTATTCTTATATATAATTTACATTTTATAAAATTTATAAAAAAATACTTTTCATTTTCCAAACAATGTAATTTGTGACTTTTCTGAAAAAAAAAATAAAATCAACATGAAATACCTTTCTAGTTGTCATTAATAATTTTAAAATTGATTATTCCTTTAGATTTATTATTTTATATATTAAACAAAAGCGGTTTCTTATATATTTTCATAGTCTTAATAAATAAGTGAATTAAAAATTGAATGTTTATTTTCCTCTAGAATGTTTTAATGATCTTTTAATACTACTTTTATTCATAAATGAAAACAACATCGATTTAACTTATGATTTACCTAATATATTATTAAAGGATACCATCCTTATTCATTACCTAGATCTTTTATGAATTCAATGACCAAATACTTATAAAACTATTTTATTTTCTTTGGGTTACATTGTGAATAAATGATGAAATGTTTTTTATATGCATTTCATTTCAATGGGTGATGATATGGTGAAATGTTAAGAATTTTTTTTTTATTTTCATGGGATATGATATGTTCAATTCTTTATGATATTGTTCCAAACACATGTATGAATTTTATTTTTAGTGGGTGAGACCCATATCTCCTTCCAATTCATTGGTTAATGATTTGTATATCATGAGGTAAATAAGATTGGAATGGTGAGTGAACCATGTTTAGTAAGGGAATATGTCCAATATAATAGTCATGGGAGTAAACTTTGACTAATATATTGGTTTGGGGAGTAAACTATTTAACTATTATATCCATGGAAAGGAGCATAACTACAAAGGAAATGAAATTAAATGCTTATGTATATTAAAAAACTTCTATCTTATGGCAATGTTATGCCCTTATGAACCATAGTATTTAATTAATTATTGATTCATGTCTTATTAAATTCAATGAATATTTCCATGATACATGATTATTATTCATGAAATTTAGTTTATGATTTTAAAATGTTATAATCATGTTCTCATACACTTATGTTCATGTTATTCTCATGTATTCTTTTATATATCCATTATTTACCATTAATAAGCATCTAAGGTCAGCCTTTATTATGTTTCACATAAAAGGTTATGAAGATTGGGTTTTTATTGTATCTATATGAAGGGTGGTAGTTTTGAAGATCTACGTGGGAGATGAGGAAAATATTTTATTAACTAGTTGTTTATATGACTAGGTTTCCAATGGCACTACACATATTCGATTTTAAAGTGGACCTTTATGTTATAAAATTAATATTAATATATTAAAATGTGATATATTTTTATGAATATATGGGTAACTATAAAAATTATCTTCAAAATCCTATCACATAGTTGTAACCCCTATAATTCCTTTTCATGATTAACATTATATCAATGTATACACTGGCCAGGGGTATTGAAAATTACCATAAAATGGAGAGTGACATATAAGTGGACAATGATTGATATTATAGATTATATTCCATTAAATTAGATAATGATAACATTTTTATGATTATTAAATCATTTATTAAAATATTATTTAACATAATATACCATTAAATTCATTCTTGGGTCTATTTAGATAGTTTAAAATAATAATTATCAATACCACTATTAGTTCAAATATAAACCTCTAACATATAAAAATACATTATATTTATCTATAAAACTCATTTCAAACCATAAATATCTGATGAAAATATTTATTTTTATGTCATTAAAATCATTGACATGATTTTTATACTTCTCCCAAAGGAACCGTGATAGCGTTGGGTAAAACATTAATGTTAATATATCAACAATAAAATTTAAAAATAAAATTTAATCATAAAAATAATTAATTAATATTTAAATTAATATTTAAGAACCATTCATTAATTTTTTATCCCAACCAAAAAAATATTATAGATATTTAAAAAATGAAGTCATATTTTGAAATTTCCATTAATGAAAAAAATATAAAAGAATTTATCAAAGAAACATATCCCAAAAATTACAAGTTATCATATATATATATATGGGGGTTTTCATGTCAAAATCATCCAATTAAAGTTTTGAAATCATATAATTTATTTTGAAGCCTTATTTTATTAGGTTCTTGGGGGTACAATTACATTAAACACACAAAAACACCGAACACCTACATACCAGAAAGACAGGTAATAACCGCTTTATTATTAAAAATATTTAATTAATTTTATCAAATTCAGTTCCCACTAGGGGAAGAAATTTATTTCAAAATATACTCTCAAATTGCGATGAACAAAATTATTTTCCAAAAAAATGAATTTTAAGTACATACTTGTTTTTATACTAAATGAAGAAAAATTTCAATTCAGAATCACTAAAAATGAATTACTTGTAGAAAAATACCAAACTGTAACTTTTTGATATATTTAATATTATTATTTTAAAATTTATATAGTTTTTAGAAAAAATAATTTATAAAAGATGATGAACATAATTATAATATTTTATCCAATAAGAAATAAAACCCATTTTTGATGAAAAATAATTTTTGTATCACAAAATGAATTCACTAAAAATTGAGTGATTATTTATAATAATTAATCATGTCATTTTTATTGAGCATGACCATTATAAATATATTTCATAATTAAGTCACTCTAATTCATACTCCCCAATTCAATAACAATGTTATAACGATCATATTAAAACAATAATATATTACAGTCATTAAATCTCGTAGATTATTGTCTTATATGCAATAAAACATGGTACTATATTAAAATCATGTGGTATTATAAAAGATAATAATGATTTAATTATTTATTAATATTAATTATAATAAAAAATATTATTTTATAATAATTTTTACACTCAAAAACAATTTATCATTATATTTTAGGATGTAATGTAATTATAAAATTCAAAAATATTCTATTTTAAGTGAGAAAAAATAAATAATATTTTTTAATTTTTTATAACCATATTATCTTAGGATGAATTTATTTTTTTTGTTAAATAATTTATTTTCTAATTAATAATGAAAAATATATTTTATACTAATAATAAAGCATTTACGGCTATATCGTTATGGAACTATGACTTAAAGAAATATAATATCTTTACAATGAAATTTTTTTAAGAGTATACTAATTCATTTAAAAATATTTTGTTGAGTTTATAGAACCCATGATTATCATTTTGAGTGTTAAATAAAATTTTATTTTTATAAAAAAACTATTTTTCATCATTTTTATTATGTTTTCATAAGGTAGAAATATTTTTTAGATTTCTATAAAAGCCAAATAAAAATTCCATTGTTACTAATTAACTAATTAATTACATGGAAATAAAAACACTTATAATTTTTTCATAAACATATTTTTTATGCTTAAAAGATTTACTTTCAAAAACATATTTTACATGTTATGTGCATGAATATAATAAGTAATCTTTATCATTGTTAGAAATATTATTTTAAAATTCAAACTTCATATTTTAAGTCATTAGGTTAGAATTATGTAAAAATGTAGATATCATTTTTTGGTCTTAAAAGTAATTTACTTTGGAAAAAAATATGTTCCACTCTAAAAACCAAAAATGGTAAAAGTGAAAAAACCTACATTGAAATATATAAAAATATTATAAATACATGTGTGAAAACATATAATTGAGAGTTATATACGTTAACTCTTCACAAAATCCAATTTTTTTTATTTCATAGACTTGTCCCATTAATAGTGGCATTATCTCCTTTGTTAATAAAAAATGACACTACACTCACTTATAAATACCACCCCTCACCACCCAATTTATAGACTCATGTTAAAGATTTATCTCCAAAATAAAATTTACCCTAGTCTCTCAAAAAAATTCCCCCCACTTCCTAAATTCATTTCTATTTTCAAAAGAGAAAGTAAAAGAGCCTTAAGTCATTTTATATCAAAAAACATACATAATGGATTTAATAACATGAAAATAGTGAGTCAGGACCCAAGGTTGAAAAAACAAGTATAACTTATAAGAATTATAAAAGTAATTATATTATGTTTCAGTTAGAAAGAATTGTTCACCAATATTATTATATAATTAAATCATGTAGAAAATATTAAAATACACTAAATAATTTTTTCTTTGGATTATTATATTATTTATTATATTTATTTTATAATATTTCATTGTGATATGAAATATATGTTTGATTATCTTATGTCATATCACATTATAGAAATACCAGTTTATAAAAAAATAATTTTTAACACAGAACCCATGAGTGCGTATTGGGGGAGCCTCATCCTAGGTAAGTTTAACTAAATGAAGGAACCAAGAATATTATCTTCTTAAAATATGGATAACCCATTATATTCATTCCCCAAGAAATATAATTCAATATCACTATGATTTATGATGACCTTCCTTGTAATATGTTCGAGGTTAATAAAATATTGACTTTAAAAGGAATATAACACATTATAGTTTGAAGGGGTTTTAAACTTAAAAAATTATCTAAAGTAATTTTATCTCTATATCCATGATTTTAGTAACACATTTTTTAATCCTATTCATATAAAAATAAATATCTTCCAATTATATTGATATTCAACTATTTATAAAACAAAAATATTTTTTATAGACCCAACTCAAAATACGTTTATATTCATACATATAAAATTTCATTATATAGATACTACATATTAAACAGTTTCTCATAAATTATTAGAATTATTTAAAATCAATATTCTCTTCCTGAAAAATCTAGGAGTGATAGATAGCCAAGCAACAAATTTATACAATAAGGAATAAACCATTGTCCTAATAGGAAGACTGGCCCTATTTCCCTATACCAATGGATACTTTATTCATGATATATCTCAATTACATTGTAACTTAAAAAATATATGTAAAAAACTAGTTTCTGCTTAATTAAATATCAGAACTTAATATAATAGAATATTATAGAGAAGAAATGTGAATCCATTAGCACACATAACCTGTAATTCCTTAGATACATGTATGATAATGTAGAGAAACATTTAAACTATTAAAATAAAGGATATATGCATTCAAAAGATAATCCTTTTATAACTATGAATAATATAGTATGTAATTACAATTGAATAATTGAAAATTTTATAAATTTAAATACGAGATAAACATTTATAAACAAATCCAAAATAAATTATTACAACATAGACATTATAATTTTTCCATTCATTATTGTAATTCAATATTCATGAATATAAACACCTTATATTGATATTTTAATATAAACTCCATCAATTGTTAATACATTAAATTTCACATTGAATATATAAAATTACATAAAACTCAAACATATTATAATTAAATTATATTTGGTAATCTATTTTCAAAATCTATATATTACATACATAACATCTAGTAATCCTTTATCAAATCTATCATCAAAAATCAGTTTTATGGTCTAAATATCATCTCAAATAATGATTTTTATT
Source organism: Viscum album (assembly GCA_963277665.1). Lineage (NCBI taxonomy): Eukaryota > Viridiplantae > Streptophyta > Magnoliopsida > Santalales > Viscaceae > Viscum > Viscum album. The sequence continues at coordinate 571,286,452 of OY728119.1, forward strand.
TAACCAATTAAAATAAATTATTATTGAACAATTGATAATTAAATGTAAACACTATTATATTTATGCATATTTTTTGTAATTTTCAAAAAATGTTCTAAATTTGTATACCCTTTACATGTGATATCCGTATATTATAATTTACATATAATTTAATTGTAATTTTAATATGAACTATTAATATCATTGAATATTTTTTAAATAAACTTTTAATAATTAATTATTTAATTAATTATGAATAATTTAAAATAATATAATATTTATCCATTTTTTAATACAATTTTTTTTCAAAATACAATTTTTTACAATTTATGAAATGCTTTTACATTTTATATTTTAATTCAAGGTGGAATTTTAATGTCAAATATTTTTCTATATATTTATTTATTGAGATTTAACAAATAGTATACGAAGTATTATAGGATATAATACTTAATCTTTTTTAGTAATATTAGTCATACATTATGAATGATAGTGATAATGATGCTTAAAATGAGTAGTATATGTATAGTTTTGTGGAAAAGGGAGTGATAATTTTTTTTTGGATAAATCAATATGTAATAATAACATTCAACGAAAGGAAAAATCCTTATATAGGTTAAATTATATATCAATTTATTGTAGTGTTCCTTACATGTAGTTGTTTTGTACTCAAATTGAAATCGGTATAGTTGTATGATGTTATATATTGGTACCATGATGCAACACATATATTGAATACAATATCAAGATTCAGTATTCTACAAATAATTCAAAATTTATAGATTCAAACTAAGTTACTAACAATGATATCACTTGTCATATGTCATAACTCTATCAGACTCAATCAATCTCTCAAAAATATTTAATGATAGAATATATGATATACATAATAACTTAGAAAACACTATTTTAAATAGTATTTTATGATTCTAATGACCTCATATCTGAGTGGTATAGTTTGTTTTTTTGTTTTCTAGAAGGCACAATTTCAAAAATAGATGAGGTTTGGTTTTCTGAGTTATTATAGTAGTATTCTAGAAAGTAATATAGAATATAATGTATAAATTATTGTAGAAATGTCATTATTAACCCTATTTAGGATAAAATACTACATATTTGGGCCTCTAGGCTCCCATAATACATTATAAAAATATATATAGGGCCATATAGACCTGTAGGCCCACAAAAGGGGACTTTAACTTTTTATTGGGGGTATTATTAACTAGATGAGAAGAATAAGTGAGAAATCGGAACCCAAGGATTAGTTTGACATGGAGATTCTATCATAGAGTATCTTTATTGAACATATTAAAAGACCAGGGCTGGGGTGGAAGTGTTGACTAACCACATACCTAAATTTAGGACAATTAAAATAGTGATGTATATATATGTAATGAAAAATGAGATACTTTAGTGTGGGTTATTGGTATTGGTTCATCAGGTCATGTATGTAAATATTTTTTGCCATAAGATATGTGAAATGGAATTATTCAATTGGTAATATTTCTATTTTTGGGTACCCTCTCAACCTAGATAATAATGGGATTATTCATAATTAAAATAAAAATCTAATGAATCTTGGCCATTAGTAGTAATAGTATTTCATAAATGAAAATGATGTATATATTTGATACTATAGAATCATTTATAAGAAATGATTAGTGAATAATAGAAACATCAACTGAATTTAGAAATAATTAATCCCAATAACACCATGCATAGAATCAAAATCTTGTGTTTTGTAAAATGAATAAATCAATTACCTCTCTCAAATGTGGTTCACTATATTGTTTCCCCATCTTGGGTGTTCGATGAAGATCACATGAGAAGTTAATATATGATACCCATCCTTTAGAGGTATCCATGAGAATTTATGAATCTCTCACTATACATGTATGATTATTTTATCCTCTACTGATTTCTAGTGTATTTGGGGTTCAAAAGAAGTTTGGAAAAGATATACATGGAATGAGATCTTTGGTTTGTGCACGTGTGGTATGGAATAAGACTTAACATGTAATTCCCTGACCCTAGTTACCCAGAGTCGGATCATTATTGCGTAACATTGGCATGATCACAAAAGATCAAGTCTCGAAAGACTGATTAGTTTAGTAGCCTTGGAAACACTAGATACATTCATAAATGTTACATTACATCATAAAGTGAAAAATCACAATAACATTGTCTCCATAGTCCACACTTTTATCCCCTTCAGACTATTCCTGTAGGCCAGTCATAAAATATTTTTTTTCACATCCTGGGAAAAATAAAACATTTAAAGGAGTGAGCTCAGATGCTCAGTAAGGATAACAATATAGCGGAAGCTTTCATAAATAAACATAAAAATTTAAGGCAATGTATAACTAAAACAAAATCCTTTTAAACTTTAACTTCAACATAATATGGAAAAAGTAAAATGAGATAATTCCATTTTTTTATTCACATGGATATTCTACTGGTTGAATAATCACATGCAATATCAATAACCACTTTTATAATGATGGAATGCATAATGCCAGACTATCATAACCACATAGCCAAGGCCTCGTGCCAAGACTAAAAATAAGATTTTTTCAAGGCCTCATGCCAAGACACTAGTTGGTCTCATGAGACCTACCGATTCATCAAGGAGCTATAGAGGGCTCCACCCGTCACTTATTAAGTCCAATTCATTCCTCATATGAACAGGTTTAAACATATCATAAACCATAACATAATCGTATCACATAAAACATGCATAAAGGAAACATAAAATTTCTACATTTCAATCACAAGATATCAATACAACACATTGATATAATAAAAAAACTTTCAAAACCATTTTCAATACCAAAATAAAAGAAAATTAAAACCTGGTATTTATTTTTCATTTTAAAAAAGTTATGGCTTGTAGAGGAAGCCGAAACTCAAATAATGGTCACAGCGGCAGAGAAGTCATTGAGTCCGCATACTTAAGACAAAACATTCCTTTTTTCATTTAGTAAAAATTCTTTGTATAAAAATATTCCTTTTGAATAAAAGTAAATGTCAAAGGGGTTTATACGCCGTATACAATAAAGTTGTGTATAAAACAAAATATGCCTCAATGAAAGGAGACTGAGATGAAATCCCATACAAATATCATTTTTTAAATAATATAGATCTATTATGTGTATTCACTATAATTACACATAAAGAAAGTACAAATACAAGATATGACATAATAATATCATGACATAATTTGAAAGTAGGAGATTAACCCAAAGAACAGAAATTGGGTTAAGAAGTTCCCTTACCTCGTGTCTGAATTGACTCGACCATTATTTAACCTCCTGAATAATAAACTAGAGTTAATTTCTACTTTCTTAAGAACCTTTTTAAAGTTAATTATTCCTTTTATATGACGTATTACCATGTTATGAACATCATGTAATTATTTAAGTTAATAACGGTCATTTTGTCGATCTTTGTTACTTGAGTCAAAAATAAACTTCTTATAATTAAAAGTTGTTCATGTGGTAAAATATCCATTATATTCAGAATTATATTCATGATGTAGATATCATATATATCATATATATACAGTATATACATTCATTCATAATATTAAGTAACATTTAGAGGTAACAGGTAAGAAATGAAATGCACCGTTCATGGAGATGGTAAGCCGTACGTACGCATGAACGCTACTTTAATTTATATTTCATATTTAATGAAATGAAATCATAATGATATAAAGTTATATTATAATTACAGTATAATATCATATATAATATCATTTACTCCATCCTTTATAAATCTCACATATGACATTAACAATTCAAATCACTTTGAGGGGGCGGTAGTCCGCACTTCCTAAAATGAAATTATCGCGTTTACCCATAATGGAAATCATAAAGGTATTCCATAAATGAGAAATAAATAAGAATAAAAAAATCATAAACATAATATATATCATATATGAAAATAGTGTCATCATAATGGCCACCATGAGAGGTGTTATAAGAAGATTGAACAAACATCGTTTCGTGAGGCAGTAATTCACCACCCACAGAAACAATATGTTCTTTAACCATTAGACAAAGGTGTGTGTAATTTTAAATAAAATACTTATCATAAAAACATCCTAGTAAGTTTTAGATACTGTTTTTGTTACAAAATAAATGAATAAAAAGATTTTAAGGAGTTGGAGAAGAAAAATAAAACAAAAGAACATAAGAGAAGACATTACCTTAAAATCGGGTAACTCTATTTGATTTGAGCCAAAGGATTCCTTGTGAATACTTATGCCCAAAGTGAGGCTTCTAGGTGTAAGAGAGGTATGTTGAGAGAGTATTTTGTCAGAGGTTGTCCGAGCCAAATGTCTTGGATGGTGTGAATAAGGTGGTAGTGGTGGGGGCCTTTTATAAGAGGAGAGGAGGGGCACTCTTGGAAAGTCATGAAATGTTACATTATTATGAAATTATTTTCGGATTTTAAAGTTCCAAAAATGATATATTTTATAGATAAGGTGATAAGGGTTCGAAATATACTCATCCAATAGGTTTTTGTCAAGTGTAAGTATTATATTTTACATTATCCTTCCATTTTATTAAAATCGTTAATTAATGAGGTAATCGCTGCATCATCATGGTGTCATAAAAAATTTAATTTATTGAATGTCTAAAAATTATAAAAAAATTACCATAATGTATTAAATCTTTTTATCTTTACAATGAATATTTATAGTCAAAAGTTTAACTTATATAACACCATGTAATAATTGTTTTAGTAAAACAACACATGTTTGTGACAATTTTATTTTTACTTTAAATAAAAAGTTATTAATGTCATTTTCTTACCCAAGTGGCTCCATGGGGTCCCCAATTTGACCCATGGATTTTCTTTTTCGGAAATGACTCATCCAATAAGGGTAGGACAAGTGTCAAGATATTTTTATATTTTTATAATATCATTTTTACCTTAAATTTCACTAATTTCCTTTAATCGTGATTAATAGAACTTAAAAGTTACTATTCAACAAAAATTATTTTAATCCCATTGAACCAAATTTTACTTCATAATGACAATGATTTATGTAGGATTTTGTAAATTCAAATCACAGAGGTGGTAAAATTTCATTTAAACGAAAAATCAGTTTTTTAACTACCACTTAGTGGTTTCACTATTCATCAAAAATCAAAGTTTTTCAGAACAACACAAAAAATTAACCCCAAGCTATATTTGATATTCCTAATTCAAAAATAATTTATATTTTAAAAAATTAAAAACATATAAGTCGAATTAATTAATTTAATAATTAATTCCCGTTGTCACAACAAATAGCGTGTTTTTAAGAAAGAATATCAATCAAAAGATTGACAATTGTTTATGTCTAATTTCAAAGTGAAATTAATTGTAATGACCAAAATTGGATAAAATGGTAAAAATATATTATAATTATACTTTAGAACCACTCAATTGTATAATTTATCACTATAAATTATTTTTATTAAAAACAGTTTTTTTTAAGTATTTTTCACTATTTCTCAAAAATTGGAAGTTCTCAGAAAAATACCAAAAATTTAACATAGGATAATTTCGATATTCCGAATCCAAAAATGAAGTCCATTTTGAAATATAAAATTTATATAATTTCAAAAATTGGGTATTACTATTCATAACTGCTACTTTTATTGGTCGCGGTGTGTTAGAACTCGAGGTTGCGTACAACACACACTGCTCTATTATTCAAACAGGAGCGTACCATGGATGCTTGGGGTGTTACATAACACCATAAAACGACAGATTTCTATATATAGTTGCCTAGATGATATGTGTATCTTAAACATGAATTAAATTACACATTATCATTTAATTAATAAATCATATGTGGCTTCCAACTTTGATAAATCTCTTATCCATATCATCATATCATATGAAATGAAAATTACATGTTTTTATAGGAGATGCTCACATTGACTTGGTAACATTTCACTACCTATATAGATCCAATGTAGTTATAAATGAATCATACCATGCAATTTATAGATATATTATTTCACTATATAGTATAATATGACTAGATAATGTAATATATATGATAATAATATTTATAATTTGACAATATTCTTAAAACTAAGCCATATCTTATCCATTAGTTATGACATGTCACACCATATGACATGGTTATATTGTACTATATGATATATTTAAAAAACAAAATTTGTGTAAAGTAATATAGTTATATCTCATTCATTTAGGTCAGAGGATATCCTTGGAATGGTATTGGACATGATATGGAAGTATACCCATAGATTTTGGTGGTTTTTAATATTCACATTGAGTTATAATTTTTTTTTCTTAAATAATATTTTTCATTTACTCTAGAAATTTACTTGACGGATAGTTTATGTGATGTTTTTATTAAAATAAATTGTAAAAATAATGGGAATTAGTTTCCATTAATATAATAATACTTAGGGGTGAATATTTGAGGAATGAGTATAGTATATTTACAACTATATTAGAGTTTTCAGACAAGGGTGAGATATTTATTACAATGTAATATTAGAGTTTACGTAGGGTTTATATGAATTTTTTTTAAAAAATATGAATATTATTCCCTATAATAACTCAAGAATCACAATATTACCCATATAGTTAGGAAATATATATGACATACTCTTTGTTAACTATTGTCTGAGAACTAGGCGTTTTTATTTTAATGTTCATATACACATTTATTGATTCCATAGTTCTATTTTTTTCTCCCCTATGTTATTCCACTCCATATCAAATTTTATACACAGAGAAATGGAATATGAGTAACTATTGATGTTGGTTAATGATGCTAGAGACATGTAGAAGAAAACTAAAAAATGCTACAAATGCTTGATTTATCCAGAGACCAAACTATTACATGACTGTGACTATGAATCATGAAATGTTTGATAATTAAATTGATGCATGAGTAGAAACATCAATATGATGTTATGTGGAAAATGTTTTAAATAGGTAGATCTAGACCCATGTGATGCCTTGTATATATGAAAAAAGATGATGTTACCCTATATATAGCTTCCTAAACGTCTCTATTGTGTATCACAATGATAATACGTGGTTAAGAATGAGTGATGGGTAAGATATTTTGCGTTGATAAGAAAAATTGATTATTTAATATTATATTGATCAAGGTATTTAATTTCAGTTTATATATGATACTTGATAACTCTTTTATTTCACAAATTGTTTGTTTAACATTTTATGGATGAAATGAATTGTTGAGAAATCTTTGAGTCCCAACCACTATTTTTATTGATATGATTATTATAACACATTATCCTTAATTTTATTATAAATTATTGGTCGGGGAATAAGCAATTAATGTGACTAGTCTCAACTTATATAGTGTTTTTGGATATGGTTTCATTATTTTTTGATTATATATTCTGATATTATAGTCATTTTTCAACACACCTTATTTCAATATTAGGTTATATTAGTAATTTAAAAATTTTATTCTATTTTGATGTTTTTTAGTCAAGTATATGGGGTGATTGTGTGTTTTAGAAAAAAATATTATATATTTTTGGCTATATATGAGTATGAATGGGTTATGTTACATAATCTGTCGATTTTAAATATTCAACACATTGTACATTCATTAAATTGTTCATTAGCATCCAGTGTGTTGAAAAATATTGGGAAATCCATTTGGTTAATTAGACTATCCCCTTCTAGAGTACATGTCATGAATATTGATGTTTATGGGTAGAATATATCCTTCATTTTGTCTTTCAATACTTGTAAGAGGTCCAGATATATCATGAGATTATCTATTTTGCTATTAATATGAATTTTGTTGGACTATTTTCTATATGTCTCTATAGATTCTATTATAATTTCCATTAATATTCTACAAGAAATATGGGTCTTCTACAGTTCAATCTATTTATTTATTATGTGTGATGACATATACCATTATCTTTTTTATCCTTTGTTTTTATTGAATCATATAGTATATATTATTTTTTTTAATCTAAACTATAAAATACCCTCTTTCCTCTTTGAATTATATTTAATGTTTTTTATACTCATTGTGTATATGGGTCATTTAGAATCGTTTTTATTTTTAAGGATAAATATTTTTCTTTCTATTTGTTACAATGTACTTTATATTATGGTTTTATGTGATATTTATACTTTTAAATCCCACAATATGTGGGTAAACATTCTTGAGGTCACATGGAAACATAGTTAATTTAGTTTTTAGGTATTCATTATTTGGGTATTACAATTTTGAAACATGTAGTGTGGAATGTGATGAAAATGACTTCAAATCACTTAACTGTATTTTGATGAAGGTATAACATTACAAATAAAGAAGGAACAAATAAAAATCCCAAAGTTAAAGAGGATGAGTATATGTTTTATATTTATTAAATAAATTGAAAAACCTATATGGTATTCTATAATATAGGTAAAAAAAATTCATATCATTTCTTTAAAATAGAAAATGGACATATATGAAAATTAATGAAGAAGCTTAAATATTGATTTAATATAAAGAGAAAAAGATGGAAATGAATTAATATCTTGAACAATATTGATTCAAATAACACGAGGAAGATTCATAGATTTAATTAGAAGTGAATAAATATTTTTCATTTTATTATTCAACAACATATAATGATAATTTTTTTGAATTATTTATTCTTGATGTCAAATATATAATGAAACAGACCAGAATGATAATAAATACTGAGTCTTTTTTTTCAAAAATGATATATTATATATTTAATTGGTTGTGATCTATTAGTAATTAGAAATATCTTTGAATTATGATCTTGACCATATTGAATAAAATAAGACATGATAATATGTAAAATGTATTAATGAACACTACCATATTAGTTTATGTGTTTATGGATTATTTATATATGGATAGTGTAGAGTCATAATTGATATATAATCATCTATTGAAAGATATTTCATAATTTTGATCAAAAATTTTTGTAACAAAACATTTAACAAGATATTACTTCCCTAAGAACAAATTAAAGAGTGTATATTTTAATAATAACGTATTATAGAAATTTTTTTATTATAAAACTATAATTGGGAGATGTTCATGAAGAATATATCTTATATATTGTGATATTTTATGACCAGAAAATTGATATTGATCTAAGAAGTATATATTATAATATTTACATTCCAAAGAAAATGAAATCAAATATCACACAATCAACTAAATAATATAGAATTATATGAACAAGGTAAATAACATTATATTATCGGATTAAATTGTAAATAGTTTTACTAAACCATTGCTGAGCCTAGAAATTTAAAATAATTTTGTAATTGTATTTTTATATCTTACAACCTTATTAAAATATATTTGGAATATACCAATCTATATATTATTATACATTAAAATATAATTATTAGTTTTTTAATGATTAGAAAAAACAATACCATATGTATAACCTAATGAATTTTGACACAATGCTCTAATTGGAGAGTCAGTATTCCATCAACTTAGTGGATGGTTCAAAATGAATTTTTGAATTTTGAATAAATGGATTATGATCAAATAATGTTCAGGGTGTATATTTCCATATTTTAGGGTGTCTAATGAGAAGAAGAGTATCTAGGGGAGCATTAGGTGGTTGGTAAATGAAAAAAATAAAATAGTGGAAACTGTGTGCCAAAGGGTACCTAGTTCTAGAACACCATGTACAATATTGATATTTCCAAGTGGTTATCCCATTTTTTGGTCCACCAAATGACTGGTACCTCTACCATATACATTTTGAAGTCACTAGGAACCTGGTGGGAGAAGATAGGGCACCCAATTGGGGTATATAATTTTTTTGATCTATAGTTGAACTATCTTTAGATGTCCTAAAACATTTTAAATTATAGAAAAAACTGATAATAGGGTATGTTATATAGGTTATCTATCCCCATATTTCTTCTCCCTCACTCATCCTTGGTCTCCCACAAATTGAAGCTTAAATAAAATGTGTTTTTCATAAAAAGTAAATATAATATTATTTCTTCTAATCAAATTTCACATTATCCTATACTCACAAATGATTTGTTTTGTCTTCGATATGCGTATTTTTATAGATTCAATGTGATAATGGTAGAATCACTTTTACATTATGTGGATTTATAATTTTTTGTTCAGTAATGGTCTGAGAATGTAATATTATTTAATTAATTAATTATTATCTTATGATATGAAATTAAGTGGGTTTTTAGTGTATTGGAAAATGTTTTCCAATTATATTTGGTCAAATGATAAAATTGGATGTCATAGGATAAAAGATATGGGGTGACTATATTTTACCCATTTTATTTTTTATTATTTCATCATTAATCCCCTTTCTGTGTTTTTTTCCAGGTAATTCCATAATGGTAATTCAATCAGAAATGATTAAATATTTATTATTTTTTGTTTAATGACAATGTATGATCTCACTAGATTTTAAAATAATTGTATGATATTTGTATTGGTTCTGAATATCTACATAATGTTGGTGGCGATTAAAATTTTTTAAATCTTTTTTTATATTGGTATGATTTGGATATCATTATCCTTGGTCTAATAAATTTGAATGACATTTTTTGAGCTCATATGATAAATTTAGATGTTTTTGTGAATACTTATTTTCATGATGGTCCATATATATTGTTCTCCGGTTAATTTATGGTGGCTTAGTAAAATTTTTTTATAGAAAAAACATGTATACTTCATTTAAAAATTGGTTTTGATTATGATTTCAAAACTATTGTTGTTAATTTTGATTAATTTTTAAATGTAATATTCAAATAAAGTGGGTTTTTAATGATATGTGATTTCTAAAAAATGTTACTATTAATATTTATAAAATACATATGAATGATTAATGAATACATTTATTTCATATAATAACTATATTAAAAATGGTTTTTGACATTCATTTTAAATGGGATATGAAAGAGAATGTTCAAAAATTGTTTTCATTAGTTTAAAATTGAGATGAAAATGTCATATTTTTAAAAGAAAATGTTCTTATATCAATCTATATATATATATATAATATCTATGAAATTTATTATTGATAATTTAATGATTCACGATATCATATGTTCCGAAACATAATTCATTCAATGGATAATTGGAACGATATATCATATTGAGGATTTGGGATGGATTCCCTTGGAATAGGTCCATAGGAACCATGTGATACCATTGATACAAGTATGATTCATAATAACTGACCTAGTGGTGGGAGAATTCATCACCATTGACCCTGGTCATGTTTTTATCATTCTGGTTGTAATCATTATGGATCCATAGTTCATTGAAGTATAGCATCATGATTAGAATCAGTGATGGAGGAGAAATTTAGTCCCTATATTATTGATTTTTGGATTATTTCATGTTTTTAATAAGTTTTATGAATAGTATAATGATCTTTTTTATCGATATCAAGATTGAAAATTAGACTATTAAAATTGTATAAATATTTTAATAGGAGGATAGTTAATATACTTCCATATAGATTATGGATTCTTTGTAATGGAATTAATAAACATGTAACTTATAGGAAGTAAAAAGGACCTCTTGATGGGGTTTCAATACCCATGTGAGTGGACATACATAATGGCCTAAATGGTAAATGTATATCTTGAGGTTATCTATATTTTTTTATGTCACTTATATTGTCATTATCCTAGTTGGGATACAGTTCATCTAATATGTACAATTATATAGGGGAAAATAGACACAATTTGATTGTTAAAATAGAACTAGGAAGTTTGTATATATTAATATTCATGAATTATAGTTTAATAGTATTCTTAAAAAAATCTATTAAGTTAATACGAAAAATAAGACACAGGTACATATATATTTATTGCTGATTGAATTTTTGAATGATTAGGGTGGTCAGGGTGTAACAAGAGAGCTCTACCATATTGTATTAGTATATAGACCATGTAAAAATATGAAATATATGGGATTATTACAGTATAACTCCATGGTCATTCTAGAAGACATATTTTTCTAATACCCTAGATGAAATTTGAAAGGATGTGAGATATGGGAATTTATTATTTTGTAAATTTAATCTCTATACATTATTTATACTTTTTATTTATAATAGGATTACAATTAAATGTTTTTATGGTTAAAAAATATTTTATTATCCATTATTTAATTTTATTTGGTGGTCATATTTCCCCTAGATATTTTTTGTATCTGATTATATGATGAGTTTTGAGATTAATAATGGGTATTGTGCGAATAAATATAAAAAGTGTTCTGAATGTAGTGAGACTGTCTCAGGACTTCATATGATGAGACACAAGTTACTATTGGACATACTATCTTGGGTCATGTGGGTATTATTTTACCAATATTGATAGGTTTTTCTTGTAACAATATGGAAATTTTCAAAATTAGTGGTCATGGTGTGTGTAACTTCATTTCACACAAGCACAATTATGATTTTCATGTTGTGTTATGTTACGAGGTGGGTGATGTGAACTATACAATTTCTATCACTCTCTCCCCACATATTCATATGCATCCACTTGATCTAAACCACTATATTTGTGTTGAGGAGAGTTGGGGAATCATACATGGTAATTGTTATCACCCCTACTCACTTTCATAACATGTTTTTCAATGTACATGTGTAATATTTGCGTTTTATTTTATTCCCATGTAGTCAAAAAATATACATCAATAGATCATAATGAGTATATAATTGGTGGTTGATGATTATGAAGGAGTCAACATGTGATTCGGGCCAAAATACAGTGTATATATTTCTATTTTTACTTCATCTATGTGAGTTTGTATTCCAAAATAATTTTTCAATTATTGATTTTTTGTATTTTTTTTCTATTATTTAGTTTACATACTGGATTACATAAAACATTCATTGTTCATATTTATTCCACATGGTTGGGGAACTATTCTTCCTCTTTTTAATGGAAATAGATTTTGGATTATCCTCCTCCGGGATAGGTCATAAGATTTTTTCAATTATTTTAAATGAACCTTATACTTTAATTTTGATGGAATAGTTGAACCATGATTTTATTTGGCCCTCCCCATAAGAATACATCTTCTAATAGACATGGAGGTTTTAATTGGATATTGTATTGTCACTATATTATTAATAATCTTGGTAACCTAGGATTACGTGTTGAAAAATTATATAAGGAAATTTTTTATCTAATTATTTTAGGTACAAGGGGAGTGGATATAAACACTATGATGGTATAAAAGTTTGAAATATATAAATAATGACTTCTTTTGAAACCTAATAAATATAAAATTATAATTTCACACTATATATCTCAAATTAATATATTTATAAATATATGGATTTCATCAATTATAAAATTTGGATTGATATTAACTAGTTTATTCATATGGTGTGGTGTACCATTATTTACAATTATCAATTGGTATTTGATTATTTTTGTTTAAGTTAACATTTTCAGATATTTTTTATGGTGTATTTTTTTCTATTGGGTTAATGATTATGTTGATGTTCCATCTTTATCATTTTTTTAGATTTGGGAGGGGTACTTAGAGAATCGATTTGGGGATCTAATAGATATTATGAACTTCCTAAAAAATATATGACAGTGATGTTAATGGGATAACATACCTTCTACTTGGGGTATTAGTCATTTGGTTGCAAGAATTTTTAGAGTCCCTCATCTGAAGTGTGATTTATGTTGAGAGATAGAACTCATTGAGTTAGTGATTATTGTAGAACAAATTATGTTTTATATGAATGGAAAAAGGACCATCATGAAATCATAAAAATATAACGAATAATTTTTTTAATATAGATACCTTGTACTAGTAGAATTTTTTACATTCAAATAAATGAAAAAAATATAAAATTTATCATATAATGACTATTTTTGTACATATCATTGATGTTATTATTCCATCAAAACATGTAACCCATCAAATTGTTATTGTAACACCCCGATTTTTTTTGTGAACCTATTTTTGAACAAATTAATTTCCCTTTATGTCATGTGTTTCATGATAGAGTAATTCAAACATTAATTATATGTTAGACCAAGAAAATCTTTCACTACATGAATCACTATCTTGGATTGAATTACACGTAACACTAAGTTCATATAAAGAATCATTTTACTGTTATAGTTTTTTAAATGATATAGATATAACCTAGTCATTAAATATAGTAACATGAATATTAATACCTAATTTTAATTATTATTTATAATGGTTTTATATAAATAAAACATATTGATAATAAAACATGTAATATTGGAAGATTTTTTATTTTTTTGAAAATACTATTTTCTCAAATGAACTTGTTTTTAAGTTCTTATGTTAAAAAAATAAAATTAACTCAAAAAAATATTATAAATTAAATTCTATAAAATAAACTTCATTTTATAACTCATAATTTTTTAATTATCTTAGAGTGAATTTTTTAATTTTTTTTAACAAACCTCATTTTTTGATAAATAGTAAAAAATGTGTAATTTGAATTCACTGTTTTCATCTAATTTGTTCATATAGTTAATTATATATTAAATTGGTTTTAATTTGAAATGTGATAATGTGTACATAAATTAATCCAATTTAGGTTTTTGGAACAATTTTCACATTGAAATGTGATATGAAAACATTCAACGCTTTTAATCTTTTTTTTTCTAAAAAACATGCAGTCGTGACCCAACTACGAGATTAATTTTAAATTAATATCAACCACTTATGTAATTATAATATGTAAAATTGGATTATATATTTGTAATAATAATAATTTATAATTTCTAATAATTTTAACTTAGTTATTGATAAAAATTATTAGTGAAAGTGATTAAATTATTTGTAGTGATTAAGAGATAAATTAGCACAACAAAGGACTAAACCTTAAACTTAAGTCCCAGAATGACCAATAAAATTTGAAATAATACATTTTATGTTAATATATAGTTCATATAAAACCCTATATCATATTTTCACTATTATTTGAGATACTTTTATTGGAAAAATTTGGGTAGAATTTCTTTTTCAAAACATTACATGAATGCCACTCCTCCTCCTATATAAAAATACACTCGCCCCTATAAATTATTCCCACCTATAAAACCATTTATCTCACACAAATTCTGATGTAATAAGATACCAACATACCTTATATAATCATATAATCCTTTATTTTTATTTAATCTTTCCAAATAATCCCTTTGGTCCAAACCAAAAGGAGTAACCCAAATAAGAGGTAACATCCCTCATCAATCCATTTTGTCTTATATTCATTACTCACAACCTTAATTATTCTTATTAAATTATTATATAAAAAAATAGTTATCTTATATATACTGGTATGTTGTTATTTTATGTTTTAGACCTTTACATACAAATACTTCCATCAATTGGTATCAAACTTACCATTCTTGTGTACCGTGAAATATCGCCTCACAAAACAATACCGTTCGTTTTTAAATTTACCACATATCATAGTTTGGAATTATGATGAAAAAATTGTTTTTTTAATATTAATGTGTTATTTATGATTAATTTATAGTTCTTTAATTATTATATAATATATACCATCCTTCATTCAATTTTTTTAAATATAATAATTTTGTTTGTGGAAGTGTGGACTACCGCCCCATCAATGCCATGTGATTCGTTCACACTCTACATGAAATGTATTAAATATGGAATCATTAAAATTATATGATATATATGAAATAATAATTATACAATAATTATTATATATATGTGTATATTTTATTTACTTTATTTCTTTCAATATGATAATTAAATGAAAATAACATTCATATGGGGATATGGTCGACCCTTTCTATGAATGATGTTTTCCATTTCATATTAATTTATTTCATATATTAATATAAATAAATAAACATTGAATATAAATTATATTTATATCATTTTTTACATTCTTAAAATAATGATATACATTTGAGGACAAAAAATATAACATATTAAGTCACATGTGAAGAAGAAAGTGGATATTTCCCAAAACATAAACTTAACATGGAAATGTTAATAAGAGGGTGATATAAATCCATATATGGTATTAGATATAAAAATATAATTCTTTGGTATATGTATAATAAAATTATATTTATTAGAGAGGAGGTTTTAATTAGTATTATGAGAGTCAAGACATAAGGTAAGGGGATTTCTAGTCTCACTTTTATTTCTGTGAGATTTATGCCTTATTAACCACTCATTTTTTTATTTTGTATATATACTACGAATGAATATATTATATGATTATTAACCTTAAATATATGGGTATTTACATATCCATTTTATTATTTCTCTTTCATGTTTCTTATATTTCACAATTTACCAAATCAATAAAGTAGTTTTATCACAATTTTCATTCTTTGAGAAACATTCCCGGAATTACAAAAAACCCTATTTTAAAAAACGTTTTTAGAGATGATATATTAGTATAAATTTCATGGAAAATGTATATTAAAAAATTCTAATGGTTTTAAAGTACCCTTTATATGTTTTCAAATTGTTTTCAAAGAAATGTTTTTTAGAACATTTTCATGCTTTCTTTATAAGTTTTCAAGTTTATCACCAAATAATTTGGGTTTCAAATGATTTTATGATTAAAAAAGAATTTTTCAAAGAAGAAATGATAGTTTTATCAAGAATTGTTTTGAAAATATATTTTTGAAATTATTTTTCATATAATAGGACGTCCATTTGTGTTAATCATACATTTCTACGGAAATGATACAAATGTTCCATTCATATTCTTTCTCTGAATGGTTTATGTTTTTAATGGAATGTTTTTTATAAAATATGTTTCTATTTTCTATATTATATGATTATGAAACCCACTTCATTTCACCAGATATTATTTGATGAAATTATTATGAATCCTAATTTTTTTCATAGGTTATGATATTATTACATGTTTATGAAACCCATTTTATTTCATGGGTTATGATATGACTATTTATAATCTTGTGGAACATGTTTATATGATTTAATTATGAGATGGGTGGGACCTGTCACACCCCAACTTTTATGTTTATTTTTATTTTACTATTTCATGGATTTAGGTTCTCTATTCAAGGCTCAAGTTGAGATGGATTCTAAATTTTTTTACTTTTAATAATTTGACAGGGTTTCAGACCTGTCCGTGGTCACTGCGCAATTGGCGGTAGCCGCGCAGTCAGTCCAGGTGTTATGAAATTTCTCATTATTCTATTATTATTATTATTTTTAATATTGTATTATTATTATTCCTTATATTTTTATTATTTATATTATTATAATTATCATTATTCATATTATAATTATTATTATTTGTATTATTATTATTATTACTATAATAATAATAATAAAGTACCCTATCACTACCCAGCCACTATCCCCTCTCCTTCCTCATGTATCACGTTGCTCTCCTTACCCACAACCCTTTAGGTCCTCATCCTGTCTCCCTTCACCCCTAGCTCTCGGACACTACCCTATTTCGCCCCTTCCAGCCTTTCCTTCTGGAAGCTGCTCGACGCGGTCGCCCTCATGCCACCCCTGGTCCCCCCTTACCTCGTGCTCCCTTAAGTACTATAGCTGAGCCCCTCTACATCACTGGACATGCCATTCCCTATCCCTCCGGACATCCAGCCTCCACCCTCCGCACCATCGGCAAGGCTGCCGCCAGCCTCCCCTTGGCACCCCAGTACTTCAGCCGCCCTCCTTGCCTTCTCCTCCTTCCAGCAGCACTGATCCAAGACCCCCAACCACTTCAGCTGACCTCATACCCTTATAGCCTCTAAAAATCCACTATCTAGAAAGGATAACCCCATCCTTGAATTTCCCTTACCATACCAGCTTACCCCCTCACTCTCCCTTTTTCTCCGGACAGCGGCGTGCCGAACCCCCCTTCTCAAGTATATTTATTTATTTCTTTTTCATTCATTTCATCAATAGTGTTTTTATTTTTCCTCACTGAATCATAATACTTCGAGTTGTGTTTCACACGTTTTTCTCCTTTTATAGGGTGTAAAGTTGGTCCAAAGTGGGGTTTCCTTCCTTCTACTAAAGCAGCATCGCGCTCGTATGCCATTGAGGTAGGCATTTCCAACTGTTTTCTTTCCCACATAACCCATAGACACTTGCATGTTTTTAATTAATCTTTATATGTCATTTTCACCACCATTAATATCATAGTTAATTTATTATAGTGTTTCTAGGTTAGTTAGAATGGTTTGAAATCAACTCTTTGATTATGCATTGTCAGTTTTGTGTATAAACATCATCCAATAAATTATTTTTTTTCTAAATAATTTATCATGTACTATAATGATATTTTTTGTGCCAATTTAGATTAGAGAAAGTTTTACATGCCTTATACTTATTTTTGGTACTATATTTAACTGATGTGGAGTGCATTTTTAGTGAAAACCTATTTTTGGACATTTTTTAGGTTTCATGGAATGCAAAATTGGTTCTTTTGGTTGTGCAAGTGGTATATTTTTTTTGAATGGTTTGAAAGTAATTTTGAAGTGTTTGAGTATGCAAATGGTTTTAAAAATGGAACTCAAAATTAAAATGGGTGAAATCACGATTTAAGACTATTTTGTGCTCTTTTGAAATGTTTTATCATTTGAGAGAATGATTTATTAAATGTTGTTAGAAATGCGAGTCGTAGGTGCAAGGTATTTTAGTGAGTGTTTGAGTTTGGATAGAAAGTGAATGTTAACTTTCTGAAAATGGTTGTTATTTTCTAAATATTGTTGGGTCCCTTTGTGTGATTTTTAGGAATGGTTTTGAAGGTGTTTCACTTGGTTTGACCTTTTTGGATTTGAAACATGTTTTGACATAACTTTAAAAAGGGTCTAAGGCCTTTTATTTTATTGTGAAGTGTTTGGTTGTGTGTTTGGATAATTAGGGACCATTTGGTATTGAAAATATTAAAATGGTTTTTAGTGTTGTTTTGGAAATGGTTTGTAAATATTTTTGGTCTTGGAAACCGTTGGCCCATTTGGAATTTTAAACATGTCGAGTTAATGGTCTCTCTGGCACTTTTAACCAAAGGTTAATGTTTTTACTAACTTTTAAAGGAGATTTTGTATTTGATAAAGTGTATTCCCAGTTGGAAAATTTGAGAATTTTATGAAATTTGTTAAATGTTAATGGGTATAGAGGCCCGTTTGGCACTTTTAACTTCAGTATAATGTTTGTGTTGATTATTCTAAAGGATGAAGTTTTGAACATCATATTCCCATTTAACAAATTTAATATTTTGAAAATGATATCAAATGGTTTTAATGATTTCATATCAAGATAGCCCAGTTGGAACCTTTTATGATATTATACATATATTTTTTTGGGGAACCTCTATAGGTGTATATCCCTTATGGGTTATCATATAGAGTGTCTGTGTTTGCAGTAAGCAAGTGCAGTGAGATGAGACACATGTACGAGGGCCTCTTACTTACACAATATTATTATAAACACCATGGGTTATTGGGCCTCTTTCATATGATTGGGTGGCGGTTGCAGATCAACCTCGATTAGATGGGTTGGTACCCCTAGATTGTTTGTTAGGCCAGGCGGGATTTTCCACTGGATTGGTCAGTTATAGGGCGGTCAATCTGTTATAGACTTAGGAGCTTCACCATAAGCCTATAGGTGGTTCCGAAACCGATCATGTTCAGGGGTCTTCTAGGGATTTTTAGGATCACCCATGGTTACGTGATTATTTTCATTACTTGTTTACTTTCTGTTGTACTAGTTTATTTCTAGATTACACTGCCTACTTATTCTACTTTAACCCAGGTTTGGTATAATTTGATTTAGGTTTAGTTTACAAAATGAAAAATGATTTTGGAAATAGTATGTCATGTGTGTTGGATTTTTTTAAATGAGAAAAACATGTTTCTTATTTTAAAATTTTAAAACCCTACTTTTATATTTGTATTTCAAAATTGTGTTGGTGAAATGTTTTGGGAAAGGAGACGTTGGATTCTATGGTTTATCTGGGCAACCATACTGAGTACTTTTAATGATCATGCCAATTTTATTATTTCAGTAGCAGGTTTCATTTGATCAGGGTTTCTTTGATGAGTTTCTCATTATTGGAGAAAGGTCGACCTTTGGTTGGGAGGTGACTTGGAAGGTCACATGAAGGTATTTTGAGCTGTTTTGTTTATTTCTTTTTCCATTGTGTGAGTTCAATTTTATTATTCTATTTATTCTTGGTTATTTATTTATCCTTTTGGGCCAAATCATTCCCAATGATTATGTTTTGATTCCTAGCACTAGTTTCAATCACGTGATGACTTCAAATGCCCTTCGGGCCTTGCCATGAACCGGATCGGGTGATCAGTTCAGTGTTGACCCGGGCTGGTTCCTGAAAAAATTATATTAGAGGAGGATCTTGTTATTTGGGGTGTATGATAGATGAATATTAGGACTATCGAAATTCAGGAGGTATGTATGGGAAGGACTTCATGAACCCTTTCTCATTCTGAACCTCGAGTCGCCAGGGGTAGTTCGGGAATTGAGTCCTTATCTCTTTCTTATTTGTTTTCTATTGAGGGATGAAAATAGAGGAAATATGATGTTACATCGTAATTTCACATGGAGTAGTAACCCATGTGGATTCTGAGTACAGCATTTAAGTTCCTCCTATTTATTGATGCTTACTTGGGGCACGACCCACTACCATGTCACCAGTTTATGTGTGATTACTAGTCCCTCACCCCGGTAATTTAATTCATGTTATGCATAGTTTTAGTTTTTGTTGGTTTAAGTGTGGTTTTGAAAATGAAAAAAGGGGTTTCTGAAACTACAATTATTTATTTTAAATAGATTTAAATTCATGATGTGGGTTTTAAAACCGAAATCTCTTGGTCTAAAAATCCGATGTTTTCATGGTATTGGTAGTGAAATGGTTTGGGTGAAACCTTGGGTACTCTTTATGAACATTTTCACATGTGAGGGAATGCATGGGAAGTGTGTGTTAGTATATATTGATGAAATCGGATGAAGACATGTACAATGGTTCATGGGATTATTGGGGTGTGTACTTGGAATTAAAGGCTTGATCTTGGTTTTCTAAAATTATTTTTTTAAAAAGGGGAATTTATTTTGGAAATTGAATTTGGTTTGAAAAGTGGGTTTGTTATTTGGAATGTGGCCTTGAGAGAAGGATTTTTTGAAATATAAAATGAAAAAGGGGTATTTAAAAGGGATTTTTGGGTTGTTTATGTATTTTTTTGGTTTTTGATATGGTTATTTTGGCTCAGGATGTTACTTTTAAATATACTTTGATTTGATATCGGTTTTAGCTTGGTGTTTAACATACTGTTTAAAAAAATCAACCCAGAAAGTTCCCAAAGGTTTCTAATAAGTCATGCCTAGTTTTTGTTCCTTCTCAGACATTTCATGTTCTTCACAGTGATCAGGGTCTGATAGAGGTAGTAGAATGGCTTGAATAGGTCGACCGCGTCTTTAGGGTATTGGGAACTCCCTAAGCTATCAGGGTGCGTGCCATTTTGGGTATGTTTGAAGGTCCAAATCTGGAAAAATGGGAGTTGTTCTCCCCTCCATCACTGCAAGTTTTGATGATGTGGGATGTCTTTAAATCCGTTTTCTTCCGATGGTTCATACCTGTAGAAGTGAAGAAAAATAAAAGAGAAGAGATCATGCGTATTCAAAAAGGCGAATAGACGGTGAAATCATATGTAGATCATTTCATGGAAATTTTTTCCTTTCTCCTAAGATAGCATCACATGACTTGATTAAGACATCCCTCATCATCGGGGGACTTTGTACAAAGATCAAGGAGTGGGTCCTCCCTTCTAAAGATGATTGTTTTGAGAAGCTGGTGTATGAGGCTTCCTAGTTGAGTTTGCCTCTGGAGCGCAGAGGGTTGGAAATCTAGCGTATCCAGTTGCTTGTGAAGGTTCCCCATCTGGAGAGAAGAGTGTTCCAGAGGGACCTATTTCTAAAGAATCCTATACGGTGGTTCTGGATTCTAGTTTGTCATACCATTTAGTGGTGTGACACTAGTTTGGAAGGTTCGGGCACGTAAAGCTATCATGTTTCATCCCTCCAAATACATTTCATAATTGCGATTTTCTGGGTCACTTGGAGATGTTTTACAGGAATCATTGCCTGAAAAAGATGCTATGACTGGAGGAATTCTAGTTCTTATCTATGAGGTAGGAGATGCATTATCCATCAGAGCCCCAACCGCACGTCTTGGGGTAAAGCTCGCGTGCAGTCAAAAGTGGCCGGGGGTGTGAATCCTCAGTTTGGGTTTTGTGTTCCTTGTTGTTAGTGGAACATTTAATGCCTTTACATTCTTGTTTTTTTTTGTTGAAGTTTTGAAGTTGTTTTAGGTTCAGTGTTTCATCATGAAGTTATAATGGACATGTTCTATTGTAATCCAAACGGTCAGGTTTTTCTAAATATGGTTTTCTGAATCGTGCATTTTTCTTAAAAGTATGTTTGGCCCTTGTCTAGGTTGATCTTGGGTGAGCTCTATTCATTTGGAAATATAAGCGCCCGTGTAATAATAAATGTTTGTAGTCATGATTAGGTTCACTGCTTGAGGTAAGTTCTACATGAAGGTTTTTCTCTAGTGTTGGGGGTTTTTGGTTTGGGTCTATAATTCCATGTTTTAGTTGAGGTGTTATTCTCTCATGCTATAGTAGTTAGTTTGATCCGGTTGGGAGTTCCTGTATCGTCCCCCTTCCCATGGTGGTATGTTTGGGTGTTAAATTTACTCACTAGTGTAGTTCTTCTTATGGGGAGAACCCTCTCGAGTTCTCCTATTCTCTTGTGTTATGGTTTATTTCAGTTTCAATTGGGCATAGATTCTTTTTTTGAATATTGTTCTGCATGGAAACTTTCTGGGGGAAGAAATTGTCTGTGGTGGGGAGAATTTTCACACCCCAAATTTTAAGTTTATTTTCATTTTACTATTTATTGGATTCAGGTTCTCTCATCATGGCTTGAGTTGAGCGCGAGTCTAATTTTTTTTAACATTTAATAATTTTACTGGGTTTCAGACCAGTGCGCGGTCAGTGTATGGTTGGTGGTAGCCGTGCAGCCAGCCCAGGTGTTGTGCAATTTCGCATTATTCTCTTATTATTATTATTTTTGTTGTTGTATTTTTATTATTATTTATATTGTTATTATTTATATAATAATAATTATTATTATCATTCTATATTAATATTATTTTTATTTGTATTATTATTATTATTATAGTTATTATTATTACTATTACTATTATTATTATTATAATAAAATAACAATAATAAGGAACCCTAGTGATACCCACACCAATACTATATCCTTATCCCTGTAGTATGTAGTGCTCTCGACCCGCACCCCCTTCAGGTCCTCACCGTATCGCCCTTTTCCACCCCATATAGCCTTTCCTATCAGATGCTACCCTCCACCCTCACCCTCATGCCACCCCTAGTCCCCCCGTACATAATGTTACCTTCACCCCTACAAATAATCCTCTCCACATCATCATCCAGGTCATGCCCCATCCCTATGGACATCCGACCTCTACCCTATGCACCACCAGCAAGGCCGCCTCCAACTGCCCCTCAGCACCCCATCACTCCAGCCGCCCTCCTTGCCTTTTCCTCCATTCAGTGGAACTGCACCAATACACCCAAAAACTTTGTCCAACATCCTACCCTTGCAGCCTATAACATTCCGCACTCTGGCAAGGCTGCACCCCTCCTTGCATCAGTGTCACCACACCAGCATACCCCCCTTCTCTCTCTTTTGCTCTGACCAATAGTGTGCTGAACCCCCTGCTCCAAAATATTTATTATTTATTTTTCCTTCATTTCATCTGTGCTGTTTTTATTTGTTTTAGATGAATACTAATATGAAGAATTGTGTTTCGAACATTCTACTCATTATTTAGGGCATGCAATTGGTCCGTAGTGGGGTTTCCTTCCTCGACATCATGCTCTCATTCCATTGAAGTAGATTTTTCTGACTCTTTTCTTTCCCGCATAACCCATAGACACTTGCATGTTTTGAATTAATATTTATATGTCTTTCTCACCACCATTAAAATTATGGTTATTTTATTATAGTGTTTCTGGGTTAGTTAAAATTGTTAGAAAAGAATGGTTTGGAATCAAATCTTTGATTATGCATACTTGGTTTTGTGCAAAGACGTCATTCAATAAATTATTTTTCGTCTAACTAATTTAAAAAGTTCTATAGTGGAATTTTTTTGTGCGAATTTAGTTTTAAGAAATTTTGACAAAAACTTTAACTTATTTTTTGTAATGCCCCAACCCCAGTTACCCAGATTCAGTGCATTATTACATTACATTGTAATGATCACAAGAAAGATCAAATCTCAAAAGACCGATTGGTTTAGTAGCCTTGGAAACACTAGATATATTCATAAAGTATTACATCATCAAGTGGAAAAATACTACAACAACCTAGCCTCCATATTCCACACTCATATCCCCACATACTATCTCTTCAGGTCATTCATAACTTATTTCTTAACATCCTAGGAAAAATAAAACATAGAAAAGGGGTGAGCTCAAATGACCAGTAAGGATAACAATATAGCGGAAACTTTCCAAAATAAGCATAAACATTTATAGGAATGTATAACTTAAAAAAAAAGCCTTTTAAACTTGAACTTCAATATAGTATGGAAAAAGTAAAATGAAATAATTCCATTTACTTATTCACATGGATATTCTACTAATCGAATAATCACATGCAATATCAATAACCACTTTCATAATGATGGAATGCATAATGCTGGACTATCATAACCACATAGCCAAGGCCTCGTGCCAAGACTACAAATAAGATTTTTCCAAGGCCTTGTACCAAGACACTAGTTTGTCTCATGAGACCTACCGATGCATCGAGGAGCTATAGCGGGCTCCACCTATCACATATTAAGTCCAATGCATTCCCATATGAAAAGGTTTAAACATAACATAAACATTCGTATTAAAACTAGCATACGAAATGTCAATAATTTCACCATAAACCATGAATGTTATAAAAATAGCACATCCACAGTCAAACATATCACAAAACCTTTAATACAATATAGAAGTTTGTATCATAATAAATCAACTTCACATAAGTGTAAAATCCAACAAAGGATGTTGACATAGATGAAATCAAAACTCTTTTTAGAGAAATATCTCTTTTTATTTTGAAATCATTTAAGAGACATATAAAATAAAACATTTTATTTGAAGATATTCTTATAATTTTGTAAGGGAAGCTTTGAAGATTTTATAAGGGCGGAAAATAGCTGCACCCGCCGTATAAGTTAAAAAAACATTCTTACCTTAATTCTGTCGAAAAGGTTAAAAAGGACCTTGTTTTGAAAACGACAGAAAGATTCCTTTATAAACCACTTATAAAAGTCAAAAAGGGTATAAATGACTTTAACTCATATTCTAGTAAATAGTAAAAATGTTTTGAAATACATTTTTAAGAAACATGGATGTGGATGATAAATAGATCCCAGTAGATTATTACGTATAAACAACCTCGGATAATGAAGAGATTGTCAAATAACCCTTAACTTGTACTTTTCCTTGTTTGGGGTAGGTTAACTGACTGTATAATGGTTAAATAATTGTTATTAAATTATACAAGAATCATATATATTAATATTATATCATATATGTTCTTTTAACATTTATTTGTTAATAATATCTTAGTATTATCGTTGTTTCGGTTGTTAACTTACTCGTTTTCTTTTATATGTTTTGTTACATAAGCCATGTTTGTAATGAATAGGTTGTATCTTAATCATATACAGAATGATATCAAGTCCTTAGATACTATTATTACTCATCAAATTAGAATTATACTTTAATGGATACGATGGATAATGAATCTCATCGCGTTCGTGGAGACGGTAGTCCGTACGTACGCACGTACGCACGAGCGACAATACCATTCTTTTGATATTAAAATAATATATAAATGGATGTTATATCATATATACAGTATCATTAACATGTTATATTCATTATTGACATGAGTTACACATCATTATTATACCCATCCAAATAATAATATATTGAATAACAATTACACCACGACGTGGAGACGGTAAGCCGTACGTACGCACGTATGGTGACATGTAATTCAAAGGGTGGATAGAATACTGAATATGGTTGTACCATATTTATAATAACATCACATTATATATATGATACTGGAGTTATTATTTTAGAATGGTAATAACAAAGGAAGAAGAAGTGGAATAAGAAAGGAACTTGGAAAAGGGTGGTGAAATCATTACCTCTTCTTCCGGTTCTTCCTTTTGATTTGATCAAAAGGGATCCTTAGGTTGGCTTTATGATCAAACTAAGGCCTCTATGATGTAGTGAAGGAAGTTGGGAGAGTATTTGGGCAGAGTTTGGCTGAACCAAAAGGCTTTTAAGGTGTGAATAAATGAGAAGGAGGAGTGCCCTTTTATAAGAGGGGTGAGGGGCACCTTTGGAAAAGCTAGAAATATTAATTTATAATAAATTCATATTCGGTTTATAATGGATAAAAAGTTGATTATTAAAATGGTTAAGGTGGGGATAGGTCAAAAACCATTCATAAAATAGAATTTAGACAGGTTTGGGTCACTATATTAACCTTATCTTTTAGTTTTAACTCTTAGTTAATTAGTTTGACATTTACCATGCCACTTTGTATTTTTATATTATATAGTTAATAAACTTACTATATACATCAAAGAGACCCCCAAGTGGTCCATTAATGATACACATATAATTATATAAGTCTCTTGGCCGAGCCTTAGATTTTTAGGAATTTAATATCAATTAATAATATAATATTTGTTTTAAAAACTCTTTTATGTCAATTTTGACACTATTCAATAGTTGATTTTTTTGAAACTCATAAAAGAATTATTACTTCAAAAAATTTTAATTAAATAATTCATAATATGTCATATTAACTTATAAAATTAGTGTAATTCATAAAAAGTCTCAAATTCTATTTATTTGTGTATTTATAATATCAATTATTTTAATTTTTCACTATTATGGTAATTACTGCATCATCATTGTGTCATAAATAAATTAAATTATTTAATGTCTAAAAATTATAAATAAAATATAATTATGTATTAAATCTTTTTATCTTTCTAATGAATATTTATAGTCGAAAATCCAACATATATAACCCTATGTAAAAATTGTTTTTCTAAAAGATATATGCTTGTGTCATTTTTGTACTCATTTTAACTTAATTAAAATAAAGTGTCCCTATCACCTACAAGTGGCTCCATGGGGTCCCAAAATCGACCCAAAGATGACTATGGTCGAACATGTATCAACCAATAATGTTAGGACACGTTTTAGGGCAATTTAGTATTATTATAATATTATTTTTTAACCCTTATTTACCGGATTTACCCTTAACCATGGTAAATAAAATATTTACCGCAATAATTATTCAAAATGCCTAAAAATAAAAGTTAAATATTTACACAATTTGAACATCCTGATTCCAAATATGAAATCCATTTTTCCAAATTCAAAACACAGAAGTGGTAGAAATTAATTTAAAATTAATTCCCGTTGTTAAAACAAAAGCGTGTTTTTAAGAGATAATAACTATCAAAAGGTTGACACTTGTTTATGTCCGGTTTGATTGTAAAATTATGTCCAATGACCAAAATTATATTAAATGGTAAAAATATATTCTAAATATACTTTAAAACCTCTTAAATTCATAATTTATCACTATTAATTATTTTGATTAAAAAAGTTTTTTTTAATTAAAATTTAGTAATTTTCACTATTCATCAAAATATTAAAGTTATCCGAAAAGTACCAAAATTTCACCTTAGGCTAAATTCGATATTCAAAATCCAAAAATGAATTCCATTTTGAAATATAAAATATATATAATTTCAAAAAGTAGGTATTACTATTCATAACGGCTAGTTTGATTGGTTATGGTGTGTTAGAACTCGGTGTTGCGTACAACACACGCTATCACATTATTCAAAGAGAAGCGTACCATAGAAGCTTGGGGTGTTACATTCTCCCCTCCTTCAAATAATTTCGTCCTCGAAATTTCTAGAATACTTATCACATGAAAAGACTCGGGTGGTTCTTCATCATAAGTTCCTCGGGTTCCCACATTGCCTCTTCCATCTTATGGTTTCTCCACAAAACTTTTACCAGACGCGTCGTCCGGTTTCTCAGTACTTGTTCTCTCGTATCAAGAATCCTGACGGGCTCTTCGCAATAAGACAGATCAGGTTCCAGTTCTAATTCTTCATAGGTGAGTACATGCGTTGGGTCAGGCATGTATTTCCTCAACAAAGATACGTGGAACACATCGTGAACTTTGGAGAGACTTGGAGGCATTGCCAATCAGTAAGCTAAAACCCCAATTCGTTCTAGAATTTTGAAAGGTCTGATGTACCTGGGACTCAATTTACCTTTCTTACCAAAACTTATGACTCCCTTCCATGGAGATACCTTCATAAAAACATGATCACAGACTTGAAATTACAAATCCTTCCTTCGATTATCAGCATAGCTCTTCTGCCTACTTTGAGATGCTTTGATGTGATTTTGTATTACCTTCACCTTTTCCATCATTTCCTCCACTAGTTCTGGGCCTACAAGTTTTCTTTCACCAACGTCATCCCAACAGGTTGGTGTACGACATCTATTTCCGTATAATGCTTTATATGGTGCCATCTGAATACTTGAATGGAAGCTATTGTTATAGGAAAATTCTACCAGAGGTAAATATTGATCCCACATACCCTGAAAGTCAAGTGATCAAGATCTCAACATGTCTTATAAGGTTTAAATAGTCCGTTCTGATTTCCCGTCTATCCAAGGGTGGTAAGAAGTGCTCAAATGAAGTTCAGTATCTAGGGATTTCGGAATACTTTTCTAAAATCTTGAAGTAAAACGGGGATCACGATCAGAAACAATCGATAGGGGTACTCCATGAAGTCTCACAACTTCATTAATATATAGTCTTGCTAGACATTCCAAGGGTATATCTTCTCTTATAGCAAGAAAATGTGCTGACTTGGTAAGACGATCAACAATAACCCATATTGCATCATTCCTTCTAGGATTCTTTGGTAGCCCCATGACAAAGTCCATCGTAATATTGTCCCATTTCCACTCCAGTATGGGAAGAGGTTGCATGACTCCTCCAGGCTATTGCCTTACAGCTTTCACTTGTTGAAAAACCATACATCTTGACACAAAATCAGAAATATCCCTCTTCATCCAGTAATTCTCTTTTTAGATTAGGTATATCGGGAACACAAAGTCTCTTCCCAAATTTCAAAATTTCATCTTCATACACAAAGTCTCTCAGTCTCCCATCATTCACAGCTTTAATCTTCTTTTGAAATTCTTCATCATCGGTCTGAGAACTCTTAATTATTTCTAGTAAAGATGGTTTGGAAACCATTTGAAAAAGAATTGATGTTTCGCCTTCCCTGGTTATTCCCATGTCCATCTTCACTAGATCCATGAAAAATGGATCCCTCTCAATTCTCATATTGTTCAAAACTCCATGGTCTTTTCTGCTCAAAGCATCTGCCACCTTGTTTGCTTTCCTCGGGTGGTAGTGTATCGTATAATCATAATCCTTGAGTAATTCAAGCCATCTCCTTTGCCTCATGTTGAGTTCTTTTTGTGAGAAAATATACTTCAAAATCTTGTGATCAGTATAAATCTCACATTTTTCACCATAGAGGTAGTGCCTCCATATCTTCAAAGAAAAGATCACAGCTGCTAACTCGAGATCATGAGTAGGATAGTTTTTCTCATGAATTTTCAACTGTCGTGATGCATAGGCAATAACCCTATCATTCTGCATAAGGACACAACCAAGTCCTTTATTCGATGCATCACTATAAATAATGAACCCATCATTCCCCGATGGTAGAGTCAATATAGGAGCATTGAATAATATTCTCTTCAGTTCTTCGAAACATTCTTCACACTCTTTTGTCTAAACAAATTTAACCCATTTATGTGTGAGCTTCGTTAATGGGTTAGCCAATTGGGCAAAAGTCTGGATGAAACGTCGATAATAACCTTCCAAACCAATAAAACTACGTACCTCAGTTATACTCGTAGGTGCTGGCCATTCTTGGATCGCCTTAGTCTTAGAAGGATCAATAGAGATTCCATATTTAGAGACAATATGGCCAAGAAAAGAAATCTCCTGAAGCCAGAATTCACACTTGCTAAACTTCCCATATAATTCATGTCTTCTCAGAGTCTTCAAGATATTGCACAAGTGATTTTCATGATCTTCGTATCTTTTGGAGTATACCAAGATATCATCAATAAATACCACCACAAATTCATTGAGATACTCCTTGAAAACTCTATTCATCAGATCCATGAATACCAAGGGTGCATTAGTCAATCCAAAAGGCATTACAGTAAACTCGTAATGCCCGTACCTGGTTCGAAATGCTGTTTTCGGAATGTCTTCCTTCTTCACACACAACTGATGGTATCCAGATCAAAGGTCAATCTTTGAAAAGTATTGAGCTCTATGTAGTTGGTCAAAGAAATCATCAATTCGAGGTAGGGGATACTTGTTCTTTATTGTTATAGCATTGATCTCCCTATAGTCGATACATAACCTCATAGATCTATCTTTATTTTTAACAAAAAGAACAGGGGATCCCCATGGAGAAACACTAGGGAGAATAAATCCTTTATTACTCAATTCCTCTAGTTGTTTCTTTAGTTCAACTAATTCTACAGTGGCCATTCTATAAGGGGTCTTCGATATAGGCCTTGATCCAGGAATTAAATCAATGGAAAACTCAACTTCTCATTCTGGAGGATGTCCAGGTAAATCTTCCAGAAATACATCTACAAATTCTTTCACAACAGGTACATCCTCTATTTGAACATTCCTTTCCTCACCCACAGTTATTTCATTCTCTTCCTCCCCCATAATTGAATTTAGTTGAGCTACTGGGGGTGGATCTAAATAAGAATTTGGGGGTGATGATTCTACTCTAAAGATAAGGTGTTCTTTATCATTATCATCAAGAATCATAACCTCTTTATTATTACAATAAATCTTCACATCATAGTCTGAAATCCATTCCATACTGAGGATTATATCAAACTCAATCATAGGTATGACGATGAGATTAGCAGATAAATAACATTTATGTGCTCTAATGGGGACTGATTCACAAAACTTTGTTGCAATGATACGTCCCTTAGGAGTTTTAACTGAAAACTCCCTTGTCAAATCAAATTGGAAATATCTAATTTTCTTAGCAAACTGGGATGATATGAAACAATGTGATGATCTAGAATCAAATAATGCATTTTCTAAACTTGAGGAAACCATTAAATTACCTGCCACCATGTCTTTCGGAGCTTCTACCTCAGCAGTAGTGATAGCATAAGCTTGGCCTTGATCCCTTGGCCTTTTCTGAGGTAAGTTCTCCTGACGCTTAGGACATTCATTTGCATAATGTCCCATCTCCCTGCAATTATAGCACTGAACATTGGTATCTTCCTTCTTCCCTTTGCAATCGCGATCTTGGTGGCCTTTTTCACCACACTTATAACAGAATCCTGTTCCCTTCAAGCAAGTACCGAGGTGTTTCTTACCACATTTACCACAAGATGGATATTCAACCTTTCCCTTCTTCCCCTTATTTCCATTCCCAGATTGATCAGCAGGTCTCTTCTTCTCTTGCTTTGCTTTAAAGTCATAACACTTAAGGAATTCCTTTTCGTTCTTGATAGCACATGAGACAATGTCTTCGTATGATGAGAAGTATTGTGATACTAATGCTCGATGGAGAAATGGTTTTAACCCATCAAAGAAACGATAAATCTTACTTCTTGGGTTACTTATATAATCTCCAGCATACCTTGATAACCTTGTAAAGTTAGCCTCATACTTTGTGACATTCTCATCCTCCTTTTGTCTCAGACTCAGAAACTGCCTTTCCATATCTGCTCGATGGTCGCGAGGAAAGTATTTTTCTAAAAATAGATCTTTGAACTCCCTCCATTCCATATTTGATACTTCATCATCTTCCTTCGTATTTTGAATCAATGACCACCATTGATCAGCATCTCCAGTGAGGCGGTAAACTTCCATGATAACTTTTTCCCTTTCACTACTCCCCAAAGCCTGAAATATTTTCTCTAGGGAATTTATCCATTGCTCAGCTACTAAGGGATTTGTACTCCCATTGAATGTTGGTGGTTGTTTCCTCATGAATCGATCTAACATTGATCCTCCACACTGTAGATCAGGGTGCTCCATATGGGTAAGGTTATTATTCATAACCTGAGTGAGTTGTCCCAGTATGGTGATTAGCTGATCGGCACCAGTTGCATCACCAGCTCCACTATAATTATCTTGAGTAGGAGGTAAATCCTTACATGGAGTGCGTGCATTGATACGGTTTCCATTTCTTCCACTAGGTTCCATTTCTAAAAAATGGCATAAACTAGATCAGTTTATGAATCAAAATACATAATCCCATACTTATAAAAGACTTAACATAAATTGAACTATTTATGGATATAATTCACAATCATAAAAATGTTTTCATTGAGGAAGTATATACTCATAAACCCTTCATAATGATTTGTAAAGAAAACGAGATTTATCCTAAGCATATCCCCCGGGAGTGTCGTAACCATGAGTGTAGCAAGGCCCGTTGTCATGCACCAGTTCCCATTCGAGTCTAGCTCAAAGCGGTGTTTTCAGGTTTTACCCCTAGGTACATCTGTGCCAAAGCTGCCTCTACCTGATCGTATCCAGACAGGGATGTATTGCTCGAAAAACTCACGAAATCTCTACAATACCAAAATTCTAGTAAGTTCTTATATACTAATCCTCAAAGTTCATATTAGGTCTACGTGCTCTAATCAGAGTTTATCTAAATCTAGCTTCCAAGGTTTGTACTAAACTTCCTCTGATACCAACTATAACGCCCTGAACCCAGTTACCCAGAGTTGGTGCATTATTACATTACATTGGCATGGTCACAAGAAAGATCAAATCTTGAAAGACCGATTGGTTTAGTAGCCTTGTAAACACTAGATATATTTATAAAGTAATACATCATCAAGTAGAAAAATACTACAACAACATAGTCTCCATATTCCACACTCATATCCCCACATACTATCCCTGTAGGTCATTCATAACTTACTTCTTCAGATCCTGGGAAAAATAAAACATAGAAAAGGGGTGAGATCAAATGCCAAGTAAGGATAACAATATAGTGGAAACTTTCCAAAATAAGAATAAACATTTAAATAAATGTATAACTAAAAAAAGACTTTTAAACTTGAACTTCAACATAGTATAGAAAAAGTAAAATGAAATAATTCCATTTACTTATTCACATGGATATTATACTAATCGAATAATCACATGCAATATCAATAACCACTTTCATAATGATGGAATGCATAATTCCAGACTATCATAACCACATAGACAAGGCCTCGTGCCAAGACTACAAATAAGATTTCGCCAAGGCCTTGTGCCAAGACACTAGTTTGTCTCATGAGACCTACCGATGCATCTAGGATCTATAGCGGGCTCCACCCGTCACATATTAAGTCCAATGCATTCCCATATGAAAAGGTTTAAACATAACATAAACATTCGTATTAAAACTAGCATACGAAATGTCAATACTTTCACCATAAACCATGAATGGTATAAAAATAGCACATCCACAGTCAAACATATCACAAAACCTTCAATACAACATAGAATTTTGTATCATAATAAATCAACTTCACATAAGCGTAGAATCCAACAAAGGATGTTGACATAGATGAAATCAAAACGCTTTTTAGAGAAATATCTCTTTTTATTTTGAAATCATTTAAGAGCCATATAAAATAAAAAATTTTCTTTGAAGATATTCTTATAAGCTTGTAAGGGAAGCTTTGAAGATTTTATAACGGCGGAAAATAGCCGCACCCGCCGTATAAGTTAAAAAAAACATTCTTACCTTAATTCTGTCGAAAAGGTTAAAAAGGACCTTGTTTTGAAAATGACAGAAAGATTCCTTTATAAACCACTTATAAAAGTCAAAAGGGTATAAATGAATTTAACTAATATTCTAGTAAATAGTAAAAATGTTTTGAGATACATTTTTAAGAAACATGGATGTGGATGATAAAGAGATCCCAGTAGATTATTACGTATAAACAACCACGGATAATGAAGAGATTGTCAAATAACCCTTCCCTTGTACTTTTCCTTGTTTGGGGTAGGTTAACCTCCTGTATAATGGTGAAATAAATGTTATTAAATTATACAAGAATCATATACATTAATATGATATCATATATGATCTTTTAACATTTATTTGTTAATAATATCTTAGTATTATCGTTGTTTTGGGTGTTAACTTACTCGTTTTATTTTATATGTGTTGTTACGTAAGCCATGTTTGTAATGGATAGGTTGTATCTTAATCATATACAGAATGATATCAAGTCCTTAGATACTATTGTTACTCATCAAATGAAAATTATACTTGAATGGATACGATGGATAATGAATCTCATCGCGTTCGTGGAGATCGTAGTCTGTACGTACGCACGAGCGACAATATCATTCTTTTGATATTAAAATAATATATAAATGGATGGTATATCATATATAAAGTATCATTAACATGTTATATTTATTATTTACATGAGTTACACATCATTATTATACCCATCCAAATAATAATATATTGAATAACAATTACACCACGACGTGGAGATGGTAAGCCGTACGTACGCACGTATGGTGACATGTTATTCAAAGGGTGGATAGAATACTGAATATGGTTGTACCATATTTATAATAACATAACAGTATATATATTATACTGGAGTTATTATTTTAGAATGGTAATAACAAAGGAAGAAGAATTGGAAGAAGAAAGGAACTTGGAAAAGGGTGGTGAAATCATTACCTCTTCTTCCTGTTCTTCCTTTTGATTTGATCGAAAGGGATCCTTAGGTTGGCTTTCTGATCAAACTAAGGCCTCTAGGATGTAGTGAGGGAAGTTGGGAGAGTATTTGGGAAGAGTTTGGACGAACCAAAAGGCTTTGAAGGTGTGAAGAAATGTGAAAGAGGAGTGCCCTTTTATAAGAGGGGTGAGGGGCACCTTTGGAAAAGCTAGAAATATTAATTTATAATAAATTCATATTCGGTTTCTAATGGCTCTAGAGTTGATTCATAAAAGGTTAAGGTGGGTATAGGTCTAAATACATTCAGTAAATAGAATTTATACAGGTTTTGGTCACTATATAGACCTTATCTTTTAGTTTTAACTCTTAGTTAATTAGTTTGACATTTACCATGTCACTTTGTATTTTTATATTATATAGTTAATAAACTTACTATATAAATCCAAAAGTCCCCCAAGTGGTCCATTAATGATACACATATAATTATATAAGTCTCTTGGACGAACCTTATATTTTTAGGAATTTAATATTAATTAATAATATAATATTTGTTTTAAAAACTCTTTTATGTCAATTTTGACACTATTCAATAGTTTATTTTTGTGAAACTCATAAAAGAATGATTACTTCGAACAAATTTAATTAAATCATTCCAAACATGTCATATTAACTTATAAAATTAGTTTAATTCATAAAAAGTCTCAAATTATATTTATTTGTGTATTTATATTATCATTTATTTTAATTTTTTACTATTATGGTTATTACTGCATCATCATTGTGTCATAAATAAATTAAATTATTTAATGTCTAAAAATTATAAATAAAATATAATTATGTATTAAATCTTTTTAGATTTCTAATTAATATTTATAGTCAAAATCCAACACATATAACCCTATGTAAAAATTGTTTTTCTAAAAGATATATGCTTGTGTCATTTTTGTACTCATTTTAACTTAATTAAAATAAAGTGTCCCTATCACCTACAAGTGGCTCCATGGGGTCCCAAAATCAACCCAAAGATGCCTATGATCGAACATGTATCAACCAATAAGGTTAGGACACGTTTTAGGTTAATTTAGTAATATTATAATATTATTTTTTAACCCTTATTTACCGGATTTACCCTTAACCATGGTAAATAAAATATTTACCGCAGTAATTATTCAAAATGCCTAAAAATAAAAGTTACCTATTTACAAAATTTGAACATTCTGATTCCAAATATGGAATCCATTTTTCCAAATTCAAAACACAGAAGTGGCAGAAATTAATTTAAAATTAATTCCCGTTGTTAAAACAAAAAACGTGTTTTTAAGAGATAATAACTATCAAAAGATTGACCCTTGTTTATGTCCAGTTTGATTATAAAATTATGTCCAATGACCAACATTATATTAAATGGTAAAAATATATTCTAAATATACTTTAAAACCTCTCAAATTTATAATTTATCACTATTAATTATTTTGATTAAAAAAGTTGTTTTTAATTAAAATTTAGTAATTTTCACTATTCATCAAAATATTAAAGTTATCCGAAAAGTACCAAAATTTAACCTTAGGCTAAATTTGATATTCCGAATCCAAAAATGAAGTCCATTTTGAAATATAAAATATATATAATTTCAAAAAGTAGGTATTACTATTCATAATGGCTAGTTTGATTGGTTATGGTGTGTTAGAACTCGGTGTTGCGTACAATACATGCTATCACATTATTCAAAGAGAAGTGTACCGCAGAAGCTTGGGGTGTTACATTTTTGGTACTATATTTACTTTACGTGGAGTGAATTTTTAGTGAAAAACAGTTTTTGGACACTGGTTAGCTTTTATAGAATGTGGAATTGGTTCTTTTGGTTGTTCAAGTTGTACAGATTGTGTTTTGAAAGGTTTTAATGTAGTTTTGAAGTGTTTGAGTATGTAATTGGTTTTAAAAATAGAATTCACATGTGAAATTGGTGAAATCACAATGTAAGGTTTTTTTGTGTTCTTTTTAAATGTTTTATCAATTGCTTAAATGATTTATTAAATGATTTTTGAAATGATATTCATGGGTTAAAGGTATTTCAGTGTGTGTTTGAGTTTGGTTAGAATGTGAATGTTAACTTTGTGAAAATGGTTCTTATTTTCTAAATGTTTTTGGGTCCCTTTCTGTAATTTTTATGAATTTTTTTGAAGGTGTTTCACTTGGTTTGACCCATTTGGATTTGAAACATGTTTTTACGTAACTTTAAAAAGGGAATAAGTCTTATTGTTTTGTTGTGAAGTGTTTGGGTGTGTGTTTGGAACATAAGGGCCTGTTTGGTATTGAAAATATGAAAAAGTTTTTTAGTGTTGTTCTGGAAATGGCTCGTAAATGTTTTTGGTCTTGAAAACCGTTGGACCATTTGTCATTTTAAATATGTCTAGTTAAAGGCATGTTTGGAACTTTTAACCAAAGGGTTATGTTTGTACACACTTTTAAAGCAGATTTTTTGTTGGAGAAAGTGTATGCCTGGTTGGAAAATTTGTTCGGTTTATGAAATGGGTTAAATATTAAAGGGTATAGGGGTCCTTTTAGAAATTTCAGCTTTAGTGTAATGTTATTTTCGATTCTTAGAAAGGATGGAGTTTTTATCACTATATGCCCATTTAACATATTTAATATTTTGAAAAAGGTATCAAATGGTTTTAATGATTCCATGGCATGAAAGACTGGTTTTCATCTTTGATGATATGATATATATATTTTTTAGGGAACCTCTATAGTGGAGGATATCCCTTATGGTTTATCGTATGGAGTGTCAGTGTGTAGGTAGGAAAGTGCGGTGAGATGAGTCACGTGTGTGAGGGCCTCCTACTTACACAATATTATTTTAACCACCAGGGGTTCCTAGGAATATTTTAGATGATTGAGTGACAGTTGCTGACAACCCTGATTAGATGCGTTTGTACCCCCTAGATTGGTTGTTAGGCCAGGCAAGATTTGTCATTGGATTGGATATTTATAGGGCGACCAGCTGGTTATAGACATAAGATATTCACCATACGCTGATAGGTGGTTCTAAATCCGAGTACATTCAAGGGTCTTATAGAGACGTTTAGGATCACCCTTGGTTTCTTGATTATTTTCATTACTTGTTTAATTTTCGTTATACTAGTTTATTTTCACCTTACACAACATACATGATCTACTTTATCCCAGCTTTGATATACTTTTTTTTGGTTTTAGTTTATAAAATGACAAATTATTTTGGAAATGGTATGTCGTGTGTGTCAGATTTTTTTAAATGAGAAAAACATGTTTCTTATTTTAAAATATGAAACCCCTAATTTTATATTTGTACTTCAAACTTGTGTTAGTTGATAGTTTTGGGAAAAGAGATGTTGGATTCTTTGGGTTATCTTGGCAACCCTACTGAGATTTTTTTATGCTCATGCCTATTTTATCATTTCAGTTTCTAGTTTCCTTTACTTAGGTTTTCTTGGATGTGTTCTAATTATTGAAGTAAGGTTGACCTTTAGTTGTGAGGTGACCTAGAAGGTCACATGGAGGTATGTTGAGCTGTTCTGTTTATTTATTTTTCCGCTAACCGATTTCATTTTTATTATTCTATTTATTAATGGTTATTTATTTATCTTTTTGGAAAAAATCATTCAAAGCGATTTGGTTTCGATTCCCTACACTAGATTACAGCCCGTGGGAATCGGGAACACTCTTTAGGCCTTGCCGCGGACTGGATCGAGTGACCGATTCAAGGTCGACCCGGGCTGGTTCGTGACATGACCTATTTCTCACCCCAATACATTAGTTAAATATTTATATCTCTTAAGATAATGATAAGAATCAATTTTATGGAATTGATCCACTATGGAATATGTGGAAACCCAATCCATTATGGTAAGATGGGGAACTTGATATACTATGGGAATATATGGAAACCCAATCTAATATGGGAAGATGGGGAAACAAGATTCACTATGGGAATATGGGTAAACCTGAACCCTAATGGGATGATGTGGAAACTTGATCCACTATGGTGGGATGGGAAAACCTGATCCCTTACAAGGAAGGGACTATGACAAAGGATGGTGGTGTGTCCTTGTCCAGTAGGTGTAGTTCCCATGGATTTCCCTCTTATGTTTTCAAATGTTCCTTGTATTATAGGGAATTATGTTGAATGTATACATATTTGACCTAAATTCTATGTCTTATTACTTTGATCTGGTCACATGGTTCATGTTATTGATTATATTATTATTTATCTCTCATGAACTACCAATCTTAATTCAATTATTTAAATTTATGATCTTTGATACACATGGTATAATCTTATAATGTTTTGAACTTGTTCTCATAGCATTATGATCATGTTTATTCTTATATATCTCCCTCATTTACCCTTACTGAGCATTTGAGATCACCATTTTTTGTATCCCTTCCCCATGTTATGAATATATGTATTATGTATAATGTGTAAAATAAGGATTCTAGTCATGAAGAACCTAGTTAAAGATAATATAACTATCTTCTGTACCAGTGCTTATGTTTCAGTTTTTTCAAAGTCACCAGGATAATACGATCATTTGTTATCTATTTGTTTCATGTATTAAGTATTCACCAAAATTGATAAAATGTTATTTTTTGAAAATTGATGTTCTCTATAGTTGGTATTATATAAAAATTTTTGTTAACCATTTGAAAATAGGATTTGAAAACCATATTGGTAAATCTAAGAATATATCTAAGGATAAGATTAAGGATAAGAAAATTAAAGGAAAATGTCCTGGAACTTTGGTAAATAACATAGGCAGTGGTTATCTATAAATAAATCCATGTATTAAAACTATAAGTGGATATGGTTATATAAAATATGTACCTAAGAGTAACTACTTTGACAAGGTGCATCAACCCTAACTTGAGTATAACATGGTACATGACAAAATTCCTTACTGTGAACCCAGTTTGACAATCCTAAAGGATATGCTTTGGAATTCATAAACTCTTTGTAAACATTCATTAAGGACATAATAATAATTTGGATAGGAATAACCTTGGATAAACCTATAGTTATATAGATTAAGTATGTTTTCATAATTTAGATATCATATAAGCTATTTTTAGTTATTATGTGGTTCCTAAATATGAAAATTGATTTATACTCTATGATTTTTGTTTTTATTCAATGTATGGATTGTGAAGGAACTATGTTAATTGTGACTGTGATGAACAATGTAATTATTCTTATCATGAGAATATGAATAAAATGGAAGCTATAATAAAAAACCTCATTTATATGATCATATAGTTTCTCACTCTATGAATCATGATGAAATTCCAAATGAGAAAAATGAGGGAACAACATTCTATTGTGTCCCTCATGAGGAAATTACGATGTTATTTTAGCTGATATTCTGATCCAATTTTTTTTTAACACTGTATTAGTACCACTAAAAATATATTCTACGTTATCCATTATTCAAATCATATGAAAGTCATTCTTGATGTTAATTAGTTAGAAGGTTATGCAGAATAATGGTGGAATCTAATCATGAATATGGGGAAGAAAGATGAAATTTAATCCATAGATTGGAAGAGTTCAAAAAACTGTTATTAATTAACTACCAACCTCTCTTACTTAATACGAATTTGGAAAATGTGTTCCTTAAGTTGAAGAAAAAGGATGATGAATCCTTCAGTAAATATGAGGATAATTTCGTAATACATGTGATGTATGATTCTTGAATTATCATATGACCCAAATGTAATGTTGATAGGTTCTTTAGTGTATTAAATAAAAGTATCATAATAGAGCTATCCATAAAAGACATTATCTTACATAAAGTTATTGTTCATTGTGAAATCAAATTTTAAATGTAGGTTTTAGTTACATATCAATCTCATGGGTTTAACAATAAAATGAACATGGGGTTCAATGTAAAATATAAAAACCATGAAGAGAAGATGATGAACCTTACTTTATGATCCAAGTCTAAAAAGAAGCATTGAGTAATATGACTTTTGGGTTCAAATAAAATTTTTATGTTCATATGGTAAGTCTATTAGACAATTGATTTCCCCACTGATAGGAAGTAGTTATACAATGATACAAATAGAAGAAAATCTACATAAAATACACCTCCCATGATTTAGTGCTTCAAGTGTAAGGAGGATTGGAATTATGATGACTAGTTTGTAAACCCAATGGTTTTTAATGATGATGTGTGTTAACAATATTTTAAACTGATGGG
This sequence comes from Viscum album, assembly GCA_963277665.1. NCBI lineage: Eukaryota > Viridiplantae > Streptophyta > Magnoliopsida > Santalales > Viscaceae > Viscum > Viscum album. Next base: position 571,327,668 of record OY728119.1, read on the forward strand.
AAAGGAAAAATATCATGAGGCCATTACTTCTGAAGAGGTGTGGGATAACTACGTGGTTAAAGGTACACATACCAACCACCAAATAAATTCTAATGTATTACTTGATTTTATATCTACCAACTCTTTCATATATAAATAATTTTATAAGGTTATTAATATTCCATCAAAATGATTATATTTGTAATTATTAGGGGAAACTCCTAATGGTATGATGATTACATCTCATTTCTATGACTCATCTCTAGTTGATGTTTGTGGAAACATGCTTCCTTAAAATTTTGTTATTATTTAATTGGTTGAATTTAATTCCATCTTATGGATGGATTAGATAACTATGAATAAAATACACATTAATTTTGGAGGAAAGGAAGTTATGTTAGATATTTTAAACCAACCTATGATCATCTATTAATGTGATAATAAGTACGAACTTATTATAAATATTTCACCCAGTGTATGTGTCATAATTCCCTTTCTGATAAAATATTTATCTCAAATGGTTTGGGAAAACCTTGGAATCAATGATATATCTAATGTTTTTATAATTTATGAAAGTGTTCCTGTATGATTTTCCTATCCTTCCACTAAAATGTGAGGTTGATTTATCGATATATCTCATACCCAATTACACATTAATTTCATAAACTCACTATAGAATGGGCCAAATTGAGTTTTGGGAGTTGTAGAAGCAACTCCAAGAGAGCCTTGATAATAGATTAATTGATCCAAGTGTTTCACCTTGGGGTAAAACTTTTCTATTTGTGAAAAATAAATATGGATCAATGAGAATCTGCATTGATCGTCGAGAGTTTAACAAGATCATGATCAAGAAAAAGTATCATATTCCCTGTATTGATGAATTATTTGATCAACTACATGGATATCAGCACTTTTCCAAGATTAACATTCATTCTAGATATCATCAATTTAGGGACAAGAAATAGGATATACCTAATTTGGAATTAGGTACAATGAATAAGCACTATTAATATATAGTAATTCCTTATGGTCTTACTAATTCCCCTGGTATCTTCACAAATTTGATGAATAGAGTCTTTATAGATTACCTTTATTGGTTTCGGGTATTCTTTATAGATGATATTATTATCTATTGAATCTGTAAGTAAGATCATGAAGATCACATCATAATTGTACTAAAGACCCTAAAAAAGGATAAACTATATGAAAAATTTATAACGTTAGAATTCTAGATACAAAAGGTTTCATTTTTGGGTCACATAATATTAATTGATGGTATAACATCATATCCATCAAATATGAGTCTATTGAATTCCATTCCAGAACAACCATAGTGATTGAGATCTTTAGTTTTCTTAGATTACCTAGATATCATCAACAATTTGTGGAGAATTTCTCACAACCGTCAAATTCTTTCTCCTGGTTAACATAAAATGGTGAAAAGTTCCATTAGAAAAATGAATATGAGGAAAATTTCAAGGAACTAAAGAGGATTCTAGTAAGAACAACTATACATACATTACACTATTATGGGGAAGGGTTTTTAATCTATAGTGAAATGTCCATGATGGGTTTGGGATGTGTTATTATATAGAATAACAAGGTTATAACTTATACCTTGTGACCTTTGAATATACACAACCAAAATTACCAATATCATGTTTTGGAGTTGTAATAGGTAATTTTTCTATTATATATATTAGTTCATTATCTTTATGTAAAAATTTTGATACATATGATGATCATAAAAGTAAAAAATATATATTCACACCGATGTAGATGAAAATGTTCTATAGAACAATGTATTTTATTTCATAGAATATTATAAATACATATGTGATAAATATACATGATATTTATATCATGTTTTACACTCTTTAAACCATGATATACGTATAAGGACCAAAAAAACTAAGACACATGCGAAGAATAAAGAAAATATTACCTAAAACATAACCTTAATAGGGAAATTTTAATAAGCGGGTGATATAAATATATATATATATATGGTATTAAATGTAAGAATATGGTTCTATAGTAAATTTATAATAAACTTATATTAATTATACAAGAGGTTTGAACAATTATACCGAGAGTCAAGACATTAGGTAAGAGTTTCTATAGTCTCAATTTTAATTTTGTGAGATTTATTCCTTATTCACAATGCACTTATCTTATGAGGTGTATACACTGACCATGAATATATTCTATGATTATTATCCTTAAATATATTTTTAATTACATATCCATTGAATGATCTATATTTCATGGGATTTATTTTTCAAAAAGTTACCAAATCGTTAAGGAAATTTTTCCCACAATTTTCCTTCTTCGAGACACATGCCATGAATTAAAAAAACATTGATTTTCAAGATGTTTTTAAATATGATAATTTCTTATCATTTTCATTGAAAAATAATTTTAATTTTTTTATAGTTTTAAAATAATCCTTTATAAAATTTTAAAGTGTTTTCAATGAAATTATTTTTAAATTGTTTTCAAGATTACTTTTTTATGATTCAATTTTTTTCAATAAAAAATGATTTTCAAAAAGTTTTATGTTTTTAAAATAATTTCTCAAAGAATAAAGGGTATTTTACTTAATAATTTTTTAATAGATATTTCAAAATTAATCTCCATATATGATTACATCTATTGGTGTTACTCATACCTTTCTAGGGAAACGATCCAAAGGACCCATTCATATTCTTTCTCTGAATTGTTCATATTTTTATGAAATTATTTTGATAAAACTCATTTCACTTTTATGGGATATGTGGTTATGAAACTCACTTATTTACATGTGTTATTCTTGGATGAAATTATTATGAAACCTATCTTTTTCTAAAGGTTAAAATATGATTACATTTTTATGGAACCAATTTCATTTTATTGGTTATGATATGATTGTTTATGATAGTTTTGAACATGTATGTATGATTTTATTATGAGATGGGTGGGAAATATATATCCCTCCAATGAATTGGTATTGATTTATATCTAATGATATAATTATGGGAATCAAGTTGATGGGATTGATCTAATGTGTAATATGGGGAAACCTGATCTACTGTGGGAAGATGGGTAAAGCTGATCTACTATGAGAAGATGGGAAACCTTATCCACTATAAGAATATGGGGAAACATGATCCAAAATGGGAAGATAGTGAAACATGATAAACCTTTTGGAGATGAGGAAACCCAATCCCATATGAGTAAAAGACTGAAACTGGGGATGGTGGTGTGTCTCACCCAGTGAGTGTAGTCCCCATCAGGTTCCTTTTATGTTTTTTCAGTGTTCCTTGAGTTACAGGAAATGATGTCACATGTTTATGTTTTCCCCACAAAATCTATGTCTTAGTCCAATGAAATTATCACATGGTTCATGTTATTTGTTATCTCATTATTCATGACTTATGATATTCTAATATTAATATCATGATTTACATTTATGATCATTGATATATATGTTGTTATATTGTAATGTTATGATCACATTCTCATAGCCTTATGCTCATGCTTATGCTTAAATATCTCCATTTCTTACCCTAACTGAGCATCTAAGCTCACCCATTTTTATGTTTTCCTCCTGAGCATATGAATATATGTATCAAGTATGATGTGTCTAAGAATATTGTTAGTCATAAAGATCCTAGTGGGAGAAAATGTAATTAACTTATGTACCTGTGTTTATGATTTCATGTTTCCAACGACACTAGGCTAATATGGTATTTGGGAGGTTGATTGTTTAATGTTTTAATTATTCCTAAAAAAATTATTTAATCTTAATATAAGAAAATAGAGGGTTTCTATAGTTATTACTGATCCCCATTTTAATGAGAATTAAGATAGTATATAATGATATTGTTAAATATGTATAATTTTTAATATAAACCAATATACCAAGACATATTTGATGTCTATCTATAATGTTTTTGATGCTTAAATACATTCAAAATTCCTATGAGTAATTTCTCAGATTGATATCCCCAAGAAGACATGTCAGGTTGATAGACCAACCAATTAGAATTCCATGTGTTTGAACTAGCACTGGATATTATAATATAATAATGATTGTTTTAATCTGTATACATTTAATTATAATTGATTTGTATTATGAAATGAATACATCTACATGACATCAAAAACTGGGACAAAATATACTCATGGTGTGGTAGTATATATTCTCTGTGTGATAAGTGATATTATATTAATTAAATAAGATAAAAAAGAAATTGTTCATTCATGTTAACTGAAGAATATAACTATATCTATTTATTTAAAATATAATATTCTAATGAAATCCAGATCAACTAATTTGTATAGGAATGTTTATTTTTGAAAATCACAGAACATTAAATAAATCCAACAAAGAAATGACACATGTATATATATTTGTGGATGAGATGTCAAGAAAAATTGATTCTTTTATATAGTAGAAATAATTGTAAGGGGTTTTGTCTTGTTGACATACTATTTTATCTATGGGTTTCATGACGTTTTACTTGAAAAAAATCATATAAATTTAGTATGTTTACCTAATTCAAATGAGAATGAGGCCAAAAATATCACACCTAAACAATATTTCAAATTTTATTAAATTCTATTTAAAATAATTTTAAGAGAAAATTGTATTCATAGTTTGTGGAATGATAAATATTCTATCAATATTTAATATATAAATTCTCTAATAAGATATTTGAGTGTAGAATATTTGAGTTAAATATTATCTATTGTTTAATATTTCCCATGGTAATAAATAAATATTTTATTATTCATTTGTTTAGGGAATAAAATATAATAAATGTTTATTTAATTTCTAATTGTATAGAAATAAATATGTATTACTTAGTTAAGTAAATAAAATATGTATTTATTTATTTATTCAATAATTATTATTTACATAAATATTTTATTATTCATGTTTTTATAAATTTTGTGAATTTATAAATGAGATCGGTTATTAGTTTAATCATAATGATACACATTAGATTACTTAAGTATTTTTTTTTGGTTTTGAAATGAAATTGAAATATAGACATATTAATGAAATACTAATTAAATTACTATTATTTGGTAAGTGATTTTATATATATTGAATATTATGATAAGTTTAATTATGAATCTATCAACTATTGAATCACTTGTACATAATCCATGTTTAATAATTTTTCTAGTGAGGTTATTCCACAACTTGTAGACGTTTCTTCTAAAAATCATCTCAATTCCTAAGGAGATTCATCCACCCATCGTAACATTCATAAATAATTTAAGAATTGGGGAACACATTATGATCCATATGGATATATATAAAACACTTCAATCCTTTAAGATAGAACTCATCACACTAATAAAATACTTTTGTATATATATTTTTTATTTAGTATGATATTATTCCATTATTGTTACCTATATAATCTGTTAAGTAAATAAAAAAAAATTGAACCCAATTTACCTTTAAAATTTTTAAATAATTGGGATGGAAAAAATCATCATACGCTCACCTATAAATATTATTTTTCAATATTAATGTTTTTTTATCATGATAATTTATTTAAAATTTTAAATGTGAAAAATAACATTAAATTATTATGAAACGTCAATGTGGGAATTATTTTTTTAATAAATAACTAAAATATATGATACTAAAAGTATTACAAGTGATATAAATTGAATGGATTATTATATTAAATAATTTTATAGATGAATATATCATGTTACAAAGGTTTTAACTGAATATATTAAAATAAAATTATTTTTATTATATTTTCAAATTCAAATTAAATAAATAGTGTCATAATTTACATTAATGTTATTTTATAAAAAATGTTTATTTATGAAAACACTTAAAATGACTAAAAATCATAAATTATTCAATTTGATTTTTAAATGTAAAAAAATATGGTCAATTAATTGAAATATTGATCATTTATAACTAAAATATTGATCTCCAAATAGTAAAAATGTCGTTAGTGCAGTTAGGGTTAAAGAAATGTTTTTTCACTCTATGTGTTCTTCTGTTGAATTAATTTCAAAAAATTTGATATTTTTATTTTATAAATTATATATCATATTTTAGAATCTTTGGGTCTAAATTATATAATAATTAAACCTTTAATTTTTTCCAAATGGTTAAATTATCTAGGTTATAAAATTAGTTTCCTTAATAAAAGCCTAAATGAAAAAATTATAAAAACATATATATTAAGAATAAAACTATAAAAATTAATTTATTTTTGTGTGGTGGTGGAATATATTAACCCAATAAAACATAACTTCCACTATTATTCAATTTTGGATCCAAATGTGGTAATGGATACATGCTGATAATAAATACTTATGAGTATTTAGAAGAATAAAGCTCCTCCTCAACTATTAAAAGGAAAATAACTATCTCCCATTATTCAACCATCTCAATAAATATGGATCTACAAAAAAAATGATAAAATCACTTAAAAAACTCCAAACCCTTATCCTAAAAAAGTTAATTTTGTCAAAAATCCAACCAAGGGAGGCCTTTGTTGAAAACCAAAAGGAGATACCTGAAGAAGATGAAATGTTTATCAACAAACGTTTTTGTTAGATTTAATATTCAACCCCCTATTATTATTTTTACATCATGATTATATAATAGATTCTATATATTCCATTTACTGAAGTTTTTTTATGATAAGGTTATTTCTTACAACCACATAATCTTATATAATATGGGTTATGAAATCATCATTCGTTTGTGTGGCGGACTATGACCTCATGAATCGATATCATTTGTTTTTCCATTACCACTTCTCAAGGCTAGTAATAATGATGGAAAAAATATTTTTATATATATATATATTATATATATGATATATATGATGTTATTATAATTATATAATATTTATATCATACATACCTTTTTGTTTTCCATTTTTTTGGAATATGATAACTTCTTTCATGTGTATGAAGGACTACCACCTCATGGGGCGATGTGATTCATTCATGTTGTAAATTGAAAGTATTAATGATGATTTTAGTAAATATTTTTGATATATATGACATAAATATGATTCTTTAATGATAATACAAGACATTTACTTTTCGTTGTTTCTTCCCTATAAGATAATGAAAAAACAACATTCATGCGTTAGTACGACCTACGGTATCCCTGGATGGTGTATTTCATTTCCTATCAATAACATTCATGGAAAAATTTAAAAAATATATAATGAAAATATGTATTTTTTATCTCATGGATTAAATTATGAATATTAGTATACCATGAACTAATTAAGAGGATAAGAAATAACTATTCAAAATATATATGGAAAACAAAGCTATTATTACCTAAAACACAACTTTAATATAGAATTGTTAATAAACGAGTAATAAAAGGACATGATAAATTCATATATAGTATGATATATATATATATATTTATATTCATTTGATGTATTTTTAACAAAATTATATTCATTATATAGGATGTTTTAATGAGTTCAATGAATGTACAGACCGTTGTTAAGGGATTTCGGGCTCACTTTTTAATTTTGTGAGACACAAGATATATTCACCACCTCATTCTTCTATGTAGTGTATATACATACCACTAATTTATTTTATTATTATATTTATAATATTTATTTTTATTTTCATATCCATTTTAGGATATCACTTTCATGGGTATTATGGTTCCGAAGTTACTAAATTGGTAAGGGAATTGTTTTTCAACATGCTTTTTTTGAGACATACATTATGTTATGAACTAGTATTACTCCACTGGGTGAATATATAGAACCATTAACTTGTAATATCATGGATTTAGTCTTCCTTATGATATTTTATGTTTTATTATATGTTCTTAATTTATGGGGTTTATGATTCAATTTTATCAAAGTGGTAAGTATTTTATGTTATAATCTCTTCATTTACCAAGATTGTTTTTGATTAAGTCTCTAATATTTAAATATCATGATCTAGTTATCAATAATTTTCATTACATTTCTTATCCTATGGGGTTTCACTATATCTTCATGCAATGATTAATTTTATCATCTCTTTGGAAACTAAGAAAAATAATAAATTGATTTTAATAAAATCTATCTTTATATCTATATTCTATAAGAAATTTGTGTTCCTTCAGAACAATTTTTTCTAAATATTTTATGAAAATAATATAAATTATATTTTAATTTCATTTTAAAGGAAGATTTTTATTAATTATTTTTTCTGTTTAAAAACTGTTTAATTTTTTTAAATCTTCCTTTATATGTTTTCAAGTTAATTTTCAATGGAAAATGTTTTCACAAAGTTTAATGTTTAAAAAAATTCAAAGAAGAATGTATATTTTCCACTAGAATTGTTCTATACCATTATTAAATAATATATTATATTTTAAAATAGTTTTTTGAATTAAAAGTATTCTAAAAATTATCATTATTTTAAAAATTTATTTTTAACAAACTGTTATTTTCCATTAGAAATATGCCATGTGATCTTTAAAAATCCTCTTATATCAAAGATAAAATACTTTAATATTGATTATAAATTATTGGGTATATTCTAAAAGCAAAGAATTATTATTGTTTATTTTAATTCTGTATGTTTAATATGAAATGTGGATTATGAAACTTTTTTATAATCCATGGGTTATAAAAAGGTAAAATACTTATTAACTATGCTTCTTATCACGGGTTATGTTGTAACACCCCGAGATTTTATGAAAAATATTGTTTTTAATTTCATTAATTTCTTGTGTTGTACGCTACACCAAAAGGATCTTTCACAACACGCATCCTTGACTTGCCTTTCATTATACGCAATCACGACCTTCCTCGATAGCGTGTGTAGTATGCAACACCGAGTTTCACTAAACAACGATATTCTATTATTAAAACTAGTCGTTATGAATAGTAATAACCACTTTTTGAAATTTTATAAATTTTATATTTCAAAATGGAATTCATTTTTGGATTCGAAATATCGAAATTATCTTAGGGTGAAATTTTGGTACTTTTCAGATAGCTTTCATATTCTGATGAATAGTTGAAATTACTAAATTTTAATTAAAAACATCTTTTTTAATCGAAATAATTAATGGTGATGAGTTATTAATTTGAGTGGTTTTAAAGTATATTTAGAATATATTTTTACAATTTAATACAATGTTGGTCATTGGATGTAATTTCAAATTTAAACTAGACATAAACAAGTGTCAATCTTTTGATAGTTATTATCTCTTAAGAACACACTATTTGTTTTGACGACGGGAACTAATTTTTAAATTAATTAATGCAACTGATATGTTTTGAATTTGGTAAAATAGACATCATTTTTGAATTCATAATATCAAATATAGCTTAGGCATAATTTTTGGTATTTTTCTGGAAACATTCATTTTTTGATGAATTGTGAAACCACTAAGTGGTAGTTAAACAACTAAATTTTTCATAAAACTTAATTTTACCGCTTCTGTGAGTGGAATTTCGAAAATCCGAGAGACACAGTTAATATCAAGTACTAAAATGTGGTTCAATGAGATGAAAATAATTTATGGTGAATAGTAACTTTTTACTTTTTTTTTACCACGGTTAAAAGTAAATAGGGTAATTAAGGGTAAAAATGATATTATTATTACCCTAACACATGTTTTAATTCTATTGGATAAGTGTAATTCGACCAAAAACAACCTTAGGAATAAAATATGACCATTTAGGCCCACTTGGATTAGATTAGGACATTTATTATTAATTTATTTAAAGAAGGGTTAAAATAGTTAAAATCAAAGTTTAATAAGTAAATCATTTTTAATATAGGGTGATACATAAGATAAATTCTAATATAAATATTAATTAGAAATATAAAACGATTTCCTACATAATTGTATTTTATTTGTAATTTTTAGACATTAAATAATTTAATTTATTTATGACACAATGATGATACAATAATTATCTTATTAATGAAATATTGACATAATTGATGTTATAAATACCCAAATAAATGTAATTTGAGACTTTTTATGAATTACAATAATTTTATAGGTTAATATGACATGTTATTATTGATTTAATTAACTTGGTTCGAATAAATCATTCTATTATGATTTTCACAAAAATCAATTACTAAATAGTGTCAAAATTGACATAAAATAGTTTTAAAACAAATATTATATTATTAATGGTTATTTTATTCCTAAAAATCTAAGGTTCATCCAAATGACTTGAATAAGGTTATATATATTAATAATAAACAACTTGGGGTTTGTTTGGCTTATTATAGTAAGTTTATTAACCTTATAGTGTAAGAACACAAGAAGACACGGTAAAAGTAAAATTATTTAACTTAATGTTAAATCTAAATGATAAGGTTAAAAAAGGAACCTAAAATTGTCTAAATTCTATTGGATGAGATTATTTCGACCCATCACCACCTTATTTTGGAAATAAATTAATTTGGAGCTATTTAAAACCGAATTTGGCTTTATAATAAAATAATATTTTTAGTTTTTCCAAAGGATCCCCTCTCCTCCCTTAAAAAAGGACACCTCCTCCCCCTCTTCCTCACACCACTTTGAGCCTTCAAGCTCGCCCAAACCCTGCCAATTTCTTCTCTCCACTTATCTAGAGACATCCTAGATGTCCTGGTCTTCTTCAAAGACCAATTTTAGTGCCCTAAAAGGAGGTCTCAATGAAGCGCTTCAAAGAAGAGGTAATGTCCGTTACCGATTCTTTCATCTTTATTTCTTCTTACACTTCTTCTTCTTTAGTTGTTTCATTATGAAGTAATAACATCAGTATCAATCATATACTGATATGTTATTATAAGTATGAAACAACCCTATTTCACCATCTATCCATCCTACGGAAAATGAAATCACCACGCGTGCGTACGTACAGAATACCGTCTCCACGCCGTGGTGTAATCTATTTTCCACCACCACCTTACTTGGATTGGTATAATGGTGTAAAGAATGAATATATATGATTATTTTAAAGTTATATTGATTCTGAAATATTATACATACACTCTAATACAATTCCACGATCATGAGAACGATATCATCGCTCGTGCGTACGTACGGACTGCCGTCTCCACGACGTGATGAGATTCATTCTCCACGTTAACCATTCATGAATGATTATAAAGTATATATAATAAGTAATAATGAAATATATGAAATAATAATGATACTTTATTTATTTTTATATATATGTATGTCATCTACTTAATTCCATTCAACTCAATAAGGAAACGAAAACAGTGTTCATGCGTACATACGACCTACCGTCTCCATGAATGGTGTATTTCTTTCCATTTACTGATCTATTATATATATGTATATTCTGAATATATATTATATATAAATCATGTTTTATATTCTGGAATTAGGTAATCATGATCTAAGTAATCATATGAATAATTACAAGTCAAAACACGGACGGCAAATGAAACGATTTTACCCAAAACGCTCTTTAACATGGAATTTACAAAAGAACGGGTAATATAAAGTCATAAGTGAACCATATATAATATCATAACAATGAGTATGATTCTGGAATAAGTCAATGACATTATTTAAATCATTATACAGGAGGTTCATACACTAATGAAGCAAATCAGACCTAAGGTAAGGGAAAATATCACAATCTCATTTTTGTCCGAGATTGTTTATTCTTTGGTATTTACTGGGGTGTATTTTATCATCCAAATACATGTTCCCTCAATATATAATATTGTTTCCATCCACCTACAATTGTTTAATTCCAATTTTATCCTTCGGTGAGTTTTTAGTAAAAGATATGAAAGGAATCTTTTGTCGTTTTTCGTACGAGGTACTTTTTGACTTTTCCGACAAAAGTACGAGAAGAATGTTTTTTAACTTATACGGCATGAATGGATTTTTAAAACATTATTTCCAAGAAGCTTACTTTACAAGTTTTCAAGTTTATTTTTAATCAACTTCTTTTAGTTTAGAATTGTATGACATGTTAAGAAAGGAAAAGTGTTTTTGAAGTAATAAGGATATTTTCCTCAATAATGGAGTTCAAGAGTTTTATCAAAATTATTTTCCATCTAAGATAATAAAGGGTTATATCTCTATACCTATTATAACATTTATTTGATTATGTTGTGATGGAAATATTTTTATGAATTCCTTTATCTTATATGAATTGTTTTATGATGTCACGATGTTTAAGATTCCCATTTTTATTACATGGGTTATGCAATGATGTATGGTTTATGATTTTGTGGCACACATAAGAATGGTATCATTATGAGATGGGTGGGATCTATATCTCCCTCCAATGAATTGGGTAAAGATTTTATATCTCATGAGATAGACATGGCTAGAACGGCAGGTTAAACCGGTTCAGTGAAATATGACTGAAACGAGGAGTGAAATCGGTTCAGAAATGGACTTTTTCCACTAAGATAGTATTGGAAATGAGTCTTGACTAATAAGAAATGATTCTATATTATTATATGTGTAGGCCAAAAAGTTTCATGTTTTAAGTTATGATTATTGGGATTAAATTTCACTGCTATGATTTATCCCATGTTATGATATTATGATCTCTTTTGTAGGATAAGATTTCCAAAATATTTTGTTCTTATGAATACGATGTGATTGATATTTCTTTTGTTTACCCTTACTGAGTATTTGAGCTCACCATTTTATGTTTTCTTTTCCCCAGGATATAAAGAAAGGTTTTAGGTAAAAAAGGGAAGATCTTTATGGGATATATTGAAGATATTTCACCACGATTAGAAGATTATATTACGAGTTTCCAAAGACACTAAACTATTACGGTCCTTGTGTGTGTGTTTTTGTAATGTACTAAGTATTCCGCAAAAGTAATGTAATGTCCATGTACGTCAAGATTTGGGTCTCTACAGTTGGTATCAGAGGAAAGGTTTAGTCAACCTTTGGAAACCAGTATGCGAGAACTTTAGTGAGATCCCTAGAGATATTTCTATGGTATGTCTAGGGATGTCCCTAAGGTTAAGTATACGTATAGGTTATAGTCCTATAATTACGATAACGATCTTAGAATTAAACCTAAGATGTTAGATATTGAAGGTACTGCCCCTTTATTATGTTGTTTTCCCTAGCATGATTTTTACCTCTCACACTATTCTTTTTGGGTTTTAGAAAATGGCTGGAAACAGGAAGATTCATGATAATAGAGGATATGACAGACAATGGAATGATATTCTTCATGAGAAACCAAATGAAACGGGATTTGGAAGTCCAAACATCGTTGTTATGCCTAATCAGCAATCTCATAATATGATCAATAATATCAACTTTGGTAAGTTTCCCGACTCAGATAATAAGAGAAAGATGGAGTTTCATGATGATCATAGAGGAAAGAAAGTTCAATTTCCCTCATGTAAATCATGTGGGAAGAGGCATCGGGGAGATTGTTTCAAGAGAACTGGAAGATGCTTTGGGTGTGGAAAAGAAGGACACAAAGCCAATAAGTGCAAAGGAAAAGGTTTAGTTAACACCATGGATGAGGATAATGGTATTGCTACGACATCAACAATGGTTAAATGTTTTAAATGTGAAATGTACGGGCATTATGCAAACCAATTCCCTAAGGGAAAGTCTCATGAAGAGAATCAGTATAGTCGTATGGGTAGTATTTATGTTGATGATGATGAAGATACTACAAATGATATGTGAGATGAAAGAATTTTTGAAGCTCGTTCAATGGTTTAAGAAGGTAGTGGAATGATTACATGTTTGTCAAGTGTAATGTTGTATAAGTAATCTCATGGTACTATGGAATAAAGAGACATCTAAGGATTGTTACACTGTTGTCTTTCCTTGAGTTTTGAAAGTGTATGATTAATAGTACCAGTATCCATGAAAGGTTATTCAGATATTTTTGGAATGTAGATGATATGCACATAATGAAGGGATAAGGATAAAATTAAATGTTTGATAGTATTCATGAGCTCATGACTGATATAAGGAGAAGGTTATATCATGGTTTGAGTATATAGAATATTTGGATTTTGGTATAAGGAAAGAGTTAACTTTTGACAGCATTCATGTTTTCACTATGGTTTAATGGGTATTCATTTTTCAAGAGAATACATGATTAAGGTATTCCCAGGATTGGAATGTGACCAACAAGATATATGGGGGATAAATGATGGTATTCACATGCTTGGTTGATGACATTTCAAGTAATCATTTTCTTTATACTATGAGCTTGGACCGAAGTATTTTAGATAAGCCTAAAGATTGGAATGGATTATGTTGGACATAAGTTATTATTGTTTAAGGATAGAACTTTTTTTCGATATTATTGATGGGATGTTATAGTAATATAGCTTTAGAAAAAGGATAACCTGCAGGACGGGCGACAACCCATCGCGTCGGACAAGGCTGTGGGAATCAAACCCACAACCGAAGTGCGACTGGCCTTTATCACTTGCCAATGGCCTACATGAAGTCCCTGTTTAGTAGAAACTAGTTTTATTATATTAAGCATTATCATATATGAAGTATAAGTACATTTTAGGAACCATATATGATTAATCTCACTATAGATGGACTTATGTATTTTTTGATAACTTTTCTAACCTTTTGTTTGAGATAGATGGAATGACCCATCATTCTATCACATGATCTGCTAACACATCACGAATGACAAATTCAACTTCATTTCTTTAAGAGATGAAGTGGAAATTGTCCAAAGAATGACCAACAGTGAGACTATAACAAAATCACGAAAGTATTTCTTCTAATTCCAATTTCATCAACTTTAGGGAAATGATCTTGAAAACAAAAAATGTTGTCCTAGTGCTCTTATATCTAATGAATCAGATGGTACCTTAGATCGTCACAAATTTATGGCTTTGTGATTGCTGGCTTTTCCATAGCCATGTTCTCTACCACTCCCCATCAGAACATGGTGGTTAGATTTCTCTTCCATATCCATATTTTCACCTATGTGGAAACCCACTGATTAGTTTATTTGGGTAACGGTTACGTTTCATACTTTTGTTTTTAAAGATTGGTTTTGGTATTCCTTTTTACGATGTAGGTTTCTATTAAAGAAACTTTCGAGTAGTAAACCATTTATAACCCCGACGAATTTCGAGGGCGAAATTCATTTTAAGGGGGGTAGAATGTAACACCCCGAGATTTTATGAAAAATATTCTTTTTTAATTTCATTAATGTCTTGTTTTCTACGCTACACCAAAAGGAGCTTGCACAACACGCATCCTTGACTTGCCTTTCATTAAACGAAATCGCAACCTTCGTCGATAGCGTGTGTAGTACGTAATACCGAGTTTCACTAAACAACGATATGCTATTATTAAAAGTAGCCGTTATGAATAGTAATAACCACCTTTTGAAATTTTATAAATTTTATCTTTCAAAATGGACTTCATTTTTGGATTCAGAATATCCAAATTATCTTAGGGTGAAATTTTGGTACTTTTCAGATAGCTTTCATATTCTGATGAATAGTGGAAATTACTAAATTTTAATTAAAAACAACTTTTTAAATCGAAATGTTTAATAGTGATGATTTATTAATTTGAGTGGTTTTAAAGTATATTTAGAATATATTTTTACAATTTAATACAATGTTGGTCATTGGATGTAATTTCAAATTTAAACCAGACATAAACAAGTGTCAATGTTTTGATAGTTATTATCTCTTAAGAACACGCTATTTGTTTTGACGACGAGAACTAATTTTTAAAATAATTAATGCAACTAATATGTTTTGAATTTGGTAAAATATACATCATTTTTGAATTCATAATATCAAATATATCTTAGGCCTAATTTTTGGTATTTTTCTGGAAACTTTCATTTTTTGATGAATAGTGAAACCACTAAGTGGTAGTTAAAAAACTGAATTTTTCATAAAACTTAATTTTACTGCTTCTGTGAGTGGAATTTCAAAAATCTGAGAGACACAGTTAATATCAAGGACTAATATGTGGCTCAATGAGATGAAAATAATTTTTGGTGAATAGTAACTTTTTACTTTTTTTTACCACTGTTAAAAGTAAATAGGGTAATTAAGGGTAAAAATGATATTATTATTACCCTAACACATGTCCTAATTCTATTGGATAAGTGTAATTCGACCAAAAACAACCTTAGGAATTAAATATGACCATTTAGGCCCACTTGGATTAGATTAGGACATTTATTATTAATTTATTTAAAGAAGGGTTAAAATAGTTAAAATCAAAGTTTAATAAGTAAATCATTTTTAATATAGGGTGATACATAAGATAAATTCGACTATAAATATTAATTAGAAAGATAAAAATATTTCCTACATAATAGTATTTTATTTGTAATTTCTCGACTTTAAATAATTTAATTTATTTATGACACAACAATGATACAGTAATTATCTTATTAATGAAATGTTGACATAATTGATGTTATAAATACCCAAATAAATGTAATTTGATAATTTTTATGAATTACACTAATTTTATAGGTTAATATGACATTTTAGTATTGATTTAATTAACTTGGTTCGAACTAATCATTCTGTTATGATTTTCACAAAAATCAATTACTAAATAGTGTCAAAATTGACATAAAATAGTTTTTAAAACAAATATTATATTATTAATTGTTATTTTATTCCTAAAAATCTAAGGTTCTGCAAACTGACTTATATAAGGTTATATATATTAATAATAAACAACTTGGGGTTATTTTGGCTTGTTATAGTAAGTTTATTAACCTTATAGTGTAAGAACACAAGAAGACAGGGTAAAAGTAAAATTATTTAACTTAATGTTAAATCTAAATGATAAGGTTAAAATAGGAACCTAAACTTCTCTAAATTCAATTGGATGAGATTACTTAGACCTATCCCCACCTTATCTTCTAATAAATCAATTTGGAGCTATTTAAAACCGAATTTGGATTTATAATAAAATAATATTTTTAGTTTTTCCAAAGGAGCCCCTCTCCTCCCTTTAAAAGGGCACCTCCTACCCCTCTTCCTCACACTACTTTGAGCCTTAAATCTCGGCCAAACCCTGCCAATTTCTTCTCTACACTTCCCTAGAGACATCCTAGAAGTCTTGGTCTTATTCAAAGACCAATTTTAGTGCCCTAAAAAGAGGTATCAAAGAAGCGCTGCAAAGAAGAGGTAGTGTCCGTTACCGATTCTTTCATCTTTATTTCTTCTTCCACTTCTTCTTATTTAGTTGTTTCATTATGAAGTAATAAAATAAGTATCACTAATACACTAATATGTTATTTTAAGTATGAAAAAACCCTATTTCACCATCTATCCATCATACAGAAAATGAAATCACCGTGCGTGCGTACGTACGGAATACCGTCTCCACGCCGTGGTGTAATCTATTTTCCACCACCACCTTACATGGATTGGTATAATGGTGTAAATAATGAATATATATGATTATTGTAAAGTGATATTGATTCTGAAATAGTATACATACACTCCAATACAATTCCACGATCATGAGAACAATATCATCGCTCGTGCGTACGTACGGACTACCGTCTCCACGACGCGATGAGATTCATTCTCCACGTTAACCATTCATGAATGATTATAAAGTATATATAATAAGTAATCATGAAATATATGACATAATAATGATACTGGATTTATGTGTATATATATGTATGTCATCTACTTAATTCCATTCAACTCAATAAGGAAACGAAAACAGTGTTCATGCGTACGTACGGCCTACCGTCTCCATGAACGGTGTATTTCTTTCCATTTACTGATATATTATATATATTTATATTATGAATATATATTATATATAAATCATGTTTTATTTTCTGGAATTAAGTAATCATGATCTAAGTAATCATATGAATAATTACAATTCAAAACACGGACGACAAATGAAACGATTTTACCCAAAACACTCTTTAACATGGAATTTACAAAAGAACAGGTAATATAAAGTCATAAGTGAACCATATATAATATAATAACAATGATTATGATTCTGGAATAAGTAAATGACATTATTTAAATCATTATACAGGAGTTCCGGACACTTACGAAGCAAATCAGACCTAAGGTAAGGGAAAATATCACAATCTCATTTTTATCCGAGATTGTTTATACTTTGGTATTTACTAGGGTGTAATTTATCATCCACATCCATGTTCCCTCAATATGTAATATTATTTCCATCCACCTACAATTTTTTAAATCCAATTTTACCCTTCGGTGAGTTTTTAGTAAAAGATATGAAAAGAATCTTTTTTCGTTTTTAGTACGAGGTACTTTTTGACTTTTCCAACAAAAGTACGAGAAGAATGTTTTTTTAACTTATATGACATGAATGGATTTTTAAAACATTATTTCCAAGAATCTTCCTTTACAAGTTTTTATGTTTATTTTGAATCAAATTATTTTATTTTAGAATTGTATGACATGTTAAGAAAGGAAAATTGTTTTTGAAGTAGAAAGGATATTTTCCTCAAGAATGGATTTCAAGAGTTTTATCAAAATTATTTTCATCTAAGATAATAAAGGGTTCTGTCTCTATCCCAATTATTAAATTGATTTGATTATGTTGTGATGGAAATATTTTTATGAATTTATTTATCTTATATGAATTGTTTTATGATGTCACGATGTTTAGGATTCCCATTTTTATTACATGGGTTATGCAATGATGTATGGTTTATGATTTTGTGGAACACATTAGAATAGTATCATTATGAGATGGGTGGGACCTATATATACCTCCAATGAATTGGGTAAAGATTTTATATCTCATGAGATAGACGTGGATTGAACGGAAGGTTAAACCGGTTCAGTGAAACAGGACTGAAACGAGGAGTGAACTCGGTTCAGAAATGGACTTTGTCCACTAAGATAGTCTTGGAAATGAGTATTGACTAATAATAAATGATTCTCTATGATTATGTGTGTATTCCACAAAGTTTCATGTTTTAAGTTATGATTATCGGGATTAAATTTCACTATTATGATTTATCCCATGTTATGATATTATGATCTCTTTTGCAGGATAAGATTTCCAAAATGTTATGTTCTTATGAATATGATGTGATTGATATTTCTTTTGTTTACACTTACTGAGCATTTGAGCTCACTGTTTTATGTTTTATTTTCCCCAGGATATAAAGAAAGGTTTTAGGTAAAAAAAGGGAAGATCTTTATGGGAGATGTTGAAGATATTTCACCACGATTAGAAGATTATATTCTGAATTTCCAAAGACACTAAACTATTATGGTACTTGTGTGTGTGTTTTTGTAATGTACTACGTATTCCACAAAAGTAATGTAATGTCCATGTACGTCAAGCTTCGGTTATCTACAGTTGGTATCAGAGGAAAGATTTAGTCAACCTTTGGAAACTAGGATGCGAGAACTTTAGTGAGATCCCTAGAGATATTTCTAAGGTATGTCTAGGGATGTCCATAAAGTTAAGTATACGTATAGGTTATAGTCTTAGAATTACGCTAATGATATTAGAATTAAATCTAAGATGTTAGATATTGAAGGTACAACCCCTTTATTATGTTGTTTTCCCTAGCATGATTTTTACCTCTCACACTATTCTTTTTGGGTTTTAGAAAATGGCTGGAAAGAGGAAGATTCATGATAATGGAGGATATGATGGACAATGGAATGATATTCTTCATTAGAAACCAAATGAAACGGGATTTGGAAGTCCAAACATTGTTGTTATGCCTAATCAGCAATCTCAGAATATGATCAATAATCTCAACTTTGGTAAGTTTCCTGACTCAGATAATAAGAGAAATATGGAGTTTCATGATGATCATAGAGGAAAGAAAGTTCAATTTCCCTCATGTAAATCATGTGGGAAGAGGCATCGGGGAGATTGTTTCAAGGGAACTGGAAGATGCTTTGGATGTGGAAAAGAAGGACACAAAGCCAGTAAGTGCAAAGGAAAAGGTTCAGTTAACACCATGGATGAGGATAATGGTATTGCTACGACATCAACAATGGTTAAATGTTTTAAATGTGGAATGTACGGGCATTATGCAAACCTATGCCCTAAGGGAAAGTCTCATGAAGAGAATCAGTATGGTCGCATGGGTAGTATTTATGTTGATGATGATGAAGAGACTACAAATGATATGTGAGATGAAAGAATTGTTAAATCTTGGTCAATGGTTTAAGAAGGTAGTTGAATGATTACATGTTTATCAAGTGTAATGTTGTATAAGTAATCTCATGGTACTATGGAATAAAGAGACATCTAAGGATTGTTACACTGTTTTCTTTCCTTGAGTTTTGAAAGTGTATGATTAATGGTACCAGTATCCATGAAAGGTTATTCAGATATTTTTGGAATGTAGATGATATGCGCATAATGAAGGGATAAGGAGAAAATTAAATGGTTGATAGTATTCATGAGCTTATGACTGATAAAAGGAGAAGGTTATATCATGGTTTGAGTATATAGAATATTTGGATTTTGGTATGAGGAAAGAGTTAACTTTTGACAACATTCATGTTTTCACTAAGGTTTAATGGGTATTCATTTTTCAAGAAAACACATGATTAAGGTATTCACAGGATTGGAATGTGACCAACAAGATATATGGGGCATAAATGATGGTATTCACATGCTTGGTTGATGACATTTCAAGTAATCGTTTTCTTTATACTATGAGCTTGGACTGAAGTATTTTAGATAAGCCTAAAGATTGGAATGGATTATGTTGGACATAAGTTAGTATTGTTTAAGGATAGAACTTTTTTTAGATATTATTGATGGGATGTTATAGTAATATAGATTTAGAAAAAGGACAACCTGCAGGACGGGCGACAACCCATCGCGTCAGACAAGGCTATGGGAATCGAACCCACAACCGAAGTGCGACTGGCCTTTATCACATACCACTGGCCTACAAGAAATCCCTGTTTAGTATAAAATAGTTTTATTATATTAAGCAGTATGATATATGAAGTATAAGTCCATTTTAGGAACCATATATGATTAATCTCACTATAGATGGACTTATGTATTTTTTGATAACTTTTCTAACCTTTTGTTTGAGATAGATGGAATGACCCATCATTCTATCACATGAACTGCTAACACATCACGAATGACAAATTCAACTTCATTTCTTTAAGATATGAAGTGGAAATTTTCCAAATAATTACCAATAGTGAGACTATACCAAAATCCCGAAAGTATTTCTTCTAATTCCAATTTCATCAACTTTAGGGAAATGATCTTGAAAACAAAAAATGTTGTCCTAGTGATCTTATATCTAATGAATCAGATGGTACCTTAGATCATCACAAATTTATGGCTTTGTGATTGCTGGATTTTCCATAGCCATGTTCTCTACCACTCTCCATCAGAACATGTTGGTTAGATTTCTCTTCCATATCCATATTTTCACATATGTGGAAACCCGGTGATTAGCTTATTTGGGGAACCGTTACGTTTCATACTTTTGTTTTTAAATATTGGTTTTGGTATTCCTTTTTACGAAGTGTGTTTCTATTAAAGAAACTTTCGAGTAGTAAACCATTTATAACCCCGACGAATTTCGAGGGCGAAATTCCTTTTAAGGGGGGTAGAATGTAACACCCCGAGATTTTATGAAAAATATTCTTTTTAATTTCATTAATGTATTGTGTTGTATGATACACCAAAAGGAGCTTGCACAAAATGCATAATTGACTTTCCTTTCATTACACGCAATCACAACCTTCCTTGATAGCGTGTGTAGTACGCAATACCGAGTTTCACTAAACAACGATATGCTATTATTAAAACTAGCCATTATGAATAGTAATAACCACTTTTTGAAATTTTATAATTTTTATCTTTCAAAATGGACTTCATTTTTGGATTCAGAATATCGAAATTATCTTAGGGTGAAATTTTGGTACTTTTTAGATAGCTTTCATATTCTGATGAATAGTAGAAATTACTAAATTTTAATTAGAAACAACTTTTTTAATCGAAATAATTAATAGTGATGAGTTATTAATTTGAGTGGTTTTAAAGTATATTTAGAATATATTTTTACAATTTAATACAATTTTGGTAATTGGATGTAATTTCAAATTTAAACCAAAGATAAACAAGTGTCAATCTTTTGATAGTTATTATCTCTTAAGAACACGCTATTTATTTTGACGACAAGAACTAATTTTTAAATTAATTAATTCAGCTGATATGTTTTGAATCTGGTAAAATATAAACAATTTTTTAATTCATAAAATCAAATATATCTTAGGCCTAATTTTTGGTATTTTTCTGGAAACTTTCATTTTTTGATGAATAGTGAAACCACTAAGTGGTAGTTAAAAAACTGAATTTTTCATAAAACTTAATTTTACCGCTTCTGTGAGTGGAATTTCAAAAATAAGAGAGACACAGTTAATATCAAGGACTAAAATGTGGTTCAATGAGATGAAAATAATTTTTTGTGAATAGTAACTTTTTACTTTTTTTTACCACGGTTAAAAGTAAATAGGGTAATTAAGGGTAAAAATCATATTATTATTACCCTAACACATGTCCTAATTCTATTGGATAAGTGTAATTCGACCAAAAACAACCTTAGTAATTAAATATGACCATTTAGGCCCACTTGGATTAGATTAGGACATTTATTATTAATTTATTTAAAGAAGGGTTAAAATGGTTAAAATCAAGGTTTAATAAGTAAATCATTTTTAATATAGGGTGATATATAAGATAAATTCGACTATAAATATTCATTAGAAAGATAAAACGATTTCATACGTAATAGTATTTTATTTTTAATTTTTAGACACTAAATAATTTAATTTATTTATGACACAGCGATGACGCAGTAATTATCTTATTAATGAAATATTTACATAATTGATGTTATAAATACCCAAATAAATGTAATTTGAGACTTTTTATGAATTCCACTAATTTTATAGGTTAATATGACATGTTATTATTGATTTAATAAACTTTTTTAGAACTAATCATTCTGTTATAAGTTTCACAAAAATCAATTACTAAATAGTGTCAAAATTGAAATAAAATAGTTTTTAAAACAAATATTATATTATTAATTGTTATTTTATTCCTAAAAATCTAAGGTTCTGAAAAATGACTTATATAAGGTTATATATATTAATAATAAACAACTTGGGGTTCGTTTGGCTTGTTATAGTAAGTTTATTAACCTTATAGTGTAAGAACACAAGAAGACACGGTAAAAGTAAAATTATTTAACTTAATGTTAAATCTAAATGATAAGGTTAAAATAGGAACATAAACTTGTATAAATTATATTATATGAGATGATTTAGACCTATCCCCACCTTAGAGTCTAAATAAATCAATTTGGAGCTATTTAAAACCGAATTTGGATTTATAATAAAATAATATTTTTAGTTTTTCCAAAGGAGCCCCTCTCCTCCCTTATAAAAGGGCACCTCCTCCCCCTCTTCCTCACACCACTTTGAGCCTTCAAGCTCGGCCAAACCCTACCAATTTATTCTCTCCACTTCCATACAGACATCCTATAAGTCCTGGTCTTCTTCAAAGACCAATTTTAGTGCCCTAAAAGGAGGTCTCAAAGAAGCGCTTCAAAGAAGAGGTAATGTCCGTTACCGATTCTTACACCTTTATTTCTTCTTCCACTTCTTCTTAATTAGTTGTTTCATTATGAAGTAATAACATCAGTATAAATCATATACGGACATGTTATCATAAGTATGAAACAACCCTATTTCACCATCTATCCATCCTACGGAAAATGAAATCACCGCACGTGCGTACGTACGGAATACCGTCTCCAAGCCATGGTGTAATCTATTTTCCACCACCACCTTACTTGGATTGGTATAATGGTGTAAAGAATGAATATATATGATTATTGTAAAGTGATATTTATTCTGAAATAGTATACATACACTCCAATACAATTCCACGATCATGAGAATGATATCATCGCTCGTGCGTACGTACGGACTACCGTCTCCACGACGCGATGAGATTCATTCTCCATGTTAACCATTAATGAATGATTATAAAGTATATATAATAAGTAATCATGAAATATATTACATAATAATGATACTAGATTTATGTGTATATATATGTATGTCATCTACTTAATTCCATTCAACTCAATAAGGAAACGAAAACAGCGTTCATGCGTACGTACGGCCTACCGTCTCCATGAACGGTGTATTTCTTTCCATTTACAGATCTATTATATATATGTATATTCTGAATATATATTATATATAAATCATGTTTTATATTCTAGAATTAAGTAATCATGATCTAAGTAATCATATGAATAATTACAAGTCAAAACACGGACGACAAATGAAACAATTTTACCCAAAACGCTCTTTAACATGGAATTTACAAAAGAACGGGTAATATAAAATCATAAGTGAACCATATATAATATCATAACAATGAGTATGATTCTTTAATAAGTCAATGACATTATTTAAATCATTATACAGGAGGTTCGGACACTTACGAAGCAAATCAGACCTAAGGTAAGGGAAAATATAACAATCTCATTTTTATCCGAGATTGTTTATACTTTGGTATTTACTAGGGTGTATTTTATCATCAAAATCCATGTTCCCTCAATATGTAATATTGTTTCCATCCACCTACAATTGTTTAAATCCAATTTTACCCTTTGCTGAGTTTTTAGTAAAAGATATGAAAGGAATCTTTTGTCGTTTTTCGTACGAGGTACTTTTTGACTTTTCCAACAAAAGTACGAGAAAAATGTTTTTTTAACTTATACGACATGAATGGATTTTTAAAACATTATTTCCAAGAATCTTCCTTTACAAGTTTTCAAGTTTATTTTTAATCAACTTCTTTTATTTTAGAATTGTATGACATGTTAAGAGAGGAAAAATGTTTTTGAAGTAGAAAGGATATTTTCCTCAAGAATAGAGTTCAAGAGTTTTATCAAAATTATTTTCCATCTAAGATAATAAAGGGTTCTGTCTCTATCCCTATTATTACATTTATTTTATTATGTTGTGATGGAAATATTTTTATGAATTCCTTTATATTATATGAATTGTTTTATGATGTCACGATGTTTAAGATTCCCATTTTTATTACATGGGTTATGCAATGATGTATGGTTTATGATTTTGTGGCACACATAAGAATGGTATCATTATGAGATGGGTGGGACCTATATCTCCCTCCAATGAATTGGGTAAAGATTTTATATCTCATGATACAGATATGGCTGGAACGACATGTTAAACCGGTTCAGTGAAACAAGACTGAAACGAGGAGTGAACTCGGTTCAGAAATGGACTTTGTCCACTAAGATAGTCTTTGTAATGGGTCTTGACTAATAAGAAATGATTATATATGATTATGTGTGTATGCCACAAAGTTTCATGTTTTAATTTATGATTATTGGGATTAAATTTCACTACTATGATTTATCCCATGTTATGATAATATGATCTCTTTTGCAGGATAAGATTTCCAAAATGTTATGTTATTATGAATATGATGTGATTGATATTTCTTTTGTTTACCCTTATTAATCATTTGAGCTCACCGTTTTATGTTTTATTTTTCCCAGGATATAAATAAAGGTTTTAGGTAAAAAAAGGGAAGATATTTATGGGAGATGTTGAAGATATTTCACAACGATTAGAAGATTATATTCCGAGTTTCCAAAGACACTAAAATATTACGGTCCTTGTGTGTGTGTTTTTGTAATGTACTAAGTATTCCACAAAAGTAATATAATGTCCATGTATGTCAAGCTTCAGGTCTCTACATATGCTATGATGGAATTGTAACTCGATAAGGTTTTAAAAATAAATTAAAAATCGTGAAACACTGAGCATTTACATAATGAAGCTTTTTTTAATTATATAGTTATAAACTATGCATTAAACATAATTTTTCTGATTCTATTATTTGAATTTTAAAAAACGGACATCTACCGTTGTGATTAGTAAGTTATTTGGAGTCTGATATAACTAACATGTTTTTTGGAGAATAGTAAAAAAACTTATGAATTTCAATATTACTATTAATATGACCCTTATGAATAGTAAATTATATTATTATTTTATTTTCTTAAAGTTATAAGATAATTATTTCTTGTTTAATTTTTCAAAGCGATATAAAATGAGTTATAGTTTTAAATTGATTGTTTTTAAAATTATATTAATTTTATCATAAAATTAAATTAGTCATATAAAGAAAATTATTTTCAAAAAATGGAGTTCATTTTTTTAAATTGACATTTTGAAAAATGTTTTGGGTCTTTTTTTTTATTTTTATGAGATAGTTGAATTTTAGTGAATAGTATAAATACAGTTTTACGTTTTTTATGTGTTTGATGACATCATAATGATGTAGTAATGATGTATTCATTCTGGGAGACTCTTGAGGATTAACATATGATATTATGTGTCCCAAGTTTCCATTACCATTGTAAAACCCATGGTCAAGACCATGGTTTTTCCAATACCACTAATGAGGTGTCCCTGGAAAATAATTAAAAAATCCCTCACTTCCACTACAAATATCATCCTCACCCCCATTTTCCTATCACACATCTAAAGCTTGTAGAATTTTATAAATTATGCACACTCCCCTTACCAAGGCTCTTTTCCACATCAAGACCTATTGGTCTCACCAAAAGGTCAAAACGAAAGTCCTTAAGGAGGATCTCAAGGAGAAGAGATCAAGATGTAAAGATCCTTTTTCATTTTCGGGTGTTTTCTTTTCAATTCATTTATTTTCTTATACTCTCTTCTACCCCCCTTATACACCATGAATGGAAGCTAATGTATTACATATATTCTATATTATTATAATGTTTATTGAAAAATTCATCATCATTCTTCCTCTTATTCTAAGAATAAAAAAATCATCCGTGATGTGTCTATTTACCAACATCGTGGATGATATGTCTTCAATTTCTCTTACTTCCTTTAAAGCCAGTTGTAAAAACATTTTAATGTTTAAAAAGTTTTTAATATTTTTTATATGACCTCTGTTATATTCTATAATTAACTTATATACATAATATTATAGTTATATGATGAAACAAGTTCATGATTATTGAAGAACCGCCAAAATTATTTGAACAAATATCACTAATGATTACTCTAATGATTCATCCTTATACCATATATTAAAAATTATTTATGGAATAATTTAATATTTTTGAAACATATTAACACAATTTAATTCCACTTCTAGTGTTTCACTTCCATTATACTTGAAAATCCTTTATGAATTGACCATGGAATTTCGGTAAAGAATGCACCCGAAATAATGGAAATAAAAAATATTATTAATAAATGGGTCAAATGATGTTATAAAATGAACATATATGGTGTTATAAAAATTAAAATGTTTATGTAAAATATTAATAACACCATTTTAACCATTTTAGATGAGGTTTAAATAATTTTAAAGTATTAAGAACCCGAGGTATGGGAATTCATAATCCAACTTTCGTTCATTGGGTTAACCTTCGATTTCATTGATAATGTGGTACTAAGATTATTTTTGAAATAAATTTTTGTTTAAATTATTTTTTATTATATTGTTTTATAGTTTATACCTATATTAAATTAATTCTATTAATTCTAATATCAATTATATGATATTTTTAAGGGTCTTCTCTTAAAAAATACTCTTTTGAACATCTAATTTTACAAAATTTAAACTGAGTGTTTTGATAAAATTATTCATATTTGATGATTAGGTTATGGTTCTTGGTTATTGTTTATTAAAAAGTATGGGACCTATATCTCTCTTCAATTCATTTGGTATGTGTATGTTGGAGGTTGGTCATATGGTTACTCCAAGTGTAACTGTGATGGTTATTCCATAAGGTAGTCATGAGGGTTACATTTTAAGATAGCCATTATAGTTACAAATCATAAGGTAGTCGCATGGGTTACAATATAATTAAGTAATTACCCATGCCACCCTTTTGTTTTTATATATTTTCATTAATGTTTTATGGTAATATAATGTTTCACAAAGCTAGTATATATGGGTGAGAAGTATGTCTCTGTGAAAATAATTTCTCATGTTCAGAAGTATTATTGAACTAATGGTTTATTTCCTTATTTTTATATCCCTTACTGAGATATTTATTCTCATCCCATGATTTTAAATGTTTTTCACAGGTTGTAATTATTTGTAATAGAAATAAATAATTCGTTCTAAAAAGATTTGTCAATGAAATTAGGTTGTTTTTTGGTATTAAAAATTATATGTTTTGGAAGAAGTTGATACTATTTTAATGGTAACTAATTTGTATGTCTATGGGTTGATATTGATTAGTTATTTCTTAAAATTCTAAAATTTAAAACCAAAAGTATCTATAGAAATGTAAATAAGGTAAATCTAGTTGAAATATCTAGATTATGTAATGTTTAAGGCTGGGTCCTTATAGTTGGTATCAGAGCACAATTTAGATAACATTAGGAGTTTGTATGATGTTAACAGAATACCATAAATTCTTTTTACCATATGTTTTAGGTTGAAATTATATAGAATTTAAATATTACCATATTTATTCATATAAGATATGTCTGTTTAGAATGGCTTTGAGTAGAATAAATAGGGAAGATGAAGTTGGAGGGAACCGAGAGGCGGATATCTTTCTACTCTGAAACCGAGAATGGTGGGAATTGGAACCAAGAAGTTTTTAATAGTAACGGCTTCGCTGATGTAGGAAATAAATTTTAGTGTCAACCATGGAAGAGAAAAAATAGTGCTACCACAAAGGAATATGACGATAGTAGAATATCTTTTGAGGCAAAACCCTCCACCTTTCAGTGGATCTTCTAATCCAATAGAAACTGATAGATGAATTAAATCCATCAAAAAGATATCCAATGTTATGGGATGTTCATATAATCAAAAGGATAGTCTTTTAATTTATCATTTCAAAGGTGATATTGATAAGTGATGGTCAATGGTCAACAATACCAGCGATAAAGAGGATATTGAAGCCCTAAAGTAGGATGAATTTAAAGGTCATTTCCTTGAAACATATTTTCCTAAGGTGGTTTGATTTAGGATAGAGAATAAATTCCATGAATTTAGGAAAAAGGAGGATGATTAAGTGTCCATGTATGTAGAAAACATAATTCAACTATAAAGGTATTCTTTAAATATTATTTCGAATCTTGATAACAAAATCAATCGCTTTTACTCAAGATTAAATCCAAGATACCAAAGGGTATTTGCCTCCTGAGAATTCAGAATTTATGAGAAACATTTATGATGTGTTGAAAGGGTTGAAATGTAGTTCAATGATGATCATGTGTACTTATAGGAAAAAGATAAGAATAGGTATAGATGGAAATGTTTTGTAGGAATCAATCAAAGAAATATAATGGTAAGAAAGTTCAGTTTTCGGTTCATGAAAACTGTGGTAAAAAACACCATGGGGAATGCCTTACTAAAACTTGGAAGTGTTTTTGATGTGTAATGTTTAGACACATGGATAGAGATTTTAATGAAAATGATCCTAAGATTAATCCTAATAAGAAATCTATAAAGTGTTTCAAATGTGGAAAGATGTGTCATTATGAAAATTCCTTCCCAAAGAAAGATCTGAGTGATGGAAAGTAGCTATAATATAAGAAGAATAGTGTATTAATATCCTTTTCTACTAAGTCAGTAGATGTTGGGCCATCCAATGAAGAGGTATTAGGTAATTTTTTTATTTACTCATATTTTTCTAAAGCCTTGTTTGATATGGGGTCTACACATTCCTTTGTTTTTGAAAATTTTTCTAGTAAATTGGAAGTTTCACCCCAAGAAATGATACAAGAATTTATGGTTAAAACACAAATCGGAAATGTTACAGTTAAAAAGAATTTTATGAATATTCCTATTAGTATATATGGAAAGTCATTACTAGAAAACAATTTTGTTTTCCCTCAGTAGAGTTTTATGTCATTCTGGATATGGATTGACATTATGTTTATCATGAAAAAATTAATTTAGAGAAAATTA
Organism: Viscum album; assembly: GCA_963277665.1. Lineage (NCBI taxonomy): Eukaryota > Viridiplantae > Streptophyta > Magnoliopsida > Santalales > Viscaceae > Viscum > Viscum album. The sequence continues at coordinate 571,357,651 of OY728119.1, forward strand.
ATTTGTTTGTTAGAAAGAGTTTAGTTTGTATAAAATAATGAACCCATACAATTGATAACATATCACAATGCTGAGAAACTGTTGAAATATGGAAATGAAATTTATCCTGATCATATTGTTGAAAATAAGGTTACCGTTCAGATTAATTATGTGCTAGTGTTTAATGAATACCTTAATGTTTATCCAGATGATTTACCCAGTGTTAAACCTGATGAGGAAGTTGAATTCTCAATTTAATTAGTTCCCAATGTTAATCCAATTTCAAATACCACTTATTTAAGGGATAATATGGATCTTCTTGAATTGAAAAATCAGTTTTAGAAGTTTCTTGATAAATGATTCATTCGTCCTAGTACATCACCATGGGGACATTCTGTTTTGTTCGTTAAAAAGAATGATGGTTTCATAAGACTTTTCATTGACTATAGAGATTTGAATAACATTATTATTAAGAATATATATCATGTTACTCACATATACGACTTGTTTGTTAAGATTTAAGGAGCTAATTATTTTTCTAAGATTGACTTGGTATCTGGGTACCATCAGCTAAAGGTGAAAGAGGATCGCATTCCAAAAAACAACATTTCAAACTATATATGGTCATTATAAATTTTTTGTTATGTGGTTTGGGTTAACTAATTCACCTACTGTATTCATGAATCTTGGGAATATAATATTTCATGATTTCTTGGATAAATTTATGGTTGTTTTTATTTATGGAATTATGGTATATTCTAGAAGTAAATAAGAGCATGAAAAACATCTAAGGGTTTTTTTTCAATCCTTAAATGAAAATAAACTGTACAGAAAATTTATAAAGGGTGAATTTTTCTTGTAATAAATTTATTTTATTGGTCACATTGTTTCTAAAGATGGAATAACTATTTATCCTATTAATACAAACGTCATTGATGAATGGAAAAGACCCATAAATATAAATAAGATTTGTAGTTTTCTTGGTTTTGTAGAATATTATCAGAGGTTTGTTGAATACTTTACACAATTATATATTCCACTAACTAAGTTAGCACAAAAATGATTTAAATTAATCTGGACAAAAGAATGTGATAATTATTTTTAGGAATTAAAAAGAAGATTGGTGAATGCTCGTTTTTGACCCTACCTTATAGAAATAGTTATTTCGTCATCTATAGTGATAATTAATTAAGGGGATATTGTTGTGTTCTGGTGAAGAATGATCAGGTAATTGCTTATTCATTAGGACAACTAAACCACATGAGTTATATTATCCCACATATGATTTTGAATTAGAAATTGTGGTTTTCAGTTCAAAAATTTGGAGGCATCATTTATACAGATCCAAATATAAAATATATACTGACTATAAAAGTCTGAAGTATATATTCACTCATAAGGTATCAAACATGAGGTAGGTAATATATCTTGAACTGATAAAGGATTATTATTGCATGATCAATTACCATCCTAGAAAAGTAATCAAAGTGGAAGATGTTTTGAGTCAAATACACCATACAACACTAATTATGTCATGTCTGGAACAAGATCCTTTGATTAATGATTTAATGAATTTTTTCATAGAAGTTTTTGGTGTAGTAAATTCATCATTTTTGGTAGGTTTCAATGCAATCATATTTGTTATACATAATTAATCAATCAAAAAAAAGGAAGAAGGGGAGTTACAGAAAATGCTATAATTGGTTAAAATGGGTAAGTTTCTAGAATTTAACATTGATAAACATTGTGTTTTGAGATTTTCAAAATTATTATGTTTCCCTTGTGTTTCCTAGATAATGAAATAATCTATTTTCGAAGCTCATAGTTCTCCATTTACAATTTATCATGATAGTACTATGATGTATAGAGTCATTCTAGAGTGTTACTGGTGGTATGGATTGAAGATAGATATTTCATATTTTCCCATGAAATTATTGAAATGTCAATTGGTTAATGTATAATTGCAGTTAATGAAGGGGATTCTTCAGCATTTACAAGTGCCAGAGTAGAAATGGGAAAATATATCCATGGATTTCATAGTGGGAATAAATTTTTTTTCTCGAGGTAAAGATGAAATATGGGTTATTGTTGATCTACTGACTAAATCTTCTCATTTCCTTCCTATTCAAGATACTATGTTTTTGGATAAGATTTCTTGATTGTACCTCAATGAGATTGTTCGGTTACATGGATTTCCTCTTTCCATTGTATCTGACCATGATCCTAGGTTCACTTTTATCTTTTGGAAAGGCCTTTAAAAGTTATTGGGAACATAATTAAATTTCATTATTTCTTTTCGTCCCCAATCAGATGGGAAGTCAGAACAGACGATTTAAAATTTGGATGATATGCTTCAAGATTGTTCAAAAGACTACCATGTATGTTAGGATCAACATCTCTCATTAGGAAAGTTTTCATATAAAAACAATTTTCATTATAGTATACATATGGAACCTTTTGAGGCATTATATGGGAAGTGGTGCTAAACTCTACATTTTTGGGATGAAGTCAACAAAAATATTATTATGGGAGCAAAATTAGTGGAAGAGGTAGATGGGGAAGTGAATATGATCCAAAAAATCCATGAGGACAGCTTAATAAAGGAAGAAAATTTATGCAGATAATATGAGGAAAGACTTTTCTTTCGAGGTAGGTGATCATGTTTTCATAGAATCTCACAATCGAAAAGTGTAATTCATTTTGGTAGGAAAGGAATGCTACGTCCAAGGTTAATTGGAACTTATGAAATCCTAGATAATGTTGGAACATTTTCCTACTTAGTATATTTTCCTCTGAGTTTCTGTTAGGTACACAATGTTTTTCATGTTTCAATGTTAAAAATGTATGTTCCTGATTCATCTCATGTTTTGATCCCAAAAGAAGTTCAGCTGGAAGAGAATCTTTCTTATGAAGAGAAACCTGTTAATATTTTTTATTGAAGTGAAAAATTATTGTGGAATATGGTAATCCACTAGGTAATGTTTTTGTGGAGAAAACACATGGTAGAAGAATCAACCTATGAATTTGTAAATTATTTTAGGTAAAGGTACCCTCACTTGTTTAATATGTAAATAAAATTTTGAGGGTTTAGTTTCTAGAAGGTGGGGAGAATGTAATACCCCAAGTTTTTAAAAATAAATTGAAATTCATGAAACATTTAGTCTCTATAAAATAAAACTTTGTTTTAAGAATATTGTTATAAACTAGTCATTAAACATAATTTTTCTGCTTATATGAATTTAATTTTAAAAAACATAAATCTATGGTTGTGATCACTATGTTATTTGGAGTCTAATAGAACTAACTTTTTTTTGTGAATAGAAACATACCCTTATGAATGGTAATATGTATAGTAATATGAAACTTATGAATAGTAAATCATTTTTTGAGGTGATCAGATAACTGGATCTTGTTTAATTTTTCTAAGTGATATAAAATGAGTTATAGTTTTAAAATTGTTATTTTTTGAATAAATTATGATTTTATTTAAAAATTAAATTAATAATATGTGGAAAATTATTTTCAGAAAATGGAGTTCGTTTTTGAATTTGAAATTTTGAAAAATGGTTAGGGTGTTTTTTTTGTATTTTTCTGAGATAGTTGAATTTTTGGCGAATAATAAAAATAAAGTTTTAAGTTTTTGGTGTGTTTGATGACATAATAATTATGAAATAATTTTGTAATAATTATTTTATACTTTTGTGGAATAAAATATGATATGAGGTGTCCCAAGTGGCTATTATCATTATAAAAAACCATGGGAAATACCACATTTTTTCAAATACCACTTATGAGGTGTCTCTTGAAATTAATTAAAAACTCAATCACTTTCACAATTAATACCACCACCCCCTCTTCCTATCAGACCTCTAAAGCTCTGAAAATTTTCTAAATTATTGAAAATTATATTCCCAAGGCGCTTCCCCACATCCAAGACCTAATAGTCTCACCAAATGGCCAAAACCATAGGCCTTAAGGAGGATCTCAAGGAGAAGAGATCAAGAGGTAAAGATCCTCTTTCATTTTCCTTTCAATTGTTTTATTTTTCTATACCCTCTTATTCCACACTTATTAAAGAGGAATTAAAGCTCCACTATTATATATTTTTTTTATTTTTATCAATTTTATGGAAAAAATATTCATCATTCATCCGGTCCTCTTCTTCTTATTCAAAAACTTATAACACCATCCGTGATGGGTCGATTTACCAACATCGTGGACGATGTGTCTTCAATTTCGATTACATATTTCAAAGATGGATGTAAACCAATTATAATGGTTAAATAAGTTTTTAAAGTGTATTATATGACCTCTATATTGTTCTATAATTAACTTATATGCGTAATATTAATGGTATATGATGAATCAAGTTCGTGACTATCAATGAACCGCCAAAATGATATATACAAATACCACTAATGATTTATCTACTAATTCATCCTAATTCCATACTATCAAAATTATTTAGGGAATATTTTAATATTATGAAAAAATATTAACACCATTTTATTCAACTTCTAGAGTTTCTATTCCATTCGACAAGAAAACAGTTTACAAACCAACCATGGAAATCATGTAATGAACCACCCGAAATAATTGAAATAAAAAAATATTATTAATTAACGGATTTATTTATGTTATAAAATTATCATATAATGTGTTATATAATTTAATATGTTTTTTTAAATAATAATAACACAGTTTTAACCATTATATAGGAGTTTCAAACAAGTTTTAAGTATGAAGAACCTGAGGTAATAAAATTCTTAACCTAATTTCCATTCTTTGGGTTAACATTATATTTAATTGATAATGTGGTAATAAGATTATTTGTGTAAATAATTTTGTTTACATTATGTTTTATTATGGGTGTTTATACTATATACACATATTCTTTTCATTCTATTAATTCTCAAATCAATTATATGATGTCTGTAAGGGATATCCCTTTAAAAATACTCTTTTAACTTCTAGATTTACAAAATTAAAAATGAATGTTTTTATGCAAGTATTCTTGTTTTATTATTATGTTATGATTCTTGGGAATTGTTTTTGATAAATTTTTGGGATTATATATCCCACTAAATAATTTGTTATGTGTAAGTTGAAGGTCGGTCTTATGGTTACTCCAAGTGTAACTGTGATGGTTACACCACAAGGTTTCCACGAGGGTCACATTATAAGGTATCCATGAGGGTTAAAAATCATAAGGTAGCTGCAAGGGTTAAAAATATAAGTATGTATTACCCCAATATAAAATTATAGTTTTATATATTTTCTTTAATTTTTTATTTTAATAACATGTTTCAAAAAGTAAGTATATATGGGTGAGAATTATCTCTTTAAGAAAATGATTTCACATGTTTATAAGTATTCATGGACTAATGGTTTCTTTATTTTTTTTAATATCCCTTACTGATATTTTTATGATTATACCATGTTTTCAAATGTTTTTCAGATGGTATAAGGATATGTAATATAAATAATGAAGTCAAGTTAAAAATATTTGTCAAAGAAAACATGTTTTAGTTTTGTGTTAAGAAATGTATGTTTTGAAAGAAATCGATAGTGTTTTAATAGTACCCACATTATATGATTTTGGGTTGATATGTATATGTTATGTCCTATATTTTTATAAATATAAACTGAAAATATCGTGTGGAATGTAAATAAGTAAAATCTAGTTGAATTATCTAGATTATGTAATGTTTAAGGCTTGGTCCGTATTGGAATGATTAAGAAACTTGTCCTTTTTTTCATAGGTTATGATATGATGAAATGTTTATGATACCCATTTCATTTTGATGGGTTATTATATGATGAATTTTTATGAAATTGAAGAGAAAATATATATGATTTCATTATCTGATGGATGAGACAAATATCTTCCTCCAATGCATTGGGTAATGATTGCTAACTCATTATTATATATGTTATTCATGAACGTGATCTCATTTCACATTGTTATACATGAACCTAATTACATGTTAAAAATGTGATGCATGAACCTAATGAAATTTTCAAAATTTTATGTTTGAACCAAATAAAATGATAAAAACGTTGTGTGTGAATCTTATTACATGTTCACAATGTTATATGTATGGAATTTCACATTTTTATTACATAAAATCTCATTACATTTTACAAACATAGAATCTTTAATGTTTAGAGACTTGTAAATGTAGAAAATAATACATAAAAACATAAAAAATTCTTCTAATATAATATTAAGGCATCATCATAGGTTCAAATAAGTTCAATTACTACATCTCATAACCTAGGGGCATACGTCAAAGGAAAGGGTGAGCAGAAGTCCTAGTAAGGGGAAACAAGGGAAACAATTTACTTGTGATATCAATAAGAACTTGATGAAATACATAAAGATATAAGAAATGGAAAAAGAAACATATCATAAAAAAAATAACATGAATAATAACTTGAATATGTGGCCACAAAATTTAATCTATACATTCATAAGTATATCACCAAGTTCCATCCCCAAAATATCATAAACTTTACCAATGTTATTCACCAAGGTATCGTAAAAATTATCATATATAGAGATTAATTTATTTACCCAATGCATTATAGAACTATTGGGGAACACCATTAATACGTATTTTCTTCATGTTATCCACATATATCATAATATAAAATTTCATAAATAACCAAAATATATTAAAAGAAATGGGTTTAATATCAAAATCATGATGTTTTAAAAAAGTGCTTAAAAACATGATCATTATGTCATTTTTAAACCACAAAAGGGAATAAAGGTTTTATTTACATAAATTATAGAATAAAATATATCAATTTATGTCTTGATGAATACCCCTAGAAATTAAATATTTTTGGTATTCACATAAATAAAATAAGAGACATTATTAAGAAAAAGAGTCAGATTTTGAGACGAAAATTCTGTAGCATAACGGTTATGCAACATGGTTTTAGAAAACATTAAAAAGAGAGGGGAAAATGGTAAAAAATTAATAAAATACTAATAATATATTTTGGGGATAGAAAATAATTAAAATAATAACATGGTATGGAAATTTTAAAGCCATACCACATAAAAGAGAACTTGAAAGGAAAAGAGAAGTTTCAGAATTCCCTCATGAAAATTTGGCAGCATAACGACATCACTTAGAAATTCAGAAAATGAGTTGATAAGAGGGAAAACGGTCTCTAATAACTTATAAATAAAATGGATATAAATAAGTATTTATAATAACATACCCCAGCATAATAAAATGGAATTTAAAAGACATAACATAAGATAAATCTTTGACTAAAAGAAGAGGGTGAAAGGTTCCCTTACCTTGAAGAGTAACTTCTAAAACGCTATGATCAGGACCTTGGGGGCTTGAGGTAACATTTGGAGGACTCCTTGGGAGGTAATACGACCATAAAATCATGGATAATTATTTTGAAATGAAATTAAATGAATGAATCGGTGGGTATATATAGAAAAATTGAGGGATTATTTTATTAATTTTTAAGGACACATCATTGGTGGTAATTAAAAAGCCATGAGGTTGCGCATGGTATTTTCCCATGGTATTGGAAAATTGGGATAAATAAATATCATATTTTATTTTTTAAGAGTCGAGCAGAATTATTACATCATGATTACTTAGCTATGATGTCATTAAACTTACTGAAAACTCAAAACTGTATTTTCACTATTCCCCAAAAAACAAAGTATTTTATAAAAATATCATAAATTTAACATAACCTAATATCGTTGTTCTGAATTCTCAAATGAAATTTATTTTGTATTAATAAATCTAAAAATATGATAAATTTATCTTTTAACTATAAGAATACATTATTATTAAAAATAATAGCGAACATAAAACGCATAGTAACATGCATAGTAAATATTTTGACACTTAATAAAATAAAATCATTTTATCGTTTGTAAATAAAAGGAGTGTTTTTATATAATTATTTCATTATAATAAACATTATTGATAAAAATATATTTTAATATAGTAATACAAGTATAATTGTTTACTTGTAAAGTCAATTTATCAAATTTGTCTCAATTAAAAAACTATATCTTATTAAGAAAAACTATTATTCAAATGGGAATGTTGAAATAAAAAATTTATTTATTAAAATGGATTAAAAAAAATTAACTAAGTCTTCATTATATAACCTCTTATAACACCCGCAAAAGGCCTTAGAGTAAGGCGTGCAATTTTGATAGAATCTTGGTGTGGCACGGTAAACATTTCTCGAGTGTTGATTTCTATCCACTTGAAATTCTCCTATAAGAGATTATGTTTAAGTTTTAAATGTTAAAGTTTGTATTGGTCTTGGTCTAGAGCGAAGCCCAGAGATGCCACCTCCTTCCAAAACTTTGACTAATGGGCTTCGTCTGACCTGAGTCTACTAGATGAGGCCATCGACTCTACTTCCTTAAATAATAACCATTATCATTTATAATCACAAATCTTAACATTAAGAGTTTTGTTTCCAGCTATCTTATTGAACAAAAATCATATAAAATTTGAATCCCAACAGTCTCATTTCAATTATATTCACTTTATTAATAAATGGATATAGTTTTGTTGAGTACAAAATAGTATAACATACATTTTCAAGAAACAATTATTTTTCAAAAATTTCTGGTCGTTACATTATACCCCCCTTAAGAAATTTCATCCCCAAAAATTCAACACTTATCCATAGAAGAAAAATGGTTTGGGTAATTCTGATTAATAATATCCTATCATTCCCATATGGCTTCTTCATATTTTTGGTTCCTCCATAATAATTTAATAGGGTGGGTATTCTTGTTTTGTAGAACTTTTTCTCAACGATATAAGATCTCCACCAGCTACTCCTCATTCGAGAGGTCATGTTCCAATTGCACCACCTTAAGATTTAGTACATGTGAAGGGAAAAGTATGTACTTACTCAAGAGAGATATGTGGAATAAATCAAGAACTTGATCTATATTAGGAGGAAGTTCAAGATGATAGGCCACTGCTCCTATGAGATTAAGGATTTCATCGGGTCTAATGATCCTTGGGATGAGATTCCCTTTATTTCCAAACCACATGACTCTATTACATGAAAAAATTCAATGGAAGAATTTTTAACCAACATTAAACCCCAAGTCCCTTTAATGGTTGTCATTATAGCCCTTCTTCTAACTCTGAGAAGCCTTAATGTGTTGTTGGATTGCATGATCCTTTTATGTCATCTCTTTCACAAGATCGGGCCCAAGAAGCTTTCCTTCAATGGATTTATCCCAACAAGTAAAAGTTCTACATAGATTTCCTTATAGAGCTTCATAGGGTGAAATTTGAATGCATGAGTGGAAGCTATTTTTTTAAGAGATCTCAACTAATGGGAGATGTAAATATCATCCACCTTCAAATTCCATTGATCATGTTCTTAGCATGTCCTAGAGTGTCTGAATAATACTTTAAACTTGTCCATCAGTTTGGGGAGGATAGGACATATTTAAATTCAATTCGGTACCAATAACATGTTGAAGAATTCCCTAAAAAATTTATGCGATCCTTGGGTGATGATCAAATACAATGGATACTGGTACCCCATGCATCCTTACCACTTCCCTCACGTAAATCCTGGATAATTGATCAAGAGAGAAATTTTCCCAACAGAGATAAGATGGGTAGTCATACTGAGATGGTCCACTATAACCCATATCTCATTGTTTCCTTTGGAAGTTACTAGGATACCAGTGAAAAAGTCCATAGTGATATTTTCCCACATCCATGATGGTATGGGTAGTGGTTGTAATACCCCTTTAAAAAGATTTGACTCTGCCTTCACATTTTAAAACACTCGAAAACCTTTAGTGTAGTCGGAAATATCCTTTTTAATGTTATACCACCAATATTGATCATGAAGGTCCCTATACATTTTCATTCTTCCAGGATGTATAGATAATGTAGATCTATGAGATTCATCCATGATATCCTTATTTATTTCTAGAATAGATGGAACACATAATCTTTTATGAAATTTTAGTACACTTTCTTGATCAATATTGAACTTAGGATACTTCCCAAATATCACATCCTCAAAATTATTCTATAACAAAGGATATTTTTGAGCATTTTTTATAATCTCTAGTAATGATGGTTGAGAAAATCATTTTGGATAGGCATGATGATGTACCTTCCCATACGATTCCCATGTCCAATTTTACAAGGTCATTGATAAAAAGATCTCTTTGAATCCTCATCATTGCTATCACAAGAGGGTATTTCCTACTTAACGAATAAATGAATTTGTTTGCTCTTCTGGGATAATAATAAATTGAACAATCATAGTCTTTAATAATTTTTAACCATATCCTTTTTCTCATGTTCAATTTTATTTTTATAAAAATATACTTCAAACATTTATGGTTTGGGTATATATCACATTTTCCCCACAAAGATAGTGCCTCTATATCTTTAGAGTAAAAACAACTGCAGCCAGTTCCAGATCATGTGTAGGATAATTTTTGCACATGAGTATTTAGCTGTCGATATTCATAAGCAATAACCTTTTAATTTTCCATGAGGATGCACCCAAGCCCTTTTTTAGATTCATCTCTAAAAAAATAATCCTTCTCAAGTTGAGGGCAGAGTTAACATGGGTGCAGTAACCAATCTCTTCTTCATCTATTAGAAACATTCCTCACACTCTTTTTTCTAGATAAACATGATCTCTATTTGAGTTAACTTGGTTAATGGATTAGAAAGTCATGATACTTTTTTCACAAATATTCTATAATATTATGTTAAACTATGAAAACTACAAATCTCAGTTATTGTTATAGGACAAGGCCATTGCTCCATAACCTTTATCTTTGCAGGGTCAAATGATATTCTTTCATTGGTTACAATGTTCCCCATGAAAATAAACTATTTTTAATCAAAATCCACATTTAATAAACTTTCCATAAATCCTATCCTTATATAGAGTTTGGAAAATAACTCTTATATGATCCTAATGCTCCTCCCATCCTTTGGAATATATCATAATATCATCAATAAAAACTACCATAATTTTATCAAGGTAGACCTTAAATACTATATTCATCAAATCCATAAAAATAGTAGGATCATTAGTAAAACTGAAGGGCATAATAATAAACTCATAATTCCCATATCTTGATCAGAAATACATTTTTGGAATATCTTATTTCTTCACCCTCAATTTATAATAACCCGATTGAAGATCAATCTTGGAGATGAATTGAGCACTACATAGTTGGTCAAATAAATCATCAATTTTTGGATGACGATACTTGTTTTTTACTCTGATCCCATTCAATTCTCTATAATCAATGCATAACCAAATTGATCCATCCTACTTATTCACAAGGAGAACATGTTCTCCCCAAGGAGACACACTTGGCCGAATAAACCCATTCTCCAAAATATCTTGGAGTTGATTCTTTAATTCCTCCAGCTCCACATTTTCCATTCTATACGGGTTTTTTTAAATCTTATTGGAATCAAGAAAAAGTTCAATGGAGAACTCTACCTATCGTTCTGGGGGAGGTCCATGTAACTCTTCAAGAAATACATCAATTTATTCCTGAATGATGGGGACATTATCTATCCTTATACTCTCATTTTCTTCTCTATCCTTATACTCTCATTTCCTTATTCTTCTTCACTGATCAACTCCATAAAGAATGCTATATGAGGTTCTTCTAGAAAAATATATAGTCATGATATCTATCCTCAGATGATAACTGTAGGTTTTCCATTCAATATTTCCAAGATTTCCTTGCTGATGCATTTGATCTTAGCATTATAGTTTGAGAGGCTGTCCATCCCTAGTATAATGTTGAATTCCAACATGGTAATGACTACTGGATTTGTGATAATATTTTTCTCAGTAAAGTAAATACTAGTGTTTATAAACACTGTTGATTCTCAGATAATACCTTTAGGAGTCTTGACTAAAAACTCTACATTTATATGTTTAGTAATTGATTCTATATTCAATGAAAACTTGGAGGAAATAAAAAAATGAATAGAACCTGAATAAAAAAAATTAATTTCTAGTATTGAGAGAACAACAAGAGTACCTACCACCACATCATTTGGAGCTTCAACTCCAACTATCGTGATAGATAAATAATGACCTTACTGCCTTGGCCTTTGTTGAGGCGGATGGTGATTCCCCTCCACTACCCTTATATTCAGACAATGATTGGAAAAGTGTCCAAGCTATCCACACTTGATGCATTGGACATTAAGTAGGGCCTGCACCATATTCCACTTGTCGTTAGTGTTGGGTAGTTGGGGCTTCACCTCACTACGACAATTACAAGTGATATAGCCATCTCTTCCACACTAGTAACACATCCCTCTCCCAATCATTCAGTTACTCAAATTATTCTTCCCACATTTATTACAGGTGGGGCATTGAACTTTCATTCCTCATCCTTCCTGATTGAAGCTCCTCCCTAATAATGGCTCCATTGATATTTTATTTTCGTTTTATTTTTGAGACCACTACATCTCACCGAACTCCAGTTAGACTTTCATAGCACTCATCACGATCTCTTCATAACTATAATATTATCAGATGGATAGATTATTTCACAGATGAGGTATTAGTTCACCAAATAATATATCAACCTTCCCATTATGATCCATGATAAAGATTGAGGTGTAATGGGAAAGTCTTGGGAAGTTCATCTCATAGCTTCCCACATATTCATTCATTTTCTACTTCAGCTTGAGAAATTACTTCTCCATTTTTCTCATCGAATGAGGGAAGTACTTATTAAACAGGACTCCCACAAACTCCTCCCACTACATATATATAATGTACCCTATTGGACTCATGTTTTTAATCAGTTCCCACCACTAATTAGCTTCTCTCTCTAAGCAGTAAATAGCCAAGATGACTTTATATTCTTCAGAACTACAAATTATGGAAATGATATTTTCTATAGAGCTTATCTAGTATACTACAATCAATGAATCTGTAGACCCACAAAATGTTTGTGGTATTTGATGTATAAAGGACTGAATGGAATTTTTTCCCTTCTTGGTGAAGTTGGTCTCTCATCTTGATTCAAGTTATTTCCCATAACATGAGTCATTTGATTCATCATTCTCATGAAATATTCCATTCCGGCTTCCATTGGGTGGCCATCAGTGCATGGTCTATTGCCATCACCATTTTCACGGTTCCCCCTATTTCATACCATTTTCTAAAAAAATACATTTCATTGAATTTTTGAGACCACTATGTCTCACCGATCTCCTATTTGACTTTCATATCACTCTGCACATTCTCCTCATAGCTATAACAATTTTGGTTGGCTAGATTCATTCGCAAATGAGGTCTTATACACAAATGAATCTATCAACCTTCCCATTAGGATCCATTACAAAGATTGTGGTGTAATAGTAAAGTCTTGTGATGTTCATCTTTTATCATCCCACAGATTCATTCTCCTTATCCTTCAGCTCAAGAAATTCCTTCTCCATTTTTGTTCTCACTGAACGAGGGAAATACATATTGAAGAAGATACAATTGAACTCTTCTCGCTCCATAGATTCAATATCCCCTATTTTACTCAAGTTTTTAATTAGTTACCATTATATAACAACTTATTTCTCTAAGCAGTAAACAACCAAGGTGACATTCTCTTATTCAGAACTATGATGTATGAAACAGATCTTTTCTACAGAGCATATCCACTATTCTGCAAATAATGGGTCGGTAGAACCACTAAATGTTGGTGGTCATTGATGCATAAAGGACTTAATGAAATTTTTTCCCTTCCTGGTGAAATTGGTCTCTCATATTGATTCATGTTATTTCCCATAACTTGAGTCATTTGATTCATCATTCTAATGAAAGCTTCCATTACAACTACCATCAGGGGGTCATCGTCACATGGTCCATTGTGGTCACCATTTGCACGGTTCCTCCTATTTCCCACCCTTTTATAAAATAATAAGACCTTAGTGAGAAACATTTTTCATTTAAGAATCTTATAACTCTAAAAAAATTTACATCTTAAAACATTATGATTAAAAAAATTATTTATTACGAACAACTACATTTCCTATAAATACTTAATAATGACTCAAAGAAAGATTGTGATTAACCAGACATATCCATCGGTAGCATCAAACCATAAGTGAGTTAAAGTTAGTTTTCATCCAAAAATTCATGTTTGTGTCTAGCTCAAAGTGGTGTTTTTGGTTTTTACCCCTAGATACTTCTGTGCCTGATCAAAATCCACTTGTTCGTATCCATATAAGAATTTATTTTTTTGGAAACCACTTAATTAATATTTCACCAAAATACCAATAATTTTTAATATATTTAAACTTTTCTGTAGGGTTATTCCTAATTTTTTTAAATCCAAATTTTCATAAATAATGAAACTATCCTTTGATACCAACTATGACATCTCACCTTTTTATTACATAACTTTTCATTACATTTTTCAAAGAGATGATCTTTAAAGTTTAGTATCTTGGAAATTAGGAACATAATACATGAAAACATAAAACATTATTCTAATAAACTTATAAGGTTTCATAATAGGTTCATCCTAAGTTCAATTACCTCATCTCATAACCTGGGGACATTCATCAAAGTAAAGGGTGAGTAGAAGACCCAATAAAGGAAAATAATGGAAACATTTTACTCGTGATATCAATAAGAACTTGATGAAATATATAAAGATTTGAGGAATGGAAAAGGATACATATAATAATAAAAATAACATTAATAATAACTTGAATGTGTGGATACAAAATTTACTTTATACATTCATAATCATATGACCAAGGTCTATCCCCATGGTATCATAAAAATTACCATGGTTATTTACCAAGGTATAGTAAAACTTGTCACCTCTAGAGATTGATTTCTTTACCCAATGTATTAGAGTTCTATTAGGGTGAACACTTAATATGTATTTATTTTCATGTGAGTTACATAGAATATAATAAAACATTTCATAAATATCCCAAAAAGAATAAAATAAATGAGTTTCATTCCAAAATCATGGCGTTTTAAAAAAGTGATTATAAACATGATCATTATGTTTTTTATAACCCACAAAAGAGAATGAGTGTTTTATGTATGTAAATTCAAGAATCAAATATTTAATTTTTATATCTTGATTATTACACTTAGAAATAAAAAAGGTTTGGATATTCACATAAATAAAATAAAATAATTTCTTAAGTAAAATAGAGGGATTTTGAGACGAAAATTCCACAGCCTAACGACTATGCAACCTAGTTTTAGAAAACATTTAAAAGAGAGGGGAAAAGGGTCACCCATTAATAAGAGACACATAATATATTATTTGGAAGGAATAAAATGAATATAAGAACCTAGTACGTAAATTTGGTATACATACCACATAAAATAGGACTTGGAAGGAGAAGAGAAGATTGAGAATTCCCTTATGAAAATTTGGAAGCCTACCAATGTCACATAAAAATTCAGAAAATGAGTTGATGAGAGAGAAAAGGGTCTATCATCACTTTTAAATAAAATGTACAGAAATAAGGATATATAATAACATACCCCAACATAATAAAATGTAATTTAAATGACATAACATAAGGGAAGTCATTGACTAAAATAGGAGGGTGAATGGTTCCCTTAACTTGAATAATAACTTCTAAAACTATATGATACAAAACTTGGGGGATTTAGGGAACCTTGGGAGGAATAATTGAGAGGTAATACAACAAGAAATTCTTGGATAATTATTTTTGAATGAATTTAAATGATGTAATGGGCGGGTTTTTATATAAAAGGTGAGGTAATTTTTTATAATTTTTAAAGGACACCTCATTAGTAGTATATGAAAAACCATGGGCTTTTACATGGTATTTGACCATGGTATTTGACACTTGGCAAACCTAATATCATATTTTATTCCTTAAGAGTCGACCAGAGTTATTACATCATGATTACAACATCATTACATAGCTATTATGTCCTTAATCTTACAACAAAATCTAGACTGTATTTTTACAGTTAAACGAAAAACAAAGTACTTTATAAAAATCTAAAAAACATAACAATAACTTTATATCAAAAATATGAATTCAAAAATGAAAGATATTTTATCTTATCAATTCTCTCAATATATGAAACTGAACTTTTAACTATAAAAATACTTTATTATTAAAAATAATATTGTACAGAAAATGCGAAGTGACATGCATAGTATAATTTTCAACACTAAAAAAATAAAATTATTTTATAAATAGTATTTAAAAAAGAGTGTTTTAAAAAACTGTTTAAATATAATAAACATTATTAATAACTAACTATTTTAATATAGTAATAAAAGTAAAGTTTTTTACTTGTAAAGTCAATTTATCACATTTGTCTCAATTAAAAAAATTTATCTTATTAAGAAAATATATTCTTCAAATGGAAATGTTGAAATAACAATTTTATTTATAAAAATGGATTATAAAAAGTGAGTAAGGCCTAATTAAATCACCTCTTATAACACCTGAAAAAGTCCTAAGAGTAAGGTTTGTAATGCT
Organism: Viscum album; assembly: GCA_963277665.1. Taxonomy (NCBI): domain Eukaryota; kingdom Viridiplantae; phylum Streptophyta; class Magnoliopsida; order Santalales; family Viscaceae; genus Viscum; species Viscum album. The sequence goes on from OY728119.1 coordinate 571,374,168, forward strand.
GAAAGAATATTGGGACATCTCAAACAACATTGCCTGAGTACTGATTTATATCAACTTGAAATTCTCCTGTAACTGATTCCATTCAAGCTTAACGTGTTGAAGTTCAGCTTGGTATTGGTCTAGAGAAAAGACCAGAGATGCAACCTCCTTCCCAAGATCTGAAAAATGGGCTTCATATGACTCGAGTCAACTAGATGAGGCCTTCAAATCTTCTTTCTGCAATAATAACAATTATCATTTATAATCACTAATATTGACATTAATAGTATAGTTTTCAATGGTCATATTGACCAATAGTCATATTGACCAACGTTCAAATAACATTTGAAACCCAATGGTCTCATTTCAATTATACTCACTTTATTAATAAAGGGTTATAGTTTTATTGAGTAGAAAATAATAAAAAATAAATTTTTCAGAAACAATTATTAATCAAAATGTTTGGGTTGTTATAATATGTGAACCTAATTATATTTTCAAAATGTTATGTATGATCATGATTACATGTTCCCAATGTAATTCATGAACCAAATTTCTTGTTAATAATGTTATGTGTGAACCATTATTTCATGTCCATAATGATATGTGTGGAACTTTTTTGATGTCCATAAGTTTATGTGAGGGACGGATATCATTCCCTTAACTACATGAGTTATCAAATTTTTATTTTTACATGTTTAAAATGTTATATAATGCTTTTTATGCAACAAAATTTATGTCTTACTACAATGTTATACACTCATGACTCATGTTTATTTATTATATTAATGTTCATGTATTATGTAATTCCATTATTTTTTGCAAGATTCGTGATTATGATCTTCTATATACAAGATATGGTTTACAAATTTTAGGCTCATGTTCTCATACACTTAATGTTCATTTTATGCTTACATATCTCCTTAATTTACCATACCAGGCATCTAAGATCACCCATTATTATGTTTAATTACCTAGGTTATGAATAATGTTTTTAAGTATTAGTACTCTGGGGGAATATATTTATTCGATATACTGAAGAGTGCGCACCATGTTAGATGATTATATTTCCATGTTTCCAATGGCACTAAACTATTACAGTTCGTGAGCATGTGTTTTTGTAATGTAATGATTATTCATAAAAAATTATGTAATATCCATGTATGTTATATCCGAGTAACTATATTTGGTATCAATGGATAGGTTTAGTTAGCCTTTAGATACTAATGAGGAGAAATATTTAGTGAGATCCTTATTAATATTTCTTATGATATGTCAATGGTTGTCTATATCGTTAATTCTAAGGTTGATTCAAGGTTTAAGAAAATGTCATGGAATTTTATCAAAGGATAGAGTGAGAGGTTTCCGAGAAATTAAATCTCTATAATGATACAAAAATTGGATATGGATATAGAAAAAAATTTCATAATGTTATCAACCCTGAAATCACCATATTGAGCTAAACTCGGTCGGGAAATGGTGTATGAAAAAGAGTCTTACAACACAGTTGGTTTGAAACCCCTAAGGGATATTATTTCGAAATTCAAATACTCATTATCAAAAATCAAGAAGGATTTAAAGAGATGATGTTTATGAATAATCTAGGATCAAAATAAGGTTTCATATATTAAAAAGGATGTGTTATGATTTAGAAATTGTATAAGTGATTTTTCATATTTTTTTGTTTTAATACAATTATAAGTGGTTTTAGCACTATGCATTCTAGGTTAAGTAAATGTTTGGAACTAGAAGGATATTGGTTAACATTTAATGTGATGAAAAAGATTATAATAAGTAACCAAATGGGATGATAACTGAAGTAAATCATATTATTCACAATCAGTCAACACATAACATGATTAATAATAAGAAAATTAACCCATCATTGGACTCACCAAAGAATAAAAGGATACAGTTCATAGATATTTTAGGTAGTGGATACCATGGAGGAAAGAGGATTAAGATTCATATATGCCTAAAATTTGAAAATAAGCAGCAAATTAATTGATTGAATGGAACTAGGGGTTCATTATAATTGGAAGTGATGGTTATAAATCCTGATAATGGAAAAATTTGATTAATGGTATAGTTAATACAATAGATGTGAAAAGGATTCCCACCAATTCACTATATATTCTCTAGTGTATCATGTTTATGAAGTTTATGAATTATGAAAATCTATTTCTTAAAGGGAAATCTCGGGAAGAGAATCAGCATGGTTGTACAAGTACTGTTTTTTCTGTTGATGATGAAGTGAATACAAATGGAATATGAATGGAAAGAGGTGTTAAGGAATAAAATAATGAATCCTAGTTAATATTTTGAGAAGGAAGTGGTATGATTGAATTATTGTTTTAGTGAAATTCAATAATTATGAAATATATATGGATTTTTTAGTATAATATTTTCATTAGGTATTTGAAGGAATATATTTAATGATATTTATGACTAAGAAAATTTATTTAATCATGAGGTTATATTTTATGAAAAAAACACGATTAAGGTAAGGTATCCCATAATATGTAACTAATTATGAGAAAATAAGGTTTAGTTTAAATAATAGGATAATTGAAATGTATAATTTAAATTGGAGAATTTTGATGACAACAAAATTGATATATGATTTTTTGAAAAAGTGTTTTATGCTATCATTAATGAATTTGACATCATTTTTGGATTCAATTAATATATAAAATAATATATGTTCTATATAAGGTATGTGTAATAATTCATGTTAAAATAAGGTTTTATGGTAATTTAGGTAATTACCATGTTTTATGAGAGTACATGATGAAGGTATTAACATGTTTGGTCTTTGAACATCAAGAGATACTTTATGATATTTTTGGGATTAATGTTATATTGAATTTTAGAAATTTAGTAACCAACATTATAGATTTTGAATAATGGAAGGGTTATAAGGTTATCTACTTATGGAATGGTTTAAGAAATTTTTTTGGATGAGGTTTTATAGATTAACATATTACTACACCATATAAATATTTATCCATACTGTATAACCTATGAAATACATTTTTTTAGTTAGATTTAATGAAATATCAATAAATTTATGCATCTCATGACCTATTAGTGATTTAAGAATAAAAATCTCACCTTCATTTTTGGGAATAAGAGATAATGTGAAAATTGATCAAGGAACAACTAAAATTCTAGATTTTTCTTATGAAATGAAATCATGTATTTATATATTCTAGTGAAAATTCATGAACTTCATGAAAAAGTTTTTTAGATAAAATATTGTTGTATTATTATCATTTTTGAGGATGTCAATGACATTTTTCACATCTCTTTGGTTTATGGATTTTTGATCATTATCTTTTTCTTGATCATTCTATCAATCACCATCCATAATTATTTGGTTGTTATTTTTATCTTCTGTTTCCATGTTTTAACTTCCCACATATGTTCTCATATCTTAAAACCTAGTTAGGTGTGTATTTTGTTAACCATTATGTTTCAAAAATTCTCTTTTAAAGTATTTTTTAGTATTATTTTTTATGATGTCGATGTTTATGCATGTGATATTCAATTATTAAAATATTGATGACCCATATAAAATCTAAGGGAGAAATTTATTTTAATGGCGGTATAATGTAACACCTTGAGTTTTTACGAATTATTATATTTAAATAAATTAAAATTCATTGATAGATTGTGATGAACCCTAAGAAATTGATGACTTATTTATACGAGGTACCATGTTAATCATTCACTACATGCAACACTTATTTTAGCTTTCAGTACATGAAAATATATGTTTTGCTTTTATTACACACAATAACATGTTTTACCAAACTACAATATACTATTAATATTATCATTTAAGATAATAGTTATTCCCTAGAAATTGGAATGTATATAATGGGATTAACTAAAATAATAAAATATTTAGTTTTATAGATGACAATTATTTATTATAAATAAAATAATAATAATTTAAAAGAAAATGATTTTTTTTCTAAAAAATAGCATATTTTGTAAGAGTTGGGTTAATTGTGCTTGGCACACATAATATAAAATTAAAATTTAACACTTTTAGATTCGTTATTTATTTTAATAAACATCATTTTTTAAATTGGAATATAAAAATTATCTTAGCGCCATGTGTTGGTATTTTTTTGATATGTTTAATGTTTTTATAAATAGTGAAAATCACAAAATTTTAATTGAGTTGCATTATCGTTAAGATTATTTATACTTTTAAAATATATTTCAAGCTGTAATTAAAGAAAAAATAGTTCAATTTGAAATCTGTTAATACAATTAAGTTTTTTGGACACATTTTTTATGTTTTATTATGATATAAAAACATTGTAAACATTTGAACATTTTTAATTTAAAACCCTTCTTTCTTTCATGTATGCGGGTTAAATTTAAAATTATATTTTTCCACTTATATGAATTAAATTTGTAAAAATGTATTTAATATTTTCAATCACCATAATTTATATTGTTTAATAGTTCCAACATAATTTTTTTAATAATTTGATAAGTGAAAATTTTAATGTTAGTTAAAGTGATTAAGGTACAAATGGGCATACTTAGTGGTTAACCATAGAATACATGGTGTAAAACGACATACCAAATTTTCCCAAAAACCATTGTATAGAATTATTTATACCATAAAAACCTCAATTTTTTTTGAGATATTGGGATACTATTCTATGAATGCTACATATATAATATTTTTAGTAAAGAAAACGAAAAAAAGGAACTTTACTTATCCATAATATTTTTAAAGTATTGACATCAGGACAAAATTATATGTTAAGTTATAAAAATTATTTAGAAAGGTAAATAAGTTTTTTTATCTTGAAAATTTATTTTATGTTTTTAGAGATTTTATAATTATATTAAATTCTTAATAAACACCAAAACATGAATTATTTTGTCTATAATTAAAAAAATAAATGATACTAAAAATATTAATAGTGAGTTAAATTGAATGAATTATTATAATAAATTAGTTTTTAGACTAATATATAATTTTTATATGGTTTGAAAATTATATGTTGAAATTCCTATATATTGTTTAAATATTTAAATTCAAATTTTTTAAATGATGTAAAAATGGAATTAATGTTATTTTACAAAAATGATATTTATTTAAAGGATTTAAAATTAATAAACAACATATAGTCTACCTTGATATTTATAAATGTTTATAAATATAATATATGGTCTTTTACTTGAACAATTATTCTTTTATAATGATATTATTTACCCCTCAATAATAAAAACTTCATTAGCACGGTTATGGTTAAAATAGTGTTTTTTCACATTAGATGCCCTTCTGATGAATTAATTTCCAACACATATGAGATTTACATTTAATAAATTATATATATTATTTTAGAATTGGTGGGTATAATTTTTTTAATAATACTACATTTAATTTAGTCATAATGGATAAATTACCTAGGATATAATATTAGTTACCTTAATAAATACCAAAATGGAAAAAATAGGGAAACATAGAAGTTTAGTAAGAATATTATAAAAATGATTTTATTGTTTTTGTGTTAGAGGAATTTTTTACCCAATAAACCCTCCCGTACATTATTATTCAATTTTGTATCCATATGATGTTAGATATTCCTTTTAATAGTAAATAATTTTATATATTAACAAGAATTCCACTCCTCCTACCCAATTAAAAGTCCACTCAGTCTCAATCCTTCTTCACACTTATCATGCCATTTGTATCAACTAATCCCTAAAAAACCACTTCTAAACATCCCTAAATTCATTCAATAATCTCTTATTTTTTAAAAAATCCATCCAAGGATAGCATTTTTGTAAAAAACAATATAGATACCCGAAGAAGATGTAACGTTCAACAACATTTTTTTTATTTCTTCATACAACTCTATACATTATTTTAATATAATGATTATATTATAACATTAGTAAATCATTTATACTTAGATATTTAAATTTAAATTTTAATATGTAAAACCACACACTCTTCCATCAAATGGGATACTAAATCATCATTCTTGTGTTTGGTGGAATACAGCCTTGTGAACATATGTTGTTTGTTTTTCAATTACCAACACTCATGGTTTTTCATAATGATTGAATTACTATTTATATTTTATATGTAGAAAATGTATTATGTTGTTAGGATTTAGTAATTTTTATATCACACATACCTTCATGATTTCATTTTTGTGGGAATACGATAACTTTGTTAGTGTGTATGGTTGAAAACATCATCACGAAGTGATGTAATTCATTCATCCTTATTGGCACCAAAATCCATGGAACCTGGGGTAATAAAAAATTCATGGATGGTTTATAGTAAATATAGAATCAACATTTCCCTTAAATCCATTGAAACCATCCCAATGGGCTTATTTTTATAAGACCTTCGCAACGTTGTCCATCCTTCATTATTAGGAGAATTTGGGACTGAACCTTTGTGAGTGCAACGAATCCTGATGACTCTATGATGTCACATGATCTCAGCAGCTCACTCTACGATGGCTACCTCGATGATCTTATACACAATGTTATATTACCTATGTGAGTTTGATGAATTCCGACGGAGTCCTTCCTCTCCGCGGCGTTACTATTCTCCATGGACCGCTCTGTGGTCACCCTGTTGACGAACCCATCCAAGAGTCCAATCGAGTCTGACACCACCCTTTTGAATCTGTGGAATCCAATCCTATACAAAGTGCTTGGAATTTATCTGTAATAATATTTTTGACCCTCGCCAAACTTCGTTGCCTATAAATAGAGCCCCCCCCCCCAAATTCAAACAATTGTTACTCTGCCCATTCAACTTCTGAGCTCCAGTTTCACAAAGACCTTCGTGAAACAAAAATATAGATCACCAATGGTACTTTTCCTCTGTGAGTTGTACCTAATCATGCTCTTCATGAAATCCACCTATTGTGGGGATGCACTTCGAGAAGTCATATGACCTTCACAAAGGAGGGAGCCCCTTTGGGGTGCTCGATCCTTTGGGAAGCATAGATCCTTTGTGAAGCACTCTCCAAATAAAGAGTCATTTTCTATGGAAAATATATACCCTATTTAGAACCACTGTTTGTGAATCATCTTTCCTTCATGAAAATCCTTTACTTTACGAATGTCATCCTTGTCACGATGCACAACAGCTTCGTAAAGGCCATCCTCTTCACGAAGCTTCGAAGCTTCAGGAATACCCTCTCTGCAAGATCTTATGCTTTGAAAACCCATCTCCCGTGTAGCCCTATAGGATTGTACAATGTCATATCAAGGTCCCATGAGTGGTGGTTCATATTTCATTTCATGTCCTTGTGCTTATTCACATAGGCACTATAACGACTATTTCTTCTTCGCATAGCCACAATAATGTGGACCCTTCAATGGATCACTCCACAATCTCGTTAACACAAAATGTATGGTGACTTCTCTTCACCAAGGGTTTAAAGTGAACCAGTTTTGTAAGTCCTATTAGTGAGGATTGAACCGTCATCGTTAGATCTGCTGAACATTAAACTATTAAACATCCCCACATCCTTGACACATGACGTTAAGTTGAGATCACTATATAAGTGAAAATCCCCGATAGTACCATGATGTGGATGGGAAACAACACCCTCTCATGCCTCCTCTACCGCTATTCTTAATCACCATGTGCGCCACTGGGCACGTCCTATATAAGCCATGATTCCACTTGATAGGGTGTTCCATGTACTGTGGCAATATTCTCCTTGTACATATAAACCCCTTATCATGCTTACCTTTCAAGGTAAGTCCATGTTTCTTTTTTGGTCCACTAGAAATTCATAATCCCCACACCACATCGCATCAGTTCACCCTCATCATACATGACGTTAAACTGTATTCCCCTTTCATATCGCACGACATTAAATGTTTTTATTTCGAATGACATGAGTTTTGATCCCTATCTCCATGATAGGGTTTGTAGAAAGACTCCATGAGGTTCAACACCAAACACCAGTAAACTTCAGTGTCTCCTTTGTTGGGACCCACTTCCTTTGTCTGCCCCTTGGGGTGTCCGAACAGTTCCTGGGAAGCTAACTGTGTGTAATACTCAGACTCAATCCTTATTCCACCAACCAAGAGTGTCCCTCTTACGATGAGATTCTAACCATGGGTAAGACCCACCATGTCTCTAGTTTTATGTCTTTTGTGTACACCTCAATTCTATTCCCCACATACTGAACTATGTGGACTTTGATCCTTACAAATTTTCATTCATGGTATGTAGAAATCCTCTATAAAATTCAAGCCCAACACCTACCATCCTTGATCACATCACACCGGCTCACCCTCATCCAACATGATGTTAAACTCTATAGAACTTTCATCCTACATGATGTTAAACTATATGATTTCAAACTATGTGAGTTTTGATCCCTGTCTCCAAGATAGGGTATGTTGGAAGCCTCCCTAATGTTCAACCCTAAACACTGGTAAACTTCGGCATCCCCTTTGAGGGAACCACATCCTCACCCCCCCCCTTGTGGTGTTAGACTAGTTCCTAAGCATATAACCACTTGTAATCCCCACAATCAATCTATACACCTCCAACGAAGAGTGTCTCTATTGTGATGGGATACTGACCATGCGTAAGCCCAAACATGATCTTGGGCTGCTTCCCTTTTTTTCACCCCAAGTCAATGCCCCTTTCATAAACTCTTTGGACTTTTATCTTTGTACCATTTGAGGAAGGTACATCGGATGCCTACCTGAGGTTCAAACCCATCTCCCATGTCCCATACTGGTCCATCCCTCGATCCTTTGTGTCTTGGGAAGATCATGCCTTAACTCGGGGATTTTACTTCCTCCGGGTCCCATCCATGCATCCATTCTAATTATCTGCATCCCCAGGTGACTCATCACCCCATTTCCTGAACTACGTTGACATTGATTCACTGAAATGGGGATATTTTGGAAACCTCTTTGAGGTTCAAGCCCCATACTGTCACCTTCACACTGGTTTTCAGTTCCATCCCCATTCATTTTGTTCTTTGAAATATCATCCATGTCCATCCTAATTTTATCCAGGCCCTTACCTCCTAATTAAATCATACCATCAATATAGGTTTCTAACCATGCATAATCCCCAACAAGCTCTTGGGGTTTTGAACTTTTTGTAAACCTCAATTCCAAACCTCAACCATTGATACTACATGGGTTTTGATCTATGTCCTCTACACAGGGTACGTAGGAAGCCTTTTTGAGGTTCAATCCCAAAAAATGATAATCCTTGGTGTCCCATTTGGGTGGACTCATACTTATCTCTTATATGCCTTTTGTGGTGTCCAAATAAGTCTTCTCACTGTGAAATGTTCCGTTTTGTGTGACATGCCATCCTGGGTCCACTCTCATTGGGCGTTTTGACCCATCCATCTGGTATACATTCTATGTACACCCTCCAAGGGATGTACCCTTATGATCCACTCCCATCAATGTTCTGATCAGTCCGATCCATCTATTCTAGATGTTAAACTCATGGAATACCCCATTTTAAACATGGGATGTTGATGAAAACATCAAAGACATGCCTCCAGCATATAATTCCCCAAATTGGACGTGTGATGTCTCGGAATTCTGCGCCCTTAAGAATCTCTCAAAGAAGGTAAAATCCCAGTGTACCAATGTTCCAACATCCAAACATTCTCGTGATGAATAACATGACTACTCCCCTAACAGAAGGTTGTTTCCCTAACATAAACCCTTGGAATTTCTTAACAGGAGAGTTGTAATTAATCGGCGTCCAAAAAGATATGACACAATGAGGCGTTTTGAGAACAACATCGTAATATTTAAGGGAAACCAAGACTAGTAAAAAAATTCTAAGGAGGAATCCAAAGAAGGATAGACCAAAATCCCATAATAACATTTCAATCAAGGAGAAAACATATATAAAGAAGTTATGAATGAAACCTGCCTTTGGAAAGTAATAATGCTAGGAAACAATCTGCGTGTCCCCACAGATGATGCATTCCCCAATGAAAGCATCAAAAATAGAAATGAAGAACCCAATGAGAATCTCTTCTACTCAAAGTTGGGCATAGTAGTGTTTGATGAATTAGTAGATAAGTGTGTCACTAGACCTAGCTATCTGACACAAGGTCATTCCCTAAAAATATTGGGCATTGTGTGAAACTCACCATGATTTAGGGCAATTATTCATTGGGAATCTAAGTATTTGATGTTGTCAATACAAATATTTATATCCAATAATGGATGGATGGATATCGATGGGGAACTAGGAATTGATTTCCTACTGTCTGTACTGATGGTTGAATCTTCCTACATTATAGAACCTAATATACAGATACAGAAAACTAACCACCTCCCACCCACGGATGAAGGGGTAGGATAAATTCCAACATGGTTGTCTCTCACGACTTCATCTATTCTATGAAAACATTATAGACTACAACTGTTAGGTGCTAATGCCCCATCTCACCCTCTGAATTCATTCAAAGGAGGGTGAATAATACTGTTTTCCATCGATATGAACAGGCAGGTGTTATCCCCACAATTAATATGGACCATCAAGATTTGGAGGCCTTTATGCCTTGTTAACGTCACTACCCCCACGGGCTGTGCAGGGAGTCACTGCTAACCACTCTGACCTTTAACAGTTTGGGGAGCCTCTCCTCGGAGCTCTCTTATGACTCACTCCCTTAGGTAGATGAATTAAGGGATGTACAAGTCCTCCCAACTATTTTTTTTATCTAGGGAGTGCTAATGAGTTCTCCAACCCGGCATCGTCAGAATCTCCAGCTAGTCCCATAGACTGAGGATAAGGTGGTCAGTACCACTACACAGGCAGCCCTAGATTAGCGGACCCGACGTCAACGTTGAGTGCAAGATCCGGAGGAATCCCTCTAGGGGTAATCTTCTATGGATTCTGTGGCCCGAGCCACCACTAGCATACACCATTTTCCCCCTTTGTTTTACAGAACATGTAAAGTTCCCTATACTAGAGTAGGGGAACTTCCATGACTAGTCTGGAGTGAGGCACTAGCCACCCCACAAGCAAGCTGAGTTGACTCATCCGGTCACCAGTGCAAGAAGCTTCCATCACAGGGTGACCTACGATGATAACTTTCATTACAAAGGTACTTCCCAAACCATCATCAAATAGACTATAGGTCCTACCTACTCTCACATCCATCATGGAGATCCTCCCCATGCCACTATCATCAGCCAGAGTAGAGGTCCTCCCTGCCTTGTGACCTCGGTATCGGGTATTATAATTTCCCATGCCTACGAGGTTATCAATGAGAGGATCCACCTTTCCTTATCACATACTATCATAGAGGTACTCCCATTTTTCTCACGGAATCCAGTGGTGTCCCTCCCCACTTCATCAATGGTCATCACAAAGTACTTTCCCATATCTAGTATGGTCAGTAAGAAGGCCCTCCTCGTAACACAGCTACCAGAGCCAGCTGATGTGAAGGTCCTCCTGGATCTATAGACGACCACCATGGAGGTCCTCTCCATGTTCTATTTGACATTTTCCTAGGTGATCCTTCCACCTCAGCTTGTCCATGTGGATGTCCTCCCCACTCTAGTAAAAACCTGAGTGGAGGTCCTCCCCATTACATCACCAACCCCGATGGAGGTCCCCCCCCCCCGACATTGAATTTCTATCCCCCCTAAAGAACCATTGAAATTAAAGGCCGATTGTCTCCTATCGACCAGTCAAAGTTCCGGTGCTCTGCTAATGTGTATAGCAGCACTCGGGTCGAATCCTCAGCGATGATACTTTGTAATAGTCGTTTGTTTTTAGTTGATTGTATTTTGATTAGGGGGGTTTGTTTGTAGAGCTTAATTTAAATGATTTATTGACTATAATTGATTTAAAAAATTGATAAATATTGGGGTTAGTTCATTATTATGGAGTTAAGCTTGTGATATCCTTGATCTTTTCTTTATATTTCTTTTAAATTATCACCCACTTCACAAGTTGACGACGATTAGAACTCCTAAGTGTTAAAGATTTAATCCAAGACTTAACTTAACTAGGATTCTAATCTCAATCAGTACTTGTTTATGGTAGTGTATTTATGGTTCCAATAATCCATGGAAACCACATGATAAACAAAAGAAGTCATTAATCCATGACATATTAAGTACAACATACACAATGTTAAATTAATGAATACTCATCGAGAAAATACTCTCAATCACTTAACATCCCTAAATTTTGAATCACCCCAATGAGATATTTACTCAGCCATTTGGGTGTTTAATATTCTTTTTATGAAGATTATGATGATAAATTATGAATAGAAGAAAAATAAAGGGATTAGAAAAGTGTGGTACGTCGAACACACACATACGAAGAATGATGATAATTAAAAACGGATTTTCGATTGAATGAGGAAGAAAAACAAGGGAAGGTGATTCAACTGAATTTAAACTATTTTAAGAAAATTAATATTAAACCACAGATGTTGGATGAGAATAAGATATATTAAAGAATAAATTTTCATTAAAACAGAATTACAAAAGAAAGGACTTACTAAATTACATAAATGAAGAACATGAAAGTAATTGAAAACAAAGAGAGGAGGAAAGGTCTCTCAAGTAAAAACCTGAGTATGGAAGGTCCTCCCAAGACATTGGAAAGGCTTTGTTTGTGCCAATATGGTCTCCTCTCTTCTGAAATTCCAACCCCTCTTAAGTAGAGAAGGGGAGAGTATTCGTAGCCCAAGGAGTGGATTGTTTGCATTCCCAATATGTCCCTCCATTTGAATCACCATGTTGGCTATTCAAAAAGCAAAATCTAGAGAAATATCCTTCTACAAAGTTGTATATAATAATGTTTTCTGACCTACCTAAAAATTGAAAGTCATGTGGACAAATGGAGCCAAAATTATGTCCGTTTGATTAATCAAATGTTATCTATCCATTTCAATCCAATCTTTTTTCTATCCAAAATATGAAAGGGTTTTTGAATAGTAATATTCCTTCAAAACTGAATGATTTATTCAACAAAGTCGGCCAGATATATCTCCTCTTTCACACTGAAAAATCTCATTTAGATTGGATTCTTACATCATGAGATATTCCATGCATACTGTACTGATTGTATTTCTCGGCCAAAATAGTGGGCTGGACTTTAATGCATATTTTGGGCCCCTTGTTTTTAGAGATGGGCCTTGAAATGTTTATCCAGGACTCCTTAAATTTTCCCCAGAACTATGTTAGAGAATAATGGAATTTGGACTTCTGTATTTATCCCAGTAAATCAATCTTCATGAATAGTCTAGTTTCTTCACAGATTCTTTGGTCTTGTTTGTGAGGACCATATGGCCCTACAAATGGTAGAATTGGATCATGGTACCTTCTAATGAAATGTTTCATATTTAAGGGAGAATCCTAAAAAATAAGAAACACACAATTTGGATTAGTATAGTGATAGTTATTATTAAAACAGTAAACTAACTCAATTGGACAACTTCTAAAAATGCCCAAAAATTATACTTAATATTAAAACATTAATATTTCACACAAATTATAAACATTTCATATAAAATAAGTAAAGGGAGTATATAATAAGTCATGAAAATATTAATAACATCAACTCCCCCGCACTTAGTTTTGTGCATGTCCTCATGTGCAACAAATATAAAAACATGACAAAATCATTTTCACTCACCAACAAATATTAAAATTTTGTTTTCTTCAATCAGGGGAGGTTTAGACTATTTCAATCATCAATTTTGAAATCCACCACAAGTTGTTACAGAAACAGTGTTCCAAAACTAATTCATTTTTTCATGCTCAAATTTAGAAATGGAAAATGTGGACACTCAAAACTCACACCTCTTAAGATGATAAAATTCATTTGTGGAGGTTCACTCCTTCACCAATGAAAAGTGAAAATCTTAGAGTTTAAAAGAGCTCTCAACTTCCAATACCCATCCAAAGTGCACAATAATCAAGAGGTATTTTTAAGGGGTTTTTTTGTGTCTATGGGATCATTAGAATATAATGTCCAAGAGAGATAAGAAGAGGGTTAAAACACCAACATAGAAAAAGCAATGCACATTTTTTTGAAATGAAACATGGAAGGAAATGAAAACACATATTTATAAGGGAATGATTGTGTGAAGAAAGAAAAAATAGAGGAAGAAAATATGAAGGTAATGAGAAGATGGAATATTTACAAAACACAAAACTTCTCTCAATAAGAATATAATGCAAGTGTTCTTTTTCTTTTCTTTTCTTTTTTTTTCTTTGTTTTTTGAAAAGTTGAACATGGAAAAGATCTCACACTCATATCCCAACCCATATTTGATCTCCTCATGACACTAATTGTAATAGTTATAACAAGATCAAAGGTTGAGGAAGAGTTATTTTTTACCTTCCCAAGACACAACCCATTTTTTCAATTTTTTTACTTTTTTCCATCATTTTTAATTTTTTTGAACACTTGTCAATAAAATTTACAAAATTACATAAATGTAAGTACATTAAATTTCCAAAAACACACTGAATGAAAACCTATCCCCCACACTGAAATGGATGCTTTCCCTCAAGCAGATGATAAATTGTTGAAAATCAATAATAGGGTACCCAAACAATGAAATCCATTCCCCCCACACTTAAATTTCAAAAAATTATGCAATGAAAATACATGATGATATTGGGTGGGAAAAGGTATTGGGGTTGTAATGTGGCTATCAAGTAAATGGTTTTCATAGGCTCGAAGGGGCTTTCAAAAGGAGGATTAATGTAAGTTAAATGGGAGGCTATTTGGCTATTATAATTCTCATATGGTTCAGAAAAATGCCTCTATCATATTAATTCACACTAAAGTAGAAAATTAAGCTCGAAGTTCCACAAACTCAAGACTCGCAAATGGGGGTGAAAATACACATTTTGAAAAGATTTCCATAGGTGGCCTTGGCATGAAATCAAATGTTATTCCTCATAGTTTGGGAAAATAATTTTCCAAATAAAAAAATTAGCATTCAAAATGTATTATTCTTGAAAAAAAATTCATTATCTACATATATGATGAAAACACAAATTTTTTGAGATGAAATCATGTCTTTTGACTCCCCAAAATGGTTGGATAAAATTTGAAAATTAGAACGTGAGTAACTATGACTCTTGATTTTTTTTATATATATTTTTTGTTTTTTTAGTGATCTTTAAAATACACATCCACACAAAAGAGAATGAGAAAAAGAAAGGGTTTGATGAAGAAAGTGGTAAAAAAATGAAAGAGAGAGGAAGAAAAAGAAATAGAGAGAGAGAGAGAGAGAAGGAGTTAAAGGGAAAGAGGTGCCCCTTAGTTTGGATTTGGTGGGTTGCCATCTCCATCCAGTGGTGGGTCAACTGTAGAAGTTGGGGATCTGATGGAAGTCAAGGTGGTTCCAGGACTGTGGTAAGTTACCTAAAAAATAAAATTCATTATTCATCTAATGAAAAACTAAAAAAAAATTAAAATTTCATAAAATCAAAAGAAAACATGGGTTACCTCCCAAGGAGCACTGCATTTATTTGTCTACAGCTAGACAGTTGCAGTGGACTACCCATAGTCTGACGGTGGCCATCATATTTTCTCAACTCCAGTGTGCTTCCAGAAAAAAAATTTCTTTGGGAGGCCTGATGATTCATTGGATAATTTCTTCCCATCCTTGATGGTGTGCTTGCAATTAAATGGGGATGGAAAGAGAATATTTCTATCCTCGCTTTGGTCTTCAACCTGAGGAATGATGTTATCCACAAAGTGCTGGTTTTCTATGCTTGGAAATTCAGGAAGATGGGTCAATTATGATGGTTCTTTTATGTAAGGATCAAATAACACAAAACCACAGTATGAGATCCCAATTGTTTTTGACTCATTTATTTCATCACTTACCAATGTAGAGTAATGGGGATCAGTGGAGTCATAAGACTAAATATAATTTTTAATATCATTTATTTCAATGTTGTTCACCAAAGAATGGCCAATTTCAACCTCACCATTGATCACTTTATTAATTAGGGAACAAATCACACAACCTTCACTCTCATTGGGATAATATAAACAAATTTGTTTAGGTTTCATCTCACATATAACAGAATTTTCAGAATCATGGATAGGAAATGATGAATGTTGGATAAACTGATCTGAATCAACAAATGATCATTCCAGTTCATTTTCCTCATTACCATCCATGTTGGAGCATTGGAGGTCAGAGGTGAGATGAAATTCCAAAGAGTTTTCAAGATACTTTAGATCAATGGAGTTTTCATTTGTAATGTCAACATTAATTTCTCCATTTATGACTTGGTTAATGAGGTTGAAACATTCACAAACTCCTCTATTAGTCAAACATGAAGAACATGTTGGATTGGGATTCAACACACACTCAGAGAGACTTTTGGAAGCATGGATAGAGTATATAGATTGATTCTCTAATGGGTATCTCACAGATTAAAAAATATTGAGCTTGACCGTTTGGTCACCAAATTACATGGATAAGATTCCAGCATGGACATAAATTTTGGTTTTAGATGTCATAAGGAATGATCTTCCTAGAATCAGAGGAGATTGGAAAGAAGTTGTCTCACCTTCCAGGTCAAGGATATAGAAGTCAGCTGGGAATATAAGATCATTGACTCGAATAAGGACATCCTCAATTATTCCCTCAGGATTGGTTGTTCTTAGATTGGCCAATTGAATGACAACACTAGTTGGATGTAAGGTACCTAGACCAAGGTTGGATAATATGGATTTTCACATGAAATTAATTGAGGCTCCTAGGTCTATGAGTGCATCAGCAAAGTTCGAACATCCAATTTGGCATGGAACCATAAAGGTCCTTGGATCATTTCACTTAATGGGTATGGACTCTTGGGTTGAAACATTTTCGAAGGTCCTAAGTTTACTCTTGTGGGTACAAAACTCCTTGAGAAACTTGGCATACTTAGGAATTTTTTTTATGGCATCTAAGAGGGGAATGTTGACTTCAACATGTCTAAACATGTTGAGCATTTCAGGATCAGGTTCAAAGGACTTCCTTAGTTTAGAAACAGCTTGAGGAAAAGGAATTGGATTCCTAAGTGGAATTGAAGGAGGTGAAGGAATGGTTTTAGGTTCCTTTTCAAGTTTCTTTTTCTTTTTATTTTCCAGGTCAAAATTTAAAGGAGGGTTAGAGGACTTATCTTGATGTATAAAAATTTTCTTTCCTGATCTAAGTGCAATTGCACTTACATTACCCTTGGGGTTGGGTAATGGTTGAGCTAGGAGTTGGGAAGAATTGGATGGTTGCTGCTGACTAAGGTGGGATGTAAGTTGACAAATTTAGGTTTCAATGTTTTTGAGACTAGAACGGGTGAAGGAGGCAAGATCTTGAACAATACTTTCCCATGGTTTCTTTGAAGAAGAGGCCTGTCCAAGATTGGGATTACCTTGATTTCGGTTCTTGGGAAAGCGATTGTATTGGTTTGGGAATTGGGAAGGCTTACTAGGATAATGGAATCTAGGAGGAGGATTGTTCCTTTGAGGTTGAGGAATAAAAGGGTAAGGTTGTTGGAAGTTACCAACACCTTGACCATATTGAAACTAGTTTGGGTTTTGAGGAGGTAATTGAGGAGGATGAGATATGGGATTACCATACCTATGGCCTTGGTTATAGGAAGAAGAGAAGGGCTCAAAGTGATGTTGATTGAAGTTTCTAACAAACTAAACTGATAGATGAGGATTGGTGTTCTGCTGAGCATATACTGCATTGAGCTCTATTGGTCTAGATGAATTGGATTGATCCTCTTGAAGTTGTGGACATGTGTCAGTTGGATGAGATGGAGAGGTGCAGATTCCACAGTTTTTGATAGGTCCATGAAACATTGATTGTGGAGAAGACGAGGTTGGGAATTTGGTAGCCACGGCTAGTTGTCACACAAGACCTGTAAGTTTACTCATCCACTCGGTCGTCTTGTTCGGCTCAATTGATTGATTATCTTGGGCTTGTTTGAATTGATAATGTTCTCGAGTATGAAATTGTTGTGTGTTTGAATCTATGTTACTTATGAGATCTTGTTGCAGCAGGAGTTTTATCAACAAGATCACCGCCACTTGGGGCATGTATGAGAGTTATCTCCATAGAAAATAACCCCTCATAGAAGTATTGGATCATGATTTGATCAGGGATTTGGTGATGTGGGTAAGTTGCAACAAGATTTTTGAACCTCTCCCAGTATTCATTAAGTGATTCACTTGGGAACTGACAGATACCACTTATTTATTTTCGGATAGAAGCAGTACGAGAACCAAGAAAGAATTTCTCTAAGAAGAGTTGCTTCATGTCATTCCATGTGGTTATGGAACCAGGAGGTAGGTTGTAAATCTAAGACTTAGGGAGAAAGGTAATTCTTGAAGTTTGATTTGTTCATTAGAACCCCCTTGAGGCTTTATGGTAGAGCACACTACTTGAAACTCCTTAAGGTGGAGAAGTGGATCCTCACCGGTTATCCCATGGAAATGAGGAAGAATATGAATCAAACCCGATTTGAGTTCGAAGTCAACCTCTATGTTTGGATATTGAATACCAAGGGGTTCGTAATTTAAATTAGGGGCAGCGAGTTCTTTAAGTGTTTGTTCCCTAAGATTAGCCATATCTAATTCAACTGGTTGGACAAGGACTGGTTCTTGAATGATTTGATTATCTCTAAAGTTACTCCTAAGTTGGCGAAGAGTTCGCTTAATTTAAGGGTCAAACAAATCCAAGGGATTCTATGGGAGGCTACGGGGCATTCAGAGAGATGTTGGAGGAAAGAGGAATTTGGGTTTTTGTTTGTGTTTTTTTTTTCAATTTTTTAAACATTTTTTTCTTTTTTTACATTGACCAGAAACTAATGACTAATTAAAGAACCATCACCGGAAACGGATCCATTTTAAACGCACGGACGATTGTCGCCTATCAACCGGTCAAAGTTCTAGTGCTCTGCTAATGTGTATAAGAGCACTTGGGTCGAATCCTCGGTGATGATACTTTGTAATAGTCGTTTGTTTTTAGTTGATTGTATTTTGATTAGGGGGTTTGTTTGAAAAGATTAATTGAAATGATTTATTGACTATAATTGATTTAACAAATTGATAAATATTGGGGTGAGTTCATTATTATGGTGTTAAGATTGTGATATCCTTGAGCTTTTCTTTATATTTCATTTAAATTAACACCCACTTCACAAGTTGACATCGATTAGAATTCCTAAGTGTTAAAGCTTTAATCCAAGCCTTAACATTACTAGGATTCTAATCTCAATCAGTACTTGTTTATGGTAGTGTATTTATGGTTCCAATAATTCATGGAAACCACATGCTAAACAAAAAATTTCATTAATCCATGACATATTAAGTCCAACATACACAATGTTAAATTAACGAATACTCATCGAGCAAATACTCTCAATCACTTAACATCCCTAAATTTTGACTCACCCCAAAGAGATATTTACTCATCCATTTGGGTGTTTAATATTCTGGTTATGATGATTATGATGATAAATTATGAATAGAATAAAAATAAAGGGATTAGAAAAGAGTGGTACGTCGAACACACACACACGAACAATGATGATAATTTAGAACGGATTTTCAATTGAATGGGGAAGCAAAAGAATGGAAGGGGAGTCAACTGAATTTAAAGTATTTTAAGAACTGTAATATTAAACTACAGAAGGTGGATGAGAATAAGAGATATTGAAGAAGAAATTTTCATTAAAACAAAATTACAAAAGAAAGGACTTACTAAATTACAAAAACAAAGAACACGAAATTAAGTGAAAACAAATAGAGGAGGAAAGGTATCTCAAGTGAAAAAATGAGAATGTAAGGTCCTCCCAAGACTTTGGAAAGGCTTTGGTCATGCCAATATGGTCTCATATATTCTGAAATTCCAACCCCTCTCAAGGAGAGAAGGGGAGAGTATTTATATCCCAAGGAGTGGTCTTTTTGCATTCCCAATATGTCCCTCCACTTGAATCACCGAGTTGGCTATTCAGACAGCCGAATCTCAAGCAATATCCTTCCTAAAAGTTGTATATAATAATTTTTTCTGACCTCTCTCAAAATTTGGAGTCATGTGGACAAATTTAGCCAAAGTTATGTCCGGTTGATTAATCAAATTTTATCTGTCCATTTCAATCCAATCTTTTTTCTGTCCAAAATGTGAAAGGGTTTTTGAATTGGATGATGCCTTCAAAACCGAATGATTTTTTCAACAATGTTGGCCACCTATATCTACTCTTTCACACTAAAAAATATTTTCTGGATTGGATCCTGAAATCATGAGATATTCTATGTATACTGTACTGATTGTATATCTCGGCCAAAATCACTCTTCTGAAATTTCCAAGCATAGAAAACAAGCACTTTTTGGATAACATCATTACTCAGGTTGAAGACCTAAGTGAGGATAGAAATATTCTCTTTCCACCCCATTTAATTTCAAGCACACCAACAAGGATGGGAAGAAATTATCCAATGAATAATCAGGCCTCCCAAAGAAAATGTTTTTCTGGAAGCACACTAGAGTTGAGAAAATACTATGGCCACCGTCAAACGATGGGTAGTCCACTGCAACTGTCTATCTGTAGAAAAATAAATGCAGAACTTCTTGGGAGGAAACCCTTGATTTATTTTACTTTTATGAAAATTTAATTACTTTTTATTTTTTTATTAGATGAATAATGAATTTTATTTTTCAGGTAACTTCCCACTGTCCTGGAACCACCTCGACTTCCATCGGATCCTGAACTTCTCCAATTGACCTACCACTAGATGGAGATAGAGACCCTATAACTCTAAATCCAGGGTCACATCTTTCCCTTTAACTCTCTCTCAATCTATTCCTCTCTCCACCTCTTTCTTCTTCTTCTTCTCTTCATCATTTTTTTACCACTTTCGGTTTCAAACCCTTTTTTTCTTTCTATTTTCTTTGAGTTTGTCTTTATTAAAAACTAAAAAAATATATATATAAAAATAGAATCTTAGAAAAAAAATATACAAAAAAATCAAGAGTCATGCTTACTCACTATCGAGTTTTTAAATTTTTTCCAACCATTTTGGGGAGTTAACAGACATGTTTACATCTCCAATTTTTTTTATTTTCATCATGAGTTTGGATAGAGAATTTTGTGTTAAAATTAACAAATTTTTAATGCTAAATTTTTTATTTGGAAAATTATTTTCCCAAAAGTGAGGAACAACATTTGATTTCATGACAAGGCCACCTATGGCCATATTTTCGAAATGTGTGTTTTCACCCCCATTTGTGGGTTGTGAGTTTATGGACCTTCGAGCTGAATTTCCTACCTTAGTGTGAATTAATACGATAGTGGCATTTTCTGAACCACATGAGAATCCCAATAGCCAAATATCCTCCCATTTCCTTTACATTAATCCTTCTTTTGAAAGCCCCTTAGAGCCTAAGAAAACATTTTCTTTGATAGCCACATTAAAACCCAATACCTTTTCCCACCCAATATCAACATGGATTTTCATTGCATAATTTTTTGAAATTTAAGTGTGGGGGAATGGATTTCCTTGTTTGGGTACCCTATTATTGTTTTTCAACAAGTAATAATCTTCTTGGGGGCAAGCATCCATTTTAGTGTGGGGGAGAGGTTATCATTCAGTGTGTTTTGGGGAATGTAATATACTTCCGTTTATGTAATTTTGTAAATTTTATTGAAAAGTGTTCAAAAAAAAATCAAACATGATAAAAAAAATCAAAAAAAATTGAAAAAATGGGTTGTGTCTTGGGAAGGTCAAAAATCACTCTTCCTCAACCTTTGATCTTGTTATAACAATTACAATTAGTGTCATGAGGAGATCAAACATGGGTTGGGATATGAGTGTGATATCTTTTCCAAGTTCAAATTTCGAAAAAAAAGAAAAGAAAAGAAAATAAAAAAACAACACTTGCATTATATTCTTATTGAGAGAAGTTTTGTGTTTAGTAAATATTTCATCTTCTCATTACCGCCATATTTTCTTCCTCTATTGTTTCATTCTTCACACAATCATTCCTTTGTAAATATGTGTTTTCATTTCCTTCTATGTTTCATTTCAAAAAAATGTGCATTGATTTTTCTATGTCGGTGTTTCAAACCTCTTCTTAATGACTTATTATATACTCCATTTACTTATTTCATAAGAAATTTTCATAATTTGTGTAAAATATTAATGTTTTAATAATAAGTATAATTTTTGGGCATTTTTAGAAGTAGTCTAATTGAGCCAGTTTACTGTTTTAATAATAAATATTACTATACTAGTCCAAATTGTGTGGTTTTTGTTTTGTAGGATTATAAATCAAATATAACACATTTAAATATAAGGTACCATTATCCAATTATCCCATTTGAAGGGTCATATGGTCCTCAAAAACAAGACCAAAGAATCTGTGAAGAAATTGGACTGTTCATGAAGATTGATTTACTGGGCTAAATACAGAAGTCCAAATTCCATTATTCAACATAATAGTTTTGGGGACAATATAAGGAGTCTTGGATAAAAATTGAAAGGCCCAAATCCCAAAAAAATGGGCCCAAAATATGCATTGAAGTCCAGCCCACTATTTTGGACGAGAAATACAATTAGTACAGTATGCATGACATATCTCATGATGCAAGAATCCAATCCACCTGAGATATTGCAGTGATAAAGAGGAGATATAGGCGGCAGACTTTGTTGAAGAAATCATTCGGTTTTGAAAGAATATTAATATTCAAAAACCCTTTCACATTTTGGAAAGTAAAAAGATTGGATTGAAATGGACAGATAAAATTTGATTAATCAACCAGCCATTACTTTGGCAACATTTGTCCACATGACTCCAAATTTTTTTGTAATTATATTTTAATGAAAATTTCTTCTTCAATATCTCTTATTCTCATCCAACTTCTGTAGTTTAATATTAATTTTCTTAAAATAGTTTAAATTCAGTTGAATCCTCTTCCCTTCTTTTGCTTCCTCATTCAATCGAAAATCCGTTTTTAATTATCACCATTGTTCGTGTGTGTGTGTTCGATGTACCACTCTCTTATAATCCCTTTATTTTTCTTCTATTATTAATTTATCATCATAATAATTATAACCATACTATTAAACACCCAAATGTATGAGTAAATATCTCATTGGGGTGAGTCAAAATTTAGGGATGTTAAGTGACTGAGAGTATTTTCTCGATGAGTATTCATTAATTTAACATTGTGTATGTTTGACTTAATATGTCATGGATTAATGACATATTTTGTTTAAAATGTGGTTTCCATGGATTATTGGAACCATAAATACTCTACTATAAACAAGTACTGATTGAGATTAGAATCCTAGTTAAGTTAAGGCTTGGATTAAAGCTTTAACACTTAGGAATTCTAATCAATGTCAACTTGTGAAGTGGGTGTTAATTTAAATGCAATATAAAGCAAAGATCAAGGATATCACAATATTAACTCCCTAATAATAAACTCACCCCAATATTTATAAATTTGTTAAATCAATTATAGTCAATCAATCATTTCAATTAAGATCTGCAAACAAACCCCCCTAATCAAAATACAATCAACTAAAAGCAAACGAATATTACAAAGTATCATCGCCGAGGATTTGACCAGAGTGCTGATATACACATTAGCAGTGCACCGAAACATTGACTGGTAGATAGGCAATAATTGGACATGCGTTTCAAATGGCACAGTTTCTGGGGATGGTGCTTTAAGTAGTCCTTAGCTTTTGGTTACTATAAAGAAAGAAAAAAAAACAAATTTTAAAAAAAATTGAAAAAAAAACACGAAGAAAAACTCGTATTCTAATAAAAACCATAAAATGAAAAAAAAATACAATGAAAAACCCATATTTCTCTTTCTTTCAACATCTTTCTGAATGCTTCTTATCCTTCCAAACAATCCCTCGGATTTTTTCGAACCTGAAATTGAGCGAACACTTCGCCAACTTAGGAGGAACTTAAGATATAATCAACTCATTCAAGAACGAGTCCTTGTCCAACCAGTTGAATTAGATATGGATAATCTTAGGGAACAAACACTTAAAGAACTTGCTACCCCTGATATGAATCACCAACCCCTTGGTATTCAATATCCAAACATAGAGGCTGAATTCGAACTCAAATCGGGTATGATTCATCTTCTTCCTCATTTCCACGGGCTAGCCTGTGAGGATCCATATCTCCACCTTAAATAGTTTCAAGTAGTGTGCTCTACCATTAAGACTCAAGGGGTTTCTGAAGAACAAATCAAACTTCAAGCATTCCCTTTCTCCCTAGCTGACACTGCTAAGTCCTGGATTTACTACCTGCCTCTTGGTTCCATAACCACATGGAAGGACATGAAGCAACTCTTCTTAGATAAATTCTTTCCTGCTTCTCATACTACTTCTATACGAAAAGAAATAAGTGGTATACGTCAATTCCCAAGTTAATCACTCCATGAGAACTGAGATAGGTTCAAAAAGCTTGTTACAACCTTCCCACATCACCAAATTCCAGACCAACTCTTGATGCAACACTTATATGAGGGGTTATTGGATATGGAGAGAACTCTCATTGATGCCGCAAGTAGTGGTGATCTTGTTGATAAAACTCCTAAAGCAGCAAGAGATCTCATAAGTAACATGGCTGAAAACCCACAAAAATTCCATACTCGAGCACATTCTAAAGTCAATCAATCCCATGATAATCAATCAATTGAGCCGAACAAGATGACCGAGTGGATGAGTGAACTTACAAGTCTTGTGCGACAACTAGCTGTGGCTACCAAATCCCCAACCTCGTCTTCTCCACAATCAATGTTTCCTGGACCTGTCAAAAACTATGGAATCTACAACTCTCTATCTCATCCAACTGACACATGTCCAAAAACTCAAGAGGATCAATCTGATTCATCTGGACCAATGGAGCTCAATGTAGTATTTGCTCATCGGAACACCAACCCTCAACTATCAAGACAGTTTGTTAGAAAATTCAACCAACCTCACTCTGAGCCCTTCTCTTCTACCTTTAACCAGGACTTGAGGTATGGCAATCCCATTTCTCATCCCCCTCAATTACCCCCTCAAAACCCAAACCAGTTTCAATATGGTCAAGCTGTTGGTAACTTCCAACAAACTTATCCTTTTGTCCCTCAACCTCAAAGGATCAACCCTCCTCTTGCTCCTCCTAGATTCCACTATCTCAGTGAGCCTTCCCAATTCCCAAACAAATACAATTTCTTTCCCAAAAACCGAAATCAAGGTAATCTCAATCCAGGACAAGCCTCTTCTTCCAAGTAACAATGGTAAAGTGCTGTTGAAGATCTTGACTCCTTCACCCGTTCTAGTCTCAAGAACATTGAAACCCAAATTGGTCAACTTTCATCCAACCTTAGTCAGCAACAACCATCTAATTCTTCCAAACTTCCAACTCAACCATTACCCAACCCCAAGGGTAATGTAAGTGCAATTGAACTTAGATCAGGAAAGAAAATTTCTATGCCTCAAGATAATTCCTCCAACCCTCCTTTGAATGTTGAACTAGAAAATGAAAAGAAAAAGAAACTTGAAAAGGAACATGAATCCATTCCCTCACCTCCTTCCATTCCACTTAGGAATCCAATTCTTTTTCATCAAGTTGTTTCTAAACCAAGAAAGTCCTTTGAACCTGATCCTGAAATTCTCGACATGTTTAGAAATGTTGAAGTCAACATTCCTCTCTTAGATGCCATCAAAAAAATTCATAAGTATTGTTGTACCTCTCGTACCCCTCGTGGTTTAATTTTCATGATCACAATCACTCTCTTATTTATCTAATCTTGTTTTAAGTGTTTTTGGATGATAGGCATGATTTCAGGTTGCCAAGGAATTGGGAAAGAAAGCCAGAAGGCAAAAGTGGACTGATTTCAGTCCACCGGCCAACCGGTGTCCCATCACCGGCCAGCCGGTGGAACCCAGACAGAAGGGACACCTACTGTCTCACCACCGGCCAACTGGTGGCCTCCTCACCGGCCAACCGGTGGTGCCTGGGCAGAAGGCCTCTCCATTTTTCAAAGCACCGACAAACCGGTGGCCAAGCACTGGTCTGCTGGTGGAACCAGTCAAACTAGCCGTTGGGCTTTGACCAGCCTGCTCCCAACGGCTCCGAAGACTTTTCCAACGGCTCCGAAGACCCCGAACAGCCATATGAGGGTTCCCCCTCTATAAATAAAGGACTAGGAAGCCCCGGAACTAAAGTGGAACTATAACCAAGCCAACGGAATCCAACGGACACAGTTTTCATCATTTGGCAAACCTCCGGCGGATTCCTTCAAGGAACCTCAATTGCTCCAACCCATTTCCACATCCAAGGAGCATCACCATAGAATCTTTGGAGCGCTCTTCATCAACTCCAACCAATCCATTGGCACCCAATACTTCTCCACATTACGGTTTTTCTTGTTTTATTATTTTGAGCATCAATTTGGGTTTGTGCCTACAAACCCCTCTTTCTCTCATCTTCCTTTTGTTTGGGTTTTCACACCACCTTCAAGGTGTGAAGAGGTTAGTCAAGCCTTCCATTTAAAAGGCTTGAGTCATAGGTGAGCTAGCCTTCACTTGTAAGAAGGCTAGTGGGTTCTTGCTCAACCATTAAAAGCAAGCTGTAATAGGTTCTAGACTACCTTAAAGTCTAGTGGGTTTCTTGCTAAAACCATTAAAAGCAAGAGGTAGTAAATCTCTCAATGGTTGAGTTGGGAGCGGAGACGTAGGCTTTGGTTTAAGCCGAACTCCGTTATCATGTTTTGTGTCTTGCCTCTTTTATTTTCGCTGCACTTTTTACTTTGATTTTAAATTGTTAATTATTTTTAAAAGGCAATTCACCCCCCTCTTGCCATCACTCTCCTCCCCAACAATTGGTATCAGAGGGAGTGTTTGTGTAATACCTTAACCGGTTTCAAATTCAAGATCCATTGTGATGGATTCATCTTCTTTCGCCCCCGAAGGTTATTCATTGGGTCGTGCTCCATTCTTTGATGGAACCGACTATACCTATTGGAAAACCCGCATGACTACTTTTCTTAGAAGTATAGGTTATCCTATTTATAGAATTGTCATGAATGGTTACTCTCTCTCTTCTCCTGATGAATCCAAATGGACTCAAGCCGATATTAAAAATTTCGAGCTTGATGACAAAGCCATGAACGCTCTTCATTGCGGCCTTGATCGTAATGAATTCAATAGAGTTTCCACATGCACTTCATCTCATGAAATCTGGAAACTATTGGAGGTTACCCATGAGGGGACCAACAAAGTTAAGGATACTCGATTGGATATGTACCGTCAAGATTTTGAGTCTTTTACCATGCATCCATCTGAAAATATAACTGAAATGTTTACACGTTTTACTGATGTTTGCAATGGGAGAAAGTCCCTTGGTGATGATGTGTCTACAGAAACGATGGTCAAGAAGATCCTTTGGATCTTACCAAGCTCATGGGCACCGAAAGTCACGGCAATTCAAGAAGAAAAAGATGTCAAGAAAATGCCGGTCGAAGAGCTCATCGGATCCCTCATGACCTACGAGATCACCATGAGGAGGCAAGTTGAAAAGGAAGGCAAACTCATCTCAACTCCAAAGAACATCGCCTTCAAAGTTCAAAAAGAAGAAATCTCCTCCTCATCTTCTTCCTCTTCAAGCGGCGATTCAGAAATCGAGAACCTTGCCTGCAAGATGCACAAATTCATGAATAAGAACAAAAAGAAGAAATCTCGCAAGGCTCAAAAGGAAAAACTCAACGAAAAATCCGAGCCCGAGGTAATATGATATGGGTGTGGCAAGAAAGGCCATTATAAGCCCGATTTCCCACTCCACAAGACAAGGGCCAAGCAAAAGGAAAAGAAAAAGGCATTCAAGTCCACTTGGAGTGATAGCTCCTCATCCTCCTCCTCCTCAAAATACAACAGTAAAAAATGTCTAATGTCATTTCATGAGGTAACCTCTTCCGACTCCTCTTCCTCTTGTTCTTCAAATTCATTCAATCATTTATCTTACGAGGATATCCAACATGCGAGAGATCAATTGGAGGAAGGTTTTCATGAACTTTCTTCCAAATTTATTGCTTTAAAAAAGAATTTCAAAAAACTTTCTTCCGAAAAGGAACAACTTCTCAAAGAAAAGGAGGAGTTGTCCCTCAAGATCCAAAACCTTCCCGATGTTGATTCTATGGAATTAACAATCAAGGATTTAAGGAAATCCCTAGCTAAGTTCACCGAAGGTGAACATAACCTTTCAAAGCTCCTTGGTTCCCAATGCGTATCTAGAACCACCCAAGGGCTTGGCTATTCCAAGCAAGCTTCCTCTTCCCATGCTCCTAATATTTTTGTAAGGGGGATCTCCCAATATAAATTTTGCAACTATTGTAAAAAACCCGGGCACTTAATTTATGAGTGCGATTGCAAAAATGCCCGGTATGGAAGGCCCAAAACCATTTCATTTAATGATGAATTTCATAGGAGAAGACCCGCCACTAGACAAGTTTGGATTGAAAAATCCCTTTTAGCGAGTCTCACCGGATCAAAATTTGTCTCGGTTCTAAAATCCTCTCCCCGGTGATTTGTTGTTTTTATTTAGGGGGAGTTAGGATCGTTTAAGCCTTTTTGCTTTATATTCAAAACTTTCAATTCAAAACTTTCAATTCCAAACTTTCAATTCAAATCTCAAAAATTTCAATTGGTTTAAATAATCTATCTTGTTTTTCAACCTTTTTCTCAATCAAGTTTTATGCCCCGTGCTATTTTGATAATCACAAAGGGGGAGAAATTATTGGTTGATTGGGGGAGAAATCTTTCTCTCATGCTTTTCTTTACTTTTCAATTTATCCTTTAAAGCATGCCTTTCATTTCAGTCTTTTACATTTCTTGTTTTGGTGATTGTGATCATCAAAATAGGGGGAGATTGTTGTACCTCTCGTACCCCTCGTGGTTTAATTTTCATGAACAAAATCACTCTCTTATTTATCTAATCTTGTTTTAAGTGTTTTTGGATGATAGGCATGATTTCAGGTTGCCAAGGAATTGGGCCAAGAAAGCCAGAAGGCAAAAGTGGACTGATTTCAGTCCACCGGCCAACCGGTGTCCCATCATCGGCCAGCCGGTGGAACCCAGACAGAAGGGACACCTACTGTCTCACCACCGGCCAACCGGTGGCCTCCTCACCGGCCAACCGGTGGTGCCTGGGCAGAAGGCCTCTCCATTTTCCAAAGCATCGGCCAACCGGTGGCCAAGCACCGGTCAGCCGGTGGTGCCAGTCAAACTAGCCTTTGGGCTTTGACCAGCCTGCTCCCAACGGCTCCGAAGACTTTTCCAACGGCTCCGAAGACCCCGAACGGCCATATGAGGGTTCCCCCTCTATAAATAAAGGACTAGGAAGCCCCAGAACTAAAGTGGAACTATAAACAAGCCAACGGAAGCCAACGGACACATTTTTCATCATTTGGAAAACCTCCGGCGGATTCCTTCAAGGAACCTCAATTGCTCCAACCCATTTCCACATCCAAGGAGCATCACCATAGAAGCTTGGGAGCGCTCTTCATCAACTCCAATCAATCCATTGGCACCCAATACTTCTCCACATTACGTTTTTTCTTGTTTTATTATTTTGAGCATCAATTTGGGTTTGTGCCTACAAACCCCTCTTTCCCTCATCTTCCTTTTGTTTGGGTTTTCACACCACCTTCAAGGTGTGAAGAGGTTAGTCAAGCCTTCCCTTTAAAAGGCTTGAGTCATAGGTGAGCTAGCCTTCACCTGTAAGAAGGCTAGTTGGTTCTTGCTCAACCATTAAAAGCAAGCTGTAATAGGTTCTAGACTACCTTAAAGTCTAGTGGGTTTCTTGCTAAAACCATTAAAAAGCAAGCGGTAGTAAATATATCAATGGTTGAGTTGGGAGCGGAGACGTAGGCTTTGGTTTAAGCCGAACTCCATTATCAAGTTTTGTGTCTTGCCTCTTTTATTTCCGCTGCACTTTTTACTTTGATTTTAAATTGTTAATTTTTTTAAAAGGCAATTCACCCCCCTCTTGCCATCACTCTCCTCCCCAACAAGTATGACAAGTTTCTTAAAGATTTTTTTACCCACAAGAGGCAACTTAGGACCTTTGAAAATGTTTCCACCCATCATTCTATACCCATAATGTGCAAAGATCCAGGGACCTTTACGGTTCCATGCCAAATTGGAAGTTCTAACTTTGATGATGCACTCATAGACCTAGGAGCCTCAATTATTTTCATGCTCAAATCCATATTCTCCAACCTTGTTCTAGGTCCCTTACAGCCAATGAGTGTTTTTATTCAATTATCCAATCGAAGAACAGCCAGTCCTGAGGGAATAATTGAGGATGTCCTTGTCCGAGTCAATGATCTTATCTTCCCTGCTGATTTTTATGTCCTTGACATGGAAGGTTAGACGGACTCTTCGTAATCTCCCCTAATTCTAGGAATACCATTTGTCATGACAGTGAGAACCAAGATTGATGTACATTCTGACATCTTATCCATGGAATTCAGTGACCAACTGGTCAAGTTCAACATTTTCCAAGCCATGTGATACCCATCTGAGGATCACTCTGCATTCTCAATCCATGCTTCTGAGGAAACTTCTAAGAGTCAATCGAACCCCAATACACCATGTTCTTCATGTTCTAATGACAAAGGATCTTGTGAAATATGAACCATGATTATACAAGTCATAAATGGTGAAGTTGATGTGGACCTCTCATTCATAGACTCCATCAATATAGAGGAACTTGAAAACTTTCTTGAATCCCACATCAACTCTGATCTCTACTACTCCAACTTGGACAGTATTAAGGAAAATGAATATTAAGCAACTGAAGTCCCTTCATCCATTCCTGATATTTCTAACCAAAAAATGAGAGATGATACTGATCTGAAACCTCTTCCTGAACACTTGAAATATGAATTCCTTTTTCATGATCACTCATATCCTGTCATTATCTCATCTTCACTTACCGAAACTGAGGAGTCCAAACTTGTTCAGGTGTTAGAGGGTAGAAAGGCCTTATGTTGGACCCTATATGACCTACCAGGAATCAACCTTGCTCTTTACATGCATCACATCCATCTTAAGGAATCATCCAAACACATTATACAACCTCAAAGAAGAATCAATCCACTCATCCTTGAGGTAGTTAGGGAAGCGATCACCAAGCTTCTTCAAGCTGGTATAATCATTTGAAATGTGATGTTGATTTTCACCTATCTATTGGTCAAAGTTCTGGTTCTCTGCTAATGCGTATAGCAACACTTGGGTCGAATCTTCGACGATGATACTTTGTAATAGTCATTTGTTTTTAGTTGATTGTATTTTGATTAGAGGGGTTTGTTTGCAGAGCTTAATTGAAATGATTGATTGACTATAATTGATTTAACAAATTGATAAATATTGGGGTGAGTTCATTATTAGGGAGTTAAGCTTGTGATATCCTAGAGATTTGATTTATATTGCATTTAAATTAACACCCACTTCACAAGTTGACGTCGATTAGAATTCCTAAGTGTTAAAGATTTAATCCAAGACTTAACTTAACTAGGATTCTAATATCAATAATTACTTGTTTATTGTAGCGTATTTATGGTTCCATTAATCCATGGAAATCACATGTTAAAAAAATATGTCATTAATACATGACATATTAAGTCCAACATACACAACGTTAAATTAACGAATACTCATCGAGCAAATACTCTCAATCACTTAACATACCTAAATTTTGACTCACCCCAATGAGATATTTACTCATCCATTGGGGTGTTTAATAGTCTCGTTATAATTATTATGATGATAAATTAAGAATAGAATAAAAAAGGGATTAGAAAATAGTGGTATGTCGAACACACACACACACGAACAATGGTGATAATTAAAAATGGATTTTCGATTGAATGAGGAAGAAAAAGAAGGGAAGGGGATTCAACTGAATTTAAACTATTTTAAGAAAATTAAAATTAAACTATAGAAGGTGTATGAGAATAAGAAATATTGAAGAATAAATTTTCATTAAAACAGAATTACAAAAAAATTTGGATTCATTTGGACAAATGTAGCCAAAGTTATGGCCGGTTGATTAATCAAATTTTATCTGTCCATTTCAATCCAATCTTTTTAATGTCTAAATTTGAAAGGGTTTTTGAATAGGAATATGACTTCAAAACAAAATTATTTCTTCAACAATGTCGTCCACCTTTATCTCCTATTTCACACTGCAAAATCTCAGCTGTATTGGATTCTTACATCATGAGATATGTCATGAATACTATAATTATTTTATTTCTAGTCCAAAATAGTGGGAAGAACTTCAATGCATATTTTGGGCCTTTTTTTTGGATTTGGGCCTTGAAATTTTTATCAAAGACTCCTTAAGTTGTCCCCCAAACTATGTTAGAAAATAATAGAATTTCAGCTTCTGTATTAATCCCAGTAAATCAATCTTCATGAATAGTCCAGTTTCTCCACAGATTCTTTAGTCTTGTTTGTGAGGACCATATGACCCTTCAAATGGAAGAATTGGATCATGGTACCTTCTAATGAAATGTTTTATATTAAATGGATAATCCTAACAAACAAGAACCACACAATTTGTATCAGTATAGTGATAGTTATTATTAAAATAGTAAACTGACTCAATTGGACTACTTCTAAAAATGCCCAAAAATTATACTTAATATTAAAACATTAATATTTCACTCAAATTATGCACATTTCATATAAAATAAGTAAAGGGAGTATATAATAAGTCATGAAAATATTAATAACATCATCCATCCTGGGGAAGGAGGGTGGGTCTTTAACCTAAGAGGAAGAACCCTTAGAAGACTCAAATCGTAGTCAAAATTGTCTATTTTTTAGATTCTAAAGTAGATTGTGATTCGATGATAGGACCTTCACCATTATTCCCTATGATAGGGACTAGGGATAGAACTAGGAATATCCGTTTTTTCCTCCTAAAATTGAGATGCACTAGATACATGAGGCTCTCCAAAGGTACATATATAAGGAGGAATATTTGGCTCCTTTCCAAGTCCTGGTCATGCAATCCTCTCTATCATCAATACTATTATTCTCTACCTCATCCAAATATCATGGAGAGTTGTTATGGGGACCAATAGAGGGATAGAAATATTGTGACCCACCAGTAAATACCGAATACCTTGCTTGGGAAGCAGTGGTCATTAGTTTATCTTACAGGGATGTGGTGGTGCAATCAGTGTATTCTACAAATGATAGACCAAGATACAGTGGCTTGTTAGCACATGCATCATACTCTCCACTGAATAGTTTCCTATCACAACAGTACACATTAGTGATGTTATCAGTTACACAACTACCCCTTGTCAAAGAGTGGGAAACCATGGGTTAAATCCCAATCCAGAGCTAAGAAGTTTGCGGGACATTCTCACAGTGGACCATTTCCCTAAAATTTTCTGGCCGATTGCAATTACAAACTTCAACATTCCAGAGTCCATCAACCAAAAAGAGATTATTTGCTTCTGAAAAACCATAGAGATAATTCATCTCCATCTTTGTGATCGACAGTTAGCTTACTAAAAAAGTCAAGAACACTACAACAACATTGGCTAGCAGTTCCATGTAGTTGAGTTGGCCGCACACCCTATTTCTTAGCACCATATCTCATACGATTATAATCAAAACCTCAAAAAATGATGAATTTAGGGATTTATAGTTCTCTATAGAGTCATTAAGGATGATTCCCTACAAGTCCATATCTATGGATGGGTGTAGTATGCTACCATACATTTTAGTCCAATCATGTGCCAAACTGGTTCACCCGATGATATCAAGGACATTCCTTCAAGCATCATCATGGTGAACATGGTTGTTCCTAAGATATACCTAGAATGGGGCACTGGAACAGGGTCTAGAGAAGAGGAACAACCCACTAGAGTATTATAACACCTGGAATACCCTACAGGTGTCCATACTCGCCAACAAAGATCATTTTATTTCCTTTATTCGCCTTCTGAGTAACTAACTCTTGATCGAGACCCCAACAAGGGTAAAGGGGATTATAAGACCGTTAAACCCACTGAACCATATGGATTGGTGAATTAGACAGAGGATCTTACTGAAAAGGAGGATTTATGCCAATAGATTTCAAAAAAGAGAAGGATGGTTGTTGAGCTCCTTGCCGAAGTGTTGTGGAATGGTAACCAAACTATGATAATCCTAGACCAGGATAGTAGTGGTAGGAAAAACTTTTCCCCAGCGAATTTCCCCAAGGTGATCTCAATAACCCTACCCATATAGGTAGGTTAGTGGCCAGTGTTTATAAAATTTAGGCTCGATATGCGTCACCAAATCCACCTGAGCTGCTTGACGACATTCCCTAGGACCCAGCTCAGGTTACACCAACCACTCTATAAGAGCCATCAAGAACTCCTTAGTTTCCTACAGCTACACCATAGGTTATTCCCCAAGATGATTTGGTAATTACACTTATTTCTCCATGATCTGTTGGGCCCACTTTCCATGTTGAAGTTCTTTACAACACATTGGTGGCCATGGACCCTAATCAAGATAGGATTCCACATCAAGATGGTCTGATGATTTCCCTTATTTCTTTCCTCAAGGCTCTTAAAACACAAAAATTTGAAATACCTCATGATTATAAGCCATATATGGCATGGGTGTATGATATTCCAGGACCCCTAGGTTACAAAAATCCTAAATTCTCCCATTTTAATGGGATAGGAGATCTGTTGCAGTATCTAGCCCACTTTATTTCAAGGTTTGGACCCATTTTGGGAACTCCAGCACAACTGGTGGCCTTTAAGATCTGTTGTTTCGTACAAAGACTGGAAGGGACCTCATTTTTCTAGTACAATCAGTTACCCATTGGGTCTATAGTTGGTTGGGAAGATCTTCGTATGTAGTTTCAATACTAGTTTAGTTCCACCACTCGATAGACTAGTATTGTTGACCTCTTTAAGTGAATGCAAAGGTCAGATGAGCGAGTCACAAAATATTTCACCAGGTGTAAGGGTCTCGTGTTATCACTCGACAAGCCACTAACTCGGAAGTAGCTGCAAATAATGTGAGTAGGGAATGTGAAGACCAAGCTGGTTCTTTCTCTCGTCACTAATAATTTCCCATGTTTATTTCGATATTTCCCTGACAAATCACAACATATAGAGGAAGCATTACAACAAGCTAACCAGGAACACCCATTTCCGCCATCGTCTCCCTCAAGAAGAGTCACGAAGGACATGAACGATGCTATTGTGCATGTATGGGACCCTAGAAAAATGGATTTTTTTATCGGAAGAGCCACCTCCACTGCCTCACCGAGGGTCACCACCATGGGATCTTTGTCTGGCTCAGCAGCTCCTGCCTCAGAATCAATAGCCATCCCTGTGTAACGTGCAGTTTCTTCCTAGGCGAGATAATCAGGTTCCACCTACTCTCGAGGCTCCTCCAGCCCCTCGTTCAGGCTAGGATCCCAAGGATATATTCCTAGATCGATAAAAATAGACCTAATAATTCAATGGGGTTCATGTTCCTTTCTATTACCAAAGTGCATTAGGACAAGGGATCGTTCCATTTCTATAATGCATGAGACCCAAAGAAGTAGATCTCATTGATATCCCAAATTACTGCCTCTATCAGTGATTTATTGGACACAACCTCAAGTAGTTCTATGTGTTCAATGACTGGATTCAAGACTAGTTCAATAATGAAAAATTTAGGTTTCATCCAGCCCTATTATAGGTGTCATGTGTGTTTATAAATCTTGAAAGTGAAAGAGAGGGTGAATAACAACACATATCTAGTCTCAGGTCTCAAAAGTATGATGAAAAGATGAAACATAAGGAAGTTTATTGCATCCAGTGTATTATTTGTACCAATTTAAACTAGATTGATCCTTCCAAAGTCAATGTGCTACCTTCAGTGGGTTCTTATTCATCGATGTCTCAGCCTTCATTCTCTCAAGAGAGAATGCATCGATGGTGTAATGGGAAACAAAGCCCCCACCAGTACCAAATCCATCCCATACTCTGAGAGACTTCATGCCCCTAGTGATAGGTATTTACCACAAACTTTTACCGAAAATGGGGGACTCCACAAGTTATGATCATGAGTACGCCTCGATGAACACGTCAATTTAGTGTATGCATACATGATCCTCGAGGATGAGTAACGATTGGAAGACCCTCCTAATGCCCCTAGCCAAAGCCAGTGTCAATGAAAACCTAGGGATGTAAACCATTAGAATTCATTGCCTAGTGCTTTCGACCAAGTCACACACACCACTAAAACTAGACATCAAGCCCATCATAGAGCCCAGAATGTGCATCCTTCTCACCCTATTTTATCAGACTCAGCCCCACTACCATTCGTATTTCTTGATCGGGAAGAGTCACCACGACTGCACGAGGACCAACTACATTCAGTTATGGATAGATTTCATCCATCTAGCCACTAACCAGTGGTCACTCTACATTTTTCTACTAGTGAGAAGCAAGGCATTCCCAATAGTAGATATTATCCACTAGTTAAAAAAATAGTGTCTCTTATACCTTTTACAACTGATCGACCTCCTATCAACAAAAATGTGCATCTGGCATGAATGTACGATGTTCTCAAACACCATTTCAGTATTCTTGGAAGGCTCTCAATCCAAGAGGCTCTCTACCTATCAACAAATATTTGTGAAGCACTTGAAAAGGAATTATGTAGTCCTCTCTAGTTTGTGACAGAGTTATCATCTGTAGAGGCCTTCCATACTGTTGAGCATGGAGAGTTTCAAAACATCATCTCATTACTGGGAGAAGAATAAGTTTCTCGTATATAGGGGCACATTCACCCGCTTTAAATCACTGAAAAATTAAATAGTGCGAAGGTCAATTGTTATCCAGTCGATATAGGTTTCAAGATTATTCTTATCCTGAACCAAACACTCCACAAGTTGAGACTATCTGAAATAGACCTAAATCCATCTGACCTGAAGATTCATGGCTATAACAGGACAGAGCAGACACATGTTGTTCAAATCATCTTTGAGACCCAATTCTGTGGCCTAATTTCTAGCACAATGTTCTTAGTTGTCACATAGGACACTTCTTACAAAATGTTGATGGCTATACCATGGCTCCACTTGCATGCGGCAGTCCCTTCCTAATATCACCAATTACTTAAGTACTCTCTCAATGGTCGAGTGGGCATGATTCAAGGTGATGAATCTCCATTTTCTTCTCGTGAAGCCCACTATTTAAATGTTGACTACTACAAGATCAATGAAAAGTAGATTCAAGACAACAACATTGAACACACTAACATTATGGTTGACCCAGTTATAGAATTTGATGATGCCTACATTATCCAAATTAACTAATTGGAGGCCATAACCCTAATTTGGGGACATTGTTTTGTAATATCTGTGATAAGGGGAAAGATTGTTCCCTGACCCAAGGAATGAAAAAAGTTCACTTCATACTCCTACCTAAATCAAGATTCAGTGACTAAAGAACCCCTTACCCCTGTAAGGTATAGGGGTGTTGGTCCCATGGAAAAAACAATAGGTCATACTTTCTTGTTCCACCAGGCTGAGTTGAATAGATGCAGGCCATCACACCACTACTGCTTTGATATTATCAAGTGTGGCCCATTGGGTCAAAGTCTTGATGGATTCAGATTGATAGATGTTGTCACTGTGGTTTCAACAACATAGGTGTCCTCAAATAAAGATTCCATTACCACTTAGGCCAAAACTAGAATTATGTCAGAGTCAGTCAATTCAAAAGAATTACCCATACCAATGATCCTCCCTCCATAGAAAATTAAGAGGCTTTGGAGGACACTTCTACCACATTCATGGAAGTCACATCTACTACGGTCAACAAGTTAGTATAGGTGAACCTTGGAACTGAGGCATATCCAAAACTAACACTGATTTTCTTAGCTATGCTTGTAGAAGAGGAACAATGATACATGGATTTCTTGAAGTAGCATCGAGATGTATTTTTCTAGAGCTATGAAGATATTCCGAGACTGGATCCTCTGGACGCAATCTATCTTCTTGGTCTCCCAATAAATAATCACGGGTTCAAACAACCTCCCATAAAGATTTACCCCTCTCACAGTGTCATAGTTGAGGCTGAAGTTGATAAAATCATTAAAGACATCTTCGTCACGGAAGTCCAGTACCCAAAATGGATATCCAACATCATTCCCATATGAAAGAATAATGGAAAGATCAGAGTATGCATTGTCATCTGGGATCTCAAACGCCACTGTCCAAAGAATGAGTTTCCCTTTCATGCAACAATAATATTGATTGATGCTACCACTGGGTTTCTGAGCTCTCTCCTTCATGGATGAGTATTCCATATAACATCAAATCCA
Source organism: Viscum album (assembly GCA_963277665.1). Taxonomy (NCBI): domain Eukaryota; kingdom Viridiplantae; phylum Streptophyta; class Magnoliopsida; order Santalales; family Viscaceae; genus Viscum; species Viscum album. The sequence continues at coordinate 571,412,563 of OY728119.1, forward strand.
AATGGACCCTAAGGAGGAATAATAGACTACCTTCATATCATTTTGAGGTACTTTCGGTTACCAGTTAATGCCTTTCAATATGAAGAATGTTTATTCCACCCATCAACATGCCATACACTGCATATTCAAGACTATCATCGGGACATTTTTGGAATTATACATGGATAATCTTTTGGTAAAATCCTTCCAGTTCTAGTACCATCTAAAAGATCTTTATAAATTGTCCATCTTCCTTTGTTCCCACCATCAGAAGAAGAACCCTTTGAAGTGTGCCTTTGGGGTTACCTCCTGAAAGTTCTCAGATTCACTGTTAGATATTAAGGTATCAAGATCGATCAACAAGAGTTCATGGATATAAGTCATATGTATCCTCCTAGAAACATTTAAGATCTCTAAATCATTTAAGTCCACTTAGCCTATATATTATGATTCATCACAAATCTAGATAGAAAGGTTAATCCCTTTTCCAGGCTCATGAAGACAGGCAATGACTACCAGTGGGATGAAGAGTGTCAGGTCACCTTGGAGGACATCATGTAGTACATGGAACAACCTCTGGTTCTGATGCCACCCATCTCCAAAAATCCAGTGATCATTTATGTGACTACTATTGAATGGTCCCTCATAACCCTTATCAATTTGAATAAAAATGACGTAAAAGGGAACAATTTAAACTATCTTAGTTGTATGATCCTCAATACAGAGACCAAATATTCCTCTATCTATAAGAGCTTCCTTGTGTTGGTATTCATAGTGCAGAAGTTGCTACATTACTTGCAGTACCATGAGATACGACTAGTGTCTCATGTGGACGCAATGTGGTATTTTTTTAACCACCCATACTGACAGGACATCTATCTCAGTGAGTAGTAATCCTTAAGTAGTTCGATATAAAGTTCATTTCACAAAAAATTGTTAAAGGTCAGGAACTGGGATACTTCTTTACCGCCCATCAAGACCACATAGAGTAGTCTATTGATCTTGAATTCCATGTAGGTTCATCCTCTCTGTGGATCAGGACGTCTCATATTGGCAGATTCAATTAAATGGTGCTTCTCAAATCACTACTAGCAAAAGACTCAATGATCCTAAACATAGTAGAGTATGTTTGGGTATCGTCTCCACCATGCTTTCATAGAATTTCCTACCTTATTCATTCTTGTTGTCAAAATTATGCACCAACAATGATGCTAAGTATTTTGCTCTCATCACTAGTCTCGAGCTATCTCTCGAGATTAGTGTTCCCCATTTTTATGTGAAAGGGGACTCTGAGCTAGTAATCAAGAACATCAATGATGAATACATTGTCTAGAAGCCAGATATTGTACCCATATTAGAGCTCACTCTCCAATTGATGGCCTTGTTCCCTTATCCATCATAGATCATTCACATTCCATAGTCATAGAACGGTTGATCCATTACCTTGACCAGCCTCGTCAAATCTATTTCAGATCCTCACCAGGATGACTTCATTATCCATGTGGAGCACTGAAGAGTCATCACTCCCGTCACTCCAAATGATGATGATAGCCAACAGGTAATCCATCTTATAGATGATTCATCCACATAATTAGCTTTAGGCCCCCCTTCCTTAGCAGAAGAGACCCTTGATTAGATGAACCCTTTGTCGAGTACCTCCAACATGGTAACCTCCCTGTAGACCAATCTGAACACGAACAAATTATTTAACATGAAGTAAAATTCACCCTACAGAGATTACCCAACCCCGAGAAGATCCTATATAGGTTTGGGTTCTATGGGGTTATCCTCCATTGTATCCAAGTAATTTATGATCCCGAGGTCATCTAGGAAGTTCACACTAGTTCCCATGGAGCTCATCAGGCAGGGTCAAAAATCTATCCTCAGATCTGAAGGTTAGGATAATTTTCCCCACCATGGTCCGTGACTATATTGAGTTCAGAAATAGGTGCCACACCATCCCGATCCATGCTAATGTTTTGTATCATCTGACTGAACCTCTCCATACTGACATTTACTCTTGTCCCTTTACGGTATGGGGACTGGAGGTTGTGGGACTTTATCCACCAGTAATAGCTCACCAATGAAGATTCATCCTGACCACTATGGATTTATTTTCCAAGTGGGTATAGGTAATCCCACTCTTGGAATTAAAGTCCTGTTATATCATTGATTTCAGGAGCTCCAATATCACCCCCTTATACAGAGTCCCTCACACCAACCTCACCAATAACAACACCAACTTCCAGGAAAAAAATATGATGAAATTGTACGATAAGTAAAATAACCATTCTAATCATACCTCTTGATATCACACACATGAAATTGGGTAGATTTAGGAATTCAAAATAAAACCTCTCTAATATCATGCATAAGATGGTTGGTCAGAACAAGAAGAGTAGGTTGGAAAAGATAGTCAATATTCTCTAGGATTATCGGAAAACTATCATAATTCCACACAGGTGACTCCATATTCCTTGGTTTTCAGAACATAGGGAGTCATGCCCATTGACATTCAGTTATCATGACACTGCATAGCCTTCAATGATCATCAGATGTTAAACAGGGTAGTAGATGTCTGTTTGGATGAACTAGAAGCCCTCAATGAGAATAGGCTATGGGCCTTTCATAATCTAGAGCGACATCAGAATAATATTTCCATGGATTTAAATAAGAAAGTTGGTATCCATTATTTACAACATGGTGACATGGTATTGGCTCTGAGAACACCAATGACACCCAACAACAAGCCACCAAATATAGAACCAAAATGAAAGGTACCTTATTTCATTCCCAAGGTTTAGCGCAATGGTGCAGACTCTCTGGTCACTATGGATGGTGATCACATTACTCCTCCCACCAATGATAAATTCCTCAAGAAGTACTTCACATGAGAAGATCCCTTTCATCTTACAAGATGTTAAACTGTATACCATCCAAGCTCTATGACCTTAAACTAAGATCCATTTCATCCTGCATGATGATAAACTACAAGATATAAACATACCTCTATGGTCTAAGATCTATGATCTTAAACTAAGATCTCCCTCATCCTTATCTCAAGGCATTAAACTACATGTGTACCACCATGCTTCATGAGTCCCTTTATTTGGGTCTCCACTATATTTCTCACCTGAAATCACCCCTAGAAGTCCGGTATCATGAAACTTTGGCTCACCTATTATCTTGGACCAACATCCCAGAGGATCTCAAATGATAATTTGATACAAGTCCAAAGTTGCAAATAGGTTCAACGTTTGATGATCAATTATTGGTACCCATTCCGAGTCACATGATATGGATACTATGTTGTGAACATGTTCAGAAGATATCCCTTATCATTATGGCTATACCAATGATCTTCGAAATATAGGGTGCAGTGGTTCACCTTTTTTCTTCCCTTCTATCCCATATACATGACATTAAACTGGGCATCTATGGTCCAAGATCTATAACCATAAAATAAGATCTCCCACATATTTACCAGATGATGTTAATATATATGACAATTCATGAACTACGTGTGTCTTGATTCCCATCCTTACGGGATATGTAGGAATGCTATGACATTTTTTTTCTTCGCTTCCAGCCTCAATTTTTAGAATCCTTCTTTTTCACTTTACCTCTTGGTATGTGTTCTCCAAGGAGTAAGTGGTGTGGTGTAGACTTATGTACTCATTCATGTTAGGTTTTCAATAACCACACCATGTACCTCTCTTGAGATCTCTCCATTTCATGTCCTTACCACATAACGTTATACTGCACATCACTTAATAACTATATGTGGCTTTATTACTATCCCTAATGGATATGTAAGAATGCCCATATATTTCATCTTCAGTCCTAGCCCCTAGTATCACATATTTTCCCTTCCTTCTGGCCTCTCATACTAAGTATCTTGGGAGCATGTGACATGATGTGTACTTTTTTTCTCATTCACATCTAGATTTCAACTATCATTTCATATGTCCCCCTTTAGTGGTCTCCCCTCTGCATCCTTACCGCATGATGTGAAACTACACGACATCATGAGAACTATGTATGGATTTATTCCTGACCTCATATGTTATGTAGGAATGCCCGAACATTTATTCTTCATGTCAATCCCATCACACATATCCATCTATTTTGGTGTTCCCTCTCTCGGTTTAGTTCATTTTGAAGGCTGCATGTGGTGAGATGTGTACTTTTTTCCTCATTCACATCGGGTTTGCAACAGTCACATCATGCGCCCCTCCCTCTAGAGAATCCCATTTTCTTTTCATTCTTACCACATGCCATTAAACTATAAGAAATTTTAAGAACTATGTATGGATTGATTCCTACCCTTACAGAATACGTAGAAATGCCTAGGCACTTTTCCTTGGGTATTTATCTAGGACCCTCGACCTTTTCCAGCCCCTTTTCCTAAGGTTCCCCTTTGGGATTGTGCGCAATGTGGTGTGGAATTTTTTTGTCCTCATTCAGTTCAGTTATGATTTATCACACCATATTCATTCCCTTTAGAACCTCGTTATTTAAACATGCGTCCAAACTATATGATGTTAAACTATACTTCCCTATTACACATGACTTTAGACTTTTTCATATTTTCACATGATGTTAAAGTGAACGGGTTGGTCCTATCATGAAACCTTAAATAGAAACACTATCATCCTAGTTGCATAATGAAATAATAGAACCGCATTGTAGTGTCCTCACTTGAGAGAGAATCATGTTTGGCATCAGTCATCCACCATGATCTTTTTCAAGGAATAAATACAACATGATTCCTTCAGTGATGCCCAGATTCACCTTCCTGAGTTTTTTCCCAAAAAACACAACCATGCCAATGAAAAAACATAATCCATTAAATTCCTCTTCTTTACATGCATGGGAAAGACCATCATGACAATCAAATTAATAACTATGTGTGGATTAATTCCTAACCTCGTACGATATGTAAGAATTCCCATGCACTTGGCCTCAGGTATAGCCCCAAGTCCATCAACCTTTTCCAGCCCTTTCGACCTGAGAATCCCCTTTAGGATTGTGCATAGTGTGGTGTGGACTTTTCCTGTCATCATTCACATCAGGATTTCTTTATCATGCCATGCACATTCGCTTTAGAATATTATTCACTCCATTCCCATAATAACTGCATGATGTTAAACTACATGGAATATTAATAACTACAAATTTCATGATTCCCTCCCTTATAGGATATGTAAGAATTCCAAAACAATTCATCTTCAGGTCTAGCCCCATGTAACACAAATCATTTCTCCTTTCTAGTCCCTTGGATTGGAATATTTTTGAACCATGAGGTGTGGTTAAGAATTATTTGGTCCACATTTACATTGGGTTAATAATATCCACATAATGTACTTTCTTTCAGGGATCTCCCTTCCATTACATTCATCCTTACTGCATGACATTAAACTGCATGGCGCTTTAGAACTACATATGATATGATTCCTGTCCTCATGGGATATGTAGGAACACCATGACATTTCATCTTCGGGTCCAACCCCATGTTTATAAACCTATTTACCCCCTTCACACATATTCATGAGTTTTCCGCTTGTAACTTGACCCCTTGACCATTCTTATGCATTGTTAACACGCTCAAATGTGTTGTGGTTTAGGGATTATAGTGTTGGATTCTGCATGGAAATGCTCTCATTCCATATCCATGGTTTATATGTCCCTTTATTTGGGATTCCATCATCTTTCACATATAGAAGGACCCCTGAAAAATATAAATTCTCGGCCTTATGGATCACCTACCATTTCAGGCCAACATCTTGAAGGATTTAAAATGGAATTTGGAGACCAATTTCTCATTATGAATACATTCAGTAGCTGAACCTCGGGTGTTTGTTCCCAGTTCAGGTCACACGATATGGATATTATTCTTCAAATATGGTAAACAGTTATAATAAATCATTATTCCATCCCCATTATTCCCTAACTATTGGTATCGTGATTCAAAACTCTCTCCCCTTTATCACGTTCTGGTGAAACTTATACACCCTCAATGTTAACCCTTTGTGTACCTTTGTGTATTGTAAGGAAGAATCAGCATCGTGGGGTCATCATTAAATCCACACCACTTCCCCGATACTGTGTGAACCATGCATTTTAAACATATTCTCTGCCCATGTTTCCCACACCAACCATAGCTCATGTTCTCTTAGGAATTTTGGCAAGGTTTATATCTTCTTGGAAGAATATCACTTCCTATGGTCCAAGATCTATGACCAGAAACTATGATCCTTTACATCCTTATCATGAGACTCTAAACTACATCTTACTCATACTAACTATGTACTGATAAATTACCCAATCATATGATGTCTTCACTCGAGAAGACGTTTCACCATTTTGATATTGGATGTATGCCATATCGCCTTCAAAAACTATGCATGTCTTTATTTTCATCCTTATGGGATACATAGTGATGTCAAAAAAATTTATTGTTGGTCTAGCCATATCTCCATGAACCCTCTTGCTCCATTTTAGCCTTATTTTCATAAAAAGTATGTGGTGTTTTTTGGACTTATATCCTCATCCACATCGGGTTTTCAATAGCCACACCGTGTACCTCCCTTAAAAATATCCCCATCTTTTTTATCCTTACCTCATGATGATAAACTGAACAAGAATTTCCCATGAACATGAAATTAAATTGGGAACCTTACGGTAATATTTATATGACCTTAAACTAAGATTCTTACCTTCTAAATTCATACGAAGTTAAAATACATAATGAGTATGATATTTATTTCTAAAGATGATATTTCCCCCCTTTTAGTAGTATAAATTTTTCATAACACCTTCAAGAACTACGTGTGGTTTGATTCCAATCCTTGTGGTATATGTAGTGAGGATTGAATTGTTTTCCTTGGTATAGCTACAACCTCCTTCACCTTCCCGTCCCTATTATCCTGGGTTGTACATGGTATAGTGGGGATCTTTTTTGGTTCTCCTTCACAGAAGTTCCCAAAGAGAAAACCCTAAGTGAAGAATTCTTGATCTCGATCTGCATCGCAAAGGTAGTAGTAGATAATGATGCACCAGTTCAAAAAATTCACGACTGAGTGGGGAATTTATTGGAACCAAAATTCACCCTCAAAATCCACCCCTGTTTTCCTTCATCTTCCATTTTGAGGGGGGATTTTTTGGATCTAAAATTCATACCACATGAGGTATGAACATAGTCACAACTGGTATGTAGTGAATTTGGACTCAAAATTTCCCTTAAATTCATCAAAAATATCCCAAAGGGCTCATTTCATGAAGAAATCCAATAGGCCTTCCCAAATTTGTGATCAGGAGCATTCGGGGAGGACCCTTTGCGAGTCAGACAGATCCTGATGCCTATGTGGGATCACATGCTTTTGGAGGACCACTTCATGAATGATGCCTCAATGATCTTCTCCATGGTGTGATAGACCTTGTGTGAGTCCAATTCTTTCTGATTGATCCCTTCATCTCCACAATGTCACTGCTATCCATGTCATGCTCTGCGATCATCCCATTGATGGACCCCTCTACATGTTTTACCGACTCTGACACCACCATTTTTTCCCTACTGTATCCCATGCTCTTCGCTGTTCCTGGATGTTCTCCATGGAAAGCTCTACGACACTCACTGAACTTCTTTACCAATAAATAGTGTCCTTCCTCACTCTTTCAAATTACAGTTACTCTGCCCTTTCAACTCATGAGCTGTCATTTCTCAAAGACCATCATGAAAATAACATATGGATCGCCAATGATACTTGGCCTTCATGATCCATACCTCCTAGTGTTCTTCAAGACCTCCACTTATGGTGGGGATTCCTTTCAAGAAGGAATATGACCATCTCAAAGGAGGCTTCCCCTTTAGCGTGATCGAGGCATTGATAAGCATAGAGAATTCTCAAAGATCGCTTAAAATAAGGAGTTCTATTCATAACTGAAGCATTTATCTATTGAAGACCTCCCTTTGAAAAATATCGGTCCTTCATGAAGACCCTTTCCTTCAAAAACTCAATCCTCATCACAAAGAAAAACATCTTTTTGAAGGCCATATTCTTTAGGAATACCCAAAGATTCATGAAGCCCGTCTTTGAAAGGTCTCCTTCTTTGTAAACCCATATCCTGTGTGGCCCTCCAGGATTGTACGAAGTGATCTATTGGTCCCCCGAGTACTGATTCATGTTGTGTTTCCCTACTTTGTTGTTATTCGCATAGGCATAATAATGGATATTGTTTCTTTGAATAGCCACACTAATGTGGACCCTTCAATAAATCACTCTAGAACCCCATTAACACAACATTTCTGGTACCTTCTATTATCCATTGGATTAAAATGCACCAGTTATGTAAGTCCTAGAGGTGGGGAGTGAACCCTCATCGTCTGAGCTATATGACGTTAAACTACCTAGAAACCCCATGTCCTTGACACATGACATTAAAATGTGATGACAAAAGAAGTGAAAAAACATGATAGGACCATAATGTGGATGTGAACCATCACCCTCTAACCCATCCTCTCCCATTGTGCTTCATCACCATGTGCTCCCTTGGTTAGTCTTGAATATTCCCCAACACTCCTTGATAGGTTAGTCCATGTACAGTGGTCATATCATCCTCGTACATATGAACCCCTACTTGGGATTCCCTCTCGGGTTATGTAACTATTTCATCTTTGGGCCGCTGTCCATGTGTAAGCCCTGAACCATTACTCGTGGCTGCACCTTTCATGACACGATCATCTGGCCTGATGCTGCCCTTTGTTTCCCACACCGATAAAGGATCCCGTTAAACTAGAGTAATAAAATACCATGAAATAATCTTTGAGCTACTAACCATGAATAATACTCATTCCCTCTATGCCGAACTATATGGACTTTGATCCTTTCCCCCTTCATCCAAGGTATGTTGGAAGATTTCCTGAGGTTGAATCCCATCGCCCATCTATTCCGACCACTTCATGTCAGTTCACCATCATCCTTTATGATGTTAAACTATATTCCCCATTTATCCCGCATGCCCTTAAAATGTATTCTTTTTAACTACATGGGTTTTCATCCCTATCTCCTAGATAGGGTACGTTGGAAGACTCAATGAGATTCAACAAAAAATACCGGTAAACTTTAACGTCACTCTGTGGGGACCCACATCCTTGGTCCGCCCCTGGGGGGTGTCATACTAGTTACCAGGCAACTAACAATGTATATTCCCCAAACTCAATATGTGTTCCTCCACAAAAGAGTGTCCCTCTTGTGACAGGCTTCTAACCATATGTAAGCCCGAGCAAGTCTCCAAGTTGTTGTTCTTTGTCTACACACTAACATTGTGCCCCACAGCTAGAATTTTGTGGAATTTGGTCTGATACCATTTTCAAGAAAGGTACGTAGGAAGCCTCTATGAGGTTCAATACAATCACCTACCTTCCCCTACCACTTCACATCGAATCACCCTTATCCCACATGACATTAACCTATATGCCCCATTGGTCACATATGATGTTAAATTGTTTTCTTTCAAAATACATGGGTTTTGATACCCATCTCTAAGAAAAGGTATCTCAAAATACTCATGAGGTTCAACCCTAAACACTGGTAAACTTTGGCATCCCATTTGAGGGACCCACATCCTCAGCCCCACCTTGTGTTGTCAGAAAAATTCCTAAGAAACTAACCATGTGTATGCCCCACGCTCAATCATAATCCTCCAACCAAGAGTGCCTCTCTTGCGGTGGGTTTCTAACCATGATTAAAACATAACATGCTCTTGGGTTTCTATCCTTTGTGTACACCCCAAGTCTATGCACCATTATTGAACTACGCTAATTTAGATATTTTCCCATTTTGAGAATTGTACATAGGAAACATCCCTGAGGTTCAATACCATCTCCCACATCCCATCCTAGTACCACCCTTGAGCCTTTATGTCTTGGGAATATCAAGCCTTAACCCGGGGGTTCTACTTCCTTTTGGTCCCATCCATGCATCCATTCTAATTAGCTACCTCCTAAGGAGACTCATCACCCCATTTCCAGAATTACGTGGAATTTGATTCCCTACCCCAGGGATATGTAGGAATCCTATTTGAGGTTCAAGCCCAATACATTCACCTTCACATCTATTTTCGGTTCCATCCTGATTCATGTTATCATTCTACACTTCATCCATGTCTATCCTGATTTTACTTAGGCTTCTACCTTCAAGTGAAATCCTGCCATCCATATGGGTCACTGACCACGAATAAGCCCCAACACGGTCCTAGGTTGTTTTCCTCTACGTAAATCTCGATTAAAAGCCCCACCCATTCGAACTACATGGGTTTGATCTATTTTCTCTATATAGGGTACGTAGGAAGCCTCTTTAAGGTTTAATCCTAGCGAATGGTAAACTTTAATGTTTCCTTTGAATGGACCCATCCTCATCTCTGTTCCACATTTTATGACATCCAAACCAGTCTTCATGGTGTGAAAATATACCCTTTGTGGGACATGTTATACTAGGTCCACTCTCATTGGGAATTTTGACCCATCCATCTAGAAAACATTCTATGTACTCCCTCCTAGGGATGTTCCCATCTGATCCACACTCATCAGTGTTTTGATCAGTCCGATTCGTCTCCGCTAGATGTTAAAAATGAGAAATACCCTATGATAAACATGGGAAGTTGAGGAAAACCTTAGAGACATTCCTCTAACATATAATTCCCCACATTCGACATTATATCCCTTGGGATTCTGCACCCTCAAGAAGCCCTCTGATAAGGTAAAATCTAAGAGTACTAGTGTTGTTGCATCCATGAATGCTAGTGATACCCAGTATGACTACTCCACTAACTAAAGGTTGTTGACCCTAATTGACCCCTTGAAATGTCTTGAGAAGCGTGGTGTAATTAGATGACATCCACAATGATATGGCACCAAGAAGAGTTTGTCGAACAACATCTTAATCTTTAGGGGTGACCCAGAATATGAGACAAATTACAAGGATGAATCAATGGAAGTAGAGACTAGAATACCATAACCCCATTTCAATCAAGGAGAAAAAATATTTGAAGAAGTGAGGAATGTATTATACATTCAGATAGTAGGAATGCTGGGAAACAATCAATGTATCCCCACAGATGACGCGTACCCCGACGGAAGCATAAAAAACAACCCTATAAATAGAATGTATTAAGGACCAGTTTAATAAATATTTGTGATATATATGATATAACTATTAATATTTAACGATAATATAGGTTATTTACATTCTATCCCTTCAACAAAACAAAAAAATGAATTTTTTTTTTCATGCATCTGTACAACATACCATCTCCATGAATAGTGTATTTTATTTCCTATCATTAAATTATTTGGATTACAACAAAAACATATATAATGAATATTTATTATTTTTATATCATGGTTTAAATTATTTATATTAGGAAACATTGATCTGTGTTAGAATAAAAATAGTAACAAGTCAAAACATATATGAAAATAAAAGAGGTTATTACTCAAAATGTAACATTAACATGGAATTTTTAATAAACAAATAATAAAAGGTAATAAAAATAATATATAATATATATATATATATATATATGTTAATTTAATATATGTATAATGAACTTAAATCTATTATAATATATGTTTGAAGGGATACGATGGAAGTCCAAACTTATGGTAAGGGATTTCCATATCTATTTTTGGATTTGTGAGATACATGATATATTCACTACCTATTTATTCTATGTGGTGTATATACATACCCTGAATGAATATTATTATTATTTCATAAAAGTGTATTAGTATTTTGATATCCATTTAGGATCTATATTTTAGAGGGATTATTGATCAAATGTTACCAAGTCTATAATGGAATTTTGAGTCCATTTTCCTTATTTGAGACATATGTTATGAATATATATTCTTTCATGAGTAGTATATAAATCCCTATTTTTGTGTAATATAATGAATTTAATCATCCTAGTGATATTTTTTTGTTTCATTATATTTTTTTCATTCTTGGGTATTATGATTGAATGTTATCAAATTTGTATGGATTTTATATGAGAATAAAATCATTTATCAGGATTCCCTATGATTAAGCCACCAATTTTGAAATATAATGATCCACCTATCATGAATTATCATGAATTTTCATATACTATGGTTATTTAATATATATTTATATAATTTTACCACTTATCCACTCTTTGTTACTTAATATAAATAATAAAATGTTTTTAAGAAAACATTTCTTTATCTCTCTTCTATCAGAAATCTATGATCTTTAAAAAATGATTTCTAAAAATGTTTTGAAGATTATTTAAATTATAATATAGGATATTCTCAAGGGAATTTTTTTTATGTTTTTAAATAAGTTTTAAAGGTATCCATTATATGGTTTTAGTGGTATTTTTAATGAAAAAGGATTTCAAAATATTCTTCCTTTTCAAAATATTTTTTCATAGAGGAAATTTTATTTTCCTCAATCAATGTTTTAAATATTAAAATATAATTTTTAAATGTTTTTTTTTCTAAGAAATGGATTTTAAAAAAAGATACATTTTTAACAAGTAATTTTTAATGATAGTTTATTTTCCATATGAAATGTTCCATGAAATCTTTCAAAATACTTCTCAAAATAAGATAAAGTCTTTTGATATATTTTATTATTTACGTGGGATATGCTCCACTAAAAAAATCTTATGATTTCATTGAATGTTTTATTTTTATAATGACTCATTTTTTATGAATCTTATTTCTCTTCCATGGGCTATCCATGTTAAAATTCCTATGAAAACCACTTCTATTTACATGTAATTCATTAATTAAATGATAATTAAACTATATCATTTCCAAGTATTGAGATATGATTAAATGTTAATGATACATTTGTTATTTCATGGGTAAATATATGATGAATTTTTATAACTATGTTTCACACATATGTACGATCCCATTATGAGGGTTGTGGCCTATATCTCACACAAATTAATTGGGTAATGATGGATAAATCATGAGTATATATGTAAGCTTAAACCTAATTAAATGTTCACAATGTTATGTGTCAACTTTATTACATTTTCATGGTTTTATTAGTAAACCTAATTTCATGTTCACAATGTTATGCGTGAACCTCATTACATGTTCACAATGTTATGAATGAACATGATTACATGTTCACAATTAAATTTGTGAATCTACTTATATTTTTACAATGTAATCCATGAACCTGATTACATGATTAAAATATTATGTGTCAACCTGATTACATTTTCACAATGTTATTCTTGAACCATATTACAGGTTCAAAATGTTTTATGTGGACCTATCTTTCTTGTCCATAATGATATGTGTGGGCTTAGTTTCATGTCCATAAGTTTAGGTTATGACCTCATTTTCCCCCTTAACATAAAGAGTGAACCTATTTCTATTTATTCATGTTCACAATGTTATAAATCGATGTTTATGATACCAATCTATGTCTTATTATTGTTTTATGATCTCATTACTCATGTTCTTTTATTATATAACGATTCATGTATTATGAAATTCTAATATTTATTCCATGATTCATGATTATGATATTTTATAAGAAGGGTATGGTTTTATAAAGTTTTTATCGTGTTCTCATTCCCTTATATATATTTTATGATTAAATATTTACTTTATTTACCCTAACTAAGCTTCTAATCTCCCCCTTTCATAGGCTTCCATTTCCCATGATATAAAGAAAGGTTTTAATTTGGAGTACTAATGAGGAAGGTCTTTGTGGGATATATTGATGATATTTCAACAGGTTAGAGATTATGTTTCCATGTTTCCAATGGAACTAAACTATTACTATCCTTAGGCACATGTTTTATAATTTAATTAATATTTATAAAAAATGATGTAAGATAAATGTATATTAATCCTGGGTTTCTATAGTCATGTTATGATAAAGAATATAAAACTGAGGAGTTAAAAAACAAAAAATGTTCAAACTATTACCCATCTATTGATGTAAATATATTTATAATTACTTTTTTATATAATTAAATGAATTTATCTATGAAAACTACATGTTTCTTCCCATGTTTCTGCATCATCACTGACCCAAAATTGTAGAGATACTTATTTCTATTCATCTTCATTTATTATTATTTTATGAATAAAAAAGGAATCTTAAATAACCCAAAATAAGGTATTAATTAAAATTATTATAATTTTTAATAAAAAAAACTAAAATTTTATTGATTCTTTGTACTCATTACACTTCCTATGAACAATAATATCCCAATAATGTGTTACTTGAAAATCATTCAGTATAGCTATATCGTCCAAATATTTTCCAACTCTAAAAAATATCTATTACATAACATGTGTTTATATTCCAACCATAGATCACCTAATTCAAATAGTCATTTAATCCTCACAGCCTCACCATCATAAAAGTTTTAACAAATCTGCTACACTAATATTAATTTATATGAACTAAATAAAAACAGGAAGTTAAATTTAATGAATTTTTTTACCCTAATTTAAGACAATGTAATTTCATTCATTTCATTTTCATAGTGTCCCTAAGTGACTAGATTTACATGAATGACACCAAATTATTTAGCAAGAAATGCCATAAAACTCATGAATAGTCTCCTATTTTACTATTTTTTTTCAGTCCTCATTATTCTTCAACATCACAACAGTGTTTCTACCCAACATATCATGAATGTGTGTACAACCACATTACCTTATATTGTAAGTTACATCATTCAAATAATAAAATATAAAAATTAAATTAATTTACATTATAATGAAAATAAAATTTTGAAACAAAATTTATTAAGGATTTATAAAAATTTCTAATCTTGATTGATAGATGGGTACCTCTATATAACTAGGCCATGAATGATTAATGAATTATGTAGTATCTGTTGAGTCCAGATTCTTCTTGTGATGATCACCATTTTTATGATGTTATAAGTACAATCAAGTGAAAGTGAATGTATCATAAACAAAAAATACTATAGAAAAAGATGTATTAATAAATGAATCAAGAAAAAATTTATTTGGAAAATTATAATATGGACGAGGAATGGGTGACATAAATGGATATTACAAATTTATACAAGTAGGATTAGTTGTAAATTGTTCTAATATTATAGGATGTATAATTATCCCTAATGACTATAATAGAATAATGGGATATGAAACTATGCAACATGGTATATCGAATGAAAGGTATGACTATAATCTGGTATGATAAGTACTATTAGTAGATTTAATATAACCCCACTCCAATCATTATTCTATGAACCACTTACACTAGGATTATTAGAGATCAATTATCTCATAGAATATGGTTAATGCTTAAAATTTTAAAAAAGGCAATGACATGATATTATATGTTATTAATACATGTATTTGGAATAGTATAATCATAATAAGAACTATAGGATAAATTCCCATATCTCCCCTAGGGTGAATATTATTTGAAATTTTATTCCATTATATTTATTCAATACTTTTAATTTATTATATTTTAAAAGAAATATATATTTAATTAAAAATGAAAAACTAATGTGAAAGATAAACAATAAATAATAGGTGACATGAATTAATTAATGGATACCAATTTTCCAGTCAAACAAAGGATAGTTAGTGATATAAAAAAATGATATCATATTTTGTGGAAATAATATCAAATATTTAATTTTGATCCATATATAAATTAATTCACTCTAAATAGAAAATTCAAAATGAAAATGATATTGTATTCTTCTTCTATATTATATTCATTCCAATAAAGTTTTTTCTATGTAATTTGGTTGAATTTGGTAATTTTATTTTTTCATTTTTTGATTTATTGGGCTTGGTAAATATTTTCATATATTTTGTTAGTTAATTTTTTCATTTTTTCTTTAATCCATTTGGATATTTATGTGGTTATGTCATTCATTTCATTGCTCTTTATTTTTTGTTCTTCATATTTCAAAATGTTTTTGTTCGATTAAACTTGTTTTTTAGTTGGATTGTTTTTTATTTTTTTAGTCTTATTATTATAATTTAGTTAAATTTAGTATTATAAAATGAAACTCAATGATAATTATAGTAACATTATATTGGAAATTCACATGAAGTTATGGTTGTATAATAAATAATTGAATCCATTACTAATGAAATTTGAATAGTTCCAACCCAAAAAATCCTAAGTTAGATAAAACAAAAAAACTAACAACAAATATGAATGAATAAATAAATTAAACAATAATACCTAAGGTTCAAAATAAAATATGAATTTTTGACTATTTCTATCATTATAATTATTAAACTGATCGAGGACATTGGGGGAAGTGATTGTGGAATTATCATCATGATAATCTTGAAACATATATAGAAAAATACATAAATAATGAAACGAAATTCAAGTATTAAATGATCATAGACCTAAAAAACATGTTTCTCTAGTATTTCCTAACTAAATGGAACATCAGTAGAAAAATTTTAGTCAATGCAGTAACTTTAAATCCATAGTCATTAATAAATTTCCTTATATAATCATTGAATATGACCACATTTTTTTCATCATTTTTACATGATCATGAGATTAGTTATCCAATATTAGTATTTTCTCAAAAAATTCATATTAAGTTACAGATTCATATTGAGGCATGTTATCTAATTCACTAGAATAACAGTCTACCATTAATGTTACCAAAAAACCATCGTGTATTTCTATCATTTTCATTTCTTTATTAGTGATAGTAAAATTTTACTAAACTATCAAAATGTATTTTCATTCATTAACCATAGATTATGACCAAAATCCAAATATACAATAACTTCAGAGCTATAGTCGAAAGGTAAAGTAAATAACAAAAATATAAATGAATATTAAAAGTAAATTAATATTTATTTCATTATATTATGGATTAAATAAATAAAAATTACATTCCAACTATCCAAGATACTATTTTATATGAGAAGAATCTCTCCTTCTCAATGATAATGATAGTTGATTTCAATTTATAATTTTTTTATGTTACTAAAATAGAAATTATAGATATAGTTTAACATATACCAACATGTACATGGGATGAAATAAGATATACAAGTTCAATTTAGGTACTTCATGTAGTCTTAAAAATAATCATTTCTAAATAAGATAGTTTGATGTGAAATCGCCACTCTTCCAGTAATAATATAGCTAATAGACATGATCAATTAATTCCACCATTTTGGTACATGATATAAATCTAGGTTATATTTTTTCATACTCTTTTTCTATATTTCACTTTTTTTGTTCATGTCTAATGGTCACATTATAAAAATACATTAAAAAATACATTAATTCTTTATCCATATAAACCTTTACAATATAATATTCATGATTTTTCCAATTTTAGAAGTAATACCTCAATGTGGGCATATTTCATTATGTTATATACATCCATTGAAAATTAATAAATCCTTAAAGAATTATTTTAGTTTTAATATAGATAGTTAGAAGTATAATTAATGTTAAAAATGATAGTGGTAAAATTATATCAAACTCAAAAAAAATTAATTGTTCCACTTCTAAAATTATTTTCAAGAAAGTCAAGAAAAATATATATATTATAAGTTTATATTTAAAAATGGATAATATAAAACACTTTCAACAATATATTAATATAATTTAGATTATTTATTTTCATTATAAAAAATACATGATGAAATATATGATAATAATAGGACCTCCATGATTTCATATTCAAGCCTCATTGACACACCTATGTTGATATATATCTTAAAAGACATCAAGACCCTAATATTATCCAATGATTCCAAAAAATTGATTATTTTTTGATTGTTTCCTCACATAGGAATCATAACAAAATTCCATTTATTTTTATTGATACACATATCTTTAACTCATTGTATGATACTGTAATCCATCATGTCACATTGAGAACAAAAATCATATTTTTTCTTCACATTGAAATTTAGTTGAATTGAATGGATAATTTTAAATATTTTTCTTCCAAATTCATTGGGTCAAAATAAGTACATAAAAAATTATTGGTAAATAATCCAACTCAATGAAGATAATTTTTTCTATGTAATTCTAATTAAAGTAATTGAAAACTTTTTTATTTTTTCTATACTTTATCTTCTCATTCCAAAATGAAAAATTGAAATCCTTCAATTAATTAATAACATCAGCTCCAAAAATTCATTTAGTGGGATTTACTATTCCAATGGTATTTTAAACCCATTGATGGTTATTCTATTATGGTGATCGATTTTCAATAATAATCTATACCCATAAAACTTAACCAAAGATGAAAATTATGACTTTTAGATCCTGTATTAATCATAAAAAAAATAAAATTTTTACATTCAATCTCCTACCACATATAATTGTATAAGTTTGAATATAATTTACCCTCAAGAAAAGTACATAATTCATTTAAAATTTGTATTTTGAAAAAAAATGTATGTGGACATACCAACATTCAAAATTTTCTTCAACTAATTTATTATAATATACATGTAAAAATCTATTACATTTATAGAATCAGAAGGACCAGATATGAGTATACTCAAGAAATTCAATGGTTTTTTCATACATGTCTATGAAGGATGGTTATAAATGTTTATTAGATATGTTCATGTGCTATATGAAGTAAGAATATGATCAAACAGATTAAAATCGTCAAATTAATGACCCAAAATAAAAATTAAACACATGAGATAAAAAATAATGATATCAATCATCAAATATTTGTGATGATAATACATATATAGGATCAATGAACACATCATTACCATAGATTCATAGAATCATCCTTTAATTTTTTTCTCCCTCTCCACATCATCATTTTCATTACATGTATCATGTGTACTCATATCACTAACTTCTTGAATTTTTGTACTTTCATTCCCCTAATGATGAAAAAAATTAATCATATAATAAATTTTCAAATATCATCCTCTCATTAATATCACCAAATTTTTTAGATTGTATTTTATAATAACATTTATATTTGACAATTTTTTTTGAAAAACTAATTTGTTTAAATATTGTAGAAAACTTATTTTATACATATCCTTGGTATTCCAACATAATTAAAATGTTGTCACTATACAATAAATCTATATGAAGAATTATTAAAATAAAAATAAAAAACTCTTCAATATTTAAAAAAAATATGTTGATATATAGTATGTAGCATACACACAACTTCATTCCATTCTATGAAAAAATATAACAAATTTATATATCATGTCATATAGGTATTGAAATAATATTTAATTCTTTCTTAAAACATATTTATGGATATGAGACATGTAAAATTTATTTTAATCACTTAGAAAAATGAAAAATAATTAATGAAATAATATCTACTTTAAATCTACTATCATTTTAGTCCATAAACACCAAATGCATCATACATGATTATGACATTTAAAAAATATTTTTTTTGATGAAAATAATAATTTGAGAAGGAAAAATATAATAAGAAATTATTCAAACTACATATTTATCAACCATATTCTTAATTTTATAAGCCAATACCATTATATAACACAATATTATATATGTAATAACAAAATATTCAAATCTATTATATAAAAAATTAATAAGTATAAATAATACCACACAAAAAAATGTCAATATTATTACAGAGTGTGGGTTAAATAATTTTCTGTGTATAATTAGTTGTAATTCTATTCTATCTAAATTTAAACATTATTTTTACATTAATGGAATTTATATTAATAATACTGGTTTATAATGTGTATGAACTATTTATTGTGACAAAAAAATATCAATTGTAAAACATAACATGAAATCATGATATAATAAATGATTTAAAAACTAATAAGAAATAAAAAAACATTTCCATTTTTTTGAAACATCTAGATTCCTTGAATTGATGCTTTAAAAAATACTAGTTTTTGGAAACCTTGAAAACAAACATTAAATAATAAATAAAGAGCCCAAAATTTTAAATAATAATGTCACAAACCAGCTAGGGATTCCATCCAACTTGACAGCTGACCTATTCAACAGTATGGCCCGAATGGTGTTCCATATCCCCATGGGATGTAAAATAGTGTTGGGAACCAAAGACAATAAAATTGTGAATGATTTTAGAAAAATAACTAGGATAAAATAAATAAACTAAACAATTGATCATGTACAAAACAATAAGTGCATCTCAAATAAATAAACCGATTTATTTAAAAGATACAAATGGAAAAATAAGAATAAAAAAACATAGACCATACTCTTACCAACATGATCTCCATGTGACCTTAATGCCACCACCGTCCACAAGACTAAACCACTCAAAGATCCATCTCAACTAGAAAACATAAACCTTGAAAATAGCTCAGGTCTACTGACACCGAATGGTACACGTAAGATGTTATCTTAACAGATCAGAAAGAAATCACTAAATAATCCATGCATTTCCTTTCTCGAAAATAATACAAAAACACTTGTTCGAAATTCATGTATAAAAATAGATTTTATCATTTTAATAACAAAACACATTTTTTTATTTTTCCAAAATATTTCACACCATATTTCCATTCTCAAAATAAATTATCATTTTGAAACCCAAATAAAGTGATACTAGGTCTATGTTGGAAATAAATAAATAGTAAAATATTGATACTAAATGAAACAAAAAGTTAAAAAAATATTACATATAATAACAATGATATTTTCTTAGACACACCTAGAGAAACCCTTGGATATACTCAATCTAGAACCACCTACCAGCATGTGGTGAAGCCCCGTAGTCGATGACCATTGGCCTCCCTAAACTGGCCAATCCATTGACATAACCTTACTAGATAATTAGTAATCCAATGGGTACTAACCTATTTAACTGGGGTAAGAAAGAAACCATAATTTGATCCTCTAATAGATTCCTAGGAACACATGGTAAAATTACACTATGTAAGTAGGAGTGCCTCACACGTGCGCCTCACCTTACCTACCATCACCAAACATTCCTAACCCTTACAGGTAAAAAACCTATATGATAACCCATTTAGGTTAATCCCTAATAAGAGTGCCCAATATATTTGTATCACTACATCAAAGGTCCCAACCGGGCTGTCACATCACATAGGTTTATAAAACACTTTTCAAATGTTAAAAAGTTCTAACCAGGCATTCACATTTACAAAACCTCATTAATTTCTCTTTATTAAAAAGTACTAACCAGGACTTATATAATGTCCATTCCAGATACACTTTCAAAACATTTCCCAACAATTCCAAAATTAGAAACAAATAACCACTATCAATAATTCATTTCTAAACAGACCATTACTCTAAATCTATATTCATTTCAAACCCAAGATAGAAACAAATAATTCCCTCAAAAGATCCAAACTTGATTTATTATAACTTAAAAACCACTAATTCCTTATACAAAACCAAACAGGCCTTGATTTCTATCAAAATCATGAAAATCACATTAAGTCAATTTGGGAGTCATGGAACTATTTTGTAAAAAGAGGGAGGAAGAAAAGATAAGGACCCTTTTTATAAAACCGAGGTTCAAGAATAGAATCACATTTTAATACTGTCATCATTTGATATCCCATCCAGGTCAGCACTCTATTCACCCCCTGGCGTACCCACATCATAGGGAATACCACACGTAGTTTCTCCCTAATCAATTTTAAAAGAAACAACACATACCTTACAACAAGCATGGCAAACCGTTTTATGAAAACCACCATGTTTTAGATAAAAAACCAACAAACAATACAATAAATTTAATAAATGGTTTTATAAGGGAAAACACCAACAAGAACACCCAATTCTACCAATAAAGGCTCAACTAACATGTTATCATGAACATTTTGTTTGAATAGACATAGGCATAAGCATTGAATCACTTAGAAATGAATTTTTAACAAGATCTACCAATAAGAAAACACCATAGTGAAATAGCCATGAGTATTATAAGGATGATGATAAACTTTAAAAATTAAATAAAGACATCCAATCATCAATGGTCTGCATTGGAAAAGAAAAAATATATAAATACCTACCTCGGTAGTGTCACACCCTGCTCCATCTTTTATTTTATTTTATAATTTTCTTTGACTTTTTAAATTTTTTTTGGGGTTCAGGTTGAGTACTAGACGGAAAAAAACTTTTGTGTCATGTTAAAAAGTGCGTGTTTTTTATCTGACGTCGCTGAGTGCCCGAGCAGAGCGCGTTTGGAGTTGACGTTGTTGAGCGCCCGTGCAGAGCACATTTTGAATACCTTGCGCAGCGCCGCTTAGACATCGGCACGATCCGCCTGCCTTTGGAAATCTTAAAATGAGTGATGTTTGTTATTTATTGTGCTGTTTAACATTTTTATTTTTGGTAATAATTTTATAAATATTATTAAATATGAAATGATAAATATTTTATTATTATTATTATTATCATTATCATTATCATTATTATTTTTATTAAGGAATTTTTATTATTAAAATAATTTTTTTATCGTTATTATATTTTATCAGAGTTATTATTATTATTTTTATGAGTTATTTTTTTAGATAAATTTTTATTCTATTTCAATTATTTGTTTTGGTTTTATTTTTGTATTTGTTATTTTATTTTCTGCTAACCCGAATCCTACGCCTCCTAATTTTTTTCCCTTCCCTTTTGCTCCCTGCTGCACTGCCACCCCCTCTGTCTACCCTCTTCTCCCTCAGCTCTTCTTCCTCAGAAACATTCCGCGCGACCTGCCCTCTGCCTCACATATCCTTCCCAGCGGTTTCCCCCTGTCCTGGATGCGCCTCCTCCTCCTTCGGCACCTCCCTTCACGTGGCTCCCTATTTCCCGCATGCCACACCCCTGCTCTGCCACCACCCAGAAGCCCCGTGCAACGCACCCTTCTCCGCAGAACCACCTTCGGCCTCCCACACATTTTCCCTACTACCGAGTGGCCACATCGCTCGACCTCCCCCGTCCGAGCAGCTCCATCACGTTGTCACCCTTCTGTGTGCTATGTGACCCCAGGTGCGCCAACCCCTTAACCCGCAGACGACCACCCTTCTTCGGCTTCCCGTTTACCCTACCTCGCCTCCTGCTTCACTGCCTTACAGCGCCCCAGCCGTTGCAGCCACCGCTCCTGCCCTGTTCTGCGGCTATCCCCCATGCGACACACCATCGGCACCCCTCTGGCCAGCATTGCCCTTCCCTCCTTGCGATATGCAGCCCTCCTTCCCGCTGGATGAATAGACCCTCAGAGAGCTCCCCCTTACTGCGTGTAACTCCTCCGTGCAACCTCATTGCCCTTCGAACAGACCGCTCTTGCACCTATCCTTCCCTGATGTGCTGTTCTCCCAGCAGACTCCCCTTGCCTGACCGGCTGTGCCCATCCAGGCCACTGCCGACCTCCAGGTAGCTTCCACACACTGCATGCCCACCCATCGAGCTTTTTCCCCCCTGATTCGGATCCTCCTATTCAAACCCCCCACTGTTTGGCATTCCTCCCCCCTACCTGGTTTGCTAGTATCCCCCCTCCGTGTCCTTGCAACCCTATTATACGTCTCCTTGTTTCAGCGCACACCCTCCAACCGGCTGCGCACTAACCACCCTACACTGTCAGGCTGCTCCACACCCTTCAGCCACCGCGCACCCGCTGTCCGCACGTCGTTCAGCCACCGCACGACCTTTCAAATGCACCCCAGGTCCGGTGACCCCCCCTTCTAGGCCACACCACTCTTCCCACTAGCAACCAGCTCTGGAACAGCCTCCTCTGACCATCCCTACGGCCGGCCTCACCCTGCCAACAACCCTCTCCCCCTACAGGCCTCTCTTTTGGCGTAAAATCCCCCTTTCCGTAATTATTTTCTCTCCCTCCCCTTTTTATGTTATTCTGTTTCTATGGTTTCAATGTTTAGGGGTGAATCCTATGTTTCTTTTTAATAATACTATTTAGGGTTGATGTTAACATCCTTGGGGTGCTAACGTTGTGTGTTTGAAGTTTCACACTAGAAATCTGAATGTTTAATTGTTCGTGAGGTTGGATCTCATTGCCCATGCCTCTTTAAATTATGTTTACTTTGATCACTTGATGTTCTAACCTCTTAAGTTGTTGGTAATGTGTTTTTGTTGTTAAATTAATTATATCATGTGGAAATCATTGGTTTTACTTTGTCTGGATAAATTGTTTCACCCATTTAATTGAATTGAAAAGTTTTATGGTAGATGAACCTTGTGTGATTTGTGTTTTGAAAATGTGTCAAGGTGGTTCTTTCTCGTTTTTTTCTTGTTTGGATTGTTTTAAGTCCATCTTCATGTATTTTATTTATCTTTGTGGTTGCAGCGCATTGAAAAGGTTTTTCCACGGTCATGCGATCATTATCTTGTGTGTTCTTGCGCGCCCGTGCGAGGCATGTCGCGTCATCGTGACTGGTCTGCAAGTCGAGGTAGGTCCCCCACTTCACTCACCTTTAAATTTAGAATTTATTAATTGATTGATATTTTATTAATTTTAATGAATGAGAAATAATATAAGATAATTAATTTTTAAATGATTATTTTGTGTGAAAAGAGCCGTTTATTTTATACCGAACACTTGAAACATTTTCTTTATGAGCGGACACACAATATTAAAAGAATGTACGTTTGACCTTCAAACATAATTCACAGAATTTCAAATGTACTTCTAGTTTTAAAGATAAATTATTTCTTCTGAACAAGTGTTTTGGGTTTTCTCGAGAAATGAGGTTTTGCTTTAAAATTGGTAAAGGCCCATTTGGAACATTAATAAAATAAATTATTTTGGAAAACCCATTCAAGGGTGATTTTTGGTGTGCATTGATTGTGCGAGATATATGTGATGTTTGTGTATCGTGACTGATTGATTTACATTAAGGATGTACCCATTTTTATTGCTTGTGTTGACATGGGGTGAGTGAATCTTCTGAGAACAATTGCTGCACTAGTTTATATTATGCACTGGCTAGTGGCCCCATAGAAGGGGAATACTTAGTTATTGCTGCTATAGGGATTGGTCCCCTCAGTTAGGCCATATAGGTCTATACCGAGCGTTAGGGTGTTATGGCGTCATCGAGTTAGAACATGCCTTCCGGATGAGTCACATGTATAGTACGTTCTGGATTTTTCACGATCTCCTAGGTTCGAACCATTTTTGTTTTAGTGTTTATTTATATGTGGTGGACAATTGAGAGGTCTAGTTCAGTTGCTAGCCCTATGTGCAACTTTTTCCATTTCCCTTAGTGAGTGTTGTGTGTGGTTTTTCATTTGACTAACAATTGAAATTTGAATTTCTAAATTGCTCGTAGAAATGTTTTAAAATGCAACACACTGGTTTCTTTGAAACATAAAAGTTGTTTTTTTTAAATTAAAAAGGGCAATGGACTGTTACATGTTTTAGAAATGAAAGTGTGTGTGGAAACCAATATTTTTTATAATTTAGTTCAAACATAGAATTGATAAATTCTTTACTTAATGGTATGTGCATTGGGAATAGAATTAGTCGAGCCTACCTACTGAGTTTTAATACTCATTCCTATAGTGTATTCCTGTTTTTAGTTTCTGTTACAGGTTTACTTGAGCTCTCTCGTTGTGGGAGAGATTTGGTTGTGGACTGGTGAGTGACTCTCAGAGTCATGAGGAGTTTTGGTTGTGGTTAGGTTAGTTGTTGTTGTTGGCTGTTCTTTCTTTTTGTGTTGTTTATTTACTTTGTCTTGTTCTATTTTCTTTCCGCTTCTTTATTTATTTTTACTGGAAAAAATCATTCCCTTTTGTCCTTTATTGACGCCCTGGTGCTTGTCGCCAGCCCGAGAGGATCGAGAACGCCTCTCGGGCCATGTCACGGACCTGCTCGAGTGACCGGTTCAGGGTCGACCCGTGTTTGTTCTTGAAAAAATAGTATTAGAGGAAGGTCGGCTCCTGAGCGGACCTTGTATTTTAGAGAACCCATCGTTATTTGGGGTTGTCATGGTAGAACGAGTATAATTTTCGGGACTCGAGGCATACAGACGAGAAGGACGTCATGAACCCTTTCTTGTTCTGAACCTCAAGTTACCTTGGGATGTTCGGGTTGTTGGTGTATTTTGGTTATTTTGAATTGTTTTATGTTGGAAAATAAAATGGGAGCCAGGAAAGTGACCTCTATGAGCTCGCATGGTTTGGGAAGCCATGTGGATCCGGGGACATTACCCTAGAGTGCTCCTTGTGACTGTGGCGTGATTGGCGTATGGCCGCCAACCATACGTTCGAGTCACCAATCAAAACTCGTTTCTCTTTACTGATCATTTGGGTATTCGTTACTTCTAAGATTTGTTTTGTAAAGTTTTATTTTATAGATTCTGAAAATTCGAATTTAAAATGGTGTTGACAATGTTTTTATTATGTTCTTTGTTTCCTTGTTCCATAGTGTTCACCCCCCCACAACGGTTTGATGGATGCCCAAGGTGTAGCTTCGGGTGGTGCAACCTTAGAAAATACTCTAGTTGATCAGTCCATGGACTACATCCTTGAGTTTTGGAAGTTGAACCCTCCCATATTTTATGGTCAAGCAGATCCACTTGAGGCGGAGGAGTGGTTTTAGAAGATTGAGAGAAACTTCGATTTTATTTGGTTGCCTGAGTCATTAAAGGTGATGTTGGATACCTTTATTCTTGAAGGTCCAACCTAGAAATGGTGGAAGTCCGTGTCTCAGAATAAACCTCGGAATGATTTAACATGAGATTTTTTTTCAAGTCATCATTCATCCAGCAACACTTTTCTGAGGTGACGAAGATAAGGAAGAGGATGGAGTTGTGTTGTCTTCAGCAGGGTGTTGAATCAGTAATAGAATTCTATCGACATTTTCTTGAACTAGTTCCGTATGATCAGTGGTTTGTTGCGAATGATCCCAGGAAGGCTCAGAAATTTTAGTCTGGAGTCCGACCTGAACTGTGATCAAAAGTGGTATAAATCAACCTAACCACCATCTCAGATGTTGTGGGGAAATCCTTTTTGGCTGATACTGGGTTAGCGGGAGGACTTGAGGTGGCGAATCCTCAAGATTTTGGAATCACTGCAGAGGATGGTGATAAGAAGAATGAGAAATGACCTAGCACTGGTAGTGCTAGTAGAGGGATCAAGAGGCCTTCAGAACTTCAGTCATCTTCTTCACAGTGCAATGTTGTGATCTGTAACCATTGTGGTAGGCAGGGTCACAAGAGTTCGACATGTCCGAGTGCTCCAGGACCTTGCCACACCTGTGGACATCTAGGTCACTTGCAGCGATTCTACCGTGGTGTTTCCAAGAAGCGCGCTGAATCTAGACTTAGCTCGTCGAAGGTCACCTCAGCTCGTAAGAAGGAGTAAGGCGATGTTTGGGGACCAATTTGAAGTTTTCTCTTTTCGGTGTTTCTTTGGTGTAGTAACCGTCTCTTGTAGATTTTTGCGGAGTTAATTTTCTTTCAGTTGTAAGAATGGTTGTGGTTGAACCACTTTGGAACTTTTATTTCATTAGAAGTGTGTTTGGTGAAATTCTAGTTTGTGGGTTATGTTTGGGAATTTCTAAAGACTGACTGCGAGGCAGGAGATGCTTCAATCATCGGTTCTCCAGCCATAGGCCCCGGGGTGAAGCTGGCGCATACGCAGGAGAACCCCAACGGTGAAAAAGGGCCTTGGTTTAACCTTTGTCCTTAATGTGGCATGATTTGTGTTCTTCCGAGGGTGAATCGTTGTTGATTAGGGGATGACTATAGTTTTGATGCTCTATCAGTTGGCCCCTTCCTTTCCCTCTCCTTCCCTTATGGTGGGGTTTTTGGTCAGTGCGGAAAGATTTCAAGTCCAGTTAATCTCGTTAGTTCTTATGGCGGGGAGACCCACAATGGGTCTCGCAAAGTTACACCTGAAATAATTTAGAGTTAGCCCGATCCTTATGGTGGGGAGTCTGTTCCGGCCTCCCTGTGTCAGTATCAGAGTTTATTTTTATGTATCGTTTGGTGGTAGGTGGTATTGTGCGGAACCACTTAATCCTAAGTTCTTCCTCTCGAGTGAACGTTAGGATTGGAGTACACGCAATGGTTCCGTTGAACTAAGATTATAGGGATAAGTCTTGGAGATGTTTTAAGTTCGTTCGTTCCTTGTTTGAAACAGATAGTTTGAGTTCAGCTTAGTGATGATTAAGGTGATCTTGTTTTATGGATGAGTTGTGTGTCATGGGTTTTCAGTGTCTGTTTGTATTGATCAACTGGAGGCACTTATACTTTTGGGGGTGAGTGACACTTAAAGAGTTTCATCTTTGGGTCTTGATCTTGTTTTGGCTTTTTGAGGGTGGAAAGCATTATGGTGGGGAGAATTGTCACACCCTGAATCATCTTTTATTTTATTTTATAATTTTCTTTGAATTTTTAAATTTTTTTTATAATTTTCTTTGACTTTTTAAATTTTTTTTGGGGTTCGGGTTTAGTCCCAGATGAAATTTTATTTGAGTCCTGTTAAAAAGTGTGTGTTTTTCACCTGACATCGCTGAGCGCCCGGGCAGAGCATGTTTTGAGTTGACTTTGCTGAGAGCCCAGGAGGAATGCATTTTGGATACCCCGTGCGATGCCGCTTAGACATCGACACAATCCGCCTACCTTCATAAATCTTAAAATGAGTGATGTTTGTGATTTATTGTGTTTTAACATTTTTTTTGTTGGTAATAATTTTATAATTATTATTAAATATGAAATGATAAATATTTTATTATTATTATTATTATTATCATCACTATTATTTTTATTTTTATTAAGGAAATTTTATTATTAAAAGAATTGTTTTATCATTATTATATTTTATTAGAGTTATTCTTATTATTTTTATGAGTTATTTTTATATATAAATGTTTATTCTATTTCAATTATTAGTTTTGGTTTTATTTTTGTTTGTTTTTCTTTTATTCTCTGCTAACCCTAATCCTACGCCTCCTAATTTTTCCCTTCCCTTTTGCTCCTTTCTACGCCGCCACCCCTCTGTCTGCCCTCTTCTCCCTCGGCTCTTCTTCCTTAGCAACATTCCACGCGACCTGCCCTCTACCTTGCATCACCTTCCCAGTGGTTTCCCATGTCCCGGACGCGCCTCCTGCTCCTTTAGCACCTCCCTTCGTGTGGATCCCTATTTCCAGCACGCCGCACCCCTGCTCTGCCTTCGGCCAGAAGCCCCGCGCAATGCACCCTTCTCCACAGCACCGCCTTCGGGATCCCGCGCCTTTTCCCAGCTACCGACTGGCCACAGCGCGCGACCTCCCCCGTCTGAGTGGCTCCATCGCATTGTCACCCTTCTGTGTGCTGTGTGACCCCAGGCGCGCCAACCCCTTAACCCGCTGATGACTGCCCTTCTTCAGCTTCCCGTTTACCCTGCCCCGCCTCCTACTTCACTACCTTGTAGCGCCCCAACCATTCCTGCCACCGCTCCTGCCCTGTTCTGCGGCTATCCCCCACACGACACACCATCGGTGCCCCTCCAGCTAGCATGGCCCTTCCCTCCTTGCGATCTATAGCCCTCATTTCTATTAGATGAACAGACCCTCAGAGAGCTCCCCCCTTACTGCGTATAACTTCTCCGTGCAACCCCCTTTCCCTTTGAAAAGACCGCTCCTGCACCTACCCTTCTCCAACATGCTATTCTCCTGGTGGACTCCCCTTGCCTGACTGTCCGCGCCCATCCAGGACACTGCCGACCTCCAGGTTGCTTCCCCAAACCGCGTGCCCAGCCATTGATCTTTTCACCCCTGCTTCGGATCCTCCTACTCAAACCCCCCACTGTTTGGTTTTCCTCCCCCCTACCCGGTTCGCTAGTAGCTCCCCTCTATGTCACTGAAACCCTGTTAGATGTCGCCTTGTTTCGGCCCACATCCTCCATCCAACTGCGCACCAACCACCCTACACCATCAGGCTGCTCCACACCCTTCAGACGCCGCACACCCACTGTCTACACATCATCCGGCCACCGCACCACCTTTCGGACGCACCCCAGGTCCGGTGACCCCCTGCTAGTCCACGCTACTCTTACCACTAGCGACCAGCTCTAGAACAGTCTCCTCTGACCAGCCCTATGGCTGGCCTCGCCCTGCCAACGACCCTCTCCCCCTACCGGCCTCTCTTTTGGCAGAAAATCCACCTTTCGGTAATTATTTTCTCTCCCTACCCTTTTTATGTTATTCTGTTGCTATGGTTTCAATGTTTAGGGGTGAATCCTAAGTTTCGTTTTAATAATACTTTTTAGGGTTGATCTTAACAGCCTTGGGGTGCGAACGTTGTGTGTTTGAAGTTTCACACTGGAAATCCAAATGTTTTATTGTTCGTGAGGTTAGATCTCATTGCTCACGCCTCTTTAAATTAAGTTTACTTTGATCACTTGATTTCCTCACCACTTAAGTAGTTGGTTATGAGTTTTTGTTGTTAAATTAATTATATCATGTGGAAATCATTGGTTTTACTTTTTTTGGATTAATTGTTTCACCCGTTTAATTGAATTGACAAGTTTTATGGTAGATGAGCCTTGTGCGAGTTGTGTTTTGAAAACATGTCGAGGTGGTTCGTTCATGTTTTTTGCTCGTTTGGATTGTTTTTAGTCCGTGTTCATGTATTTTATTTGTCTTTTCGGTTGCAACGCATTGACAAGGTTTTTCCACAGTCCTGTGATCATCATCTTGCGTGTTATTGCACACCCGTGTGAGGCGTGTCGCGTCGTCATGATTGGTCTGCGAGTCGAGGTAGGTCCCCCATAATACTCAACTTTAAATTTAGAATTTATTAATTTCTTGATGTTTTATTAATTTTAATGAATGAGAAATAATATAAGATAATTAATTTTTAAATGATTATTTGGTGTGAAAAGAGTTGTTTATTTTATACTGAACACTTGAAACATTTTCTTGACGAGAGGACACCCAGTATTGAAAGAATGTCCATTTGGTGTTCAAACATAATTCACATAATTAAAAATGTAATTCTAGTTTTAAAGATAAATTATTTCTTCTAAACAAGTGTTTTGGGTTTTCTTGAGAAATGAGGTTATGCTTTAAAATTGGTGAAGGCCCGCTTGTCAATTTAATGAAATAAATTATTTTGGAAAACCCATTCAGGGGTGATTTTTGGTGTGCGTTGATTGCGTGAGCTGTATGTGATGTTTGTGCATCATGACTGATTGATTTACATTGTGGATGCACCCCTTTTTATTTCTTGTGTTGACATGGGAACCTGGCATAGTGAGGGAATCTTCTGAGAACGAGTACTGCACTAGTTTAGATTATACACTGGCTAGTGGCCCCATAGCAGGGGAATACATAGTTATTTCTACTATGGGGATTGGGCCCCTCAGTTAGGCCACGTAGGGTTATACTGAGCATTAGGGAGTTATGACATCATCAAGTTAGGGGATGCATTCAGTATTAGTCACATGTATAGTACGTTCAGGATTTTTCACGATCTCCTAGGTTTGACCCATGTTTATTTTAGTGTTTAGTTGTATGTGGCAGACGATTGAAATGTCTAGTTCGGTTTCTGGACCCGTGTCCCACTTTTTCCATTTCCCTTAGTGTGTGTTGTGTGTGGTTTTCTATTTGACTAACAATTGAAATTTGAATTTCTAACTTTCTCGTAGAAGTGTTTTAAAATGAAATGCACCCGTTTCTTTCAAACATCAAACTTGTTTTTTTAAATTAAAAATTGAAATGGACTGTTACTTGTTTTAGAAATGAAAGTGTGCATGGAAACCAATATTTTATATTATTTAGTTCAAACCTGGAATTGATAAATTCTTTACTTAATGTTATGTGCATTGAGAATAGAATTAGTCGGGACTACCTACTGAGTTTTAATACTCATGCCTATAGTGTTTTCCTGTTTTTAGTTTCTGTTGCAGGTTGACTTGAGCTCTCTCGTTGTGGGAGAGATTTGGTTGTGGACTGGTGAGTGACTCTCGGAGTCGTGAGGAGTTTTGGCTGTGGTCAGGTTAGTTGTTTTTGTTGGTTGTTCTTTCTTTCAGTATTGTTTATTTACTTTGTGTTGTTCTATTTTCTTTCCAATGCTTTATTTATTTTTACTGGGA
Source organism: Viscum album (assembly GCA_963277665.1). Lineage (NCBI taxonomy): Eukaryota > Viridiplantae > Streptophyta > Magnoliopsida > Santalales > Viscaceae > Viscum > Viscum album. The sequence goes on from OY728119.1 coordinate 571,444,590, forward strand.
AAAATCATTCCCTTTTGTCCTATATTGATGCCCTGGTGCTTGCTTCCATCCCGGGAGGATCGGGAACGCCTATCGGGCCATATCGCAGACCAGCTCGGGTGACCGGTTTAGGGTCGACCCATGTTGGTTCATGACAGGTAGTGTCCGAACACAACAAAATATTTAGAGAGGACATATATAAGCATGAAGTTCCCTTCACACACCCTAGATCCAAATAAAAAACTATGCTTACACAAACGTTTGCCATTAAGGTTTTTCCAAATGATAAACCCCCAAAATAAAACCAATAAATAGAGAGAGTATTGGAGAAAGAGAGAAAAATGGACAAAAAACCGAAATTATCACCATGGAATTGTTGGGGGAGAACCATGGAAGGGAGAGAAGAAAAGTGAAATAGGTTTAAAGAACCCTTGGTGTTCCAAATACTACCAAGGGGGAGTGTGATGAATTGGGGATAAAGTGAGGTAAGAGTATAATAGTTTTTTTATGTTATCAAATTTCTAGGAAGATCGCAATGTTTGGCTACACGGTTTATCAAACCGTGCATCAACCATGTAAAATCAATTTTATAATACTAGAGAGACCACATGACTAACCCTCATAGTTTGTGTGGCTGTTCCCAAATTGTGCGGTGGATTCTGCCATGCTTGAAGGACTACCACACGACCAGTACACATGGTTTTTGCGACCTTGTGAAAAACATGTGGTACCTTATGTCCCAATCTAGTAGCAGCCACACTGATACATGGGATGATTTTCACAATTTCCACTAACTATGAGGTGTCCATGAATGGGCCAAAAACAACCCAAACTTTAAAAAAACTCAAAAAAATTCGGACTAAATCATAAAACTTGAACAAAATATATGAGACAAAAAAAGAATTATCTGAGGTTAAGGTGTGAAAATTCTCCCCCCCACAGGCACTTTCATTCCCCAAAAAGTCACCCAGATAAAAGATAATGAAAACAGGAGTCATTTCCTGATCAAAACCAAAATAAACTATGAACCTTAGGGTGACCATTCAATCAAAAAGTCACACCCAACATATCAAGAGGAAACAACATAATAAGAATTAGGGGATAACACGAGGGGGTTCTCACTACCAAAAAAACCCAACCAACATAGAAACTTTAAAACTCGAACACCACCACAAAAAATCTCACCCATGGAACCCTACAAACCATCACATGTGTGTACATTAACTTCCACTTACATTTTCCACTCCCACGTGCTATCGTGAAATTTCCTCATATACCCACACACATGCGAACATTAATATAGAGTACCAAGGGTAACACTTACCATTAATTTTAAAAAACCCAAGCATTTACCAAATTTTCAATCCAAAACATTTTTAATTAAAAACAATTTCTCATCCAAAAACAATGGAATGAATTAATTTTTGTTTAAAAAACTATTTTTATTTCAAAATACACTCCACACATCCAAAACCAAATCAAAACATATGTCTCCCCAATAAGGACCAACCAAAAAGGAAAACTCATATCGAACATCCAAAATGAGGAATTAGTGTCTATGCTTAACTTGGTGACATGGTAGTTGGACATTAACAAAATAAGCACCAACACTAAGAGGACCTTGAATAGTATACTCAAACTCTGCATGGGTCACTACTCCATGTGATATCACAACATAATGCCGACTCACATCTATTGTCTTTCCTCAATCTGAAATAGTACAAAAGACTCGAATCCCAGACTACCCCTAGAAACTTGAGGATCAGAATGAGCTAGAGTTTGTGTCTCTCTTCCCACACAAACCTCCCAAGTATTGACTATCCCAATCACCCACTACCTAATAAACTAAATAAAAAGAACAGGGTTCTGATTCCATTTTTCATGAACCCGGCTGGGATTCCATTTAAACCAACACCCAAACCAGTTCGTGACATTGTCAGAAGGGTGTTCTCAATCACCATGGGCTAGAAAATAGTGTTAGGCATCAAATAAATTACAAGTGGGAATGATTATATCCCCATAAATAGGATTTAAAAAATATACTAAAAAACTGAACACATATAAAAACTATAACTAATTCTCAAATAAATAAATTTATTTTGTTACAAGATAAACCTTGATAAACAAGAATAAATAAAAGACCAAGGCACTACTAAAATGATCTCCATGTGACCTTAAAGTCACCATAATCCACAATTATGAACCACTATAAGATCCATATTAACAAAAAAACTAAACCTGCAAAATATATTGGGTATCCTGACACCTAATGGTACAAGTAGTGTGTGAGCTAGAAAGCTCAAAAGGAAACCACCAAAGAATCCATGTTTTTTATTTCCTAAAAACAATCCACTAACACTTGTTTGAAATACATGTTTAAAAATAGGGTTTCACATTTTAATAAATAAACCCATATTTTCCCTTTTCCAAAACATTACACCCCACATTTTCATTCTCAAAAAATATAATCATTTTAAAACTGAAAACCCAAAAAAAGTGATACTATGGCTATGATAGAAATTACTAAATTATGAAAGATGAAACCTAAATAAAATATAAATTAAAAAAACAATTTAAGATAATTCCCATGGGATTCTCCTAGACACCCCTAGTGCTTCCCCTGGACGTACTTGGTTCAAAACCACTTACCACTGTATGGTGAATCCTAATAGTCCACAACCAATGACTGCCTAAAATTGATCAATCCAATGGAATTATCTTCTTGATGTATCAACAATATAGTGGTACTAACCCATATAATAAAATATGGAAAGAAACCATCACTCAATCCTCTAAAAGTTTCCTAGGAACACAAGGTAAAAGTATATTATATAAGTAAGAGGCCTTCTCACACGTGACTCACCTTACCTAACATCACTGCACTTTCCTAACCCTTACAAAGAAAACCAACTAAATTAGAACCCATATAGGGTAATCCATAATAGGAGTGGAAAATTTATATGTATCATAATATCAAATGTTCTAACCAACTCGTCACATCACATACTCAGATAAAACAATTATCAAACATTTCAAAATTCTTACTGGGCATTCACATTTGAAAAACCCCATTTATTTCCCCATATTACAATGTGCCTATTGGGATTTATATAATGTATAATCCATATAAATATTAAAAACATTTTCAAGTCATTCCCAAAATATAATCAAATAACCACTAGTAAGAATGAAATGCTAAACATGCCTTTACTCCAAATCCAGCTTCATTTCAAACCCAAGATTGAAACACACAATTCACTCGAAGGAAACAAATGGTATTTATTATCACATAAAACCCTATAATTCATTATAAAATAAAAAATGGTCCATGATTTCAATCAAAATATTGAAAAATCCTTTTATGTTATTTGGGTGGTTATAGAACGATTTTGTAAAAAGTTGGAGGAAGAAAAGATAAAGACCCCTTTTTTGTAAAAACAATGTTTATGAATAGAATCACATTTCAATACCATCAACATTTGAAGTCCCATCCATTTTTTCACTTTTTTCATCACTAGCTATGCCTCATCCAATGGCCTACCACAAGTAGTTTCTCCCCAATCAAATTTCAATGAAACAACACATTCTTCCCAACTGGAACTAAAATCCATCTTATGAAAACCAACATGTTTTTCATAACAAAAAAAAACACAAACCCAACAATTTAATAAAAGGGTTTATATTGAAAAAAACTCTTTAGACACCCAAATATACACTTAAAAGACCAACAAATATCTGGTCATGAAAATTTGGTGTGCATACACATAGGCATCAACAGGGAATTAATTAAAAAAACTATTATCAACAAGTTCTAACAATAATAAAACACCAATGAGAACTATACATGAGTATTATAAGGCTGGGAATAATGTTTGAAAATTAATTAAAGACATCAAAGCTTCAATAGTTTTCATCATAAATGAAGAACATGGAAACACATACCTTAGTGGCGTGCAAACATAACAAAACCTTTAGAGAGAATATATATAATCACCATGTACCCTTCACACACCCTAGATCAAAATAAAACAACCCCAATACATAAAACAAATCTATTCGGGTTCATTAAAATGAAAAATCACAAAATATAAACCAATAAATAGTTATAATAGAAGAGAAAGTGGTAGGAAATGGACAAAAAACATAAAATCTTACCTTGAAATTGAAGGGGGAGAACTATAGAAGGGAGATGAGCTAAGGGGAAAGGGTTTCAAGACACAATGGGGCTCCAAATTTGACTAAGAGAGAGGGTAAAAAATATGGATAAAATGAGGTATGGGTAGAATAGGGTTTTTATGTTTTAAAATATTAGGAAAACACACATGGTTTGGCCACACTAATTATGAAACCGTGTGTCAACCGTATAGAAGCTGATGTTCAAGACGGAAGAAACCGCATGACTAACTCGCATAGTTTGTGCGGCAGTGTACAAACTATGTGGTGGCTTCTATAAATATTCTAGACCTACCATAATACCAGCACACATTGTTTATGTGACCATGCATAGACTTTGCAGTAACTTCTTCTCCAATCCAAGTGTGAACACACAACTACCTAGGATAATCTGCACAGTTTCCGCTAACTATGCAGTGCCCGTGCATATGAAAATAACCACCCAAAAACTACTAGATAATATAACCTATACCAATGGTTTGGAATCGTTGGTATAGGCCTCTAAACCGTTGGTATAGCCTTTACCAACGGTTCAGAGAACCGTAGGCAAGTAAGCCGTTGGGATAGGTCTATACCAACGGTTTTTGGAAAACCATTGGTATATACCTATACCAACGGTTTTGAAAACCGTTGGTATACGTAATATGAAAATCTATACCAATGGTTCCTTAAAACTATTGGTATATGTATTTCCAAAAAAAAACATTCACTGGGATTTGATCCCAGGACCTCCGGTTTATCATTGAACGACCCAACCACTAACCTAACATGACTTTTGTGAACATAATTTCATAAATATATATATGTATTATCATAATTATTTTAAATTTTGATTTATAGAATGTTCTGGTTAAGAGGATCCGATAAAAAATCAAAGGACCTATACCAACGGTTGTCAAAACCGTTGGTATAGGTCCTTGAAATCTTGGTATGGATGTTGAAATATTGGGGGTCCTTTCCCAACGGTTTGGCCAAACTGTTGGGAAAGGGTAGGCTTTCCAAGCGGTTTGGCCAAACCATTGGGAAAAGTGGCCACAAATTGGACCTTTCCCAATAGTTTGGCCAAACCGTTGGGAAAGGGTAGACTTTCCCAATGATTTGGCCAAAAATGTTGGGAAAATTGGCCACAAATTGGACCTTTCCCAACGGTTTTGCCAAACCATTGGGAAAGCCTACCCTTTCCCAATGGTTTGACAAAACCATTGGGAAAGGTGGCCACAAAGTGTACTTTTCCCAATGGTTTGGCCAAACCGTTGGGAAAAGTGGCCACAAAGTGGGCTTTCCCAACAGTTTGGCAAAACTATTGGGAAAGGTGGTATAGAAGTGTTGGTAAAGGACACATTTCCAGTAGTAAAACTTTTAAAAACTCAAATGTTTTATCCATTACTCAAATCCAAACCTCGACCAAAATATAAAGGAAAAAAAAAGATAAAATAGAGAAGTATATGAGGTTAGGGTGTGGAAAATAAACTATCTATAACTCATAAAATTCTTATCAAATCAAATAAATCTCATTAATGTACATCAGAAAAAATGAGATTTGAAATATTTTTGTAGATTCATAACTAATAAAATGGTATGGGAAAAATTTATATTTCATCCTCTATTTAAGGAATGAAATATAGAATCAGACGTATAATAATATAATTCTCTTATGCAAAATTATAGCTATCAAAACAATGTATTATAAATCCATGCTACTCTTTATTCATATCAAATGGATGGAAATAGGGATTTATATAAATATTTTTTCATCATATTTAATATAATTTAAGAAAAAATTTCTTGTTATAAAAAAAATCTCTATCAATGATTACATACACCTTAAATTTTAAAAATAATGGAAAAAATATGAAAAAAATATGAATTATATTTGAGGATAAAAGGTTATTATAGGAAAAACTATTTTAAAATTGAAATATAATACCTAAATATAAATATAAAGGAAAAATATATTAAATTATTGTATAAGTTTAAATTAAATATATATTAATCCTTTTATTAAAACAATACCACACTATATATTCTAACCATATATTACATTTAAATGAAAACATGTTTAAAATTGAAATGAATAATTTCAATTATTGGATTAAAATAATGAAATTAATACTTTCATAACCCCGTAATACATTCAACGAACATATAATGTTCAATAATAATTAATATAATATTTATCTCATATATCTATAAAAATAATATTTAATACTATATTTATATAGAAATTTTTAATATATAAAATTAATACCTCACCTAAAATAAAATTTATAATGAAATTATGGAAAAACTAATTATAAAAAACCCTCTTATAATAAATTCAAAGACACTTGGCCATAAATATTATTGATTAGTTTTTTGTACATATAGTGAAATGAAAATAATTCTAATTAGAATATATGATTTATTTGGAACTCTCTAATTCGATGATCAAGGTGAGGTAAATCAAAACAATAAGTGAGGAGTGATCACCACAGCTACAGAAGAGATTTGAATGATTCTCATGGGTTGAATTGTCAAGGAAGTGATATGGGAGGGGTAGGTTTCATGGTTGGAGGATTATCTTGTTGTCTATACCCAAATTTTTAATGAACCATGGTTTATCCTTCTTCTATACCTACTGTTCGTGTAACCACTTGGTATAGAATTATAATAAATTGGATTATCAAGGGTTTTAATAAAACCATTTGTATACATATAACAATAAAAATAAATTTTAAAATCCATATATATAGGTATACTCATATTTATCTTTAAAACCAAAATATTATGAAATATATTTAATTTTAAATAATTTTAATTTATCTATATAATGTTCTAGTGGAAACAATGAGTGTAAATAAATATTGAAATACTATTATAATATTTTTTGATAGTAATCACCTAGATGTTGGAATAAAGTATACTAATAGGACTAAATTAATCATTAAAAATTATAGGTTACATATTAATCATTTGGGTATATATTAATTGAAAATAAAAATAAATACCATTTCAATGTAAAGTAGATATTTTTCTATAACGTTTTTTTTTCAGATCACCCTATATTTTTATCAAAATAAATCAAATTATTCACCATTGGTAAATTTTTAAAATTAAAATTTCATATTATATATGCTATAATATTTTTATCATTTATTTAATATGTTTATAGGCAAGGGATAAGAAGAAACAAAATTTAATGCCTAAAATTTATTTCTAAAAACAGTTCTCATCTCATTTTTCATGCTAATTAATTTCTTCTAGAAATTGAAATTAAATTTGATAAAATGGGTTTTTTATATTGAACCATGAGGTCTATGTTTTTTTAAATATATCAATCTTTTCAATAATAATATTGTTCATGGTAAAATTTATCACCTCAATAATGAGTAAACCAGGTGAATCTTCGTTAAAACTAAGTGATGGGGATATAAGTTTTTGTTGTAATCATTATTTGAGAAAATTAATTTGACTGTTATCACCATAAAATTGAAATTGATTTGTTTAATTGATATTTTTACATGAAAATGACCTATTTAATATTTTATGAAAAAATATACAAAATTTAAAAATCTTACTTTTAAATATCTCTTATGTTTTCATATAGAGACAAAATCAAGTGGTGAATGAATCTAAATGTTACTTTTTTTATATGAGGAAATTATATTCACGATGGTAATTGATTATTATTTTTGGTAATAAATAGTTACATTGAATTATTTCACCATGTTAACTCATTATTTATTCAATTAATAAAAAATATACAATAAGTTATTTAAAAATTAATTTAAATATTATAAATTATGTCATTTATAGTGTTCAAAAATAATTAATGATTAATCTGATATATGATTTTGTAGTTAAAGGATAATATTTGAATTCTAAATTTTTTATTTCTGTCTTTTAAAAAAAATTAAGTGAATTTTTTTAAAATTAAAATTAATTATATTATATCAAAATAATATACTAAGAAATTATTTATAAATCATAAAAATATAGAGTGATGACTATGTGGAGACTATATGGTCATAAAGGATATCCTTTCAAAATTTATGATACAATTTTAACCATATATTTAAAATTATAACCATTTATGTGTGAAAAATATGTTACTATGGTTAATGATAGAATGAGTTAACTATGGGATTAAACCAAATGATAAGGTTTAAAACAAAATTTAATGGAGTCTAAATATTATTTCTAGATGTATTTATATCCCATAAAATTTATCTTCAAATTATTGACCTCTTTGGAATCAGTTTTTTAGAAAATTTCGTTTTTATATTTTAATATTTTATGAAATTACAAAATTTCCTCTTCTAAAATTATCAAATGGCACATCCATCCCTCACTTATTTATAACTTCTTTAAAGTATAGGCTGAACATACCCTTCCATAGTACTGCTAAAAATTTATTATCAATATTCAAGAAGTTTTTATCTTCCCAAAATAATAAACCTAAGGCCCATAAGGGGAGATCTAAAGGAGTAGTTTCATAGAAGTGGTAATCATCTCAACCGGTCACTTTTCTATTTAATTCCTATTTTACCTTCTACAAAACTATTTTATTTTCCATAAACTGAAAAAATTATAATAATAAATTTATTTAAATGTTATTATGATTATGAAACCACATTTATTCACTATATTTCCATCAAATGGGGAGTGAATGTATCACTTATGCATATGTTCGACTTACCTCTCCATATAGATATATAATTCATTTTCAATCACTATTATTCATGAAAGTATTTTATTATTATTTTTTAATTTTTTTAATATTATTTTTATGAATTAATTATTCATATGAATTGATAATATAATTTCTACATTATGACCTTTCAATCCATTGTAAAATGATAATGTCTCTCGTTCGGACGTGCGGACTACCACCTCCACGAAGTGATGCGATTCATCTTTAATTTATATTTTAAATAGATGTTTATAAGTATGTATTTAGTAAATATATATGATATATATGATATAAGAATTTTTCTTTAGAGGTTATTTATTATTTAATAACCCTTCATTCCATATTTTGAAACATGAAAAACCAGTTCATGCATACGTAAGGCCTACCACATCTATGAACAATGTAATTCATTTTTCTATCTCTAGATTGTATGAAAAACTATTTATATAAAAAATTAATATATATATATATATATATATATTTATAATTTTATTAACTTTATAGTGTGATGAAACCCTGTCCAATTTTAACTTATAAAAACTCAGAAACTAATTTATAAATAAAAAACAAAGCAGCTATCACCCAGAATATTTATTTTAATAAATAATTGTTAACAAATGTGTAATAAAATGTTATATGTAAATAATACGTGGTATTATATATATTATGGTGGTTATGGGATAAATTTATATTAAAAATATATTTATAAGTCATGAGTTTCAATATGTATGAATTATGTTAGGCCTAAGATAAGATATTTTGATCTAACATTTGTTTTTGTGATACTCATAACATATTAAAAAAAAATTATTTTATTTAGTATATAAAGTTGAAATTAATGTATTTAATTATTCATCATATTAACTTTATTATGATTTATAAATCCATTTTTTAGCTATAACGTGTCTTATGATTGAAATTTTATCAAAGTGGTAAGGGTTTCATGATACAATCTCATTATTTGTTGGGATTTTTTATGAATAATGTTATAATAATGAAAAATTAGGATCCCACACTTGAGTAAGATATTAATTTTATTATACATTGATTTTTTTTGTAAAATACATATTTTCCATTCATCTCCTCATCTTAATTACTAATGAGACCAAATTTTGTTTTTAATAAAAAATTGTTTCCATTCCCCAATTTGGTAAAAAATGGGTTTTCTTCTATTTTCATGGGTTATAAAAAAGTTTTCAACAATGTTTTTACAGTTCATTGATGATTTTTAAAACACATTTTTTAGCATGTTTTAATTATTATAATAATTTAATAATATAATTCTGTTTTCATTTTTTCGAACAAGGTACATTTTTAATTTTTTCATAAATATGAATGAAATGTTTTTCATTTAGATTATAAAACATGATTTTAATTTCCTACCATCATTAATGATTCATTATTGGTATCATACTTTATAGGTTTCCATTTTTATTCTCAAATAAAATTATTTCTAAAATATTATAATTTTTTTATGTTTTTGGGAAATGATTTCAAAATAAAAAGAGAATTTTCCTTATTAAATATTCAAATGATATTATAAAGAAATGTTTTATCCATGATAACATCCATTGATTTTAGTTATTTTTTACTGGGGATATAATCTACTGATACCATCATTATTATTATTATTTAGTTGGTTTATGATGATAATATGTTTTCAAACCATGTTACTTTTCAATATGTTATACTATGATGAAATGATGAAATTTTTAAGGAAGTTGTTTCTTTTCTTTTGTTTTGATATGATGAATCTTTGATGATCATCAGTCACACATATTTATTGTTTTCATAAAATGATGGTTCAGACCAAAATTATAGAGCCCTTCCAACACATTATGAAAAAATATTTGACTCGTGTGATAAAACATAATTGATTAGGGTGTGATCCTAGTTTGGTATTGTAGTCTTACAACTATGAAAGACTTGAGAGTGAACCTTTAATACTACAATGGTTTGGGGAGTGAACCCAATACATAATGATAGTCATGGGTGTTTACATTGAATACTACAATGATTTAGGAGTGAAACCAATCCACTAAGATAGTCTTGTATGTGATCCTCAAATTATAGGTAAATGATATTCTATTACCTTATGTATACCAAAATTCCATGTGTTATGATTTGTTAATTCTCTCTTGTCTTACGTTCTATGATTCATTTATGATTTTTGTCTTATGAAATACTATTATTTGTTTCATGATCTATGATTATGATTGGTTATATATAGGGTGTAGGTTTTAGAGGTAATTTACATGTTCTCATACACGTATGCTCCTTTTATTCTTCAATGATCATTGAAATCTCTATTGTTTAAAATTAATAAGAATCTAAGGTCCCCCATTATTATATTTTGCCCTGTGTTATAAAGATTTTTTTATCAATCATATTATTATGATTGGAGAAATTGTTTTTGAACTTAATAAGAGACTATTATAAACTATTTGATTGTGTGTCCATGTTTACAAAGATAATATGCTTATAAGATTTTGGTTTGGATCATTATGATATGTTAATAATATAAATATAATCATAAGTTATATATATGAATGAAAACTATGGGTTACTATATTCAGTATAAAATCAAGGTTTAGTTATCCTTTAGAAACTAGGATATCATTACTTTAGTAAGAATATTGGGGATAAGTTTATATATAGGATAATATACTAGTTTATTTATCATCCATGGATAACCTAGGTTTATCATAAGGTGTTATAGATTTAAAATAAGGTCTCTTGATTTATACATCAAAAAAATATTTAAATGATTAGGTGGTTTAATAATATGATTATTATAATTGACACTATTCTTTTTTGTCTTAATCAATGACTTGAACTCAATAGAATCATGTTAATGTAGATTGATATGGTTAATGGAATTAATTTCATCCTCTAAAACTCAATTTAATGAGAGATTTAATTAAAAATATAATTTATAGGATTACAAAACTATCTACATCTATGACTCATGATGAAATTCTAAATGATCAGAACATGGAGGAACATTTTATGGATTCATTTATGAGGCAATTTTTGCCTTCTTTTAGTGATATAACTGGTCAAATAGTTGATGATAAATAGATCATTACAATTAGAAAATTATTTCTTGTTCTCATGTTATTATAGAATGAAAAATTCATTTTTTCTGTATCATTTTGATGGATAAATGTATTTATGGTTGAATCCTATCATTTTTCTGGGGAACATGATAAAATTATCTAAATTGAGTGGGGTGTGTTAAATAGATAATTATTTAATACGAAATTTCTTTTATATTCTTCATATTAAAATATAAAACGAATTACTTTGACAAAAGTAGATAAATGGAGAATCAAATTGTACCAATCAATAAAATATTCCGAGACTTGTGGGGAATGTTTCTTTAATTATCATCTAACATGAATTCAAGGTTTATAAATTCTTTAGTTGATTAAATATATTATTTAAATGGAATAATCCATAAGATAATTAGGTAGTAATGAATAAATCATCTGATATTCTATAAAAGAGAAGTGAATATGAGAGTTATGTACAAATCTCATAAGTTTTATAAGAAAAATTGTATAATTGAATGTGAATCCTAAAAAGCATTAAGAGAAGAAGATGAGATTTCACATATGCTCAATATGTGTAAGGAATCATGGTTTTTAATTGGATGGGTAAATTTTTATTTGTGAAAATAAAATATACATATCAAAAAATGTCGATGCATGGTAATGTGTTAGTTAATGATTTAAATAAAGATAATTAACTATATAAAGAACCAACCCCACATCAACATTTTATAAGAAAGGGGAATGGGAATTATGCTAACTAATTATAAAACCCAAAGTTTTATGATGAATATTTACAATACAAACAACTTAAACCCATAGAAAAAGGGAAATATCATGTGATCTATATTACTGATGGGGTGAATGATAATTTTGTTTTGAAAGGAACTCAAACCATCAACCCTAGAATTGTTAATGCCTTATTTAATTCTAGATATAACAATTATTTTACATATGATTAATTTCTTAGTGGTATGATAGTTCCATTTCCATGATTAGATTTATATTTAGAAGTAAAATAACCCTAATGGTATGATGATCACATCTTAAGACTAATATTATTCTATGGTTGATGATTTTGGGAATTTACTTATTGAAAGTCATTTTATTATCCCTATGGTTTAATTTTATATTTTCTTATGCATGGATTATATTTCTCAACAAAATTCCCACATCATTTTTCAAGGAAGTGATGTAATGATTTCTATTACCAATCAACCTATGATCATTTATTTATCAGTTAATAAATATGAACTTCTAATGGAAATTACGTCTATTTTCTGAGACGTGATTCTTAATAAAAATGGGTTTTATCTCATATGGTTGGGGGATAAAATAAAAATCAATGAGATGCCTAATGTGATGGATATTGTTTTTGAATTATCGAAAGAGTTTTATAGTCTCCCATAGATTCATGATGTTGACTTCCTAATAGAAATGATAAATGGTTCTACATTTATTATAAATATTCCATAAATAATTAGCATTATAGAATTATTGGAATTGAAAAGGAAACTCTCGAAGAATATTGGAAAAGGAATCCATCATCCAAGTGTTTCAACAGGGGATACACCAGTTATTTCTAATAAGAAGTTGTATGGATCAATGCATATATATAAATATATTTTGTTTATTGGTAATATAATAAGGCCACAATCATGAATAAGTATCATCTACCTCATATTGATGAATTGTTTAATTAAACACATGAATCAAAATACTTTTTTTATGATTGAAGTTAATTTTTGGTAACATAAATTTATTTTTAGGGAGTATTATATAACCAATATAGTGTTCATTACATGGTATAATAACTATGACAATATAGTTAAGTCATTAGTCTTAATAATTATCCCACTATCGTCATATATTTAATAAATATATTTCTTGTGGATTGACTTGATTAGTTTTTGGTAGTATTTATAAATTATATTCTAATTCATTAATAGAGCAAGGAAGCGAAAAAGTTTTACATGGGGATTATGTTGAAGAACTGAGAAATGATAATCCTTACAAAAAATTTACAAATTTTGAATTTTTGATATAATAAGATTCATTTTTTCTTAATATAATCTCATTTGAAAGAATATACGTGGGTCCATCAATTGTTGGAGTTGTTAAACATTGGCCCAAACTAGAAATAGTACATGAGATCTATATTTTTCATTGTTTTTCATGAAGTAATTGATTCACTATGGATAATTTCTCCAAAATATATTATCTTCTAACTTTTATATCTCAGATGGGATCCATGTTCCATTGTATTATTGAATGTTTGTATACTTTCATAAAAGTAAATAAAATGTTAGTTAACTTTTTGGTTCTAACATTAACCTAAAATATAGAATTGTCAAAAATATACAATGATTCCACAAATATATAATTGGGATGTCTTCACATATAAAATTATATTGTGGTACATTATACCTCATTCCAAATGAAGGTTCATGATAAAAAACAAACAATTCATGATTTTTTATTTGATATGGAAATATTTTCCTTAAATATATTGAGCCATTATCTGTACAGAGGGATATGTGATATATATTCTGATCATAAATTTTTAGAGTACATATTCACATATAAAGAGTTGAATATCAACCAAAGAAATTTTTTTAATATGATTAATGGTTATGAATGATCAATACATTCCCACTATAAGAAAGAAAACAAGGTGGAAGATTCTCTACTTTAAAAGGATCGTGTCAGAATATATTTGGTGGGAACCATCAAAGGTAAAATATTTCAAGATTTTTAAATTTTGATAATTAAAATCTTGAATTAAAAGGGGAAATCATGTGTTTTGTAAATGAGTTTTCATCCATATACCCACACGGAGATTAAAATGGTGTAAAAAGATTTATTAAATATATATAACAGGGGAAGAAACATTTCTATGTTTATCCTTGATTATGATCGAATGATAATGATTGAGAACCATGTATCCATACCTTAATTAAATTAGTTGTTGGATGATGCTCATAATCCATCATTCTATATTCATCCATGAATAATTATTATGTATAGAGATTGTAAATACTATTATTGGTGGGACTGCATGGAGATAAACATTCAAGTGTTGAATATCAGTGTTTGGTATTTCATCATGTTAATGCTAATATATATAATTCTAAGTTGATGTTATAACAATTTCCCATACAAAAATAAAAATGAGAGAACATCACATTAGAATTTATCTTTGGAATCCCCAAAAAACTGAAGGGCCATAATTCCATTTGGGTTTTATTTGATCAAGTTTAAAAGTTAGAAAACATCATTACCATTATATAAGACAAATCTCCTGAACAGATTTAAAAAATATATATTAAAGTAGTATTCTTTTATGGAGTACAAAATTCTATTATATTTGATCGGTATTCTAGGTTTACCTCAATGTTATAATGATGTCATATTTGTGGACATGATACATATTTTAGTTTCACCATTGTATATTATCATTATAATGATGGTAAGTATAGTATAACAAATAAAACCTTATATTATATACCAACTTCATGTTATATGGATATAAAAGGATTTTGGGATCAATAAAATCTTCTAGTGGAGTGTTTTTACAATATTATCTTTCAATCACAAATTTAAATAGAAAATTATGAATCTATATATGGAAAGAAGTTTATATATTTGATCTTCTATTATGATGTTGGACAAGAAAATGAATTGAGACTTTATTTTTATAAGGAAATGTAGTAAATAATAATATACATTAAAAAAAACATCAATTTAGCTCATAGATGAGATAACAGTTATGTTGATAATCATCAGAAATATTTGAAATTTGATATTGGTGAAAATTTGTTTCAATAAATTTCTATATATAAAAAGGTTATAAAATTGCTAAATAAATGGATTTTTCAATATGTATATTATCTCTTTGTTATTATTGATTCATTAAATATGGTAGCTTACCACTTTGAACTTCCACCGAACATCTCTTTAGATCATGATGTGTTTCTTGCATATCTTCTAGGGATTTACAGACCTGATCCATCACATGTACTGAAATAATTGGTAATACTAATGAAGCATGATGTTTATTATGATGAAAAACTGGTAGAAATAATTTATCAGAGTTATAGTTCTATGGAACAAGACAAATCACTTGGTGAAGGATTCTAGAGAAATAAAAAATTCTAAAAAGCTATGTGGGAAATTGAGGATGCAATGAAACAAATATTTCCTCATTTGTTTGTATGATAGTGAAAAAATTAAAGTGTTCAATAATATTTATGTGGGGTATAATATAACACCATGAGATTTTGGAATATATTCTATTATGAAGAATTTAATTTCTATGATATTTATAGTTACATGAAAGGTTGAGTTTAAACAGACTGTAAAATAATATTATAATGTTATTTGATAGTAATTTCCTAGTACTTTTATTGGAAAGTATATATTGAACCAAGTAAATATTGAAAAATATTTCCTCACATATAAATGTTGTTTAGATAAATTAATTATAAATTCAGATAGAAAACATTTGAAAGTAATATATATATTTTACAAAAACATTTTTTCATGCGTAAAATTTATGTTTATATTAATAAATTAAATTATTCACTATTGGTGAATAAATCTTATAAAAATTTTATATTATATATACAATTAGTATGTGTAACATTTATTTAATGAATTTCTAATCACATGATATAAATAAACCATGTGTTATTCTAAATAAATAAATGTTATAACAAAAAATTTTCATCATATTTTTTCATGATTAATAATATCATCCACTTATATAAATTGAATTTGATAAAATGGAATCAATATTGTTTATTGGGAGGGTTGAAGTTGGTAAATAGTCCACTTTTAGTCTTTGAAAATATAAATAATAACCATGGTAAAATTTATAACCTTGTTAAAGGGTAAATCAAGTTAATATTGGTTACAACTAAGTGACAAGGCCATAATTTTTCATCCTTATTATTATTGGATGAATTTATTTTTATCCTTATCCCCATTATCTCCAAATTAATTTATTTAATAAAAACTTTGAAATGAAAATTTCTTACATAATAATGAATGTAATGAAAAATACAAAATGTAACTCTCTTACTTTAAAATAACGATTTTGTCATCATATATGAAAAAAATCAAGGGGTGAATGAATATTAATTGTAATTTAGTGTATAATGAAATCCTCTTTAGGAAGGTTATTTATTAGTAATTTTTCATGATTAAATAATTACCTTAAATACTTGTGTAGTGCTAATACATTATTTATTCGATTAATAAAAAACAAAAATAAATAATTTGGATAATTTTAGAAGACATATATTTTGAGTGATTTATAGTGTAAAATGAATATTATATATATATGGAATATTATTATTTTAATAAATGATTTTATTTTAATTTTTACTCTTCCTTTATGACTTTTATGTCTAAATAATTAATTTGTTTCAAAACTGACATAATTTTTTTAAAAAACATCTTTTATTAAATTATTAATAAATAATAATAATAATAAAATAGTAATGTTTTTATAATATATGGTTTCCAAGGTCATCCCTTTTCCATTTATGAGAAATATTTGCCAATATATGTAAAATTATAAGCTTATAATAGTTAAGAATTCATTATTACATTTAATCATAAAATGTGTTTACCCAAGGGTTAAACCAAATGATAATATTTTGAAATTCCACATAAACCTGTCCAAATTTTATTAGATTATTGGATATAAACCCCATTATACATTATATTATAATATCTATCTTATCGGAATTATTTTTCTTTATAATTACTATACTATATTTTTATCTTATAATAAATTTAAAATGTAACCCTCAACTCAATTATAAAAAGACACCACATCCCCTCCAATTATTAAAATATTTTGAGACTTATTACTTGAAAAAACCTACCAGAATCCAGTATAAACATAATTTTTAATAAAATATATGTGTATTTCTTCTCATAAGAACTTATCTATTATCCGTAAGTTGATATCTAAAGGATTTGTTTCAAATAAGGGGTAATCAACTTAACCAGTCACTTTATTTATCATTCTACTTTTAAATAATATAAATATATTATATTAATCATAAAATAATAAAATCAACATACTGAATATACATAAATGTTATTATGATTATGGAACCACCTTTATTATCCCTTTATCCATAAAATTTGAAGTGAATATATCGCTTATGCGTGTGTACGGTTTACCGTCTTGATGTAGCGATACAATTTATTTTTGATCACCATCATTCCAATATGGATTTTTTGATGTGTTGAAGGTTTATATATGATATTTATCGAATCATTATTATTAAAAATATATTATATTATATCAACCTTATTTCATTAAAAACTATATGAAAATGAAAACATCTCTCATGCATACGTGGAAACTACAACATCCATGAAGTGATGTGATTCATTTTTCCATTATTTTTTACTTGGATGGAAATAAATGTGGATTTAATGAATATATATTATATATATTACATAACAAAGATTCTTGAAATGGGAGATATTATTTATCTTCCTTTTGTACAATATATTGAAATGTGAAAAAAACCAACATGTGTACATATGTCTTACCATCTCTTTGAACTATGTAATTCATTTTTCTATATCTAGATTACACACACACAAATATATATATATATATATATATATATATATATATATATATATAAATGATAAATTTTATGTATATATCATAATTAAAATTATGGATATTATGGATCCATGATAAATGTGTAAGAACCCGAACCACCAAACCTAAACATTCATAAAAAATAATGAAGCTTGCACCCAAAAAAGTAATTTCAACAAGTTTTAGTTAAAAACAGGTGATAAAATGCAATAATTCAATAATATATTATATGATATTTATGAGTATGGTAATGGAATATGTTTTTTAGATATGATGTTATAACACATACGATGGATTTCAGACATGGGGTTTGTGATTTTCTTCTCACATTTATTTATGTGACACACATTCCATATCCCCACATGTTTCTTTTCTGTCATGTATATACTACCAAAGAAAGTATTTTATAATAATAATAATTATCTTATGGGGATTTATATATCCATATAATATTATTTCTTTCATTTCACATAGTATTAATATGTTACCAAAGTAGTAAAATTTTTATGTCACAATCTAATTATTTATTGGGATTATTTATGATTAAGCTTTCAATGATGAAATCTTATGACCATATCTTAAGAAACTCATGAATTTACTCTAACTATAGTTATTTATTTAAAATAAAAAATTTTATAACATTTTAATCACCTTAGGTACTCATGAGATAGAAAATATATTTTTATGTAAAATCAACATCATTTCTATCTTTAGTCAAAAATAATTTCCCTTCCATATCCATGTTTTATGAAAATGTTTATAAATGTTTTTATACATATACAATTAATATTTTAAAAAAATTTATCCATGTTTTTATTTTAAAAAAATGGGTTAAAGGGAATATTTGTATTGGTTCCTGAATTAGGTACATTTTTTATTTTTTAAAAAAAATGAAAGGAATGTTTTTATTTTAACTTATACCACATAAATAGAATTTACAACCATCATGGAAACTCAATTATTTTAATTAGATGTTAAATATCTCCATGGTTCTTTTCAAATAAAATTTTCCCATATAATTTTGGTTTTTTTACAATATACTAAAATAATTTCAAGAAGTTTATTTTTCTCAACAAATATTCCAATGATATTTTGAAGAAAAGTTTCTCCCATGGATTAATCCTTTAATGATACATAATTTTTTTGGGGGACATGATCTAATTATAAAATAATTATTCTTTCACTAGATAATTTATAATGATAAATATTTATTGAAACTCATTCTCTTTTTGTGGTTTATGTTGTTATGTTATGATAAAATGATTATGAAATACATTTATTTTCATTGGTTCTAATATGATGAATTTTTTATGATCATGTGGAACAAATATGTATGCTATAAATTATTTGATGGTTGTGAATATAATTATATAGTTTTAAAATTCTTTAGGAAATGGTATATATCCAACGTGATAAGTAAGAATTGAATGGTAATGGGACTTAATAATTCTAGAAGGATGGTTAGTTATTATTACTTCATGAATTTATGGTTGGAAAATGGACTGGTAATCCTTTAATCTACATGTTGCCTCCAAATTCTCTTTGAGATAACACTAAAAACATTATAAGGGATGTTATTCATTCTCGTAACAATAACCATCCTAATAACATCATTCATGTGATTGATATGTATCACTTTTCCAATTCTGAATATTTCCTTGTCTGGGAACCTGCTCATAATGGCACCCTGTATTCTAAAAGTTTTTACAACATAGTTTTTTAAATTTTGATTTTAAATTTTGTTGGATTAAATGGTTTGAAAAATCTTGGATTAAACCTTTGAGACTTACTCTTTCATGGCGTATCACTCATAACAGAGTCCCCACAGAGGTTTGTATTTAGTCTTTTGGGATTCAAAATTCCTCCATGTGTAATATTAGTAACCAGAATAGATAAGATACTAATCACCTCTTTATTTATTTTTCTACAACATCAGCTCTTTGGAACTATATTTTTGATATTTTTTTCTTGCAGATGGTTACTTCTTGACGTAATCAGCTCTTAACTAAATCATTGTGTGGACTTTGGAACCTCTCAGCAAATTAATAATCTTTTATTAGTTAATGTTTCTGAGCTTCTTCGTGTGATTTGGTATGATAGAAATGCTATTATTCATAATAATTTCCCATTCAGTCTTAATGCAGGTTTGATGCAGATTCTAATTTCCATTCGAGATGCTATCTCGATTAAAAATTCTAATTGTGACAACATTGTTAGTGAATTTGAGAGCCTCTGTCGACTTCAGATTGATGATATATAAAAAAATATAGATTCACTTTTGAGGTGTTCTGGAAAGCTCCACTTCCAGGATGGATGAAAGTGAATGTCGATATCACATTTAAAGGCAACCTGGTACCTACAATTTATGGTTCCATTTACAGAGACTATCTTGGCCAGTTCCACTGATGCTTCTTTGGAAGCTATTGTGTTTTGTCATCTATGGAAGTGAAAATGATGGGTGTTATCCATGCCATTGAATTTTACAAGCAAAAGGGTTGGAACAATATTTGGATTGAAAGTGATTCGACTATTATTGTCCTGGCTATTTGGAATGGTGTGGTGCATCTAGCCTGGCCACTTACTACCTGTTGGATGAACTGTCTTACTTCACATCTAGTGACTAACTACATTGTTACTCAATTCTTTCGTGAAGAAAACATGGTTGAAAATTTTATTTCGAATAAGGAAGTAAACCATGACACAACTTGGAAGGGTTACCTTCCTGATGATTTACTACCTCTTTATCATAAATATTGTAATAAAATTCCATCCTTCAGACTCATGTATATTCTTTTTTATATTGAATAATTTTTTCCTTTGCCTCTAACTGAGGCACCACCTTTTTATTGAAATTCCATGACTCAATATTAGGATTTATTATATAAAATGGATAGATTTAAAATTTTAACATCTTGTTCTCATACCATTATGCTCCTATTATTATAATATAATAATTGATATCTCCCTAGTTTTAACCTTTGTGAGCATATTATATCACCATTTGTTATCTTTATTTTCACTCATTTATGATTAATGGTTTTTGAAATGATATTTCTAAAAAGGGTCCTAGTTTTTAATGAATTAATGGGAGACTCTAACAAACTAGTTGTTTTTATGTCCAAGTATCCAAATATTCTAGTCCTATGTGATTCTGTAATAAATCATTATGATATGTAATGAATATTAATTAAATAATATGTAAAATATATTAATAAAAAGTATTTTTCACTAAAATAACCCATTTATAATTGTAAATATTCAATATACTCGATTAATAGTTAAACTTATTCATTGAGAAACATTTTTTGACATACACCTTAAGCCTTATAACGATGGTATTCTGATAAAAAAGACCACTATAATGTGGGGAGATAAAATGTTAATGGATAGGCTTAGTTATTAGATGAGATATACGGATAATGAAGTGTGAGTAATAGAGGTGTTGTGGGATACATTTATAAGTGAGGGAGAGGAAAAACATGGAACTTTACAAAAGATTAAAATATCAAATTGTTATCATAAAGTGAAATTATCAAACTTGAGTCATATTTCAAATATCATTATATTGGATAAATATCTTCCATGAAATTGGATCTATACATTTTTATTTGGCAATATTACCCTTATGTTATAGTTTAAACACTCAATTATCTCATTTTAACCATAAGTGTGGATTTTTTTACTGTTTTTATTGTTCATTGTGAATGAAAATTATGTTAAACTGATTTCATTATATTAATGTTAATGATTGAAAATATGGAATCAATTTTATAATATTCAATTTATATCAGTTTTAGAATTTAATTTAGAATAAATTCAAAAATCATAATGAAAACCTATTTACGAAAAATACATTATTTACCATAAAATTAAATTTACATATAGTCCACACATAGTTAAAAAATAAAATCAATGATAAAATATATATTGAAAATATAATATATGATTTTAATTGAAACTGTCAATCAATAAAGATTTATTAAATTAAATCAAATTAAAATACATTGAAAGCGTAATAACAATTTTTAGAAAATATATCTTTATGGAAAAAAAAGAACTTAAAAGAAAATAGATTAAAATATTGATTAATATATAAATATTAGTTAATTTTAGATTAAATTATAATTATTTTACTTAAATATGTAATTCAAAACATAATGGGACTTTTTACTAGAAATGAAATGATATTTTTCTAAAAATATATAATTTTCACTATCCTTAGAAAAAGTAAACATCTCTGAAAAAATCCAATATATCACCTTAAAATTTATTTAATATATGTTTTTAAAAAATTATAATAAATCCAAAAAATAGAAAATCTAAAAATTGGTGAATGTATTTAAAATTTGTGAGAAATAATTTCAATAAAAAACATTTTTCTATGAAAGCATATTTTGAAGCATAAACTTATAATTGAGTATTAATTTATTCTTCATTTGAATAAATTTTTTGGATTATATAAAACTATTATATATATTTTTTATAATGTAGTTATTTCAATTTATACAGATAATTTAAGGGATATTTTATAACGGTATACTATATTAGTGTTTATTGTAACTAATTGTTCAGTATATAAAAATGTATTGAAGAAATTCAATTTATTTAATGTGATTTATATCCAAAAATAAAAGGGTTCCACATTCTACCCCCTATAATAATTTTTACATTGAAACTTTTTCACTCTTACATAGAATAATCATTGGAAGTACTTATCATCAATATTGAACAATTTATATTACTAGTGATTTTTATCATAACTATCATATCAATTCTGAGCTACCCAGATGTGATATTTAATGGCTCTATAATTTTCTACTATTTACTCATGTATATCAGGTATGAATATACTGAATTCTATGAATTCATCATAATTGGATAGAATTATTAACATCCTTCCATAAAGGGAATCTTAATGAGAAATCTGAATGTCTAAGGGAAATATATTGTTATATAAATATTCTAGAAAAATAAGGCATTGATCCTTAATGTCTTTAAAATACATATAATAAAATATCAATATATCATTAATATTCTCAATGGTTCTCTTATATTTTCCTTCGATCATTGTATTATAAGAATTATTAAAACTCAACTCTATGTCCACAACCTATTGATGACTTCTCAAGAACATTATTGTAAACCTCATATCCTGATAAGATACAATAAAATATCATTCTCGATGAAACCTTACAACACAATTAATTTATACCTTGAAAATATAATCAGTAAATAAATCCTCTCTAATTTCAATGAAATCTTTTGATTACATGAGGAGATTAAATACAACCTGAATTAAATTATTCCATTTAGTCTTTTTGGAATTATTATGATGTAATCCCTTTTAATGTTTTACCATTTTCATTATGGTATATATAATTTTTATTAAATTACCTTTTTTTTCATGTGCATTAACTTACTTAAATAATGAGGATTGATACACATAATCTAAAATATCATTTACTATTTAGTCCCACCAAAAATAAGATTTTGGATACCTATATATCTCTGTAATCATATAATGAAGAGAGAATGAGGAACCACGAGTTTTACCTAAAAAATATTTCTTGAGACAGGTTATTGATAGTACATATACTATGTTCTTGAATCTTATTATTCCATCAAAATCATAGTTAACATCAGGAAAAATTCTCACAATCGACTACAGTTCCATATGCTCATTCTACACCTCTTTAATCCACATATGGATGTATTTTTTTTCACATTCATAAGAAAATGATATGATATATCCCATTTCATTATGATATCCAGATATATATTTTAGAAATCCATTAATGATTAATCCCTTTCAAGGTTCATCATTGTAAAAAAAAACATGATCTTTCCTATTAAGAGCATAAGCCTCCTTTTTCACCTTCCTAGAGTGGTATTCTATGGAGAAATAGTAATCAATAATCAACTACAACCATCACCATTGTTGAATATTAAAATCTTTCTATTGGAATATATTCAATCATATTTTATTGTCAATATATATATATAACATAATTATTTTTAATGATAATTCATCCATATTTTTGATTTCAAAAATTACTTCATTAATCACCAAATCATTTAGCGGGTAATTTTTTCCTTGAATTTTTAATTGGTATGTGGTAAAAGATACCATCATATCATTTTATATGAGGATACTTCCCAATTAATTAATTTTTGTAAAATGATTGTTCACAATCCCTTCTCAATAGTTGGTTTGATTAATAATAGTTTTGATAACCAACCTTATTTTCAACTCTATGAAATGTTTCTCACATTTTACAATACATAGGATTTTGGGTCCCTTCTATTTAGACATGGTAATAGATTGAATATCCATAAAAAGACCTAATAAATTACAAATGGAATCTATCCAACCAAATAAAAATAAGGATTTTGGTTATAGTGGTTGTTCTATTCCATTTTTATATAACATAAATCATTAAAGGATCGACCTATATAACCTTGAATGAGTTTATATTTCCCATGGATGAAATATTTCTGAACTAAAATTCACACTTTATGAGTCTATAATAATACTTATATTTCTAAAAGGTCTCCCACACAATCTTAAAATAATCTTTATGGTAGAACATTTTTAAAGATATAAAAATATCATCAATAGACACTACTAAAAAATAATTTTTGTAATATCTAAAAACTCTCTTCATTAAATCCCTGAAAATAGTAGGGGAATTAGTATGTCCAAATGTACTTACTATAAATAAATTATGACTAGAACATGAATTGAAGGTTATATTTGGTATATTCACACTCTTGACCCTCAATTGATCATATTAAGAAATAATGTCAATTAGGGAAAATTATTGAGTTCTACATTGTTAATCAAGAAACCCATAAATATGGGGTAGATGATACTTTTTCATGATTGAGATCTTGTTATCTTCATAAAATTATACAAAGACTCATTAACCCATTTTCACCTTAACAAAAATAATAGGTTCACCCCATAGTGATAGACTAGGGTGTATTGATATATTATCAAGAATATCTTATATTTTATTATTAAATTACTTATACTCAAGTGAGTCTACTGTATATGGATTATTTGAAAGATGTGTATCAAGAGTTATGAGTTCTATTAAAAACTCATGGTCAGGATTTAGGGAAAGAATATGTATGTTTTTAGGAAATACATCAACGTATTCTCAAAATGATGACATTTCTTCAATGTTGAGTTTCCCACAAACCATTTTAGATATATATCCCTTATGAGTAGATATAAAGACCCATATAATGAAAATAAATCTCATTTTATGTTCATTTTTAACCTCACACGAATAGAAAATCATTGGTTTATTTGAAATATATAACATGAATTCCCTTCATTATAAATTGGCATGGGATCTATATAGAAAATTAAAATACATTCCAAAAAAATACATCAAATTAAACTAGAAGGAAAATCATAATATTTACTAGTATTAAATTCCCTCAAACATCTATTGGGGAAGATCTATATACTAGATATAAGACCATTGTTCCATTTGGGTATTTTTCTACCAATATAACATCTAATCATTGACTAGGTGATGTGCTACTATATGTGAATTAATAACTTATAAAATATTTTCTTAATCCATAATAGGATAACAAATTTAAATACTAGAGTGGATGGTATGTGTATATTTTACTGTATTATTCTCCTAACACAGATCAATTGTGATGGAAAAGGCAATCCCATTTTCCAATTTCATAGGCTATAGTTTAGGCCTGCTATCCTCATTCTCTCTTGGGTAAGGGATCCTATTTATATAATTACAAATCAACCTTCATCGAAAAAATTAAAAATCATTGGATGAATTCCTTTTCTCCTCTATTTAATTTTCAAACATTTTGAACCCCCATCTACAATCACTAGTTTAATGTCTATATGATGAATTATTGAACCATTTTATACTTTTCATAGACATTTTCTCAACTTATTTCCTTTATATTTTTTCATTTTTGGGGTTGGTATTTGTTTCCTTCATTGTATTTCCAATTAAATATTCCTTGAAGCTCTATTTTTACCTTCTTTTAATAAACACTAGATGAATAATTGGAGTTCCCTTTATCTATTTCAATATTAAGAGAACATTTAATGATTTAATCATTGTTAACACAGTATCTTATAGATAAAACCTTTAAATGAAATGTTTTTATGCCACTAATGATTTAATAAATTCATCTCTTAGGTTAAATAAAAAATCAATAATTTTATTTTTAATTTTTTGTAATTATTTCATAATATGTATTAATGGATTCATAATCCAAAATTTTAGATCAAGAAGGCCCCTTTCTATATTTGTATGAAGAGTTTGAGGTAATTATTTATAGACAAATAAACCATAAAACTCCTACCATTTCATAAAGATTAATAATTTACCATACCATGGATTCATTTTCAAATTTCTATATTTATAAACATAACCTTCCATTTGATAGACTAAAAAAAATCTTTCTCAATATTCTATCATTAAAAGAAACAATTATCTTCTCCATTGTATTTATCCATTTATCAAGAAATACTACATCAAGAAGATCAATATAACTAGGGAAGATGCTGTTATATAGAAGTCAAAATTTCATGTTTCACTCTGCCTGGTGAATTAATATTCCCAAAAATAATACTGTTATTACACATAAATTGAGAGAGACGAGTGATCAATGTCATAATATACTACATCATAGATCCCAAACAATTTTGGTTCCCTTGAGGATTATCATTAAAATACCCATCACATTCCTTTTTTCTTAATTCTTTATAGGTCCATTCATTTAATAAATCTAAAATCTAAAATATAGGTATTTAATCACAAAAAATACAAAAATTAGTCATATTAAAATCTTTCACGTAATGTAGTAATTTATAAGTCCTTCTTATAAATCCATGACACCTTTGGTACATCCTATATCACTTTTGGTTCATCATAGTTATTATTCGGTTCTATCATTATATTTACCCTATTTTAATCCCACACATTAAATTATCATTTCTATAATATAAAAAATAAAAAACCCTCTGTAACATACATAGACATTACACATTTTATATTAATATTTAATATATCTCAAAAATAAAAATTCTTGATAACTATAATGGTCTAATGTACTTAGATGCTAAATATATAGAAATATTAATTCTATAAAATACTCATCATCTCAATTATCATTCCTTCCATAAGTTACCCTTCTAGTCTCATTAGTCATATATAATTCCCAACAAACCTTGGGAGGAAAAACATAAAAAAGTGTCATGACCCGTCCTAGTGGGAATCATGTTGTGAATCCCCAAACCTACCTCCAATATGACAAAATCTGGAAATTAGCACCAAATATTCATATCACTAACATGGTAGGACATAGCCTAATTACCTATAAACACACATGCATCTCCAATCCTACACATTACTTAAACATAAAAACAAATAAAAAACCATGCATTCAAACATATATACAAGATAAACCTAGTACATAAGATGTAAATGAAATTAAAAATGGCCAAATACTAGACAACCACAAATAGTCTGAAATACAAGTCCAATATGAATTTATGTACATGGAAATTCTATAAAGTAGTTATAGGAACACACCTTGGTCTATCCTGCGTCACTAAGAACCATCTGGTCTTTGTCTGTCTAGGAAATTGTCAAATAGACGATTGTCTTCACAAGACATTACATGCGAGGAAAATGCTCGTGCATGAGTGATTATAAAAATACAAAGTAGAAAACCCTAAAACCAATTGAATACAAAAAACGAAATACAACCATCTCTACAATGGTATATGTCTATTACACATACAATAAGAATATCCCAAAATACTCAACAAGACACACAACAAAATGGTCAGTCAAAACCATTTTTTTCTAGCCTGGGATTCTGGCTCAATGATTAAAAAATCACTTTTACATGAGAACACAATCATGAATCCAGTATCACTGATGAAGTCTTTCTAAGAGGTAGTTGTTGTTGGGTATAACCATTATAAATACACGTCAATGGTCTGAAGATATAAAATTTATATATGATGTCCACTCCCAAGGACGTGGGGTGATACCAATAACTAAATATGGATTAAATCTCTATGTAGAGGAGAGAATCCCACATATTGTTGGTCACAATAATACAAAGAAATCTAATAAGGGAACAAATATTAACAGATGATCTCACATTGGGACTTATAGAGGTATTTCAATGAATCTATCCAGGAAGTTCTTCTGGAGGCATCATATTCCTAGGACAAGGAGATGATTCCTCACCAACCCCCAGGGAATGGATTAGTGGAACATAATCTAATTAAACTTTTCCTAAATATGGAGGAAATGGGATCTAATCTATTTATAATAAGGTACACGATGTGTATAAGGGTTACATGTTGTGTCCCTTGACCTTGGGATCTTCCCATGTAAACGGACCATGTCTGAAGATGTGTCCATGTAGAAGTACATGTAACTTAGGATGGATATAGAGTGTAACTATGTTCTAATACATTGATTTATCCTATGTACATGTGATTGTGTACCATTACATGACATATCCTACGTACTCTAGTCATGGCTTTGTCCATGTGGGGGAGTACACGTCATGTTCCAACCAATGTACTCCAACTCATTTTTATGTATCCTCTATGAAAAACACTAAGTCTATATGGATAGAACACATACCATGTGATAGGGTCACATTTACATTATTTTATTCCGATTCCCTAGCCACCGAATAGGGGGGGGGGGCACAAGGTGTGTAGATAAGGTTTACATGCGGTGTAACATGGTGTTTTTCTATATCTCGGATCTAGAATCCTTTATTCTTCTTGTTTTCTAATTTTGGATCATGAGTCCATATTTCTGTAAAATATTGAATCATGTCCTGTTGAAACTTTCCGTCACTAAAAAATATTTGACATTTTGATCCGATCTGAAAATGAATATATTCATAATACTTTTCATAGGCCGAATAAAAAGAAATCAAGCATTTATATCATCTGATCTGCTACTTCTACCACCTTCACATATCTATAGTGTCATACCGATATTAGATCTATGATATCAGATCACTGTTAAAGGAATCAATTACACAATGGTCAATTAATCAGGACATGTTTAACCACATGGCAAACAAATAATTCTCACCATGAATGGAGAATCAGGGGATAAAATAACAAGAACTATCAAGAATAATTATCCCGATCAATTTTTTTGTTGATCTTAGTTCATTTATGTTATAACAAATATCAAAAAATCAACATTCACAAATAATTATTCCAATAATGTCCAAGTAATAAAACCCATATCACAATATACATGTTATAAAAATTTATCCATTCATCAAATTATTCAAGTTCAGTCCAGAAAATAAGAATGAGGAATGAAATCCAAATAAACAAATTACCAACATCAATTTCGATCAATTTCTAATGAGGAATGGGAAAATGAGCCTCAACCCAGTTGGTGAGGTCTCTCTAAGTGCATCCACATGACCCAGGTTTGAAACAAGGAAGATCCATAATTATGGGGTACTGTAGTAGTACTGTAGCAGCCAGAAATTTTAACTTTAGCTCACCAGTTTGTGCTTGGAGTCCTTAATGCCTTCGAGAAACCCAAGCCTTTGGGTTAGTAAGGATTTCGAGCCACCTTCAAGGCTTTCGATCCACCTTAAGGCCTTCAAGCCCACCTGATTTATAGATGTCCAGATAGATTATACAAGGAAGCAGTTCCAATGGAGGATTCATGAGAAAGATGCATTCACCCGAGCAGGGATAAAAAATTTGGAAGAAAGAGAGGGTAGGCATTTCCACAGTACTAGGACTATGCATCTCTTCAAAAGGATATCTATCCAAAAAATCATGAAAATGTGCAAGTTGATCATGATGTAGATACTGAGGAGGGGAGATTTCATGTAGTAATATTCGGTACAATTTCCTTAATACCTATGCGTCATGTAATTTCTACAAACTTTTGGAAAATTTAATCTCTAAGCCTACAAGCCTTGTAAGGGTTCCCCCCTATCCGTTGAAAGGGTTTTTATCAAAAATCAATTAATAAATATGGCCTTCTAGCTATTCAGGTGAACGAAGAATGGGGTTGTTCCAAGATTTATGCAGATATATGTTAAATCTTTTGTGTGTCAATCATTGATCCATGTTATAGTCACCATTATTCTAAGATAAAACCTCTAATTCTTTCTCCAACAACTCTCCAATAGTTCCAGGGTTATTTGGGTAACCCTATAATTTTAACATAATAGTATATTTAATGACACAATAGTCACAGTGTCAACGAAAATTGAAATAAAATAACTTATTTAATTATATTATTCATTTCTGTACCCATGATTACATTTCCACAAGCATCCTTCACCAAACATGGTTAAGTCCCATCGTGGATAAAACCCACATTTCAAGCTCAATGGTGCACTTAGATTTATGATTTGGTCACCCATTTAGATTTTATTCCACATTTCCAAAAAAAATGTGCTCATGTGCTATTTTATATATTTCAATAAATTATTATGGGCACACCAGGCCTCAAAACTACACAAAGTGTCTATGCGAGATCAAAAAAATAGTCTATACAATATCAATAAATAATACATGGAAATCATAGTAATTATATTCTCTCCAAAATGGCGGTTTACATCACCAAAATCCAAAACAAGGGATACACAAGGAGATGTGGGTACTAAGAATTTATCTGAGCCTTTATCTCCCTTGTTCAATCCTAGAGATTCACGTTCTTCCAACAAGCATACAATAAATGAATAATTCACCCATGAAGTATCCTATTTTCATGATCCTCTATCTCTATCTGGTACTCAGTAAAGTTATCCCCATCCTTGATGTCAAACTTTATCATGATGATAATGTTCTTTGGGTCATGAAAGTAGAACCTTAGCTACGACATATGAAATACATCATGTTCCTAGTCTAACATCATAGGTAGTGAGATGAGGTACACCTCATCTATAAGTCTACATAGTATCTAGAAATCACTAGTTAATCTCAAAGATAACTTGACACCCTGACTAAATATCCATAATCCATATCAATGAAAAAACCAATAGAACACATGGTCTCCTTCCTCTAGATCCAAATGCCTCCTTCATCTTCGAGCATAAAACATCTAATTTCTCTATGCATTCTTCATGCACTCCTAAATTATCTATACCTTCTCAGTTGTTGCTCGCACAGAATCTGGGCCCATGAGTACTGCCTCTCCTATGATAGTCCAGAAAAGTGGATACCTATAGGATTGACTATATAAATCTTCAAATGGGTTCTTATTGATAGTGGAATGGATGTAGTTATTTTATAAAACCTCCACTGGTGGTAGGTGATCCTCCCAACTACCATTGAAGTCCAACATTCTAGCTCGCAACATATCATCTAAAACTTGAATGGTCTGATCAGTCTAGCCAGCAGTTTGTGCATGAAATAATGGGAAGAAGTGTATATGATTCCCAAACAACTCTTTCAATCCCTTCCAAAAAACGAGATGTGATGTAAGAATCATGGTTATAAAATATGGTCTATAGAACTCCATCGGGTTATAAAATATCTTTCATGTAAAGACATCACAATATGTCAACTAAATTATACTACCAAATAGCTAAGATGTGGTCTGACATGTTGAGTTGGTCCATGAATAACAAGATTGAAATCTGTCCCCTGTATGTATGTTGTAAGATTATCACTATGTATATAGATATCCCATACCACATCCCTTATGGAACCTCAAGGGTTTGTGATAAAATTTCCGGAACATGGTTCTCAACCTTCACTAGATGAAATTTAATGTAATGAGAGACAAACTATGGAACACTTTTTCATCCATGGATACCAACTGATGTTAGAGGTCTTGGTAAATCTTTTCAACACCTAGATTTACTACCAAATTAGAGGTATGAAACTCTATCAAAACATCCTCCTACAATGTCATTAGTACCATTTTGGGTCCTTTGTAAAGAACAAAATGCTCCAAACCTTTAGAAATGCATCATGAACATGTATGGTGGATATACGAGTATGTAGGGTCTCACATTCAACATTGACATGTTGTGCCTCACTAACTTGCTATAAGAGTGGAGGGTGAAAACCATCATCTATAGGTAAGCTACACTATAACCATCCACAAACAACAACTGTAATGAGTCCAATTGATCTGACATCTCATTCAATAATAGTGAAAAATATATTTTATTAATAGCATCTACTATTTTGTTACCCTTCCAATTGATATAATGAATTTTGAAGTCATAATCTTAGAGGAACTATAGCCATCCTCTCCGTCTCATGTTTAGATCAATATTAGATAAGATATAATTTAGACTATTATGATCAAAATAGATGATAAAATTTTCCCCCATTTGTTAGTCTAAAAACATATTTATTGTGAAGACTATCACTTCTAAATCAGGATCATGGGTCATGTAGTTATAATCATGTGGTATCAACTGATGTGACCCATAATCAATCATCACCTACCTCTTCATCACAACAAAACCAATCTCAGTTTTTGAAGAATCACAGAACACTACATAATAGAAGCCCTCCTCTGGGAATCTCAAATTGGGAGCGCTCATCAAACACCATGTCAAATACTAAAAAGACTTCTGGACCCTTTCCATCCACACAAAAGGTTTTCATTTTTTTGTTAAAGCTATCACGGGTGTAGATATCCTAAATAAAATAGGTAAAAATATCCAATAATATCCTTCCTAACCCAAGGTGTCTCTGTACTTCCATAATTCTCATGGATAAATCCCTAAAAAATTCCACATCTACCTTATTCAATTCCACTACCACTCCTTCTACTAAGATAACATGTCCTAAATATTTGACTACCAATATCCAGAACTAACATGTCATGAACTTTTTGAAATGTTGGTTCACATTCAGTATGTCCAGAACCACACTTAAGTATCACTCATTCTCCTCCATAGATTCTGAGTACACAAGGATATCATCGATGGTGACTTCCATAAAATGGTATAATAAATTCTCAAATATGTAGTTCATTAGTCCTATAAACACTAACGGTGGTTTCCTCATCTCAAATGGAATCACCAATTATTCATAGTTACCATAGAGAAATATGAATGTTGTCTTTGTTATATCCTCATCTCATACTCACAGTTGGTGATTTCTTGACCTGAGGTCAACTATCAAGAACCTTCAATCCCCTTGCAATTGATAAAATAGGTCATATACCATTGGTAATTGATAATTATTCATTACATTCACCTGGTTCAAGTGTTGGTAGTCCACGTTTATCCTCAAGCATTCATATTCTTTCTTGGTGAACAAAAATAGAGCTGCCCATAGTGAAACACTGGGTCTAACAAATCCCTTTCTCTAAAAGTACTCAAAATGCATCCTCAACTTACGAATCTCTTCATGATCTATTAGATATAATGGCATAGAAATTACTGTAATATTGAGTTTTAGATCAATAAAAATTTCTACCCCTCGTTGGGGAGGTAAACTTGGAACATTCTCGAGAAAGATGTTCTTATACTCCACCATAATTGTAGGAAACAAGGAACTCATAATATCCACTATATGAAGGTTTATTATTAAAATATATTGAGTAATTGGATGCACCCTCATATACATGGGTCTATCATACATTTTCTGAATTTTTCTTTTCAACATCAAAGTAGAACATGATCCCGTCACTACAGACACACCACCTCCTCCACCTGAAATAGTCAATATGGTCATGAAACATCGATAATGATTCCATTCCTATGATGAAACTGAATTACATTATTTCTTCTACAATGAGATCCCAAAAAAAATCTCACTTATAAGATTAAGGTCACATTTTTTACACAAGTGTGTGATCGTTTTAGCTTCACCTGTAAGAGTCCCCAAGCAAAAGGGTCAAGTAAAGGACTCAACCACAATCTTTATGTATCATACAAGGTACATGGAAAGAAAGGAATGAAGTTAAATAGTTTCTATCAGTACTAAGGATAAGGTAGAAAATACATTAAACATACATAAAATCATTCCTAGAGCCTTTGGGTCATATGCTTCAACGACCCGCATTTGTCCCTTCCCTTATCCTCCAACTCCCTGAACCTAGCATAGACGACATTTGGGAGGTGATGGAAATAAGTCAAAGTGTTTTACACCTCCTTCTACTCTCCTATTACCTCTTCTATGTATTATTCCTTGAAAACCTGTATTCTAGTACCAGTGCATATCCCTCAGGTGACCATCCATGGTCTCTATGTCAGTCATACGGTTGGTTATACAATCTAAGGAAAGATGTACCCTACCATCATATGTGTAGAACTTCCTCTATCCGGGTTGACTAGCCTAGCCATGTGAGCCCTAAACCTTAGATCCCCTAACTTGGGACAACCTTCTCAAACATCTAGCACATCTAGGCCCTTAGGACTGACATAGGATCCCTACATCTGAGTGATCTTTTCCTAAATTACTGATTTTAGAAACTGATTGATGTATCATCTCAACAAAAAACTCAAAACCACTGAAGCTAAATCTTGAACCCCATAATAATTATGTATTCACATAGGTATAACAATGGACTAGATGTATCTATATAGACTATAATAACAATTTTATCCCTAAGGAACTGGTCACAAACCATATCTATTGAGTTCCTGGAGAGGTTGGTAATCCTCAATGAATACTCATATACTATCGTAATTTCATTCTGTAGCTTGAACAAGCTCTGGGATACATATATCAGTCAGAGAAACTGGTGAAAAATCATCTCGGAAAATACACTCAAACTATGTTCACATAAGAATCTCTTCATCATAATATTGGGTCACAAAACCCCACCATCTCCCTTCTGAGCCATGAAGAAGGATCACGACCCAAACCACCATATGATCAACCAGTTTCTTCACCAAAAAAATACTAATATCACCACCTTAAGCCTTTCATCAGCTGATTATGGGTCAATATCACCTTGGAACCTGAGGGTTATCTTCCATTGAAACTCATATAGTTTAATCATCCTATACACATTATCCTCTAGTACTGTGGGAACCGCGTGATGATCCATAGTCGGGGGTATAACTGTTATGCCACATAGAGGTTACAAATATGGAACTTGTTCCTGTATCAGATCCCCATCAAATATGGTATCATCCTCATGATCATGATATTGAATCCTAGCTAGAATATTTTGGAGAGTAATCCTTGAATAAACATGATATACAATGATCAATGAGTATATCTAGAGAGATGACTTAAAAAGGACATAAAAACCAAAATGTATTCTTATGTGATATATGTACCATTATTTTCCATTCCACTAGGGTTCTCATGTACTAAGTTGAAAAAGATGGTAATCAGAGTCCATGTGTATGGATTTTCCAGCCATCACACCAACTATGTAGTCCATAGACTGAAAGAAGAAACCAAAACACATAAAACTATTACTTGGAACCAATATCATAAACTCCTGGTCCTACGGTAGAACCAAATCAGTTGATACCACACTGTATTGATCCATCCCAGAGGGTCCCATGACATAACTAGCCATGCCTGCCTCTAATAGGTGAGGGTATAGAGATTAATGTCGAGTATGCATACAACATACATGGGTGGACTTATCCCAAGTACATATACAAAAAATATCTATGCCTATAAAATGCTAAAATGTTAAAACAATTGAACAAAAATCAATACCAAGTTTGTGGGGATATACCAAAAACTCAATTTGGATAAAATCACTATGTAAGGGATCAAAACCCACTTAGTGTTCATCACAAAGATACCTAGAACACCACCTAGGGCACAAAGATGAATAGAGTATATCACTATGAGCCTCACAACAGTATTCCAAGGACTCTATTGAAGAATTATTGCTGAAGGGATTACAGTACTTGGAGTAGGAGATGATTCAGTACTAATACTTAGTGAATGGATAATGGGAATACACCCTAACAAAAAATATCCATGATATATAGTATACGGGCTTCATGCCATATCTACGATGGGACACATCATGTATAAGGGTTATATGTTACATCCCTTGATCCTGGGTTCTGACCATGTAAACAACACATGTCTTAAGTTGTGTCTGAGTATAATTATATGACATATTGTCTACCCATGTAATATACTCATGTTATAGTAGATTTGTTTAGAGTATATACATGTTCCTATGTACTAGTACATGGCATAGCCTTTGTATGCTGATCCAGGCCATGTCCATATGGAGAGTAGATGGCATGTTCCAACCCTTGTACACCAAACTATTTTTATGTACCCTTTGAGGTACACATTTAGTGTCCAAGGAGATAACACATGTCATGTGTCAGGATCACATGATGTGTGATACTGATTTATCTACCAAAATCCTAGATTCTAAAATGGGGGGTCCACATGGCATGTAGATCCAGTTTACTCACTATGGAATGTAGGATTTCCTAGGATCCTAGATCCTAAATTCACATGTCTTATCCTTCATATAATGTTTGATCCATAAACCTCATTTCAAAAAAATCATGAATTGGGGCATGGAGAAACATTCCATCACTTAACATGAATATTCAACCTTTCAAACCGCTTCAATAATATATTTAAAATTAGTTCTTCCTTATGTCCTTAAGAACAAAAAATAAGGTATATATGTTATCCAATATTATTATTATACAACTGTATCTCCTCCATTGTGTCATGAGGATCTCAAATCTATGATTTTGGATTGTTGAGCTTGGAAATAGGTGCACAATGATCAATTTATCAGGATATGTTGAATTGTAGGATAAAAGAAGAACACCTATGATGAATGGATAATTGGGGGAGAAAATTACAAAAAAAGTCAAGTGGAATAGACCTAAATTGATGTTTTTGTCTATCTTGATTTGTTTCCATTTTCATGAAAATCAAATAACCAACATTCAGATATAATTCTATAGATAAAATCACGATAATAAAAACCAACCCTCAACACACATGATCCACAATATAATTCATTCATAAATTAATTTTCATTCATTTTATAAAATAAGAAATGGGCATGAAATCCAAATAAAAAAACATCCAACCCCAATTTGGATCAATAGATGATGAATAATGGGGTAGTGACATGATCATTTGTGAGACCCACTGAATCTGTTTCATGTTGATCATCGATCCATGATTCAGTCACTATTCATTTGAGATAAATCTTTCATCGCACTCTCTAATGGCTCTGTAATAGTTATAAGTTTATGAGACTAATCCTATAACTCTTTCATAATAGTCTATATAGAGAAACATTAGTCACTATATCAATGAAAATAGAAATGTAATGAAATAATTTATTTATTTATTTTAATATTTTATGCCATCTTAGTAACTTTTCCATGGAAGACACACGCCGACCAATGATAAGCCATATAGGGGTAAAACCTACATTCTAAAATCTACTTTTCACTTGGGTTTATAATATATTCACCACTTTAGAAGTTATTCAATTTTTTTTGGAAAGATGTGTATGTGTGATATTTTATATGTTTAATATATTGGCAAAAAAGATTTATTCTGGACACACCAGGAATCAGAATCACATACCGTCTCAATGCCTAGTCTCAAAACAAATCCACACAATATTTAAAAGTAATACATTAAAAAATTGAGTCATTACATATTGGATGATCTCAAATTATCATAAATGGAAAACTTATCATATGTCAGTCATAAGATATAATATGATGAAAATCACTATTTAATATCTTAATCAAGTATATTTTCATAGAATAAATGATTCATGGCCCTAAAATATTGTCATTACACACAAAAATCATGTTCTATTTGATCCATGATCAATAAATGTGTCAAAGTATTAATCATTATTCAACAATTATTATATGGGAATATAGGATCATAAGTATATGAAATCCTTATTTTTGAAATAATTTAATTTTTAATCACTTCCATTCTTTATAATGTGAGAATAGATATAATCAATCAAATTAATGTATTAATAAATGAAAAATAATTTTTTCAAACAAAACCACACATAATTCTATGAGGAAAACTAAAAGTAGTCATATTCATGCATCAATTGGTGAACAATTATATTTACAATAATTCCGATATTTCTAGGTTAAATTTATGTGATATCAATATCACATTACCTAATGAATTATAGGCCAATTAAAGTCCCAAACACCACAAAATAATAATCAATTTATATGTATTCTAGAAGGCCATGAGAAAAAGTAATCATTTTTTCATAGCCTAACCCATGGAAAATAAAAATGGATTCATCAATATCTCATCAGTATAACCAATAACCATTTAAAGAATAAATATTTATAATATCATTGTATTATCCCACTAGTGAATCCCATAAAACATTAATGTAACTTTTTATAGATAAAAATACCATTAAAATGTCGCTAAACAATATATGTGGAAAATATTCTTATCTTTGTAAAATAAATTGTTTAAAATAAAAATACTCTAAACTAAAAATGAAAATATATTATTTGAAAATAACTATGAAATGTTCTAATTGAATCTTGAAATCATTGATTGATTATGATGATAGGAAATTCTTGAAATGTAATAATTGTTAAAAGAATGCATTTATTAACACATACAATAAAAAGTGACCTGCTTAAAAAATGGAAAGAGTATTGTTTTATATATATTTATATATAAGGCAAAACATTGGTAATTATTTTTATAAAATAGTCAATGAATAGTATAAAAAAATTAGAGTATATGAGTACATTAGAAAAAGTATTTCTAATTGGAAGAGTTTAAATAATGTATGATTTTATTAATAAAAAAATATGATCCATTATGAGTACCAGTGATATTTTTTTAGTAAATTGGAAACATTCCATAAACAAACATAGGGTAAAAATTTATTATGTGTGTTATAAGATAAGGATCATATAATCTTTCTCAAAGTAAATTCTTGAAAAAACAATACAAAATAAAATTATAATGAAACATTAATCTACTACCAAATGTCTTCTTCAAAATCATATGTGTTCAGATAACCTATATAATAAATTGGAATTTTTTATAAATCTATTATGGATCCATATTCAGGTATTAACTTCTATGTACCATTCTCATATAATTTCAAGTAACTAGTTTTTTAACAATTCTACCATAAAATGGGAATTATAGTGTAATAATATTTATTTCCCAATAATGTTTTGGTTTGATGGTTTTGGTATTTAAAAGTTTGTTATCATCTAAATATATTAAAAATATTAATCAAGAAATAGTTATAATATTTTTCATTTTATACACTTTCATAATAATTCATATATGGTGGTGATATAAAATAAATTTCATCATGTTGGGATGAAAATATATTATACATATACACAGGTGATGTTCTCCCATTTCTAAGGATGGAAAAAAGAGAGAAAAATTATAATTCACCTTATTATAATAATTATTAAATCATTTAAACCATATATATATTAATTTAATATATTACTATTAGAATCTATGAAATTGAAAAAATGATAAAGAAATCCATCACATTATGGAGGTGGTATACCACATATATAGATGTGTGATGTTATCATTTAATAACATATGGGATTATATGTAGGTATAAGAGAAATTATAATTAAATGAGAATTATTATATATTGAATATAATATATATTTATTAATTACATGATAATATCTGAAAATTTAAAATTGGGATGTGGAATTAATCATATCACTAATAGAGATAATAGTCCACACAAAGAGATATATGATATTTTAATTTCCAATTTTAGATTCTATAAATTAAACAACATGTTTAGAGATGGTATAAGGAGAAATAAAATTTAATGTAATTTTTTAAGAGTTGTACCTCTTCATTGAGAAACCTCTTTTGTCTTACACTTTAGGTCATGAATGGATGGAATTATAATCAAAATAGATATTCAAGGATGTTGGAAGATATTCTTTGAAGTAATTAATGTATCTATTTGATAAGATAGAAGGTAGATGAAGTGTTAGGATTGGAGGAGATATGGTATGATTTCATAATGTAGGTAGAAGGGGCATGTTGATATTATAAAACCAATAAAATATAACCATTCTATACACATGTAAAATGATTCCAAATGAATCATATTAAAATAAAATATTTTTTAGGGTTAATGATAAATTATATAATTTTATTTATAATTATTTATGTTTATATCCTACCCTTATCTCTCATTTTATCTCCCTTGTAATTCCATTTTAACCTTAACCTTGGTAAATTTGTTTTAAGTTTTTCAGTATTCAATATATCAAAAATATTTTTCATCCTATTAAATTATATTAATTATGATTAATACAAAAATTTATTCCATTTTATAAATTTAAATTTATATATGTTGTAGAATTTAATTTCTAATAAGCATGAAATATTCAATAAAAATAACTTTAAGAAAAATTCATTTGTAAGCATATAATTTAATTTGTATAAATTCTATACATAGGAAATACTATCATATGATTTTTAAAATATTAGATTTACTATATAATAGATAAATTACACTAAAACCAAAAATTAATAACTATTTATTTATTTATTTTTAATATAAATCCCCTGTAGTCATAAAAAAGTTCAAAAAAATGAGTTTTTAATCCCAAAAAAGAACTTATACCAATTCCATATATAATATAGATTCATTTATAATTAAATATATTAATTATAATTAAATTATATTATGGCTAATTTATGATAAAAAAAATTACGGTCATGTTTAAAAGAAATGAAATGATTTTTTACATAAATTTGTATTTGTCACTATTTTCTAAAAAATTAATCTTTTTAGAAAAATTCAAAAATTCCACCTTCAGATATTTTGGTTATGAAAATATTAACAATGAGATATATTACCAAAATAAATAATTAAATATTATAAACTAAATATTATTTCATTGGACTAAATAAAATAATATTAATTTTTTGATTAACATATATTTTTGATCAATAAAAATAAAACTTAGTACATATTTATTATGAATTTTTCAACACATATGAATTACATAAAACCATTACATATATTTTTAACAATTTATATCTTTTTATCCATACTTACAATTTAATTATTAGGTTATAATGGTATTCCATTTCACTGTTTCATTTAAACTCGAGGTTTCATGTATAAAAACATATCGAAGATATCAATTTTTTTAAAGAGAGATATATCATAATGCCTTAGGGTGTTACAAAAATAATTTTTAATAAAAATAAATAATTATATTTTTTTATTTTTATTATCATTATGAAGTATTTGATTATTTTATCTCAATTACTTTTTGGAAATAATATTGAGATAGTGAAGTAATTTATTTATTTATTCAATTTAATATATCATAATTGGAATAGAAAAATGATAACTTGAAATAATGAATAATATTTTCATTTCTTATATTGAATAATTTTTATTAGTAACTAAATTTTTATATTATTGGAATTATTTATTTAATTAGATAATTTATTTCACATATTTATGTGATAATTTATTATTAAAATAATTCATTTGAATCATCACTCCAGAATTTTCATATCCATTCATAAATGTGTTGAGTCGAAAGTTTTACATTCTATACATTCTATCCTTAGTTTTAGAAATCACTAAATAATTTCATTAAATAAAATGTTTTACAAAATTTATACTACTGTACATATATTATTTTTTTAAAAAAATATCCAATTCTACCACACATAAAAATAATATAAGAAGAAGAATACAAAAATATTATTTGGATGTGAATACATTGTTTAGACCACCAGACTAAATTTTTTTGGTCCATTTGACTGAAGGTGTCTGTCATATCAGAATGATTGACTATATTCAATCAGACTAACCAATCTTGGTCCAGAAAACTAACATAGTTTTAATCCTATATAAAAAATATTATTCAATGAGAAAATTTAATATCATAATCTAATTATAAAAATAAATTCTATGATATTGATGAATTTTTTAGAATTTTGATGATTCTAACCAAACAATATCAATCAACGATGTACTGAATATGCTGAGCTGTTAATCTAGAGCTCATCCAAGGCCGTTGCAACCAATTTTGAGAATCAAGGAATATAACTGCTGGAGTTGTGAATATAAATAGTAGTGTGTTAGAAGGGGTGGAAGAATATTCTTTTGTGACTCAACCCATAAAAATATAACTCTTCTATAATATATATACTTACCCTATGTAAATATTTATAAAATTTTAGTTAAATAAATTAAATTGTGAATTTTAAATCATACCATACCTTTTATGTTTTTATTCATCATGAGTAATCTGTGTTTAGATAGAGGGAAGCTGAGGACAGGAATAATTATGAGTCTAATTAGGATGATTGAGGGATTCTAAGGATATTAGGGTAGGGATTACAACCTATTTTTATCATGGGAATTATTTTAAAAACAAATGAGACACTGAACTTTGTATAAAAATTTAGACACATAAGTTGGGTAATAGACTACCTTAACATCTATTTTTAATATATGGTTATTCATTTTAAATAATTTGTAATTCATTTTAAATTTTATTGTATATAAGTTTATTTTTTATTTTCTATACATGTTTATTAATTATTCTAGTAATTTTTTTAGAATTATTTTGTTTTTAGAATGTTTATAATCAATGATTTCATAGATGATCTATATTTCTGATTAATAATCACTGAAGATAAAATGATCTATCTATACAATAAATATAAATAGGATATGTTCTTTTATTTATAATTTTTATAATTGTAATTCACCCCTACCATCTATTAATACATTGATAGAATATGTTATACTCTAATTAGTATCATAGTAAGTTATAATTCATAAGTATTATTAGTTTTTATATTTTTTCCCATGAAAGTTTTAATGTTTATAGATTTTGATAAATTATTATCACACTAAAATGTATTTTATAGAATTTTATTTTTAGTTATAATATGTAATGTATTAATTTTGGTACAATTGAGAATTAAAAATATAGAATAGAAGTAATTTTTAATGTCCCTATCATTGAATATTGGATATATAAATTTGGGACAATTATTTTTAAAATTAGAGTTGTTAACTTTATCATGCTAATAGTTAATTAAAAAATTATTTAGAAGGATGTTTCTACATTTATCAATAAAGAGAAGTGAAAATATGAATTTAATTATCATGCGATAAACACTTATTTTTTCAATAACAATAAATATATATCGTCATCTATATTCTTGTGAAGTTATAAAAAGAACACTAAAAAACCTTGAATTTAATCATTCTAGAACGTCGAATGTGATTGAGACTAGAAGAGACATTCTAATGGTAGAATTTCAAGA
The DNA here is from genome assembly GCA_963277665.1 of Viscum album. Lineage (NCBI taxonomy): Eukaryota > Viridiplantae > Streptophyta > Magnoliopsida > Santalales > Viscaceae > Viscum > Viscum album. The sequence continues at coordinate 571,488,371 of OY728119.1, forward strand.
TTTCTATATACTTTATAGAGTATATTTTTCTAAGTTACATCATTGGTTTAATAAAATATTGAATAGTTTACAATGTTTTTTTGAAATTTATCTTACTGGGGGAATTTTTTATAGTAATATTAGTGAAGTTGTGTGAGGAAAGTGTGAGTCAAAATGAACAACATTAAATGATACTGGATTGAATTGTTTTTTCATTATATGATATTATTGTAACTATAAAGCAGTAGGTGGGAAGAGTTAAGGTATATATACAGAAGTTGAAGAAAAAAATTATTATTTTAATTTTCTACTACATTAAATGTTATATATAGGGTTTATTTAGTTGAGAAAGTTATTGAGATTTAAAATAATAATAATGTTAAATTGGATATAAAAAGTAGTTCCTCTAAAGAGACAAAAATTGATTTTGTGTATCATTTAAGATGAATGAAGAATATTTTTGGGAAGAAATATTTTTAGATATAAGTATTAGAATAATTTTAAGGGAATAGATGATGAAATATTATTCTAAAATAATATTTTATTAGTTTAAGAAACCTGATCATATAATACTAGATTATGCTATGTCAAAGAGAAAAGATAATAAGGGAAGAAATTATGAATGTAATTTTAAGAAGTCCTAAACACAAAAGAGTAATAAAGGTATAAAAGAATCAAACACATATAGTGTAAGTGGTGGTGATAATTATCCCAATAATTTATCAGAATATGAATGTTGGGATCATAAAAATATCAATTTTCAATTTAAATACTAATGAATTATGATTACTTTATTACTAAGGTATCTTTTGAAACCATGAAAAGTAAAACATTAATTTTTCATTATCCTGATAATGAAATTGATATCAGTTTTTTATATTTAGATCATGATTATACCTCATTAGAAGTGAATAATTAATAACTAATTTTGCATTATGTTTCAATATTTTATAAAAAATTTGAAAACAAAAATTTCATTGTATTTATAAAACATGATGTTATTGATATAAAACATACTAATAAAAATTCTGACTATCTAAACTAAATATATAAATTTCTAATATCTAAAAATAGTTTGTTATAACTAGGCTTCATTAAAAAAAATTTCAAAAGAGTTACAAAAAAATAATTCTTATACAATTTCTTTTGAGGATAAAAATATAGTTGAGAAAATAAATTATGAAATTTCAATTGAGAAAAAGTTATTATCAAAATATAATATTAGAAAATATAATATTGACAAAATATACAGGCAAATAAAACCTGATAGGGTTGAATATGGAATGGGTTTTATTAATGAAATCCAATTTTCCAAAACAAATTTTATGTTCTAAACAGTGCCCCATTTTCCCCCTAAATATCAAAGTGATGGATATTAAGAAAATATATGTTCATTAAATAAATATAAATTCTAAGGTATTTTAAAATCATATCATTAAGTATAATTTAAATATTCTAAACATAGTAATTTTGGATAGATATCAGTTCCAAAATTTTTATTTTTGAATAATGATGGAGAAAATAATTGTTTGGTTCTAGATTACTAATCTTCGTATATTCAAGAAAATAATAATTTTACCAAAATAAATAAAATTTGGTTCACGAATTTTTGATATTCCATGCATATTATTAGGGATATTTATTTCTATAATATGTGTTTTAAATGAAAGGTGGATAACTTACCTTTGGTTACTATTCCAAAGGAGAAAATATTGGAATTCGTAAATTTTTATCATATGAAAATATTGAATTTAAATTATTTTATTTTTTATTGGGCATAATAACAAGCTTAATAGTATAATAAAATTATGTGATTAGGGTAATCTTGTGAACATTATAAAGGAGAAATGTGTTATTGATAGTTAAGATTAAATTTATTCTTTATCCAATAAGCTAGAAAATGATTATGAACCTATATTAGATGGCCATAGAAGCTAAGATATACCAATTATTATTGAAAAATAAAGACCAATTTTGGTTATTAAATAGATTATTAAGACACTATTGTAAAAAATGTATCTCAACACTCTATTAAAGGACTATTTATTGATCTATATGAGGTTATGTTTGATTATTTTAATACTGGTGATCCATATCAATTTGGGAAGAAGTATAAGTTATGTTTTAGATCTATTAGTGAAGTATAATATTATATTTTTCATAGTTAGTTCACATGTATTTATTTTCCACTAGAAAAAATGGAATTATTGTTGGAAAATAGTATGTATATGTTTTAGTAGATGAATATACTATATTTATTTGTGCCTATATCCTAGAAAAATAGTCAAAAGCCTTTTAATATTTTCAATCTATCGTATCCAATTTTAATAATGAGAAAAATATTTCATTGATAAATATTCATAGTGATCATGGGAGGAAATTTTTTAAATATTATTTTGAAGTTTTTTGAATGAAACTATTTTTTATATAATTATCAATCGATAAAACTCCATAAAAATGATGTAGTTAAAAGTTGAAATAGACTTATTCTAGAAATAACTAGAACCATGTTGAGTGAATATTCAATTACTAATCATTTTTTATAAGAAATATTAATAATTATTTTTATATTAAAAATCATGTTTCAATAAGGCCCTTTTCCAATAGATAAAATTATGAATTATGGAAGGGAAAAAAATCTGAATCATCAATATTTCAATGTTTATATATGTAGTGTATTCATTTTGAATACTAATGATAATATATGTAAATTATTCTCCTCAGAATAATGAAGGAATATTATTATATTATTATATAAAAGGTAATTCTAATAGAGTATTTAATAAAAAAACATGTATTGTTGAGGAATTAAGTCAATTTAAGTTTTATTAATCATATTCTTTTGTTTTCAAACAAACTCAAAAACACATCTTTAGATGTTATTTCAAAAAAAAATTTCAACCCATGTTGAAAATTTATTCCTATTAGAAATAGACCAAAGAAAATATTTATAATGTGAAACCACAATAATAAATTAAAAAAATGTTTAAGAATATATTTTTATTAGCCCATGGAATTATTTAATTCTTAGGAATAATCCTTGAGATTATATCATTGGTGTTGTAGATAAAAGTGTTACAAATATAGGTTCAATAATAAATTAAATTTCAAATTATGTATCTTTATCACAACTATATCTTATGGAACATATTGAGGATTTAACAGATGATGTTTGGATAAAATCTATTCAATATGAACACAATGAATTCAAAAGTAATCATGTTTGGAAATTCTTTAAATGAACTAATGTATCATCTATAATTTGGGTAAAATGAAATTTTCTAAAGATGTGGGATGGAAATGGTTTTACCATTAAGAATAAATTTAGATTTTTTAAAAAGGTTCATAATCAACAATATTTCATAGAATATGAATAAAAATATTCTCCAATAGTTATACATGAAGTTATCTATATTTTTCTAGCAGATATAGAATTTATAAATTTAAAATAAAAATAAAATGGATGTGATGTTTTCATAACATAAATAATATTTATATGTGGTAGTTATAATTAACAACCCAATTTTTTGAAAATAAAACTATCCAGATCATTTATGTAGAATTTATAATGAACTTTTTGGACTAAAACAACCCTTGAAGCCTAGTATGATAGATTAACTGAATTTTTATTAAAAAATAATTTTGTTAAGGGAACTATGGATCAAAAAATATTTATTAATAAGTTTTTTAAAGATAGTGTTATTGTTTAAATTTATATCAATTAGATTAGATATTGATCAACACAAAAATCATTTATCAATAATATAGGGGATCTTATTAAATTTGAGTTTTATATGAGATTTATGGGTGAAAAAACATTCTTTCAATGGATTAAAATTTCAAAATTATATGAAATTATATCATATATCTCAAAAAATATTTTTCAAAAGTTAATCTTATATAATTTGGATTTGAAAGAACTGATATTATATGTAATCTTAAAAGGACTTAAACATTTTTCAATATGGGAATCCATGTGATAAAATTATATTTAAATGAATGAGTTTATTTTTATTATTATTAAAATATAATTTACTAAATTTTTGGTTTTATGTATTCTTCTTTTCATGGTATCATGAACATAAAATAGAATAACATATAAAAGATGTTAAATGTATATTTTATAAAATAAGGTAACTATAGATCATGGATTATTTTTTATTCTATAAATGAATATGATATAAGAATATTTTCAAATGATGAATTTGTTAGTTATAAAATTGAAAGAAAATAAACATTGAGAAAATATAATTTCTTAGAATATGTTTTAGTTTCTTGGTTATATAAGAAACAATATTTTTTGTAACATTCCACTGTTATTGAAATTTTTTTGGAAGCTTTAATTTTATATCATCGTGTGATGCAGATGCAACACACATTAACTAACTTGGGCTTATTTTTTTAGTAAAACTATTATTTTGAGTGACAAAACATGTTCCATTTATTTAAGTAAAAACATAGCACATCACTCGTGAGTTAGGAATGCAGATATAAGACATCATTTTCTTCAATATAGCACAAATTATATAGACATCATTTTATAATTAATCAAATTCAAGAACAACTCTATGATATTTTTAAAAAACCTCTAAATTCTAGTAGACTACAATATGTTAAACAGAAGATAGGAATTATAAATAAAAATTTTCATTAATATAAACTTATTGTTTATCTAATCGCTTTATATTATTGAATACTTTTAAAAAGGGGGTGTATATGTATTTTTTTGTTCTACCAGAAAAATTGGTTTTTATAAAACTGTTATGTCTACAAACATTTTCTCAATATTTAAATTAAAAAAAAGTTTCT